>OY829104.1:2505000-5005000 GCA_963691645.1 Pelosia muscerda
AATAATATACCATTTTTAATTAGATTTGTTGGAATTGAAAGGAAATATTATGTAAACGACGAGGAAAATAATTTACTTACCTATTCTTTTTCTCTATGAAGTAATGGAGTTTATTTTAAGGGAAATATATTTTTTTACACGATTTGCAGGGAAACTAAATCCTCTATCGAAAGAAGTATGTAACTGTTAAAACAGTAATAGTAAGGTCTATAACTATTTTTCACAAATAAATAAATTTTTCGAAAAATTAGTTCTTTTTTGTAATTTTTTTTTCAACAAAATTACAAAAAAGTTCATTTTTCCGTATGTAAATATTTACATTAGTTAGAAATTGAATCCACGACCTCTCAGGCAGCAGTGCAATGATCTAGCGCAGCGCAGAATATAGATTATCACGAGGAACCATAAACCATAATTAAAAACCATGTTATTTTTACTTGATTAATGCATGGAAACAGTATCATAGAACAGTATCAATTGATAACAATAATTTATATTGTGTATTTATGAGATATCAGTGATGTGTATAGCCGCCAGTTGTTTTTATCAAAACAACATAAATTATTATCTGTCATAAAATATCGCTACACTTTATTTTTGCGGGTTTCCACTGGTGTATTTTGTTTTTTTTTAGGTTTTATTAATGTTATAACATTTAGAACGAACAATTAGAAAATACGCGTTTATTTTTTTCAAAAGCATGAGTTTTAATTAGGATTTTCTTTTCACAAACGCTATGATTCAGTATTCGTTTTCATCAAAATTTACGCCATGATTCTATCGACTTCTCGCTATTCCTCAAATTCTCCGTGTATTTAATAACAAAAGTATCGAAATCAAAATTATTTTATTAAATGTAGGTAATATCTAAAATAACAAATGCAGACCAAAGAATAACTCCACTTTATGTACGGACTAAACGGCAGTCTTATTATAAAAAATTAAACTATATGTTATATGTTACCTAGCTACCTAGTCATAAAAACGCATAAAATGAAATTAATTAACCAAATAAAGTTACTGCACTACATGTAGTAATTTACATCGCTTTTAACACATATTGTGATCATCATCAGTTTACCTTCTGATGAGGTGAAGTAATGGCGGTGAGTGTCTCGCCTTCTTCTCGACCTTACTTGCACGCAGTAGCCCACGAGCTCGGGCTCTGCCCCATCGCTGAGTAAGAGAACTTCCGATTGTAGTGTCTCCACGATTCACCTCGAGGGATTTCTTCCCTACTATCTCCCCTCCGGCAACAAAAGACGCAAAGACGGCGTGCGTTTCAGTCGGTTTGAGTCCGATATTACCTCTCTCACCGGCACCGGTGGGATTGGTATCCATGGGGATTTCGCGCAAATAAAAAAAGGTCCCTCGAATTAACACTTAACATCGTGTCACGTACAAAGTACATTTACTGAATTAAATCAGAGACCACCATTTTTTGTTCTTATCAACCACCTGACTTCTTACCGTCCAGTAGAGTATAGTCAATTGACAGGTCGTATATTAAAATGAATTAACCCAAAATACTTATATCTTCTTAAATCCACCTGCTGATACCAACTCAAGTATTCTTTTTGAATAATTGGCATTAATAATTAGCAATTTATATATTGAATTCATCTAATTTTGTCAGAACAACACAATAGCAATGAATTTCTACGAATATAGTGAGCAAGTACACCGGTGTACAAGTCTTCTGCAAAAAATTGGCCAAGGTTTAATAATTTAATGAAAAAAATTGTTAACGCAATACCTACATCAAAAGTAAATTCTAACACGCTGTAAATGGAACCAAGCCTCAAAACAAATACTTCTTTGAATCATCTGTTTCGGTCATTCTGCTTCCGAGGCAGATAGTGTTAGGTTATTTATTCTATGTTTTAAAAATAGAAACCACTTTAAATATTCAAGCTCAGGTATTAAAATATTTTTCAAAATGCTGTGCCAAAATGAACCAGTATGTGCGGCTGATATGAAGAAGAGCTGTAAGTACAATTATTTATTTGTATTAACTTACTTCTTAATCGTGTAGTAAATATTGAAATTTAATTTTTATACAAGTAATTTGATGAATTAAATCGATCGTATTTGTGCAGTCTTGCAGGCTTTAAATTTTTTAATTAAAAGTTTAATAACTGTGTAGGAAGTTCGATAGTATGTTAGGTTAGAAGTAGCTGATGGCTATTATCTTTGTCTTCCCTTTTTTCTCCATGCGGATCAGTAGACCAAAGCTTCCCAATATTGGGACAGGTCTACTTCCAGCAGTGGACTGTGTGCCTCGTGGGCACGAGTATGTTATTCCCAAGTCTTTATAAATTAAAAATAAGTATGCGCGGTTAGTTTTTCTGATTAACGTTATTTTTTTTAACAATTGAAATACTTTTATTATCTATTATAAATACGTTTTGGAATAGCATTGAAATTAACTAACATTATGTATACGCGTGTGGCTGGACTTCGTAATTAAAACGTTGTATAATTTGTATTAATAAATTATAATTATAATGCGATATCTTTTGTACGAATTGATGTACAGTGGGCGTCAAAAGTTCCTGGACAATTTGAAACTAAAATGATGTGATACCACTACATAACTACTAGTCTTAGAAGCAACTGGATAATAGATTTTAATAATGTAATTAAGTTTAGGCTGCTGCATACATGAGTTGACTTATTTTCTTTAAATATACATCGACCTAGTTTATTTCCTATACCCTATCTATGTTACTTTTGGTTAAATTAGACTTATGATGTCAAGGGATTAAATACCTTAATGTGTCCAAGAACTTTTAGATCCCACTGTATAAAGAAAATAATAACAAATAGCTGATTTTCAGGGTAATATACAAACGTTTAGGTGGCAAATTAATGCAACAACATAACTGTGAATTCATTTTCTTTCTTATGGCTGCTCTACACATTAGCTAACATAAATATACTATACGGAACTCTCGATGCGCGAGTTTGACTCGCACTTGATCGTTTTTTTAATAAAACATGATTATGGGGTTTGATTTAAAATCTTCTCCTAAAACATACACAATGATAATTTTTAGTGCAATCCAGAGCTTTGTTAGAACTAATATGCATTCCGGGAATACATGCAAGCTTATAAAGACTGTTAACTTAGAAATTAAAGTAAATCCCCAAAGGGGTAGGAACTGCTTTAATTTTGCTACATAGGTATGCTGTGTCTCCTACGTAATGAGCGTATTACCGTTAAAAGGGCACTTTGTCATGTCCAATGGACAACAACTCTTAATTATTTACTACGACACTCACGAGATCACTTTACAGAATATTGTTTAAATTTTTATTCTTTTTTAGTGGATGTAATCGACAACTTGCCACTCATGACGTCACCATTTCCTATGCTGATCATCACTGCAGCGTACCTCCTGTTTGTGTTGAAAATTGGGCCATTTTATATGAAAAATCGTAAAGCATACTCGTTACGGGGTACTATTGTGGCATATAACGTTGTTCAAGTGTTTATATCGACATATATTGTATATTTGGTAAGCAACTTTTTTTTTTATATAACTTAGGTCGCAGACAAGCACGCGGCCCACCTGATGGTAAGTGGTTACCGTGGCCTATGGGCGAGTGTAACACCAGAGGAATAACACTCGTGCCGCAACCCCTGTAAGAACAGAGACATTCTGTGTCGTCAAAGATGTAGGATAAGCCTTTGGTTTTCCCACGGACAACACAAAACCTCTCTAGTGAGCTCTGGCTAACCTACTCACCACCGAAAACACAACACAAGGTTATTAAACGGCGATATTCTGTAGGGTGGAGGTACTTCCCCAGTCGGACTGCTTGATTGGGATGGATATACCGTCGTGTCCTACCTCCTCTACATTTCTTTTAAGAGTTATAGAATATGAATAAGATGATGTATATTCGTAGGCAACAGCAACGCAACGTCTATTCGTTGGTCACGCGACGTCCAATCGTTGATCATGCGACGTCCACGCGACGTACATTGACTGTCCATGCAACGTCCAATCGTTGACAGTGTGACGTCCACTCGCTGACTACACGACGTCCACTCTTTGACCCATGAACCACCTGTCGTCTGTATTGGGCGAGTGGCGAGTGACCCTAAAGGGTTAAAACCTTTTCCCTACAAGCAACCTGGTTACGTAGTATTCATTTGAATAATCACCATCTTTGTTTTTCTTTATAGGCTTGTAAGTTATCATGGCAATATGGATGGATATCGAAAACTTGTGTGTTAGAAACAAAAGAGACAAGAGATCAGGTAAATATTTAATTGGTGGTATTAAATTGTGCTACAGCTATACAGTTAAAAATATTTCTTTAGTCAAAATGACTACAGTTGGCAAAGTAGATAAGTAAAGTATTGCGCCTTTTTATATAAAATGGTATCTTTTTTACCGACTTTACGCGGTTGACATTAAAATCAAATTGTTAAAAAGCCCCGGCAGACCCGGGGACATCTTTTTGAGATGACCCCCTTCCCCAAATATGAGAACCATAATGTCCCCATTTAGCCCCCGTATATGAGGATGGGTAAGGCTCTTGATTAAGATTTATTTGAAACTATGTCAGGCTATATCTTGCCTGTACAATTTAATAGGTATAACACATGTATAACAAATATGCAATCGTTAAATAACAAATAAACTCAGATGTCGGTTATCGCCACTTTAGGTCATATCTGTTCTTATCAACTAATTCCAGTTGACGACAAACGTAAATTTTATACAAGTTCTTTCGATCGCGGTAGTGGCAATCAATCCCATACCCGGGGGCTAGATGAGGATACCGTGGTCTTCACACGCGAAGGCGGCTGTCTCATAGAGACGGCCCTGGGTCGATTGGGGTACGAGAAATAGGTTACTTACTCTATCTTACCTCCCGCGATCGAAAACACGAAAACGGCGTGTGTTTTAGTCGCGTTTAACACTATATCCACGATGCAGTTTTATAATTTTTGCCTTTATTTAATTTCAGATTATAACAATAGGATACTATTACTTTTTAGCAAAAGTAACCGAAGTATTGGATACAATATTCTTCGTTCTGCGAAAGAAGGACAATCAAGTATCTTTCCTCCATGTTTACCATCATTCTATGATAATAATTGTATCATGGGGCTTCCTGAAATATGAGCCTACATATCCAACAATATTTCTAAGGAATATCAACTCATTTGTGCATATAGTAATGTACTTGTATTATGCATTGTCATCCTTCCCGACTTTGACAAAATATCTTTGGTGGAAGAAGTATATAACTACTCTGCAGTTGGTAAGTAGAATTCAATTCACGGTTATACTAACAAATTAATTATACTCATGGGATTACATTAAGTTTAAGTAAGATTAACATTACTCACTTTTAAACTTTTGCGTTGCGTATATGTGTATGGTTAGCGAAATCACCGCAAATCTAAAGGTTAATTTTTGTATTTACTATATGATGGCTGCTCTAGCCAGTACCTAACTCTGCACGTACAATGGCCCCAAGAGTAAGGGTAAGGATTTAGCTAACCATAAAATTAAAAATTATTACCACTAAAAAACCTAACCTTACATTTTTGATCCGTGGGAACAAATCGAATTTAAGTTCCCTCGTTCAAACGTACGTATTAAGCTGACAACATTTCCCGTCGTCTACTTTTCGGGGAGTACTCATGTCAATGAGTATTTAGCGAAAAGTAGGGGAGTTATATTGAACTTATAATTACTCGAGTGTCATGGAAATCTATTAGAATTAATAGATTAGATGATAGGTAAAATAATAATTGTCCTAACATTTTTTCCTATTTTGAGTTGCAAGGGAAGCGTTTACATAACATTATACATAACTAGCAAACCCGGCGAACTCCGTTTCGCCACCAGATGGCTACAAAAAATAATTTTCCCGCTTTTCTGTTGAAATTTCTTCTGAATTTTCTTTGCTATAAACCTCACGGAGCCCAAGACCTTTTCAACGAATGCAAAACTGTGGAAATCGGTTCGTGCGTTCTGGAGTTATAGCGTCAGGAAGGAAAACCCGACTTATTTTTATATAGTAGATTATTATGTCTATTTTATTACTTCGGCCTTATTTATATTTTCGTAGTTATTTTAGTATTACTCTAATATTATTACCTCTAAAAATAATATGAGAATAACTAAATTAATAGAATCAACCGCACTCGAGAAAATCCAGATACAGTTTTTCTGCGACTTTGCTACCTTCCCACGCTCTTAGATGACGCTCGAATCATGAAATGAATAAAATATATTGAAAATTTAAAAGACCCTCGAAAAAAAAATATTCATGCGTTGTCGGTTCAGGGTCACTCCCACATATGTTCAAAACGATCCAAGGTCATTATTTATGTAACTAACGCGTATGTATATTCACACATTTCTGTATGTGTACGAGTATTTACACGGATTTCCGTAGAACAACCTCTTTTGCGCACGCCTCTTTATTGAGGGCTCGTACAGGCTGGAGGTACTTGTCAATACAACAAGTATATACTAATAATTAACTGACGTGTTCGATTAACTTTGGAAATTTCTATAACTTTCATTTCTGTGGGTAGAAATATATGTGTTCAGTCATCACACAAAGGCCAGACAATCTTAAATGAGGGTATTCCTTGTCTGGTCGTGAGATTCTATAATAAGGATTTTGTGAAAAAACGTACGTGTGTATAAACAAAGACTATTAAATTAGGTGTAACTAAGTCAGAATATACTGTACTTTTTGGTTTTTTTATTGCCTGACAAGTGATACAAAACTTCAAGTTGAAAAATACAAGGTGCATTATTAATTATTTCGATATATTCGTACCATAGTTTGATCCTAGTTTTATTTTGAAAGTATCATTGCTTGATACTGTTTTATAAGAAAGTATAACAATTAAACGAAAGTTATACCTAAAAGCCTGTTATGAAATCCGAATTATTTGGGTTATACATAAGCCTGGCAACGAGCTGTTCACTCAACTTGCTGCTCAGGCAAATTATTGTATCTGAACTAAGTAAATGTTTGTAACTAAACCAAAAAGAAAAAAGCCCGCTGAGTTTCTTGCTGGAGTCTTCTCAGGCCGGTGCCTTGGTTAGGCGGTGGTCTAACTAACTAACCTTCAATATATTATTAATTTTGACATTTTGTAAGTTCTGTTTAATGTCAACACAGAATAAATATTTTTTTAATTTTAATATTGACATTTTTTTTTAAATTTCAGGTGCAGTTCTTCTTCGTTATGATTCATGCATTTCTGACGTTTGCAACCTCAGAATGCACACCATCATATCCTGTAATGATAGTGACAATCTGGAATGCGGGCTACCTATGCTTCTTATTCTCGAAATTTTATTTGAAAACGTACAAAAAGAGTCCCAAGAAAGAAAAATGAAAGAAAAAAAAATTGTTAAAATAGGATTACAAATTTTTTAGTAATTTATTTATAAAAAAATATTACAATTTAAAAAATATTCAAAATATTTTATTTCTATTAAAATACCGCATGGTTCCCGGCAGAGTAGAACTTGGGCTACCCAATCTCTTCCCATGCGGCTGTTTAACATCGGTCAGATAATAATATACAGCCCAAACAGAGCCTCAGAAGCATGACTCGAGTCAACAATAGCGCCCGGAATACAGCAAAAGGTTCATTCCCTTCTAACTTGAACTAAATGTTATAGAAATGTGGCTGTTAATTGACCTCTATGTACACCGCACCGTTGTGAAAAATTTAACTAAGAAAATAGTTACATCGTCGTAAAATCTCAGGAATTAAAAAGATAGAAAAGAAACCGTACAAAATTAAATGAAGTGTCAAAAACCGATTACGAATTAACTGAAAATTAAAATTGAATCATCAATTTTGTCTCGATCAAAGGTTAATTTTAACAATTCTTTCTTGAAGATTGTATTAGAAAAATACAGATTATAACCAGCAAAGATGAATTAACAGAATGGACCTACTAAATTCTATAAGTAAGTATAAGTAGCACTCAAAATGTATTTTGTGTCATTTTAACTTCTAAACATATAGACCCAATTTTTATTTGAAAGTTGACGTCATATAGAATCATTAAAATGTTATTAGTTTACCTAATCTATATAAGTATAGCTTCTCGAGACCAGACGTTAGCGTTATCCATATCAGATAATATCATAGTTTGATTCAGTGACTAGTAGGTACGTATTTAACAAGTCACATTTATTATAGATATGAAACAGGAATTCATTGAATAAATAAATCTAACATATCTAAATTATTTGCGATAAATCTATTAGATTAAAGTACTATTTTTAGTTGTAGCACAGAAAAGATAGGTAATAATGTTACAAGCGTTAGTTGTCGCACTTGTGGAATACTGTATTAATATAGAATCTAAGAATATAGAATCAAAGAATCAATTGCAAAACAGACCATAGCTGAGCCATACCCTTCTATCAATGTGCGGCCGACTTACACGAGCTCACTTGACGACCAAAAACTTTAATCGATGCTAAGCTATTTTAAAAAGTAAACAGTAGCAAAAATATCACCATTTAAGTTTTTGTTAACTTGAAAATAATTCCTCTATTTATATATAATGACATTTTTTTTTCTCAAATAATGGCCACACACTAAAACATAATGCAAGAAGTATCATCCTGAACATACGCCAAATTTAACTAAATTTTATGCCTTGCCGCATTTACAGCTTTAGTGTGTACATCCCTTACAAGAAGTTTCCTCAAATGGATTTCCCGCAGATCATAAGAAAATAATTGTATTGAAATATTACGATGACAACCTTGTGGCTTGGCAGTAGTGAATGAACTTGACTGCTACATAGGAGTCTCGAGTTCGATTCCCACTCAGTGCAAACATTTGGGTGCATAAATATGAATATTTGTATTGGTGTAGGTGTTATAATAATAATAATAATGATGTGATGTGCACCGCATGAAATGGACTAGTGCTATAAATGAAAATGTCATGCGGGCATATTATGCGGCTACAGAGGGAGGAACCAACCTCAGTGCGTACCGTACTCGAATGCTTCCTCTGTTTCAGGCGCTTGAACCTTCTGTCAACGTTTCGTCACAACGACTATCGGACCAAGTGCGGGTCATTCAACGCAATCGTATGTTGAATGAAACCGTACTTGAGACTCTACGGCTAGAATGCTTGCGAAACATCTGTGTCATCCCCGCCCCAGTACCCGCTTCCACGCCTGCAAACCCAGTGGTTTTAATAAACGAAGACACATATGTTGAGCGGGATGACACACCTATTCCAGTAAGTATTCAGTACAATGAAGGGATAAAGGAGGCTTTGGAATGTGCTTTGCGTGAGTATCGGTCGATGCCCCTACATATTAGGCCACGTCTATCCCGGTTGCCAGTGCATAGACGAAATATGGCTCTGGTGAGGGCCCTTGATTCACTATTACCTAGATATCTAGAAAATAGTGAAAATCTCGGTGACACTCATTCAATATTGTATTGCACAGCTGTGGCAGCATGTCGTATGGCAGGTATTAAATTTCCTATAAAAGATTCTGCCATACGACCTGCGTCTGTCGCACCAGCATGGCAATGCAGGATTGAGCGACGTGTTGCCGAGACAAGGGTGCTCATCGGTAAGCTAATCTGCTTCAGGTCGGGCAATACTCGCCCAAGAGTGATGCGCTATGTGACCCGAGCGTTTGCGGGAACTAATATTAGTTCTCAAGAATATGCGTCTCGGGCCACAGAGCGCATTGACTTCCTAAAGCAGAAAGTCTATGCATGGGCAAACCGAATACGTAGATATAAAAAACGCGTCGATCGATATACCGTGAATCGCATATTCCAAAAAGATCAAAGGTGGGTGTATAGAAGCTGGGAGCAAACAGATGAAAGTGTGGATGACGTGCGGCGGCCGGATGCTGATGCCACAAATGCGTTTTGGCGTAGTATCTGGTCGGTGCCCGTTAGCCACACTGAAGGCGATTGGATGCGTGAGGTTGAGGTAGCATGTGAAACAATACCAGACATGGACAATATTCTCATTGATGCCATTGACGTAGATTGTGCGGTCCGTCCGCTGTCTAACTGGAAGTCTCCAGGACCGGACGGACTGCACAATTTCTGGTTAAAATGGCTCCGGAGTTCACATGCTATTTTGGCTTCACAATTTGAATCCGCTGTAGAATCTGGGATGCTGCCAGCTTTTATGACGACCGGAATCACCCACTTGCTCCATAAAACAGGTAGTACTCTAGAACCCAATAATTATAGACCGATCACATGTCTACCGACGGTCTATAAACTTCTTACATCCATTCTGAGAGCCAAAATTAACAACCATATTAATAATAACTCTATTATGTGCGCCTCTCAGAATGGATGTAGGAATGGGGCTCGGGGTACTAAGGAGCTCCTCCTTATTGATATGACTATTAGCCAACAAGCTCGCCGCAACCGTAAAGATCTGGCGGCATGTTGGATAGATTATAAGAAGGCTTTCGATTCCGTGCCACATACGTGGCTTTTGAGGGTGCTGGAGTTGTATAAAGTTAATGCAACTCTATGCACCTTCTTAAGGTCATGTATGAGGCAATGGAGGACAGTTCTTTTCTATCCAGGATGCCGTCGGGCTTTGGGGAGTGGCGAGCCGATAACAATAGAGCGGGGCATTTTTCAGGGGGACAGTTTGAGTCCACTTTGGTTCTGCTTAGCGCTGAACCCACTTAGTACTTTACTAGTGAGTTCAGGGTTAGGTTATAGGTTACGAAGAGAGGGTCAGATGGTATCCCACCTGCTTTATATGGATGATTTAAAATTATTTGCCCACACTGGTCCTCAACTAATGGCTTTACTGAAGGTAACCGAAACCTTTAGTAATTCTATTAAGATGGGGTTTGGCGTGGACAAATGTGCAGTCATTCATGTAAAGCGAGGACGGGTGGTGGAGTCAGAAGGTATACAACTTTCTGAGTCCACTTTCCTGAGATCACTCCTCGTAACTGAGACCTATAAGTACTTGGGTATGTCACAGGCGTTATGCATCAATGAGGCTGGCATGAAACAAATGTTGCAGGAGCGTTTCTTTGGCCGCCTGAAAAAAGTACTTAACAGTCTTTTATCAGGTGGTAACAAGGTGCGTGCCTGTAATAGTTGGGTCATGCCACTCTTGGTGTACTCCTTTGGCCTACTCAAGTGGACTCAAACTGAACTCGATGCCATCGATAGAAGAGTCCGGACTCAGTTGACTGCATTTCGAATGCATCATCCACGTTCATCTGTCATGAGATTGTACATCCCGCGAAAATGTGGGGGTCGAGGATTTTTAAATGCTAAGACCCTTCATAATCGCGAGGTGTGCAATCTCAGAGACTATTTTCTTAGATCCAACGTGGATATGCATCGAGATGTAGTCAACGTAGATACTGGGCTCACCCCGCTCGGCTTGGCCAAGCTGAACTGGCGCAGGCCTATAGTAGTTGGTGCTGACGACCGCAGGGAGGTATGGCAGAGCAAGGAGTTACATGGTAGGTTTTATCGGGCCCTCCACAGGCCCGAAGTAGACCTACTGGCATCCGTATCCTGGCTACGTTTCAGTGACCTTTTTGGGGAAACTGAAGGTTTTGTCTGTGCAATTGCAGACGAAGTTATCAAGACGAATAATTACCGGAAGTATATCATGAGGGATGGCACAGTCGACATATGTCGAGCGTGCCACCAACCTGGTGAATCCCTCAGGCATATTACTTCCGGTTGTTCTCGTCTTGCTAACGGTGAGTACTTGCACAGACATAATCAAGTAGCCAGGATAATCCACCAACGGCTTGCTCTGAAATATAACCTTGTGGAAGTTGAGGTACCATACTATAGATATGTTCCTGAGCCAGTTCTGGAAAATAGTCATATCACATTGTACTGGGATCGATCTATCATCACTGATAGGACTGTTGTAGCCAACAAGCCTGACATTGTGGTGATAGACCGATCCGAGCGCCGAGCATTGATTGTTGATGTTACCATTCCTCATGACGAGAATCTCGTGAAAGCTGAGAAAGATAAACAGGTTAAGTACTTGGACTTAGCTCGCGAGATTGTCGACATGTGGAGTGTTGACTCAGCAATCATTGTGCCGATAGTCGTGTCAGTCAATGGACTGATAGCGAAGAGCCTCGATCAACACCTAAAGAGGCTCGGGTTAGACGGTTGGGTCAAGGGCCAGATGCAGAAGGCTGTGCTACTAGATACGGCGCGCATCGTGAGGAGGTTCCTTTCTCTGGAGCCCTAACCACCGGTAGCTTGGTCCCTGTATCCGATACCGGTGGCACTCTGTTTTTTAATTTTTTTAAATGTGTATATTGTTTTTTATTGTTATATGATATTTATATTTAAAAATGTAAAAAATATGAAAAGAAAATGAATAAATAGTAATAATAATAATAATATATGTCTTCATTGTACACCAAGGATGAAATTATACAGCACATAGAGATGTTTGCACGTTGTTTCTACCTATATATCTATTCTATTCTATTATATAATTGTAAAAAGTTTATGTTTGTCCGAGATGGACGCAAAAACTACTGAACGGATTTAGATGTGGTTTTTTTGTTTGAAGGGGTTTCGTCCAACTTTAAATTAACATGTTATGGCTATTGCACTGCCATAATTTGTCATTGATCCTACCAAATAGACACACACATCACAATTTACAGTGTCTGATTGAATTCACATGATTTGATAAATTATCTTTATGTAATCTCATAAAGTGAGATTAAATTGATCGTAGGTACTGGCATATCAGTAAAGATTTTACTAACTTTTTTTAATCATGTGCAAAATCCCCACGGCTACCACCTCCACGTCTATCCTACCCTAAGCACCGCCGGAAATACAACACGAGGTTATTATTAACCGTGGTATTCTGTAGGGCGGAGGTATTTCCTTAGTTGGACTGCTCAATTGGTACGGGAGATAATCATCATCACTGGTCACTGGGCACTGCTCAGAGTGTATCAAAATACAGTGAAACGCTTCGAGATTCCCAGCGGTTTCGGTGTTTTGCCTTAGCGAGGATAATACCAGTGCCCCTGGTTTAATTTATTTGGTAAAACAACATAATTATACCTATAATTTTCGTTACTACACATACACAAAATAAATAATCACTTTAATCTTATTTACACATAGGTACACTACATTTACATTTTATTATATTTTTATAATCTTAAGATTTTTTCTCATGATAACTTAAATAAACTTGATTGTTATAATTGTTTGTAAAGTAACTACTTAAAAGGAAACTAAAAAGTTATTTTGAAGGTTATATACTAATAATAATATACTATTATAATTGTACATTAAAAATCAATTACCATTCAAAGTACTAAGAATATTGTTTGTGGCGTTGGCTGACTTGACTATCGGTTATGGTCAGCTTAAGGTGCCCAGGAACTGTTGAGGACCTCTGTACAAGCTTTACTATCAGAATTAGGACTGAGGAGGTTATGCGGCAGTCCCTCCCGGAAACGCTGATATATCAGTCAGAAATAGTACCTAAGCAAATCTAGGCCTTCACAATGCAATCTTTGGACTAAATTAGGAAATCGCAAGAAGGCTGATGAAAATGATGATTATGACGTTGAAACTCCACCAGAGCCTGTACCATTAACTTTTAAAACGGGTTAATAACATAGAACGGCTGTCATACTAAACAAATAACTTTGGTATCCCGCATAGAATTACAAAATTACATTTGCAGTTGATAGTATGACAGCTGTTCAAATATTGAACTATCCTACGATATCAGTATGGTACGGGCCCAGGTCAAAAAGTTAATAAATGATTTTCCCGCTTTTCTGTTGAAATTTTCCTTAAATTTTCTGTGCTATAAACCTCACAGAGCCCTTTCAACCTTTCCAACGAATGCAAAACCGTGGAAATCGGTTCGTGCGTTCTGGAGTTATAGGGTCAGGAAGGAAAACCCGACTTATTTTTATATAGTATATTACAAAGTTATATTTGCATTTGGTGGTGTGACAATCGTTCAATTATTGACCTATTTTATTTAAGAGTTCACGATGACTATTATTGTTATACCTGTTCATGTCACTCGCGCTGAGTCTCCACGTGCTGATTACGAGTACCTAGTAAGTACTTAATCGTAACAAGCACGTCACAGCGCGAGAGACACAAAGGTCGTCGCGCTGAACCAACGACGTGTGTATTGCGATTTACAAGTAATACAATATACCTAAGAGATTTCTATCAGATTAGATTAATGACTCCAGTTACTAAATATGTTACAACTACTCTAGACTGGTTTTCTTTGTCTTCTACACAAACAGCACAGAGACCCTCTTAACTTTCTCGCCTCCCCCTTCCCCTTCTTCTATATATGGTCGGCAGCACAAATGGTGACGCCTCTGATGTTTCAAACGTTCATAGGCCACGGTAGTACTTTCCATCAGGTGGGCCGCGCGCTTGTCTGCCACCTAAGTTCATACATGAAACGTTTGTACTGTTTTAGATCACTATTACTTACTTACTTATATTTACAGACACACAGTAAAATACTGTTGAAACTATATTATATGTTCTAGTTTTGTATAATAGGTATTATAATATATTATGATGTTATTATACTCGTAGATTATTCTACGTCACTAATTAGAGACTTTAAAGTATTCACTTATTTTGGTTGGACAAAAATATTTTGGTGTATTAACATTAGCTTTATTATTTTTTGTATTGTTATTATCATATCAGATCAGACAGCCTCCGTGGCGTGGCCGTATTGCACGCGACTGCTACGCACGCGGCACGGGTTAGATCCCCGCTCAGTGCAAAAAGTTGTATGCATGAATATGGCTGTTTGCACTGGTCTGGTCGTGCCTTGGAGAGCACGTTAAGTCATCGGTTCCGGTTGGCAAAAAAACATCTATGGCAGCCATTATGGGTAGTTGGAGCCCTCAAAAGTCCAACCAGTCTAACTTGGAACTTCGGTATCGCTATTGATCATTAGACCATTGGTTGTGGAGGTCAGATAACGGTTTTTTCACGTAAAATATTGAACTTAAACCGCATCACAGTTAGACTGGAAAGCCGACCCCAACTGAGTTGGGAAAAAGGTTCAGAGAATGATGATGATACAATCAGATAGATATTCAACATAGTTTAACATAAAAATGTTTTAATAAATTTTGTAACCGGCTAATCTAGTCTAGTCAGTGAAGAGCAGAAGTTACGTGACTAAAAGAATTATCCCAGTGCGTCTTTTTAAATTGAACTATGTATGCAGTATTCCAGATACTCTAAATGAAACTACCTTAGATAAATACATACATAATATGCTTTGTTTGAAGAAATTGGACGAAACCCAATTTTCAGTACTAACATACAATATACATACATACAAAGAGACAACATCACGCAAACAACAACTTTTATTATATTTTTGGAAAGTGACAGCTGTAAAAGAGTAATATGAATCATCGAAATGGATAGCATATAGTAAATACTGTTTTTGAATATCGATTTTAATTTATCAAGGGGCCTATAAAAACTAAATTTAATACAGAGTTGTAAAATATTGAAATAGACTGTCAAACGAAATATAAATAATGGAAATAGCTATTAAATTACAGAAATAACGACTCATGAATCTGTAAGAAAATTTCGGCAATTTTTATATATAAAGACACATTATTTAGGCATGTTTTACAAAATTATACATTCAGACAATAGGTAGGTAAAATCAAAGGTCAGACTCAGAGGATTTACGGTTTTGACTTCGTGAACAAAAAATCTGCCACTGATTGTTCCCAGTGCAAAAGTGTCATACCATCACACATACTACG
Source organism: Pelosia muscerda (assembly GCA_963691645.1). NCBI lineage: Eukaryota > Metazoa > Arthropoda > Insecta > Lepidoptera > Erebidae > Pelosia > Pelosia muscerda. The sequence goes on from OY829104.1 coordinate 2,520,837, forward strand.
TTTCCACGCTGGATATTAATGGTCAACTTTTGCATCAAGAACGATCTAGAACGAGAGTCACCAGTCACCTCCTTGAACTATGAACCGCTGTCTAATATCCTTAATAAGGCTTTTCGGCACCTTGCTCCAGCTTCCTAGGGTTTCAAACGCTACTGGCGCGAAATGATAGAACGGCATCAATTCAACGTACTTCTTAGAGCTGGTGTCTGCAGCGGCGGCAGACGGGAATTGTACGGTGCAACTAAGGTGGCTCGCGGTTACCCTACTGACACAAGTTGCGCCCCAAACCAGGTACGAAACCAAAGTTTCACCCGGGCACCCAGAGGCTCAAGCCCGCAGGTTAGCCTGATCTTCGTTTGTCCTCCACTCCTCACCCTAATCCCATCTAATTGCAGGGCGCCTTACACTACGTTAATCAGTTCACGGTTCCACTCAAGGATTTGTCGATCCCAACGGCATGCCTACCTCTTCGGGGATACAGGCGTGGTATTACAAAAAAAATCAATAATAGGTATTATACAATTAAACAGCGATGTAAGGTCTGATTTTATAAAACTGGAACAGTTTGAAATCCAAACATTCCTAACTTGTAGGTTTTTTATAAGACTTAATGAGGGTAGGGTAGAATAGTACGACAGTTTGATATAGGCTGTAACATAATCATGCGATAGTACTCTACTACCTATCTACCATATAAAATGAAAAAATTGCCCGTGGAACCAACTAACCAATAACGAAAAAGATCACGATCATAAATTATTTATAATATAAAAATAAAAACCACGTTTTCCTCGCTGTAATTGAAACCATACGCAATTAATTAGTTCGTGAGTTGTTAATGTGTTGCTGTCATTCCACTACTAAGGCAGATGAGGATAGGTTGGGTTACGTTTTAAAATTTGAAATTTATTCTAAAACGGTCTTTGAAAAATGTACTGCAGTGATGAAAATAATTGTGGCCTCGAAAATAATGAATCTTTTTGGAATTTCAAAGGAAAATGTAAGTGTAATTATTTTTAATTTGGACTTTGTTGCCTTATTTTAAATTATTAACTAGTTACTTATGTAAATTACTTGATCACAAAAAAATAATTTCTAGTTTTACCTTTGTTATATATAATACATAGTTGAATCGGGCTGGAATTTTATATTCAAAAAGCCGTATTATGCTGAGATTTCTAATTTATCGCATCAGGTGAGGTGAAATTATATTATCAAAAACTATGTATATAATTGAACCTGGTCTCCGTGTATAGAAGTAAGGTGTGTATATACAGATGTAGTAGATACTTAATGATAAAAAGAAGTTATGTGTGTATTTATTGCTGGTTTTTAAGTTTCCCGATAATGGCAATAGGCTCGCCACCTTATTACATTGGGACCTAAACATAAACTGACGAAATGTGGGTGCTAGCAACTCCGCCTACCCCTTCGAGGATGAAGGCTTGAGTTTATGTTATGTTATGTTATGTAAAAAGAAATCCCAAGGACAAGAAAATACCAAGTTCTGCTAATCAAATAATGAGGCTCTGCCAGCCCGCCAACCTCCGTTGGACCAGCGTAGTGAAGGAAGGTCCACCATCCACAGTCCTCCAGAATGATAAAGTGGAGGCTAAAACCAACTGGTGCGAAACAGAAGTGAAAAATGTAGCAAAAACGGGGTGACGCAGACGAAGTTGCGCGGGTCAACTAGTTAATTATCATTCTTATTAATTAGATGAAGGATTTATGTTCAATCGTCGTATAGCGAATTTCGTGGGAATTTGTAATTATATTGAAATTGTTTCTTTTGTAATAATTACATTACCTCTTACCGTGGCGTGACATCTAGCGATGAAAAATACAAAAACCTCAACATTATGAACAAAAATATAACTTGCGCAAAATGCACTAAATGAGCCCATGATCTACATTCTTTCTTTTTCCCTTATTTTGACTTATCTAGATTTCTACTCAATTGCAGTATGACCCCTCAAATCTGAGAGGAAATGTTGCATCAGAATTCTATCCAGCCCCATGAATATATAGCTGCAGAATTACTTCAAATAGATTTTATGTTCGGTGGACTTAACCCTCAATACATAGAATTATTTTCACATTCATATGGCAGGTACTTATTTTACGATTTGCGAAACAGCACTCAAGAACACTCAGTGAGTAGGTTCGTTTCGTATCATCGTAAAATACGATGATTGTATGACCGCGGAAGCCTAGTGGTATGGATAATGGACTGCTGACCTCGTCTCGGGTTCGATCCCAAGTTTTACCATGGCATACACCAATGACTGCGATGCTTTTCGAAGTTATCCGTGTATTTATCGCAGGTTTATAAGTGCCCGGTTAATGGCAATAGGCTCGCCATTGGGACCGAAACATAAACTGGCGAAATGTGGGTGCTAACACCTCTGCCTACCCCTTCGGGGATATAGGCGTAAGTGGAAATAGTACCAGTAGTGATAGGGCAAGGCCTCCCAACAGTGAGAGAGGCCTATGTCTGGCACTGGACTGCGATGGGCTATTTAATTGATTGAACCTTACAGATACCATATTACCAAATAGACGGACTTTTTGAGTATTGTTTTTTATTCATGGCACGTCAATTTGACTTCACCTCGCCTGACATTAAGCTGAAGACAAAGAGGGTCACCATTGCAAACACGTACAGTGCTACAATGGTGGGGCTCATCTTTGCGCATGCATATTATTAATTCTAGTAAAATTTGTCTATTTCAGTGGACACAGTGGATAGCTTACCACTGATGTCGTCACCATTCCCTGTGCTGATGATCACTGCTTTATACCTACTTTTCGTGCTGAGAATTGGGCCAGATCATATGAAGAATCGTCAGCCATACAATTTACACAATATTATCGTATTATACAATATTGTTCAAGTCGGCATATCGGCCTATATTGTTTATTTGGTAAGTACCTAATTTCATTCGTTTCAAAAATGTTTCCTCTAGCCTTTTCTAGAATCACGGGCTCTCTGTCGACGTTTTATGATTGCTATTTTTATTTAATCTTTTATTTGTTTGTAGTATAGTACTTAGCATACAGTGCGGTAGCCTAGTGGCATGGGTAATGGACTGCTGAGACGAGGTCTTGGGTTCGATCCCAGGTTTTACCATGGACACATCAATGTTCGATGCTTTATGTGTGCATTTATCGCAGGTTTATAAGTGCCCGGTTAATGGCAATAAACTTGCCACCTATTACATTGGGACCTAAATATAAACTGGCCAAATGGGGTACTAGCACCTCTGCCTACCCCTTCGGGGATATAGGCGTGAGTTTAGGTTATATTATGTTATTCATTTCATTAGTTACTTCAAATAATAGTTTAAATACACTATAATTCGTATTTGAAAATTGTAATTGTAGAATTTCAATACATTTAAATACGACTCGGGCGTTGAAGGTCGAATCGGGCGTCGGAGGTCGACTCGGGCGTCGGAGGTCGCAGAATGACCCCCGTCCTTCATGAGCGCTGGCCTGGGAGTGACGGGTGGCCGCCTGCCCCTAGCAGAAGCAGGCCGCAGGCTCACATTCGGGGATTAGACTCTCCGAGGTCCCTACACCTGAAGGCGGTTATCTCGAAAGAGATGGCCACGGTCTGTCGGGGTGCGAGAGATATGTTGGTTACTATCTCACCTCCGGCAACTAAGGACCCAAAGACGACGTGCGTTTTAGTCGGTTCGAGTCCAACATAACCTCCCCAACCGGTTCTGGCTGGGAGTATACGTGGAGATTTTTCAGCACAATAAAAAAAATTAAATAGATTATACAATTGTGAATTCAATTCTATTTTTTAATAATATACGTTCTTTATAATATTCGTACTTATCTACCGAAGGGATAGGCAGAGGTGCTAGCACCCACATTTCGCCAGTTTATGTTTAGGTCCCAATGTAATAGGTGGCGAGCCTATTGCCATTAATCGGGCACTTATAAACCTGCTATAAATACACACATAACTTTGAAAAGCATCGAAAAGTCATTAGTATGAGCCTTGGTGCCTGGAATCGAACCCTAGACCTCGTCTCAGTCGTCAGACCACTAGGCTACCGCGACTTTTTTAAAAAATTATGAAGAAAAATAAATATTGCGAAATCGTTTACTTTCATGACGGGCGTAGGTAAGGTATTATCATTATCATACAAATTTTAAAATAATTTTTAATATGTTTTAGGCTAGTAAACTGTCGTGGCCCCATGGATGGATATCAAGGACCTGCCTTTTGGAAAGAGAAGACACAAGAGATGCGGTAATTTTTTTTACTACCGATATAGTCTCATTTTCTTTTTTTTTTTTAAAAAGGATCGCACTGTCAATAAGTAGTCTTTTTATGAGAGGAAGATAAGTAGCAGTATGATAAAATGACCAAGAGCCGAAGGTCCAAGATTAACGAATACTACATAATAAAAAAAAAATAACTTAGCAAATGAACCATCGTCGGTTGGGAACACGGCCCCGGCCTGAGAAGACTCCGGCAAGAAACACAGCGGGATTTTCTTTTTCACTTAAGTGTAAAATAGCAAAAATTTTAACACGCTTCCTCATAAATTGTTTGTTGATAAGTGCGATAAGTTTGTTAAAAATGGCATGCTCCGCGCTGAAGAGTATTTTAGTTTTTTCTGCGCACGAGCGCTCAATTTTGATCGTGGTGGGCACGAACAATCACGCTAAACAGCCAAAACGCAAAATGTAAAAAATCTAATTTTTATGTACCTATTTATAAATTAGTTTCACGTTGAAATATTTAAAGTAAATAAGTTGTTGAAAATTTATCATATTCAAGGTCCTATTTTTTTTTCGCTTCTCTTTTTTACAAAAATAGTGATATTTTTAGTCTTATGTTGAAACGAAACGTATCTAAGTCTTTGAATTTTTGTCTTTGAATTGTCTTTGAATTGTCTTTGAAAGTTTTGACTTAATTTCGAGATTTAAAAATAAAACTATAACAGCAAATTAGAATGCATAAATAATATATTTCAGTGAGGTACATACTTAATTTGTAGGAATCTAAAATCAAACACTAGTGCAATCAAGGATAAAAAGCACATGTGTTTAATTTTGTTATTGGTTTATGAGTGTAAAAGCCATGCGATAATAACCATAAATAACAAGGGTGTTAAAAAAAATACGGCACGCAATATTTTTATGTTATTAATATTTTTTTACTAGCTGACCCGCGCAACTCCGTCTGCGTCACCCCGTTTTTGCAACATTTTTAGCTAGGTCTTTTCACACCTAGGTCTTGTGAAAAGATACGTATGCCACTCGCACAATTTCTTCTTCTAAGATAATCTTTATAGACGAAGCAAACCCACCACCCTACAAAACTTGTTTAAATATTATATCTGCGCATGGTCATTGAACTATAGAGACAATTAATACTTTATAATCTCTTATCAACTATAAGAAAATAGTATAACTGATATTTATAACGGTAACCTTTATTCATGAACGTCACCTTTGGCTTATCAGGCGAGGAAATGTCATATATGCCGCCCGTACACATTGGTCAAACATGTGCAGATAGGTACTACCCACAGAATTTACGCAAATGTCATATATGCCGCCTGTACACATTGGTCAAATATGTGCAGATACTACCCACAGAATTTACGCAAATGGCGGGCGTTCATTATTGTACCACGTCAGCCTCCTGTCCTTATTCCATACTTATTTAGGTTCAACGCGATATGTCTGTTTTACCCATTCTTCTCTGGGTTTTTTCATTTCAACATTCACTCTGTCCACAGATATTCATCATTCACTCTGTTCATAGACATTCAACATTCAGCCTTCTTCTTCTTTTCTTCAAATAGCAGCAGAATCGCCGCAATTTTGCCAACCTCTAGTAAATATGGTAAACGTCTTATAAAATTAATGGCGAGACGCCAATGTGAAGTTTAAAGTTTTTAAAAGTCTACCAAAGCCACGTTAGCCACGCCAGTAAATTTGTTTCCGTGTGTCCGCGCCCACGAGATCAAGTAGTCGATCAGGATGTGTGGTTGTATTTTAGGGGGGCACATTCACCCTGTCCATACTCCATATACTTGTTATTTTACTAATAGTTACAATAATTTATTAAAAACTTCCATTATAATCTTCCTTACTGAACTGGCAGATGGGCATTGATATAAACACTACAGTCTTAACGCGATTACTTTGTACCTACTAAGTTTGAAATATGAGCACTTTTAGGGTTATAAGTTAATGATAACAGTTATCATGGAGGTTATAATAATGGCATCAGCTGTGCTAATCGAAATGCAACATATACACACTTGAAGCTATTGATAAATGTTATACAAGACGCACAATCACTTTAAATCAGTGATTATTGAATTCCTGGATTAATTTCTGTTTAATTTTTTTTTAATTAAGTCCTGGAATTCCTTGCCGGCGCACGTGTTTCCTTCTTCCTACAGTCCCGGGTCCTTTAAGCGGGGCGTGAAAAAGCATCTGATGAGGCCGTTTAGCTGAGCGCCACCATTGTAGCACATTTGCCTTCAGCTTAACATCAGGCGAGCTGAAGTCAAATTGACGTGCCATAGATAAAAAAAAAAAAAAAAATCCCTCTGAATGGTATTTATTTCAATTCGTCTTTTTAACCCTTTGTTTGATGAGCTTTGGCTTTTTTTTCTTCAGTCAATTCAAAAATGAGTCTATTTGATAACAGGTTTGCCTTTTTTGGTTTTCTTTTTTTATGAATATTTGGCAATCGACATTACTAACACTCCATTAAGCTCAATGACTGGATAGGAGTGGATTCACATCGGTAGTGGCCATCGGATTCGAAACCGGGACCTTTCGATCGTAAGTCTGCCTCCTTAACCACTAAGCTACCGCCGCTGCCTGTTTTCTATTTTATGCGGCACTGTGGCGTTTCAGACACGGACTTAACGAGCATTTTTTATTTTTTAGGGTTCCTGTAACGCAAAAGTAGAAAACAGTACCGTTACAGAATATTGTTTTTTCTGTGTATAACTAAACATATATTCAAATAAACATATTATAATTATTCAACTAAATTAAAACCAACATGAAAATTAAAATAAAAAAGACAAATAAAAAAGCGTCGTGGAATTCCTCCGCATCCGCATGCCTCTTGTGGTAATGTTCCCAGAAGACTGGCAAAATTGGTATTTAATTACATATAATTTGAATATACTATAATAATATTCCGTCTGATACTCTCAAAAACGTTAATTGGTAGTGCTTGTGCGGCTAAGCACCTAAATAATTTCCTTGCAATTTACACCGCATAGCAAAGAATCGGGTCAAAAAAAATTTCCAACTTTATTTAGCTGCAATATTTTTGGTTAGGAAGTTACTTTCCGCATACCCATTTTCTTACAAAGTGCCCGATTGGCGGCAATAGGTTCGCCCCCTATTACGTGGGACCGAGGATCATAGTTAGCGAAATGTGGGTGCCTACCCCTTCGGGGATAACGGGCGTGAGCATTTGTATGTATGTATGTACTATAATAATCAATATCCGTATTCACTTATATTAACTAATCTTCTGCCATATACTTCATATTAATCTTATCTCGACTGTGTTACAAGTTACAATGGATTAAATGGTTTTTTAATATGGATAATTGGAATTATCATTAACCCATAAACAAGTAGGGAACCCACTTAGTATACTTAATTATGCATTAACTACTATAGTAGCGGCACACTATGATGACTGTTTTGACACGATTGCACGTTTTGTCTTTTTTGGCGTAAGCGCGCGGTTCTTGATTGTTCATTTAAACTTATCGAGATAAGAAAAAAGGAAAACACGTGCAGGGCTTAGATGAGGCCGTCAAGCCGAGCGCCACTATTTTAACACTGTACGTGTTTGTAATGGTGAATGTCTATCCTGAGACTTTGCCTACAGCTTACCATCAGGCGCAGTGAAGTCAAATTATGTATATACAACACACTTCCGTGGCGTGGCGGTAGTGAACGCGACTGCTACGTAGGAGGCGTGGGTTCGATTCCCGCTCAGGATGGATATCAAGGACCTGCCTTTTGGAAAGAGAAGACACAAGAGATGCGGTAATTTTTTTTACTACCGATATAGTCTCATTTTCTTTTTTTTTTTAAAAAGGATCGCACTGTCAATAAGTAGTCTTTTTATGAGAGGAAGATAAGTAGCAGTATGATAAAATGACCAAGAGCCGAAGGTCCAAGATTAACGAATACTACATAATAAAAAAAAAATAACTTAGCAAATGAACCATCGTCGGTTAGGAACACGGCCCCGGCCTGAGAAGACTCCGGCAAGAAACACAGCGGGATTTTCTTTTTCACTTAAGTGTAAAATAGCAAAAATTTTAACACGCTTCCTCATAAATTGTGTGTTGATAAGTGCGATAAGTTTGTTAAAAATGGCGTGCTCCACGCTGAAAAGTATTTTAGTTTTTTCTGCGCACGAGCGCGCAATTTTGATCGTGGTGGGTACGAACAATCACGCTAAACAGCCAAAACGCAAAATGTAAAAATCTATTTTTTATGTACCTATTTATAAATTAGTTTCACGTTGAAATATTTAAAGTAAATAAGTTGTTGAAAATTTATCATATTCAAGGTCCTATTTTTTTTTCGCTTCTCTTTTTTACAAAAATAGTGATATTTTTAGTCTTATGTTGAAACTTTGACTTAGTTTTATTTTTAAATCTCGAAATTAAGTTTTGACTTAATTTCGAGATTTAAAAATAAAACTATAACAGCAAATTAGAATGCATAAGTAATATATTTCAGTGAGGTACATACTTAATTTGATGGAATATAAAATAAAACACTAGTGCAATCAAGGATAAAAAGCACAATGTGTTTAATTTTGTAATTGGTTTATGAGTGTAAGAGCATGCGATAATGACCATAAATAACAAGGGTGTAAAAAAAAATACGACACGGCAATATTTTTATGTTATTAATACTTTTTTACTAGCTCACCCGCGCAACTCCGTCTGCGTCACCCCGTTTTTGCAACATTTTTAGCTAGGTCTTTTCACACTTAGGTCTAGTGAAAAGATACGTATGTCACTCGCATACTTTCTTCTTCTAAGATAAACTTTATCACCTCTCACCACCCTATAAAACTTGTTTAGTTATTATATCTTCGCATGGTCATTGAACTTTAGATACAATTAATACTTTATAATCTCTTATCAACTATAAGAAAATAGTATAACTGATATTTATAACGGTAACCTTTATTCATGAACGTCACCTTTGGCTTATCAGGCGAGGAAATGTCATATATGCCGCCCGTACACATTGGTCAAACATGTGCAGATAGGTTCTACCCACAGAATTTACGCAAATGTCATATTATATGCCGCCTGTACACATTGGTCAAACATGTGCAGATACAACCCACAGAATTTACGCAAATGGCGGACGTTCATTATTGTAACACATCGGCCTCCTGTCCTTATTTCATACTTATTTAGGTTCAACGCGATATGTCTGTTTTACTTATTCATCTCTGGGTTTTTTCATTTCAACATTCACTCTGTCCACAGATATTCATCATTCACTGTGTTCATAGATATTCAACATTCACCCTTCTTCTTCTTCTCTTAAAATGGCTTCTGCAGCAGAATCGCCGCAATTTTGCCAGTCTCTAGTAAATATGGTAAACGTCTTATAAAATTAATGGCGAGACGCCAATGTCAAGTTTAAAGTTTTAAAAAGTCTACCAAAGCCACGTTAGCCACGCCAGTAAATTTGTTTCCGTGTGTCCGCCCCCACGAGATCAGGTAGACGATCAGGACGTGTGGCTGGATTTTGGGGGGCACATTCACCCTGTCCATACTCCATAGACTTATTATTTTACTTATAGTTACAATAATTTAGTAAAAACTTCCATTATAATCTTTCTTACTGAACTGGTAGATGGGCATTGAAATAAACACTACAGTCTTAACGCGATTACTTTGTACCTACTAAGTCTGAAATATGAGCACTTTAAGGGTTATAAGTTAATGATAACAGTTATCATGGAGGTTATAATAATGGCATCAGCTGTGCTAATCGAAATGCAACATATACACACTTGAAGCTATTGATAAATGTTATACGAGACGTACAATCACTTTAAATCAGTGATTATTGAATTCCCTCTGAATGGTATTTATTTTAATTCGTCTTTTTAACCCTTTGTTTGATGAGCTTTGGCTTTTTTTTCTACAGCCAATTCAAGGCATTAAAAATGAGTCTATTTGACAACAGGTTTGCCTTTTTTGTTTTCTTTTTTTATGAATATTAGCAATCGACATTACTAACACTCCATTAAGCTCAATGACTCGATAGGAGTGGATTCACATCGGTAGTGGCCAGGATTTGAAACCGGGCCCTTTCGATCGTAAGTCTGACTCATTAACTACTAAGCTACTGCCGCTGCCTGTTTTCTATTTAATGCGGAACTGTGGCGTTTCAGACACGGACTTAACGAGCATTTTTTATTTTTTAGGGTTCCTGTAACGCAAAAGTAGAAAACAGTACCGTTACAGAATATTGTTTTTTCTGTGTATAACTAAACATATATTCAAATAAACATATTATATATTCAACTAAATTAAAACCAACATGAAAATTAAAATAAAAAAGACAAATAAAAAAGTGTCGTGGAATTCCTCCGCATCCGCATGCCTCTCGTGGTAATGTTCCCAGAAGACTGGCAGCATTAGTATTTAATTATATATAATTTGAATATACTATTTAATAATAATACTATAATAACATTCCGTCTGATACTCTCAAAGACGTCAATTGGTAGAGCTTGTGCGGCTAAGCACCTAAATAAGTTCCTTGCAATTTACACCACATAGCAAGGAATCGGGTCAAAAAAAAAATCCAAATTTATTTTGCTGCTATATTTTCGGTTAGGAAGTTAGTTTCCGCATACCCTTCTTACAAAGTGCCCGATTGGCGGCAATAGGTTCGCCTCCTATTACGTGGGACCGAAAATCATAGTTGGCGAAATGTGGGTGTTTAATACACCTCTGCCTACCCCTTCGGGGATAACGGGCGTGAGCATATGTATGTATGTACTATAATAATCAATATCCGTATTCACTTATATTAACTAATCTTCTGCCATATACTTCATATTAATCTTATCTCGACTGTGTTACAAGTTACAATGGATTAAATGTTTTTTTAATACGGATAATTGGATTTAATATAAACCTATAAACTTAGTATACATAACTATGCATTTAACCACTATAGTAGCGGCACACTATGATGACCGTTTTGACACGATTGCACGATTGTTTTCTCTTTTTTGGCGTAAGCGCGCGGTTCTTCATTGTTCATTGAGACTTATCGAGATAAGAAACAAGGACAACACGTGCAGGGCAAAGATGTCACCACGTGATTCCTTCTTCTCACAGTCCCGAGTCATTTAAGCGAACCGTGAAAGAGCAACTGATGAAGCCGTCAACAACAACAACACTGTACGTGTTTGTAATGGTGAATCTCTATCCTGAGACTTTGCCTACAGCTTACTATCAGGCGCAGTGAAGTCAAATTGACCTGCCATCATCATCACTACATAGTATAAAACAAAGTCGCGTTTTCTGTCCCTATGTCCCTTTGTATGCCTAAATCTTTAAAACTATGCAACGGATTTTGGTGCGGTTTTTTTAATAGATAGAGTGATTAAAGAGGAAGGTTTATAATTAACATCATGCTGCAACCAACTGGTGCGGTGCAAAAGTGAAAAATGTTGCAAAAACGGGGTGACGCAGACGAAGTTGCGCGGGTCAGTAAAGAATAAAAGAAAAATCCTAATTTGTATTATTATTTTCTTTCAGCTCACAACGATAATGTATTATTATTTTCTAGCGAAAGTAAGCGAAGTTTTGGACACTATATTTTTTGTTACTCGCAAAAAATTTAATCAAGTCACCTTTCTTCATGTTTATCATCATGCTATCATGATAGTGTCGTCATGGGGCATCTTAAAGTATGAGCCAACGTACCCCACGCTATTTATAAGAAATATTAATTCTTTTGTACATGTAGTAATGTACACATATTATGCACTATCGTCGTTCCCGAGTTTGACGAAATATCTCTGGTGGAAGAAGTATATTACTAGTTTGCAATTGGTAAGTTGAACTCAATCTACGAACGTGACATTTTTTTTATTATTGATTTAATTTATATTGAACATACATACTGGTTTATTGAAACTTATTTTTTACCTGTGTGAGGAATATCTACACTACATATAGTTGGCAATAGGCATCATAAAAATATTTCTTAAACTTGATCATTGGGAGTGATAATAAATAAATATTTAGTCAAATAGCGTTTCAATCAAAGGCGTTGAAACTTCTATTGCCAGTAAACTGCGTTCAATTTGTTTCTAGAGACACTACTGGGAATCTCCTGGGAACAATAAATATATAATAACACCCAATTTGACAATCGCAACGATAGTAATTGTAAAAAAATACTAGTTGTCATAGGAAGGAATACCAAACCGCACCCCTTAAAGCAAATAAAAAGACTTCTTACCCGAGGAGATACGATTTTGTTTGTGCAACATTCCGCACCTTTCTAAGACAATTGTTGATTTTTCTCTTTGACATTGTTAAACCGTACCATACCGTGACTTCTACTTCAATATCTTCTACAAAATATGCTATTTGGTAGTAAGCCATGATTTTTTGTTTACATCGATCAAAATCTAATTTTCAACCTTATCGTTTATAATTTAACTAATGTTGGTAGGTATATTATACAACAACAAAATAATAATCAACTAGTTTCATTATTTCAGGTGCAGTTCATATTAATTCTAATTCACTTTACGCTGACGTATGCAACGTCAGAATGTACCCCATCATACCCTTTATGTATAACGATTTTCTGGAATGCAACCTTCTTTTTAGGGTTATTTCTTAAATTTTACATCGAAACCTATTCTAAAAGAGGTCCGAAAAAAGCAAAAATAGATGAGAAAAAAGAAGACAAGGAAATGAAGACTGATATAACAGAATTTGATACTAGGAATATCAATAGCAACTTGAAGACAAATGAACTGATTAATCGAAAGAAACTTCCGAATGGAAGTTAAAGTTAATAACAACATGATTTAATAATAATAAGCATGAAGGCGTATAATAGTATAATATTTATTTATACATTTTCAGAGATTAAACCTATTAAAATATTGTAAAATATTTTAGGTTTAGGTACTGATTGCTTTATGCAGTTTTAACTTGAATAATAAAATAATTTATTAATAATATTTATATGCATGATGGTGTATAATATATTTATTACACATTTTAAGAGATTAAAAATATATTTTTGTTGCACTGATTATTTACTGATTTATTGATTTTAGATACCTTTTGAGATGTGAACGTCTGTCGTGGTATGGACGTAATATTATGAGAAAAGATAAATGCCATATTGTAAAAAAGGTCCAAAGTATGAATGTAGAGGACGAGAGATTGGAACGAAAAATCATGGATGGATTGTGTGAAAGAAAATAATGGCAAAAAAGAGTGAAATCTGATAGTTATGTATGGAGAATGATAAGTTGCGCCGACCGCAAGTAATTGGGACAAGAGCCAGGAGATGATAGGATACCTTTTAAAAGCTGAGCTGATAGCTGATACCTTTGAAAAGGGGAGATAGAAATATTTTGGTAATTATTTGATTAAATTATAATTAGTAATTAATAATGTAGTTCTTATAATTAATAAGTTCACCTTAATCAGTGGAAAAAAGATGAAGGTTGCAAACAAACTAAACAATCGGTCCCGGAAACATCCAAAAGGTTTGCCCGCAACCTCATCCGACTAAAGAGGGACAACATTATGTAAGATCACTGCCCTAAATACAGATGATGCATGGAGGTAGAAGAAACGCCACAACACGTTCTCATGGACTGTAGTAGTGTGGCGCATTAACGGGCACAACTGCTCGTATCACCGGCAACGCTTTCAGAAGTCTTTAGGAGTTTCTCCAAACTCCTTACTTTCTGGGAAGACCTGGGTTGGTTGGAGTGAGCGGGGAGATGTAGCACCACACGAACAAAGGCCCAATCAAGAGGCCAAGTGCAAAGAACCCCAGTTATAACAAACAAAAAACATCATAATTAATTACTTGAATATTTTTTATACTATTTAGATAGCAGACAAGACCCATATGAAGGACAGTGATCACCGTGGCCTGGACGCTTGCAACACCAGAGGATCACCCTCGTGCTGCCGACCTTGTAGGTAACTTCTAATACTCTTCTTGAAGAAACCCATATTGTAATTTGTAATCGCTTGGAAATACCACAGCCGGGAAAAGATAGGTTTTCAAAGAAAAAAATGGCGTCAACTCAAATTTTTATTATTCGAAAAAGAAGTTTCATTTGTAGATTATTGTATAAAAATAAAACATTACAAAATTATAATGTTAATAATCTTGTATTCTAAATATTGCTGTCGTAAATAGATAACAATGTCGTGTTATTTTTGTCAATATATCACAACCATTCGTCTTGTCGTCAATAAATAAGGTCTGGAAATTTTTATCTCCCAGTTGTGCGTATTGCATTGCATATATCATTAGGCGCATCACATTTACCCCATTATATATTATATATACTCGTAAACTCATGGAAAACAAGAAACAAGTGGAAGTGTGAATGATATAGTCGGTGCATGCGTGCCATTGATATGCGTAATTACTCAACGAAGGATAAACTCGATAATATGAACCGTTTTGTAAGAATACGTCCAAACTTTTTCATAATTATTCAAGCTCGTTTGATTCAAAGTATATATCACGCCATAAATACTTTGTTATCTATACCAAAGTAATCGCCATTTTGAACGCTTGAAAAAAAAACGGTGGTAGCAGTATAGTAAGTAAATAATTGCTAGCAAGGTAAGTAGTTGCAACTATACTCTGTCTAATTTAGGATGATACCTTTGACAGTTCACGTCTATGAAGTAACGTATTTTTAGAAACAAATTAATACCTCTAAAATTATCGTAATTCATAGACAAGTACCGCCCACTTATCGTAGAGTAGTGCCTTGAAAGAATACAGCATAATTGAGTGTAGACAAACGAATCGAATAAATCGAACATAATCTATTAATTTATGAAAATAATTTTATGTTTAAGTACTTATCTACTACAATTTTGGTAATAAAATTAACTAGATATGACACAAAATATAAATAGTATACTATAAATGGCAGTAACTGTAGCAATTATCAATCTATATTTGCAGTACAGTGCGATTAGGTAATGACACGCCGCACTAATGAAGTGTCACCTTAAGTAAACAAATATTTATAAAATTATAATACCCTAAGTACATAAAATAATAAGAAATAAATGTTTTACTATTTATGTAACATCGATACCATATTCTACGGGAACGATAATCGAATATCGAATAGATTCATTTACGATTGTACTGTATGGGGTACTCTACTTAGACCTGTCAAAATTATCATCCTATATTTGACAAAGTATACCTTAAAAAGGGTTCAGTGTGTTTTCGTTTTGTAGTTTCTATGATTTGGCATGGCATTAATAGTAGTACTTGTAAATTCCACCACTCAAAGCAGCTATTTAATAGTAATCCACGGTATTATTAACGGTTGTAGGTATGTATGAATTTCGGGACATCTTCCGCTACTGAAACTATCTTGCACATTTTTCCACTTTGACTTTCTTTCTCTCGCTCAAACTATTCAACTATTCTGTTTAAAAAAATATATGTTAGAAACCTCAATAACAATTTCAGTTTTAAGTATGGCAACCCCTAAAATTTATTGCTTTTTTTCTATTTTTGTGTGAAGTTCTTACTTACTTACCAAGTTTCAATAGCATAGGCCTTACAGTTTCGGAGAAAAGTGGCTGTGACATACGTACGGACAGACAGACAGACAGACATGATGAATCTTCGGTTCCGTTTTTAGCCATTTGGCCACGGGTCTCTCAAAATGATTCATACTTCATTACAAGTTCAAGTATACATACATCCTATGACATAGTACACACATTGGCAGTTTCTAAAACAACATTGACATAAGCTTACTCACACATAACGCGTATTTCTAGCCGTTTTTTGCGATGACTTTGTTTGCAATATTGTGTCTGTTTAGTTGTAAAGTCAAAACTATTTGGTGACTACACGATCATACCATAAATATACAATCATATACTCAAATCAAATCAAAATCATTGTATTACATTGGTATTTGATACATTTAAAAGTTTCCTTCAGACTAACTTGTTGGCATGCAAGAATACATTGTGTTTTTTTTAAGTGCCTATCAACAATATTACTAACTTTCAACATCGTACTCAGCACACCCAAACACCTAAAAGTTATCTATGTATTACAAGTGTAATCGGTAATAGCCGTTTGATGTTTCCTAGTACATTTATTGCAATTTCAATACCATTCAATGATTATTCTGTTCTATTCTACAAACAACCACTTGTCTAGAGAGCATCACAAATAAACATTGTTCGATATCCTTTCTGCAAGCCTGATACTCCAGGTCCATCCATCCAACTTTTCAACCGATTACGGCGAAACCAAAGGAGGGGGTTATGATTATAATTGCTATCAACAATTCTCAACATGACTGTGCCTTTGCCGTTCTAAGAACATTGATCAAACACATAATTTAGCGAGTCCAACATGTACTCAAAATAAGGTTGATCAAGGTCATGTTTTATAGATTTGATTTTTGAGTCGAACATGTATCTTAAATCGGGTGTAGAAGGAATTTTGTCTGTGGGTCCAAACTTTCGGGTCGTACGAATACGTAGTATAAAATCACAAAATTTGGATTTGTCAATCCTATATAAAAATGCACAAATGTTAGTACTGAAAATTGGGTTTCCTCCAAATTCTTCAAACAAAACGGTAATTTCATATGTTACGACGTAATATAAATGCTTAAAGTATGATTTCGTAACCGCCTACGTCAACGGCAACAGCAGAGGCCAAAAATTTATTAACGGCGAGACAACAATGACTAGGTTTTCAAGAAAATCTTCCAGCGCTACGTTAGCCACGTCAGTAAATATGTTTCCGTGCGTCCGCCCCCACGAGATCTAGTAGTCGATCAGTTCGTGTAGTTGGATTTTAGGGGGCATATGTAATTTCAATTTACGTTTTTGCGTTCACATTACAGTGCTAGCTGTTACTGTATTCTTGCATTTTGTGTTTTTTGGTATTTAAACTTTTATTGTTAATTGTTAATTTATTTTTTGACAATTTATATAAATATGGTTCATTAATAAATATACTTCGGGTATGGTAAATCAACTATTAAAATGAGAATTAATAATATTTATTAAAGTTCACTTATTATCTTTTTATTACTATTTTTTATGAATATAATTAAATTTAAGGATACTGCTAGCATGAGGTTACTTATTTTCATATAAAGAAACAAGTTATTAACGCCATCTATGCTACTGTTGGTTACATTAGACTATTAGACTAGGCTGTCAAGGGATTATACTCGAGACCTGGGGGTCTAAAAAGGCCACTTCATGAAACGATTCGGATTGCAATGCGTATTCAGTACATTCGAAGAAAAGCTTTGCTATTCGTCGGCTGTTTTGCCAGATGATTCGTCCTGAATGTTATGTAACTTAATTTAAGAAAACTGATTGTTATCACTGTTGTAATTGATTAGCTTTAGCAGGCTTGAATTTAAAATTTACAACCTGAAATAAAATTCTAGTTACAATTTTAGTGACAAGTAAAGGGGTTCAGTCGTAAGTATAGAGTGACCTCTCAACTGTGGACAGACTTAATTAATTCAATTTATTTCTTTATTCCTTGTATTTATATTAAATATATTACCTAAGTTGAGGTTTTACCATATACTTATTACGTATTTATGCAAAATTATTATTCAAATGGATATAAAGTTAACATATTTGAATATTTTGCAAATGTGTAATGAAATGCAAGCAGGTGACTAGCAAGTACTATTATAATGTAAATAAATATTATAAAATATGCGTGCTACTAAGTGACCCGACAAGTACTTTCTGAATTATTCATATTTCTGAATTAGAGTGTAGTTGATTTGCTAAAGACCAATTCGAAATATACAGGATATTTTTTTCTATGATGATAAAAATTTTTAACATTGTAGGGAGACAGTCTGACAATTTATTTTTTTCCACATAGATGGCACACAAACACGCGGCCTACATGATGTAAAGTGGTTACCGTGGCCTATGGCTGTTTGCAATACCAGGGACATCACTTTCGTGCTGCCAACCATATAGAGAAGGGGGGAAGTGGAAGGGGGAAAGGGAGAAGGTTAACATAGTCTCTGTGTAAGGGACAACACATATCTCGCCAGTGAGCTCTGGCAGCCCTACTAAACGCCAGAAACACAACACAAGGCTGTTATGGCCACGATATTCTGTAGGGCGGAGGTACTTCCCAAGTGAGACTGCTAATTAGGACGGGAGATACCGTTCAAAAACCATTTTAATTGAAGAGAAAGGTTTATATTATATATTATATTATATATAACATCATGCTACAAACAGCTGGTGAGGAGCTGAGTTTTTTGCCGGAGTCTTCTCAAGCCTTTTCTCTGCCGCACCATTAAGTCCTGGAATTTTTTACCGGCGCACGTGTTTCCTTCTTCCTTCAGTCCCGGGTCTTTTAAGCGGGACGTCAAAAAGCATCTCATGAGGCCGTCAAGCTGAGCGCCAACATTGTAGCACCGAACGTGTTTGCAATGGTGAGCCTCATTCATGAGACTTTGCCTTCAGCTAAACATCAGGCGAGGTGAAATCAATTGACGTGCCATAAAAAAAAGAGTAAAGAAATAAAAGGAGCGATAATCCCCTGTTGCCTTGATTAGCTTTTGTGGTATTCCTCTTAGAAGCGCTTTGGTCTCTTTGCCCCAATAGCAAGGAACAGTAGTCATTTTGGGAAGTGTACATAAGGGCCAGAAGTCAATTTGCACTTTTACACCGGCAACGATCAGGAACGGGCTTTTTTACTTGACGAAATATACTGCATATTGACATGATATATTTGCATTGGGTTTTTAAGGTGACTTGTGACTATCTTGTGGCAACTGTATTTTTTTGTATCTTATTATATTTTGTTAACAAAGAACTTGTTGACAATGCAGACGTCACTCATCATATTGGTCATTATTTTGTTTTGCTTTTTCAATTAGTATGAATTAGTAAGATTAGGTAATGAAGTAAGTATACAAGAAAGTTAACGGGAAGAATACTAGTTCTGAACCGAGGTTTTCTTTTAAAATTTATAAGAGATGAAATTGGTTTGTTTGGAAACGTTTTGATTTTGAATGATAAAACCACGAATAGAGGATAAAATAGTCTACTACGCTGTCAGTGTCTTTAAAGTGTACATTTTACTACCGAAAATGTCGACTGTGTTGCGTGAGGGGGCTAGTAGAATCTTAGATCAGCGAAACAGGTGTATCATTTGTTCATTTGCCATCCCAAGAAACCATCGAGTAAACTTTACTACTAGCGACTACTCCAATGGGAGGCGTAGGAACTATCCATGTTTGCAATACAGTGATTATTGCAAACATGGATAATTCCTACGCAGGAACCTATTTTATTTTTTATTTTATTTCATTATATTTGGAAAACTTACAGCTATACATTTATACAATTATATAATCTTAAATATGTGTATGGGTATTTGAAGCTCGTAATAAGTTTTCACGATAACAATAATTCGTAAACAAAGGAAAAACACAGCCTGTACAAACATAGAGTGAAGTTAATATCAATTACGCGAAGTATAACCACCGACGATAATTCAACTCTTAAGTCCGCCTTTGTACAATTATCTTGTATTTGTGCATAAAGTATAAATAAATAAATAAATAAACTTTCATCAAAGAAACTATTTGCTAGAAAACGCTTTACACATGTATTGTAGGTAATATTGATACAGACAGGTCGAGGTCTAAACTGCGATTTTATGCAAATATATTAATATAATCGTTTAATTAAACTTTTAAACTTGGGTTTTGATTCTAAATATGGCGACTGTAAATGATATTTTCTTTACCTCCTGAAACACCTTGATGTTGAAGCAATATCGTACGGCGGTCCATACTGTCATAATACTGTCATCCTTTGACAATATTGCATATTTTTTTTATGAAACTAATTTTATTTATTTAATATTATAATAAAACTTATACATACCACACAATTTTTGTCCCCAAAAACTTTTGATCATCACCGTACAGACATCAGTTCTAAGATAGTTGATACCCCATCTCAGCATATGCTGAGCCCTAATTGCGGACGCAACGTGCATATGTTAAGATAGAGTGCTAATGTTATAATACTAACATGTGACTTTTTTGGTTGTAACATGTGGCACATAACACGTTGTCAGTGTCATTCTAAGATATTGATGACACACAATCATATCGGCACCCACGACGTCAAGCCAGGATTTTTTGCGTCTACCCTTCATGCCGGGACCCGGTGGTGGCGCCATTGTAACCCGGCGGTTTCAGCAAAACGTGACCTGGTGCGGTCACCACGGCGAATGCCTTGGACCTTATCTTTGATATCACGTAAGTGAAGGCTGAAGATGCAGGTGCTCCTCATATGGCCTCTTCAAAGCAATATTTGTCACGTGTCAATTTCAAAGTGAAGTACCTAATAATGGTCTTTTAAAACATTAAGCATGAGATTATTTTAGCAAAATAAAGCTATGTAATGTAAGTAAGTAAAAAAATGTCGAAACTCTTTGAAATGATAAATTATTCCTAATTATGAGACATGTACTTATATGATAATAGTTCACAATAAGTGGTTAAAATGATTAGATGACAAAAACAACAGTCAAATTGTATGGTTTTCTTTTTTTTTTATTCAAAATTATAATTATATTATCCTATCATGACACTGCTTAAATCTCGTACTTGAAGAAGAATGAAATGAACGATAAGTCGACAGTCGTCATCATTTCCCTACCCTTGTCCTATTTACTTGGAGTCGGCGCAACATGAGAAGACAAGGGCGGAATGATCCTCCTTACATTCCTATCAGACGTTACTTCCTCAGTCACTCCCTTCTTAGCTATATAGCCAGTATATCTACTATATAAAAATAAGTCGGGTTTTCCTTCCTGACGCTATAACTCCAGAACGCACGAACCGATTTCCACGGTTTTGCATTCGTTGGAAAGGTCTTGGGCTCCGTGAGGTTTATAGTACAGAAAATTTAGGAAAAATTTCAACAGAAAAGCGGGAAAATCATTTTTCACATGGCGAAACGGAGTTTGCCTGGTTTACTAGTCTACTATATAAAAATAAGTCGGGTTTTCCTTCCTGACGCCATAACTTCAGAACGCACGAACCGATTTCCACTGTTTTGTATTCGTTGGAAAGGTCTCGGGCTCCGTGAGGTTTATAGCAAAGAAAATTTAGAAAAAATTACAACAGAAAAGCGGGAAAATCATTTTTTTAGCCACCCGGTGGCGAAACGGAGTTCGCCGGGTTTGCTAGTTATGTGTAAATATGAGAAAAGTCACTCGTAACCTTTTAGAATCCATGTTGAGTTGTCGGAAGTACCAGAACCGGCATTATTACTTGATGATTGTTTATTGGAACTGCCATTATGCTATTCGTGTTTAGACACGTTTTATTAAACAAAATAAAAATGCAATAATTGCATCCGACGATTTTAATAGTCACTGGCACAGTAAACTGGAGTGATAATTGACTGGCCCACCTTATCTCTAAGGCCCCTTCTGGCCTTCTTGTTTCCAAGTTCGCCTGTTCGGTCTCGCCACATCACAGACAGGGGACAAGACTTCCTGGAACAACTCCACCTCAATATTTATATTGACAAACCTATATATAGACAGGATACTATAAAATCCAGGATAATTTGGATGATAAGCAGGCCTGGAATTGAACTGTTCACTCAAATTACTACTCATGTAAATTGCTGTATCTAGACTAAGTATTTATGTTTGTAAATAGACAAAAAAAAGAAAAACAATTGCCTGTTAGAGATTGCCGTAGAACGACAAGGCCGCCAATTGTATTTAGGTACCACTGTTGTATTGTATTTGTTCTGTATCTTTTTATACTTGGTGTACAATAAAGACATAAAAAGCCCGCTAAGTTTCTTGCCGGACTCTTCTCAGGCGGAGGCCACGTTTCGAACCGATGGTGGTCCCAAATGGACCACCACCGGTTCGAAACGTGGCCTCACCAACTTATTATTGATATTGACATTTTGTAGGTGCCGTTTGGTGGTCTCTATAGAATAAATGTTTTTTTTATTGACCTATCGCCGTCGTCAAACGGTTGGTTATGTCGAACTCAAACCGACCGAAACAGCGCGGCCAACTCGGGCCATCAGTTACCGAAGGTAAGGTAGCCTTACTCTGGCATATGCCTTACGCCTCGACTGACCCAGAAACATCGAAGGCCTCTTCGGCTGTGGTGTGTGAATAGCGATGAAAAATATTCCACGCTCGTTCGTCGGCATAAGCATAATGTAGACGCAATTTTGCTTTGATGATGCCTTTTCTGTACAATATTTTCACACATTTTACCTTTTACTTGAAACATAGGTTTTAGATAGCGCTAGGTAAAATAACACAGCGCTATCTTTGAATGAACTAAATATAGCGTAATTACTCAATTAAATGGATAATAAAATGTAAATAAATTTGTATCTAAACCGTTATAAAGTTGTATTTTAATCGTGTATAACGTATAGGAAATTAGTTATGTGTCCTACATTTAAGATTATGAAACTGTTTGTCCACGATGAATGAATGGTAGGAACTAAAGAACTGTTTTCGAAGCGGAGACGAGAGTGATTCTACTTAAAATCATAAATTAGCGGGCCCTAAGCAATTTAGTCAGTTGGAGGGGGTAGGAGATATAGAAAATAGGAAGAGTCCACGTAACTGTAGCAGTCAATACCTCTGACACTACACTAATATAACATACCTAACATAAACCCCCACCCACATTTCGCCAGTTTATGTTTAGGTCCCAATGTAATAGGTGGCGAGCCTATTGCCATTAACTGGGCACTTATAAACCTGCAATAAATACCCACATAACTTCGAAAATCATCGAAAAGTCATTGGTGTGTGCCATGGTAAAACCTGGGATCGAACCCGAGACCTCGTCTCAACAGTACATTACCCATACGACTAGGTTACGGCGGTTATACTAGGCCACTACACTATAGAGTTCATTATTGGTATTATGTGTGTATTAGATTTACCATATACTCAACTAGCTGACCCGCGCGACTTCGTCTGCGTCACCCCGTTTTTGCAACATTTTTCATTCCTGCTCCGCACCTGTTAGTCGTAGCATGATGTTATATAGGTACATATAAACCTTCCTCCTTAACCATTCTATCTATTGAAACAAACCGCATCAAAATCCGTGGCGTAGTTCTAAAGATTTAAGCATACAAAGGGACAAGAAAGATAGGGACAGAAAACGCGACTTTATTTTATACTATGTAGTGATAGTGAAATGGCACCAAATATGGTTGACCTGCTGAGTATATCACATATTGTCCGCAGAATATGATACCTCGAGCCCAAACTAGGCTAGAGCGCAAAATATTATACAAATTTTTATCTGCACTTAAATAGCCCTTAGTTGTCTAGTACTGAACGAGTGTATGTGAGAAAATGGGATGGTCCAAATTCTACTATACCGGAATCCCCGCATCAAATAGACAAAGAAGGGTTTTCGTCACGAAGTGCGAGTAAAGCGACTTCACGTCGCTTGAGACTATCAAAAGTACAAAAAAGTACGTTTTTTACGTTTTTGCTGACAAACCCACATATAAATCACACCCTTTGTTTTCATGGGTACATATTTTTCTTTTGTTTTTTTTTTAGAATGTAGTCAGTACTTGATATTATTTGACAACATACTTAAGCGGTTTTTGTTGTTTTATGCATACAAAAAATTTTAATGGCCTTTGCTTTGTGAATAATTTCTCTAATATAATAGAACAAGTAATTAATATAAGATAAACGTTTAACGAAGTTGAAAAAACAAAGACATCACTTAAAATTATCTTGTGTTTTTTTACTATAGTATATTTTGCTGCAGCAGTCGTAAAACAAAGAATTACCTTTGCGGGGTTTTTGTATTGATTTATGTTTACCTCGATGACTTTTCACCTTTACGTGGTGCATTTAACTTTATTGAGAATAAAAATATCAAGCTAAAGAATGGTTGTCCACGAATTTATACGGGGAAATAAGTAATAAGGAAAGGAAAGGGGAAATAAGGAATCATGTGAATATAGAAATAAGTTAGTTTTAAGATAGCAATAAGAATTAGAATAACCGTACTCTGTAACCCGCCTAGCGGTGTCAGAATAACGAAGACATATTCTTAAGACTACTATATTAAGAAGAATTCTTAAGCTGGATATTTGCATTTTTTTGTATTCAGTACCTAGAAGTTAAATATTAAGAACCTTATGAAAATTGAATAAACGATATGCTACAAAAAATATGTTTCATTTGAAAAATTTGAACCAGAGAAAAGTCCGATATTATACAGTCCATAACAAACAGTATAAATAATCCAATACTATATTACTTACACAACATATTGAGAACTCACTTGTACTTTTCCACAGTATTTTTATTTTTTATTAGACCTGACCGGTTTCGCCTAACGGCATCCTCAAAGGTTTACAATGACATACCATACCTTTGAAGTTCTCTTTGCGAATTTTGTCCTTCAAAGAAAATCCAAGCATAGCTCACTACAAATTCCGCTGCGTAATTAATAATTTGTAAACTAACCCAGGTTATCCTCTAAGACTGGCAGGGAGAATGACTTATAAAAATCTCTATCTGGTTTTCTCCCCAGAAGTAGGAGATCTATGAGTCACGTTACTGTGGCAGTGGCATCCAGAACGACGATGACCGATGTCACTGTATCGAATTCGGACGCGGACGCATAACAATGGCCATTTCTTATTGTTCATTAATTAACAATACTGCTAACATGATGTCATAGGACATAAAGTCACTGACATAGTATTTGTTTTTAATTAATTTTACTTTATTGTATAATACAGTTAATTTACTCAGTTAATTGTTAATTCATTTCTTCAAACTAACAACTATTGTTGAACAATGCACTACAACCCAATGCAATATAAATTAGGAAATTCAGTGAAGAACAAAATATAAGCTACTATACTTTGTAAAATATAGCTTGGGTCCTATGACAGATGTCAAAATGAGGTTCATAGAGATGTCCGAAATTCGATGAAAATATCGATACTACCAGCTATTATTGATGCATGTTACATATAATTAGGTTTAATTTTGATTGTATGTATGTATTTAATTGTAATGAGAACGGAATATACGTAGTATACAAGGCATAGGCACTCGTACTGATGAGAATGAGTGTAGTGGATCAGTGGAAGTTCATATCAAACAAAATGTTGGCGCGTGTATCTTATGCCTATATCATGGCCCAAGAGCCAAACGCGGCGTGTCTTCTTACAGAATCCAAAAACAGGTTCAGGGCGTTGATGGATTGAATGTAGGATTTTATTTACTCAATATTATTTACGATCAAGTATATTGAAATATAAATATTATTATGTTATTTAAATACCTAAGCAGTAAGATTAAATTCTAATTAGTTTTTTCTTATATAAATTTCAATTTTAAATTAAGCTTTATTCAAAATATGGATAGTTTATAGTATGTGGTCACGATGATTCATCGCCCATCACTAACTAGCTCGGTATGCCCATAAAGTATGACATTGACAGCTACTACATTCATTATTAGAAAATTCAAGACTTCATGTCGACGGTCCCTACGTACATAAAGACATGTCGAAAACAGCATTTTTTTTTTAATTGCTTATTCGCTTTATATTGTCCATATGCACATACCTACATATTTTTTTTTTCTAAATATGATGTATTTCACTTCATTTACAAATCGTATAAGGGAACAAGTATTACAATTACAACGAATAAGTGTCGTAGATGCGGATATCTATACATATAGTTTTGTACGCGGTGTTTTAAATGTGCGCCACTCGGAATGAACGCGGTTATGTTTGACTTAACGTCTTGTTCGATCGCGTGGTGAAATAAATTAATGTTTTGACGCAGTTTACATTTATTGGTGTGTGTTTTACTTATACGTAGACCATGGCTGTACGAGTCAAATCTATGTGTGCCTTTACCGTTCCCATACTGGAGATGCCGAGACAACTCGACTCTTTGAATATCTGAGTCAGGCGGCAGATGATGCGCAGGAGCGGTTTCCGAACGCTCAATTGGTATTTTTGGGGGACTTTAACGCCCACCACGAGATCTGGTTGAGCTCCTCCAAAACAGACCATACGGGAAGAGCCGCCCACGCGTTTGCTCTGGCTCACGGCCTGACCCAACTGGTACACGAGGTCACTAGGATACCAAGAGGGTCGGGCATTCGACACCGTCTTTGCTAGACCTTCAGCTGACGAGCCACCCAGACCAGTACAATGTTTCGGTGCGAGCCGCTTTGGGCAACTCCGATCATTGTCTGGTCTGTTCCAATCCTATCATAGCGCCCTCCCGACCAGTGCAGGGAAATCGGCGTCACTGGCACTACTCGTCAGCGGACTGGGATGGACTGCGTAACTATTTTGCGTCCATCCCGTGGGTTGAGCGCTGCTTTGAACGTAAGGACCCATCGGATAGTGCAAATGCTGTCGTCGGTGAGATCAGCCTGGGTATGGAGTACTATATCCCATACACTGATGTCACTGGTGCCCGCGGAGGGCGCCCTTGGTTCGGGCGCGGATGCACAGAGGCTGTTCATCATAAACAGTCTGCGTATCTCGCTTGGGTACGGGCGCGCGCTACGCACGATTCCAACATAGGGTACTTTAAGGCAGCGTACAACAAAGCCACTAGGGTCTGCAAGAGGGCTTACGTCAGAGCGGATGCCCAGCGCATAGCACGGGTTGGTCAAGAACTAGAGGCGCATCCCACGGGCAGCCGTGCCTCCTGGCGACTGGCCAAAGCCGTGCAAGCTTACTTCTGCCAGCCTTCGCTTCCCCCTCCCCCCCCCCCCCCTGCGTAACCCTGATGGATCCCTGGCCCATGAGCCGCAAGAGAAAGCAAAAAATCTCTTTGCGACCAACTCCCGAATCGACGACTGTAGCATGCAGTCACCGACTCTACCCAATAGTGACCACGCAATGCCTGATATCCGTATCAGGCAACGCGATGGCCGAGCAGTACTGCAGTCACTCGTTGTCCGGAAAGCCAGTGGTCCGGATCCGGATGGTATACCAGAACCACTTCAAAAATGTGTAGTGGAGTTGTCTCCAATGCTCACGCGACTGTACCGACTCTCCTACAATTCGGGTACAGTGTCGTAGGCGTGGAAAGAGGCGAATATACGAAATGTAGATTCCCAAGAATCCCTTCTTGGGAATCTACATTTCGTATATTCGCGTATGGCTCAAACCCAGCCAACTATCGACCCATATCTGTCACCTCAGTACTGTGCAAGGTTTTCGAGCACCTTATCAACACACAGCTCGATGAGGCTATAAGTAGGTACTTATTATTTAGATTTTTACTTAACAATAAATAATTTTCAATTATTATAAACCTTGTTTAGTTAATAAAAAACAATCCTGATAATTTTATCTTAGAACATGTCTTTGTTTACATTTCAAGAACTATTGTCTTACCCACAATGAATGAAACCGCGTATAAAGCGATATGTCTCCATTGATGTATTTTTTATATCCATGGGTGGCGATCTGACGATTTTAACCTATCCATTTGAAAACAATAACATAATTCTATGTTTTCATAAAACATTTTATTTAAATTTTATTTTAGACATTGTTTTCTTCTTTCCTGCGTATAAAAAGGTATCATAGACATGTCTGACATGCTTTGATTTTAATCTTAACGTAGAAACAGTCATCTATCAGTTTTTCCAAGAAAATGTAAGAAAATGAAATATGTATAAATGCCATTATAAAGTTCCTAAAGCTAATAAAACATTGTAGAAAAAAAGTATTTATGATTGTACATAGAATTATTTCTAGAGCGGTTTGAACATAAATTACGCTCTCCTGTAAACCTCGGTTTTTGACATGTCTTTATATACGCAGGGACCGTCGATGTGCGGGATTTCACTGACAGCTGTCATAGGACCCAAGCTACATTTTACAAAGTATAGCTCATATCCACGCCATCGTTTACGTGAAATTTTAATTCTGTTTTCGCACACATGGAGGATCTTTGCTTTTTATAATATAAAAAAACAGCAATACCTACACTTGTTGTTTTTTTCCTTTCTTTGTTTGTAAGGAATAGGCTCCGAAACTACTGGACCGATTACAATAATTCTTTCACAGGAGTAACATAGGCTATATATCATCGCGCTTCCATCCAAGGGAGCGGAGTAATAGTTATAAATCTCAATAGATCCTGTAGATTTCTATACATTAGCGCTAATATTGTACTATTTCTAGTTGCCATGACAGCAATGAGAAGTAATATAGAGCGGCAAGCAGAAAATTGAGTAGAGTCGTACAACGTGATAATCGACATCCACGCGGTCGGAGACGCGGGCAAAATGTAATAAATATTCTAAACTAAAACACTGCACTATCTAGACCTATAGTGCAGAGGCGACACGGGCATCGGAGGTCGCAGAATGACCACCGTCCCCCTTGAGTGGGGGTGACGGGTTAAGCCACCTGTCATCCTAGCGAGGGATATCTTACCTACTATACCATCACCGGCAACCGAAGACCCGAAGACGGCGTGCGTTTAAAGTTTCATGGATTGCTCTTCATTTAATTTATCGTGTTCGTTCGAGTGATTTCCACCTTAAGTATGATTGACACAATTGACCAATGCCATAAAAATACGTAATGTCACTTTTTCGCATTTTAGATAATGTGGTTAGCGATTTTTCAAAAATTTGGAATCCTATTTTTTTTGAAATAAGAGAATTTACCTTTGAGTGAAATTCGCTATCTCCCGTATTTAGTATAATTTTCTCCCAGACACCGTCGAAAAATTCCAAGAAACTGTTTTTATTTTTAGTTTTACGACAAAAGTTTTTGCCGTAAGTGGTAGATTATTTTATTTACTACAATAAATTAAAATTGCATCCTCTGACTAATGCAACATAAAATGTAACTTTTCAGTGGCCTACAATCATAGTGTTCCGAACACTATAAGAGGAGAGGAAGACCGAAGACTAGATGAATGAAAGTAAGAATGAAGAGAAAAAGAAATGAAAGATGATATCTAGGAAGGCAGTGTCTAGGAAAGCAATGTGATTGCAGCCAGAGTCGAATGGCAAAAGGATACTATTTATTGTATAGTGAAGTGTGGAATTATTTGAACCGTATGTGGATGACATTTAAGGACTTTCAATGACGTAAGTGGAAAGGAGAGGATGGGGCTAGTTGGAAGAGCTTATCAAAACACTCATTATAGTTTCGACAGTATTATTTAAACGCTTCTTATACGTAAGTGAACGTGGTATAACATTTATTCTTAAGACGCTATCACTCGTGCTTTACTCCATACGCATTCATTATAAAAAGCATTTCAGATATTGTTTTTACTTAATGTTTATACATAGCTGGTTGAAGTCGTATTGATGATACATATATCAGAAAAGTTCTTTTGAAATGTCTATGAACAGTTTATTGGATTTTATTATTGATAAAAATGGAACTGTTGCCTTGCAAGCGGCACAGAATCGAAGTAAGTTGTGTTTTTTCGCTCTTAAGCGGTTTAAATACTTTCTTACACTTCAAACTAAAACGATGCTTCTGCAGCCTTTAATCTTTCCTATCTTTGCCTATGGTGATGTGTGCTATTTCGACCTGAATGCAGATCTGCTCAATAAACTTTCAACAATTGCATTGATTCGTAAGTATACAATCTTAGTAAGTTCAACCACGTTTTGGCTTATCGTACAAAGCTGGGATGGCTTCCTATATGACGGCGACGCAGTTTACGAGCTGTCTACTTGGTATAAACTCTCCCAGCGCCCTGGCCTGTTAAAAATCCCATCCCCACTTGGTTGGTTAGAACCATAGTAAAAATCTACGCTTTTCTAACAATCTTCTACTTCCCTGGCCCACTCACACTTCAAGCCTTGTCCACTCTCTTTTTCTATATAATCCAGTCTTCTTTGGAATACGCTTTCTCTAGTAGTCAGAATGTCACCAAATTGATCGACATTCAAAAACCGAGTACGCGCTATAGGCCATAATAAGACTAACATTCATAAGAAATTTCTATATACCTATGGGTTTTATGTATGTGTATAATATGGGTTATTTATTATTATAGTATATATCTATATTTATTTATGTTAGAATATTGTTACGTTTACTGTTTGTACTTATGTTTATTATTTTAACCGTACTAAATCGAACTCTTACGATGATGTTTCGAGCACCAATCAAAGTTGACAAATCGCTGCCTCATCCTAAGGTTGACTGATAGAAAATACCCATGACATCAAGTATTTAAGCACTTTGTCAAAAAATGGTTATGCCGAAAATAAATTCCTAGCCGAAAATGTTGCAGCTAAATTAATTTGGATTCTTTTTTCACCTGATTCCTTGCTATGACATGTTAATCGCAAGGAAATTAATGACGTGCTTAGCCGCACAAGCAGTACCAATTGATGTCTTGGAGAGTATCAGACGGATTTTATTTATTATTTGCTTTTTTTAAGACATAACTCATTTATTTGTTTTACATACAATTTAACCAACAGTACAATTCATTTAACAAACGAAATCGTTCAATCACACATTGTGCTCTTGCTTTAACAAAATTGTAAGACAATAAAAAAAAATATTCGTTCGGTCTTGTTCCCGGCGCGAAAGTGCCCATCACGCTGGATGCATTGCCTCTCTGGATGGCAATAGCCAGCCTTCGCACCAAGTACGATCCGGCGCGGGGGTCACCCGACATCTCCCTAAAATTCTGCACCCGATGTACTACACAAACCTTTTTGCTTCCGCTCTCCAGCAGCTTAACATCTCCATCGCAAAGGTAACAAACAGATAACGAGCTTGTAGCGCTTTGCATTTGAGTCGCTTCGCCATTGCTGCATCCTCAGCAGCAGCGGCTGAAACCGGACCGTAATGGCCGGGTAATTTACTTATTTATTTATTTATTTATTTATTTACTTCTTTATTTTCTTATTTATCATTTATTTATTTACTTCTTCTTATTTATACATAGAACACAGCTAAAATAATCGAATAATAGGTCATTCGATAAAGAACTAAAGTGAGTGAAGTAGCTCACGGAATGAGCAATCTAAAGTAAAGTGGTAGTAGGCTGGTAACATCTGTTTAAGGACGGATGACTATGGTTGGAACAAACGAGTCCTAGAGTGCAGAGCTCGTGGAGGCAAACGGAAAGCGGGATGCCCCCCAACCAACCGGGCTGACAACCTGATAATGATGACTGGGATTGCCTTGATGCTGAAGGTGGAGGATCGATAGCAATGATGCACACTGGACGACACTTATTCCCAGCAGTGAACTGCGATAAGCTAATTTTAATTGATTGACTGGTTGATACACTTAGTGTTTCATTTCTAACATTTTCTAGTGCAATTCGTGAACTCATGGCTGCTAATGAGAACCCCTATGATGCCTGTAACCATATTAGCAACTTATCTGATGTTCGTATTAAAATTGGGTCCGAATTATATGCAGAATCGAAAACCCTATCACTTTCCAAATATTATGACAATCTACAACGCCGCACAAGTAATCATGTCGGCATATTTGATATATGCGGTGAGTTTTCTTATGAGATAAATTATAGTACCTATGTATTTAAATTATATAACAATTTGCACATTAACATATGCACTTATAATGATGATCACAAACAGAAAATAATCGCCCAATTTAGTACGATCGCGTTTGGAAGTTGTGAACGTCATTTCTTTAAGTCAAACGGGTGTCAAAAGTTCTAGAATGGGTTCTAAAATAGTTTATTTGCCGTGCGAAAATTCTCACGAATCCTCACCAAATTCAGTATGGGTGGTTTTCGGATTTGAACCGACCAAAACCGCACGGCCGTCTTCAACCATCATTTGCAGAGGGTGAGGTAGGCTTTAACATATCCCTCACACACCTTAGCTCTGATATTACTGAGTTCACTGCTGACTTTCATATGAAATAACC
The DNA here is from genome assembly GCA_963691645.1 of Pelosia muscerda. Classification (NCBI taxonomy): domain Eukaryota; kingdom Metazoa; phylum Arthropoda; class Insecta; order Lepidoptera; family Erebidae; genus Pelosia; species Pelosia muscerda. The sequence continues at coordinate 2,553,121 of OY829104.1, forward strand.
ACCAAGTGTGAATGTAGGTGTAGACTCCATTCTATACTAATATTATAAAGAGAAATTTGTATTTTTTTGGGTTGTGTGTTCGTGTGTATATTTGTTATGAATGAACTCATAATGTGCTGTGCCGATTACAAAAATTCTTTCACCATCGGAGAGCCACATTCACCCTGAGCAACATAGCCTATATTGCACTGCACGATAACCGAGAACCACGAAGGCAGAGCTGCGGGCAACAGCTAGTTCATAATATATGAATAAAATAAATATCACATTTTCACATTAAACCGTTATGCAATTGTACCTACTATAGTATTTTACCATACAATTTTAATAAATCGGTATTATATTTAACACAACAATTAATGTAAAGTATAAAAAAAAATTAAATACATATTTATAAATTTTAAATATAGGTTCTAAATTTTAATAATGAAATATAAATAAGGGCTTTAATACTCATGAAAGAAATTTATTGGTAGGTATACATTGTATAAATTGAAATTTAAATACAATACTATTTACTATGCTAACTTTTCTAGTAAATATTAGATATTATTGGTCACAGGATTTTCTTTCTTTTGCGTCGATTTCATATGACAAATATTACTAACTCTCTAACAGTTTAAATATCTCAAATTAGAAGATTCTTTCCAGTTTTGGAAGTTATTAAGTATAAAAATACTATAGTTAAGTTTTTTTCTGGAATATAATTAAATTCTGTTAATATATTTCAGAATGGTCGTATGCTGGTATCCAATGGTTTGTTACCTAAAAGCTGTTCTCTGGAATCTGAATTCAACAGACAAGGAGTAAGTTACTAACATAATATAGTCAATGATGCTATTCTCAATAAAACATCCATAAAATGAAATGACCCCAATTTAGAATATCATACCTAAAACGGAAAAAATAAAAATAGAAACAGGTTAAGTACTTGGACTTCAGTCACAAGATTGTCGACATATGAAATGTTGACTCAGCAATCATTGTGTCGTGTCAGTCAACGGACTGATAGCGAAAAGCCTCGAACAACACCTGAAGAGGCTGGGGTTAGACGGTCAAGATCAAGTGCCAGATACAGAAGGCTCTTTTCTATTACATTTTTAAATATAAATTATTGAAATATATAATGTATTTAAAGATAAAAATAGCAATGACCCACCAACATTGGATACAGGCTTTTCGTTGACCAAGAAGACCAAGCTATTCGTGGTTAGGTCTCTAGACTAGAGTTCTAACCGCCTAGAGAGAAAGATCTTTGAAAATGTAAGTGTTAAGTGTATAAGTGATTCAAAGAAATAATAATTAGAACCTTTATTAAACATATGCAAGCACTTAATCTGTATAGATATCAAATGACCTTTGGGCGCATAACGTTCAAAGCGCAAAATGGAAAGCACTCGCAAATTGGTAAAAGCACAAAATGGTAAAAAATAACAGAAATGATGATCAATAATAATTTTGGGAAATCCTAACCTAATAGGATTAGTTTTCTTTCTTCTTTCTTTCTAATTAAAACTTAAATACTTTTTGGAAAACCATTTATTTACAAAATGAATCAACTTTATAATGGCACCTAAAAACTATAGATTATGGACCTTTTTAAACGGTTTTATTTAGCTCACCCCGTTTGTTTTTTACAAATATATTTACTTAATCTAATTACGATATTCTGTGGTTTGAATCTCTGCTTTGTCTTCTGCATTTATAGACAGAAACTATCCTAACTTGCAACTCTCCTCCCCCTCTACAGGGTCGGGAGCACAAATATGATACCCCTGGTGTTGCAAAGGCCAATAGGCCACTTTAACCACTTTGCTAGACCGTATGCTTGTCTGCCAAAAAATATATAAGACTTCAATTTCAGATTGCAGCAGCAATGTACTACTATCTACTAGCAAAAGTGAGTGAACTACTGGACACGGTTTTCTTCGTACTTCGGAAAAAGGACAGTCAACGTAGTTTCTTACATATTTACCATCATACCCTAATGGTTGTTGTCACTTGGTGCGCGTTGAAATATGAACCTACTATTCACCTAATGTTCTTAGGAGCCATCAATTCCTTTGTACATGTTATCATGTATACATATTACGGATTATCAGCCTTTCCAAGTCTGGCGAAGTATCTTTGGTGGAAGAAATATATTACCAGTCTGCAATTGGTAAGTATTTTGCAAACTTTTATTGACTACCATTCCCTTTACAAGAAAATCGTATGATCAATGGGCTCTAAAAGTTCCTGGACACCTTAAGCTATAGAAAATTCATCCATAACATTTTTAAATTTAAGAATTTAGAAAATTTCACCGTAAATCAATTTTGAATATTATATTATTGTTTATATCTAGGATTCTACAACTAAACAAACATTAAAGTTTAAGTTGAACTAAGCCGTTTACGAAAAAATCGCATCGGAATCCGTTCCATAGTTTTTGCGTCCATCGCAGTCAAACAGACATAAAATTTCGAATGTTTCATATGCTGTATCGTTAATATAACAATCCAAGTATTTTTTAAAGATCTACAAAGAACATACACGACCACTTTACAATTATTTGGTAGAAGATAAGAAATGTATTCAATGTTAAGCTTTGGAAGATATTATGCGATCCAAAAACACCTTGACTTGATTTTTCTATCTAATAACGAAGAAGTTCACTTTCTGTTTGATTTTTCAGGTGCAGTTTATTGCGGTATCGTCCATTTTCATGGCAGCTTATAGATATTCCGATTGTACACCTTCTGGTATCCTTGTAGCGGCTTTATTGTCGAATACCATATTATTCCTGTTTTTATTCGGTAAATTCTATGTGAATACCTATTCGAATAATGGTCTTAAGGCTGCTAAGTATAATGGAATTAAAAATGGAATCCAAAATGGAAATAGAATTTCTAATACTGGAATACAAAATGGAAAAATCTCAAATGGTAATGGTACAAAACATAATCTAATTGGAAATGAAAGGTACAGTATTTATATAAACGACACTAAAACTGTAAAACGAGCGTAAAATCGATATGATCAAATATACATACAAAATAACGTAACAAAGCTTCGGGCAATCTATACTACGAATTATATGTATCCCGTAATCAAGAATAAAGAGTTTAAATACTACTGGAAGAAATTCCTAATGACTGAAACGTTTGGGAATATCTCATTTACTCAGCGCCATCTAACGTAATACAGCTGAACTATTACAGAACTATATTCCTGTATCACATAATTAAGTTTCATGAACTGATCTATAGACTGAAAATATCCATCTTGTTTTTGTTTTAATACCACTACTTGTATAGTGTACAATAAAGAATATCTTGTCTTTATTGTATCAAGTAATCTATATCAGTCTACTGCTTGGTATAGGTTTCTCCCAATGTGTGCCACTTTTCACGCCAGCCTTCGCCTCCTTTCACCCTCCGCATCCGATCTGACCCAGCCGCCATTTCAGGTCGTCAGTCCATCTGTCTAGGGGGCGTCCTTTTGCGGTCTCCATTCAAGGACTTGTTTACTTCAGGGGCCATCAGTCCTTCGACAGATATGCCCAGCACCCTGATACGTCAGCCTGCTTAGTTTGCGAGCTATGTCTGTGAGTGTGTCTGTGAATGTAAGATTAACCTTATATCGTCTTTTGGGAAATATCGCGGATACTTCGAACCTGTTAGATCCTTTATGTCGACCCCAACGTGGCCCCTATGCTCATGGAAATCCGTCTACAATATCCCTTTTCTCTTAGAGTGCAGAATTATTTTAATAGTAGGCGCACTTAAGCCTTTGGCTTCGGTTAGCCGTTCTCGAGAAAATTCATTCATTGTCTTCCTCGGGAGAGATGCTCGAACAGTATGTGTTGGAGTGTATTTTGCGTCGTTCATTTTACCAATCTTTGTGCATTATTAGTCAGTAAACGCACCCAATAATTTTCGGATTTTGGCCCTGCTGAGATTAATTATTTTCATGTACAACCTTTCTATGTCAGCCAGTAACTTTAGTTCCTTGTCGGGTAACCTTACTACAAATTTTATCCTTCAGAGATACTTCTTTCTTTTATTAAGGTAGATAGCAAGATAAAAATAAACATTTCAATTGATGTATGAGTAAAATTTAACTGTATAATATTATATTAACTGTATATTCGTATACATATTTCTGTCTGAGTAACTAAATTGTTATTATAATATTTAATAAAAATTGAAAATATCAATGATTTTATAAAGATTTATTTGGTTTGTTTTTTCTCTATGTTCGTGACTTCTGAAATGCAATTGAAAAGTTGAGTTCAGTATTTCGCAATAGATTCCGTAGAAAAATTCCCTAATACAAAAAATATCGAAAAATTAATTCAAGCAATTATGTCGGGGACCTCGTACTGGTAAAACACTCCGGCTTGTTTACGGACCTACTTACTTTTGCCAGGTATTTTTTGTCGGATTTTCTTTTTAAATTTTTTAGGGCTCTAACTACCCATCACGACTATCATAGATGTTCGTAAAACAACCCCGACGGATTACCGTGCTCTCCAAGACACGACCAGAACAAAGCCAATAGTCATATCCATGCATAATATAAATATTTGCACTAAGTGGGGATCGATCCCGCGTCTCCTTCGCAGCGGTCGCGTTCACTACCGCCGCGCCACAGAGGTGGGTTAAATAATATATTATGTCCAAATTTGAGCTCAATTGATTCATTTTTTAAAGTTCTCGTTACTTATAAAATTACGAGGTCATCTGCAATGTATTAATTCATGTCAGAACTGTTCTTGTGACCTAGAACTTGTCGCTTCTGCAAAAACCAGAAAGCCTTCACGATTAAATCAAGGTTTCCTACTTGCCAAATTGCAGTTAATTTGCAGATGAAACTTTTACATTGGAACGCACGAAAACCGGTAGACACATCTTCTTTTCTTCATTATCTGCCATAATTGGTATGTAAGCATAATTGGTAAAATAATATATGAATTTTTGATCGAACAACTTATAAACAGACTTTTAAAAAAGGAGGTGATTCAGATATGTTCTTTTTTACATTTGTACACGCCTTTTGTACAGCTTCGTCACACGTGGATGAATTTGAAAAACACTTTTTTGTACGAAAAGGGTTGCCTGGAAAAGATCGCTTTTAGTGAAAAGGTCGTATAGGACTTACAATTATTCACGTATTATAATGTTTGGTAAATGTAATTTTACGTTTTTTGGTGTACAATTAATAAAGAGTTCAGGATACCTCTTTATTGTCCATGTGTATCCATCTTGTACTCGTACCGGGGGGAGAGGGGGGGGGGTCACACTCAGAGTAATGAAAATTTTCATAGTTGACATTGACCTCTAGTGAATGATAGTGGCAAAAAAAACGGTGCCATTTTATACTAACGTAATGTATGTACATGTATGTGTCATTCAATGTCAACTCTGGCCCTCGGACATTCGGATGTTAATTCGTTTTAAAAACCTCTAAGCTATGAACTCTTAAAACACAGGTTAATAATTATAGGACTGTCATACTACCAACTGCAAATGTAATAATAAATAAATATATAATTATAAATAATCTAGGACAATCTACACAACGCCACCTAGACCCATGGTAAGCATAATTTAACTAGCTTGTGTTATGGGTTCTATGTGTTTATCACCGTATAAAACAGACTAAAGGGGCGTGGATGCAAACTTTGCAGTGAATTATATTGCAGGCGTTTAAGGTTTTAACCTTATCTTGGAAAACTTTATACCCGTAGAACCAGTCCTCATATCCGAAGAATCCAGTCGTTCTCTAATTATACTTTAATTAATAAACTAACAGTATTATCGACTTTCTGTTATATTATGTAGGTGAAACCATTAACCCATTTTATTAACTTACCTTTACGTTAGTTTTATATCCGAACATCCTGTGTCATAACTATTAAATACGCAATATAATTTGACATTACTATTCATTACATTTTAGTTTTAGGTACAGATGATAAACGGTTTCACAATTCTTACAATCTAAGGTCCCAGTGTTAGGTTTTTACCGCCAAAAAAGTACCTCCAGCCTACAGAATACCGCAGCTGATAATATTCTTGTGTTGTGTTTCCATTGGTGAATAGAGTTGTCAGAGCTCAATGTAGAGGTTTTATGTTGACAGAGGGTAGACTTTAAAACCCTGCTTTGTCTTCTGCATTAACAGCACAGAAAGTCTTAACCGTCAACCCGTCCCCCCTGTGTGCCGTCCCTAAACCACGTCTATAGACCATGGTAACTATTTTTTGTTTTTAATAACATTTCTCTTTCACAACACAGACTTGAGCAATTGGTTCAATTGGATGTCTTTATGATACGATATATATGTAGGCGTTACCTGGCGAAAATTCATTTTTTTTATTCTTTTTAATTTATGGCACGACAATTTGACTGCACCTCGCCTGATGTTAAGCTGAAGGTTTCATGAAAGAGGGTCACCATTGCAAAGACATTCAGTGCTACAATGGTGCCGCTCAGCTTGACGACCTCTTCAGATAGAAAGCATGAAGACTAGAAATTATATATTGGGGGAGGAAGGGGGCCCCACTACTCACTCACGGTTATATACCACAACATCTCCTCTAGGTAAGAAGTCTTTTTACTTGATTTAATGGGTGCGGTTTGACATTTCATTATATGACAATTAGTAATAATTTGCTATTGTTATCGTTGACATTGTTAAACCGTGGGTGAGTGGTGGGTCCTCCTCCTTCCCCAATATATAATTCCATGTCTTTATGCTTTTTTTTCAAGAAGTAAACAATTATACTAATCGTTCAATCGTATTATATGTATAAGTAACTAGCTGTACCCGCGACGGCGTTCGCGTAGACTTCGATCTGTTTTTTAATTTTTTGTGCGGCGCCCTTATATTTTTTCTAGTAACAGAAGATACCTACGTCTTATAATATGTCCTATCTACAAAAAGAAACCCGTCAAAATTTGTGCAGCCATTTTGGAAACACAAAAATGATAAACATTGTGGTTTGTTGCACGCGAGTATTTATTCATCATACATTCATTACATAACATACATAAATGACATAAACTCACGCCTATATCCCCGAAGGTGCAGGCAGAATTGCTAGCATCCACATTTCGCCAGTTTATGTTTAGGTCCCAATGTTATTTGGCGAGCTTATTGCCATTAACCTTGCACTTATAAACCTGCGATAAATACACACATACACTGCGAAGAACACATTGAGAAAATATTATCTTAACGTTACAAACAGAAACTCTAATAATTGTTATTTGTATGAATTTAAAACATTATATTCAAACAATTTTGTTCTTTCATAGTTTAACCACCATATTTTGACAAAGTGATTGATGTTCAAATAATTGCAAGTTTTTGCCACAACATAAATTATAAAAGTCAAATCGGTTTGAATGGTTATTCTCGCTACGTATGATCATAGCATCTTTAAGAGTCGGTTCGAGTTCGATGCAAATATAAGATGACGTAATATTATGAACAATAAGGAACCCATACCAACAGTAACCGCAGCAGGGAGTTTAACTACGTGTTTGACTAATTTTCGATATTTCGTCATCTGACATTCAATTATTGGTAATACTCGTAACAGAGCATTATACTTATAACATTTCTGAGCCTTTTCCCAACCCGATCGGTTTTTTAGTCTAAGATGCGACTGTACTTCGATATTTTCCGTGAAGTGACTGCCAGGTGACCACCACAACCAATTGGGGATATCGACGTTCTGTAATTAGACTAGTCGGACTTTTAGGGCTCTATCTACCCGTAATTTGCAGGTTTATATAGTGTCAGCGTTCCATGAGTCTCAGTAACCACTTTTCACTTTTCCTAGGTGGGTATAAAAACACCTTCGGGGTCCAATTCAGCCAATTTAGAACTCCAAATTAGGGTAGTGAAATCTAGCTGATATTTAATTGAGTGTTAAGTTAATATTAAACCTCTAAAGCGTGGCGAGCAGTGAACACAACTGCTACGCAGCAGAAGCGCGGGTTCAATTGCTGCTCAATACAAATATGTGTAGGCATAAATATGGTTATATGCATTGATCTGTTCGTGCCTCGGAGACCAGGTTATTCGGTCGGTCCCTATTGCCACAAGAACATCTATATCATTCGTTACGGGTCCTTAACTTTAGTTGTAAATTTAAATTTAGTTTTTTAGTGTAGTTTTCTCTGCCGCACCATTAAGTCCTAGAATTTCTTACCGGCGCACGTGTTTCCTCCTTCCTACAGACCCGGGTCCTTTAAGCGGAGCATGAAAAAGCATCTGATGAGGACGTCAATGTAGCACTGAACGTGTTTGCAATGGTGACCCTCTTTCATGAGACTTTGTCTTCAGCTTAACCTCAGGCGAAGTGAAGTCAAATTTACGTTCCATAAATTAAAAAAAAAACAGATGAACATAAAAAAAATATCTGCTGTGCGATATTGCTCTATGAAGTGACGTCATAACGTGCCAAATCAAACGCTAGGCCCATGAATTACAATGATATGCTCATGCTGGTATTACTAAGTTTATTGTTTATCAACATATGCATGCGTTCCACAAACAACACCTCTATACTTTATGTATTTCTTCACTTACTCAAATATCCCACTATGAAAGACTGTGTTATCGAAATTAAGGAAAATCATTTAATATAAACCTATAGTATGACGTTTTACATTGTAACAATATGAATAGCGACACTACCAAGTTCAACGATAGCGGCAAGTAAGCCCGTAGTAATGTACTTGTAGCTCATTTGGCATACATCGATCAGTTGATGTGGTGGTCAGACATATTCTAGGTGTACAGAGATCATAATATTTTTTGAAAGTGATATTTTTTCCATACATCAAATTCTGTTGATTGTGAAGTGTTATACATAATGTGAGTTTTATTTTATTTATTTAAGTAGAATAGTATACCTACTTCATTTTTGTTTTGACATAGACATGATGTATTTTGGCAACTGTGAGGAATATACCAGAGTCTACCTCGCCTTCAGTAACTGATGGGCCGTGCTGTGACGGGGTATCCGTAAGGATTTCCGTATTCGGGTGTACGGGCCACGGTATCCGCGTGATACCGTGGCCACTACACCCGAAGGGAGGGGGGATATATTCGCTACTATCTCACTTCCACAAACTAAAGACCCAAAGACGTCGTTAGTCAGTTCGAGTCCGACATAACCTCTCTCACCGGTTCCGGTGGATTGGTATCCGTGGGGCTTTCGCGTACTAAAAAAAGGATTTTCGCGCGGAAAAAGAAAAAATTTCAAAAACTTTTAAGAATTAGTGCCAGAATATTTTTTTCTATAATTTATAATCGAATGTCGACGTACTCCGTGGCGTGGCGGTAGTAAGTGCGACTGCTATGCAGGAGGCGTGGGTTCGATTCCCGCTCAGTGCAAATATTTTTGGGCATAGTTATGAATATTTGTATTGGTCTGGGTGTTTCTATGTATAATAAGTATGTTATTTATAAAAAAAAGGTATATGTTTATTCGCATTCTAGAACCCATAACACAAGCAAGTTACGCTATGCTTATCATGGATCTAGGTGACGTTGTGTAGATTGTCCTACAATATTTATTTATTATTTATTATGTCAAAAAATACTAGTGACCAACCCTTTCTCTTAAAAAGATGTATAATTGAAAAATGTTATTATAAAGTAGACGAATATCTTAATGACAAAATGCGTGGTCATCCTAATCTTTTGCTCTTGCACCTATTTATTATAAATAAACAAAACTATATATTAAAAACAAACCTCGGTAGCCTAGTGGTATGGGTAATGGACTGCTAAGGGTATTCTACTGTTTTCCATAAATTCATTTGCACTAATTTTGTTTGCCATAATCATTCCCGATCATAATATTTACTTGACTTAACAACTCAACAGTCATAACTTTTATTTGCCATAAAATGACTTTCTATAACAACATATATCATAATAATTTTGTGGAGGAACGGGATGTGATGTCCCTCCAACACAAAGGGAGGATCCTCCGACCAGGCAAGGTGATCACGCCTGGCGGGCCGCGGCCCAACGGTTGTCGTTGGGTTGTTGTATATATGTTGTACTAGCGCGAGAACTTCATTTTCGCGATGCAGGATCCGTAGTGACGTAGTAGTTTCTCTTGCTGTCGCTAGATGGCGCTGGGTACATGTGGTATCGCCACATCACTCCCCTCCAAGACCGGAGGTTGATTGAGATGAGTCAGCTGTCTTAGCTCTCTTGAGGAGCGTGCCAAAGCCAGTCTTGAGTAGGCGTCGAGATGAGTTCTCGGCGAGCCGCCGATGAGGCGAGGCGAATCCTCGGTGAGTTGAGGTGAATCCTCGGCAGTGTCGGGGCGAATTCCTCAGTGAAGCGAGGTGAGTCCCCATATAGTGGGGCGAATGCTGCGTAACGGGAGAGGTGTCCTCTTCTTGGACCGTATGTGCAGTGGGTACTGACTGCTATGTAGACGGGAGAGATATTCTCTACTTACGTGGACCGTAAGAGCAGTGTACTGTGCGCCTTAGATGCAGGCGTGGCCGAAGGTAACCAGGCTGCAGCGGTCGCTGCATGCTATGGTAGCCTTGTAGTGGCCGAAGTGCTGGATGGCGAAGACTTGATTACCGCTCATGCGGAAGAAGTGAGTAGGATAGTGGCGATGGGAATGCTGATGATATTACTCAGCGAAGGTTACGTGATTAGATCACGTCGGGGTCACCACTGTGGAGGAACGGGATGTGATGTCCCTCCAACACAAAGGGAGGATCCTCCGACCAGGCAAGGTGATCACGCCTGGCGGGCCGCGGCCCAACGGTTGTCGTTGGGTTGTTGTATATATGTTGTACTAGCGCGAGAACTTCATTTTCGCGATGCAGGATCCGTAGTGACGTAGTAGTTTCTCTTGCTGTCGCTAGATGGCGCTGGGTACATGTGGTATCGCCACAATTTGTTTCCATAAATAACACATCTCATAATCGACTCTTGACATGATCAAAATTTGATATAATTATGAAAATAATACATAATATTGGGCTCCGACGCGCTTATTTAGTAGACGTCATACTTATGAGGTTTGTACTAAATTATCTTTATTCATATTATGGTGAATAAAAGTTATGGAAAATGGCATTATTGAAAATGAAAACTATAGCAAATACATTTATGGATTTAAATTATTATGATACTTGATCGATTATGACCAATGGAATTAGTGAAAGTGATTTTATGTCATTTCACGATTATGGCAACTGAAACAATATTTCTAATGAAATTATGGCAAATACCAGTATGCCATATAAAATTATGGCATTTTAAATTATGGCAAACATTAGTAAACCACTACTAAGACGAGGTCTCGGGTTCGATCCTAGGTTTTACCATGGCACACACCAATGACTTTTCAATGCTTTTAGAAGTCATGTGTGTATTTATCGCAGATTTAGAGGTACCCCGTTTGGCAATATGCTTGCAACCTATTACATTATGACCTAAACATAAATAGGCGTAAGTTTACATTATGTTAATGTATTAAAAAAAAAGAAACGATAACGATAATCTACATTAGTTTCTTGCTGGTCTCTTCTCTCTCTGTCTCTCTTCTCTTCGTGCCGTGCGTGCGGTACGTACGGCGCGGGCCAATAGACGCGCACCTTATCTAACTACCGAACCAGCAAAAGATTCATATTAAAATTATTTGTTTAACTAGTATTTTATTTATTGTAAATTACAATATTTTTGATAAATATAACTATATTATACATTCATATTTTGCTCTTTATGTGCCTAAACTAAATAAACGAAATTGATTCTATGTTTTTTTATACCACTTAAGTGGCAGAAGAGTACACGGCCCACCTGATGGGAAGCGGTCACCGTGGCCTATGGACGTTTGCAACACCAGGGGCGTCACACACGTGCTGCCTACCCTGTACCTGTGTTGGAGTCGCTTGGGAATGGATTCTATCGTAGCAATTGGCTTAGTTTTGGTTTTACCTATCTCATGGAGAAGGCGTGAATGTAGTAATATGTTTGTATATAATTATATACTAGGTGCCACCTGTGTCTGTCTACATGTCTGTAAAATCCATGTGATTATTTATTTACATAATATGTTTTTTCTTCAGGTTCTTTCGGCATGATTTAGCACATTGAGACATCCATATTTATTTATACAGATTAATATGTATACATTAAAATCAATTTAAATTAAAACAGCAATTGCCTACGTCCGAACTGTAATATATTTTTTTTGCGCCCTTGTAGCTAAAGTTCAACAATATGAAAACAAGAAAACCTCAATATTAAATAGTACAGTCAACAAAAAATACACGGTACCACATTTACATACAACGTTGTATGAAAAAGTGTCTCTTTTGTCAGCTGTACATAAAAATCAAAAACATTAAGCCTAGGTATATATATATAATGTATAATTTCAAATAATACACTAACTTTAATCCTTATCCACCGATTGTTGCTGGCCCTACTGACCAGCATAGGCCTCGATGAGTGAAGGCGACTCAGGCATTAAAGGTCACAGAATAACCACCGTCCTTCATGAGTAATTATGTTGGATGGTTGGGGGTGATGGGTGGAGCCGCTTATCACCCTAGCAGAAGGAAGCGTTGTTGGTGTGCGAAATGCGCATCTTCCCGTACCCGGGTGCTAGGGGGTCGATGTGTTGGCGATAGGCTCGGCCCCTATGACGGAGGATTTAAGACAATAGCTGGCTAAATGCGAGAGTATGATCTCAATGTTGAGATAACATTCCTCAAGGTTGAGATGTATAATTTCAACCTTGAGGAGTGTGAATAATAATATTTTGGTAGAGTCATACTGCATAATGAAGGTATGAATTTTTAATCCAAGATGACTATTGCGCTTAGTACGCGCAGTACACGTTTTTCGGTTATCTTTTGAGAATAGCAAGAAAGTCTATAAATGTATTAGGTCTATAAAATGTATTCTAAGATCCTAAATAGGTATAAATCACACGAGCCACATCACATGTTATTATTATTTCTGTAAAAAACCATATTCACAAATAAATATTATTATTATATTATTATTATTTTATTATCAAACAATTGTGAAAATGTGCGTACATCTTCATGTATTATTAATGGTTTTATGTAATACATATAATATAAATAAATGAATACCTAATGTTAAATACGAACCTGTTTGTAACGAAATTTAGAAAAAAATAACATTAACATTTCTCATTGTCAAGGTACTGCCTACCGTGAACTTTTAAATTACAGGTCAATATTAGAGTATGCTAATTTTGTAGATATACGAGCGTCACAGAAATTCAAATAATAGATTTTATGATAAGTAGCAGTAACATAACATAAACTCACGCCTATATGCAGAGGTGCTAGCACCTACATTTCGCCAGTTTATCTTTTAGGTCCCAATGTAATAGGTGGCGAACCTATTGCCATTAACCGGGCATTTATAAACCTGCGACAAATACACACACAACTTCGAAAAGCATCGAAAAGTCATTAGTGTGTGCCATGGTAAAACCGGGGATCGAACCCGAGACCTCGTCTCAGCAGTACGTTACCCATACCACTAGGTTACCGTGGCTGCAGTCCATTACCCATACCACTAGGTTACCGCGGCTGTATAAGTAGAATCATGGACTTATAAATGTTCCCAGCAGCAGAGTACAGTTTGACCCATCCTATCTCTTTTCATGCGGTGTAGTACAATGCGACTATGGGATAAAGTGGTTTAACATTAGACAGATATAATACAGCCCATTGAGTCTGGCCTCCTACGGCCCAGATGCATGCCTCAAGTATATAATAATAGGATTCGGGTAAAAAGGTACCCGGAATAAAGGTTTCGGGTTTCATAAACTTGGTAATTCGTTCGTTGGCAAATGTATAAAAATATTTAACAATATTCCTCAGAATTTGTCTGAACCGCCACTTAATAAGTTTAAAATAGAAGTGAAAAGATGTTTAAAGGAAAAAGGTTATTATAAAGTAGACGAATATCTTAATGATATTAATATAGTCATCCTAATTTCTTGCTCTTGCACCTATTTATTATAAATAAATAACTACATATCAAACAAGAAAAGAAAGGATAACGATAATCTACATGGGTTTCTTGGAGTAGTTAGTAGTTCTAACTACCGAACCAGCGAAAGAATAATTTTCTTATGATTTATGTAGGTACCTACTATGTATTTTATTATATACTAAGTTAAAATATTTTTGACAAAAGTAATTGTAAAACTTTGACTGAAACTTTACATTTTACATTAAATTGAATAAACAAAATTGATTCTTTAATTCTTTGATAACGTCAAACTTTTCGATTTGTCGATTTTAAATTACACGATTTTCACATATAATTATGATAGAAAGATTCGATCGTGAAACTATAAGGAATGCCCGGTTAATGGCAAAAGGCTCTCCCCCTATTACCTAAAAACATAAACTGGCGAAATGTGGGTGCTATGTTATGCACATCGCGGACTTTGCAGGTCAAGAATCTCCTCTGGTTTCGGTCCGACAAAGTCTCCCTCTCTCTCATCGCTTGCTTATTCCTATAATATCCATATAATGATAAACATCAAGGATAATAATATGATTCCTCCATGGCGTAGCGGTAGCGCACGCGACTGCTACGCACGAGACGCGGGTTCGATCCCCGCTCAGTGCAAAAAGTTCTATGCATGAATATGGCTGTTTGCACTGGTCTGGTCGTGCCTCGGAGAGCACGTTAAGCTGTCGGTCCCGGTTGCCATACAAACATCTATGGCAGTCGTTACGGGTAGTTGGAGCCCTCAAAAGTCCAACCAGTCTAACTTGGAACTTCGATATCGCACATTGGTCATTGGACCATTGGTTGTGGAGGTCAGATGGCAGTCGCTTCACGGAAAATATCGAACTTCAGCCGCATCACTGTTAGACTGAAAAGCCGATCCCAACTGAGTTGGGAAAAGGTTCAGAGAATGAAATGACTGTAAAAACAAGTTACTTGCGAAGTCTACTATTCAAGACCTCAGTCATAGACACTCATTAATCGGGAGCATAGAACGGTGAAGAAGAAGGATGTTGCCGTCTACTAAGGGTTTCGTTAGTCTTTTTATGATATATTTAATTTTGGTATATGTTTGTTTTATGACTAAAACTAAAAACTACTAGAAATGTGTTTCTTAGGGGAACCATAAACATACAACCGTTAATTATACGTTACGATTGGTCGTATACACATAATACCTTTATTCTTTATTACATCCTTTTTAAACCATAAATTAAAAAGGCTCTGGCAGTTCACCTCAGTCGACTCAGCACGTTACTTCTGTCAGTTTTGTATATTTTATTGTATGAAAAAGTTCATGAGAGCTCAATTTGATTGTATATAAATGAATAGAGCAAATTAAAGTGTAATTTATATGTAAAAAAATCAATCAACGTATCGCGTTCAGTAGTTATTTGTATAATTACGGATATTCAATATAAAAGTAAGTATATTACTATATCATTATATATTTTAATACCCTTTCAACATAATATTCATATTACTTACAGTTGATAGATCCTTTGGTTATCAGATATTACCTACTTATTCCGAACTTATAACCTATGTGATTTCTGTAAGGATTTTGTTAGTTAAAAATAATAAGGTTATAAATAATCAAATCACGTTCTCTGTTTTAATAAGAATAATTCAAGGCAGCTTATCTATAAGACGTGGCAAATAGAGCATTTCCCACTCTACGAAGAGTAGAAAAGCTTAGTTTTTATATAAAAACTGTTCTTTAATCTTTCAGACGATATAGGCTGACCGATTCACTGAAGGACGGACACTACAAAATACATGTAGCTTACCTGCCGCCCGCACCTCACCCGTCCTCCGTTCTCTTCCGCCGCACACCGCCCGCACCTCATGCGTTCCCCGTGCTCATCCTATCTCATTGTCCTTGCACCCCGCAGGCCACGCCTCAGTTAAACGGTTTGCCTATAGCGATATATCGAATGGGTCTTCTCGGGAAGGGCTACCCCAAGAGGATTACATGCATACATTCCATTCTCCGAGCCGAGTCGGCTTTTTAAATCTAACTAAGATGCGGCTGAACCTCGATATTTTTCGTGAAGCGAGTTTTTTGTGGAGGACCGATGGCAGATCGGTCCTCCACAACCAAATTGGCGATATCAATGTTCTGAAATTAGGCTAGGTCGGACTTTTATTCAAATTTAAAAATAGGTACCTATTTTTCACAACCCATACGCTCCATTTTGAAAGTATATTTAAATGATAGTCGCCTGAAAAACATGTATTCTCTGCCAAAAATATAAATACTTATCTGTTTTCTTGCCAAATACAAGGTTGCCGATGCATTGATTTTCAAGATTGTATAAATTTGGATAAAATATTTTGGGGCGTAGCCCAAATTCTGTGTATAAAATACCACTGCTGCCACTTCTATATGTAAGAAATTACTGGTGAATGAGATGGTAGCAGTAATTACCAGTAAATGTTCCAAAGAGTGCACCGAGCTCACCATAGTGCTCAATGATAGATAATAATATGACACATTGATGTAGTAACATGCTGACAGAATTCCAACAGGCGCTATGTGTGACTTTTTTTTTAGCGCACCCTGTTCATACGTAAAATTTGATGATATTTCATAAGAACCTGGTTTATTCTGGTAATCTTAACACTCAAAATAGCATTTTTCGTTTTTTCAAAATTGATTTTTGATATTGCCACCTAGTTCTCTAAGCCTATTCCCAACCCAGTTGGGGTCGGCTTCTTGTACCTCTACCTATAACCAAGATGCGGCTAAACTTCGATATTTTCGTGAAGCGACTGCCATCGGAACTCCACAACCAAATTGGCGATTTCAAAGTTCTGTAGTTAGGTTACTTGAACTTTTGAGGGCTCCAACTACCTGTATGCAAATATTTGCACTGAGCGGGGATCGAAGCACGTCTCCTATGTAGGAATCACCTTCTCTACCGCTACGCTATTATTCTATTAAAGTCGTGTCAAATGATATAACTTTCTTAGCCTTAGTTGCACCAACTACCTGTTAAAGTAAGCGTTTACGTCAAAAACAATAACAGTAACATGGATTCTAATGCTTTCTGCTAAATGTTTTGCTATTAACCGAGCTACTAAATACACTGGGTATTTAGTAGCTCGGTTAAAGTTATCTTTTTGATAGAATTTTACGTTAACAATTAACAGTAACTGGCCGAGCGTGGCCGTGGCGGATTATTTATTGCTCTGACTATATTATGCATCGACATAATTATTATTTACTGCACGTATGGTTTCCAAATTTGGTTGATCATTTTATGGACGATGTTTTTGCAAGGGTATCTTGTGAAGACCTTAAATTATATAGGATCATCAATCAGGTTGACCGAAGTCGATAAATTTTGTATTATAGAAGATTATTTCTTTTTTTTATACATCTTCTATTCTATTAGTCCTAATAATTTGATAAATGTGAAAGTTTGTGAAGATCTTTGTGTGTTGGTTACTCAATCGCCCTCTAACGGCCTTACGGATCTGGCTTTAGTACAGAGATAGATTAGAGCCTGGAATAACATATGAAAGGATATTTTTTAATAGTTTGACGAATACCAAATAATTGGAATTCTACGCGGACGAAGTTCGCTCGGTCAGCTTTATTTTTTCCCGTGCGTGAATTTTCGCTCGGTGTGCTGGGCTACGAGTATTTTTTAAATTCATTTTTTTGCATAAAAATACAACCAGAAATTTTGCAGCACCATACAACACCGTTGTACCGCTTACAGGACTTATTATATTGATACTGCAAATTGACTGAATTACTTATGGTATTTTCACTTTTCACTCAGAGACTTCCATTGTCAGTGGCCCTCGTCACCAGAGTCGGGTTTGTCGGGCGCGATCGACGAAAACTACCGCTAAAAGGTCGCACTTCGGTAGAGCACGAGATAGTATGATGTCACCCCATACCATCCACTATTATTTGAGGTATCTCTATCCTGTCCGGAAAGAGTGGGTTACGTCGATACCCATGTCTGCTGCCGTTGGGGCGACAAGCGGCCTATATCTCATACAAGTGGTACGCCGAAAACATTCAAATTTTGCCTCCAGGTACAGAAAGTTGAATTCCTAAAATGTTGTATTTGCAAAAATTTGAATTTGCAGAATTATTTCACGAATTCGTAATACACATAAGTAATATTTCCGACCAGTTAAGAGTCAAGTCAGTACGGAAAATTCTAACTATAGTGCATGATTATATTTCAAATCAATGGCTTATATCATTCTTAACAAATTCATAATACAATCAAAAATGTTGTTATGAATTTTTCAATTTAAATAGCACAATAATGCGATTGTTGTAAAATGATTACCCATCGTTAGTGCTAGACGAAACGGGAAAGGTGATGAACCAATAAATTTTATACCAAAAATGTTTAAAACCACTAACTATATCATTACCAATACCAGTTTATTAAATAATGTTTTATTAATGTTGGTAAGCATTGGTGCTTAGTGATTGTGATTTGTGATACGTGTTCGTTTATTTGAAAGTGAAAAAGAAGACAAAAATTGAGTTTAAATTGCGTTTTTATTTTGTAGTTTAGCATGGGTATAATTCTTTATTTTCGATTGTCCCACTGAATTTCGGAGTTCAAATTCGCAATGACCGTAAATTCAGAAGTAAGTACGGAAACGCGGCGCTAATGTAGTGCGAAAGTACGTCACATCGGATCACATATTGATAATCGAATGTTTGTCACCGTTATGCAGGTTACTGCGAAAGTTATTCACATCGGTATGTGTTATTGTCGAATTTTTGTCACTGGATTTCACGTTACCGCGAAATTATTATACTTGATCTTCGACCGTAAAATCAATTGATATACTTGCACCTGACTTGTGAATGAAATGCCTTATGCCACCTTGCGTTCCGAGAATGCTAATGATTTTAGTCGGTTCTAGTTCGTCATCCCTATCCAGCCATATTCGTCTGAATTTCCGTAAGAAAAAAGAGCTACGGCTTACATGTGAGGTTGGCCTGTGCCTTCAATACGCAACCACTGGTTTTATTTTAAATAGTTTTATTAAACATTATGTTAAATAGTTTATTATTTCTTTAATGACTCCTAAAAAGGAAGAGATAGCATGGGCAACCCTTTAGTCGCTGAGTGCCTGAAACGCAATCTGGCAATTTCACATTATGCTCGGCCTCCCTCCATCGCTGTGCAGCCCTGATTCCTCCCTCGCGTCAACTCAGTCAGTCACAGTCTTTATAACTTACAGGGTAGAAAGACTCCGAGCTCTTAGCGCGTTAGTAGGGATGGTGTTTTGCAACACTATCAGGGTTACATACCACACAGAGAAATGTCAACTTAAATTCTCGGATTTCCAAATGACAACACCAACCCTCTCCAGTGAGCTCTTTCTAACCTATTCACCATGGGAACACAACACAATGTGATAATTAACTGTGCTATTCTGCGGGCAGAGGTACTTCCCCAGTCGGACTGCTCATAGTACTAGTAGATACAACCGTCACGGCCTACCTTTCTCAAATTCACACAGGGGAGACTTTATTTTATCCTTACAGTTTTCAACCGTCAAGTCAGGACCTGCCTTTCTAGGGACTGCATTCATAATGGCGGCCACTATTCTTTGGATTAGCTTTCATCAGATTGGGTGTTGTTAATTGACGTGCCTCGGAGAGCACGTTAAGCCGTCGGTCCCGGTTGCTATACAAACATCTATGTATCTATGGCAGTCGTTACGGGTAGTTGGAGCCCTCAAAAGTCCGACCAGTCTAACTTGGAACTTCGATATCGGCATTGGTCATTGGACCATTGGTTGTGGAGGTCAGAGATGGCAGTCGCTGCCGCCGCATCACAGTTAGACTGGAAAGCCGACCCCAACTGAGTTTTGACCCCAAAGGTTTCAGAGAATCAATTGACGAAGTAAATATTTATAAAAAATATATGTGTTTTTGGAAACTTGATTACAAGTACGTCACTACCATCAATTAAGTAATGTTTTTGAGGAACTATAGCACATTTTTGAAATTGTTTTATACCGAAATTATTAATTCATCAATATTATTTGGTGGTTAAATACACATTACCGTCACCGAATTATGAAATTTATGTACGTGACCATTGTGTCTCATTCATTATACATAATGACAATTAAATGTTTTTTAAATTTAATACAATATTTAGTGTACAGCATTCGTAGACAATGCACGTTGTTTATTAATATTTGAAGTGTTTATTATATTCTAAATTGTTGTAACATCTTTAATAACAGTAACTTTAAACAACTTTCGCGTTACCCTGCAGTTATCAGTGTGGTTTTGAGCTTTTATTGTCTTTTTATGAAATCAAAACGTTAGGTAAGTTCTAAAGAAACTGATATAAAAATCCCATCAAATATTTTCAAAAAAAATGTCTGCTGTGGCTTAGTGTGGATGCTAACAGATATCCGCCGCGAAAGTCATCGAGGGTGGTTAAGTCGGTCTCGAACCGACCAAAACCGCACGGCTGTCTTGGGCCATCAGTGCCGAGAGTGAGGTAGCCTCTGGCATATCCCTCACGCCGCAGCTGAGCCAGGGCCAGCGAAGGCCTTTTCGGGTGTGGGACAATGTTGTCCACATCTTTTCCCGAATAGGGAGGAGCGTGCATCACGCTGTTACGTGTATTGACGAACTTTCCTAAAAAAAGTCTGTTAAGACTTATAAGGAGAGAAATAATGAAACTTTTTCGTGTCCATAAATTACCCACCGGCCAGTGCGTCGCATCGGACTTGAACCAACTAACACCCCTCGCCGTCTTTGGTTTTAAATAAATGTTACCTGGTTATGCCTTCCCATAGGCAGTGTCCGTTCTATAAACATTTGTTTTACATTTTTCACTTTGTTCGCAGTTGCCGAATTTGTGATATCAATAGTACAAATATGGTTTCCGGTATTTCGCCGAATTCCAAGAATCCCAGTTGGGACTTAAACAAAAGTAAATGTAAGTATACATTATTTACACACTCGAAACCTTATCTAGAATACTTATGATTTATTTGCACATATGAATATTCAGCTGTTATTTAGAACTACATCAATATTTATTAGTGAATCTTATCAGAACGTACTTGACCTACAAAGTTGTACATTATGATGACAGGATTTGAGCTAAATAAATTATTGTTTTCAATTAGAGTTCTAACTATCCCATTTAAAATGTAACTTTTTAAGCCTCGATGACATTGGGCTAGTTACGAGCTGCTAGTTTGCGGGCTTAGAAGCTGGTTTCTGAACGAGTAACCTCTCAAGCCACGCAAAAAACTGTCAAAAAAAAGAAGCAAGGGCGAGTGATGACGATGTCGGTCGGATCGGTGTCGATGACTCCTATTATAAAATGTTCATCTTGCTCAGTAGCGTACAAATTATTCCATCTTCTTTCTTTGATCATTCCATATTTGAAAATAAGTAAAAATAAATATTATTTTCGTCCAGTACAATGCATTGGTTAGTTGGAATATTACCTCAATGACAGATAGTGGCAGCTAGTTTACTAGCAGCACAGCGATCTACTCAGCTTTTGAACTAGCTTACAAGCCAACACGCCAGCAACTGGCGTGTAATTACTCCAGTGTTCTATTTTAAAAGCAGGTTTTTTTACAATTTGAATATTAATCAAAAGTAGATGCTAAAAAAACTAGGTGACATGGAGCGAGTTTACAAGCTGCTAGTGAAAAAATACGTCTGAGTGGGTTCATTTACCTTTTCTCCTCCAGTCAGCTTAGCACATGCTGCTTTTATAGAAGCGGCCGTCGTTTGACCCACCATACCTAAGAACCCTACAGCCCCGGGTCCTTTAAGCGGAGCGTGAAAAAGCATCTGATGAGACGGTTAAGCTGACCGCCACCGCTATTGTAACACTGTACGTGACTTTGCCTTCAGCTTAACATCAGGCAAGGTGAAGTCAAATTGACGTGCTATAAAAAAAATCGTTTCTTTATAAGCTGATAGGCACCAATTTCTGTTCAACTGATAGGCTTAAAAACCTCTAAAGGTTGAGTTCCAACTGCTTTAGAAGTTCTTCACTTTTGTTCATAATCTTATAGTGCAATTGAATGCATGTTGTTACAAAATTGTTTGACAACCGTCTTTTATTTGAAAAGACTTAATCAATAAAAGCTGTTGGTTATTCTGGATAGAATTTATTTGGTTAAGATAGGAGTTACTGTATTGTGCACAAATATTTAAAAAATAACATAGGTGTCTATGCATGCCTACAGAAAGAAAACGTATCTACAATCTACAATATCCAGTATTGGATTTGATTCAAACACTAGATTATCGTCTTCGCAGTCTTCATCTACACTAATCATGGCTTCATTAATAAGTTAGTCTGTCATGTTAAAGACTAAATATATCATGTGTAATGTGTATTGCTAAAGTAATTAGATGGTCCGTATTTAGCTTAACATAAATTAATTGTCAGTATGTAATACATCAAAGTCAAAACATCGTTTGTTGCGTACAGAATGAATGGTTTTTTACTTTGAATTTAAATTTAAAGGAACATGGATAACAGAATTTGCAAATTTAAAAAAATCATATATTTATAATAATATTCATAGTTTAGCAAATGGACCAAAGCAGGTTCTATAAGCGTCCCTAACCTGAAAATATCGGCAAACATGCAGTGGGCTTTTTACCTTTACCATAATGTTTGCTTAGCTTAAATGTAAATCTTTATTTGGCATAGTTGAGTAAATAGTCCTATACCAAGCTTTTTATTGTCTATATTCAATAGAGCTTTGGCGAAATTTACGAAACTTTTAAATGTATTAACATTCAAATAATTAATATCATTTTCCCGTCTTCAAATTATGTAAACACTGCAACATTTACATTTTATATTCTGTAAAAATCTGGTTATTTTTTACGTAATTCGTCCTTGGTTTGTCAAGTGACTAAAATGAACTATAAATATAATATAATTAATACTTAGTGTAGTTTCCTATTGTAATATTATATTATTAATATAGTAATATTAGTGTCTCTTTTTATTATATTTTTTATGTTTAAGTATTGAATTCGGCTTTGTAGTTTTTGAGTTTACAAACACACAGTCAAAAATACAAGTACAAGTAACAACAGTAATTTAGTTAACAAAACAATAACTATTTAGTATTCTTGTAGTGTGTTAGTAGATGTGTTAGTTTTTTTGTGTATTCTAGTGTTGTATGTATTTAAATTAATCTGCTTAACCTAGATTAAAAAGTTTTAGAATCAAGTTGATATATATTTATCACATTAATAATATTGTATTTTTTTCAGTTCAAGAAATCGATGATCTTCCTTTTATGGCATCACTTGGACCTGTCCTGACAATTCTAGCAATTTATCTAGTATTTGTGACAAAAATTGGTCCAGTATTCATGAGGAAAAGGGAAGGATATAAATTGACAAACACTTTATTAATATATAATGCTGTGCAAGTAGCTATATCAGTATATTTAGTGTTTAGAGTAAGTATATGTTTTTTTATAAATCTAGCTGAGAGATTAAGGACCATCAAATCAAATGTATTACCAGCAGTTATCCGAGTATCTCGTTCGAAGAGATAGGTACTATGTACTTTACCGTTAGTCTTGTGGGACTTGTGTTGTGAAACCGTGGTTTCTGGTTCAAATCAGCTATCAATTAGAATGGTAATTTTTGATATACTTATTCCTACCTAGTCGGTAATACTGCCCTCTAGACAAGAGGCAATAAGTTGGTTCGACGTTCGTTTACACCTGTCATAAACGGCAAAATTTGTATCAATCGACATTAATATTACTAGCGTAAATAGACCCACAGAATCAAAGGTACCTAAATAGACCCTCAAACTACATCTTTACTACGTTACCGAATTTAAAAACGTCAGCGGCAGTGACTTGTGACTTTTAGTGGGCATAGAAACATCGACGTCACCTACTACAATATCTATTTCTGTCAAAGTTTATAATGGTCTAAATATGAACGTTTTACGGTTCATATACTGTCCGTTACTTTCTAACACATAGGTTTTGAGTGAAGATAATATGTATGTCATTATCACACTTTCTTCCTTTAAGGATAACTTTATAAACATATATATTAGGGGACGGAAAGGAACCTACCGCTCACTCACGCTCTAAAAATTTCAGCGATAACATTAGCAAATTATTACTAATTGTCATAGAAAAGAATGCGAAACCGCACCCCTCAAAGCAAGTAAAAAGTCTTAATACCCGAGGAGTGATGTGGTTGCATGTATCCTGCAAGTGCGATAAACAAACCTCGGCACTTGTGTTACCTCTACAGGGGGCTTCTACAGGATTCAGTAGCGCTATCAAGCAAATTCGTTATTGTTATGGTTGGAATTATTAAACCGTGGGTGAGCGGTGGGTTCCAATCCCACCAATATGCATTTTCTTGTAATGGATTTCCGCCATGTAACTTTGTGTCAATCTCATAATATTCTATTCTACAAAACGGCGACCAATGAATTACCCCTTGTCTAAAGGGCAGGTAATAGTAAGAGATTCACGCGCTAACATAATCCACAGTGCCTGCACAAAAACTAAGAGCAATTTTATTTTTCATTTTGTGGTTGAATTTATCCATCAGGCACTTTACCCATTGCCGTAATTTTGTACGAATAAACAAAGTGTTTTTATAGATCTTATAAAATCTTTTATATTTCGTAATTTGAATTAAAAAATTGTATCATATGATCAGGCCGAATAAAGCAAAAAAACCAAATTGAATTCATTGGTGACTGAAATAGATAGGTAACGTTCTTGTCTTTAGCTAGTTTCACTATAACTCGATACGGAATAGGTATAACTCTAATTTACTTGTAAAACTAATAACTATGGCATCCGTACAGTAGTTACCTTGTTTAAAGAGTTTGAGTTAATGGATTGAGTCAAACGAATCTTTTAATTATACCAAAACAGTCTCTAGGAGCACACACTTCAATTGACCCCGGGCCGCTGAAAATCGCTGCCCAACACGCAATTCTCTTGGCGTTTTGGCAGTTTTTTTAGTATCGTCATGGATTTCTGATTGCTAGCCAGCCAAAGATTTATAAAAATTTTGCACCGTGGAAACTTGACGTAGTAAACGAACATTTATCAATACACATGATATCAATAGAGAGTTCTGCCAACTATACCGATTATTCTAAATTCTATAATGAAAATCAATTTATCCAGTCCTAAAATTAGTCGGTTCGTACTCAGTTGGTAGACAACTGAATACATTATTCAAAAACTTAATAGGTAAAAACCGCCATCTATACAAGATCTGCTGAACTACTTCGAAACTGGCTACCATAACAGTTAGCCTAACACGATGCGCATTAGCAGTTTCATGCAGTAATCCAGAGGGAGAGAGATGGAGTTATGTAGTGTGTATGACTTCGTCTCTCACCCTCTCAACTACAAGTACACTAGTACTTAAGCTGAGTCCACATTTACGTAACATTGTGCCGTGATAGTATCATAAGCACTTGTCAATTCGATAGTGTGAATGTACTCGTATTTGCATGATAGCAGAGCTTAAATGATACTATTTAACGACTCGTGGTGACTGCACAACTCTAGTTTGGGCTGATACGGCCACTAATAGTTCCTTCACACTCATCGTCACATCTGTAACGATGATCACAGTCCGGTTAGATATTCATATCACAAATGTAGACCCGCTTTTAAGTGCATCGTGGTTAGCTTGTAGGGAGAGTTCTATGCGAAGACGCTGCTGGTCAAAATTATTGTAACCATAAATTTAATTTTATGCTTATACACATATTTTTACCTCTTTCAGTTTTTCCTTGATTTAGCAACGATGGGATTAGTGCCTAAACAGTGTTTTATGAATGAAGGCCCATATCGAAGTAGGGTAAGTGCTACATGTAACTGAATATTCCAGTAGCTGATGATACCTTTGGTAATAATAAGTAGAATTGGGATCCCGATAGCGAACTCTAATGTCTGAGATGAAATTCGTCCGCTATAGGGATCCCAATTTTACTAATTATTAACTATTGTCAAATCACAGAGATTGCAAAAGCTGCTAATTCAGCACCTTTATATTGCCATTAATTGATTAAATGAAAAAGAATTCTTCACATCGTTTCTACCGCCTGTACACGCATTGTATTTAATTTAATACTAACCGCACAACCGTAAAATCTAAATATCAATTGCGTTTTTCTGTGGTTTGACAATGGTTGATAATTAGGAGAATCAGGGCCCATCTCATCCTTCTTTCTACACCTTCATAATGTTGCTTGAGAAGTTCTCTTCTTCATCTGAGACATCACTAACTCTTTCAACCGTTTTCCAAGTTATCTAAGCTTAATTTCCTTCTTTTTTCCGTTTTAGTTCACTTACGTCAAGTTTATTTGAAAAATAGTTCATGTTTTATGTTAATGTTTGAACTCTATTTCAGATTCTATTCGGTACATACCTGTACCTAACTGCAAAACTAACAGAACTCCTAGACACAGTATTCTTCGTGTTAAGAAAGAAGAATAGCCAAATCACTTTTCTACATCTATACCACCATACTGTCATGGTGATTGGCACGTGGGCTTTGCTCAAATATTGGCCATCGCATACACTTGTATTCATTGGCTTCCTCAACTCATTGGTACATGTTTTCATGTATACATATTACGGATTGGCAGCGTTGGGACCAAATATGGCCAAATATTTGACGTGGAAGAAGTACATGACGAAATTTCAGCTGGTAAGTAGTTTTTCATATCACTTAGGTGGCAGGCAAGCACACGTTCCACCTGATGGATCATGGGCTATGGACATGTGCAACACCAGATGGGTGGCACATTCGCTCTACTGACTCTGAAAATACCTTCTAATGCCGCGTCGAAACTGTAGGCATCGCGTTTTTTGTGATTTCAGTGGTTTGACATCGGTTAGCAATTAGTAGAATCAGTCGGAGCCCTGGTAGCCTAAAATGAATTCTAATAGGTTAAAGTCGTTACGGTTTCCGCACATGTAAGAATAGGGGTTATTGATATTTTTGTGTAAAAGTATTAAAATTCATAAAATTTCAATTCATTCATTTATTCTTTATTATGTAGGTACACACTATAATAATATTTATGTGTTAACACACATTAACTTTTGATGACAATTGGGCCCACATAGAACTTTATTTTTGTAACAGTAACATCTATTAGTGTAACACTGATTCACTGCAGGCCTACAATTACATTTGTGAGACACTTCAGCAGGCTGACTAGCTAAGACTTCATCCAACGTAACAGGTTTTTCCAATATCTCACCGTAATCTGTTTCGATGGATCGTAAATCAGATCGTGGAAACCAGTTTTTAATTGTACCAATTTTGGTGGCTACTCTGTATACACCACATTTGAAATCTACAAGTTTACCTGTAATTGTTTTTGTATTTGATGGACCTCTGCTTGATTTTGGGATGGAAACAACGACACTTTGACCTATATCTAACGCGGTTATTTTATTGACATTTTCACAATCCATTTCCTCAGCTGGACGTTTCAATCCTTGAGTCTTTTCAAGTTCGATAAATTGTTCATTTTTGCAGGCGTAGCAAAACACTTTTAATCTCTGTCCTTGGTCATTGCTTATTACGCTGTGTATAATATGTGCAGTACCATTACAGGAACCACATTTATGAGCATAAGTTGATTCATTCTCATTGCAATTTTCTTCAAAATCTAAAATATTAGAACTTGTATCGATTTCTAACTTAATACTCATATTCTTTTGTTTTTCGTCAATCCTTTCCTGGTCAGTTGGAAAATTTTGTACTAGCTTATCAGTTTCATTGACCGTGTTGTTCACGACAGAAGATGAATCCAAATCAGTTGTGGTACACCCAGAAAATGACTTATACGAAAATCTTCCTTGTTTATGATGTAACGAAACATTTTTATAATATTGCACAAAAAAGCAGCCAACAGACCAATTTGTGGAATTATTGTCATTCATCCAAGTATTTAACAACGTTTGAACTTGACATGTCGTCATGGGGCTGGATGATTCAGCTTTACTATTCTGATATCGTGGTCCATGTGCAATTACGCATTGTGGCCACATCTCAGCTAACTTTTTTATAACATCTAATGTAAAATCATTATCAAGGTCTGAATATAACGTATGCGGTGAGCCTAATGTTAAAAAAGTGATCAACAGTTCGGAAGCGATTTCTGCAATATTTGCAGTTTTAAGTGGTCGAAGAATTATAAACTTGGTTGTTATGT
Source organism: Pelosia muscerda (assembly GCA_963691645.1). Taxonomy (NCBI): domain Eukaryota; kingdom Metazoa; phylum Arthropoda; class Insecta; order Lepidoptera; family Erebidae; genus Pelosia; species Pelosia muscerda. Next base: position 2,581,417 of record OY829104.1, read on the forward strand.
TCTGATAGCAAAGGAGCCAATGAAATTCGCCATCAGGATGACATTGAAAATCCAATAAATCAAATTTTCCTTCTTCACCGAAATCTTCAGATGCAATTGGACTTAACATATGGTCGTTTTTATGTTGCTTCTTGTGTATATTACATACGGGGCAAAGTGAAACAAAGATTTCTATTGCTTTTTTTGGTATATAGAATTTACTTTTTATTTCTTGCAGCATTTTATCTCGACCACCATGTTTACATGAGGTATGAACTTCAGTTAAAAGGTCAAAGTATTGTTCTCTAGGTACAATACGTAACGTTGGTTCAGCATGGTTTTTCTTTTTAGCAATTAAATATTCCTCATCCTTAGTGGTAACGATCTCGTACTTATTCATCCAATAGTAATTTATAGATTTCTTTTTCGCAGTCGCTTTGATATTTTTCAGGTCAGCAATTACTTCAAGTATCCTTTCTTGTGTCCAAGGTTTTCTATTAGAACCTAAAAAGCAATCATGACATATACTTCATATTATTTTGGTAGCGAATTAGGCCTATCACCGAACTTCCTATTGCCGAAATTCAAGGTCGTTCGTCGAGTGGGTAGTACATAATATATTCAGGGTAAAAATAATAATGTTACATTACAATCTACTATATAAAAACAAGTCGGGTTTTCCTTCCTGACGCTATAACTCCAGAACGCACGAACCGATTTCCACGGTTTTGCAATCGTTGGAAAGGTCTCGGGCTCCGTGAGGTTTATAGCAAAGAAAATTTAGAAAAAATTTCAACAGAAAAGCGGGAAAAACATTTTTTGTAGCCATCTGGTGGCGAAACGGAGTTCGCCGGGTTTGCTAGTATAAAATAAAAATGAAATTGAAAATTTAAAAACCTACAAAAATACATCGAAAATGTAAAAATTCATGATTCAAAGCGTTGACACGTAGACTAACCTTTCAAACGGAATAAACTATATCGAAATCGGTTCGTCCTTTTGGGAGCTACGATGCCACAGACATACCTACATTATAATAGGCTTATCATCAAATCTTGTTGTCTGCTCTATATACAAAGACAACATATTGTTATCATTCAAAGTTGAAAATGTTCGACAAATTTGGAGAAAGGTGTAAATAATACATTAATTACGACACTAAATACCTAATCTTACGGTGAATACAAATAAAATTACCGCTGTGATGTTCATCGTATTCCACAAGTTGCTTATAAAACATTTGCTCAGTTACGTCAACGTCATATTTTGTATCATGACACTCTTCATCGTTGGTGTTACTTGTACAAGGTATTAATAAATCATTTGGAACACTGAAGACTTCACATTTTACTAACTCCATTTTAATTTTCTTGGGATGTGAATATATTTTAGAGCAGATAATAATTGCAATAACGCGTTGAATAAATCGGTTTGATCAAGTCATTGACCTGCGAAGTGACGCAGCGCGGTCGATACGTAGCCAAACTGTCGAATGATTGAGTGAGGGCTGCGCCGGCTTACAAAATGGCGTCGCGCATCGTTTAGCTACCGGCCTAGGCGAGAGCAGTCACGACACAGTAAATAGAGGGGGATGGCGATATGCTACTGTCGGTACTATTAAATGCAACGTAGACTAAACTAATCTGAGCTAATAATAATGTAACTCACTTGTGTATTTGCTATCGATATGACTATCTACAATTTTAAGCAGGTACTACTAACCATTGAGTCTTCCAAAAGTAACAAATTGAAATAAATATTATGTTCATTGCAAAGTTGAAAGACCTATGTTTGGTGTCTTGAATTTATTTAGGAACATTAGAGCGCTGTGAAATCCTATGTGACGTTAAAATATTATTGCATAACTGTAGCTTACGGAAAGTAGGACCCCCTAACCAGATGAACCGACGTCCTGACAAAGGCGGCTGTGATTGACTAAAAGCGGAGGATTAGAAGGAATGGAGCACATAGGGAGAGGCTTATGTCCAGTAGTGGACTGCAATAGCCTAATTGATTGATTAGTTGAACCGTAAGTGCTGAGTCATCAGTCAAGCTGTGTGCCTATTTCTGGTTTAGCACGCATATATTGCACTCAGGCCGCCGCTTTGCTCTGAGATAGGGAGAGACAGCAGCTCAACATATTTTGCTTCTACCGTTTCTACCTAAGCAGTTTAAAAATCTCTTGTTTCAGATCCAATTCGTGTCAATTATTATCCAGTATGTAATGACTGTGACAGTGTCTGATTGTCCACCTGCGAAAGGAGTAGCAATATTTGTCTCCTGTAATACTGGAGTCATACTTATTTTATTCCTGAATTTCTACCGCCAAAGCTACAACAAGAAGAAAGCTGTAAAACTTCTGAGTGAAGCCATACCCGCTATGTGTATACCGAAAGATGATTGAAATAAAGAAAAAACTAAAAGTGATGTAAATATTATACTTTGATATAACTTGTGTCAATAAAGCCCTTGTGAATATAATAAGACAACAATTAAAAGTAATCTCAATATCAAAAGAGAGAATCACGTTAGACCCATTAGATATTAATATTACATACTAGCGTAAATATACCCACAGACTTCTTTATTACCGCGTTATCGAATTTAAAATGTTAGTAGAAGTGACTTGTGTATTGAGTGTTTGATAACGATAGTGGCTTGTATAAAAACATTTTGTGGTTCCTATATTCTGTCACTTTTTTACGCCTAGGTATCGTATAAAGATACGTATGTCACTCGCACACTATGGTACGCTAAGGATAACTTTATGGCTGGACCTTATAAATTATAGATATAAATTAAAACAAATGTGCGTAACAAGAGTTGAAGTACGAAGACCCTGTCTTTGAATGACATTCAGTTTGAATCTTGTTTTGTCTGAGGACTGATTTTTTACAAAAGTTGTCACACCTGTGTATAGGTACTATCTCTTCTCAGATTAATCTAGATTTAGACTGAATATCAGTCTAGAACCTAAGACTAGATAAGATTTCACCAAATAAAATTCGAACTAAATTGCGTTATTAGAATTTATAAAACGAGTAAAACGTAATATTCATCATTACTGATTTGAAATAAAATTATGTCAATTTACCATAGTTGAAATTCAAATATTTACTTCTAACCTTTCTTAATGTGTTCATATTACGTACTGTGTAGTTTGAACATACCATAAACCTGAATATGTACTCCTGGGATGTGTAAACTGTAATATAGATCTGTGATTAATTACTCTCAAAGTGCACCCGAAATTGTGACTTGGACTATTACGAATTAATCTTAAAATCAGTTATATTTTTACGTATGAATCTCCTTGATGAGCTGTGTATTAATAAAATTGTTAGTCACAAAGTGATGCAGGTTTGGTGCTACCGTTTGTTGTTTAGTAAGCTTTGATTTAAAGGTTTTGGCTATGTGAGCTCTAAATGTTTTGTAAAAATAAGATATAATTCTATGCATTTTCTCAAATCAGCACAGTTCTATCAATCAAATATCCTACTTACGTATAAACCACAGACTAACTTTTGTAATCAAATCATAGTCAATTATTGCTAATTCAGTAGCAATATTTGTAGAAATTGATTAGAAATTTGTAGAAATTACCTTCATTGCAAAAATATATTTTCTTAAAATCTTATTTATTGAAATTGTATTAATTTATCTCTTTGTATCAGTTGATTTCTTAATAATATTTTTAAATTTTTATTACGAAAATTTTCTTCTTTTGTCTTTTTTATTTTTTGATAAATTTTATGAATTTGACCTAGACTGTATCAGTACAGTATTTCCGCTTTATTATTGCTCCTTGTTTACGCCTTGAACAACCTTCATGGTATAATTTTTACTTGGCGAACATGATCTACGGTGGGTGAATCTAGATACTTACTCGAATTATGTTGAACGAATGAAATATATATTTTTAACGCTTAGTGTATTTTTAGTTTTTAATTCATTAGTTATATTTATATTGTTTCTTCTTTATTGTTAATTTTAGTTAATTTTACAATGTTACTGTAATAGGTACAAGAAAGTGAATAGTGTAGTATACATGTGATTATTTTATAAATTAGAACTATTTATTTAATGAATGAAGTGGTAAATTATTGTTCCAAACGCAATAAATTATTAAATCGAATATTGTTTTTTTATCACATTTTATAGTATCTGTAGCCAATTTAATTTATTGATACCTACTAACAAAACAGGCACAATTTAATTTATGCTGAAGTGCAGTCCAGAATGTACGGGCCACCATTATAGATGCTATTAATCTTAAAAATGTTCTCTAACTTGACCTGTGCATCCGAACTGCAATACATATAGGGCTAATAGTTAAAAATAGATAAATTCGAAGCAAACTACAATAAATTTCTTAAACTTAAAATAAAACTTGCGCCCTTAGTTCAAACGTTTGCATAAAAATAATATAGTAAAAGTACTAACTCTGGGTTAATCATTTTTATTTAAGAAAATCGCTATGAATTTCTTAAATCTTTTAGGAAACACGAGTGATGTTGCCAGTTGAAGCTGCTTGTGGTTTGTTTGATATGGAATATCTGAGTTACTTACCATTAAGCGGTATAGTTTGTATATTTATTGCGTGTTCGGTATATTTATTGACGTGACACTTATAAAAAAAAATAAACTTGGTTGGGTTGTAGATACGGGGTTATACATTACTGAAACACCAACTTAACAAAAGACCTGTAATTTGATAATTAGTAATGAAACTACAAATAAATGTTGTAATCACATATAATAATCCATATTAAAACCCGATTACACAAATGTACACTTATATAAATGAACAAACGTGCAACTACAATAATGACAAAGTAGTTTATATCAGCATAAGAAACTGTATCGAACGCTTTGCTGAAATCGCAAGCTGTTTTTTAGATATTTTGTTAATATTCGATATCTATAAATGTGCTCTAATTTACAAAGTATAATATACTCGTAATATTACAGTATTTTGACACTACTTTTAAACTTTAAAACAGTATTAATATTACAAGTCTTAGTTTAAATTCGTGTAAAATATCATTGATTATTTAGCCTATGAAATTGAAATATAACGTCTCAATCTACTTCACATTCAGAAAAGGTAAAATGTACGTCATTTTCTAATAAAAGTTGGAATTCCTATGTAGCGTTACGCGAAATTATTTTGGTATAGCTAAATCTGTCAAATAATACATCTTGTACAAAAGAAATAATTAAAAAAAAATAACTGAATCACACTAAATAACAACAAGATGAATATTATTAGAATAACGTGCGATTTAATTTAATATTGTTTATTTATGTAGTAGTTCTAATTTCCTCAACAACAACTCTACATGAGACGACAATATCATTTAAAAGAGTCAAATGTCTTTTTATTTTGGAAGACTGTGAATTTATCACAATATAATTTACAGTATTTTAATTGACAGTATCTATGTACATAATCAAAGTCGTAATTACACGTTTTCATTAGTTTTAAGTACCCGCCCATAGAACCCTAAAATTCTAGTAACAATTTCTCTAAATACCAACTCATGTACTTGAAGAATAATAATCATATTTTGTAAAGGTCTATTAGCCACTAAGCTACTTACTTATCGTTAATGGTTTTACCTAAAACTTCAGCTTTTTCAGCGATTTTACATAAACATAACATACTATGTAAATGATTTCTTAAAACCATTTATAGTGTATATTAATTACACATTTCGTAGTTTTAAAATCGTTGAATTTCTAAACGCCAAAATTTTGGTAACGCTTTATACACTAGCGAAAAATTTGTTGTTGAACAACTTCGAAATTATGGTAACTTGCATACAATAAGTAGGTACCTATCTCTTACTTGATATTAGTTTATGATTTAAAGTTTATTGCGTATAGGTATACACATCTTAGTTTTAGCTTGACATTAGCGAAGTTGTGTATAAACACAAGAAAATGTATTTGGTGCTAATTATTCTTATATCAAGGTTCTGATAGAAATACTAGCATAACTAGTTTATGCTATTCTATAAAATTCATAGTTAACTAAGGAATGAAATATGAATCTCTTGATTAACTGAATAATACAAATTCTTCGTTCGTTTTTCCTTCATAGTAAGCCGTGAAAGCAAAGCATACAATGATATATACTACAACAGAATTAAAAGACAACGTAAGCGCGATTTAGGGTTTTAATGTAATTCGTGTCATCACGTGCTTTCCATTGTGTCACTTTTTGCGTCATAACCATTATTTACACTTTCACATCATTACTTGGACTGATAATGTTTTATATATATCGCAGTCAAATAAAGAGGTATTTTTGTAGTGTTATTGTGGATTTTCAACAAAAACATTGTATCGGCAAATTTATAGAGTTTTCACAATGCCTTATATTTTTTTGGTATTTCTATAACAACTTTGTTTAACACACTTTCAAAACTCAATATTGAGTAAGTTTCATGAAATAAACATGAAGTTTATTTCATGAAATTTGGTATTTGCAGTTTTAAATTGTGATTCCAAAAAACTTTTCCTTTGGACTTTTACTATAAAAATCTTTCTATTCTGCTACCGTACTATTACCGATGCTAAAGATAGTTATTAACCTTTTTAATCTAATACTATTTCTTTCTTTAATTTCTTTTTATTTATTACGATTTCTATGAATAATATTCAAATTGTAATTGTGAGTAACAGTTTAGGTTCTCTTTTATATGTTTACGTAAATTAAAATTAAGATAAATAGACTAATTGTCAAATCAGGGGTTTGTCATAAAGTTTACAATTAACATGGAACTATTTGATAAGCCCCTGTATACGTGTGAAGATTGCAACAACCAGTCCAATATCGTTCTTACCGATGAATAGAACGAGTAAAGTTAATAACATTTCTTCAACATTTTTTGTTCTGTGGAACTATCAATACTCAAAATTAGCTAAAACTAAAATTGGTATTGTTTATTCTTAAACATTAATATTTACAATTTCTTTTTAATTATTAAATTAAACTTATTCTTCCTTTCCACTTTTATGCTTCCCGTTAGACACACCGTTGCTCTTGAAGTTGCCATTAGCATCGCCATTAGTTAATTTTGCTGTTGTCTTCGATTTTTTATCTCCAGGTTTACCATATGCCTTGTAGTAAAAATCGTAGAAAAGATAGTAGAAGAAAATGGAGTTCGGGAGAGTAAAAACGACGGACCAGCGTGGGTAACCGCAGTCGTAGAATAGAAGTTGAGCTGAGTGTAAGAACGCGATGCAGAATTGAAGCTGAAAGGAAAGAAAAAATAAATTAGCCAGTGGTTTATAGCTTCTCAGTAGTTTTTAGACTTTACCTTGTTTTGTCGACCTTGTTTTGTGTTTATTTTAACTTACACAAAACAATTTTATTTTAAACCTAATTATTTTATGATAATGTTATAGCTACAAAATTAACAGCAGAGGAAAAATATCACCACACTATGTTATCCCAAGACTGTATAAAAGATGTCTAACGGAAAATGCCCAAACGATATCATTGCAAGAGAAGGAAAACTCTAAATAAAACTCTGTACCAAACCGTCTGGCTAGCGTGGAAATAGTAAGCCAAAGCCTCCCTACACTGGAAGAGGCCCAAGTCCAGTAGTGGACTGCGTTGGGCTAAATAATGATGGTGACTGTTGTTTTTAAATTTACTTCTAACATACTATATTACACATAATTCTCTACGCACGATGGCCGCTGGCCAACTGTGGCTGCTCAAGTGAAGTATACTCGATAAAATCCTTTGTTCTGCGCGAGTTTACTCACAACGGAGCGAAGTCGACGCGAAGTGCCGAAGTATACGCTTATACTTGACTACATACATCGCGATAATGCGAAGTTTCGGGTCAGCGCGATGTGTGCGGCCGGGGCATTATTGATAGATAACACACTTTTAGTTCTCCACGATATTGACAGTTGTGAACAAATGTAAACATTGAGAATGCCACACGGCGAACTCGGTTAGGTACAATACAGAGAAGTACAAGTGTGTTTTTAATATTGTATAAATAAACTAGCTGACCCGCGCGACTTCGTCTGCGATACCCCGTTTTTGCATTTTTCATTCCTGCTCCGCACCTGTTAGTCGTAACATGATGTTATATACATATAAACCTTCCTCTTCAACCATTCTATCTATTGAAATAAACCGCATCAAAATCCGTTGCGTAGTTCTAAAGATTTAAGCATACAAAGGGACAAGAAAATACGGACAGAGAAAGCGACTTTATTTTATACTAGCTGTTCCCCGCGGTTTCACCCTCGCTGCTAAGCACCTGTTGGTCGTAGCGTGATGTTATATAGCCTATAGCCTTCCTCAAGAAATGGACTATCCAACACTAAAAGAATTTTCCAATTCCAATTAGTAGTCCCTGAGATTAGCGCGTTCAAACAAACAAACAAACAAACTCTTCAGCTTTATAATATTAGTATAGACTATGTAGTGATTTGAATTTGTCTTACCATTTGCAAAGTAGTAATATACTTTTTCCAGAAGAGATACTTTTGGTACTTGGGGCCCATTGCAGAGAACATGTAATAAGTGTACATTATAATGTGCACAAAGGAGTTAATTACACCGATGAGTGTACCGTGACCCCCTGGGAAGTATTTAGTAGCGCCCCAGGATATCATAGGCATCACTGTGTGATGATATAAATGAAGAAATGTGATCTGTCGATCTTTCTTCCTGATCACAAAGAAAACCGTGTCCAGTAGTTCGGAAATTTTTGCTAAGAAGTAGATGTAAACGCCTCTTGCTACCTGAAAATAAATAAAAATTGTTTTTCACATCAATAGTTACATCTATACTAATAATTATTATAAAGAGGAAAGATTTGTTTGTTTGTAACAAAAATGGCTCTGATACCACTGTACCGATTTTAACAATTCTTTCACCCCTAAAAAGCTAGAATAACTAGGAGTAACATAATTAAGCTATATATCATCACGCTACTATCCAAGGGGGCGGAGTAATGATCATAAATCTCAATCGATCCGGTAAATTTCTATACATTGGCGCTAATCTCGACAGCAAGGAAAAGTAGTATAGAGGGACAAGTACAGAATCGAGTAGAGTCGTACGACGCGATAATCGACATCCACGCGGGTGGAGCCACGGGCAAGAGCTAGTCAATAATAATATGAGTTCATTATAATTATATTTCTTTATTATTGCCGGCTCGAATAATCCACCCGTATCGTTCCCGGCGTAAAGGTGACCATGACGCTGACCGCATTGCCTCATTGAATCGCAATTCTCCTTTTTGCCATTTCCTTTGCCCCAGGAACGAGGTTCATTATTATTGAATGATACATTCCCTAATTCAAAAGAGTTTAGACAGAAATTTCACTTGTACTTTAGAACCATACAAATGTAAGTATTACTAAAATGCCAGTTGTCCATTGCGTTAACGGCAGACAAATATATATAATATATACTTTAAGTTTTACATTATAAAGTAATTAATACAAACGTACCTAAATAGAGCAACATACTCCTTATCACCACGTTGTCAAATTTAAAATGTCAAATTACTTTAAATATACAGTTTTTATGACAGCTAGCTATATTTGACAAGTTGATAGGTTTATAAAATCAATTTAACGGTTCATAATACTCTATTACTTTCTCACATCTAGGTTTTGTGTATATAGATATAGATACCATAGCTATGTCACTCGCACACTTTGGTCCTATAAGTACTTTTGTGGTGTGGTAGAAAGTGATTGTCTCAAATATGAGTAGTGTTATTTTAGACAAATCTCTCACATATTGTACGGCATTGTAATTATAAATTGATAGAAATTCATGCAGGTTTTTGAACAAACAAAAATATACTCACTCGCATGGCCTCTGGCGTCCATGAGTTGTCAACGGGTTGACATTTCCAACTATATGTCCTTAACCAACCTGCGTCAAGACCCTGTAATAATGATAAATAATGTTTTAGGGTAAAAATATGCTAAATAATTGTAAAACCATTCTTACTCTATACGTCCTATACGTATAGGCGATTTCAAAGAATTACAGCTAGACCAGTTGTTGAATTTTTTAGGGTTTCAACTACCTATAACGACTGTTGTAGATGTTTGTATGACAATCAGGACCGACAACTTAACGTGCTTGCGGAAACACGACCATACCAGTCCAAATAGCCGTATTCAAACATTCAAATATTTATACTAAGTTGATCGGTGAGTTTCTGAGATTAACGCGTAACAAATAAATAAACTCTTCAACTTTATAATATTATAGTTTACGGTCAACTGAAAATACGAATCTTGACCAGTATTTATTTTTTTATATATTCCACTTTGATGGCAAACAAGCACACGGCCCACCTGATGAAAAAAGGTTACCGTGGCCTATGGACGTGTGAAATTCAAGGGGCGTCACACTTGTACTGCCTTCATTTAAATTATTACTTAAATTGATATATTTTATTATTTTGTGAAAGTGATCGTAGGTACCGTAATCCTCTTTTCTTCTATCTTGTCATCTTTTTCTAGTAACATTTCGACGTACAGTCATTTGCAGTAATACGTTTTAGAACTTTTTCACATTAAACTTGTCGAATTTTACCGTTTCGTGTCATAATATTGACCTGTCATTTATTATTATGACAAGGTTCCAAAGTGTATACATATTAGGTGACTGTACTATCAAGTTAAAAGAACCTTCTTAATACAAACCTCATGAAATAAAAAACAGCTGACGAGAACTTGAATGAAGTTGTACACGATTAGTGTCTTCTGCAATTGGAAAGGTTTCTTGTCCTCCATGTATCTTGGGCCCCATTTCAGCGAGAAATAAAGATACAATCCAATGATTGTGAGTCCTGGCATTGGATCCGATATCATTGGCCATTGATTCGTTCTTGGATCTGAAAATAAAAAGGAATGGTTCTAAAGTATCTATTCAAAAGATATAAAGATATAAAACTAATTTTCGGAGTTTAAAGCTATACATGCTATGTACTTTTTGTCAGGCGCATTTCATTGTAACTCTGAATCACGAAATTTGAAAAAATGCCTTACTAACTACATTATTAACTACATGAGCATCTTGATACCCGAATTTCGCTAACCAAATAATACCCTCTTTTGGATAGAGCACATAATATGTTGATTAGCAGATTTGCATGCTTTATCTTCTTAATTACATTCTTGAAATAAAATGAATGAAATGAAATGAAAATTTATTCGTCAGAGAAGCGGTGAAGATAGGATGTTACATTTTTCAGTTCTTGTGAGGGGAGAAAGAAAATATAAATGAATGACATGGACATACTAGTCCCGGACATTTTGTCCTTAAAAGTAGAAAAAATTGTTGAGTTGAGTTTTATTATGGGGTTTTAGCTAACAGTAGGTAAGTTATTATAAAGAAAAAAAACATTTTAGAGTTCATTGCTCTACTTTTTAAGGCATTATTTTATTTTATTCATTATTTCTCAATAACATAACCAGGCAATCAATTATAAGCAAATTCTGAAAAAGAAGCCCACCATTATGTGTACAATCTCTATTCTGCCTGCCAATAATTAAGACATCAATAATTATCTGTATCAATAGCATCGTCATTATTCTCTGAGCCTATTCCTAACTCAGTTGGGGTCGGCTTTCTAGTCTAACTAAGATGCGGCTGAACTTGGATATTTTCCGTGATACTGCCATCGGCCTTTCACAAGCAAATTGACGATATCGAAGTTCTGTAGTTAGACTAGTCAGACTTTTGAGAGCTTTAAGTGCTCCAACTACTCGCAGCGGCTGCCATAGATGTGTGTATGGGAACCGGGACCGACTACGGCTTAATGTGTCCTCCGAGGCACGACCAGAACAGTGCAAATAACCATTTTCATGCATACAAATATTTGCAATCAGTGAGGATCGAACCCGTGCCTCCTGTGTAGCAGTCGCGTTCACTACTGCCACGCTACAGAGGCTGTCATGTATCAATAGCATGGATAGGCTAATTAGTTTTATAAAGTTTTACTTAAGAAGTTGTTTGTACGTATTGAGTAAAAGTTTCTGAAGAGAAAACGTTCAGTTGTTATTGAAATTGCGGTCGTAATGTGCTTGGTGAAGGTGCTTATAAGGTATGAATTGCTGGTGACACATCGATATCAGATGCTTTCACTACAGCGGTGTGTCTTATGAGAAAGTCGATCATTATTTCGGTAATAAGTAGCTACTTTAGTAACCTATTTCGGATCACGCATTGCACTTTGTTTTACACATTTTTGTTGTTCACAAATGAGACGTTATTGGATGCAAATAACCCAAAGGGACCTACACAAAAAGTCTTATATGAGATGTTACATATATGTGTGTAGTGGTAAACTGTATGAAAACAGTTGCAAATAAGAATTTCACGACGTGTTTCCATGCTCTTTTTCAAGTAGAGTAGGCTCCAAAAGTTCCTAGACAATTTGAAACTAAAATTGCATAAAGTGAAACCTCTGCACAATATCACTATTATTATCCAGAAGCCACGGGATAATAGTGCTATTTATTAATGTAATGAAATTGAGGATATTATTAGCATAAGTTTACTCATTTTCTTATAAACAAGACATATCTGGTTTATTTTATTAACACTATCAATGTTACTTTTGGGTAAATTAGAATTACCTAAGCTGTCAAAGGATTATAGACCTTAAGGTGTCCATGAACTTTTGGCACCTAGCTATTGGGTTTTAACAAATTTGGTGTAGCGATTTAGGTGTAAAAAGTAACAGCCAGAAAAAGTCACTATCGTATTTATTATTGTATTTGTTTATACTCGTAATATATTTCAACGTTGTGATGTCGACGGAGTTACGTATGTCCGCGAGACGTTTTGTAATTATATAGTATAATTTAAATGTAAATATTGAATATTTTGACCGAAGAGTGTAGAAACTTCATGAACTCGTATTTTTTTACAATTTAATTAGAGTATTTGTAATCGGAAACTACCTAGATTAACTTTGTTACGAAATTCCATATTTTTTTATCTGTTTGAATATTACAGTACAGTAATTAACACAGTGGTGCGGTAATTAAATCAGTAACTTTGAATTAATAATACATTTCTATTTCTATTTATAGTTTTGTTTTATTAAATTTAAATCGGTGTGTGTTTTAGCAATTTGAGGCATTAATTCCGCATATGTATACATACGTGCATGAAGTTTTTATAATATTTTAATATGTTAGATAAAACTTATTATAACGAATTCAATAGAAATTTTAAATTTTATTCTTTTATTATTCACACTAAGCTAGATATTTTAAATACTTTTTGACAGCGGTTGGTAATAATGGATTTTTGATGCTCACATGGTACCTATAGGTAACTACTGGCGCTGAATATTTTTAAAGTAAGATGATAATATAATAATAAAATTTTGAAATTAGTTTTGATTACACCACAACTATCTTTAATCAAAACTATTAATATGAACAGAATCAACTATTAATATGTAGTTAAATATTAAAAAAGAACACAGTATATCTACTTACCGGCCAATTCGGTAAATAACCGATGGTAAGTCCTGGAGAATGAATTGTTGAAAAGCGCCATCTTTTAAAGGTTTTTGTGACAAATCATAAACTTGAGGTCTACTTTGTCATGAGAAGCTCGTCTGCATTTTTTGATTGATTATCTGGTCCACCTGTAATGAAAGAAAGTATATGGTGAGTAAATTATTTCAATGGTAATCGTTTTTTTAATGGTTTTCTTTATTGGTTAATGGCAATAGGCTCGTCACCTTGGGATCTAATCATAAACTGGCGAAATGTGGGCGCTAGCACCTCTGCCTGGGGATATAGACGTGAGTTTATGTTATGTTATGTTATAATTAAATTAATAATACTGTTTTGTATTATTAAACAAATCCGGTATCATTAAAAAATACCTTAGCTGATACCTCCCTCAGTGGACAAGTGACAATTGCCTACTGATTTAAATATTTTGTATTATAAATTTATACAATGCCTTCATACAACCAAGGGTAATCAAAATGGCCAAAGTTTTACTACAAATAGAATGCGTATGAAATACATGAACAATATATCGAAGAATGTAGAATCGTTTATTGGGTGCGTAGAAAATATGACTAATAGATTTTTAAATATACACCTTGAGTTAATTTTAGTACCAGAAAGCTACCGGTATAATTACGCGATTGAATAACCTTATCTTCATGATCACTGTTAAGTAACATCCTATCATTAACTATCTACTTTGATTCACAGGTAACCGAAATATATACTTTTTGTGAAAGTTATGAACGCATTAAGTTCTTTTCAATACTTTTTCTCGCCCTCCTGGGGGCCTAGACAAAATGCATTCGCTCCGAAGCTACATTCGCCATCGCTCTGAAAATGTATGGGAGTGACATTTGCTGTCGGAATGTCAAGTGATCCTAAGGCTAGTGTGTGTTTTTGTTTAGTAGTACGTATGATTTAAGCTAATAATTGAATTTGGCGACATCGGTTCCGCTACTGAAACTATCGTGTCGCATTTCTACTAGTTTTTACTTTTCTGTGGTGAGTAGGTTGCTTTAGCTTATTTTCATTAATAGAGCAAAAGTAACAAAATGTCATACTGCTACCGCGAAGGCAAATAACCTCGATATTGTGAAACTAAACTGTTGACGATTGTTATATAAACTATGCTAATATACTTTATTATAAAATCATAAAATTATGCAAAATTATTACGAGTGCTCGGAAACAAAAGAAAGTATAATGTTTACTTTATTTGATTCGCTGTATTACAAGATAAGATTAGATATAGGAACAGTTTGAGAAGACGGTGTCGGATGTAATCAAGACAGATTCATCTTTGTGTGTCCCCAAACTAGTACAGTGTACAATGTTTTTGTATCTTTGTTTAATTTATGTTCAATCTTGTGTTCAAGCAAGTATAATGCGCAAGTTATATCTACCTGCTCCATACGGCAAGAAATTAGTGAAGAAGTTTGATCTATAGCATGATAACCGGTACATGTTTTTTACCTATTTTGTAACTAAAGTACAAAAAATGATGTTCAATACACAGGTACCACAGAACAGTGTACCTGATACAGAGATAGACTTGTATCTCAAATTCAAAATTTAAAAACCATTTATTTTGTATATTATGTCATTCAACGACACTTACAGAACGTTAAAGTAGCAAATAAACTACCGGTTCGAAATGCAGTTACGGCCTGTGAATACTCCGGCAAGAAACTCAGCGGGCTTTTATTGGTTTTGGTCTATTTACAAACATTTACTTAGTCTAGATACTCGTATAATAATTTGCTTCAGAGTTGCTAAATAACTCGTTTCCAGGCTTGTTTATCATCCAAATAATCCTGGATTTTATGTATATTATATCCTTTATGGCATTACTTTCTTTAAATAAATTTTTAAATTCATTTATATTATAAGTCCCTAATTTCATTGGCAAGCTTGTTAAAAAAACGTAAACAGTTGCCTTGGAAAGAATTACAAATTTTATGGAGTCTCCGATCCCGAGTAAAATATTATTTTTGTGAGTGGTATTTATGTTATCTATAGTCAAAAAAGTACAAAATCTTTTAATCTCGTATAGGTTCCCTGTGAACTTATTATTCTATACAGAACCACTGTCACTAATCAGCATTATTTAAGATGCAATGAGCTTAAAGATAATAACTTAAATAAAGCGACTAACAATATTTATATAGATATAACTATTTTCAAAGACAGTTCACATCATGCCATAAAATGTAAGTGCTAATATGACATAATTCGAAGTATTCAAAACGATTAAGACTTCTTTTTAATAATATTTGCATTGCTCATACAAAATCATTTAATATAAAGATGCGAAGTTTATCATGTAATGTTTGCACAGCAATATAAATGTAATGATACTTAACATACAGATGATAAAAAAAAATCTCTGCACGTATCTTAAGTTTCTCTTGGATTAGTGGTTGTGCAATCAATAATCTAATTGGTTTGAGTGAGAAAATATATGTCACAAGTTTTCTCGGAATGTTGCTTTGGCTACAAAAATGTTAAGTCAACGCAATCGTATAAAATTGTATTGATCATAAAATAATATAGAAAATACTAGATTAGCTGGAGGTTGTAGTGGAAGATGAAAAATGTTTCACGAGCTACTCAATAGACATCACGTTACTGTCAATAGGCTCGTCACTGAGATAATTACAGGGCACAGCAGACTAAACAGAAAACTAACAGTAATAGGAGTGAAGACCGATCCCAACTGCCCGGAGTGCATGGAAAGTGAGGAGACCAGCTTCCACCTGCTAGCCGAATGCCACATGTACTCACTTATCAGATGGAACCTGCTGGGCTTGTACACATTCGGCATGGAGTAGCTAAGAAATCTGAAGGTGAACCAGATTGCGAGCTTCTGGAAGGACACTAAAAGGTTTGAGGGGGTGCCGTGACAGTTGGATTAATCAGACTCTCCCCAAGGGGAGAGGAGGGGAAATGGATGGAGTGGCTCGTATGTATAGCGGTTAGATCATCCGTCCGGTATCCGGCGTCCCCATTAAGAAATAATAATAATAATAATAATACTGAATAGATAAAAAAATCAATGAAATCGGTGAAGTCATTTCAGAGAATCGCAACTGACGTCCTTGACACTAGATTTTTGTTTTAGATTATTGCAGTTAAAACGTCTTATTGCGTACATTTTATAATTTGTACTGTAATTCTAGATCGTAATTTAGATAAAGATCAATTACTTCCTGCAAATTGACTAAGTATATTTTTTTATCAAGAAAAACATTATAGTCTACAAAACAATTTTCTGAGCTCTTTTATAGCTAAGTAAGCTAATATTCTTATGATTAAGAGTACATAGATAGATGTGTAAGATAATGTCAGAGTGGTTTGCGCTAGTTCTGACAAAAATTGTTCAGCTAATGTAAGAAAATTGGGTCGACGACGGGCCGGCCCGAATCTGACTGAATTACCATTACAGTTGTAGTTAGCCTACATTTTTTACATTGAATACGCTAATGACGATGTAAGAACATTGATCATTTTACCGTTTAACCATAAATGCGTGTGATGACTGAAAAAGAGTATCACCACTAAATCTTATCCGAAGGGTTTCTTAAGAGGTAGCAAACGAAAGAAACACAAATGATTTTTCTTAATTTTTTTATGGCACGTCAATTTGACTTCTCCTCGCCTGATGTTAAGCTGAAGGCAAAGTCTCATAAAAGAGGGTCACCATTGCAAACACGTATAGTGCTACAATGGTGACGCTCAGCTTGACGGCCTCATCAGATGCTTTTTCACGCTCCGCTTGAAGGACCCGGGACTGTGAACATATTGGAATAGAGGCTGTGGGAATATCACTGTGTGAAAAAGAAAACTCGAAATAATACCCTGTACCAACCCGTCTGGTCAGCGTGGAAACAAATAGACCTAGTACTCCTGACATTTGACCTTTGACCAGCATGCAGTGCACTGCGATATGCTAATTGATTAATTAATTTAACCATAAATTTATCTAAAACGAATATAATTTGATTAAAAAGTTACGACAAATATAGTCTGTTACAAGATCTATTAAAATAAATCAGCCATTTTATAGCTGCTTTAATATAGATGTGGACATTAGCAAAATTAATTCATGTAAGACATAGATAGGCAAAATTACTAACTGTTGTTATAGTTACTAAAAGAAACATCCAAAATATAGCTAAGCTACCAACAGCTTTTAACTATTCGTAATTGTTGGATGATATTTCTGGTGCAGTAACTTTCACTTGCCCGAATCACTTACCTTTGACCTTTCGTTATAATTTGTTTAAATCTTTAAAAGTGTTACGTATAACTATAGCTATATTCATTAAATAGATATCTCTTCTTAAATTGTGTTATATAATGTATACTAAAGTTCACATCTCTAACAAAGCTGTAGACATTATTAATATCCTGTAAAATATTCATGTAAATTAACGTATTTCACTGATTATGATGTAATTTAAATTGTATTACTGAATCAGAACAAAAAGAAATATTCAGTTAAGGAAAGTCAATAATCAAGTATCGAGATCTATACTATGTAACCAAAAGCTGCATCGTGTAATCTAAATCAAAGAAATAAACCACTTATTAATATTTACTTTGTGAACATTAAACTTGCTGTATAAGAAGACAATTTTGGAAGCACTTCATATTTTCACAACACCATTTTCTCTAAAAATTTTGCTACTAAAAATACGTGCGTTCGGCTCGCAATTCACGACACGACTGAGCTTTTCTCCCTGTATTCCTCATTCTCCATTTACTGTGTTAAGAGGAGGGGACTGATCGAAGGGTGCACATGATACAGGCTGGTGAATTATACTATTTTGACGTTTATATTTTTTTTAATTATAATGTTTTGCGAAGTTTTAAAACTAACTAATTAAAATGAGACGTTTGCATTGTCATGGATTAAGAATTACAAAACTATTTGATTATATTTTTAAAATAGCTTACAATCTTATCGGCTGTTTTGAAAAGTAGGCATCTTAGAAATCAAAGATATTTTACATATTTATATCTTTATATGCGTGTGTTCCTAAACGGATCAGCAGAGGTATCACACATCTCAATATAGTTTTCGCTAGTGCACAGTTTTTTTCATTTTTTTTAATACCACTTAGGTGGCAAACAAGCACACGGCCCACCTGATGGAAAGCGATCACCGTGGCCTATGGACGTTTGCAACACCAGGGGCGTCACACACACGTGCTGCCTACCCTTTCGAATTTTAAGTAGTATACACGTACTTTAATAAAAAAATATACAACAATATTAGACTTGAAACCCTACAACCCGTTTTGTGAACTCCCTGTTGTTATGGGGTGGTATCCGGCACCTCCTCGTTCTACCCATTCTATTTATATCTGAATATGTGCTGGAAATAACATTCTTGCTAAAATTAGAGCAGTTCTGTGAATATATAACAGCATAAAGTTGTGTAGCCTTCGTATTGTGGCGGTAATGAACACGACTGCTATGCAGTAAGGACGGGTTTGATTCCCACTTTATTCCCGCAAATATTTTATACCAACCGAAAAAAATACCCTATACCAGAACTTCCTTCAATCGACAATCAACAGCGGTTAAGTTGAATTTGGTTCGTATACTTGATGACGTAAGTAGCAGAACAGAGGAGTAAGTTCTGTTGTTCAATGATTCAGGCGCATGGCAACCTCGCCTACAATGCACTAAACCTTTTTTTGTTTATATTGCGAAATATCACCTCGAATATGGTTAGGGAGGTTATGTTGCACTCAAACTGACTAAAACGTACGCCGTCTTTGGGTCCTTAGTTGCCGGAGGTGGAGTAGTAATCAACATATCTCTCGCATCCCGGCAGACTGGGGGGCAATCTACTAAACCTGAGCCTTAGTGGTTTAATAATTTGGCTTACCTCGTATCAAACAAAAGATAGATTTTCCATAATATAGTAAATACTACTGCAGTCAATTCCACTACCAAATTAGTTAAAAAAATGAAGTGAGGAAAGGCTAACAACGGACGAATTGCAACGATTAATTAGTTTAACATCCTACTGTTAGTAATCAGTGAATCGACTATTGTGAAAACGGATAAATCGAAAAAATAATTATCCTCAACAATAAAACGAAGCATGTAACGGATGGAATGCAATGATTGGGTAGTTTGTTTAAACTTGTTTTATCGCTACCTATTCAATAAATTTGGTATTGTGTAAGAAGGTCGAATCGCGTGTACGATTATGAATATTTCTCAGGTCAACAGTTTTATGAGAGCCTCATTGAGCTAATAGCGTAAGTACTATTATAAAGAACCTCTTGGATATCTGAGTCTGGTGAATATATTTGAACACTTCTGTTAAAATGGAATTTGAAAAGTATATAGTACCTACAGTCAACCGAAGTTGAGGTGGGTAGCCACCTCAACTTCGGTTACTTAAAAAAGTTAATCTTAACATCGTATATCGTGATATTAGCAATCAAGTCTGATACTCTTCAAGATGTTAATTGGTAGTGCTGGTGCGGAAAAGCATGTAATTGACTGCTTTGCGATTTACACCGCATATGCAAGAAACCGGTACAATTTTTTTTCCAGATTTATTTAGGTGTAAAATTGTCGGTGAGGAATTCATTTTTGGCATATCTAATTTGTTACAACATTTTGCCTATATTTATATATATAATAGGAGTATTCTATATATAAATATAGGCAAAATGTGGGTGTTTAATACACCTCGGCCTACGCCGTCGGGGATTACGGGCGTGAATGTACCAATAAAAAATCTAAGCATGGAGGGAAAGACAGCGGGCAATGATTTTATTTTCAACTACCTCAGCATATTAAGCTCTTTGTTCTTTATAGTGTGCTATTATTAGGTTTAAAGGGATAAAGTTTGTGATTTTTTGACGTTTCAGACTGATTGACTTGACTGAACCGATTTATTAGTGAATCTCGTTTTTAATTGATAAGAAAGTATCATGCGTTGAAATGACGTCTAAATGAAGAAAATGGAGGCATTCAAATGACATCTAAATATCCTACTAAAGCCTACGATGACAACAAATCTTTGCGTCACATTACACACCTACCTACGTATAAATTTTCGCAACGAACCAAGTCATTCATACTAGACGTCGTAAAATTCTTCACAGGTAGCGAAATACCAGTTTACATTGACCCACCCTTCTATTCTTTCATTTCGCTTTTAAAGAGTCCATTAGGAAGCCGCATCTATTTACATAGGCCTAATAGACTGGTTTTTGATGACCAAACAGCACTTAACATTTACACTTATATAGAACTCTAAGTAGCCGCATTAAAGGTGATAATACCGATAAGGTTCATAAATGCTGTCCAGACTGTGTGGCAATGTTTCGCTCCGCTGGTTGACCTGAATATGTCGGTCCACAGAGTACTTACTTACATTCAGAAATCCCTTACTCTCACTTTTTACTTGCAAGTACATGTTTCTCGATCGTAATATGATTTTGATACATCTATTGCCGCATTAGAAAGAGATTAGGATTGTTTGTTGTCACGAATGCATCAGTACCTTTATTTTTGTATGGGCTGGTGTGGATGGTGTAATATACACAGCGCCATTTTATCTGAAGGTTAGAGGTGACTATCGGAAAAATATGCAAAGGATATCACAGTGAGACAAGGTAGTCTAGCCAGTGTGGAGAGTCCTAATTTGGAAAAGCCCTATTTTAGCGGTAAACTGCATTAGACTGCATTAGCCTGCATTATTGATCTGCACCGGTTGTAATATGATGTTTATATATACAAACATTCCTCTTTAATCACTCTATCAATAAAAAAACCGCATCAAAATCCGTTGCGTAGTTTTAAAAATTTCAGACATAGGGACAGAGAAAGCGACTTTGTTTTATACCATGTAGTGATGATGATGCTTATATTGCTGATATAGTATTATTGAGCATAAACTTTTCGCACCCAATGATAAAAAACTGACGATATTTAACATAGCAGTCGAAACCCATACAAATATTTGTATATGGCTGAAATTGAAACTTTTGAAGTAGCATCTAAAAAACCGATCCCACTTGAAAAAGCAACTTCTAGTCTCTTCCCGTCTGTTAGATATTAATTGTATACTATATTACACACATTCTTTAACAAAAAGATAACCCTTTCTCTCGAGGTGAGATACGTCTCATCGTTAGCAACCCGGACATACGTAACAGCTACCTTATTTTCCATATATTCATCATTGACCATCATACGTAAGAACCTTAGGTTACCGATCTTGAGTAAGTAAGTGCAAAGTTTTGACAATGACAATAGAAAATAAATCAAATGCATTATTAAAAAAATAGGTTTTTCTCTCTTTCCTGCCTTTTATTTCTCTCATTCTTTTTTTTTGCCTTATTTTTTGTAATATTCATCAACACACCGTTTTGCTACTGAAAAATTTCATTTGTTTTGTATGTATATTTGAATGTTGTTATGTCGTATAAAAAAATAGGACGGTATCAGAGAAGTAGGACAAGAAAGAATAATAATAAAATAAAGTTTAGTCCCAAGAAACTACTTATTGAGTCTGTCTCACGTAGTAACCCTTGAAATTATCAAATTCATCGCTATATTAGAGAGATGAAGATAAATTTAATTCATGATTGATGGAAAATATTACCCACATAACTACATTCAACAAATTACTGACCCATTCATAGTAAACAACATTGTTTATTTTTAATCGCTTGTAACGGTAAATAAAACACAAAATACCTTTATTAAAATAATTAATCGAATTGACAGGTTCAAGGCCTTCATAAATGCCCAACAAAGTAATTCTGACATCTCGAAACATTTTGCGAATTATAAGAATAATATGCATATGGTTATTTTTATTATGGTTGTTAAAAAAACAATAAAGCAAAACGAAAATAACTCAATAAAAACACTATGTAATGATTGAGTGACTCAATTTAACGTTATGAATGCACAAATGGAAGATTTAAATAAAAGTATTTATGTTGTGTAATATGTTCGAAAGTAGTCTTGCTTGCCTATTATATAATTTAAATTACAGTTCTACTGAAAGACATTCTATTGTTTGACATATAATATTATGTTCATTTTAAAAATCCAAATTAGAATGTTTCATTATCTTTTTTAATTATTACGATTGATGTCATTATGACCATGATCTAGATTTTAATTCATGCTCATCAATTTTGCACGTCAATGCTATTATTTCTATTCCAATGATTGGCATAAATTCAATGATGTTGCTACTTATTATTTGCGTTCAATTAATGGTTTTAACAGTCGCCCTCAATAGTAACAAATTTTAAGTAATGGATCAGATTAGATCTAAAATCTTTCGAAGAATAATATAGTACATGGAATAAACACAACAATTATAAATAACAAGAGTACGCCTGGTGATAAAAATAATGATTACAAATTTATTTTTCATTTATTTTGCTTTAAGTGTAGGCACTTTTCTTTTTTGGCGACTTACTTTACAATTCAAATATCTTCTCAGCTATACAAACTGCGAGGGACAAAGGTATCTTTATGGTTTCATTGAGGTCGTAAAATGTCAGTGAACCACCCAGAAATAAGAGAAATTGGATTCCAATTCAAGGAAATGTTACCCTATACCACTTCAAAATAACATAAAATTTTATTTGATCCAAAATTCGAAATCGATCGATGGTATAACAACGATGCGGCATAGCAACACGTTACGAAGTATTATAAAAATAATAACGGATTTTAATTGGCAATAACATGAAAACGAGACGTGATAAATGTATTCTCAAAAATCTAGGCTTTTGCTCGCTTGAATAATTTTATTTCAGTATAATTGCAATTTGGGCCAGTCTGTGCCCTCATTTAGCAACTTTTCAGGACTTGAATGACACTGTACTGCAGACGATAATATCAATTTATGAACTTGTGTCTCAGCATTCAAAATTCAGAGGTCAACACATTCAACGCCAGATACGGAGTTTACTTTGTTAAGTCGTTTTGAAAAGAATGTTATGTTAATTTCAAGTCGCTGTCAATGTTTTCGAAACAATTTTTGTATTTTCATTTTATTTTATTATTACACGCTATGTGAGAATCGCGCTTAAGAGAGTCTCTGTGCTGTCAGTGCAGAAGACAAAAAATGATTTCGCGGTTTTCACACTGACAACAAAACTTTTTCCTGTGTGCCCAAGCTACCCTGCTCACTACCGGAATCACAAGGCTTTCATTAGTCGCAGTATTCTGTAGGGCGAAGGTACTTTCCCAGTGGATCCAGTGCCAAGCCAGTGCTCTATCTAATACCTATTTAGAGTTATTATTATATACTATTATCTACGGATTGACTGTGAAGATAGATTCATTACTTGCTTACTATATCATTATTATATTACATTATAAATGAATAAATTTAAGGGGTATTCACTTTTTGAGTTCGTTGCCATTTTCGTGACCATATGAGACTGTTCCAAAGCTTTTTTTTGCATATCATTTCTTTATTAAAATATAATTGTATGAACTCACTCACAAGCAAACCTCAATTAGAGAGGATGGTGGACTGAATATGATTAGGTACTAAAAACCCTTGACGAACTCTCCACTGTAGATTTATATACGATTCAAAAAACCGTGGTAGCCTAGTGATATGGGTAGTGGACTGCTGAGACGAGATCTCGGGTTCGATCCCAGGTTTTACCATGGCACACACCAATGATGGAACCTTTTCGATGCTTTTCGAAGTTATGTATGTATATATCGCAGGTTTATAAGTGCCCGGTTAATGGCAATAGGCTCGCCACCTAATACATTGAAACCTAAACATAAACTGGCAAAATGTGGGTGCTAGCACCTCTGTCTACCCCTTCGGGGTGAGTTTATGTTATGTTATATCATGACATATTTATGCACAAGTTTCTGTATTCTGTGTTTCTATCTTTAGAAACTATTGCAGTACAATAAAACCCTTTTGTAGTTTGTGCCTTAGCACCACTTCTTAAAAGTAAATTTCAATCTTACTTTACTTCCATAGTGTAATTCGGACTCGGGCCGCTGTCATCCATCGATATTTGTTTTGTAAAACAAATGCAAATTCTAACAAATTAAACAATTGAAATGTATCCACTACAGTAAGAGATTTTGTTTGACACATTTAACCATATAGCTCTAGTATCCTGTGTATCCTGATGGACGCTGCCGAATTTCACTATCAAGGTAAAGCAATATTAGAGCCCTCGAAATGTGATTAGACATTCACCGTTTGTGTAACACCACAGCACAGTTGTATCTGGTTAAAAAGGGACAGAATGAATGTTCATATGAGGAGAAAGTGACAAGAGATCGGCGAGCGGGCGGGCATCTGTAGGCGTGATGTTCCGAGTTACGTAGACAGCAAATTTTGATACGCTTTTATTGTATTACATTGTTTAGTAATAATAAAAAAAAAAATTAGCGTATATGTGATTCTTATAACAGCTAGGTGACAGACAAGCAGACGCCCCACCTGATGGAAATTTAACTATGTATGGATCTAAATACCCGTAACGATTGCCATAGATGTTTTACAACCATGATCGATTGTTTAAGGTGCACCCCAAAGTCAATATTTGCCACTGAGTAGGGATCAAACCCGCACCCCTTTTTTATCGTGTGCGAAATACCACGATCCCGCCTAAGCCCATGGACGTAGTTATAGCGGACACGAACTGACTCGTCATCTTGAGGTTTTCTTAAACCACTTAGGCGGCATACATGATCCTGGATCTTTATTTACTAGCGGTGAGATAATACAAAACATATCTCTCGCACCCTGGTAGACTCGTATATCAGCTGTTGTCGCGACCATAGCCTCTGTCGTCAGACAAAGTACGTACATTTTGTGATGTCACTCCGGTCAAGATACGTGTCGCTAACTACAATAATGCAAGAATAATAATTATATATTATAATGGTTTAAAACACTAGCCACTCACTGTAGTGAAATTGTTTATAGAAAGCCCTTTGCTCCCTTCACTTTTCAATGTACTTAATAACGTTCGCTGGTTGATTTTGGGTGCGTGATAATTGGGTAGATACTGTTACGTAGATAGCTATATCTATGAATACATACACAGTTATATGATTTTTATTCTACTATGATATATGTGTGGACTTACGGTAGAGAGTTTAACTTGGTTCGATTCTCGCTCAATATAATAATAATTATAAAACGTCTCGGTATAATTTGCTTATTGGTGCCATTAATTAAAAGAAAGTAATATCAAAAAGGCTATTAAAATCCAGGATTATTTGGATTATGAACAAGCCTGGAAATGAGCTGCAAATTATTGTATTTAAACTAAGTAAATGTTTGTACCAATTAGACGAAAAAAAAGAAAAGCCAGCTGAATTTCGTGCTGGAATCTTCGCAGGCAGGGGCTGCGTTTTGAACTGGTAATCCATTTGCTCACTAACTTATTAGTGATATTGATGATTTGTAAGGTGCCATTTAGTGGTCTATACAGAATAAATGATTATAATATTTTAAATTTTTTGAATAAGTTCCAGGAATAGAATAAACAAAACATTACAAAATCATCTAAAACACGTAAAACACAAATATTGTTTTTGAAATCTCGGTCAAGAGAACGTGGTTTACAAATCCTAGATTATCTACAATTGTGGTTAGGTTTGAAGTGCCAATCTGTGGTCGTTTAGAACTAAAGGGAACACTTAGTGGTTCAAATAATTTGTAATATGTGTGCTTTTGCGTTATTGACCCGGAAATTAAAACTGATGTCAGTTTTAAAGACATAAACACATCTATTATGTCTGCTCATATACTGGTTTGGAATATATTATTGTAGTTATTTAGTTCATAATTGCACTACAGTGTTCGCCATTAATTAAATATGACCTTCCAGCTTACAAATTATCATATTTTTTAAAGGAAAATACATACCCTAAAGTTAAGTATAATGAAGTTTCGGTGTATAAAACGTATATACTTTTGTGCACTACAATATACATTGTGCAATATACGACACATACTTGTAGTATACATGTATGTTTAATTTTAAGAACTGTTTGACACCCAGTGTTCCGCAATGTAAATAAATCATTTAAAGCTATCCGTAAGAACAAGTATGAAGAAGTTTCGTAATAAGATAAACCACCGTCGAATACTCTACCTAGTATATTATCCATTAAATTAGAGATTATTTTGGTAGGCTTTGTGTTTTAAATGAAAAATAATTGGTAGGGTATGCCGACATTTCGGGCATCAGTTTGAAAAGATAACTAGGGACCGCAGGTTCACGTCTTAACACTCGAGAAATACTGACGCAAAGAATCCTTAGCAGGTAGTTTGTCCCAACACCGACTAATACCTACTAATAAGTGTAAAATATTTAGTTGCTATTTAGTTTGAACACAATTCCAGAATTTGTTCTGAAAGCGACGGCGACAGTATCGAATGGTGAATATTGAATACAATCTGTGTATTTTTTTACAATTGGGCTCAATTCATTGTAGGTAATGATTGAAATTTGACCCAGACACCTTTATGAACTTTTCATTATCTACTTAATACAAATTGATGTTGCTAAGCACATATCTTGAGAACGGATCGACTTATTCGTCCATTTATTATATTTTTGTATTTAAAAAAGAAAACAAAACGGTTATGGAAACGGGAACAAAGCTCCACGCAGCGAAGCCGTGAGTATTAGTTAGTTATTTATAGCTTCAGATTTGGTAATCCACACATACCAATCCTACTTCAAAATTTCATCTTAATATAATATAACATGCATATTTATTATTTAACAAAAATTTTCGTTTTATTTCGCAACATTAAAATTCCATTATTGAGTCACACATGTTATTATATTGGCATCAAATAAAATAAAACATAAAAATGCAAACAAATTCAGTATTATAATGATACAGTTGTTCTCAATTTGAACAAAATTGGTGACATGCCTTACGTCATTTGACACAGATTTAGGTATGCGTAGACCAGTTTTCACATAACCATGTACAGAGTATTCTCACTATTATTATGATACGATTTCACTATATTTGTTCTAAATTCTACAACATTTACGTCATATTTTCATGTTAATTTTAATGTCCATTATGCAAATTATGTCTACGTATGTAATACTAGCTGTTCCCCGCGGTTTCACCCTCGCTGCTAAGCACCTGTTGGTCGTAGCGTGATGTTATATAGCCTATAGCCTTCCTCAAGAAATGGACTATCCAACACTAAAAGAATTTTCCAATTCCAATTAGTAGTCCCTGAGATTAGCGCGTTCAAACAAACAAACAAACAAACTCTTCAGCTTTATAATATTAGTATAGATATTATACGTTTTTATATCTATTTTTGGGTCTTTACAGTTGCTTCTTTGATACTCGTAAGAAGTAGTTTAAATATATTATCTGTAAATTTTGTGTTTACATTATAAAAAGATAGTGTGCAGAGATCTATCTAATTTAATTGCTTAGTGGTTAAGAAGTCAGCCGTACGATTGAGAGCTACCGGGTTCGACTCCTGGCAATTACAATACCAACGTGAAAACACTATTAACACTTCTTAATGTGACTATTGGTAACTTAACATAACATAAACTCACGCCCATATCCCCGAAGGGGTAGGCAGAGGTGCTAGCACCCACATTTCTCCAGTTCATGTTTAGGTCCCAATTAAGGCGGGTGGACGAAGGTGGCGAGCCTATTGCCATTAATCCACTGTTAAACAATCCCAGCGCGCCTGCACATGCCTCGTATAGAGGCGAAACACATGTAGAGATTTTGTTCTTCGCACTTGCAGAATATTGCACATAAGATCTCTGGAACCAAGAATATTTTTCTTGCTTCATTCCTTTCTATGGTAATTAGTAATATTTTGCTATTGCTATCGTTGGGATGGTCAAACTGCCGGTGAGAAAAGTGAGTGTAGGATTCCTTTTCTATCCTAAAATACTTTCCTGTAATGGGTTTCCGTTATGTAACAGGTACTCCATTATCTTAAAGTAGGTTATTGTTAAATTTGTAGGCAAATACTAGTACATTCAACTACTCGAGAGATATGTCTTGTATAATCTCACCTCCGGCAATTGAGGACCCATGGACGGCGTGCGTTTTGGTCGGTTCGAGTCCGACATAATCACCTCCAACGGTTTTGGTGGAGGTGGTATCCGTGGGGATTTTGCGCACGATAAAAAAAAAAAAAAAAAAAAAAAAAAAAAAAAAAAAAAGTACATTCAACTACTGAACTATAGCAGGTATCGATTTCTACTAGTCAAGGCAAACTAGGAGCGAGTATCACAAGTGTTTCCTAATCCTAGGACATGTTTTCGCTTATTTGCTAGTCATAGTAATGAATTAAGTTGAGTCGGACCATTAATAACCTTTGATAGATAGGTAAAAGACCACTACCTGACATAGTGATTACCTCACAAAATTATAAATGGTGTAAGGGAAACACTCCCAAAGTTGAAGGCCACCGGTAGTACTCCTGGTACAAAACATATTGGCATGAAAAAAAAATACGGCATAGCCTTTTTTTTTTATTTTCTTTTTATAACGCTTAACTTGCGTTATTCACTCTCCATCCAGTTAGTAAAGCTGAAGTTATATTCTTACAAAAATTATGTTTTAGTTAAAGACCATACCTAGTGAAATTTTGCTTTCATTGTCACGAACCAATAAATTTTATTCGATAAAAAAATCACAAAGTTACCTACCCTTTTTTCTTGTATTTTTCAAGATTGTGACTATACTACATAAGTTATATTTTTAATTTTTGTAAGCCATTAATGGAATAGCAGGTACGGCACGCTTACGGGTTATATTGAGTAGATTTTCTGTCAAGTAAATAAATATTTCTTAATTCACTGCTTTATTTCATGTTAAACGTATTGTACACTTAGACTTTGCCCCTTACATAGCACGCGATTTATGTAGGGCATTAGGTTGCTTAGAAATACCTGCATTTGCGATTACTAGCACTAAATGGTATTTGCTTACTTCGTAACCGTAGTCGGCAATAAGTACTCACTGTGGTACAAGTTTGTTTAGTAATTTGAACTTTACGTTGTGAATGATAAGATATATATTGGCTCATGTCTTGCGAAGTGTACAGTACATCAAACAGTAGGTCAATGGTCTTAGTTGTTTGATTGTTATGATGTTTAATGAAAAGTGAGTGTGGAGTGTCTAGCAAGTATCAATGCACTTATTGGGCAATGAAATCTATTACTAATAACATAAAGTAACAAAGGGTATTCATTTGAACACATAATTTTTTTAAAGTTTCACAGAGCAAGTCCCCTGTGATGTATTTTTTTATTTTTGCAGTTGGGCGTTAAGACAGAGTAGTCTGCCTTGTATTAACATCCTAATTTGCCAACTTTTTTAGTGGTAGTTCCAACTTCCTAATAAATATCGAACATGTTACCATCAACTGGGCAGTTTCTAAAGTGAAAACTTTTTACACGCGTTGTGCTTTGCCGCTTCAGTTTTCTTAGAATAAATTGTCTGTCATTTAGGAACAAAATCAAAGTCGCATTGTTATGCACCTAATGCTCAGCAATAGACGTCAGAATGGGCGAATGGTTATGGTATGGTTTTCTCTGAACCTGTGCCAAGGCATATTATTCTATATTTAAAAAATTGCAGCACATCGGTAGTGCCAACCTGAAGTGAAAACATTTTTTTAAATATAGATTGATACGCCTTTGTATAGATTCAGCGGAAATGACAAGATAATGTACTAAATTTTAGTTTGTATTAAAAAAGATATTATAAATGTCTGTGAGTCTTTTAGTTACCAGTCAGCTTCTGAATGGCTTGATCGATTGAGGTCATAATCACACAATATATCATCTTGAATTCGTACTTGTTTTCGACATGTGAAAGTTACCGAAAGAACTACTTTGTGAATGTGGATGCTAAAGTGTCAAAGCAACGATACAGTTATAAGGAAGAACAAAAAACATATTCACTATATTGTACAATTAAATTATAGTCTACCCACGACTGCTGTGCTGCTCCCATGGTGCGCGCGGTGTAGTGGGGGACGTGGTAAAGAAAGAGAAAGCAATATCATGAGTCGAGACTGAGCACAGCCGATACTCCACCTGTCATGCCTTAGAATCCTTATTGACAACTTGTTGACAGACAGTTCCTTTAAACATAACCGTACTACTTGTGAGTAGGTAGGCATTGTTTACAATCCATAGCGTCCGTCTTTGCATCGAGTCGAAAGGTACGGTAATTTCAATCTAGTACGCTGGCGCCCCGGCAAAAGAGGTGACAGTAGCTGTACTCCATGTGACAACAATACAATTCATTTGTTTTGTCGTATGCTTATAATACTTTTATTATCAAATTACTTTAAATCATACGTGCTGCAGAACAAAAACACACCTTATGCGCTGAGAATAGAGATATATTTGCTATAGGTAAAAAATATTTACGACGTTTCATATATTGAATCGAACAAGTTTCAATATTGCGTATATCAGTGCGTTCTAAGAAAGTTATTTAAAACTATCAGTTTTACAACAAAAAGGTTTATAATGTCGAATTTGAATACGATAGCGTAAACTGACATTAGAATGACAGGCGTACCCCGCCTACTTTACACTTGCAGTTGTTTTTTTGTTTTCCATAGTATAGACTAAGAGATATTTTTTTTCAAATCGTCTATAAAAAATGCCAACTGCAAAAAGTAGCGCAATATTTGCGGTCGATTTGTGGTTTCGCGCAACATCAAATATTTGTTCCAGCCAGTCTAGTATTATACATAGAAGTCACTGACTTCACTTAATCGATTTTAATAGTAAATCATAATTTGTGCGCGAGGACAAACAGGTTTATAACCATTTTGTAACCATAGACTTGTATAATGATTTATTAACATACTAGTACCGGCTGTTCACGTATCTGTGTAGGTACTTCCTAGGATGTAGATATACTGCAACGGAATTGTCTATATACATATAACATGCAGTGAGTTTATTACCAATATTGCTACTCATTTGAAATTGAAAGTCACGTATCCACAACCGAGATGTTAATCCTTGCCTCGGCTTATTCCTGAGGCAAAGGATGGCTATTGCCATTCAACAAGGTAACCTGGCCAGCATTATGGGTACACTTGCGCCGGGAACAATACGGAATGTTATTCTACACGACATCATCACATAATGTTTTCTATGTATTTTTGTTTAAATTTTAACATGTATTAATTGTATTATATTTACAATATTAAATTAATTTCAGACATTAAAAAATGAAATTGATAGTTAAAGAAATTGGTCAATATCATAAAATGCTGTAAAAGAATATTGCTTTAACTGAACGAACTTCTTCATGAGAAAAACAAAATCAAGTAATAACTTTTTTCTAGCATCTGTATTTTCATAGAATATTCCATAATCAAAGGGTCTTAATCTTGGCTGCGATGGCAGCGTGAAGCGCGCTCCTCCCTATATGAGGAGAGATGTAGACACCGACGTCCCCGGGAGGGCTTTTGATGGTCCTGGGTCATCCGGGGCGTCAGAGGTATGTCAGAAACTACCTCAATTTCGGCAACTGATGTTCCAAGATAGCCGTGCGAATTTGGTCTTTTCGAGACCTTTTTTTGATTCGAGTCCAACATAACCATCCGCGCGGACCTCAGCAAGGGGAGTCCGTGGGAATTACCACACACAAAAAAGATCTAATTTAAAAAAAACACATGTAACAAATATTACTATCTAAACAAAGTTGCCTATATACCGTTCAATTTATTCTTTATTTAGTTACAGTAACCATCTAATGTAGAGGAAATTTTGAAACATCCAATCCTACTTTTGTTTTTGTTTGATCTACTTGATACATACATACTTTCGAATGTTACGGAACAAAATACAACCTTATTATGCTTCTGTGCCGTGAAAGTTTACCTCTAATTCACTGGTTACGTGTGCCATCTAATGGGCCATGGCAGACAAACGTATAAAAAGTTCACTTTCAAACTGAGACCCCTTTGACATACTTCAGAAAAAAAGTTCGACAATTTGTTTATTTGTGTTTTAACTTTAGCTTTGTTTTTTGACAACTTAGTTTGATTTTAATAATTTTGTTTTCGTTACAAATAACTATCTTATGTTCCTTTTGTCAAGATTATGAAAAAAATACCTGTATTATTATTACTACATTATTATCACTACTACTACATTATAAAATTGTTCGGAGAAGAAGAAAGAATTGGAGATTTCTAGACAATCATCATGATCAGCATGATCATCAGCCGTGCGTTAATTCCGATCTTATCCGAAGCTTCACAGTCCGCTTATTTTCCAGTCTAACTGCGTTGTGGTTAATCCTCAATATTTAAACAATGTTTAAGTTAATTAACGAATCTTAGGCCACTATTTTTTTGGAATATTTGACTATTCGTCTGTTTATTAGCGATGGATGAAAAACTACTGAACAGGGTCCTGATTTTACTATCAATCCATTAACATTACAAACAGTGGCATTGAATTTATGGCTTTATCGTCCTAGGCTTAAAGAATAATGGCAATAAACTGTCTGATAATTTTAAAAACACACACAAAATTTAAGTTCTGCCAAAGTAACCATGCGTTCCTACCTTGTCCTAACATTTTATTTTCCGACTTTCTAGATGTAAAATAGAATATTCACTTATGGAATCTACTAGTGAAGCTGAAACGTTTTACATATTTTTCATTTACGTGCGCTCATCTTTTGTGTCTGACAATTGCTAGTAAAGGAAACTGCCATTGTTCTTTCCGAATTAAATAAAGAAAGAGTGCGTTGCATGTTTCATCCACTCTACAAGATGTCAATTAATTTAACACTTAGACTTCATATCAGTAAAGTCTAAAATTAGAAGGTATTTTTTGTAATCCCAATGCTTGATAGTGTGTAGTATCAAGGCCCAGATTTTATTACAGTTTTCGTATTAGAAACTTCTTCGTCTGACTTCTGACTGGCCCATTCAGAATGGTTCCATACATATTTGGTATATTACTTGCTAAGCTCTCAACCTTTCTATGGCCCCAAGTAACTCGATAAAGCTGTACTTAGTATAGAATTAAAAAAAAACACTATTACGAAGCGTGAAGGTTATGCGTAAAGCATTTTATTTACTGTAATGGATATATAATAACAACGATTATTTTAAAGTTGACTTAACACGTTATAGCTAGCCAACTACCATGTTATTCTAAACGGTTCTGGTGGGGGTGGTGTTCGTGATGATTTGCGAATGAAAAAATGTGCTTTAGGACAAAAACAATCAAAATATCTACGATATTTACCGGCCGATCTATCATTTTTGGCGACAGAAATGCAAGATTTTTAAAATAACTTATTCTGTAATCACCATTACAACATAAAATATATTTTAGTGATTGAACCAACAGTTAAAAACACGGCCCCGGTTGATTAAGCCTCCTCAACTCCAACCGATCGAAACTCAGCGGGCTTTTCTTTTTTTTTGGTTTTTTCCAAACGTGTACGCATTAATAATGATCTGGCTAGTATTGCTTACCCTCCGAATCATTTGGTCGGTTAAGTGCCACTTAGTCACTAATTTCTTAAACAAATGAACACAATGAAACGAACGAACGAAAACATGAACTTGAGAGCCAAAGTTATAATATTAAAAATCTCACTTTTTTGTCATAAGCCGATGAACTTCTTGAAGACGTCATTTCAGTCTTGTAAGATTACTATAATTTTGTTATTATTTCACAAGAATAGAAAATGGAAATTCCATTTTGTGTACCTACTATCAAGGTATTAAACACCCACTTCCTCAACTTGAAGGTGATTACTGTGAACTATGAGATTGTAGCATCAAAGTTGATTCTTACATATTAATTGTAAATTCGAGTGTATGGGGCTCTACAACTTGCTACTGCTACGACTTGAGGACAGATAAGAGGATTAGACGATAGTTACTCCCGTAAAAATCAACACAAACCAATGCAAAGGAGGAGAAGAGAACAAACTCCGAATTCCAACGCTCAAGCTTTGTATGCAACGGACAAGCTCTCAGAAGATCAAAAAAGATAAAGGCCGCAGAAGGAAATTTGGAGGAATTTTGGGGAGTTACTAAAATAATTGAAAAATATTGAAGAAGAGATGCAGAACATCTCGGATGTAATTTTGGGTGGGCGGCATTTTATATATGATTGTAAATACACATACCATCCCTAATACATTCAAGTATCCCGTATCCTGTTAACTTTTATATAAGAAGGACAGAAAATACCCCAAAACTATGCGTAAGAAAGAGATAGGTATAGATATTAGCTGAATTTCATAGGCGAACGCCTTCGTGTAATCGACATTTTTTTGACGAAATGATAAAATCTATGTTCACAAAATGCCAATCAACAATACGGCTGATGTACTGTGCAACTTTCACAAAATTTTACTTGCAGTCGTTTGAAATATCAGCCAATGAACTTTGCTTACTTTTTATATATATTTTGTCTACTTGTAACTGTGTGATTTCTCTGACACCAAAATAATATAATTTATACTAAAACCCTGCAAAATGAGCGAAGCCGACGAACTCTATATTCTTCGTGCATTATTAGGAACTATCGATGCATGTGTCATATTTTGCAGACAATAGTTAATATGTTTATACTAATCAAAATAAAATCTACCATATTTGGCAACACATTTACTATTATAAGTACTATTATTTTGATTATATGATTATTTATATCCCATTCTCAATCAAATTTTATCTCTGAAATCATTTTGAAGTTTTTTTTATTTTTAATATGACGAATTTGGTATCTGGGTCTTTGCATTACGATTTACTTATCTAGACCGAAATAACTACGAGTATATAAAAGAATAATTTAGAGTTTGAGTAATTTGTTTACCTATAATCTAATCTGCAATATGTAATATTTATTACATTACAATTAGCATATTTCGTTTTTGTAATCTTCATTTATTAGATACATAAAATTACAATAAGGTTATGTAGAAACTGCATTTTTCGCTAAAACTTGTTTAACCTATTTAATGTATTTCTTGTATGGACGAAGGCATGTGAATAGACTTTTAGAACTTTTGCTAAAATACTAATGTGGTAATATCATGAAACGATTCATGAAAATACTGAATGGATGTTGAACACGCAAATATTCGATTGTAAAAGTATCGCTTTAGTCCGTTTCATATATTTATGTCTAGATAATTTTAGATTAATTTAATTTCAAAGCTGAAGTAGTGATATATTTTAACATCTTAGCACGCATTAGTATCCAGAGGGCTTGGGTTGTTCTTGATGTAAATTCACAATGCCACCGGCCTTTTGACAACGCTTCCACTTGCCGTTAAAATTATAAATATAAGTTAAAAATAAATGATAAGATTAAGGAGCAATTCATAAAGTATGATTTTTGTCACTTACCAGTTTCGTTAATTTTTATGTGCGACTGCGAGTGCGGGTTCGAGTTCGATTATAACTTTACAGTTCACTTTCTTAGTTATTTTAATAAGATCAGTTATTAACGTAACATTTATTCAATTAAAAAAGCATTGAATATCGACGTCACTTCATTTTCAATTATCTGCAAAACCGATATTACATAAATACACTTTCTCAATTGTTTTAATTTGTTACGCACTTCACTGACAGAGACACATTAGTAACAGTATATTAGGCGATTTACTGGCTACGCGTAACGTGGCGGAACGCGGGGAAGCATGGTCTGACATCGCCCTTACGGAGCTATTTTGTATAGAAAATATTAGTGGTCCAAAATAGACTGAAAACAGAAAATATGCGTACCCGCGCGCGATGACCCCGTCTCTGCTATACATAAACATTATAACAGTTAATATAATACGAGTTAAACTTATATGAGTTAAACTTATGTCAGGCAACCTTATATGAGTCTTTCATTATGTATTTAGACCATTATTTATTATGAACATAATACAACCGTTATGTGTATCATCCATTATATGAATCGTCCTTATATGAGACGATCTTATGCGAAATTAACTTATGTGAATTATTACGCAACCCATTCTTATTACATATTTTAATTCAGAAATAAATAACAAAAATATTACTATTAAGCAGCAGGCATTCATTGAATTTAACATTGAATTTGCTATGTTCATGATCACTTCTTACTACTGTTCATTCATATGACACTTTTAACAAATAGTTTGACCACTGCACATCAGATTATTATAATATGAAGTCGTATATTGTCATGGCATATAACCTACATAGTTATTGGCTAGAGATCTCACTAAATTTGAAATTTTTTGAAATTTTTTTAATGTAAATTTGAAATAAAAAAATTTATAAAACACGAAATTCATGAAACAAAAACAGGTTCATAAAAAACAGTAAATTATTATAATTTTAACGGGTCGTTTCAGACTTCAACAGTTAGACTTGGATTTTTTATAATATTTTTTTTTCTTTTATTTTATGCACGTTAGTTTGTAGGGTAAATTTTTATTAGTTTTTTTTACAAACTCGCGAGACGTGTTGACCATGACCATCAGATTACATTTTATATAATAAATCTTATTATTATTATAACCTACCAATAATAACTTATTATCTACTTTTTAAACTCACAATTTTATGTACCTACCTAACGGTTCAGTTTTAATTACGATGATTACCGAAACAGTGTGTACTGCGTAATGAATTTAGAAATGTTATTTTTGTAAAATATAATATTCTGTTTGGTGAAAGGATTGTCAGACAATGTTAAAGCAAGCAAAGCACTATGTTTTAGATGTTTTTTAAGTAATTATGAAGATTACTGTAAAAAGTAATTACCGTGAAAGTATTATGTAACATTAATCATGTTAATAAGAGAAAATGTTGTTTAAAAAGTTAAAAGCAAATCAAGATTCAACTCGAACCAATTTCAACTACTACCTGGTCAGGTACACCATGTATATTAACGGAGGCTTTGGCGTAACCATGGTAACTACTTGTCAAAAGTTGAGCAGTGTGCTTGACTGCTATCTAAGTGGTATACTTGAAGAAAAAATCTATAACTTTCCACTAAAAAGTTTTTTAAGTACTACAATTTGATTTATGATTTTTCTTATTTTTTTTTAATTTACTAGCATGTATAGGTACCTATATTTCTTAATCACGCCAACCATATAGTCTTCAAAAAAGCAAGAAAATGCAAGAGCTTCATATTGGGTTCACGTTTATAAACCCAAAAGTAAAGCTTCAGTTATCACAAAAAACGCAAAACCGGTTAACCGATTCAAAAAATCATATTTTGATTTGTAATTTTTTTTAAACCAATAAAAGTAACTGTTTGACGAATTCCAAAATTGATGAAATCATTTTATTTTCAACGTTATTTCTATATGGATAATGTTTGGATTAGCTTGTCTAGTTATATTGATAAACTAGTTTATTGTGCGCGGTGTGCGTTTTGACCACGGTCGTACCGTTCTTTAGGTACAGTTAGACAATGCGCATGTTACCAAAATGTTGAAACTCATCTTACTAACTATACAAGTTATTTTTTTTGTGTTTAGTTTAGCTTTTGACTAGACATAGTTGTGGTTCCCCGCACGTATCTTGACCGCGAGATATGAGAGTGGAATGCCCTTTTTTCCGTGCGGAAAATCTCCACGGACTGGAACCGACTAAAACGCACGCCGTCTATGGTTCTTTCATTGCCGGGGGTGAAATTATACAAGACATATCTCTCGCACCCCGGCAGACCCGGGGACTTGTCTTTGAGATGACCCCCTTCCCCTAATGTGGGAACCATGGTATCCCTACTGCTAGAGTGACAGACAGCTCCATCTTTCACCCACCGGCCCGCGCTAATGGGGGACGACAGGCCCGCGCTAATGGGGGACGGAGGTCATTCTGCGACCTCCGACGTCTGAGTCGCCTCCGCTCCGCTCATAGTGGAATGGCCTGACCGAATCTGTTTCCGCATAGCTATAACTTAGAAGTCTTCAAGACTAGAGTGACAAGACAAGAGTAGGTTCTAGGCAAGCGTACTTCACCGTCGACCACAAAAAACAAGGCTCTTTCGAGCACGTATGGTTTGATTACGCAAGAGGCCTGGGTTCGATTCCCGCTCAGCACAAATATTTGTATGTACGGTGAAGGGCGGTAATATGAAGTAATATGAATTCTTATAATGAATTGTGTAAAAAAAGTAGATCAAATGCAAGTGAAACTGAATGTTATTATTTTATGTATATATTTTATTTTATGGTATGTATTTTATTTTATGGACGCTCATGAGAATTGCGCAAGGAAAATGAATATTAAGCAGGTTAATCGTTTGCATAATTTTTGTTTGTATTATAATGATACCCTCCGTCGTGAATTTTCACATATTATCTAAGTAGGATTTATTTCAAGCATATAAAAAAATTAAGTAGCTCATACCATGGACATTGCATTTAGTTTGTTCTTTAGAGGATAACTTTATAGTTTGAACTCTTTTGTTTTTAATTTCAATAATGTTATAATATTTAAATAGAATATTGCGCTTATTGAAAATTAAACGAAATTAGTTTCTCTTCATAGTTAAATATGGAATAGTTAAAGAAAGAAGACAGGGTCGCGGTTTTAGTGTTACATAAAGCTACAAAAACATCTGAATCTTTTGGTGACAACTCAGAAGCTTTTATTTCTGCACAGTTTTAATTCTTAGCAGACCTGAATATGAATTTTAAATTGATACCTTGACGTATTTCTGGGAAAAAAGTCTTACCAGATACTTCCTCTCGCAGTACAGCACCCTAATGTATATATGTATATCTGACTCACTAATGGTATAAAATGTGAAAAGTTTATGAAGGTAGTAAAGGTGCGTCAATCATGTTTAAAACTGCTGTACGAAATCGGCCAAAATATAGTACAGGGATAGATTATTGTTTGAAAGAACATACAAGCTATACTATATTCCCATGGGCGAAATGGATGAAGTGGTTCCGCAAGGATCGCAGGCGACTTTTTCCGTATGGCCTCCGGTTTGCCCTCTTAGCAATGGGTGAAATCTGAACGGAATCAAACAGCAGCTAAAACATTTAAGTTCTAACTTTGGCCAATTTTATCCTTTGCACGACTCATGTCCAAATAAGTCAGTCAGAGCTCATAAGTGCTTTAGCACATCAAGGCTCAAAATGGTTTAGCGTGCGGCCGGCGCGCTTATATGTGTGTGTAATGTTACTATGCAATACGAGGCGACGCTGGCTTGTCTTAAAAGAAAAAGGTCACAAGTAGCGTTAGAATGTTGACGCTATAGTTGCTACTGCACTTTTGAGTTCTACTGTACCTACAATCGCATAATAATAGTACCCAACTAGAGAAATGCCAAATCTGAAATATAGTATAGTTTATGCAACTGTTGCCTAATAAGAATGAAATGCGTGAAAGGAGACTGAAATGATTTCATACAATCTTGGGCCCAGGGTGTAAGAAGATGAAAGTGGTGTCAATTAATAGCTTATATATATTATCAACCTTTTACTGAATATTCTGCGGATTTTGTCAGTCTGAGAACAGAGATATAAGAGATTATGTAAAAGTGACGTTATGTTACAATCTTTAACCAACAGCTGATTCCTGAAGTGCAAAATGTGTTCTTTTGCACTCATAATTATTATATTTACTAGAAAATGTTTGAAAAATCATATGAACTTCAAGCTATAGGTAGGTAACAGGTGAAAAGATAGGGAAAGGATGTCTAAAATAAAATAAAAAATCATTTAATATAGTGTTTTATTCGCCTTATATTATAATTAAAATGTCGTCTAGAATATGAGCGCAGCAGCCTATAGGTCGTTTCCCTACAATACAATTCAGTACCAGTAACGCATTACTATAGCCTCCCTTCTTCTACGAGAGCCGTCGACTAAAATATTAATAAAATAAGTTTTATTAATCTTCAGCTACATTAAACAATACATAATTAACTGTTCCGTATTAGGGTAATAAAACATTGTTTGATAAATAAATAATTCTTTGCCATAACTGTAAACAATCTCCATAGGCCTTCTAAATATATATGTAGGTATGTATTTTACACCTGCCAGGATGGTAGCTGGTTAGATGAGGTTATATTTACTCACAGACTGAGGTGAAAGCCATTGCCGGATCACTGACAGAATTGTTTCATCGTGTAAGGGTGGTCTACCCAGTGTATTGCAATGAGCAGTGGATATCCCACAATTCACACAGAAATCCATAGTTTCAATAATATCCAATTCACAAGCCGGCGGTAAAATTCAAAATAACAATCAAAATTAAATCAAGTCAAACGTGTGAGCGATCTTCGGTGTCCAACGTAGTATAAGGTAGGCAGGGTCAGAATCCGTAAAATACAAAGCAGTGGTCGTAAAAAATTACAAATAATCGGGAAAGCAATCAAAACGCATTGGAAAATACGAAACTAGAGATGAAGTGAATATATTAATATTAGTTAAAAGATTACTTTCAAGATTCAGGTATTAGTAATCCGACCGACTATGATATGGTAATATTGCTGATATCAGTAATATTTCAGATCTTGTTTACTATCTGACATGGTCGTGTAATATCATTCTGTTTTCGATTGGTGAATATTAGTCTATGGAATGAATTAGTGTGTGATGTATTCGCTCGGATCGTATTAACTTCGTTGCTGATTGGTTGCTGACTGAGAATAAATATTCATTACTTGGTACCATTTTTATAAACAATAATTTGAAACTTGCCATCGCAAACCATGTTGGTTAGACTATTCTTATACACAGACATAACTTGTATTCTAAGTATCAAGCAAGTCTTATATTGGAAGCCGAGGGCAACAGCTACTAGAAACTAATTTACTTACTTACAAAAAGAAACGCAACTGGTCCTAACCTACCTATATCTGTATTTAAAATATAAGAAAAATGTGCCACCGACTTCAAGTAGGTACTGTAACTATGTTTGTTATTATTATTATTCCAGTCCTCAATCACGATGTGTTAAAGTATGCTGTACCTACTATCATACATAAATCAAAATCATTATTAAAAATATATCAATCTTTCATATCTTCAGCGATAATAATAGGTACCTACCTAATCAGTCTATTCAGCGCAAGAAGATTGACCTATATTTATTAGTGCAATAATATGTCAATATTAATACGATCATAGATCACCGCGGTATTTGACGATTGGTTGTCGGTAAAATATTACTAATATTCAAATATTAGTTAAGATATTATAATATCATGAAACTAATATATTAAGATTAGCTAATACCAACGAATATCGGTACTAACCCATCTCTACACGAAACGAATGAGCAAACAAAACGGCAACTGTCAGTGTCAATGCTATTATTATATTTTTATTTTTTTACTGTCATGCCAGTGACAGCCTAAAAATATAAGAGAGATTTGAATCGATATTAAATCGATAATCTTTAATATTGGTTTTTCAGTAATTAATTGATGTTTGGTTTAATAATATGACTGTAATTATATGCACTATATTGCATGTAAGTATATATAGTGCATTTAATTACTTTGAGTTAATTATTTACTGCAAATGTGTAATCGATTACTTAATCGATAATCTACCGAAAACTATTTTCTCATATTTCTCCGCTTCCAGACTGAGAATTGAGGTGATTTTTCATATTCTAAGACACAAAAATATGACTGATTTTTTAGATCATATCTCAACTTATTCCATTTTGGGCCCACCGATTTCCGTCTCCTTTCAGCAATATATTTACTTCACTTGTAAACGTCAAAATCCATAATATACTGATCGCGCATGCGTATTGTGCTTCGTCATCAGATTGTAATATATAAAAACTGAATTGAAACCTGCTTGGTCCAGCTAAAGTTATATCGTAGTGGAAAAAGAGTTTATTGTGATACTGTTAGCTGTACCTACCATAAAATAGTTTTTAGAATTTATTTTTATAGCTTGTGCGTAAATACTGTCTTTAAAGATTTGTTTTAAATGTTTCAATTTTGACGTTTCAGTATGAGAGTAGATAAATTAATATACGAAATTTAAAACACGGAAAAAATGTTTATTATTATTATGTATTAGGGTTAGATATCAGCTGACCTTCTTGTTATATAAAAGACGGTCGCTTTCACAGCCCGGTTCCTATGAGATGCGTGTAACGATTGATGGTGGGAATCTGTGTCTCTAATTGTGTAATGGAGGTGAAGTTTACGTTTATTTTCAAACATTGAGTTGTAGGTGCAGTTGTTACATAAAATATAATTAAAATGTTTCCTATATGAGCCATGGAGGTCTCGCTTGAGATAAAGTGAGAGTTACACAGGGAAGCCATTAGTGAAATCAAAATTTAATGAG
This sequence comes from Pelosia muscerda, assembly GCA_963691645.1. Lineage (NCBI taxonomy): Eukaryota > Metazoa > Arthropoda > Insecta > Lepidoptera > Erebidae > Pelosia > Pelosia muscerda. Next base: position 2,624,293 of record OY829104.1, read on the forward strand.
TTTTTTTTTGAAACTAGCACTACATACTGAAGTTTGAATTGAGATATTTGAACTGATTTTGTAACTCCTTTCTTCATCGCATATCCAGAAAATTCCAAATTAGTACCAACTCGGAGTTTATGCTGTAAAAGTTCAACTGAATTCGTAACGCAATCGACTTTTACTTTTTTTTTGTGAGCGAAAACCCCACGAATACCAATCCCACCGGAGCCAGTGAGAGAGGTTATATCGGACTCGAACCTACTAAAACGCACGCCGTCATTAGGTATCTAGTTGCCGGAGGTAAGATAGTAGCGAACATTTCCCTTGCACCCCGAACAGACCCGGGGCCCTCTCCTTCGAGATGACCCTCTTCGAATCGACTTTAACTGACTTTGTTTACTTACAGGTTTGTTATATACTCTGTTGGAAATAATAGTCAATCACCTGGTCTATTATACTGAGTGACAAACAGCTTGGTGACTACGCGTGTTTATAAAAGCCAACACATTTAAATTGATCTAATTTCACGCCAGTTTTCTCTTCTAATGCATCCAATTGTGGTCCACGGTCTTCTTACGTTATGACTACGTTTGAAATACGACGTCACTTAGAATAATGCACCTGACTGTCTTGTGTGATGTGAATAGGTGTTTATCGGATACGAAAAATGCTCGACGTATTTAATATGATGTGTTCACTAAGTTTTTGTACATGTAATCACGTCTTAAAAAATTGATAGTAAAAATAGTAAACACCATTTCTTTCAAAAACAGTCTAAGTAGTGCGGGGTACCGCAACTAAACAAAACTAATGCAGTACGATTCACATAGCGCGGGTGCAGGTCGGACGCAATTCATTTAGTCATCCATCACCGTTTATTTTTTTTAAGCTTAGGTCGTCAAATTGACTGCACCACTCCTGATTGTAAGCAGAGGCGCAGTCCAGAACATAGTAGCCGCCGTCACAGGTCCCTGCAACGACGGCCTGGACAGTTGTTTTTTCACGCCCCGCTTGTAGGACCCGAGACTGTAGGATGAAGGAAACACGTGTGCTGGCAAAACATTCCAGGACTTGATGATGCGATATAGAAAAGGATCGCCGAACCGCTTGGTTCTCTTGATGCAATTGTTTGTACCGTATATTACTTTAAAGAACAAAGTGGAAAAAATACCCTATCAAGAAAATAGTGACGGAATGCAAAATGACCCGCACCCGTCCCGAAGTACCAAACATGTTCTATGTGTGAATCGCACTTTAAGAATCAAGTGACAGCAGTTTATTATGTATGACACTGACTCAGAGAATTCACTGCTCGACAATTAGATCATTACAATAAACAATAACTACGCAACCCTCATAAATATTATCAACTTTAATTTCTTTATACTAAGACTTAGATTCCTTTACGTTTATGCAAAGGAAGCTAAAAACTATTCATTCATGAATACTAACGTACAAAGATCTTATTCTAATGTGGTTAGGGCCGAATATTGTCTGTCGAAAGTGTTATTTCGCGTGTAGAAACGTCATTGAACGATGGCTTACCCATAATTAGTTGACGGTAACATGCAATTATTGCAATTATAATGTCATAGTAAATATTCATTTAGTGGGTCAGCACTAGCCTTTTGTACTGGTAACCTCAAAGTACCTCATTTTAAATGACTTGTTGTTTGTTTGTTGATTCGCGAAGCGCTCTATCGCTTAAGACCAAACTTGTCGATTTAGACTGTACACTAAACAATTGACCCTCTTTCATGAAACTTTGCCTTCAGCTTAACATCAATTCCTTGCCGGCGCACGTGTTTCCTTCTTCCTAAAGTCCCGGGTCCCTTAAGCGGGGCGTGAAAAAGCATCTGATGAGGCCGTCAAGTTGAGCGCCACCATTATAGCACTGAACGTGTTTGCAATGGTGACCCTCTTTCATGAGACTTTGCCTTTAGCTTAACATCAGGCGAGGTGAAGTCAAATCCACGTGTCATAAATAAAAAAAAAACCTCTGAAGTGGTTGTACTAGTATGTAAACGATCATAATTATTTCTATTTTACGGCCTTCAATAAAATATATAATTTGAACATTAACCAGCCATCTTGTAGGTCGTAACTTCAAATTCTGATGAATGAAGAAATCATTTTAATCTTAATAATTGATTGATTCTACAAGTGAAGGAAGAAATCGATATGCGATCGAAAACAAAAATCGTGTCAATATGTGCGATTTTCTTTTGATTATACGTTTGCACGTTATATCTATTCAATATAACTAAAGGGTATAGAAGCCGTGATTTTGGATTAAATTGGCAATAATCATCGCGAACGTCAAAACTGGTTATTAAAATTAAAATTTATAAGCTAAACCTTTTGTAAAGTTCGAAATATCACAAAATTTTATGACGCATTTAATAATATTATATATTTGTTCACCTCGATCCACTGTACATGTAAATTGCCCTGAGGACCAGTCTTCTAAACGTTACTGTGGGTTATTTTCACGGTAATTCCTTACGTTATTTCATGAGCCGGCTGTCCCCAAGGGTATACACTAAACATATAATCACCCATTGACCGTGAAACCGCACGAAGTAAACAGGTACATCACAGCGGCAAAATCACAAGCAAGCCTTATGATTAGAAGATTCGAACAACGAGATATAGTTGGCGTAATTGTTAAGGCAATGGACTTGCCACTAAGTGGTGGTGGGATCAAATTCCATCAAGGGAAACAAACTTACATTCTATATCACTACATAATATAAAACAAAGTCGCGTTCTCTGTCCCTATTTTTCATGACTTTATGTTCCTTTGTATGCTTACATCTTTTAAACTACGCAACGGATTATGATGCGGTTTTTTAATAGATAGAACGGTTAAAGAGGAAGGTTTATATGTATATAACATCATGCTACGAGCAGCAGGTGCGGACCAGGAATAAAAAATGTTGCAAAAACGGGGTGACGCAGACGAAGATGCGTGGGTCATCTAGTGTAATATAAAAATGAATCGTTCAATGTGTTATATGCGCATAACTCAACAACGCCTAGACCAATTTGGCTAATTCTTTTTTTAAATGTTCGTTGAAGTTCAAGGATGATTTTTATGGAGCAGTGGGAACGGGATTAGAAGTCCACGCGGACGAAACCGCTGGCAACAGCTAGTTAACTATAAAATATAGTGTGAAAAGATCGCAAATGAAATAAAAGTAATGGGAATTATGGTATGTGAAGTATGGTTATTGGTAATAGGTAGGTATTAATTGGTACTGCTGAAGGTACGTATAGATTGGGGCATATATCTTAGACTTAAAATTCCTTAAAGAGCCTTTATTGGTGTGTACCCTGCCTAAGTCTTTCTCTAAAAAGTTAACTGCATAATTATGCGAAACATTATCATAAATTAACAGACTATAATACTTACTGCTAAGGCTTAATAATTTCGCTGCTCAAGATAACAATCAATGCGCTCAGTCTTACCTGTAAAAGAAAAAAAATGATTAAAGCAATGTACAAAGTTGACTGTCATAATGATTTGAAAGGATAGATTTCAGTATAATATGTATAAGTGAGAAATAGTTAGAGAACTTTGAATAGATTAGCTAACGAAACAAATTTATGAAACTAGGGTGAATGGGTAACTTGGTAAGTGTCAACCCGGATATACATGTATGTATATATATATTAAAATGTATGTATATTAACGGGGAGAGGACAATAACGGTTTCTCCTGTTCTAACTAAGCAGTTTGACTGGGAAAGTACCTCCACCCTACAGAAATCCGCAGCTAATAAGAACCTTGTGTTATGTTTTTGGCGGTGAGTAGGGTAGCCAGAGCTCACTGGAGAGGAAAACCAGAGCTCTGGCTACACAAAAGTGTTTCAGTGTAAAAATTAAGAACTTAAGTTGATACTGATATGTGATAGTACGAAACCCCGCTTACGAAACCTTCAACCCTCACTTCCCCCACCCCTCTACAAGATCGACAGCACGAGTGTGATGCCTCTGATGCTGTAAACGTCCATAGGCCACGAAAACCACTATATATCAGGTAGGCTGTATGCTTGTATGTCATCTAGTGGTATAAAAATTATCTATTAATTAATTAATTATCTGTAGGTGCCTACTTACTATCGGTAGTGAGTTTATTCTCATACATTACGACCGGTAAAGGTAAAGGAATTTTATCTTACGCATCCTTAAACTGTGCAATTAACTCCTTTCCAAGCGACTACAATATGGGGTTCTTTAAGCTGGGCATTAGAAGTTTTCTACATACGCCCCTAGCTTTACAAACGCCATTAAATCCTCGCTCGCCAAAACTAAAAACCTCAGTAGAACTGTTCTTGTCGCAACTTTAGTTCCTTACCGGTTGCAATCTACATCGCGGCGTAATTAAAGAATAATTGCAAAGTACCTCTAAAGCTTTCTACGCATTACTATGAATCATGCTTTTACTTTTAAATAACATCCTGTGCGTGGGGACTAAGGTATGATTCACACTGGCGGACTGCATCGGGCCGGACCGGAATGAAAACGCGTGCATGCCGCGATAGCCAACAGCCTTCGCGAAATGCGTGTATAATTCCCGGCATATTTCTTAACCTTAAGTCGAGAAAGAAACGAAATCTTGGCGCGTAGATTGAGTCAATGGTTGCTGGATTTGAGCCCTGACACTATAGCACCCTGTGCTATCCTCAATGACTAAATGTTGTGACGTGATTGGGTTTAATATACAAATATCGCCGGCAGGTAAATATAACATACGTCGAGAACTTTTTGTTAACGTGTGCAAAATCCCCACGGATATCACCTCCGCAAAAACCTCTTACCCTAATGTGGGGACCATGGTGTCTCCATTTAGCCCCTGGGTATGGGGTGGCACTTTGCGCCGCCGCCGTGACCTGCTTCTGCTAGGGTGATAGGCGGCTCCACCCATCACTCCCAGGCCCGCGACCATGGGGGAAAGAGGTCATTCTGCGACCTAACATACGTCGAGAACTGGATTCACTGCTTTGTTAATCTCCGTTCTGATTCTGTCCGGACGTAAGCTAACTGATCCTATATATCGCTGATTTCGTCCGGACTCTCCAAGCCGTCTGGAGTCGTGCAGTAGAATGTAAATGGGACGCGTGATCATTAATTTCTGTTTACATGACTAAATGCTTTACCGCATTGCAAACGCTGATACCAGTCGGCCGATGTGATTGAACTTAACACTGTTTTTATAATACTTTAAGATAAAGATAGCCTCTGTGGCGTGGCGGTAATGAACGCGACTGCTGCGCAGGTGCGATCACCGCTCAGTGCAAATATTTGTATGCATGAATATGGCTATTTGCACTGGTCTGATCGTGCCTCGGAGAGCACGTTAAGCCGTCGGTCCCGGTTACCATACGAACATCTATGTCGAGCCGGAGGAGAGAGGAGGAGGAAATTTTTAAATGCCCAAGACATGGCAAAGGAAAGCTCGCGGGTTTGAGTCCCGTCGGAGCATTCACTTTTTCTCTTCTAAATGCATTTGAAATTGTATACTTATTGCTTTAAAAATCCGATTCATTACATTTTCCATTTGATTCTAAGACGCGGTAGCCTAGTGGAATGGGTAATGGACTGCTGAGACGATGTCTCGGGTTCGATCCCAGGTTATCATGGCACACACCAATGACTTTTCGATACTTTTCGAAGTTATGTGTGTATTTATCGCAGGCTTATAAGTGCCCGGTTAATGGCAATAGGCTCGCCACCTATTACATTGGGACTTACATAAACTGGCGAAATGTGGGTGCTAGCACCTCTGCCTACCCCTTCGGGGATAAAGGGGTGAGTTTATGTTATGTTATGTTATGTTCCATTTAATAATCAGACGAGATTTAACAACATGAAAGAAAAAATTACAAATTAATCTTGTGATATATGGGCACAGTTTTGCATTTTCCTTCGATGTATAAATATAGGTACAGGAAAAACCCCGATTTTTATACAGTAAATTAATGCGTTGACGCAATCAAATGGCATACCTACTATAAAAAAATAAGATGTTTATTTATAGATATGAGCATATCATCGTTATGCATGGGTACTTTGCTAATGTTCGTTGCCTCGAATCTTGTAAATTTTGAAGTACTTATAGGCCTCAGGTAATTTACAAGAAAAAAAAAACAATTTCGTTTATTCAGTTTAAGCACACCGCTTTGCCCTCACACCTGCACGATCGCCGACGCCATGTTTTGGGCTGGGCGTATCTAAGTTTGATTTTATTGTTGCCTCTGACACGAAGAAGAAGAAGAAAGTTTAAGCACATAAAGGGCACATTTAAGAAAAGGTTAATGATCTGTTATACCTCTATACATTTATATTATTAAAATTCCTGGCCTACTTGGGGTGCTGCAGAGGGAGGGGCGGGATCTCAGGTCGAGCCATTATTTCAAATAAAATGTTTCCCTGGCCATACAATGGGGAAACGTCACTACTATAATGGGCACGTTTGGTTGAGAGGACGAAAATGTTTTGGTCTAAACGTCATTTTATGCAAGAAATACCTTTTTAAGTTTTGTGCTAGAATGAAAATAGAATCATATTGAACAGATGTTTGAGAACATCAAGGAAACGCTTACCTACCTATCGAACACAAAAATAAAAAGCGATCGAGGTGCTGCAGGTAAACCAATTGTTGAACGTTATTGTAAGTAGTCATGCTTTTGCATACAAATATTTGCAATAAGCGGGGATCGACTCTGCGCCTCATGCGTAGCAGTCGCGTTCACTACCGCCACGCCACAGACGCTGTCCGTTTATAATTAATCAGTTCACTCAATTATGTTGTCTGAATAATGGTGTGCATTCGCCTCAAACTCAAATTTACCAAATCAGATAAAAAATAATTATTCACCTTAAGTTCAAAGCAACAGCTAGAGCAAAGGCCCGGTTCAGTAATTGTCGAAATGCGTTGTTTCAAATTAATCCCAAAGAAAAACGTTATTAACATTTTAATATTCAGTATGATCTCTACTACGCAGACAAAACTTCGACTGGCCCGCCTAAGCTAGAGCCTTGCTGGGTTTTCCTTACTCACACCTTCATACTCATACACATAATGAATTAAATACGCTATTATGATTTTATTGGAACATTATATACGTCTAATCGTTATAGGGTACTTGACCGCACCACATTAGATAATGGTACTATAATTGTATGAAGGAATGCTTACAGCAGACGTAATAACTCATAATAAAAAATATATAATAGATATGGTAATAAAAAACGTCGCCTATAATTTGTTTTATTGCTGTTGTTGTTTTTGTCTTGCTTTTATAGTTTTTTTGTCTTATTCACAATGGAAAAAAATTAAGACAATATGTTCTATATGTTTTCCAACTGTTGTTGACCGCGGTTTCACCCGCACAACAAACTCCACAGCAAAAATAACTCTAAGGCGAACTTGCATTGATCTCAGGTCAAAATCATAAATTTAAAATTAGAATTCAAAAGAAGAAGTCAAAAGTTTGTGGATGTGTTCGGATGTTTTTGTTCAAGGAAGTCTTTTCCTGTAGGTAAGGAGTTCATCTTTGCACATTACGACCAAAATCGGTGACCCTTGTGGTATGAAAGGAACTTCATCCCGTGCACGCTCAAGCTGTGTAATAAACCTGCTGTGGTTTTCCCAAGCGACTATAATATGAGGTTCTTCAAGAATATACTACTACAGGGTCAGTAGCACAAGTGTGACACCCCTGGTTTAGCAAACATCTAAAGGCCGCGGTGACGACTTCTCATCAGGTGAGCCACGACAACCAAACAAGTAATAGCACCTAAGAGATATAAATAAAAGATCTTCATCAAATTTCGACTTCCGATCCTCGAAATAAGTCTGCATAGCAAGATGTTGCCATTACATTGGTTATTAAATGGTATTCAGTTCATGGTAATAATACTAGACTAACAGGTACTTATTATTATTTGTATAATTTATTCAACATCCTGGTTTAGAGGATGGCCATCACAATCCGGCGTGTGATGTGTGGGCACCTGTGCGCCGGGGGCAAGCAGGGGCGGGTCATTTGATTAGCACTGACATTCATTATAGATAGATAACCTATTTTGGTTCAGTTTCAAGGTGACATCTTTAATTTAGCTATTGCTTGTAATCTTCTATCTATCTATACTATTATATAATTGTAAAAAGTTTACGTTTGTCCGCAATGGACGCAAAAAGTATTAAACGGATTTCGAAGAGGTTTTTGTTTGAAGAGGTTTGGTTCAACTTAAAAATAAAATAGAGCCAGGAATAACATATACGCTTTGTATCTCGAAATATGTTCTCCTCCCGCTAGCCAACTGACTACCTACTGACTACTGAGATATATATTATCTACGAAAAGATATCCAAAAAAGTCACATTTTTGTTGTCGGTAAGTGAGCACAAATTGGTAATTTTACGTTAATTTTACAATATTTAAGCGCCATAACTTGTCGTAACCGCACGAGGATAAGACAAATCGTCGCAAAAAAAAAGCCGGTTCGAATGGTACCTATATATAATTAATTTTCCGTATATTTTTCGCTCGGGAAGTTTTGCTTTTTAAGCGTCGATATAGGCTTTTTATCCCGGAAATATGTTCTTTTATGAAATATGCTCTCCCACTGGTCAACTGAGGTAATATCTCTGGTTTTCTCCCAGCCAACCCAAATGCCCGGTCCTGACAAAAGTTCACTATCATTTCAGAGTGTTTTCAAGGCACTCTCAACTTTGCTGTATGGGAACATATTGTTTTTATTAAATTTTTCGGTTTTTTCAGAAGTGGCACTAGCATCTTAATTCAGAGAATAATGCCTATGTCTGAATGTCATCTGTTGCTTAGCACATAATAATATACCGACTGAAAAGTAATTGACTTGAATGCAAAAGAGTTGGTATGAACCCCTGCTCACTCAATAAATACACATACCACTCATCAAAGTATTTACACGACTTTTTACAATGGTGTAGCATTAAAAAAATTGCCTAATTTCCGAGGACATGTTTAAATCAGATGAGGCTTTTGTACCGGGAACTGAAGCGTTGGTATCTTAGAGGTTAAGGAAACGATCTTTTGATTGAAAGCTCTGTTTTGACTCCTGGCCATTTAACTTGCTGGAGGGGCAATAAGCAATTGAGTGGTAATAGTTGTAATTTTAGTTGATAATATTTTTGCTTATGTTTAAATAAATTCACCCCGACCATCAGAGTCAATAGACCGGTTCTGTACAGGTAAAATGCGCTGATATTAAGTATCAAAGTTTATTGACACAGTATTGGTTGACGTACGATCTAAAAAATAACTTACGTGTTTAATTGTATTATTGTGTGTTGTATCAAATTTCAAATATAACCCATTCAGATAATTATTATTTTCGAAGTCACAGATACTCTGAGAGATTATGACTTAAAACAAATGAATACTCTAAATATTTTTTAATACCGATTTAATAACGCCTAAGATGAGCTTTTCATTTTAATTTGGCCACGAGCGAAGGCGACTCGGATGTCGGAGGTTGCAGAATGACCTCCGACATCCGTCCCACATGAGCGTGGACCTGGGGGTAATGGGTGGAGCCTGTCAGTCCAGCAAAAGCAGGCCGTGGCCCAAAGTGCGCCACCACACATACCCGGTGGCTAGACGGGGATACCATGATCCCTACACACGAAGTGGGTTGTCTCGAAAGAATGGGCCCCGGTCTGCCAGGGAACGAGAGATTTGTTCGCTACTATCTCACTTTCGGCAACTAAGCACCCAAAGCTGTTATTTATTAAACATTATAAATTTTGACAAAAATAGATATTGCACTGCATGTATATTAAAAGTCACAAGTCACAGCCAGTATATTTCAAAATCAGTAACGCGGTAATGAGGGAGTCTGTGGGTCTATTTACTCTAGTAATATTAATGTCTGTGGTTCAACCACAAGTTCGTGACTGACAGACAACAACGTTTATAATTTTTAATTAATCTATTATTATCTATTGACACCATAGGTATTCGTACTTCTTATGATGATTATCTTTACTAAATTAGTCTCGTAAACAAATCAATCAGATTATGATTCAGTTATTTTCATCGGCTTTTTACACAATTTTTGATCACAGAAAAAAAATCAAGTAACTCATAAACACGTAAAAAAATATGAAAAGTATTAAGACACTGTGAGTTCTGAGAAGAACTAAAAGGTTTTTTCGAACTCGCATTGACGTCAACTCACAAAAACTGGAGCTGCGATGTACCTAAGTAGGTATTTAAAATAAACTGCGTACCTAAGTATTTAAAATAAAAGTAAGTTACTTTATTGATAATAACAAACTTGAACTTCTCGACGATATTTATTATTATACCTAACCGGTTTCACCTTGCGTCATGCTAAAAATATTACAAATAACCCCAAATAACCCCAAATAACCTCCAATAACCCTAACACCCTAGCTGACCCTAGAGGGTTAACTCCAAACCTGGCACTTTCAGGTGCAGGAGTACTAGTAATTTCGGTAACCAATAATCATTATAAAATTTAGAAATCAAGAAATACATTTTTACATAAATCAATGCACAGCGCTACACATACGTAACTGAATCACGCTACAATAATCGTATTTTACAACAGGATGCGCGTGCGCAAGGAAAGGATGTTTCTAAACAGAAACGGATCTTGCGACATGCCACTTATTAGTATTAGTTTTCGTAACGTTACTAGACTTGTCTATATTTGTAATTGTATCATCACTAATATCTAGTTCTAGATTCTAGCCTCTATTCTTCTTCTAAAATCTTTGAGTTTTTTTTATTTTTTTTTTATTTATTTATTATCATACAAAATACAAACAATATTAAATATAGGACACCAAAAACCACAAAGGGTTTGTGCGGAGTGCCATGCATTCCGTCCAATGACTAAACAATATAATAACAAGATTAAAAACTTTGTTCAGTCGCCTTCTAGGATATTCGGGGAAAGATGGGGTCACTGTAGTGCCATACCTGAACACAACACACGAGTGGTGAAGGGACGACCCTTACAGACATTGTTTAAATATTTGTAAAAAAAAATCAGTGGCTTGTTTTGGTCTTTTATTCAACATGGTTACTTCATCATTTTTTTTATTAGCATAGATCAAGGTACACATAGACCTGCCCCATCACGGATGTATTAATAATGACCTCTGTATAGGCTCTTCGGACCTGTCAATATTCGATTTGTTTTTTGACTGTTTGTTGACTGGGTGATTCGTGGTTTTCTTTCAATACCTTATTTATCTTCGACTGTTTTTTTTTCATATAACATATAATATACTCGCATTGCGTGAATAACAAGAAACTTTACATTGGGTTCGTAAATCGTCTTATGGCCACTATTGGAACCTGGTATTCCTCGATTAACTCCTTAACGTACCGGCCATCCGACAGAATTTCACCGTGCCCAGATGATGGTAACCTCACTTTCTGGAAGGTAGGATAAGACGGAATCTTATCTCAATTGAGTCATTTGATGTACCTCCACTCTATAGGATACTACGCCAAATAATAACCATTTGTTGTGTTCCTGGCTGTGAGTAGGGTAAATAGAGCTCACTTGAGTGTTTTTCTGCTGTCCAGTGACAGCTAAAGCAATTTGTCTCCTACGCAAGTGGCACAGATGATCTCTTAACCTTCACCAGTACACCCCACCTTCCACCACTTCTTCAAGGAGAACATTAGGAGGTTTATAAAGGGTCTGCGGCACGAGAGTGGCTTCCTGATATTGTTGATTCGAATGCAATGTAAGGGCGTGGGAAGGCAGTAAATTGACACTTTTTATTTCATTTTAGAGCTTATCATAATAAAATATCTGAGAAAATGTAAATGAGGCGAAGTAATTCAAAAACCTTAATTAAAAGGAACGATATACGTATATATTTATTGTAATCTTATGTAAACAGTTCCCCTGCAACTGAAAATATATAAATTATTGGACTATTAAGGTTGCCTGTAAGAGATTGCCGCAGAGCGTCAATTGTATTTACCATGTGCAAACATCTCTTTGTGCTGTATCATTTCATCCTTGGTGTACAATAAAGATACCTATATAATATTATTATTAGTATTATTCTGCTTACTATCTAATCTCAATCAATCAATTCGGCCTATCGCAGCCAATTGCTGGACATACATTTGGTCCTTTAAGCGGGGCGTGAAACAGCATCAGATGAGACCGTCAAGCTGAGTGCCACCATTGTAACACTTTACGTGTTTGTAATGGTGAACCTCGTTCCTGAGACTTTGCCTTGAGTTTACCATCAGGAGGGGTGAAGTCAAATTGAGGTGTCCTAATTAAAAAAAAATACTTATTCCACATTCTCAGTTCAGGGTCTCCTGCGTGGCAGTTGCATTCACTCCCACCACGCCACGGAGGCTGTCGGACCACAGAGTAACTTAATACCATTTTGTTTAGTTTCATTTGTGTTTAAGAGGTATAATTTTTGTGGCGTTTCCACATATAATTATTATAATTAGGGTTGCGGTAATAACATACAATACAAAAATTACCAATTAATTAATCATCATACAAGTGGAATGACCTCACTCAAAGGGTCACGAAATTTATTATTGTTTGTATTTTTTATTGGGTTCATGAAGGCTGTCAAACCACAAAGCGACTTATTACCAATTTATTTATAAGTATATTTCAGGAAGATATAATTTTAGATGCATACCCACAGATAATTATGGTAAATAACATTTACAATACAATACAAACATTATCATTTAAATAATCAAAGGATCTCGAAGAATTGTTGTTTCGTCAGGGTGGGACCCAATCTGACAATTGTATTGTCAGCTTACAAGCCATTGACATATAACAAATAAACAAACACTCATCACCATCATATTTGCAGTTGTCCCAGGTTCGAAGCCCAGGGACACTCTTCGTCTGTCTGGCTATCTCCTCAGTATAAGGCGGCATCAGCGAATGTTGACTCTCCTGCATTTTATTTGCAATATTACTGTTGATGTTAATAATGTTCAAACCAAAATATTCTTGAGATTTTACTAGTTTTTATTTTATGTATTTAATAATAGATTATTAGTCGTTTCTAAGTTCCCTAAATGAGCCTTATGTTAGCTGCTGAGTGTAATCGTAATTTACCTTATCTTTTTGTTTTTGTATCTTATAAGTTCTAGCTATTACATAAAGACAAGGTCATGACATACAAACAAAAAATCACACTTGACACTTATGTCAATAAAATTTATTATGGTTGGATATTTTATTATACTAATATGAATTTTATTACATTCCAATTATTTGACAAGATTTCTTATGTCGAGTAGTGGACAACCATAAACAATATAACAAAATCATAAAGAATATCGAGTCTAGTCTTATTTATAATTGATCTATCATGACACTACTGATGGTGTCATGGAGGATTGAAAATCCCCTTGACACTACCCGTAGTAACATTAGGTAGTATCACGGGGAATTCACGAAGAGTTTCCGAAGACATTGGTTGGAGGTCAATTCAACTATGAGCATTTGCACATATAATTTGTTTAGATAAAGATAATTCATTTTAAGCCCAAAACAGTAATCTACACTAATATTATAAAGAGGAAAGATTTGTGTGTTTGTTTGTTTGACTAACAAACAAACAAACACACAAATCTACCCAAACTACTAGACTGATTTCAATCATTCTTTCATCTATAAAAAGCTACAATATCTAGGAGTCACATACACTATATATCATCACGCTACCACTCAAGGGAGTGGAGCAATAATCACAAATCTCTACAGATCCGGTAGATTTTTATACATTGGCGCTAATATCGCTAAGTATTTCCGTTGTCATGACAGCAAGGAGAATTAGTATAGAGAGGCAAGTAGGGCATCGAGTAGAGTCGTACAACGCGATAATCGACATCCACACGGGCGGAGCCGCGGGCAACAACTAGTGAATAAATGTTGTTAAACAACCTACGAATGCGGATAGACATGCTTAGGTACATTTTTTTGTGCCTACATATTATACATAAAAATACCCAGACGAATGCCAATATTCATAATAATGCACACAAATATTTACACTACCGCGGTAGCCTAGTGGTATAGGTAATGGACTGCTGAGACGAGGTCTCGAGTTCGATTCCAGATTTACCATGGCACACACCAATGACTTTTCGATGCTTTTTGAAATTATGTGTGTGTTTATCGCAGGTTTATAAGTGCCCGGTTAATGGCAATAGGCTCGCCACCTATTACATTGGGACCTGAACATAAACTGGCGAATGTGGGTGCTAGCACCTCTGCCTACCCCTTCGGGGATATAGGCGTGAGTTTATGTACGTATGTATATTTGCGCAGAAGGTCGATATCACTTGAATCTTTTTGTCTTCCAAATATCAGTATGTTCTTGGTTCTTGCCGGTTTGTTGACGATTCAACTATCTCAAAGCCAGTAATCATCAATGCTTAACCTAGCGGTAGACCAGAACACCACATCCTGTAATTATACAACGATGTGATTCAACCTAAAGCAAAGTCCACTTGTTGAGAATTAATTGGACTTGAAAAACTAAATCCTATTATGTTATAATACATTGGCAGTTCAACGATTATAACATCTGTTAGAAAAAAAAACAGTTCATTGACTACATTTTTTGTTTAGAATAAAAGCATGAAATTCCAATAAAATTCCAGTAGGCTAGGTTGGAAATCTATTACAAGAAAATATATTATGGGTTTAACAATCCCATAATATTACTAATTGTCATAGAAAGGAATGGCAAACCACACCCCTCAAAGCAAGTAAAAGGGCCTCTTACCCCAAGAGATGCAAGTAGTAGCCTAAACTTAATTGCATTAATAAGTAGATATAATTATCCAATAGCTTCTAAAACTAATACCGTCCTAAGTAAGTATTAGTCCGACTAGGGAAGAATATCCGCCCTACAGTATGACGCGCGTAATAATAACCTTGTGTTGTCTTTCCGGCTGTGAGTAGTGTGGCTAGAGGTCTCTGTAGAGGTGCCTTGTTGGCAGCGGGAAGACCCAAAAACCTGCACTGACAGCACAGAGACTCTCTTGACCTTCTCTCCGACAACCCCCCCCCCTTTCCCCCTCTTTCCTATCTTCTCTATATGATCGGCAGCAAAAAATGTGACGTCCCTATTGTTGCAAACGTCCATAGACCACGGTAAATACTTTCCATCTGGTGGGCCTAGTGTTTGTCTGCCACTTAAGTGGTTTAAAAAGAAGCTGTATCACTTCATAAAATTTTAGTTCCAATGTGTAAACTTGCTTGTTTAACTTTGTTCAGATATAAAGTTATTATAACACTATTAGACATTTCGGTTACTAGTATTCTCAATAAAAAACCGGTTTCTGGGAATTCCGTACCAAACTGGATAAGTGGTGGTATATCTTCATTGAAATAAACTATAGTGAAAGAGAGAGACAGAGAAACAGTATGTAATCTGTCGAGAGTTACGATAAGAACCGAACACATTCGAAATATATCACGAAAGACATATTTAATTACACATACATACAAATAATATGCTAATGCCTATTTTCCTCGGAGGTAGGCAAAAGTGAATTAACACCCATATTTCTCCTACATTTGCGTTTGGTTCTACATAATAGGATCGTAATAATGTATAGTAATAAATTCCACCAAGTGCTATCAAGTAAAATTGTATTTTTTAGATTTGAATTAAATAATTATTTTAGTTTGAAATATCTTTTCTTGTAAATTAGTGTTTGAAATAAATTTTGCTAATTAATCCGGAAACGTGTAATAGTTTAATGAAATAATTACGAATGAAAGTAGACTTTTAGTGGTCTCACATTTGCATTGAGTGTATGTTAATAACTATTATAAAAACTGTTACATTACGTTTCGGCATAATTTTGCGCTTATCTTGCTTACGATGATTGTAATGATAAAGAAAAAAAATAAAATAATTACAATCTCAAGTAAATTACTTTTTTAGAAGTTCATTTTTATGTTTTATGTTCAAAATATGCTCACGTCCGTAATCCCCGAAGGGGTAGGCAGAGGTGTATTAAACACCAACATTTCTTCAACGTAATTTTCGATCGCACGTAATATGGGTCGAGCCTATTGCCGCCAATCGGACACTTTGAAAAATAAAGGGTACGCCGAAAAAAACCGAAAATGTTGCAGCTAAATGAATTTGGAATGTTTTTTTTCGACCCGATTTTTAGCTATGCGGTGTAAATCGCAAGGAAATTAATTACGTGCTTAGCCGCACAAGCACTACGAATTAACATCTTGGATAGTATCAGACGATATTCTTAATTTATGTACACAGTTCCATTCTGTATACTCGGTGGTTTTCTACATAGTCTGTCGATTAACTGGAAATACGAACACTTTCACTTCTCCAACACGAAAATGACGCTATGCGTGAAAACGCGAGTAAATGGTGCAAATGTCAAACTACTCGTTAAAAGGGCAATTTTTTGTTTCGAAACTTTTTTTTTTGTTTCTGTTTGTATTCTATGAGAACTATTTCTATTATTGTATTGTGACAGTTTAAAAAAAATGGAAGCAGTTAAACTGGGATTGTACTTTACTTATTTTAAGGTGATTGACCGATTTCGTTTGTTAAATGAATTGTATTGTCAATCAAATTGTATTATTTATGTAAGTAACAAATAAAACGAAATTAAATTAATTAACGAAAAGTAAGTAGATAATACAGAAATGTACATCGAATTTGGCATTAAACTAGTAAAATTTTTAATTCCTTACTTTCTTCATAACACAATAATTAATTAGATATACTTACACCTATTAAATCTACGGTTATCGCTATAATATGTCATTTGTCAGCGAGAGTTCGAATTATAAATGGCTGATGTCACAGTTTACCTGTTGTAGAGCTTTAATAAGAGCATTCAGTCTAAAGATACTAACATTCCACATCAAAACTTAGTAGGTAGGTATAAACTACCCAATTGTTACTTGGACCTCGTTATGAACGAGAACTTTTGGCCACAGGGGGTGGTGTTCCGTCGCTTCCGCGGACCAGTGCCACAGGAACGCACAAAAACTTAGTGTGTAGGAAGTGCTTACTAACATAGGTCGTTATTTACTAACAAGTTTTGTAATATATTTCTATGTATTCTTAGTTTTAAGGTATATATCTATGGGCCGTAGAATAAGTTTATAACAACTGTAACTTTTCTCATGTTGCCTGAAATAAATGATTATTATTATTATTATTATTATAAACTGCAGTATTTCCAAACATCGATTCCGGCAGCCAGCCAATCGGTAAATATTGCATCATCAAATACTGACAGGTTGTACGTCACTGCCATATACACACACATACACACCCACCCACATACACATATAAAATATACTATACTAGCTGACCCGCGCGACTTGGTCTGCGTCACCCCGTTTGTGCAACATTTTTCATTCCTGCTCCGCACCTGTTAGTCGTAGCATGATGTTATATACATATAAACCTTCCTCTTTAACAATTCTATCTATTGAAACAAACCGCTTCAAAATCCGTTGCGTAGTTCTAAAGATTTAAGCATACAAAGGGACAAGAAAAATAGGGACATAAAACGCGACTTTATTTTATACTATGTAGTGATGATACGACAACATTCAAAAACTATTGGGACTTGAAGGCACTTTTAAGGTTTTTAGAACCGAAGAAAATGAATCAATTAATCAAAAGGAGCTGAGAGTGAGAGAAGGCAACTGATTACAAGGAACAGGCTGTGTGGATGTTGTGTGGGTGTTTGATGGCGTGTGAGCATGATCTCCATAGACCACTACTCCCACGAGGAAAGAGTCACAACAGTAACTCCATTTATTGATGTTGAATGCAGAGAATAAACATAAATAATTTATCTTCCTTATGTATATCTTGTAGGTATAACATGTATAATAAATATTCAATTCACAATAATGTCAATATTAAGTCCATTATATTGTGTCCAATCTATTAACCCGCCCCTCACCGTGCTGGATGCAAAGTAACTATCCCTTTGGCGGTATTGCCTCACTACTGGGTAGCAATAGCCCACCTTCATCTCAAGTACGAGGCGGAATGAGAGTCACCACTTTACAGTTGAGTCCCTCAACCTACACCTCAATTTGTGTAATAAATTCCTGTCTTCATCTTTTTTTACTGTACATAATATATACTTTCATACGGATATGTACATAATAGTATACTACATACGCTGAGTTCACAGCTAGACTGAAAAAAGTGTGCTTAAAGGAGAGGTCCTCGACTCATGCATATGACATCAGTCAATATGGTTGAATTTTCTCCTTATAGTGACTGATCTTATCCTTTAAGTTTCAATAACATACCAAACATTAACATACTCGTACATTCTCTATAAACTATATATGATTATTTATGACACTCTCAAAAATTTAACTCGAAAATCACACTTTGAAATAAAACTATTTTTTACTTTCATTTTCAGTGTGAGATTTAGTGTATTAGGCTCTGAATACGCTTGACTCTACAGTCTTCACGTGACCATGACACAATACCCATCATACCACTGGTCATACTACTGGTGGTCAGTGGTGGTATTGGTGAGTCCAAAACCTTACTACCAAGTAGTCTTGAAAAATAACTAATACATCAGGCTCTTCATAATACATAAATAAATAAAGTGAATCAAATCGACAATTAAGTCGCGAAAATTATATTTAAACACAAATATATTATGTATTTACAAAAAATAACTATCTAAGTATGTTTATCCGCATTCTAGAACCTGTAACACAAGTTTGTTAAGCTATGCTTACCATGGGTCTAGGTGACGTTGTGCAGATTGTCGTACAATATTTATTTATTTATTATTTATTTATATTCTAATTATTAGTGCTCGCAATATAGAATAAGTGCTTATATAAAAAAGAGAATGTATTTTATATAAGTACAACGTTTTATTTAATAATCTAATCTTTATCTATTGCTGGCTAATAATATTACTCGCTGTAGAAATCGAAACTAGTACGCACTAGATTGGTGTGTTGTAAATATGGCGAATGCAGTTTTGTAACTGCATTTTGTGCCGGCAGGGCCATCGTATGGCCCACATTACGAATGCAACCATTCCCTTAAACGTAATCCAACTGAAATATTCACTACTTGTTTTACTGAGGTAGTCTAGTGGTATGAGTAATGGACTGCTGAGACGATGTCTCGGGTTCGATCCCAGGTTATCATGGCACTCACCAATATCTTTTCGATGCTTTTCGAAGTTATGTATGTATTTATCGTAGGCTTATAAGTGCCCGGTTATTGGCAATGAGCTCGCCACTGCCATTGGGACCTATACATAAACTGGCGAAATCTGGGTGCTTGTTGTTGTTAAATCAGATCTAAAGTCTATATATAGCCTTGAAAATTAAACATGAAAAAAGATTTATCATTATTTTAAGGTTTCCGTTATTGGGGTTAATTTTAAATATATGAACCCAACACTAGTTCATAAATAAAATAATTTAATTCATGTATGAACTAAAAATGTTATGGTACATTAAATTTATATACATTTCATTAATATAATATACAACTATACATTATGTATATTCGTAATTATTAATAGGTATAATTACTTCATATTGTACTGAATTACAAATTAATTAATTAAAGAGTCGAGATACGTGATGAATATTCTGCAAAAAACTGAAAAAAACTGGTCCGTAATAGGTAACATATTGTATAATTAGGTTTATAAATAAACACGACAGCTTTTGTAGTGTGCGGTAGTGAACGCGACTGCTACATAGGAGACGTGGTTCAATCCCGTTCAGTGCAAATATTTGCTTGTATGAATATAGCAATATGCGCTGGTATTGCCTAGGAGAGCACGTTAACCCAACCAAGTTCAACAACTGGTCTAACTGCAATGCCTCGATATCACCAATGGGTGTGGCGCTTCACGGAAATAATCCGCCAAACCCGAAGTTAGACTGGTAAAAGTGGACTTTGATATAAAACCTTCGGGTGCGTCTGGGATTGGCAGTAGGATGAATTACTTAAATCTATAAATATAAAAATGAATCGCGAAATATGTTGGTAAGCGCATAACTCGAAAACGACTGGACCAATTCGAATGATTCTTTTTTTTTATTTATTCCTTGAACTCTACGGAATGTTTTTATGAAGCAGCAGGAATGGGATCAGAAGTCCAAGCAGCGGGCACGGGATCAGAAGTCCACGCGGGCGAAGCCGCTGGCAACAGCTAGTAAAAATATATTTATAATGTACTTCTATATTTCTTTCAAATTTTCTCGCTACAAACTAACTGTTAACAGTATTTCAATATCTTACTATGCTCTATCATAATTTTTAACGTTTTGCTTATAATGTAATTTTGGTGTAGTATACTTTGTAAGGCCCTAAATACAACCGGTTACACCGTATAATCTTTAAAATATGTTAATCTGCTACAGTATTACGTTACGAATGCCTATTGCGTGAACAATATGGTAACCGCTGGTATAGCTACTTGAAGTCTCGAATATAATATATTTCAGAACACACACCAAAAATATTTGAACAGGGTTTTAGGGGAACGCCCGAAGACAAAATGCCTACTATTGAACAGTTTAACAAAATTGGGCATTTTTTTTTATTTGTAATATTTTTTTGGTAGGTAGGTACCATGATTTTTAAATAGCATTGTGCGTTGTTAAATATTTCGGGATATTCACCATGTATGTTGATTTTATGGAGCAACCGATATTTCGGCGCTGCTGCAAGCGAAATGATCACGGTGTACTGTAAATATCGGTTGCTCTATAACATCAAAAAACATGGTAAAAATCCCGAAATAAATGACTATGTCAATCTAAAATCTTTGTGCATGAATAATAAAAAAAATATGTATTATAATGAAAAAAAATTACTTAAATGTACTATTATTTTTTGTCTCAAAAAATAATAAGTCATCAAAAAAATTACGTTACAAAAATTTTCCATTCGGCACACAATAACAAAATGTAGGTTGTTGATTATTACGTTCAATATAATTATTATAAAACTTTCTTTTGCACGTATTAAAACAAAAAGACTTACCTTACTTTCTTGCTGTCTGTATATTGACGAACGAACACACAAAATTATGAATAAATTTTAATTTTTTTTTTAATAAAACACACGTGATTTTCCCGTCGCTCTAGATTGAACGCGAGCGACCAGCGCGCTTTTTAGAAGGTAACTGAAGGTGTTTCAACGAGCCTGTACAAGCGGAACAGTTGGAACCTTTGGATGAATGAAGTTAACTATAGGATTAGAGCAGACAGGCGAAAGAAGAAACTGGTTTGGCAAGTTACAAATTTACATTTATATATTTTTTTTTTATAAAATCAAGCAGTCATATTCTTATGTAATATTAGGACCATTAACTTACACATACCTACTTACTCTGATAGCTGAAATAATGCGTAGAAAGATGTGTAGAAGCTAGAAGCACTAACGCGCTCAAACTATGTATAAATTCAAAATTCAGAAATTGTTAACTATGTAAACATAATTAAACGCCACTTAAAAAACATCTAAATTAAAAATATATTATAGGTTAGTTTAGTAAATGGACCACCGATTCGAAACGCGGTCCCTGCCTGAGAAGACTCCGGCAAGAAACTCAGCGAAGTCCGCTGAATTTCTTGCCGCGTTTATTTACTTAATTTACTTTTTTATTTATACTGCTGAACCCTAAACTAACTACTTCTCTGTGAAACTTGATTTGCTGTTGTACACTCAGCCTAATATTGAGACAGATTAGTTCACGAAATTGACCCTCTACTTGGTATGCGCTCGTAGTAAAATTATTAGACAAGTGTAGGCAAACCTGTTTGAAAAAAAAAACAGAATTGCGTAAACTGTTTGTTTCTTTTAAATCGTTCTTATTGCATGTATATTTTTCGTAACGAGAGGAAGTTCTTATAAGTGGAGCTATGCTTTTACCGGTCCGAAAGGACTGGCTTTACCGGATACTTATCACACTCTCACTTAAGATCGAGTTCAGATCGAATTTAAATCGAGTTAATCGAGTTCCAGTGGAGCGCGCGCCTGCAACTTCATAATTCTCGTTTGTGCACCGTTTCCTCAAATCATGGTAACATACTCCATTCGATAATGAAACTTGAATTTTCCTTAATGCAGCTAATCCCGTTACATATTATGGAGGTAGGACATGACGATATCTTCGGTCCTAGTCGACCACTACGACTTGGGGAAGTACCTCTGCACTATAGAATACTGCGGCTAATAATAACCTTGTGTTCTGTTTCAGACAGTAAGTAGCGTAGTTAGAGTACACTGGATCGATGTCATGTTGTTGGTTGGAAGACTGAGAAAGTCTGCTTTGTTTTCTGCACATACAGCAAATAAACTCTCTTAACTTTGAAAACTCTCCCAGTACCCACTACAGGGTGTGGGCAGCACGAGGGTTCTGCCCCTGGTATCGCAAACGTCCATAGCCCACGGTAACTATTTACCACCAGGTGGGCCGCGAGCTTATCTGCCACCTAAGTGGTATAAAAAGTTTGATATACGCCAATATCCACCTCTACAATATGGACTCTAGTATCTAGTACAAAAAGTTACATAACAAGAATGAAAAAATGCTGATTGATGTATTCACAATACTGATTCAATTAATATTGATGATCAAGCATTGAAGTCTTTTAAAATTGCGACTAATATATTATCAAAATACCTATCACTCACGTCAATATTACTGCTAGTGACTATTTGAAACGTAATTTTAATGGGTATAATATGAGGCCCCCTATAAATCTGCATGACCTGTTTTTTGGTTTGGAAAAATGAACCTACTTCATTCCGCGGGCTTGGAGAAAGATACGAATATGGGATGCTATTTTC
Organism: Pelosia muscerda; assembly: GCA_963691645.1. NCBI lineage: Eukaryota > Metazoa > Arthropoda > Insecta > Lepidoptera > Erebidae > Pelosia > Pelosia muscerda. Next base: position 2,647,190 of record OY829104.1, read on the forward strand.
ACATTAAAACATCTTTTTTTCGTGCGGTAAATCCCCATGGATACCTCCTGATCATTATGTGTCGGGCTAGAACCGACTAAAACGCACGCCGTCTATGGGTTTTTGATTGCCAGAAATGAGATTGTACAAGACACATCTCTATGGAAGACCAATTTATCTTCTGCGCTGGTGACACAGCCATACTCGTTGTTACACTGAGGCGTCGAACTCGCTGTCTACCCTGAACTTTGATTCTTTGACATTGGCAATTGGCATTTTTTATGCAAAAAGCTCCCTCAGATAACCTCTGCTGGAGCCGGTCAGAACGATTATGTTGGACTCGAATCGACTAAAGCGCACGCCGTCTTTGGGTCTAATATAACATTGAACACACTTATTTGTCTGAAGTAATTAATAATCATTAATTATATTCTAAAAATAGAAGAATATTTTTATTATGCTTCCTAAATAGGAGATATCATATAGTTTCAATATAGTTTTATATCAATACGTGATTCATCAATAAACTGGGCCAAGTTCTTTAATCGTATAAGTAAAAACTGTGTATTTGACACAATTTACAAACATTAAAATTCAGTCGCAACTGGTTTACCTCCAAATACCTCGAGCTTGACATGCTTTCTCTTAAAATAATAATAATATTCGGCGCGATTTGATAATCTTTACATAACTATATGTGCCACTAATATTTCTAAGTTCATATTGGTTCAACATCTTATCGTAAACGAGTGCTTCAAAATATTTGCGTGACTCTTTAAACGAAACCTCTTGCTTCTACTAATGAATTTTAATGGACTCCTTTGTTACTTAATTCTCGAGACAATACGAACGAAAGTGTTTTATGAGGGTTTCAATAATATCGATAATTTTTTCCTCACGTATTAATCAATTAAGAATTGTACGTACAGTAGACTCTAAAAGTTCTTTGACGCCTTAAGATTCATAATCCATTGGCAGCATAAGTCTAAATTTACCAAAAGTAACATAGATAGAGTTAATAAAATAAACTAGATCAATGTTTTGTTTTTTATAAGAAAACATGTAAACACATGCAAGTAGAAGCTTAATTACATAAGTACATTTATTTTTATCCAGTAGCTTCTATGACCGTGGTAGCCTAGTGGTATGGGTAAAGGACTGCTGAGACGAGGTCTCGGGTTCGATCCCAGGTTTTATCATGGTACACACCAATATTCATTTCGATGCCTTTCGAAGTTATGTGTGTATTTATGGCAGGTTTATAAGTGCCCGGTTAATGGCAATAGGTCGCCACCTATTACATTGGGACCTAAATATAAACTTGCAAAATGTGGGTGCTAGCACCTCTGCCTACCCCTTGGGGATATAGGCGTGAGTTTATGTTATGTTATGTCTAAGACTAGTAGTTGTGTATTGATTTATCTCTTCATGCAATTTTAGTTCGAAATTGTCTAGAAACTTTTGTAATCCACTGTACATGCGTGAAGAAAAATCAATTACCTCATGGGCGGCAAACTCTGTCAAAAAAATCTTTGCCCATAAAACATATATTAATTATCTAGATCCGTAACTAATTTGAGTATCCACAAAAGGAATCATTGAAGCTCCTTAAAAGGGAAGTTATTTATTTATGTGTTATCAGGAGATTGTAACAAATTCTATAAGCATAGTTTGAAAAAAGCATCTTTCGAAGTCCACGTCGTTGTCAATGTGGAGACAGCATACTTACTAATTAATGGTTTGTTCACAACATAAACTTTTTGGAAGTCGTTGCTTGTATATTACATTACATCATATTAACAACCATTAGCGAGGTGCAGTCAAAGTGAATTACCAAATACAAAAATATATATATATTTTGAACTGTTCGTGATATATAAATTGAATGGATTACCTTAAATTTCTCATTTTTTGCCGCTTTATTGATATTAAATTTTTTCGAAGAACTAATAAAAATGAAATATGTTGATAGACTACAATTAATATTCATGTTGCTTCACTACTTCTTGATGTAGGTATGACATCATTGAGTTCGAAATTGTATCCACTTAATATAACAAAACTAGTGATTATGAGATCGACAGGTCCTCAAATCAAATCAAATCAAAAATCATTTATTCTGACCATTAAACGGGACTTACAAAACGTCAATATCAACAAATGGACCACCACCGGTTCGAAACGCGGCTCTGGCCTGAGAAGACTCCAACAAGAAACTCAGCAGGCTTTTCTTTTTTTTGGTTTCTTTACAATCATTAACTTAGTCTAGATACAGAAATTTGCTTGAGTAGCAAGTTGAGTGAACAGCTCATTTCCAGGTTTGTTTATCATGTAAATAATCCTGGATTTTATAATAAGCTTTGTAAGATTGTAGATACCAGTGTAAGTGCAAAAGCTCAACTTTATAGTAGAGTATCAATTGTTTATTATGTTGATAGAGTACTGGTGACAACATGATATCACATTGGTACTTCGTGAGACAGGACTGTGATGTTGGTTAAAAAAGATCTCAATTACTTATGAGATCTTTTTTAACCGACCACCGAAACGCAAAGAGCGGTTCCGTTTCTGCCAGGTGGTCGATTTTGTTTTCGTTCACATCTTATATCCGTTTGGGTCCGTCAGTTTCGATTGGGTGCGTTCTCAATCGATTTTTACCAATATGGCATACGTGTTTTAAAAAAACACAAATTTCTGATATAAACTAGAATGAAGATGTATGCGTGAACTAAGGGATCATTGTCAAAATAAAGTAGCATTCAGTAATGGTCTTGAAACAATTGTAGAACATAGTCTGAAGTCATTTGCTGTGTATGTTGTGAGTAAAAGAAATTATGAAGTTTTAGTGACTAGTAAACTTAATGATAATAAAAACTTAATGTAGATACCTACAGCTTTATTAGGTCTCCTTGGTAAAGGGAGCGGAGGCGACTCAGACGTCGGAGGTCGCAGAATGACCTCCGTCCTTCATGAGCGCGGGCCTGGGAGTGACGGGTGGAGCCGCCTGTCACTCTAGCAGAAGCAGGCCGGGGCGGTGGCGCAAAGTGCGCATCATCAGTGCGTATCATCCAGGGGTATCACGGGTCTAAACTAAACGACACTTTCGTTCGCTCTAAACAACATCGACACCCTAATAACACAAATTGATTAATAAAAAAAATGTTAATTTAAGTTTGAAAAAACCTTATGTTATGTTACATCTAATTTCATAACCTCCATAGATTCCATAACCTCTAAAATAAGTCATTGGAAGGTCAGTGGATATTCTACGTAATAAAACGATTGTGTAACATACATACACATCATTGGCGTCATCGCGCCTAAAAACAAAAAAATATGCTCAATAATAACGTCGATGATATTTAATTTTTGTTTACCTATTCCTATTAACGATGAGTAAGGTAGTCGAGAGTTTTTGTGCTATTAGTAGGAAGACCACTAACTCCACAAAAAGCTCTCCTAACTTTCGCACTGTTTCATGGGGTGTATATTTCCTATTGAATGAAGATCAGTTCTATCTCTTAGTCGCCCCCTACAACACCTCATTTCATTCTCTGTACCTTTTTCCCAACTCAGTTGGGGTCGGCTTTCCTAACTGTGATGCGGCTGAACTTCGATAATTTACTTGAAGCGACTGTCATATGACCTCCACAACGAATGGTCCAATGACCAATGGCGGTATCAAAGTTCCAAGTTAGACTGGTTGGACTTTTGAGGGCTCCAACTACTCGTAACTGCCACAGATGTTTGTATGGCAACCGGGATCGACGGCTTAACGTGCTCTCCGAGGCACGACCAGACCAGTGCAAACAGCCATATTCATGCATACAACTTTTTGCACTGAGTGGGGATCGAACCCGCTCCCCGTGAGTAGCAGTCGCGTGCACTACCGCCACGCCACGGAGGCTGTTCTCCTACAACACCTGCAGTAAGTAATATTAGTTCTATTCTTCTCCACCAGGAACAAATAAATGAAACACAGTAGGTATTGATAAAGAACTTAATATTAAACTAAAATAAAATCTAACGTGCTTTCAATAATCTCTGGTTATCTACATAATCAGTTGTCTGGTTTTCAGAATTTTTTCGCTTCCTGTAGCTGCTGATGTAGAAATTCATAAACAGAACAAAGAAAGAACAAATGACGAACAAGGTGAAGATCTGGAAGAAGGTGGGAATTGGGCAGGGGGACAGCTTCTGCTGGAAGTGTAGATGGGACACCACCAAAATAAACTGGATCTGAAACAAATGACAAAAGTTTAACATTATTTCCAATCCCCTATGGGACCGAAGATACTCTATGCCAATTTTGTTGAGGTCGGCTTTCCAGTCTGCCATCTGACCTCCACAACCAATTGACGATATCGAAGTTCTGTAAGTAGACTAGTCAGATTTATTAGTGTTTAAACGACTTGTAACGTTTGGCATAGACGTCTGTATATCAACCGGGTCCTTAATATGCTCCCTGAAGTATGTACCTACGTAGGGTATGTAAGGACACACCCAGATAAATGCGAATACACATATTCACTCATACAATTTTTGTACTGAGTTGATCTTGGCGACGTATTTTAATTCGTAATTCACAATTTTATCACTTAGGTAGCAGACAAGCACACGACCTACCTGATGGAAAGTGGTTACCACGGCCAATGGACGTATGCAACACCAGGGGCGTTAAATTCGCTTTGCCGACTTGAAAAAACACTAAAATATTGTAGTCACTTGGGAAAATCAAGGTAGGGAATTCATTTTACACCTTGAGCGCGCGTTGAAGTTCCTTTCAAACCACAAAGGGGGCACCGCCTCTGGTGAGCGGAGGGATAGTAGAAAATGGCTATGGGCATCATGTACAGTCGGAAAAACACACATAACGAGAACTATTTACCTTTTAGAGAAATAATACCCTAAAAGACGTTGTTGCAACGACGTATATGTGGTGTTGCAACGATGAACTATATGGGCGTTCGTGATTATTGCGAATTTACGTTGTGTAAGTGATAAATTAAGTAGTGTGTGAAAACGCATTTGTAAGTGATAAATTAGCATTGTGTGAAAACGTATCAGACAGGATGTTGATTTGAATATAATTGCGAAAAACATACATCATACACGCGAACATAGTCGGCACACTATATACATACGAGTTTGTACACGATCGCACACAGCAGCAGCTTATGCATATAGCAAACATAGCATACCACTGAGCTATTTCTTGTTTATTTAATTTTTTGTTTTCAAATAAGTTACTGTTGTAATTTTGGGTGGCAGATTTTAAATTATTAAAAGCAATAAAATGAGAGCAGTAGCACTACCATGAACTCCTATCGAATTCGTAATGTAAAGGTTTCGAGAGAACGGAGCATTGTGATTGGCAGTCTGCCTCTTGCGAACCTGTGTGCGTGTGCAATGCTCCGTTCTGTCGATACCTTTACATTACGAATTCGATAGTATTTCGTGGTAAGGCTACAGACACAATTAATGGCAATATTTAGTCATTTTTAATCTATTTATAAGTTCTTTTAAAGAAATTTGTTTTAACTACAGGAAAGTACATAATTACGTTATCTTCAAAATTACATTTGCTTATCAAGTCAAGTATTTTAATTGTTTTGGTATCGCACAATTAAATTTATGTAGACAAAGTCAACAGATGAAATATGTTTAGATATTGGTGCCACTTTATTTTGATGTCAATAATATTATAAACGCACATAGAAGTTCGCTGGTCATTCTGGACCCTGGCGCTCTAGATAAAGTCAGACTATTGATGGAATCAAATTTCAATTTGTTAACTGTGGATTACTTGACATTGTGTTGATTTTAATAATAAAAATATTTCCAGTCACAAAATTCTTCTTCTTCTTCTTTTTTCAATATGGCTTCTGCAGCAAGATAGCCGCAATTTTGTCAGTCTCTAGTAAATGTAAACGTTTTATAAAATTAATGGCGAGACGCCAATGTCAAGTTTCAAGTTTTTAAAAAAGTCTTCCAGAGCCACGTTTGCCACGCCAGTAAATTCGTTTCCGTGTGTCCGCCCCCCACGAGATCAGGTAGTCGATCAGGACGTGTGGTTGGATTTTAGGGGGCCACAAAATTCAAATTTCATTGTTTTTTGGTACCTAGTCATATTACAGATTTATGTCAATCTCATACTTCACTAAGCTCTTCTTCTGTCGTTTTCGCTAGTAGAATGTCACTTTGTCTAGAGTAATACCACAGATTAGCTAATAGTTGTAATAGATCATGCGTTATGCGACGATTATTTGATATTCCGTCTTAAAATGAGTCGGTTCGTCGGACCTTCTGGGGTTAAAGCCTTGAAAGTCTTGAATTTGCTAACTGGCTCACATAAAGAGTACAAGCAACTTGATTTTGACTAAGGCCTTGTTACATTAACGTGCTTATTTTGAGCTGCTATTTCAGATGTCCAGTTTAGAGATTAGAAGGTTTCTACAGGGTAGGCAGCACGTGTGTGACGCCCCTGGTGTTGCAAACGTCCATAGGCCACTGTGACCACTTCCCATCAGGTGGACCGTGTGCTTGTTTGCCACCTAAGTGGTATAAAAATAAAATATCCTTACATGGAGATTACGAAGTAGCTATGACTACACTTTTATCGTTCAAAATTTAAGTATAAGTAATATAATATAGTAAATCCAGTTTAGTGTCATTCATTATCACCTTTTATACGACCCATATCCTGCAATACATGCGGCTATAAAAATGATACATTTTACGATACATAGCTATTATTAGGTAGTCTTAAAGATAGTACTGTAGTACTTAAGGAATTCAAAGCCTGAATTGAAATTTATATTTCTATTTCAGTGGTAGAGCTATTTTCCGATAGACCCGAATTCCATTCAACTCGTCGCCCCTAAGGAGAATTTCAAATGCTCATGAGGTAGCTCAGTACCTCAGTGGTCTGACTATTGTCCCCTATATTGGACCACTGACCACTGGTCCCTAGTTCAAATACCGTATATGCATTTACTTATTTCAAATAAAATGAACTTTATCGCACTACTCACTCACTCACTCACTATCTTCTTCTGGCGAATCGACGGCATATTTGAGTTTAGGGACCCTCAACTCAAATATTTCGCTCTCTTTAGGAAAGCTTATTACTTCCTTATTTATTTAATTTAGCAATAACGCAAGGATCACGGATGAGGACTAATGCATTTTATTTTTTTCACAAAACTTTAAAAATAGAATATGTTCATTATAAATTATTACATACGCGAATATGTGCGAAATAATTACATTTTCAATGTTATTCTCTTCATAGAACAGTTTTAGTAAACAGGAAATTGTTGTGGATTTGGCGGAGCATAGCGCAAACAGTAACCATTCAATGTCATAGACAGTGTATTTTGTTGTATATACGAATTATGTTTATATATAGCTTTATTCTAAAAAAATAGTTTGGGGTTTTTACAGAAATGGAAACGTAATTTTTTTATTTTTCTTTATTTAGTCCGTTAGAGAACAGACCAGGGTCCAGAGCCCGTGGCACGAATACATGAAAAATATAAAACAAATGCTTCCTGTATACTGATATATCACGTTCCTTGCAGCAACGTCTCAGAAGCTGTCCCTTACCTTTAATACCTTTGTACCAGACCCTACAATTTCTAAAACTATGGTAATCACCACATAGTATAAAACAAAGTCGCTTTCTCTGTCCCTATATCCCTACGTATGTTTAAATCTTAAACTACGTAACAGATTTCGATGCGGTTTTCATTAGTATATAGAGTGATTGAAGAGGAATGTTCATATGCATATAACATCATGCTACAACCAACTGGTGCGGAGGACAAGTGAAAAATGTTGCAAAAATGGGTTGACACAGACTGTTCAGCAAGTAAATCAATAAGTTAAAAGGTCAAAACTTACCAACTGGATCATGGTCAAATGCTTTTTCCACCAAACATACTTCTGATATTCTGGCCCCAAGGACGATATTCCATAATAAGCGTACATGAGCACATGGACGAAACTGTTCAGCATACCAACGACCACAAAATTATCAGTAGGGTGATACATCAAGTGCAACCATGTCCATGTCACCATAGAAGTGTGGTGATACAAATGTAAAAATGTAATCTGCTTGTCCTTCTTACGCAGTACAAAGAACATTGTGTCTAAAAGATCCAAATGCTTGGCAATGAAGTAAGGATAGATGTCATTTATTACCTGTAAGAATCAAGGTTAACTTGGATTACAAAGATTACAATTCACAATTAGCGCGGCTGCAGGTCGGGCGCAGGATTTTTTTTTATACCACTTAGGAGGCAGACAAGCACACGGCCCACCTGATGGGAAACGGTCACCGTGGCCTATGGACGTTGGTAACTCCAGAGGCGTCACACACGTGCTGCCTACCCTGTAGAAACCTTCTAATACCCTTCTTGAAGAACTACATATTGTAGTCGCTTGGGAAAACCACGGCGGGAGTTCATTTCTCAGCATGAGCGTGCGCGGGATGAAACTCCTTGCGCACCGTTTCCGGTCGTAGTTTGTGAGGATGAACACCCTCTTTTGTTTGCCATTGCTATTTTCTTAACACAGCATTTTTTTTATTCTGCAAATATCACCCGCGCCTGACCCACACCCGCGTTATGTGTAAATCGCGCTTAAATGAACACAGAGTAAATTCTACTGCCAGTTCGGTTAAAGTATATAGGTACTAAAAGTTAAAAAATATCTATATAGACCCTTGCGTATCTCCCTGTGAATACTTATGTTTTGACTCCAAGTCGCAAAAGAAACAAAATCATTGACGCGTGAGGTGTTTTGATATTATCTATGATTGGCGTATTTGAGCTCTCCGAAGCACGCCATAGCGCCCTATGTCATCTTCAAATGTACATAATTGTGACGTGACTGGGGCTAAGATATACTTATGACTATACCAGACATAATTGACTTAAACAATAAACAGGCCAATCAAAACCGTTCAAAAACAGAAGCGAATATTCATTCTTACAGTATTGAGTTTACTAAAAAAATGTACGAGTATAAATAAATAAATAAATATTCTAGGACAATCTACACAACGCCACCTAGACCCATAGTAAGCACATCTTAACTAGCTTGTGTTATTGGTTCTAGATTGCGGATAAACATACATTTTTTTTGTTAATACAACATATATTATTGCATGTGTGTTGTGTAGTGAGTGGAAATCAAACCAGCGCCTAATGCGTACCAGTCGTGTTCACTACCGTCACGCCACAGAGGTCATCTAAATGTATAAATAGGTACTCGTAATATAAAATATAATTACCTCCTTTAAATCTTGACCTTTTGGACATCGTGTAGTGATAATACGATGATTGTAGATATATTTCAAATACTAAAATAGAAAAATGTAATTACTTTAAAAAAGTAATGAGAATATTTCACAAAATCATTTCAATTAAGTGGCTAGGAGAACTAAATCGAACCTATAAAATCATCAATATTTTGCTTGTGTTACTCCCTATCTCGGAAACTAGGGTTCGCTTTTTCTGGTCAAACTGAGACACGACTAAACCTACTGCCTCTAAGCTCCACAACAAATTATTGTCGATGGTACAAAGTGTCCATATACCAGAATGTCCATCCAAGTATCCCAAATACCCATGTACAAATCACGAGGCACGAAATAAAGTAATATTTCCAAAAATGATAGTTATATTATATTATGTAATTATAATTATGTATGAATGTAACTGTTTATGCTATTCGTCTTGCTTTATTTCGTAATAATTATGTTAACTACACCAGAACATATTGTTGTATACATTATCAGTAGTACCACGGGCAATAGTTTCTTCTCGTAGTAATACCTATCAGTTTAGCCGTGCTATGGTAAGAAAATATTTATCGTGGTACTACTACCAATCAGTCTGGTACGGGCCATATCTTCCTCCTATAGTACTACCAAACTGCTAGGTAGTAAGTACTACGCAAAGAAAATATTGCCCGTGGTACTACTGGCAGTACAGACGTATTACCACGGGCAAAAGAGAATTTTAATTTATTGTTATAGCAATGTAAACGCCTACAAAAAAAGTAATAGCATAGTATCACACTTACAATTAACACTACATAAACAGAGGCGAGAACTTGAAATACGTTATATATCAACATAATTCTGTTTAGTTTGAAAGGCTCCCTGTTTTTCATGTACGCGGGTAATATTTTCAGATTTATTACCAGGTAAATGCTTAAAACAATGGCTAAGGCGCCTAGAGTCTCTAGTATAGTCCATGTTTGTACAGATTCTGAAAAGAAATTAATAAAATAATATATCTCAGTATGACTAACTGGACATGAAATATTTTTTTTACGGTAGCAGTTTTATTTTTCTTTTAGTTGTTAAGGAGTCGGCTTTACGATCGAGAGATCATAGGTTCGGGTTCTGGTCATTTCACGTCGGTATTACGTGAACCCTTATTTGGAGGAGGGAGTGGAAATATTAGTAGTTTTGGTGACTATTAGCTTTAAAATGTTTTGTACATACATACATATATACATACATATGCTCACGCCCATAATCCCCGAAGAGGTAGGTATAGGTGTATTAAACACCTACATTTCGTCAACTATGATTTTCGGCCCCACGTAATGGGGGGCGAGCCCATTGCCGCCAATCGGGCACTTTGTAAAAAAATGGGTATGTCGAAAATAAATTCTTAAGCGAAAATGTTGCAGCTAATTTTTTTTTTTTGATCCACTCGTCGCAAGGATTACTTACGTGTTTAGCCGCACAAGCTCTACCAATTAAAGACTTGGAGAGTATCAGAAAATGTTTTTAATATATAATTTTAAAAATAGAATAGGTATAGTGTAATGGTTTCTTACCTGATAAAATTTCAGTTGAACCAAAATCTTCAATAATTTTAACTTGATTAGCCATGATTAATAATTAACTTTACATTTATTTACAATGTTACTCACTTTCATACAACGTTACTTGCAGGCAAGAAGGTTTTTGTTAATGGTATACTTAAAGGAAGTAGTAAACATGAGGAAATGTATTCAAATGATGTGTATTGTATTGGTGCAATGTCTATTTTGTATTGTATTCAAATCTAGTTCGTACCACTTTTTGTCATAATATGTCTTATGTCACAATGTTGATCTGTTTGTTGTTTTGTTATTTTGTAGAGAATCATTCATTCTCTGAACCTTTTCTCAACTCAGTTGGGGTCAGCTTTCCAGTCTAACTGTGATGCGGCTGAACTTCGATATTTTCCGTGAAGCGACTGCCATCTGACCTCCACAACCAATGGTCCAATGACCAATGGCGATATCGAAGTTCCAAATTAGACTGGTTGGACTTTTGAGGGTTCCAACTACCCGTAACGACTGCCATAGATGTTTGTATGGCAACCGGGACCGACGGCTTAACGTGCTCTCCGAGGCACCACCAGACCTGTGCAAACAGCCATATTCATGCATACAATCTTTTTGCACTGAGCGGGGATCGAACCCGCGCCCCGTGCGTAGCAGTCGTATGCACTACCGCCACGCCACGGAGGCTGTCAATCTTCAGTTGAAATTGATAATAAACATTAAGGTCATTAAGAACTTGAAGTTGAGCTAAATTGAGTGATTGTATTGCCTATGGAGGACGGAAAATTCAGTGTTTTCTTATATAGGTATTCACTAATAAAATATTTAATAATTCAAGTAGCAGTGTAAATTGTAACATATTGTCTAACATTTTTTATGACGTCACACATCCAAAGCGTGAGACTTTTCTAAACGCCTGCTTCTGCTAGGGTGACAGGCAGCTCCACCCGTCACCCCAGGCCTGCATTCATGGGGGACGGAGGTCATTCTGCGACCTCCGACGTTCGAGTCGCCACCGCTCATTGCGGGCTATGCGGTTCCGGAGTGTTCTCACAGCGGTCGCACAGAGAGATATGGAAAGGGCTATGCTCGGAATCACTCTGCGAGATCGAATTAGGAATGAGAAGATCCGTAGATGAACAATAGTGATCGATATAGCCTACAGTGTTAGCAAGCTGAAGTGCCAGTAGGCGGGACACGTAGCAAGAAGAACAGATGGTTGTTGGAGCGGAAAAATTCTCGAATAGAGACCGCATACCGGTAAACGAAGCGTGGGATGGCCTCCTGCGAGGTGGATGGTCGACCTAGTCAAATTCACGGGTACCCATTGTCGGATTGGAGGCCTATGTTTAGCAGTGGACGTTCAATGGTTGGAAGTGAAGATATTCAAGAATTTTTTACTTTTTTTTTTCAAGAACTTCCCCGTGAAAAACGTAGTTACTCATTGGCTAGTAAGTATGTATTAGAATCATGCCATATGCGTATGTAAATGGGGTGAAATTATAATTAAAAGATGTAAATTTAGGAGTGCATAGTCATTGTTATAAATGATGTAAACATATTTATTTACTTAAAGTAACCAGAAAACCTTTTACTTTACAATTCTAGGGTGCTTGAGGCTCCACCAAGATATTCAGGATCCAAGCCAATCGCACTAGCTGGCCAGTATCGATTAAAATGGTGCGAAATAGGGATCAAAGGTGAAGAGAGATAATTTCTTTCACAAATTTTAAGTAGTTCATAAAACTAGTTCATAGTTTAAATAAACTATTTACCTTTTAATCCCTATTCACCCTGTTTTACATACACCTGATGTATAAGCATCTGGCTCAGAGTTTCTTTTAAGATCTGATGGTAGTCGCATTCGTGGTATCCAACTAAATCAAACCATGGAAATAACGCTAGCTTGGGACGCAATCGAGAATGTAGTAAAGCAGTACTGTGCTCTCTGTCTCAGAGCCTGCTTCAACTATCAATCAGCTGGTATACTGGGTTGCAGATTGGCTTGGGTCTTGGTAGAGCTCCATACACTATCACATTATCACTATTTTAGAATTTCTATCCTTTAAGATACATAAACGTATATGCTAACAGTAGTTGAAGTTACCGAGCCGTAAAATGATAAAATCGCTATAAACAATAACAAGAAAATATTGTGTTGTGACACCGAAGTCGACGTGTGACACTGACGTTCGGAATTATTTTTAATAATTGACAGGCAGAAATACATAGTCGGAAAAAGTCATATACAGGTTGTTAGGGAAACGCTTCCGAAGCTGTAGGTACTACCTATGGCTTCGGAAGCGTTCCTGGTGTACTACATACTGGCATATAAAAATTAAATCCCCGCCATAAAAATTAACTTCTAAAAGTAAAAAATACCTTCAAAAAGTAAAAAAACAAATAATTCGTGCGTTATCATGTCGGGTGACCTCTAACTGATGATACACTTCTACATGTATTTGAAATGATCCAAGGTGAATTGACATGCATATTGAGGGACTTGTGCAAAAATATGTAGTCCGCCAACTTGTGGCGGCGGCCATCTTGAATCGATTTTCATCAAACAAAGCTTAGAACACTCCCGACAAATAAACCTTTTAACAAAAAAAACTACATTGAAATTGGTTGTTCGGGAGCTACGATGCCACAGACAGACACACACACACACTCATACAGACACGTGCAACTTATAAAACCCCATCGTTTCACGTCGGGGGTTATAAATACGATTTGGCATTCTTCTCTCTCCTTTGTGTTAGTAAATGAAACAATAATTTCATAAAAAAAACATCAACTCAAAATATGGCGCTATTTTTTTGTAATTATGTTTATTAATTAATTTTATTTGACTATATATAATAATTGGTCGTGCTTGTGCGGCTAAGCACGTAATTAATTTCCTTGCGATTTACCAAATTTATTTAGCTGCAACAGTTTCGGTGAGGAAAAGGCTAGGCTTGGGATAGGGCTTTTTAATATCAGACAGATGTATGCGTACACAGCCCAGAATCAGCATTAGATGCACGGCAGTGCCCGGAATACGGCAATAGGCTCACCCCCCTATTACATGGGACCGAATACAATGGTTTGTGAAATATGGGTGTTAATTCACCTCTGCCTACGTATGGTTTTGTACCTATTAGTTTCCGTGACGTCCTATTCAGAAACAAAAAGTATATAATATTTTTTTTTACCAAAGTAAAGGTTAATACACCAAGTCTTCATATTTTTTGTTCTTTGTCTAATATACCAAAAACATCCGCTTCAACATTTTTTACTGAATAGAAAATGATAAGCCTGTTTTCTTTAAAAGTGATTTAGCAATATGTTGAGAAGATCAAAAAGATTATACATACAAAAAATGTATAAAAAATACAATATCGTGGTAGCGAGTACAATGCGACTGTATGTGTTTAGTTGCACTAAAAAAGTTGTAGGCGTTCAATAGTTAAAAAGTTGTCCCAAAAAAATGTTAAGAACTGGTAACCCGTGCCGCTGCCTACCGACATCAAAATTACTTGCTCTCTAACGCTGACGTAACCTAACCTGTCAATAAGCTTGATAAACTAGATTAAAGACTCATAAACTCATGCCTTTATCCCCGAAGGGGTAGGCAGAGGTGCTAGCACCCACATTTCTATAGTTTATGTTTAGGTCCCAATGTGTGGTGGCGAGCCTGTTGCCATTAACCGGGCTCTTATAAACCTGCGAAAAATACACACATAACTTCGAAAATCATCGGAAGTCATTGGTGTGTGCCAGGGTAAACCTGGGATCGATCTTGAGACCTCGTCTCAGCAGTTCATTACCACCAGGCCATACCACTAGGTAATTCTCTAATACCGTAACCGCGGGTTACGGTATTAGAGAATTCCACGGAACACATAAATGTAATATTATGATTAGATGACAATTTCTAAAAGAAATTATGCAGTTCTAAGTGAAATAAAACACCGAATAACAGGTTTAAAACTTCCGTCTCTACTCTTGTTGAAAACAAGGGGTAATGCGCTCATATCTACAACCCTAGTGTTAACTGCTGACTTCCTTTTAGTATTCTTAATATTTTTAGGCGTGGTTTCATTTGCACCATTGGCTAGCACCATTTATTTAAAATATTAGATATCGAATAATTATGGTGTGGTTTCATTTGCACCATTGGCTAGCACGATTAATGGTGCAAATGAAACTATTTTTTATTATATCAAATAAGCCTTTTATATTTTCTCCGCATTGTGATACCGTCTGCTATGTTTTTCTTGTGAGGCGCCTGTCAGTTGATTATTCAACGTCATTATCTCACCAGACCCTCGACTAGATAGGTACATAATAAATAAAAAATATGCATCTAGTTCTATAATGTTTCTTGCATAGAACTAGATGTATTCTTTTATATTTAGGTCGTCATATTCACTGCACTTCGCCTGATGGAGAGAAGGGTTGCAGTTCAACACACAGTGGCCGCCGTTACAGGTGCTGTCCCTGGAACGGTGGTCCTCACCTTAGCAGCCTCGACAGTTGATTTTTCACACTCCACTTAAAGGACCCGAGACTGTAGGATGACGGAGACACCTGTGCTGATAAAGAATTACAGAATTTAATGGTCAAACAGACTATGGTCGTGAACTCGACTGCTACGCAGGAGGTGCGTTTTCGATTATGTATGCATACATTAATAATAGGTAGGTATTATTGCATTGTTTAGGGCTATTAACGTGGCTCTGAAAACACGCTAAGCCGTTGGCCTCAAATTGTCATACGAACCTCTTTGACAGTCGTTACGGGTAGTCGGAGCCCTTAAAAGCTCAACAAACTGTTCTATTTAACTGCAATAATTCCATATCACCAATGGGTTGTGGATGTTAGATGTCAGTCGCTTTATGAAAATAGCCGAAGTTCAGTCAAACATGCAGTTACCTAGCCTTTATTTATTGTGCTCAGCAACCCAACGGAAACCATCTCCGCTAAATAATTGCTCCGTAATTGTGTTGGATTCACGTCGACTAAAACGCATGCGGTCTATGTGTCTCTGATCGGTGGAGGTGAGATAAACATACAGTTAGACTTAACAGAACAAAATCCGCTTAAATTCTGTTTCTATAATGAAACATGGACAGAAATATGTCGAACACTTCTACGATTTTCATATCTATGTTGAGTCTGAACAAAAAGATAGGTACAACTTTATTATCAATTTTCGAACAATGCCATTGTAACAAATATCTCTATAAAGAAATATGTACAAATAACTTTACGTACAAATACGGACTACATTCGAAAATTATTTGTTAAACTTATGTAATTTATATCACAAACTGCGTAATGTTTTAAAACAATGCAGCTATTACTTTCAGTACCTATTGACTGTGATAATTCTTCTTTGTGTCAGTGGCAACAATAAAAATAAAGTTAAATACGTCCAACCCAAAAATGTCGTTCAGTTCGGCGACTGTGCAGGTGTGAGGGCAAAGCGGGCACGACAGGAGGTGGTCCATCGACTGCAGTGGTGCATCACAGTCACAGCCACCACTCCCTGCATTCAGGTGTGGAGGAACGAAATATGTTGTCCCTCCAATACAAAGGGAGGATCCTCCGACCAGGCAAGGTGATTACGCCTAGCGGGCCGCAGCCTAACGGTTGTCGTTGGGTGGTTGTATGTATATTGTACCAGTGCGAGAACTTCACCTTCGCGATGCAGGATACGCAGTGACGTAGTAGTTACTCTTGCTGTCGCTAGATGGCGCTGGGTACATGTGGTATCGCCACACAGGTAACCCCATTTTACCTGGTTCGCTTTACAGCAGCCGACCTGAGACCTCAACCTATTTAAGAACTTCCAGGTGGACCATTTCAGTTTATGCCCGCGTGGTAGACTCTCAGGGGAGATAATAATATAATAGTATTATAATTACCATGAATACTACACAGTCTACGAACACTACTGATATTATCCACCTGATTAGTTCTACTAATTCAATAGTACTGTTGTATTGTTGAACTAATAGGGCGAGTAATTTCTTAGTCGTAACGCTCAATGAAATGAGAAAGATGTAAGCATAGTGAGTAAGTTAATTTAAATAACTGAAACAAATATCTTTACTGAGATAAGCGTGACGACTAATTGAGCAGTACGACTGGGCGACCTCTACCCTACAGAATACAGAATACCGCGGCTAATAATGACTTTGTGTTGTGCTCCCGGTGGGGCGGTGAGTAGGGTAGAGCTCACTGGAGTGATTTTGTGTTGTCTTTTTTTTTGCACTGACAGCACAGAAACTCTTTTACTTTTCAACCCTTCCCCTTCTCGCCTCTCTCCTCTACAAGGTCGAGTATGACGCCCCTGGTGATGCGAACTTCAATAGGTCTCGCTAACCATTTTCTATCAGGTAGACCGTGGGCTTTTCTGCCACCTAATTAGTATAAATAATCTTTATTTAAGCTCAACCTTAAGCTCACAAACTTCCACTTCTACACCACGCGAGTGGAGGCGGTTAGGTCACTTTAGAACTGACTCAAGCCCACACGCTCTGTGGGATTTTAACTACCGATGCGTAAAGTACAGTGACGGAGAACCAATACTCACTACTCCGTCTCATTCTAAGGATATTAGGCAACATAGGAAATACGCAGAAGATATCACTGCGGGAGAAGGAAATCTCGAAGTAAACCCTGTACCAACCTATCTGGACAGCGTGAAAACAGTAAATCGAAGTCTCCCAGCACTGGGAGAGACTTATGGCCAGCAGTGAACTGCGATTGGCTAATAGATTAATATTGACCTCGGGAGGAACCGACTATACCGTACCGTAAAATAATATCATTAGAAATTTTATTTACAAAAGTAAGTCAAATCAATGCCATTGACACTTATCCTAAGTAGTTAGCTTTGCTTGACCGAGCTAATATTGCTTAGTGTAATAATTAACCTTGGAAAAATATTGACAAAAGGTGTACGCAGATTTTACGCAAGCCAGTACGCATAAGTTAATTATTCGGGGACAAATTACACAGCACTTTTATTTTAACCTCTGTATTCGAATACTTATGTATTTGATATTTATTATAGTTAATTATTTTGTACTTTTTTCAACGGTAGGTACTATTAAGTTTTGGTTACGTCCGAATGGTCATTGCTCTACGTCCATACGCCTTGAGTCGTATAGACTAAGTACTGTTGCTTAAGGTCGAATGCTCCATTCGACTTGGGCCATTCGAACTAAATGATAATGACTTTACCCATTAAAATTTTCTACTAGTACTAAAATGATGAATTAATAAAATACCTAGCGACTTAGCATATTCCTGCATTGAGCGGGTATCTAAGCTGCGACTTCCGGCGTAACAGTCGAATACCGCCTTAGAGGAGGTGACGGTATCTCCCGTCCTAATTGAGCAGTCCGACTGGGGAAGTACTCGTACCTCCGCCCTACAGAAAACCGCGACTAATAATAACCTTGTGTTGTGTTGCCAGCGATGAGTAGGGTAGCCAGAGCTCACTGAAGAGTTTTTGTGTTGTCAGTGAGAAGATTGAGAAACCCTTTTTGTCTTCTGCACTGACAGCACAGAGACTTTCTTAACCTTCTCCCCTTCCCTTTCTCCTCGACCATTCCCTTCACTCCTCTACTCTCATTTGTCGTCAGCACGAGTGTTGCAAACATCAATTTAGGCCACAGTAACCACTTTCCATCAGGTGGGCCGCGTGCTTGTCTGCCACCTAGTATAACCTAATTATAGTTAATAGTAATCCTGGGTAAATACCTACTTACAGGTATTTTGTACTAGCTCTCATCATCAATATCAAATTGAGCAAGTACTTGAGTAAGTAAGTACCTGTACGAAAGTATTTCTTGAACGATGTCCTCTAACGATGGTTATCGTGAGCTATGAAAGGCTGCGCAAACAACGAGAACTCGCGTGCGGTCTCGAAGGCCATAGTGAATAGAAAACAGACATTTCGATGCACAGTTAATAAATACTGTATTATCTTCTCTACTATTATATAACTGTATGTACTATGTAAATTGGAGATATAATTCTTGTCTATTTGCCTGTTTGACCACTATAAACGCAAAAACTGTTAAAAGAATTTCGATGCGGATTTTCGATTAGAAAAGGATTAAAAGGTCAGGTCAGACTTAAAATCTTATTTTGATTGCAAACTTGTATAAGATGTATATTACATGAACAATAATAAAATAATCGTGACGAAACTATAATTACCTACCTGATGTCGGCTTCGAAATGGTATCTTATGGATGGATTTTTACAGTTTATTAGAATTGTACATATGTAAAAAATTTACATACACGTGAAGAAACGGGGATGGTGAAAGTAAAGAAAGTTTCTGTGCCGCCAGCACAGGAGACAAATTGGTTTTCCCGTTAACAGCATAAAAACTTTCCAGCGAGCTCTGGTAACCCTAGTTACCGCCGGGAACACCATACATTTATTATTAACCGCGGAATCCTGTAGGGCGGAGGTACTTCCCCAGTTGGACCGCTCAATTGGGATTCGCGCTTTGATATAATACGCTGTGGCACATAATGTATGCCATCCTTTACTGTACGATTCAAAACCTACAGGCACCTAATGAATTTCGACAGAGTATTATAGTGGATTGATACTTGGCATTTCATGACTTCACCCTTTATTAGCATAATATCGTAATAGAACAGGGGTCTAGGCAAAATGCTTCGGAGCGAATCCACAGCTACATTCGCCACTGCTATGTGCCTCTGGCACGAACCATTTGCGAGAAAGTATCGAATTCAATAGCAATTATTCATTTACGTCAGGATGACGTCACTATCGAGTCACTTGCGAGTTCTTGGAAACAATTAACTTCGTGGCATCTTCTAACGTATTGCTACGTTATCATATCGAGGACTCGAAACCTTCAGATTACGAATTCGATAGTGGTACATGCTAGAGGCACTGACTGTAGTCATATTTGAGTATCAGACAAAGTTTGGATCACATGAAATTCCGACAACTAATGTCACTCATACAAGTACGACCTTTCTATAGATGATGTAGCCAATAGAAATGCACTTAATTCAAGTTTAAATACTGTCAACAGTTTAGACAATGCTAATAATAAGGGAATGCCTAGTCTAAGAAATGATCTGATGACCAGTCTAAGAAATGAATGAATAACCTCACTTGTTACCGCTGCGTTACTGAGTTATGCGGTTCTTTTTATAATACCTAGTCACCAGAAATTACAGAAATGCGAAGACTGAATTTCTGGAATTAGGTAAGTATTTCTGTCAGACACGTGTCCTCCGTCAATGGTGTCTCTCAGCTTGGTGGTTTCATAGGAAGAAGGACAACACGTCATCATTCCCTGAACCTTTTTCCCAACTCAGTTGGGGTCGTCTTTCCAGTCTAACTGTGATGCGGCTGAACTTCGAAATTTTCCGTGAAGCGACTGCCATCTGACAACACGTATGCTGTTAAAAAATTCCAAGCTTTAATAGTCTGGCAAAGAAAAGAGATGCCAAACTACATAGTCCTTGATGGTGTTATTGTAAATGCGGCTGAATGTATTGTCCCATGCAATGCCGTCTGTACCGTAGGGGCACTCGAGGCCCGTGTCCAAGTCCCCACCGCCTCAGGGAGCACCCTCCGAAAGGGAGACAATTTCTCGTACATCAACTTAAGAAAAATATAAAACTCTAAACTATCCAAAAGGGCCCCTAAATTCTTGTGTACCCAGAGCCCCTGTCATTGGTAAAGACGGCTCTGCACCCATGGAAAAGCGAAAGTGGAACTAATCAGAAGAACTCTTCGGAACACTCGTACATGACGAAATAAAATACAATCAAAGAGGTAATATATTTAGGTAATTGTAAAGTCTTTGTGGAGCTCAATTAAACATACCTGCCTACTTATAAATATAGCAAACGAAGTAACGAACAATTAAATCATATCATTTCATGTCATCACCAATGTCATGTTTACACTGCACGAGAAGGTCACATAATCACAGATTCATCATCTCGGTAATGACCCACAAAGGCAACATTGCCTGTAGACATATTACACTCGTACGCAATTTAGATATTACATCTTGACACTTTTGTTGCTCTGTACCATAATTCCATTGTGAATAACAAAAATAATATGACAACTAATTTGGAAAACGCTGCTTCCTTTGTGTAAGATGAGCATCTAAAAATAACATAAGTCACTATTTATTACCACATTGTTTACTGAATACGTAAAAACGTAATTGGTAGTCGTCGGGTTATTCAAATCTGACAATATAAGTCTTCAGCATTATATTTCAATTAGGCAATTTTATGAGGGCACTAGCGTTGCCTCGCTATTACACATATCCTTAAATTTAAATCTAATTACATACATACATATGCTCATACTCGTAATCCCCGAAGGAGTCGGCCACCATTACGTGTATTAAACATCCACGTTTCGCCAACCATGATATTCGGTTCCACGACGTAATAAGGGGCGACCCTATTGCCACCAATCGGAGACTGAAATAAAATTGCAATCAATTATTCCATTGGAACTCAGAAGGCGCTCTTATTCTTTCTGTTAAAAGATTATTTTATTTTTTTATTTAATAAACTGTCTTTTTAGCTCACCCTGGACTCTGAGGCGTTGGAAACGACCAGGATTAATGCAATGATAATCATGATAACTCAAGCAACTGCCATCTTACCGGAAAAGGAAAGGAAATCCTACTCCAGATCGTAACTAGTCCCCTAAAGTCACACGCTCACACGAATGGCTATTCATGATAATATTTTAGTCGAACGTTAGCCTGCCACATTATTCCTGTGCAGTGAACACATTAAAGTGTGAAAAAAGGGTACTATATGACATGTAGCAAGTGTGACAAATGACTAACTACAGCGGTTTGCAGCACAATTGTGTTGAACTATTGCACCATGGGTGCTATGATTTGCGATGTAGCTATATTCCTTGCAAAATAATTTGCATTCATACCTCCGTGGCGTGGCAGTAATGAAAGTCACTGCTACGCAGGTAGCGTGAGTTCGATTTCTGCTCAGTGCCAATATTTGTGCGCACAAATATGAATATTTGCATTAGTCTGGGTGTTTCTATGTATAATAGATATGTTATGGCAAATACCAGTATGGCATATGAAATTATGGCATTTTAAATTATGGCAAACATTAGTAAACCGAATTAATTCCTATTTCAAACACCCTGACTTCGGTGTGGGGTAAAGGGAAAGGGCGCTGATTTTACTAATTTACCAAACAGTGACACCAATGCTCTTGTACATTTTCAGTAAAATAAAATTTGCAACTTAAATTTTCACTGTATCTCGTTTCGACATGCTTGTTTCAAAAGACTTTTAAAACTATTCAGTATCATTACGGCTTGCATCTGATTGTTT
The DNA here is from genome assembly GCA_963691645.1 of Pelosia muscerda. NCBI lineage: Eukaryota > Metazoa > Arthropoda > Insecta > Lepidoptera > Erebidae > Pelosia > Pelosia muscerda. The sequence continues at coordinate 2,669,418 of OY829104.1, forward strand.
TTGTCAATTTAGGAAACGAAATAACCACAGAATTAGTTTTAAAATCAACGAGTAACGAAATATTTAGAGATTTTATTTTGGTTAAGTGAAAATATACAACAGAATTGGTGTCATTGTCAATCCACTTTTTTATCGTGTGCAAAATCCATGTGGATACCACCTTCGCCAAAATCGGTGGAGGCGATTATGTATAACTCAAACCGACTAAATTGCATGCCATCTATGAGTCCTTGATTGCCGTAGGTGATATAACTCACTAAAATTGCAAATATCTATATGTATGGTCGACGCTCCTCGTGACCAGGGGGTTGGCGTCTTCTTAAGGCAGAGAATAAATATTGCCATACAACGTGCCTGTCTTCTGGGAACATAGACACATGAGGCATGCGTTGCGGAGGAATCCCATGACGCTTTTTTAAATTAAGGCTTTCTTGTTGGTTTTAATTATCATTAGATGCTCTCGACAGGTTGTAGCGACGTGCGGTCCGCATAATTGGGAGTCCTGAGGTCACAAATACCCTCGAGCCTTTGCAGATGCGTAGAGATGTTGCGTCACTGGCAGTATTTTACCGTATCTACCATGGTGATTGTTCTGATGACCTCTTCCAATTAATCCCACCCTCCCCTTTCCTACACAGGACAACACGTGCAGGGCTTAGATGTCACTCGCATACGGTACAGAATATTCCATCAAGAACCAAGCGGTTCAGTGAGTCTTTTCTTTGCCGCACCATTAAGTCCTGGAATTCATTGCCAGCGCGCGTGTTTCCTTCTTCCTACAGTCCCGGGTCCTTTAAGCGGGGGGTGAAAAAGCATCTGATGAGGCCGTCAAGCTGAGCGCCACCATTGTAGCACTGAACGTGTTTGCAATGGTGACCCTCTTTCATGAGACTTTGCCTTCAGCTTAACATCAGGCGAGGTGAAGTCAAATTGACGTGCCATAAATAAATTAAAAAAATGTTAGTTTTATTTTTTTATTCATGATTAGTTTATATGGCTCCGTTTATATATAGATATCTTGTTCATTCATCAATACATAATACACAACGTAGGTTTCAGCCACAAAAATATATGAGTTTATGCCTAGCTAACTTGCTTCCTTCTCGATATTTTTATCGCTATTTTATGCATACCATCTTTCTATCATCGTATAAATTTAGTTCTACGTATTACTGAACATGTACTTCTTAGATGGACATAACTATAATGCAATTGTAGAAAGGTTTTAGTATTGTCATTAATGTGTATTATTGTATGAGGTTATCTTTATTCATGATGTGACATACGTAAATTATGAGGTTGTATTTATTGTTAGATTTTATCAAGAATCACAAAACAGTCTAACAAGTATTACGATCTGAACCGTAAGACTTGTTAGAATGCTTTTTTAATAAATGGTTGGTAATACCTACTATTTTTTTCCCCATTTGAGTGGCAGACAAGCACACTTGATGGAAAGCGGTCACTGTGGCTTATAGAACCCTAACAGTTTGCAACCCCAGGGGCGTTACACTCGTGCTGCTTACCCTTTAGAAACCTTCTAATGTCCTTCTGAAAAACCCGATATTGTAGTCGCTCGGGAAAACTACGGCAGGGGGTTCATTCCACAGCTTGAGCGTGCGTGGAATGACACTCCATTCATACCCTGTGTGGTATGTGGTGCGTACCTTTTCTGGTCGTAATGTGTGTTGATGAACTCCGTGTCTATGGTGAGCGGTGCGATGATAGAAATTAGGTGTGGATCTATTAGTCTATGAAAAACACACACTCGTCAACTACTTAATTATTACAACTAATTTCAAAAGCTCATTTTCATAATCATGATCTTCAATCAATCAAAAAGTACATTGAAATATACCGCGATAACCTAGTGGTATGGGTAATGGACTGCTGAGACGAGGTCTCTGGTTTGATCCCAAGTTTTACCATCTTTTCGAAGTTATGTGTGTATTTATCGCAGGTTTATAAGTACCCGATTAATGGCAATAGGCTCGCCACCTTTTACATTGGGATCTAAACATAAACTGGCGATATGTGGATGCTAGCACCTCTGCCTACTCCTTCGGGGATATAGGCGTGACTTTATGTTATGTTACATTCATGAAGAATGCTTCCTTGAGTGAAGGAGGTGGTGCTTGTGGCTTTGTAGCCCTGGCTTGATAGGCTTACCCTCCACTAAAAGTAAGGCGAGATCGCTTCAAGGTTAATAAGGCAAAAAGGGGCTATATAGACCAGTCCAAGGGCCCCATCCTAGTCCACGCTACATTTTTCTCCTCTCTGGCCCACTGTGCCCTTCCTACTGTACTGTCGAAGACCTGTGTAGCGCAACGAGTAATCCTGTAACTATGATCAAGTATTGGGTCAAAAAAAAACCAAATTTATGAATCATTGACTCAGTGAAGATGAAGCATTACACTTAGCAAAGTGAGAGAGAGAGTGGAAGTACTTTACCTGTATAGACAGGTAGAAAGGTTTTAGTATTGTCATTAATGTGTATTATTGTATGAGGTTATCTTTATTCATGATGTGACATACGTAAATTATGAGGTTGTATTTATTGTTAGATTTTATCAAGAATCACAAAACAGTCTAACAAGTATTACGATCTGAACCGTAAGACTTGTTAGAATGCTTTTTTAATAAATGGTTGGTAATACCTACTATTTTTTTCCCCATTTGAGTGGCAGACAAGCACACTTGATGGAAAGCGGTCACTGTGGCTTATAGAACCCTAACAGTTTGCAACCCCAGGGGCGTTACACTCGTGCTGCTTACCCTTTAGAAACCTTCTAATGTCCTTCTGAAAAACCCGATATTGTAGTCGCTCGGGAAAACTACGGCAGGGGGTTCATTCCACAGCTTGAGCGTGCGTGGAATGACACTCCAATCATACCCTGTGTGGTATGTGGTGCGTACCTTTTCCGGTCGTAATGTGTGTTGATGAAATCCCTGTCTATGGTGGACGGTGCGATGATAGAAATTAGGTATGGATCTATTAGTCTATGAAAAACACACACTCGTCAACTACTTAATTATTACAACTAATTTCAAAAGCTCATTTTCATAATCACGATCTTCAATCAACCAAAAAGTACATTGAAATACACCGCGGTAACCTAGTGGTATGGGTAATGGACTGCTGAGACGAGGTCTCTGGTTCGATCCCAGGTTTTACCATGGCACACACCTATGACTTTTCGGTGCTTTTTGAAGTTATGTGTGTATTTATCGCAGGTTCAAAAGTGCCCGGTTAATGTCAATAGGCTCGCCACCTATTACATTGGGACCTAAACATAAACTGGCGAAATGTGGGTGCTAGCACCTCTGCCTACTCCTTCGGATATATAGGCATGAGTTTATGTTATGTTGTATTACATTGATTTTGTAAATATGTTGAATTAACTAAGCGAAGAAGTACATAGACATTTACATTCCAATCACATACGTGACCACTGAATAATAACGAGAATGCTCCGCTCCTTAAGTGAGAGAAGTGGTGCTTGGGGCATTGTAGCCCTAGTTCGATAGGCTTACCCACCACTAAAAGTTAGGCGATATCACTGCAAGGTAAATATGGCAAAAAGGGGCAATATAGACCAGTCGCAGTCCATCCCAGCCCACTCTACATTTTTATGCTCTCTGACCCACTGTGCCCTTCCTACTGTACTGTCGAAGACCTGTGTAGAACAACGAGTAATCCAGTAACTATGGTCAAGTATAGCGCCGAAAAAAGTTAAACGAAATTTATGAATCATCGGCTCTATGAAGAAGAAACTCAGCACTTAGCAGAGCGAGAGAGAGAGATAGAGTGGAAGTACATTACCTGCCTAATGTCATCTAACCGTCCGTCACTTTAGGAAATTTTCCAGGTAATGGGAATAATATAAACCCACACCCGAGAGGGCCTTCGATGGCCTTGGGTCAGCCGAGACGGGAGGGATATACCAGAGACTAACTCATCATCGGCAACTGATGGCCTGAAAAATTCCATTTTACCTAAAGATCCTCCACAATTCTGATTTTTTTCCAACAAGCGTTCTAATACAATCCCTTTCAAACAAGTTAAGACATAGTCAGAGTTGTGAAACACGTCCGCCGTTTGCTCGCTGAGTCTCAGTAGTGTTCGGGCCGCGGTAACATTTGTGCAACTCCTGAGCACGCGACCTTCAGCTGACCTTGGTAAGTGGTGCAACTGCACTTGACCTTGAGATTTTGTGTGTTATTAGATTTATGTCAGCTTTTAGAGTAAGAATATTTTTTATTATCTTTGGATTTTCTAGGTTTATTTAAAATGAAAGTCGTTCAAGGCTAGCGTATATGGATCGAAGGACATAGCGAACGTAATTTTTGGCTTTTAAATGAGGTCAAGGTTATATAGAAATTATTTTTCAGCAATTATCGTTTCTTATTTGTCTTTTTTTCAGTTCGGTTTTTAAACTTCTTTGAACGCAATTCCAAATAATTGATATTGTAATTTTTTTTACTAAACACAATTTGTATTCTGTTCAGAAATCAACAATACCGTACCAAGTAATTAAAAATTGTATAAAATGAAGTTTCAAAAGTCTGCAAAAAAGTTAAAGCAAATATTTAATGATTTTAAGAAATACAAATGAATTTTTTTTCTGTCAAAAACTCTACTGGCATTTTCCTGAAAATCTTTAATGAAACGAAGGAAAAAAAATAAGAGAAGCAGACTTTATTTTTCACAAAATAAAACAAAAGCAAATCATTTCATTTAAAAAAACTTGATAAGAATTTGATAATATACATACACTAATATAAAAAAAATTAAATACGAAGGATGTAGAGAATACATTAATTACAATACAATAGTACTAAGTCGCTATTTTTGTCGCAAAAGTTGACGAAATATAAAATCTAGAATAACTTTGTCTCACAAAAACTGTTTTCGTACACGCAAAGAGATGTCATAACTTATGACGTGGTTCAAGGTCGAACGAGTACAACTTTACTCGACTTGACAAACCACATAGCAATGAAAACAGTAAAGCCAGTTATTTTTTGTTTTGATATGTGATTCAACATAATAAGCAGTCAATTTATTGATTTACTCATTTAAATAATTCTGATTTGACCTTCCTTTTTCAAATAGCACGAATTCTAGACACCAAGTCAAATTATTGTTGAAAATGGTAGTAATATTTTCGTCTACTTGAATACGTTTTTATTATTTAGTGGTGGTCTTAAATTTTGCATTACCTTTAATATGAAAACAGAGTTTTGTATGATCATAAACACAATTATGACAGCAAAATACAAGTTTAATGGCTCTGAAAGAAAAAAAATGGCGCAGAAGCTGTAGGTCAATCTGTTAGTTACTAAGAGCAGATTCCAGTAATATGTGTGTATTAATATACACTCACGTTATTTCCCTCCGGGCTAAACAGGTACCACAGCCCGCCATTTTGTTCTATCCTTATATACTTCACAAGATTCCTCCATTATCATTAAGCCGTTCATGCAAGCCCACCAGTTTCAAATCTATTTTATCTCCCTTTTTATATTGTATTAATTTGGTCAGTGTGTGTACTGCTAGGTCAACTCACACCATAGTCACACGTCCTACGAGTCCAGACCACCATAATATGTCCTTTTCAATTCTCGTTACTACACTCTCTGTCAGGCCAAACCTTTCTTTACTAGAACTACAAATAACTTTTTCTTCAACCAGTCTTACCTCACATATTTGATACAAATTGAGATCAGTTAAAACCGCATTATCACAACTAACTTAATGAATTTTCTAAAAATGCGTACATATCGTTTTAAATTTTTTTATATTTTGCGTTACACTTTAAATTATGTTATGTAATTAAAAATCTGTCAGATCGAATGGATTTTAACTTACAAAGTACAGCTTGAAACTATTGCATTGATCAGATTGAGAAACTGTATCTACATAAATGTTATAATGATCTTTTTGAAATTGGAAGTCAAACGAAAACATAATATAACCTAAAATAAAGTTTCGTTTCTTATGAGTCTCCATTTCGAAGGTCTCCTGCCGACGCACAGTACCAGAAACGCAAAATACCTTTTACGCGGATGACTAGAATCACATTTCGCGAATTACCAGACACGCAGATGACCTGATACGCATATTACCAGATTTAGTTTAGCAAATTACCAGATACGCATATTACCAGATTTAGTGTCGTAAATTACCAGATACGCATATTACCAGACTTAGTTTCGCAAATTACCACAAAAAACACTTAGGGACAAAAATACACTTGTACTTCTGTTTATTTCACATCATAGAGGTCACAGTAACACGTTATGGAATGTAACGGACTCTTACGGCAACCGTAATGAATACTCGTCAGAACATGAAAAACAATGGAACAATAACATGTTTATAAATGTTACCAATTATGATAATATAAAATATCTTGATTCTCATTTAGCCTAGTGGCCTAGTGAAATGGGTATGCTGAGACGAGGTCTCGGGTTCGATCCCCAGTTTTACCATGGCACACACCAATGAATTTTTGATGATTTTCGGAGTTATGTGTGTATTTATCGCAGGTTTAAAAGTGCCCGGTTAATGGCAATAGGCTCACCATCTATTACATTGGGACCTAAATATAAACTGGCAAAATGTGGGTGCTAACACCTCTGCCTACCCCTTCGGGGATATAGGCGTGAGTTAATGTTATGTTTATGTAATATTTTATTCGTGTCATCTCCCATCACTTACAATAACAGGAAAGACTTTGTGTGTCGTAAGAATTCTGCAGAAAACTGTAATGTGAAGCTTTTTCGTTAAACGTTAACGTTATATAAAAAAGTTATATAAAAAAAGAAAAAAAACTTTAAATATCAAGTTTTTTTTCTTTTTTATATAACTTAGGTCGTAGATAAACTCACGATCCACCTAATAGATAGTGTTCACCGTGGCCCATGGACGTTTGCAACACCAGAGGCGTCAAATTCGTGCTGCCGATCCGATCTTCTAATGCCCTTCTTAAAGCACCCCATATACTCCCTCTATATGATACAAACGTCCATAGGCCACGGTAACCACTATCTATCAGGTTGGTAGTACGCTTGTCTGCCACCTAAGTGGTTTAAAACAAACACGACGTGTTCTTAAGTCTCTGAGTACTAAAACTCGCGTGACTCACGAGCGGCTAGTATAGTGGATCTCGCATTCGTATGACTGTATGTGGCAATACCTTCCATATACAGCAATAAGGTTTAAGTTTGCAATACTGCATATATTATAACAAGTTAATTATCAGTGGTGGGTAAAATTTTATTTATTTGAAGGAAGGTTAAAGCACTGGCTATTGCCTGCAACTCCCCCCGCGGGGATGTTTGTTATCGCGACCTAATTATAATAGCAAAGTATTTTCCTAAGCTCAGACTTCTTACTACAACCTTTTAGAAGTAATACCTTACTTCCATATTGTGATCTGGAGTGTCAACGTCCATCAAGATACACATGATACTTTTTTTTGGGTCATGCAAAATATCCCTACTGACCCCCCTGGAGCTGGTTCAGAAGGTTATGTAGGACTCGACCCGACTAAAACGCATGCCGTCTTTGGGTCTTTAATTGCCGGAGAGGATATAGTAGCCAACATTTCCCTCGCACCCTGGCAGACCCAGGGCCCTCTCTTTCGAGATGACCCCCGTCTGGGTCTATCGTAGTCTAATGCTGGATATAGGCCTCTGTCAAAGTTAGGCCTTGACTTACTAGGTTCACGCTGGCCAGACGGGTTGATACACGACTTATTTTTTGAGTCTTCCTTTTTCGTAGTGATATCGTCTGCAAATTGAATCCGTTGGTTGACTTGTACGACACCCATCTGATAGGATGGGATGGTAATATTCTTTCACTATCACCATACAACCCACAAGAATCGTCCACTATGTCGAAATAGAGAATCGATTTCAGTTTAACTGCGTATCGGTACAGCGATATTTTTCGTGAGTCAACTGGCATCTGAAAAAAATTATAGTAAAGAAAGGAAGGTTTTAAACCTAAATGCTACATTATTTAATGACGTGTCGTGTTTTCGTCACCATAATTAAATTTATTGGAGTCCAAAAGACAGAATTAAATGTGTTGTAGTAATGTACATTTTAAGGTCAAATTTTATTTCGTAGTCCACTGATGACGTAACGCGGTTTCAGTAACGTTTAAAAAGTTAGTATTGACGCGGACTTGATTACTGTTGTTCCAAAGTGTTCATATTTATTTTTTGGCGTGTAATATCTTCCAGTTACGGAATGATGTGTTTTGATATGTCCCCAATTCTGTGAGTAGTAATCCTTATTCTTGATCACAATGACCTTGATTATTGCAATAAGTAACTGCATAAAACCGTTGTTGGATAGCCAATAATGTTGCTGTGTGGATGCTGGGTGGATGCAATAAAAAATGTTGCTGGCATAATCATAATCATCATCCGTGTGATCATCATTGATCCTGAAAAACGGTTGTAACGCGTGGAAGTTAATATGGCAAAGAAGGGAGTGACCGATGAGATGATACAGAAATTTGTGGAGGCGAATGACTAATTTGCCGACTTGCTTGAATAGCGCCAACCACAAATAAATCGGGACAAGGGCAGGCAAATGATTAAAATGATATCATAATATAATGTAATGTGGTTCCACTTTAAAAATCGGTGCTTGCAAGTTCTTAACGGAGCGGTTGTGATGCGTTATTTGCATTAACTAACTGCATAAACTAACGTGAGAAGTATTCTAATTATACATCAATGCAGCGTGCTTCGGCTAACATGATTAATTTTTAGCACATTCTGCAAATGTGTGTGTATTTACTCATTGTGAGACAAGTGGTATGCATTGAATAAAAATACAGTACAAGTAGTTTTCGTGTACGTTGAATGAATTCATAAGGACCACTTATTACATAATGAAATGTGTTTTAGATACATTTAATGGACTGTAAATAATTATATACCCGTTTTTAATAATACGGAATCGGCGGACCGGAACCGGAGGAGACTCCTGGCTCGGGCCATGCCCGCGATGAGCGAAAGTGACTCGGGCATCAGAGGTAGCAGAAAGACCTCCGTCCCTCATGAGCGAGGGCCTGCTATAGTTTTTCGAAGCGACTACAAAATGAGGTTCTTCAAGAAGGACAATAAATGCATTCTACAAGACAGGCAGCGCGAGTGTAACGCCTCTGGTTTTGCAAACGTCTATAGGCCACGGTGACCACTTTTCATCAGGTGGTTCGCGTGCTTGTCTGCCACTTAAGCCGTATAAAAAGTGTTTTAATTTATTTATTAAAGTTGAATAAAGCAGAACGAACGGTTAGCAGAAAAGCACTAAATTTACAGAGAATTTAAGTTAGTACAAATTTAGCATTGCTAGGTTAAGATCATTTATCACCTCAGTGGATTTTTGTTTGTCTTTCGCATATTGATGAATGTAAACAAAGGCTAATCTATACCTACATAATGATTATAATTATAATGATATTATAAAGAGTAAAGATTTCTATATTTGTTTGTAACGAATAGGCTCTGAAACCACTGGACCGATTTCAATAATTCGTTTGACTATAGAGAGCGACAATATCTAGGAGACCATGCAAGGGAATGGAGTAATAATCATAAATCTCAATAGATTCAGTAGATTTCTATATATTGTTGCTAATATCGCCAACTATTTCCGTTGTTATGACAGCAAGGAGAAGTAGTATAGAGAGACAAGTAGACATTCGAGTAGAGTCGTACAACGCGATAATCGACATTTACGGGCGGAGGAACAGCTAGTATTAACATAAAGAAGGCATTGTAACACAAAACGATTATTACTGAGACACTCCATTTATCACGCAAAATGTATTAGTAAAGAACAATATCACACCTCTACTTAACACATTTCACAAATGAGCTCGACTTGACATCAACTTGTGAATTGCAACCAAACATTTGCAACATTGAGTAACACTGCTATTAGTTGGTGCGCAAAATGAGCTGTTATTATTGATTTTGACAAAAGTTTCCCTTTTTTACAACATTGTATTTATTACTACTTATGGCCGTAAGTGGTCATTGTGGCCTATGAACGCTTGCAACACTTGAGGTCACTTGTGCGTTGATATCTGCAAGATGAACATACGATTAAAAAGGAAAAACAGTCAAAAAAGAATGTGAGAAAATTGGAAAAAAAATTAAAAAAGGAAAAGGAAAAAGTAATGGGCAAGAAAATGGAAAATACTTGAAAAAGTAGCATGCCTGAAAAGGTAGGTCCAAAGCTGTAGGTACTGAATGGTTTCTGCTAATTTGACAGACTTTCGACGATAGACTTTCTTGAAAAATATATGAAGAGAATACTGATTTTGACATATTATTAACATTCGACATATATTTGATTAAGACGGATTGAGACTTTTGAACACAACATAACATAAACTTGCGCCTATATACCCGAAGAGCTAGGTAGAGGTTCTAGCACCCACATTTCGCCAGTTTATGTTTAGGTTCCAATGTAATAGATGGCGAGTCAATTACCATTAACCGGGCACTTATAAACCTGCAATAAATACACACATAACTTCGAAAAGCATCGAAAAGTCATTGGTGTGTGCCATGGTAAATCTATCTAGTATCGAACCCGACACCTTGTCTCAGCAGTCCATTACCCATACCACTAGACTACCGCGGTTAATTACGGCTTTTGAACATCTCTTTATTATTACTAGAATTGGTCTTTTATTAAGACAATTAGTTATAACTGTACTATGGTGTTGTACCGTCGGTTGCGCTACGATTCTCAATCAGGGGTCTTAAGTCCCGCACCAGTAGCTCCTTGCGCCATCATCGTCTCGAGGCAAGCATCAGCACATTGCTAACTGCCATGACAATTAAGTAACCTACTTAATTTTATTTCTAAATGAATTGGTTGTTACATCTCGAATTAGGAACGGTATTATAAAATCGATTACCTCCGTGCTATATAAATTATTATTCAACAAATTAAAAAGCTATCGAAATTAGAATTTATCTCTTGCAATATGGTCCAAAAAGAGTTTTCTATAATTGAGGACATGGCTATATCTTGAGAGTGCTTCGAATTATACGACGAAAGTATATATGTCTATAACATCATGCTACAACCAACTGGTGCGGAGCATATATAGAGGTATAATAGGAGAGGAATAGGACAAGTTTTCAGCTTGTCTCAAAAGTGTTGCCAGCTCTCCTACTATTAGGTTATATTGCACTGCGCAATAACCAATATGTTAGTTTGGAATAAAAAAAATTGTTTAATTATTATATGAAGATATTTTTGTGATTTTCCTATAGTCCTTCATGTTGATACCGTGCTTGATAAGTTGATTTTATAAGAAAAGATGATTTACAAATTAGCATCAAAATCCACCATATTGTTTTTTTTAATCACCTATCTCAGATCAGACTTTTAACAATATGATTATATATGATTCATTCTGCCATCATTGCTACGTAAACTTGGACTTTGGACTTCATCTAAAATTGAAAAGACTGCCTCCGTGGCTCAGTGGGCGAAGTATGCGCCTGCTGTGCACGAGGTTATGGATTCGATTCCCACACAGGACAAAAATTTGTGTCATCATTCCCTGAACCTTTTTCCCAACTCAGTTGGGGTCGGCTTTCCAGTCTAACTGTGATGCGGCTGAACTTCGATATTTTCCGTGAAGCGACTGCCATCTGACCTCCACAACCAATGGTCTAATGACCAATGGCGATATCGAAGTTCCAAGTTAGGCTGGTTGGACTTTTGAGGGCTCCAACTACCCGTAACGACTGCCATAGATGTTTGTATGGCAACCGGGACCGACGGCTTAACGTGCTCTCCGAGGCACTTATAAACCTGCGATAAATACACACATAACTTCGAAAAGCATCGAAAAGTCATTGGTGTGTGCCATGGTAAACCTGGGATCGAACTCGAGACCTCGTCTCAGCAGTCCATTACCCATACCACTAGGCTACCGCGGCTTTTTGACAAACAAAAATTTGTGTATTCCACAAATAGTTGTTCTGAGTCTGGGTGTACTTTGTGTCCGTTAGTTGTAAGTTTGTAAAGTCCCCCGCGTCACAGGGCTTGTTCCCAAGTGCGGGAGTTGTCTTCTAAAAAAAAACAACCTCAAAATGAAAGTCGTGCGGATGTTTTGTGATTAGGTTAAAATATGAGCATCAGTTGGTCAATCAGCATTCCTGCCAGACGAACCTATACGTAACAAAAGTTCCAAGTACTACATCAATATAGGTTCACCTTGTGTAGGCAGAAACGTAGTTATTTTAGAAAGGACAATGGCCACTTGAAGCTGTTGCCCCAGTAAACGTCAGTCAATGAACTCAATTACTCAATAGTTCAATGTTTTATAATTTTTATTCTGTTTTCTGTAACTGGTTAACCCTTACAGTAGTTATAAAGTGCGTATCATTTTGTCCTGTTGTGCCGATTGTAAGTAGACTCTTTTTGACAGAATATCTATGGTTGCGTACCTGTGGTGATGTTTCATATGTCACCGAAAAATACCCGTTTCGGTAGATAATAGACAGATAAGTTTCTTGCCGGAGTCTTCTCAGGTCGGGGTCGCGTTTTGAACCGGCGGTGGTCCATTTGCATTTGATAAAATGTTGTTGATATTGACGTTTTGAAAGTGCCGTTTACTGGTCTATGCAGAATAAATGATTTTTGATTTGATTTGATTTGATAGATAACTCTACATTGTACACCAAACGTGAAATTACATTATATTATTATTATTATTATATTATTATATGTAAATATAATGGAAGCTCTTCCAGGTAACCTTGGAATTGACAGTAAAGTGATAGAACCATAAACAATAGAACATTAAGTCTTGGAATTCCTTACCAGATCACATGATTCCTTGTTCCTTCAATAACATCTGATGAGGACGTCAAGCTGAGCGCCATCCTTGTTGCACTGTACGTTTTTGTAACGATGACCCTCTTTCCTAAGATTTTGCCTTCAGCTTACCATCAAGTGGGGTGAAGTCAAAATGATGAATGATGTAGCATTGCAAAATTCAAAATTTTGACATGAATATGTTTTTTAAACTGCTTTCGTAGGGACGCATTCGAGATAACGAATTACAACAAAATTGGTTGATACAATTTGGGTTGCAGCTGTATATTGGGTAGGTATAATTAAATATAAAAAAATAAATTGATGATTGACTTTATATTTGTAAATTAGTACGAAATCTGTAAATCTAGACACGAAATGGTACCAATTCAATCCAATCATAAGTTTTACAACCTGGTCTAGCTATCTATAGCCAATAATAATAATGTTTAGTCATAACCATCTACTAGATGTATACTAGATGATGTAAGATGTAATAGATAGACAACTATTATTAATTCAATATTTATTTATTAAGATTTTGAGTTCTTAACCTACTAATCTTTTTAGACCTATTAAAAATTGGCAATAATAAATGCATAGAGGGGATTTCAATATTGTTATAGCATTTGCAAATGCGTTGAAATATTGTGTCATTGGTATTATTTTACCGTTTTTGCCATGCTAAATGTTCTGATGAGCTCTTCCAATTAATCCCACTCTCCCCTTTCCTACACCGGACATTGCGTGAACAACTTTAATGTCACCCGCATACGGTGCAGATTAGTCCACCAAGAACCAAGCGGTCCAGTGAGTCTTTCCTCTGTCGCACCATTAAGTCTTGGAATACCTTCCTTATTCCTACCAGCTCACGCGTTTCCTTCTTCCTACAGTCTCGAGTACTGTAAGCGGGACGTAAAAAAACATCTGATGAGGCCCTCAAGCTGAGAGCCATCAATGTAACAGTGCACGTGTTTGTAATGGTGATCCCCTTTCCTGAGACTTTGCCTTCAGCTTACCATCAAGCGAGATGAAATCAAATTGACGTGAAAAATAAATCTTTCTAATTTAATTACCTCCTAACATTGATACTGTGTGATATTTTTTTAAATCATACTCATCTCTAGAGTAGGCAGAGGTGAAGTTATACCCACATTTCATCAACCATTGTATTCAGTCTCACGTACACGGGCATCAATTATAGTGAGAGATAAAAAGATATACTTATTTTACTTTTTTTGCCACAAAAGCGACAGAAAAGTGTCATTAGTAGGTAAATACGTATTTTTTTTAAGATTTAGTCGGTACGAATACGAGTCGTTTCGTGTGTTCTGTTTGAATGGTCTGAGCCTCGGTTAGAACCCATCATTCGAGTAGTGGGGGGTATAACCGGGGGGCATATGGGACATCTCGAAAGAAATAGCCCTGGGTTGGCCGGTCGGCAACCAAAGACGGAGTGCATTTTAGTCAAGTTTTCTCAACTTGCTACTCAAGCAAATTACTGTCTCTAGACTAAGTATATGTTTGTAAATGGACCAAAAAAAACCCGCTGAGTTACGTTTTTTACTGTGCGCAAAATCCCAACGGACAACGTCTCCACAAAGTTGGTGGAGGTGTTATGTCGGACTCGAACCGACTAAAATGCTATGGGTCTTTAATTGCCGATTGCTATCCTATAATATATTATTGATAGTGACGATTTGTAAGTGACGTTTAGTATATGAAGAATAAATGTTTTTTGAATATTAAAGTTTGAATGTGTGTCTCATGCCTTGAAAATCCCGCCTAAGCCTTTCATGGCATGAGACTCCTAATTCCCTTCTAAGCTATCTTATGACCGAACAAATAATCATGTCTGCAGCTCGCAAACTATGTGTTAGTGTTGATACACGTAACTGATCGAAGCTCCAATTCTCATATTCATCTCATTCTCTGAACCTTTTTCCCAACTCAGTTGGGGTCGGCTTTCCAGTCTAACTGAGATGCGGCTGAACTTTGATATTTTCCGTGAAGCGACTGCCATCTGACCTCCACAACCAATGGTCCAATGACCAATGGCGATAACGAAGTTCCAAGTTAGACTGGTTGGAGTTTTGAGGGCTCCAACTACCGACGACTGCCATAGATATTTGTATGGCAACCGGGATCGACGGCTTAACGTGCTCGCATAGTCATATTCATGCATACAACTTTTTGCACTGAGCGGTTATCGAACCAGCTTCATATCTGTATAATTAATTTATACACACGTAATATTAATTCTAGCTCCTTTTGGCCACAATAAGTATATTTTTTAAGAAATAAATACTGATATAACACAATTATCTTGTTTCATCATGAGCTCAAACATTGTCTGGTCGGCCTTCGATCTAAGTTAAGAGAGACAAGTGTCCGTAGACTTGCGAAACATCTTACAACACGCACTCGGAACGTCAGGCCGGATATCTGTTGGTCTAAAACTGGTTCTCGAATATTTCACGCTGCAGAAAACTACGCACTAGACTTAACTACTGTGAATACATTTAATATTCTGTAGTTGAAGTAGGTGGAATGGTAAGATTAGCAAATAAAATTAATTTACACAGACATGCAAAAAAGAGGCGGTCAAAAAAGTTGGTTCTAAATTCGAATGGAATGTTTTATTCAAATACCATTCGAACATAATTATGACGAATGAATAGTTTTAGTTTAGTTTTTTTATGGCACGTCAATTTGACTTCACCTCGCCTGATTTTAAGCTGAAGGTAAAGTCTCATGAAAGAGGGTCACCATTGCAAACACGTTCAGTGTTACAATGGTGGCGCTCAGCTTGACGGTCTCATCAGATGCTTTTTCACGGCCCACTTAAAGGACCCGAGACTGTAGGACGAAGGAAACACGTGTGCCGGTAAGGAATTCCAGGACTTAATGGTGCGGCAGAGAAAAGACTCACCGAACCGCTTGGTTCTTGATGGAATATTCTGCACCGTATGCGGGTGACATCTAAGTGCTGCACGTGTTGCTGTGTAGGCAAGGGGAGAGTGGGATTAATTGGAAGAGCTCATCAGAACATTCACCATTAAAAAAACCACCATAAATTTATTTGAAAAATAAATAGAAAACTAAACGTTTTCTATTTAGTTTTTAAATAAATTTCGTTTGATTGTGATTATTCTGTTTTACTAACGATGCCAATTCGTCTAAGGAAGTAGAAACCAATCACACCGGAAAGAAAATGTATTCAAAATTAATTATTCCGAATAAGACTTGTTCAACACAATGCCTACCTATTACACACGCATAGTCAGTGATCTCTGGTTTGAAGGTGGTTGTTAGAGGCTTACTGTCAGACCACACATTATTTTTTTTCTTGTCCTTAGGGATTTTGCCTTGTCTTGATTGGATCTAAAGCATTAGATATCTGAATCGGTCAAGTGTCTGCTGTTATTTACATGTAAAAAATATAATTAATTTAGACACAGAGATGCAAAAAATAGGTATAAATAATTAATGGTCTCTAGTAATGGCAATAGTAATGTAACATAGCTGTAGTGCTGTTTGTTTTCCTAATAAAATAAAATAAAAAATAAAAAACCAAAACATAGTACCATAAAGAAAAATGTATAATTATGGTTTTAATCCAAACTATCCAAACTTAATATTATAAATGCGAAAGTAACTCTGTCTGTCTGTCTGTCTGTCTGTCTGTCTTTGCTTCACGCCTAAACTACTGAACCGATTTGTGTGAAATTTGGTACAGACATAGTTTGGAACTTGAGAAAGGACATAGGATAGTTTTTATCACAAACTAGCTGACCCGCGCGACTTCGTCTGCATCACCCCGTTTTTGCAACATTTTTCATTCCTGCTCCGCACCTGTTAGTCGTAGCATGATGTTATATACATATAAACCTTCCTCTTTAACCATTCTATCTATTGAAATAAACCGCATCAAAATCCGTTGCGTAGTTCTAAAGATTTAAGCATACAAAGGGACAAGAAAAATAGGGACAGAAAACGCGACTTCCAAATCCAATCCAAATCCAAACTAATATTATAAATGCGAAAGTAACTCTGTCTGTCTGTCTGTCTTTGCTTCACGCCTAAACTACTGAACCGATTTGTGTGAAATTTGGTACAGACATAGTTTGGAACTTGAGAAAGGACATAGGATAGTTTTTATTACAAACTAGCTGACCCGCGCGACTTCGTCTGCATCACCCCGTTTTTGCAACATTTTTCATTCCTGCTCCGCACCTGTTAGTCGTAGCATGATGTTATATACATATAAACCTTCCTCTTTAACCATTCTATCTATTGAAATAAACCGCATCAAAATCCGTTGCGTAGTTCTAAAGATTTAAGCATACAAAGGGACAAGAAAAATAGGGACAGAAAACGCGACTTCCAAATCCAATCCAAATCCAAACTAATATTATAAATGCGAAAGTAACTCTGTCTGTCTGTCTGTCTGTCTGTCTGTCTTTGCTTCACGCCTAAACTACTGAACCGATTTGTGTGAAGTTTGGTACAGACATAGTTTGGAACTTGAGAAAGGACATAGGATAGTTTTTATTACAAACTAGCTGACCCGCGCGACTTCGTCTGCATCACCCCGTTTTTGCAACATTTTTCATTCCTGCTCCGCACCTGTTAGTCGTAGCATGATGTTATCCAAACTTCCAAACTAATATTATAAATGCGAAAGTAACTCTGTCTGTCTGTCTGTCTGTCTGTCTGTCTTTGCTTCACGCCTAAACTACTGAACCGATTTGTGTGAAATTTGGTACAGACATAGTTTGGAACTTGAGAAAGGACATAGGATAGTTTTTATTACAAACTAGCTGACCCGCGCGACTTCGTCTGCATCACCCCGTTTTTGCAACATTTTTCATTCCTGCTCCGCACCTGTTAGTCGTAGCATGATGTTATATACATATAAACCTTCCTCTTTAACCATTCTATCTATTGAAACAAACCGCATCAAAATCCGTTGCGTAGTTCTAAAGATTTAAGCATACAAAGGGACAAGAAAAATAGGGACAGAAAACGCGACTTCCAAATCCAATCCAAATCCAAACTAATATTATAAATGCGAAAGTAACTCTGTCTGTCTGTCTGTCTGTCTGTCTGTCTTTGCTTCACGCCTAAACTACTGAACCGATTTGTGTGAAATTTGGTACAGACATAGTTTGGAACTTGAGAAAGGACATAGGATAGTTTTTATTACAAACTAGCTGACCCGCGCGACTTCGTCTGCATCACCCCGTTTTTGCAACATTTTTCATTCCTGCTCCGCACCTGTTAGTCGTAGCATGATGTTATATACATATAAACCTTCCTCTTTAACCATTCTATCTATTGAAATAAACCGCATCAAAATCCGTTGCGTAGTTCTAAAGATTTAAGCATACAAAGGGACAAGAAAAATAGGGACAGAAAACGCGACTTCCAAATCCAATCCAAATCCAAACTAATATTATAAATGCGAAAGTAACTCTGTCTGTCTGTCTGTCTGTCTGTCTGTCTTTGCTTCACGCCTAAACTACTGAACCGATTTGTGTGAAATTTGGTACAGACATAGTTTGGAACTTGAGAAAGGACATAGGATAGCTTTTATTACAAACTAGCTGACCCGCGCGACTTCGTCTGCATCACCCCGTTTTTGCAACATTTTTCATTCCTGCTCCGCACCTGTTAGTCGTAGCATGATGTTATATACATACTAGCTGACCCGTGCGACTTCGTCTGCGTCACGCTACTCAAAGAGCTGCTGAAACCGAAGAGATGGCTCGGGAGCGCCGGCTCTTAGACACCGAACGTCACGCTGCTCAAAGAGCTGCTGAGACAGAAGAGACGAGGTAGGAGTGACGGCTCTTAGATTCCGGCCGTCATGCAACTCAAAGAGCTGCTGAGACAGAAGAGATGGCTCAGGAGCGCCGACTCTTAGATGCTGGGCGTCATGCAACTCAAAGAGCTGCTGAGACAGAAGAGATGGCTCAGGAGCGCCGACTCTTAGATGCTTGGCGTCATGCAACTCAAAGAGCTGCTGAGACAGAAGAGATGGCTCAGGAGCGCCGGCTCTTAGATGCTGGGCGTCATGCAACTCAAAGAGCTGCTGAGACAGAAGAGATGGCTCAGGAGCGCCGGCTCTTAGATGCTGGGCGTCATGCAACTCAAAGAGCTGCTGAGACAGAAGAGATGGCTCAGGAGCGCTGGCTCTTAGATGCTGGGCGTCATGCAACTCAAAGAGCTTCCGAAACTGTAGATCAAACTCGAGTACGTCGGCTTTTGGATGCTGAACGTCATGCGTCTCTGATTTTTGCAGAGTCACATGAAGAATCTCATAGACTACGTGTTCTATTAGCTGCACGGCAAGCACAAAGACAAAATATATTTACACGTAATACGTGGGAGGTATTTCATGATGCTGCTTTTGATTACGACCCTTTAATCGATTAGTGCTCTTAGGACGGATGGCTAAAAAGTGCACATATTGTATGGCACTAAAATGGAAAGAGGAAACTCCGGGTATGTGCTGTTCTGGAGGTAAAGTTTCCACATTTCATTTTTGAAGTGATCCCGCGAGATCGGGAACTATGTGGGTAAAACCAAAAATCTGCTGGAAGTCTCTATTCCACGCGAACGAAGTCGCGGGCAAAAGCTAGTTCTATATAATGAAGAGAGTGACTTGTTAAAATACTGATTATTCAAAAAAGCCATATATGTTTTTTGCCTTCGATACCCGTATTGGTCAAAGTCTACCAACGGCTGTTCAACTTGTGAACTTAAATACATATACATTTTAATCTCGAGAGCTGTATTATATTGTTAAACTAGCTGACCCGCGCAACTTCGTCTGAGTCACCCCGTTTTTGCAACATTTTTCATTCCTGCTTCGCACCAGTTGGTTGTAGCATGATGTTATATTCACATGAACCTTCCTCTTTAACCATTCTATCTATTGAAACAAACCGCATCAAAATCCGTTGCGTAGTTCTAAAGATTTAAGCATACAAAGGGACATAGGGACAGAAAACGCGACTTTATTTTATACTATGTATATTATACGAGTACACCTGTCAATTAATATACCAAGCGGTTCGGTGAGTCTTTGCTCTACCGCACCATCAAGTCTTGGAATTCCTTATCAGCGAACGTGTTTCGTTTTCCCTACAGTCCCGGGTCCTTCAAGCGGAGCGTGTAAAAGCATCTGATGAGGCTGTCAAGCTGTGCCACCATTGTAATACTGTACGTGTTTGTAATGGTGACCCTCTTTCCTGAGACTTTGCCTTCAGCTTACCATCAGTCGAGGTGAATCCCACGGATACCAGTCTCACTGGAGTCGTTATGTCGGATTTGAAACCACTTCTGCTGCCGGTAGTAAGATAGTAAGCAACCAATCCCTCGCACCCCCGCCAACCCGAGGATATAGCTTTTGAGATAGCCCCCTTCGGGTGTGGGTTTGGCTCAGGAACCAAAAGTACCTTTCTCAAACTGATACTTATTCCACCGATATTCTTCTACAGGTTTTCGTTATAAGATGTCGTATGTCAAAGCCATGGTGCTTGCGCCATTTCGCAAGTGTGGTCTCAGAGCCAGGCTCGCAATATTTGATATAACTGACATTGAATGAAAGGGCGAGGTCAGAGCGCTTATTGCGTACTCAGTACTAGCTTTTGCGTAAAACAAATATTTGGTTATTATTTGTCGAATTAATGAGTGTTTTAATTATAAAATCAAATCGTGAAGATGTTATCTACTTTCCTATACGTTTGTCTGTTCGGTCCCTAATAGGCAGAAGCGAACTTGAGGCCCTGAGTTTGATTTCCGGGTGAAGTGTCTTTGAATTAGATAAAATCCTACGCATGGTGCGGGAGCATAGCGGAAATTTTTCTGACCGAGATGCTTCCGTTCTAATTTGTTTTTATAATTCCTTACCTTTCACCCCGGTCTTTCACCCCCAAAATTAAATCTACCATAAATGACTTTGTCTGACCTCATTTTGAGTACCTGTTGGAGCTACAAAACTATGTAGATTTAGATTTGACTCACCAACTACCAGCCTAAAGTAAATAAAACCATTTAAAAGTGCAAACTTACTTATCACTAAATAATTATAGTCATAGCCAGTCATAAACCATATATAGAAGTGAATATATTTGAGAAATAGAATCAAGGTCAAGCGTCATGATGCGCTCTAATGTTTGTTTACTTCCTTTAGGAAATATTAATGGCAGCTATGGAATGCAGATAATTAGTCTTGCTGTTATATAATTTACGCCATACTGTTTTTTTATCGTGCGCAAAATCCCCATGGATTCAACCTCCACTAAAAGCGGTGGAGGTGATTATATCGGCTCGAAACGACTAAAACGCACGTTGTCTATGGGTTTCTGATTGACGGAGGTCAGGTAATACAAAACATATCTCTCGCACCCTGGCACATCTCTTTAGAGATGACCCCCTTCTTCTAATGTGGGAACCATGGTGTCGCCATCTAGCCCCCGGGCATGGGGAGATGCACTTTGGCCCGCAGCCGCCGCTGGCATCTGCTAGGGTGACAGGCAGCTCCACCCGTCACCCCCAGCCTGCGTTCATGGAGGACGGAGGTCATTCTGCGACTTCCGACGTCCGAGTCGCCTTCGCTTATGGCGGGCAGTGTGGGCCCGTAGTCTTCTCCGGACCCGTTCCACCGCCTCCTTTTCGAGCATTACTTGTTAGCTGAAGGTAGAGGCAGCTGCTCAAGTACTCGCACATCGTACCATCACCGTGAGCAAGGCGGCGAGCGAGACAACTCCCACTCCTAAGGCCGCACCTAAGACCCTCCTCGTCGTCTCCCACACTCGATCAGCGTGTGCAGCCCCAAATCCTCGCTCGCATCATAGTGATTCACTGTTTATGTTAGGCTTATACGACTTTGATTCTACAACCTAGGGAGGAACTTGGGACGTTTTGCCAGCTCGCGTGTTTCCTTTCTCTTACAGTCTCGGAGCCCCGAAAGCCGTCTAGGTAGAGACCTTCTAGAGAAAACATTTATAATGGCGACCACTATTCTCTGGACTGCACCCAAGCTTACCATCAGGCTGGGAGTTTATCGAAGTACTGGAGTTAGACCAGTTATTAGATTTTTGAGGGCTCCAACGACCCGTAACGACTACCATAGGTTTTCGAATGACAGCCAGGATGACTTAACGTGCTCTCCGA
Source organism: Pelosia muscerda (assembly GCA_963691645.1). Lineage (NCBI taxonomy): Eukaryota > Metazoa > Arthropoda > Insecta > Lepidoptera > Erebidae > Pelosia > Pelosia muscerda. The sequence goes on from OY829104.1 coordinate 2,691,477, forward strand.
GACCAGACCAACGTAAATAGTAAAAAAAGTATTTATGTACACAAATATTTGCACTAAGCGGAGATCAAATCTGCGCCTCCATTGTAGCAGCCGCGTTTGCTACCACACTTCCTTGTTTTATATCTATCTACTAGACCAACCAGTTCATTTGAAGCTATCAATAAGTTCAGAACACTAATGGTACAGCAGCTACGTAAGCATCTGCTGTATTCTGGGTCAAGGTTGCTGGTGCATAACACATATTTTAACGTAATTTTGTCTTATGTCCGTTCGTCCGTAACTTGCGTCATTACGACTACGCATCACATCTCTGACGGTAGTTTTAAATAGTTCAGTAGACCTTTTTATTGGTCATAACAATTAAATAGTCTGTATATAACAAAACGCGGTGTTGATGACCTCCGTAGCTTGGCGGTAGTGAACGAGGCTGCTACGCAGGAGGCGTAGGTTCGATTCCCGCTCAGTGCAAATATTTGTGTGCATTAATATGAATATTTGCATGGGTCTGGTTGTTTCTATGTATAAAATATATGTATTTAGGTATGTATATTCATCAGCATTCTAGAGCCCATAACTGAAGCTAGTTAAACTATGCTTACCTAGGCCTAGGTGGTGTTGTGTAGATTGTCCTAGAATATATATTTATTATAAAGAAAATAAAATAAAATGTAAAAATGATACCAAAGCACGTAACGCTATCAGATACCGTATACGATTCTTGCTTATAAAACTCATGATAAATATCAGAGCTGCTTTTCACCATATAATATAAAAATGACTGAATACACAATCATCAATCAGCCTATCACAATCCAGCGCTGGACATAGGCCTCTCCTAATGTGCGCCACTGCTCCCTATCCTCCGCCTTCCGCATCCAGTCTGTTGCCGCCTTTTTCAGGTCATCAGTCCATCTGGCTAGGGGGCGTCCTACCTTCCGTACACCAAATAAATAATAATAAATATCAGTACTAATCGATGGCAACCTCTGTGGTGTGGTGGTAGTGAACGCGACTGCTACGCAGGAGTCGTGGGTTTGATACTTGCTCAGGGCAAATCTTTTTAAGTATGAATACTTTTGCACTCGTGCTTCGGAGAGCACGTTAATCCATCGGTCCCGATTATCTTAACGAACATCTATGGCAGTCGTTACAGGTCTAACTGAAGGACACCAATAGGCTTTGGAGGTTAAATGGCAGTAACTTTTTTATACCCCTTAAGTGGCAGACTAGTACACGGCCCACCTGATGACATACATTTCCTTATAACAATATTAGTTACAATAGCCATCTTGAGGTTTTACAAAAGCTATTGACCGCGATAGAAACGTATATACACTTGTAAAATAATTTTCACCTCAAACGCGTTTACATTATTTCAAGGTCGAAATGTCATGACAACATTGCGGTAAAGTGGTTTATTGCCAAACACTACGTATAATGGATTACTAGTACATACTATACAGGATGGTTTCTTGGTAAATGTTCAAATTAAGAATATAGAGGGCTTTAGCAGCAGCGATAGGTCCAAGAACAGATTAGTGAAATGCGTGAAATATATGGAGGATAATGGCATGTTATTATTAGAAGTATAAATCAACATAACATAACATAGCATAAACTTACGCCTACATCCTCAAAGAGGCAGGAAGAGGTTTAGGTTCCAATGTAATAGTTGGCGAGCCTATTGCCATTAACCGGGCACTTATAAACCTGCGATAAATACACACATAACTTCGAAAAGTCATTGGTGTGTGCTATGGTAAAACCTGGTATCGAACCCAAGACCTCGTCTCAGCAGTCCATTACCCATACCACTAGAGTACAACGGTATATATAAATCAACAGTCTCCTCACAACCGCGCTATTGAATTTAATATGTCAAATGAATTTAAATATGCACTTATTATGATAGCCGGCTATTTCTAACAAGTTGAGAAGTTTATAAATAAAAGTTTCTGAGCTCTTATATTCTGTCATTTGCTCACACCTATGTTCAGTAAAAATATAAAATATATAATTATGTCACTTACATACACACTTTGTTCCTCAAGTATTAGTAATAACTCTATGATTTCAACCTTGTTGAAGAGCAACGAGTCGCCTCATAAGTCATGTCATATGTCAACTTTTCATCTCATTCAGAATCGCTTGTTACTTGTCATACGTTGACGTGATGTGAAGTGAAAACTACGAGTATGATGGCTTTTGTCTTAACGTTAGAGTTAGGAACTAGTAGACTGAGTCAGCTGGGGTTGCAAAGAATACCTGTGACCCGAGACGGCGCGAGTCCAATAAAACTGAGGCCTGCAAAAAGGCCTGCCTTGAAAGACGGCTAAACCGGTCACTGCTGGAATGACATAAGCAGGACCTTGTCACGGAGTTGATAATGCTGCGATAGATGTGCGTAAAGTTCGCGTTAGGAACTGCCGTATCCGCAGTAGCTTTCATGTCTGTGACATTGCGGATAAAATGCAGTAAAGTCATCTTTGCTGAATGGTCACGTTTTGCGAAAACCGTCAGGCTAGATGACTAATAAATATCTGGTAATGCAACCCGACCGGGTCCCGGTAGGAGGGGTAGATCCAAGAATATGGCTTAGTGACATTCATGATATTGGTCTCACTACCAGGGATGTCTAAGACCGCACGAAGTGGTGAAGTAAAAGCCGGCAAGCGGACCAGGAATAACACAATGGTAGTGATGATGAGTCCTATGAAACTTCCCTTGCCGAGCAATAACCGATGCAAGGAGTCATTTTAATAAAAGAAGAAAAAGAGCGACGGGGGTTTGCTCGTGTTTTTTTTTGTGTTTAGAATTTTGGTAGAGACAAGAACCTTTCATAAACTTAAGAAACATATATGTTGGTCCCGGTGGAGTAGAATATGGCCTTCTCTTTCCATGGGTGTTAAGTACAGACGGGGAGAGGGAGTAGGATAAGAGAGACTTGTAGTAAATATATAACCCAAGATAAAGTACCCGTTACACGACAATAGGCTCGCCCCCTATGAAAACCTACAGTGAAAATCATAGTTAGCAAAATGTGAGTGTCCATGCACCTGTGGTGATATCACATGTACGCACCGCCATCTAGCGACAGCAAGACGTTACAAAGTTCTCGCGCTAGTACAACTTACATAGATACAACTACCCAAAGACAACCATTGAGTCGCGGCCTGCCAAGCGTGATCACCTGCCTAGTTGAAGGATCCTACCTTTGCGTCAGAGTTGCATATCACCTCGTTTCTCCACACATCTATGCCTATCCCTTTAAAGATTCACAGTTGTGAATACTCGTATACACGAGTATACATATATATAGTATATGTACATATGTTTGAAATACTGGTACACCTCTAAATATGTGAGGCGAATGACCCGTCTCTCACTTTAGATGCTGCATGGACAAAGACGGAACTGCTCACAGTCAACGACCTTTGATTTAAGGACGTTGTTCCTGATTTGAATACGTAATACTTCGCTTAATGAATCTAATGAGTGTTCACATGCGTCTTGGCAAGTATATAATTGCAAAGTCATGTTTTTCCGCCTATGAAGAGGCGGGTAGATTTAAGATCAGTGGAGGCGATTAGAATGTCGCAGGTTGCAGAATGGCCTTCGTCCTCCTGAGCTATGGGTGTGACAGATGGAGTCACCTGTCGCCCTAGCAGGAATAGGAGGCGAGAACGGCGCGATCCGCAACCTTCCCTATACAAAGAAAGATTGGTACACCTTAGTCCCACACCCAGGGCGACCTTCAGTGCCCCCGGGCTACCTTACTGCTGCTAAGATACTTGGTTTTAAGAAATTGCAAGAATCTTTACAACTGACCAAAATCCTGCTGTACAACACTCTCATTAGGAACATCCTTGAATACTGCAGTATGGTATGGCAGCCACACTAAGCGACACAATGGCTAAAACTGGAACGTATACAAAAGCGATTTCTTTGTCATCAAAAGTTTTCTAATGTGGCAAAGAGTTGTGAATTCATTCTATGACCGCAGACTACCACATTTCAATATCAAATCACACTACTATAATATCCACCCTTAAGAATAATAATTTGTGGTGCTAATTCTTCTTGTATAGTACTGACTTGTACACAGTACTTAATTATTGTAGCCATGTAGTTTATATCCAATTACAGCCATCTACATTAGTTTCTTTTTATTACCACAGTATATTTGTTTCTTTGTCATAAAAAAATAATATAATCACTTATGTTATGTTGTTTGACATAGTTAAGATTTTCCTGTTATTGAACTAATTGGTTCAAATAACTGAAGTTAGTAATGTTACTTTTCGCATATTGTGACCTATAAATAACTCACACACAAGCTCACTGGAGACTTTTGTGCAATAAGTAAGAACCGCGGTAGCCTAGTGGTATGGGTGGTGGACTGCTGAGACGAGGTCTCGGGTTCGATCCCAGGTTTACCATGGCACACACCAATGACTGCGATGCTTTTCGAAGTTATGTGTGTATTTATGCGGTGTCATATAGACTACCGATACATCGAAGTGCTGAAGTGTTTGTATAAAAACGCCACCATGTCAGTCCGAGTACAAGATCAGAGCACAGCGGCGATACTGTTGCAGAGGGGAGTGAGACAAGGAGATGTAATATCTCCGAAGCTCTTCACCAATGCAATGGAGGATGCCTTTAAGCTACTGGAATGGAAAGGTCTTGGCATTAATGTTAATGGCGAATACATCACTCACCTTCGTTTTGCCGACGATATCGTGCTCATGGCAGAATCGCTGGAGGATCTAAACACAATGCTCGACGACCTCAACCGAGTCTCTCAACAGGTGGGCCTCAAGATGAATATGGACAAGACCCAGGTTATGGCGAATGCTCATATTCTAAGGCCCTCCCCAGTGTCAGTTGAAGGCTCGACCCTCGAAGTTGTAGACAAGTACGTCTACCTTGGACAGATGGTCCGATTAGACGGATCAAACTTCGAGGCGGAGGTCAATCGTCGAATCCAACTCGGCTGGGCAGCGTTCGGGAAGTTACACAGCGTCTTCTCGTCCAAAATACCTCAGTGCTTAAAGACAAAAGTCTTTAATCAGTGCGTGTTGCCAGTGATGACCTATGGCGCCGAGACGTGGACCCTCACTATGCATGGGCCTCATAAGAAAGCTCAAGATCGCACAGCGAGCTATGGAAAGGGCTATGCTCGGAATCTCTCTGCTAGATTGAATCAGAAATGAGGAGATCCGCAGACGAACGAAAGTGGTCGACATAGCCTACAGGGTTAGCAAGCTGAAGTGGCAGTGGGCGGGGCACGTAGCAAGAAGAACAGATGGCCGTTGGAGCCAAAAGGTTCTTGAATGGAGACCGCGTACCGGTAGACGAAGCGTGGGACGGCCTCCTGCGAGATGGGCGGACGACATAGTCAAAGTCGCGGGTACCCATTGGATGCAGACCGCCTCCAACCGGTCGGATTGGAGGTCGATGGGGGAGGCCTATGTTCAGCAGTGGACGTCTTGTGGCTGAAATGATGATGATGATGATGTGTGTATTTATCGCAGGTTTGTTAGTGCCCGGTTGATGGCAATATGCTCGCCACCTATTACATTGGGACCTAAATAAAAACTGGCGAAATGTGGGTGCTAGCACCTCTGCCTACCCCTTCGGAGATATAGGCGTGATATTTTAAAAAAAAAAAGTGAGAACAATAATTTTTCTCTCCTGTGCTGATAGTACAGAAGCTATCTTAAAATTAGCTCCTGCCTCTCACTACCTCTTCAAGGAGGGCATTTGGTTAATATAGGGTCAGCTATACGAATTTCATGACTCTGTTGTTACAAACATAACTACTTTTCAACAGCTTGCTCGGTTATTCTACGTAACAGTCAGATGTTTGAAATCATTATTCATTATGTCTCGTAATGAGTAGTGTATATCTAAGTCAAAAAGTGTATCACAATATTATGTAGACATACATGTTTCTTTATTCCTTATACAACATCACTTATATACTTGCCTAGATACGAGTAATAAAAACGTAAGAAAAAAAAAGTAGATACGAGTGAGAAATGAGAACGAATTCGAATTATTTGAAAGGCCATTCGAACCAGGATTGCTTGAACATGCGATGGAATCGCGACGTTGTTGCAAATGTTGCAACTGCTTTTGCAACTGCCTTTCTAGATATCCAAGTTAAGTCAATAAGTCATAAGAAGCAAGTTCCGAATGACCACGATCGTTTCGTAACGACCGCTTCCGAACACAGGTACACCATAGAAGGACTGAATATCTAATAGTACTAACGTACAATTTAAATATGTGGTAGAACTATAGAGTTTATATTACTGACGTAAATGGAAGAACAATCTCCTCGCTACCGTGTTACTGTATTTAAAATGTCAGCGGTAGTGACTTGTGACTGATACCGGTTGATAAGGCTTTATAAAAAAATCGTTTCACGATTCTTATAATAATATTCTTTCACTTACCTACTCACGTCTAGGTTTTGTGTAAAAATAAGTACGTCACTGGCACATTTTCATCCTCTAAGGATAACTTTATAGGTCGAAATATTAGTACAATTAGATATTCTGTGGTTCTCAGTAGATCTAACTACCGAACCAGCAAAAGAATTATTTTCAAATGATTTGTGTACTATTTTATTTACTATTAAATTACAATATTTTTGACAAATATAATTGTAAAACTTTGACATTCATATGTGCTCTTTATGTGCCTAAACTGAATAAACGAAATTGATTCATTGATCATTTGATTCGTTGTAACAGTTTTTATTTCGAAAATAATTTGAAATAAAACATTTTATGAGTAGGTCGCTAACATTCGCTTTGCTCGCCCTGGCAACTATATTAGATAAATGTTACAAAATTATGCTATTAAAACCCTTAAAAATAAAAGCCTATATAATCTCACGTGCAAATCTCGTCCAGTCTAACCATATATTCGTGATTACTTTATCTACTCTGGAAAATCTGTAAGTCCTTCCGTCCGAGGTCGAATCGCGCCACTTGCGAAACACAGTTTATCATATTCGTACTGGCTCGCAAGAAGTATATGAAATACCTGCTGTGGGTACTCAGGTAGTTTAGAGAATAAATTTACTTTATAAGTAGCATGTATATAGTCATATACCTACTTATCTATTGGGATTGTAGAGATATCAAGTTTGCGCTAGGCGCCATCATCATCATCAACATTAGTCCTGGTTGGCTGAATTTGTTACCCTGGAAGAACGGCAAGTATCTATCTTGGTCGCACAGTTGTTGATGGCAGTTCAAAGATGATTTGGAACTAGGTATAGTTTCCATGACGGTAGCGATAGAGACCCTGGGTAGTTGGGGCAAGGAGGTCAAAGGTTGGGCCTGCTCAACAAGGTGTGTGTAGCTTCTGAGTTATCCCTCTCTCTCCGGCTAAGGAGTGAACATGAAACTGACAGGTGACTCCACCTATCTGCCCCAGACCCGCGCTCATGGAGGGTAACGGTCATATTGAAGAACAACATTAAAGAATAACCACTGAAGGCAATTTTTTCAACTCACACCTTTAACCACGAAGGGTGCAGAGGTGCTAACACCCACATTTCGCCAGTTTATGTTTAGATCCAAATGTATTAGGTGGCGAGTCTATTGCCATTAACCAGACATATATAAACCTGCGATACGCGAGAATCTTCAGGAAAGCGATAGTTATTCTTTGTCTACATGCCATTTCCGTGTCTAATACGTCCTTACCCAATGATTCCTCACGGAATTAATAAGTACTGCTTATATTAAGCCCAGCCCACATATCAAAAGGTTAATCTTTACAAACCTTTGACCTTAGAACCGGTCCTTTGTGCTAAACGTTTATATATTCACCAACGGTGGATCTAACCGCAGAATATGTTACGAACAGTAAGATTTTATCTCAATATACTTATTACTGCTATTTTTTTGTAGTTCTATCTTTGAATACTTTGGTTTCCTGGCGGCCTATTGTATAATTGTAATGTTAGTAAGTTGTATAATTTACATTGAGTATCCACCATCCATTAGATTACAACAAATTAACCTCTTTATTACGCACTAACCATTTAGTATTCACTGTATATCTTAAATGGTTAGTGCGTAATAGAGAGTAGTTATCAAATTTTGAGTCAGCAATTTTTATTTAAACATGCTAATAAATTTACCTAAATAAATAGAAACGGGTTGAGCACATATTCATCTCATCTTTGACACTGCAGAATGAGTCATGCAAATCCTTACGACTTAGACTTTATCATACTTAGTACTTTTGGTATGTGCTTTATAATCGCCTCTACTTACTTAAATAGACAATGAATCGCGAATTATATTGTTAGCGCAAAACTCGAAGACAGCTTGAGCAGTTCAAGTAATTCTTTATTTTATTTATTTTTCCTTGACCTCTACAAAAGGATTTTATGGAGAAGCGGGCACGGGATCAAAAGTTGTACATACATATTATATTAGTAGCCGCTAATATAATATGTATGTAGAGATCAGATGGTGGATGCTTTAAAAAGTTAGAAAATAATAAATAAAAAAATAAAAAATGAAAATGTTTATTTACCGACATACATACATTCGTAATTTACTGTTGACTCCAATCTAAATTGGAAAACACATACAGAAAATATTTGCACTAAACTGTACCAAATTTCATATGCTCTGTACATGTTAACAAAAACCGTAGACACATCCACTGTATTAACCGCATACCATGCCTATGCAGAATCGGTAATACGCTACGGCATAATATTCTGGGGTAACTCAACGGATTGGGGTATGGTGTTTAAGGCCCAAAAGCGATGCATCAGGTCAATCTGTAAACTATCGAAAACTGAGAGCTGCAAACCGCACTTCATTAATTTAAAGTTACTGACTTTCCCAAGCATATATATTATGGAGGTAGCTCTGTTTGTCAAGAAAAACATGGAGTTATTTGAACATCTTTGTGGTACTCGACATCAACATAAAATAAAAACAGTTAGAAACAAAACTTCTCTAATGAACAAAAGTGTTTTGTGTATGACATCTAGGATTTATAACAAACTTCCAATTGAAATATGCTGCACTAATAATATTAACGAATTTAAACATAAAATAAAAAACATTTTAACCAAAAAAGCATATTATAGTGTACAGGAATATCTAGATGACAAGTGTATATGTAATCCCTCTTAAATCTATCATTGTATGAGTTCTTGACTATCGTTTTCACAGTGACATTTTGTTATTGTTTATTGATTTGCTTGCTGACATAATAATATAAATTGCATCTTCGTTTACTGTGACCTTTGACATATACATTATTAATGAAATGACATTTGATATAAACTTGTAATAATTTGTATACCTGATCGACAAAACTAATTAAATGTATTCACTAATTGATTGGTAGTATTTGCACGCCTTGAGGCAGAATTTGGCTGTTTATTTATAATTATAACACCTATTGTATCTACCCATTTTCGCAAATAAATAATTTTGAATTTGAATTTGAATTTTGAATTTGACTGGAATATTTCCAAATAGTTTACATTTGAGTAGGTATATTGTGGAGCCATTTTGGTTATCACATTTCTTATAAAATGCTTAAAGAGAGGTGATAAGAATTTTTGATAACTTTCTTTGAAAACAATAAAAAAATTGAGATAGGTTATATGAGCTCAAAACTGTTTAGACATATTTGGTAATCAATCGTATTCTATTTTCAAAGCATTGAAATAGCTTCCTCTTAATTATTTTGAATAAATACGTAATAATAACATAATTTTAAATAAATACGTAATAAAACCAGTAAAACAACAATATCCGCGGCAAAACACTAGAAAATAACATAAACATGGAAAATCTATAATATATAATTACATTATTATCATCATCAATAGTTCCGGTAATGACACCGAACTAAGACATTCCATACTTTACGAGAAGTTCATATAAATGTCAACATACAAATATAAGTTCGACTTCCTCTACCGACTTCCAAATTAAGAAATTTGACAAATCATTTAGAGGTTGAATTTCACAGAGTGATTTCCATAAATTAAAATGTGAACTTATTAACGATCTACGTGTATTTTACGGTAGAAGACATTGGTTCGACTCCCACGCTGTGTAAATAAATTTTAATGATTATTTTTATTCGTACCCGGTTGGGGAGGCTGTGTCGGACTCGAACTGACTGAAACTAACGCCGCCTTAGGATCTTCAGTTCCTGAAGGTATAATAGTAGCCAACATTATCCCTCGCACCCAGGCAGATACGAGGCTATCATTTTGAGATAACGATATGTATATTAGTCTGGATAATTTTGAATAATTTGGATCCAACTGTCCAAAATTTGCATTTTGGAAGAGTTTCTGACTTCTATTTCTATTTTCCTTGATAATTAATCAATTAATTAGTCTTTCGCAGTCTACTCCTGAATATAGGTCTTTCCAAATGTTGGAAGGCTTTGATCGTTTTTGCGTTGGCCAAACGAGAGCCTGGAAATAGACCTCTCCCATAGTTGGGAGGTTTTGGCCGTTTTAGCGCTGGTCAAACGCGAGCCAAAATATCTTAATTTCATCAAGTTCGTTGTTAAACTGAGTTCCGAAAAGGCACAGAGTAAAGAAAACATAATTCTGGGGTGATGGTATGGGGTAAGCTACCGCCTGTGCTGACAACGCTGGAGGTTTGAGTGCCCAGTGTAAACTCCTTACACATTAACTAAGCGGAGTAGTAAGCCGCCATATCAGTTTTAAAACCTACACAAAAGATCTCTAATGTTGTCATATTTTGATATGACTACGAATTAAAGGTGTGTTAAACGGCTTTAGCCTCACAGCGCTTAATAAGCTAAGCTTATAATTTTAAGCAGACTTATAATACAGCCTTTTACTTGTATTCCTTTTTTTGTAAATCTTTGAAAAATATACGTAATTGTTTTTCTTTATGTTATGTTTAAGCAGCCATTTTTAATACGAATAAATTACACGACGCAGACGCCCTTATCAAATATCAGTTCTGTATCTGAGGGATATTTATTTATTTACACTTTATTGTACACCAAGTAAAAATGCATAATTGAAATCTATAACACTAAGGATGCAGTACAATGGGCAGCCTTATCGCTTTAAGCGATCTCTGTCAGACAACTTTTGGATGGTAATTATGATCGTAGTATTGAGTAGCAGTTGTTATGGCGTACTTAGTAGTTTAGTCCACAGGTCACATCAAATATGTATGCACAAATGTCCCAATACAATATGTATGCACAAAAATCGCCAGATATTGAACATAGTCACAGATCTATTACCAATAGATCACTATTTCTGTAGAATTGAAAGATAAGAAAAATAATTATACAGTATTTTAAGATTCTGCTTATTTGTGAAGATTACGATATAATTTTTTACTTATGGTTGCAGATAGACATTTCATTATACTAGATAAAATGATATAATCACGAAACACAATCTCATAATTACAAGTACATAAAGGATTCCCCGAGCGCATAAAAACATCATTGACTCGTAGGTAATTTTAATGATTGCGAATTTATACAAAGAGATTTTAAGTACATTCCCACGTCATTATTAAATAATACAGTACAATACTTACTCGTGGCTAGGTGGGTAATCAACTAAGAAACATTGTAAGGTTGAGCTGCACTTGTCAGGTTAGTCTTTATAAAGTGTATTTTGAACACATCGAAACCCCTCCTCCATCTGCATATATAGACGATAAGCCGTGCATCGGTCTAGGTCGCCATATAAATATTTACTGTAGATTTAGATTGTAAAAAATGAGTGCTCAAGACGGGACTCGAAGCCGCGATCAGCCTCTTACAGGGCGAATGCTCTGCTCTGATCAACTGTGCTAAAATGTAAACCTCTTGAGCAATCGAAATTCTCTTATACGTGGGCTTTTGCCTATTATTTGTGGTTTCTTGTGAGTAGTCAGAGATAAACGTGTAATCTGCAACAATGTAGACTAGAACTAAATCAGTTGGATAAAAACTTGTACTTTATTTTAACAGTGAGTGTATTTTATTATCGATATTAAGTGGAAAATAAAAAAGTCACGAAAACGATGGTATGACCGTGATACTGTCCTGATTTAGTAATATTTGATGACTAAAAAAAAGAAATATCGCTGTGAGAGTTCCACAAGGTTTGCGGTTATGGTGTGTTCAAGATAATGTTATAAAAACTACTTTAAATTGCGCTATGAAGTAGGCAATTTATTATTACAAATAGGTATATTTAAATCTACAAAAATCTATAATGAAATAGGAGAAAATTTCTCATTCCCACCCAAGGCTATATTTCTACCTTATTTCGTACTATTTCTGAGGACTATATATTATATACATCTATATTAGTTCTATTACTTAATCCTTCACTAATAACAGTTAGTCGTGAGCATAGATACAATTAAGAAATAATTTTAAAAGCGACTGAAATTATTATCCCATAACATATAGTGTAATTTGTTGTAATCGATCACGGGTTTCCCCGTTAGTACGAGAGCCCACGACCAAAATTTTTGTCTCATAGCAATACGGCCAAAACCGCATCAAATCGATAGATACGATTATTCTGGACTCGAAAATACCAATATCAGACATTTTCCGCGTAGCGTTTGATCTGACCGAATTTTCAAAATTGTCAAAGAATTTTACCGAACTGCATCATAGCAATATGTCTGATTTACAGACTGTAGTTGAATGATAGTTCTGAGATACCGGAAACATATTTTTCAGACGTTAGTGGTGTAGCGCAAACCCGTAAAATCACTTAAAAAAATTAAAAATGAGACAAAAAAAATGTCTCATAGCAATACGTCTGAAAATCTTTTTTATTAGTAAATTTTGTTTATTTGATACGAACAAAACAATTTTCAGACGGAAATGTGAACGCAATAAATTTGTAGACCGTTTTGAATATGTTAACAAATTTTACCGATCGGTATCATAGCAATATGTCTGAAAATTTTTGGACATGATAAAATAAGTTGTCCACATGTGCAAAAAATTTTTATCAGACAAATTAAGTGTAGCACCTTCTCTATCAGACAACTTTGCGATACTCAGATATCATTTAAAAATCGTATTGAGGCATCTTGAATTTTCTGTTACAAACCAAAGAATACGTTGCGACCCTGAATTTATTAGATGATAATTAACAAAGAATTTACCCGAAACCGTAACATTGAACTTGAAGAACTGAAATAAATCGCACAAAAGGAAACTGGGATGAAGTTGAAAAAAAACGGTTTATTCAAAGTTACAAAATATTCTCGTATTCAATCGCTGTCGGATTCGGAATCGTCGTCGAAACGTTAAACGTTATTTTCATTTTTGGGAGTATATGCTACACTTAAAGTGTCTGAAAACAGGTTTTTGGTAACAATGGCAGCAATACGAAAAGTTGAAAAAAAAAATTATCCGTATTGCTATGATACAGGTCGGCTAAATTTGTTGACATTTTCAAAAATGCGCTCATGCTATATGCTACGCGCAATATGTCTGAAAACAAACTTTTTCGTAATACAATTATAAAATCTATGTACATTTTTACTATCAGACGTATTGCTATAATACTGACTGTCTTTTTTTTTTGACACAGCAGAAATGGCCTCCCACGCAGTTGCTACACTTTCGACCGTTACTACACACCTAGTCGGGTTCAGAATCATACAATCTAACGATTTTATAGGGTTATTGCCGTATTGCTATGAGACATGGTTTTGGTCGTGGGCTCTCAGGCTACGTGATTTGTATCATTTACATTCTATGTCTGTTTTGAAAAAAGAAATCAAGTTTGTTTGCTTTTTCTGCGTGAAGTATTACAACTTTATATTTTTATCTTTGTAAAATGATATTACTCTGCAACTAATCTAATCAAACAAAAAAAATGATGTCATTTTGTATTACTAGAGGTATCAGGCTCCTAATTACATCTAGAGCCCTATGGGAGGTTCCCTATCCTCAGGGTAGGACCCCAAGGATATATATAATTAAGTGTTAAAAATATATTAACTTCGTTATTTTTTTACTGCAACACGCAATTCGAACTATTGCTATTATATTTTTTAAATTTTCAAGATATTAATGTATCTTTGCGATAAGATTTCCATAATAATTATGTTATACTGGCAGAAGAACATATAATGTGGTTAATGGTACGATTAACGTGAATATAAGTTATCTAATCGGGCTTGGGGGAATATTAGTAACTCTTATAGCTAATTTTATTTTAAAACAGAAGATAGGATTGAAGTTTATATGAAAAGTTGCCTAGCTATCCTACCCATAAATTCTTAAGATAGAATTTAGAGATAGAATAGAGGACTAGGAGATGATTGATCAAGTCTGAAAATAGTTTTGATTCATTAAACGGTCTTAGCACCCATTACAGACGTATTGAATTATAATTAAGTAAGATCACAATATAGTAGGTACTAACATTTGACCAACTGTTACTACAAACCATAAAGTTACAAATTATCAACCATTATCAACTTTGACAGAAATATATATTGCAGTGACGTCAATGTTTAAACACTAAAACTCACAAGTCACTGCCATTGACATTTTAATTTCGGTAACGCTGTAAAGAAGTCTGTTGGTCTATTTACGCTAGTAATAATAATATCTATGCTACAAAAGTACCAGTTAAAAGTACTCGTCACGTCTGTTGGACTTGACGAGTACTTTTGACATCCAATAAATACCTATAAGTAAGAAACGAAACTTAATTAATATTTTGACTTATAGAAACAGCAGCAACAAAAAGTCAATTGTTGAGTAGAAACAATGATCAAGCTTGACCATCATCCATGCGTTAACCTCGGTATCCAGGGTCCGTATTTCCCAGTCTAATTGAATAAACACTACCAAATACCTAGGGAGGTGACCGGTGGAGTCGCCTATCGCCCTAGCAGAAGCAGGCCGCGGTGACGGCGCAAAAAAAATGGGTCCCCCACGTCTGGGGGCTAGACTGGGACACCGTAGTCCCTACACCTGAAGGGGGCTATCTCGAAAGAGATTGCCGGGGTCTGCAGGGGTGCGAGGGATATATTGGTTACAATCTCACCACCAGCAACTAAGAACCCAAACACGGCGTGCGTTTTCGTCGGTTCGAGTTTAACATAACCTGCCTAACCGGCTCTGGCGGGGGTGTTGGAGGATGAGGGATTTATCGCACTATAATAAAACGGTACCAATATCGACAGCTTAGGTATCTATGTAGCTGTACTGTACATAATTACTGCATTTACGGCCATGATTATTATGGTGTTCGTTTGATTGATTGATCTCAAACACGTAGATAGCTGCAATATGCAAAAAGCAAAACATATTTATATAATACGCGAAGCCTTTAATAGATGCTGGTAATCACAATCTTGAATGATAGAACGTAACGACTTGGTTTTTCTAAACATTATTCAATGTTTATCAAGAGTTTTCAAAACAAATCTGTTAACAAATATATTTATAACATGTTAAGTTTAGAAAATGTCAAGTGTAAAAAACTTAAGTTCTACAACTATTAATTTTTGGTTGATATATAAATTCTTTAAAATAGGAATTTTCTTTATTTTTCTATACCGCGTACTTGACAAATAAATTCACGGCCCATCTGATGGAGGGGTCACGAATAACGTGGGCCTAAAGACGCGCTACCTACTCTTCAACAACTTTGTTGAGAAGCCCTTAGTTTTTTCACATCACTCGGTAGATAACACTGGAATCTAATTACTGGACATTTCACAAAGTTATGTAGTACCTAACAGAAGCTTTAATCCTAAAAATGATACGGCTTCACGGTCTACTATACTGTACTGAATATTACTGTATGGAAACAAGTGTAACTACTGCTAGTTTCTTTTTCGCCGCTCCAGGAATACATGAAAATATATTGACCACCACCTCTTCGAAAAGGGCATAATAAGGTTCTATAGAGTCCTCAGCACGAGTGTGACGACCCTGGTGTTGCAATCATCTTTAGGTCACTTTCCATAAAATATGCAGTGTGCTTGACAACCACCGAAGTTGAATAAAAAAACATATTATAATTATAATGCAAAATCAATATCATTAAGAAGGTTTAACAGGAACTGGTATTATACATGTCTGTCAGCTTCGGTAATCTTTCCTCATCAGTAGCCTCAGCACGAAATACTATCGAATTCGTAATGTAAAGAAATCGACAGAACGGAGCATTGCGATTGGCGGGCTACACAAGCACACAGGTTCACAAGAAACCCGACTGCCAATCACAATGCTCCATTCTCTCAAAACGTACATTTACATTACAAATTCGATAGGAGTTCATTCTAGTGCTACAGTTGTGCTGCGTTCTCGTGTTCCACCTGTTCAGTATATAAAAATAAATTTTGAGAAAGTTGATGTCGTGACTTATTTTTATTGGTCGAGACAACGAAATGCCGTAACTTAGAATTTGTTAAACTATAAGATTATTATTACAATATAATATTCAACAATACTGCTTAATATGTATCAAGTAAATGATGTAAATAAAACAATTACATTATCAAGATTATATTATTTTAGATTAATGTGTCTCATTTGCATAAAAATAAGTAGATAACTGAAAAAATAATGCTATCAGCCAATTTACGATTTGTTCATTTTATATAACATATGTTACATTTAAATATTTATGTATTTATTTTTATCTTACATAGTTGTATTTTTAAACAGTATTCTGTTTATCTAAAGGTTGTCTAGAAGCGAGTGTTCTTTACTAAAAGGCCGGGAATTATAAATTTCATGTGTTACTATTATGTGCAACTGAGAGTTTAAATTATCATCTACCTATCAATGTTATTTATTTATTTTTAAACTTTGATCCATATAAAAGCTAAAATTATCCTTAACGACATGTAATTTACAAGTGTAATTATAAAAATACTAAGTAATTTTATTACTTCAGGAAATATTTACAAGTCACAATTGGCTATAATTATATTTTATAATTATCACATGACAACTATTTGCATCTGCAAGTATATGTATAAAAATAAATCAGTTTGTTTTATATATTATTTGTTTTATTTTATTTTTTGTTTTGTGTATTATTATAATGTCATGCATTGTTGTAGATGATTTATTTTGTATTACATTGTTTTGTTGCTTTGTTGTAATGCACAGGGCCCTGCAAATACATTATGGCCTACTTCTACCACACCACGTACGTCGTAGCCGTGTATCTTTATTGTTCACATAGCCTGACGGTCGTTACAAAACGTAGACGCAACGCAACTTTCCTGTTTTTTTTTCTATCGTGCGCAAAATCCTTACGGATGCCATCTCCATCAAAAACGGTAGAGGTGATTATGTCGGACTTGAACCAACCAAAACGCACGCTGTCCATGGGTCCTTGATTGCCGGGGGTGATATTATACAAGACATATCTCTCGCACCCCGATAGACCCGGGCACATCTCTTTTGAGATGACTCTCTTCCGCTAATGTGGGGAACATGGTGCCCCCAGCTAGCCCCATGCTTCCTGCATTCTTCAACTCTTTTGTCAACTCTATGATTGAATGCGCATTGAGATTTTCTTAAATTATTTGAGAGTAAATAAGTGACCGGGCCATGGTAGAACCCTATAAAGAGATATCTGCAAATGCAAATACAGTTATTAATAGTCACAATACACGTGTAATTTACACACTTTCCAGAAAAGGTATAAGGAGTGAGGCATTTCTCACATCAATTCTTCAAGCACCTACCTTGAGAAATCTCTGCATCACCCTAAGGTTGACTGGTAGAAAATGCCAATGGCATTAAGTCCGCCTTTGTACATTATTATGTATTTGTGCAAAAAGTTTAAATAAAAAAAAAAAAAAATAATCAAATATAAAGTACGTACACGTAAGGGCCGCATTCCACGATCCGCCATTTAATAGTATCAATGAACCAGCATGTTTGTTTTTCTTTATTATTCATACCTAAGACCACAATACCTAAGTACCATGCATCGCATTTATTATTACTACGATATAATTATTCAAAGTCATTAAATGACACTTATATAAGCAAACGCTATGTAATTATAGATTCTTTAATTTTATATGTTTTTTAAAGTGTTAAGTCAATCATTTTTATATGCAGACAAAGTATACGAATGATAAATATACTCACATTTAAAATTTCGCATTGCATAAAATATGGTTCTTTTGCGAACCATATTTTATGCAATGCGGGTATTACCGCGATCATATGATAAATACAATAATTTACCTTTTGATTTGAATGACGTTTCGGTCAGGTTGCACTAACCGTGGTCGCAAGCTGAGTTCTGACCAAGGCGAGTGCAACCTGGTAATTATTGTATACCTATTTCACTAACCATGATAAATATAATATTGAAGTAAATTTCTATGATCCCGTGGTTCCGAGCAGAGTAGAGTTGGGTCGCCCTGTCTTTTCCCATGCGGTCACATACAAGACAACTGTTTAACATCAGACAGATATATACAGCATAGACTCAGCCTCGGACGCACGGCTCGACTCAAAAGTAGTGAAAACTTCTCTCTTTGGCTACTGAGGGAATAGGCGTATTGCTGCTTGCTCGTATTGCCTATACTATGACCACCTCGTATGTACAACGATATGTAATCTGAAGTAGATTAGGTATTCCACAACTGGAGCATATCCAGAATGAACAACTTATGTGAATAAACTCGTTGCCCCATAGCGAGCGGTTCAATTATGTAGAATGGAAAATTATAAATATACCGAACCGCGGTAGCCTAGTGGTATGGGTAATGGACTGCTGAGACGAGGTCTCGGGTTCGATCCTAGGTTTACCATGGCACACACCAATGACTTTTCGATGCTTTTCGAAGTTATGTGTGTATTTATCGCAGATTTATAAGTGCCCGGTTAATGGCAGTAGGCTCGCCACCTATTACATTGGGACCTAAACATAAACTGGCGAAATGTGGGCGCTAGCAGTGCTAGCTCCTCTGCCTACCCCTTCGGGGATAAAGGCGTGAGTTTATGAGAGATGAGAGGAAAATTATATTATGTACCCACATACCTTTGTGTATATTTATAAATGTTTTTTTTTTGTTTCAGATTCATTACGGTTCATCGACCTTTGTCCAACATGTTGTTCAATAGCTTGGTATTTATATGTTACTTTGCTATATACACTGTACTACTAGCCATCGGAGGGCTGTGGTGTTTTGAGGAATGTGCTCCGACGGAGGAGGAGGAGTATGAGTTCCAGCATCAACAGCAATCAATACTGTATTGACAACGAAACTTGTGAGTGTTTTTTTAATGTATATAAATATATTTTGATATGACTATTAGTTCTATGAACAATGAACTTTGTGAGCACCCTTTGCCAGACCCACTTTTAGGTGGAGGTGTCTCCGTAACTAGGAAGTGGACAATTTATTTTTTGTCCTAGACTATGGGCAAATTGTAGGTTACGTGTAGATTTTATCCCCATTTTCCCCTCTATCAAAACAGGGTTGGCAAAAATGACTAACTATTTCAATCAAAGGAGATGTGCGCCAAGGATGTCAGATATGGATTTAGAAAACGCACCCCTAGACCAGACATACCCTGACATACGGACGAAGGCAAAATTGACCACCTAGTCGAAACAGAGACTCTCATTCGCTTTCCTCGCTCGGTCAATAACATCACGCTACTATTCAAGGGAACGCAGCAGTAGTAATTATAAATGTCAACATATATCTGGAAGCTTCCCCTAAGTTATTTGAAATACTTTGTTTTAAAAGTATGTTTCAAAGTACATAGTAGTTTTACCGTTCATTCTTTCCACAATGTAATATTACTTTACTATACTATCAATACAGGACAATAAATGGGACAAAAAAATCATCATATATTAATTTAGAGGCGAAAAAGGAACAAAATATGGGGCGAACGAAAAGGCGGAACTCGTAAAATGAATGCGGAATAAATAGGTAACTTTATTGTTCATTGCAAACCCCTGTGCTGAGCGTTGCGAGTTCAAACCACGGCCATTGCACTATCGATGTGAACTTCGTCTCAACACAAAACATGTCATAACTGAAGTGATTAATGAGAAGATTAATAGTTTCTGTTACTTTTCAGCATTTACAAAAAATCCCACAAAACAAATAAATTTCGTGAAAATGTAAAAAAAATATTCTAAATAAATGCTCAATAATTTTTTTATCCTATATTGTCATGTATTAATTGTCATCATTTTAAAAAAAATCGTCATTGTAAAAAAAATCAAAATCATAAAATAAATACGTTAGTTGTTAAAATCGTGAATTTATAATCGTTTTTTTTTGTAATATTTTCTTTTGGTTACATTTTGAAAGCTATTTATAAGTAAATCTCTATTTTCTCTGGGTCGCTTGTTAAAGAAGCGTATACAGGTTGGAAAGAATTACAAACTTATTGTAGTCTGCTATCACAGACTACAAGATTGTTTCACTGAGGTGATATCCGTGGGGATTCCGTGCACGATAAAAAAAGGGCGATGAGGTCGAAGATGATGATAAAGAAATTACAAATGTCCATTAGTTTTTCATAGTTTAACAACAAACTAAACTATTCAGCTGCAATTATAGCACAAGCGTCAGTACTGACGTCAGTCAAAAATGATGAAAACACGTCATGCCAAGTTCATAGCAGTTTAAATGTTACAGGCACACTAATGTGATAGACGAGTCATTACAATAAAACTTCAAATTTATTTATAATATACCATGTGAATTCTATAACCACTTCTTACTGTAAGTACGACATGACGAATAACATAATATTTTAGGCAAAAGGGCCATGTGTGGGTCATTTGCCAACCGATATATTAGAATTAAGAACAATAAATTATAGATATATTATATCCTTCTAATTGTTATTTATTTAAGAATTTAAGTTCAATGATTAACGAAGCAGCCTACGCGATCTAGAGATGCCAGGTAGTGTTAATTCGGGCAATTACGCTATCTACATGCACCCACTCCTATTATAAGCATTTACGCCTAGCTAGAGGTTAGCGACTAGTAATATCAGTTACAAGTATTCTTAAAAAAGGAAATGTATCTGCACCCTATTTAACTAAGCTAAATTGCTTATATTATTTATACTGTTGATTGGTGGCACTTGGTGGAGCTTACTTTTATACATAACTAGCTGACCCGCACGATTTCGTCTGCGTCAACCCCTTTTTTGCAACATTTTTCATTCCTGCTCCGCACCTGTTAGTTGTATCATGATGTTATATACATATAAACCTTCCTCTTTAACCATTCTATCGATTAAAACAAACCACATCAAAATCCGTTGCATAGTTTTGAAGATTTAAGCATACAAAGGGACAAGAAAAATAGGGACAGAGAACGCGACTTTATTATATACTATGTAGTGATGATGATAGTGATTGATAACACACTTGCACTTCTCCACTGTATTTCTTGTAATCTGAAATGTGTGTGTTTGTGAGTGTGCAATGTGTGTGACAAGTGTGTTTTCAATTATGTATAAATTGCTTATATTAGTATATGGTTTATATAACTGGTGTGTATATCCGGGATTCGAACGCACGATCTCTCAATTGCTGAAACTTTAGCAACTAGTCTACCGCCTGAACTGATACATAAATTCGGAAGTACAACAAGGATACTCACTTCCACTTGTAATACTTAATTAACGATTACGAATTAGAAAATATAAATTCACTGAAAACAAGGTTGCCCCCTCTTACCTCGTAATTAGTGAGTGCCACTTGTAAACATTATGTTGTCTATATTCTCCAGTAATCATCTGTCATTAGTTTGAACTGTGTGCATGTATTTGCATATGTCGAAAATATCTCAGTTCTTCTGTATCGATGACGTCGATTTGTTTTTTTTTTATTTGACTTTTTTATAGAGTGCTCTTCTAATTTGTAATTGTGTAAATTGTGAAGAGATTTTGTGTGTGTGATAATGTCGTGATAATTCGTGATAATAGATGGTATGTATCATTATTTGACATTTTCATGCAATTGCAATTATCGAAAATTACCCAATTCTGCCCTTTTGCGTCTGAAAATTCCTTCGTATTTGGGTAGGGTTAGGGTAGCATCCTCGATCCGCTATTCCGAAAACAGTATGTCCTATTATGTCCCATCTTTCCACATGCACTTACTATGATATAGTAATAAATAATAATAATACATTTTTTGGTACCTAAACATAAACTGGCGAAATGTGAGTGCTAGCACCTCTGCCTACCCCTTCGGGGATATAGGCGTAAGTTTATGTATGTATGTATGTATGTATGTATATATTGATTGTTTACTTGTATAATTTACTAATTATTCAATATTCAATATTCCTTCCTATAGGAAATAGGTGTGGCTAGGTTTGTAAACGCACAGCTCGATTACCATTATCCTGAAACGGACTGTTCGATCGGACTACTATTATTAACTTTAATGGTGTAACTGTACAGATAGCGAACGGTGCAACAGTGCAAGGATAATAGTACCTATATCTCTGTGCGCACTATTCGACTACTGCTGCCTCTAATCAGTGAAGTTTGCAATGCATGTCCAACACCAATAAAATATCTGAACGACAATAAAAAAAAATCTTGTCCTTAAACTAGAATGTTTAAGAAAATGTATTTAAACGCAAAAGCCTTGGTACCTGCCATTAAATAATATATCACTATTATTCGTGACCTATGTAGCTAACGCGAGGTAGGTCTGTTAATGGTCAATTTAACAAGCAGGCCGAACTAATGGTAACCGTATGTGTGAACGTATTAAACAAACGCACGTTCAAAAGACATCAACGAAATGTGTCGTTTTTCTTTTTTCGTGCATAACTTTTTTGTTACTTTTGATATCACTGGTATTCCCAATACAGCTGAATAAAGTTGCTTGTGTTAGAATTGGGACTGAAATGGGTCTATATAAATAATAATAAATTAACAGAATACGTTGTAGATACATAGTTACTTGTATCGATGTCATTATTTTGGTAGTAAATTTGTACGAACATCCGGGCAACTTTTTTAACCGTAGATGTTCTCATGAGTTGCAGTATAGATAGGGATTAGAACTCAGATGTATTTGTCTGATTGTTGAGTTTAACTCACCTGATGGTAAGCTCAAGGCATAGTCTCAGGAAAGAAGGTTACCATTACAAACACGTAAAGGGTTACAATGGTGGCGCTCAGCTTGACGGCCTCATCAGATGCTTTTTCACGCCCCACTTAGTTGATTAATAAATTAAATTAAATTAAATTACATTGTTTCGTACCCAGTCAACATAAAAACGTGAGATAACACTTCAAATATAAGAAAACATTTATGTATACACATGTTTTACTTAAAATAGTTTTTACCTATCTTAATGCCGATCGTTAAAGGAGATAGGAGGTCCAAATAATGATATTCTGGAAGTCTGGAATTCTGATAGTCTGCAATTGTATTATATCCCTGTACCAAAATCTAACCCAAATCTGTTCAGCTATTTGATCGTGGTTGAGTAAAAAAAACTTGAAATAAATCTTACATTTGAATACTATTAAATAATAATAATTATTAATACAACACCACCTGCGTGGAGGTCGGTTACCACGGCTAAACATAGTCTTTAACCGAGCCCTAATCTACTGCCGTACATACAAAATTTCATCATAATTATCTTCAAAAATGCGTGCAAACGGAAAATTACGCACTCGATTTCACTGCGAGATAAGGAAAACTTGAAATAAAATCTTGTACCAACATCGGGTCAGCGTGGAAAAGCTTATGTCCAGTAAGTGGACTGTGATGGACTGATTGATCATCAAATTTAATTTTGTTTTCCGCGCTATAGTCCGATTATTCGCCGGAGTCAGTGGTGACTTAAACCGCACGGCCTTCTCAGACTATCAGTTGCTTAGGATTTTTTTTATCATGGCAATTTGATTTCACCTCACCTGATGGTAAGCTGAAGGCAAAGTCTCAGGAAGAGGAGGTATACCCGCTTAACCCAGATCATTGAAGGCCCCGCGGGTGTATGACTACGGTATTTCCATATTTTCTCGGATATTACCGTCAAAAATTACTAACCACCTTTTTCATTTTTTTTCATTCGTCTCTGTTCTGATTTTCATCACAATCGGTTCAGTGGTTTAGGCGTGACAGCGTAAAGAGGTACTATGACTAATTATAACGTTAGATACATGTATCAGAAAAAAATCTACATTCAGATAATGTTATAGGTATAATTAATATAACCATTATTTAACAATTACACCTTCGGTCACATTGTAACATAACCGTGACTCTTCACCTATAATCACACTGACGTAGTATTTTTCTACCTGCACTCTAGCTGCAGTAATCATTCGAGTTTTTTACAGCACTTAGGAGGCAAACAAGCATACGGCCCCAAAGGGGGTCATTACGAAAGAGACGAGGACCCTCTCTGTCGGGTTACGAGGGATATGTTGTCTACTATCTCACCTCCGGCAACTAAAGACCCAAAGATAGCGTGCGTTTTAGTCGCTTCGAGTCCGACAAGGGACAACCGGCTCCGGCAAGGGAGATATCCGTGGGGATCTTTCACAAGATAAAAAAAAGAAAGACAAGCATACGGTTTACTTGATGGAAGGTGGTCACCATAGCTTATGGACGTTTGCAACACCAAAGGTATTCCACAGTAGAAATCTTGTTGTGCTCAGCCTGAAGAAACCTAAGGAGTTTGTTCCTGGAGTACTCCTCTCTATATCCGGGGGCTACACTTAGATACCGTGGTTCCTACACCCAAAGAGGATCATCTCAAAAGAGATGGCCCTGATTCTGCCAGAATGCGAGGAAAATCTTAGCTACTATCTTACCTCCGGCAACTAAAGATGTAAACGATACCGCGTGTTTTCGTTAAAGTAAAAAAAGGTTTGGAAAATGTAAACAATTTTCTAAGGTAAGCAAGATTGGGTAACTCGGTCTACCGACTCGAGCTAGGCAAACGTTTGTCAAACAGACTGAGGACGTTGTAACCAAGGCTAGGTCAAGGGTACCTGGCGTATGTTGTATGAAAACAATTACGAAAGTAGAAGAAACAAAACTCATAAGTCAGGTCATAAAAAGTCTGACAAATTAGGTTCAACACGTGTTGTCGGCCTTGCAGAGATCACTTGTAATCACGTATGTCAACGTATTACAGAACCGGTGTAGAACTTCGCAGCCTCAGGAGGAACTTTGCTTCGCTGTGTGTGTTACCGCATGGGTTGTGTTTAAAGTTTCCACAGACATATAATTCATACGGTATGAACGACACTTCGTCACATGTACGCTGGCTACGCACAGGGCGGGGGTTCGATCCCCGCTCAGTGAAAAAGTTGTATGCTTGAATATAGCTGTTTGCACTGGTCTGGTCGTGCCTCGGAGAGCACGTTAAGCCGTCGGTCTTGGTTGCCATACAAACATATATGGCAGTCGTTACGGGTAGTTGGAGCCCTCAAAAGACCAACCAGTCTAAATAGGAACTTCAATATCGCCATTGGTCATTTGACCATTGGTTTTGGAGGTCAGGTGGTTGTCGCTTCACGGAAAATATCGAAGTTCAGCCGCATCACAGTTAGACTGAAAAGCCGACCCCAACTGAGTTGGGAAAAAGGTTCGGAGAGTGATGATTCGTCTAACAGTTCGTTGTCCAATATTAATCGCACGAAAACGAGCAAACCAGTCGTATCAAAACGGCCACATAGCGTGCCGCAACTATAATTTCTTCAAAATTGCATTACATTTTGTAGTTTCATTGAACAGTTTTTACTTTTTATACAGAACATTTTTTTACCTCAAGTCGGCATTGCTGTAGTACCACAATTCTTTTCCAAATTTTTGAAAATCTTTTTTTTAATTATTACACTACAATCAGAACACAAAGTAACTGCATTTTGTATGTAATGTTTAGACTAATTACTACATAACTGTTTCAATGTTAGTAGTTATAGACTTTCACAATAAGCGCTGAATACTTTTAACCGTTTAACTAGTGATAAACACCGATTCAATAATTGTGTTTCGAACTGATGGTCCGTGTTTTGAACAGAGTAAATTATTTCAATATCTTTAAACTAAGAAAATATAAGTATCTACTCTTCGCAATTTTCATAAATAAGTACCTACTATCTCAAACCATCTTCACTGTTCCTACTACCTCTATGCAGATGATCTGCAAATATACTCTCAGGCGCCACTATCACCTAACGGTTTAATGGTGACCTTCGTTCCTGAGACTTCGCCTTGAGCTTCCCATCAGGCGGGGTGAAGTCAAATTGACGTGTCATAAATAAAAAAATCGTCATATCATCACGTACAAATAATATTAAGTTATGTTGAAATTTACTAACAAAAAATATACCTAATGTACTAAAAAGCCAGTCAACGGTACGTCTCTCTCCCTGGTGGTCAAAGCTCAATCTCCGGTCAAACACCTTAGCTTGCGAAAGTTCATCTATTTATGGAAATGAATAACTACTTAATTCATAATATTAATGCGAACTTGATTCAAATTAAGCATATTTCGTAATATAGTTTTAGGATGCAGTTAAACCTACTTTATTTTTGTAATACTTTCATTTACCCTGTTCTTTTAACTAGCGCAACACTAGTATACATTTCTGTGTACAAATTTTTGTTCTGAGCGAGGTTGAACCTACTACCGCCGACGTAGTAGTCAATCATAATCGCAACACGGCAAATGGGTCGTTTGCCACAAGTTCAATTTTTGTACTTACGATTCGAACTAATATATAGTGCCGTACCCATAACCACTTTCCGATTTGAATCATACTTGTACTCGTAAAATACATGAACCTTACTGTTAATTTGTTTACAGAATTAATTCTAAACAATACTACGGTAATAAAACGATAATGAATGGCAAACGAATCCACGCTCGCGCAATGTGAGAATAACACTTAAAATAAACAACTTCTTCTTTCTTCTTAAAATAGCTTCTGCAGCAGAAACACCGCAATTTTGCCAGTCTCTAGTAAATATGGAAACGTAATTAACGAAAAAATTTATGGCGAGACGCCATTGTCAAGTTTTCAAGAACGTCTACCAGATGCCACGTTAGCCACGCTAGTAAATTTTGCTTCCGTGTGTCCGCCTCCCACGAGATCAATAACTTATATTAGAACAAGCTAGTCAATAATATAATTGATTAAATTCAATCAAATTTCGTAAATAGACAAGGGTCGCTTCCGTGTTTTTTTACACTTTTACATAGCCCTCAATGTTTTTTAAGTAAAAAATTCTTTAAAGGGGTGTTAAATTGTCATAAAAAAATTGTTCGTACGAAATTTTTGGTGGGGAAAAACTTTCAAACTAGTATTATTGTGACCTAACGTTAGCTGATGCCGTACGCCCATAAAAATACAGTAATTATTTACCTACTTATTTACTTGCTTTACTAGACAGCTTCTGGGGCATGGCGGTGGTAAGAGCCCGCTCAGTGCAAATATTTGTATGCGTTGTTATTTGCACTGGCCGGGTCGTACCTCAGAGAGCACGTTAAGCCGTCGGTCCCGGTTGTCATGCAAACATCTACGGCAGTCGTTACGTGTAGTTGAAGTCATCAAAAGTCCCACTAGCCTAACTGCAGAACTTCGATATTGCCAATTTGATTGTGGAATTTCGATC
Source organism: Pelosia muscerda (assembly GCA_963691645.1). NCBI lineage: Eukaryota > Metazoa > Arthropoda > Insecta > Lepidoptera > Erebidae > Pelosia > Pelosia muscerda. Next base: position 2,719,144 of record OY829104.1, read on the forward strand.
AAAGAAGTTCAGTCGCATCTTAGTTAGACAACTGAGTAGGGAATGGGCTCAGAGAATGTTTACTTTACTTATTAGCACAAATAAAATTGAGATAATTCATGTGTCCTCTTTGAAGCTTAAAACTTTTTGAGATAAAAAAGTTATCATATTCAAGAAATGTCACTTGAACACTTTTTTGTGAAGTAAATTCTTTCTATACTGACAAAAAAAGTAAAAAATATCAAATTTACCGAGATATAATCAGTAAAAAAGGTTTCATTTCAATGTGTGACGTTCGTCTAAACTTCATATATTATAACGTTTATAACTATCAATTTATTAGGCATCGATTTATTAATCGATTGGATACGGAAATAACTGGCTGAACTAGTGATGTAGACACCGGTAATATAATAACTGACGCGTAGTCAGGGACAGGTAGTGAGTAACTAAATAACACGAACCTGTTCTAAATAATCGTTCTAGAAATAGGTAAGGTCACAGTGGTAGTACCTGCAAGTATTGGATAGATTTTATTTGATTGAGTGCCGATGACGATAATAGAGATGTTTTATACCTATCATTTATACTTATTATACTTAACAACTTACATACTCGTAATTATATTTACATGAAAACAATGATGATGTATAATGATATTACTGCCGTGGGTTAGATTTTTGCTTAGTACAACAATCCGTGTGGATTATTTAGGGGGTTAAAATCTCTGAAGCTATAAGATAGCTCCTGTACTTAAAATTTAAAAATAGATTACGGCAATATTTAATTGAAAAAGAATTCCATTCGTTCGATGAATTTATAGAATGAAATAATGGTAATATTATTTTCTTTTCTTTGTTTTAGTGCTATCATTTTAATACAGGTATTGACATTTACTATTAATGAATATTGACATTTATAATTGAAAGTGATTGCTTCTTTAATTTTTTTTAGTATTGACATTTACATCTATTTATTATTATCGTCAATTCATTTTCTGACATTTATTAGTAGTATTGTAGACTGACATTAGCTAGCTATTAAGTTAAATTTTGCATAGTACTAAAACGGCGAAATGTGCTGGATCAGCAATAAATTGTAACATCTATGTACTTAAAAATGTTTCTGCAATAAATAAATAAATTAATGTAAGTTATTATTAAACGCAAAATATTTTTGAAGACCACGGATGCGTGTAGTCGCTTGTATTTTGATTTTACTCGTATAGACTTGTAGCAGATTTCTCAAAATTTGCATTAGTTATTAACAAAAAACTTGTACATTTGTCTTCTGCAATGACAGCACAGAGACTCTTTTAACCTACTCTCTTCCCCAACCCCCGTTCCCCTTCCCCATGTCTTCTCTACATGGTCGGCAGCACAAATGTGCCGCACTTGGTGTTGCAAACGTCCATAGGCTACGATAACCATCAGGTGGGCAGCGTGCTTGTCTGCCACGTAATTAATATAAAAAAACATACGATTTATGTACTATTTTTTTTATTTAACCCATAAACTACTTGATAATGGCAATGGTCCTTCCGCTGGATCCTGGCAGGAGGAGTAGGCGCAAGACGTCCTAGCTTGACGTCGTAAAGGAGGCTATGCATGCCAATGGTCTCACTACCACTACCACTACCACTGACGCCTAAGATCACACCAAGTGGAAAAAGAAAAGCTGGAAGGGTGACCCTGGGCTCCAAGTTCACTTTGGAATCAGAAGCAATCAGGAAAATAAGTTTCCATGGTGTTGATGATGAACAGTATAATTTATACATAGAATCATAAAACTCGTATTGATTTCTCATTAACTATTTAATACTAATTAATTACCATAATTACGATAGTATTGTATCATATTAAGGAACCACGTGTACGGTTACGGAAAAATATAACTATTTCCTTCTGGAGCGGGAAACTGTATTCAACAATTACTGTAGTGATGTACCGTAATATTTATACAGGGCTGCACTCGGTTATAAATTAAGGTCAATATATCTGGCGAGTGATTACTTGCACTAAGATATTACAATATTCTAACCTCATGATCATCTTTATAATCGCGGTAGTCCCATTCACATCTGAGAGCTACACCTCAGTCAGAGGTCCGCTTTCCGGCTTAACGTCTTAGGCATAGTTATTGATAGTGAAATCATTAACACGCATGTATCAATCCACAACTCCAAGTCTTCTTAGTCCTACCTTCTTACTGGGACAAAACGTGGGTGCCATTGCTAGACATTAATTAACTACGTAAACCGGACGACTCTCCTAAATTTTACTTCCAAATGTCAAAATGTTCGAATCCAATAAATATACTGTTTTTACAGGACAGCGATTTAAAATTTATCTTACACATACTTTGCTATGTAATGTTCGACCGTGAATACACGTTAGGTCGTATACAGGTCACATAGGTCGCATACACACATACTACGTCTAGTTTTTTAGTTCCTTTTTTCTAGTAGTTTACATAGTTATTTTATTCAATTTATTTAAATGAATATACCATAACTTTATTCAAACAACTATCTCCATCTTCCCCGCGTTAATCGCGGTCGTGTATAAGCTTTCAGCTTGGAGTCCAAGGTTTGCTTTTTGTCGCCTAACTGCAAGTTTGGCTGAACTTCTATATTATCAGTAAAGTGACTGTCATCTGACTCCACAACCCATTGGTGATATAGAAACGTTGCAATTAAACTAGTTATTGGAGAATTGCGATAATCAGCCTTCACACCAGGAACGATTCAGATTTATTACAGTCCTTCAGGATCTGCACCGCTATTGGAACAAAATTTTAAAGTAGCTCCAAATCGGTGTACTTTAGTCATTACAACATTTTATGCATTATAATCACAAGTCTAAAATAAACAGAATATTCAATCAACAAGCTATCACTCACGAACATCAAATATCATGTAAAACAATAATAAAATTATTAGCTAATAACGGTAGAAATAAATCAAACTGATTACAACAATATCCGTAATTCTAACACATATTAGATCAGGTGAAGATATCCAAATTACTCATTATTACCGCACCAAGTACATCCCTGACTATATCGAGTACTAACCGAGTACATCCCTTAGTTCCCTACGGTCGAACCTTGGCTAGTTTTCGCCGAAGTCCTTGAATCGTCCGTTGCAATATCCTGTTAGTGGCGTGCACATAAACAGTGGGACGGCAGTGTGTTGCACAATGTTTAACGTCTAATGCATGTTGTTTATGAGCGTGGAGTGCATCGGTTGTTTGAATCCAATGGATTTATGCTATGCAATTGTGATGTATATTGAAATTGGATTTGTTTGTCACTAGTTAAATAATGTCCAGAATTACACACCTCACGTTCTTACACACTCTAGCAAATCATTTACCTAGCTGAAGAAATTCATGCAACAATGGGGAGAAGATCTTCTTTTTTGTCCTACCAGATCATTTTGTTTTTATATTGGATACGTGATTTTTTTGGCAGAAATTAGCATATAAACCCGTCGCCGTTACAGGTGCTTTTTCACGCCTCGCTTGAAGGAACTGTAGGAATTATGAATTTTCAAATGTCAAAATTTACCAAATATCGTACAAAGGAGGGCAATTAGAACTTTCTGGAATAGCATCGTTTATTAAACAATTACTTCTTCTAGTCCTCTATTATTTTCTACTTCTTATTCTATGATATAACTATTAGTTCTTCTGGTTCAAAATAAAGTAAAGACCATAGTAACCAAAATTTAAGTAAACAACATAAGCATACTAAACATTAATGAGTATTGACACTATTATGTTTAGTTTTGCGACAACAACACCACATACATGTATAGGAAGGCCGTATTGCAAAATATATTTCAAAACTTACACTTTATCATTTTTTTGTACTGAATTTGTTGGCACATGATCATCATAGAAGAGCTTATTATATTCGTAATTGATTATGATACAGTACTAAAGGCCTGTCACCACGAATGTTCTGCTCTAGATGTGGTGTGACATTGGTCGGGATTTATTGCCAAATTCACAAAAGATGAGCTCGTGTGCTAGATGGGGTATAGTCAATGTATAACGCTGAAATAGTATATGTATTGTAGTCCTTTTTTGCTTTAAGTGATTAGTAATTTGATTAACTTTGTAAGTTATTATATTCAGTAGATAAATAAATACGAACTAAAATTTCATACGAAGAGGGAATCAATTTCGTTTATTCAGTACAAAAAAGGCAGGCACCTAAAAAGCACGTAGGCATGAATGTCATATTTTTTTTTATTTTATCGTTGCATAATAATATGGTTAACGAAACCCGGGTATTAACGCGAACATGGTACAATGGCCGAAACGTCCAGCATATCATAAAATATATTATCATATGATCGCGTCAATACCTTGGTTTTGTTAACCATATTTTCTATTTTATATGTGAAGCAATATTATGAAAATATTATATAAAATAAGAAATACATTCGGAAAATTTTTTTTCACTGATTCGCGTGATATCGATCTTCTGAAATAGCAATAGTAAGGAACTCCAGTAGATTATCCAATTGCTTTATTTTAAATTAGCCTAAGGCTTTCTCATTCCTCTAAACTTGTATATTTAGATTTTCTGTTTTTATTTTTTCAATAAATTGAAATTTGTGTTACATAGGAGTATATAGATCAGGTCTGTACCCATTCGTCGATTAGGATTAATAAGTCGACACACTTTTTTGCTTTAATCTGCAAATATTTTTCACCAAGCGTAATCTACGAATTTTCTGTCGTAGTTTGGTAAAAAGGGGAAATATAGCTACAAACCCACAGTCCAGTTAAATCAACTGCCTTAATAGTTATTTACCAAAATTACAAAACTGCAGCATATTAATATAATTAGGCAAATGTAAACCCTCTCACGCGCAGAATATATTAGTAGAGATAACTGTAGGTGTGCAGCACGAGCGCAACATGTCTTGCGAAATAAATACGTTGCAAATGCACAGACCGGACAATTTATATGTTTATATTATATTACTACCTTGAAGCTAAAATTTTAGGATATATTCTGTACCTTATCTATGATGTTCCATTTTTTCATACTGTGATAATCCGCGGTACCCTAGTGGTGTGGGCAATGGACTACTTAGATGAGGTCTCGGGTTCGTTCCCAGGTTTTACCATGGCCCACACCAATGAATTTTTGATGCTTTTCGAAGTTATATGTGTATTTATCGCAGGTTTATTAGTGCCCGGTTAATGGCAATAGGCTCGCCACCTATTACATTCTGACCTAAACATAAACTGGCGAAATGTGGATGCTAGCACCTCGGCATACCCCTTCGGGGATATAGGCGTGAGTTTATGTTATGTAATATCCGAGGGTTCAATCCAAATTTTTACTTTCTACTCACAGTAATCACTATTTATTAGCGTTTCCATTTTTATGTTAAAATCAAAATAATCGTAAAATCTGAATCGGAAAAATACCCATACTAGTTTAATACAATAATAGTTATGGTTATTAAATTAAATGCTGACAGGTTTACTAATCAGCGTTATTAACAGGTGGACCGTGTGCTTGTCTGCCACCTACGTAGTATATAAAAAAAAAACCTAAGCGTTATCAACAAACAAATTCACTAACTTTTAAACTTTCGCGTTCCATGATTATAGGAATTAACACGATCCGAATCCACGGCCGATGTAACCTGGTCGAAACGTCAGGTATTCAAAAGGTATTTTATTTATTTATTTATTTATTATATAATATTTATTTTCAATAACATTATCAATTTATATACAGAATTTAATAACTATATACAAAATATTTACATATCTATATTAATTATAAAAAGGTAGAGAGACTGCAACTTTAGGCATCAAAATATTCCTCCCCATCGATCTCTACCGGAACCGTGCCCAGAAGGCTGGCGGCATTACCACGCTGAATGGCGATGCCAATTCGTTGAGCGAGGTAAAGGCCAGCCCTATGGTCACGGGAAGCGTCGACAAGTCGCTTCGCTATTTCTTTAAATAGCGCGCGCGCACTTGGACCCCACGGACCCAGCGTTTCGACACCAAACGGCTCAAATATATAATTACTATTTAAATTATTATATTTGCGCCGTTTGAGAGTCTCTGCCGATGCAGCAGCAGCGCATACGCAGTCCATCGTGCTTGGAAGATGAGAAGGCGCCAAGGTGTCGACGCAAGTGGCGTCCCACACCAAAGGCCTACCCATCTTCCAAGGCATCAACGACATCCCGTCTGGTCTCTTGCCATCGTCGCGCGCCAAGCCAACAGGTTCAAGAACAGCTGGCACGCCGGCGGTGACAAGAGCCCGACGAATGATGTCGTTAATATGCGCGTGTCGGGACATGCGACCTGCGCTCCTGCTGCAGGATAATCCGTGATGTCCAAGGCTATCGACTACTTCCCCACATAGACATCGATGCGGAGAAACACATGGTGCACCCAAACGTAGGCAAGTTGCAATGCGGAAGGTCGTGTCGTCCAACATTGTACCAATGCTGGGCGAAGGAAGTGCCTGCAGCCAGACACCTGATTCCCATTCCCCCACAGCCAATAGGCGAGCACGCTCAGTATCGTTTGCACTTGTACTGAATAAAAAATTTTTAATGCCAACACAGAGCGGCTCATCCCATTGCCTCTGGGAAGATGGGTTGGCGGGCATAACGGCATTCGGACAAGTCATTTTCCAGGCATTTAAAGCTTCGGCCTTGCCAGGCACGTCCAAATTAATCAGTGAAGGAGAGAGAATTTTCCTGACTAATTCTTCAGTGCCGTAGACCGAAGATAAAAACGCCGGTATACTTACGTCTGCAATTTTGCGAACGCCGAGGCCGCCAAGACGAATAGGAAGGGACGCCTGAAGCCACACTCGGTCGTTTAAATTTATATTTAAAATTTTGCACAGAGTGTCTTGAATAACTTTATCCACTCGACCTAAAAGTGCCAAACATTTAAAAAGTTGAGAAGAACGCAAGGCATGTGTAAATTTTGGAACGAAAAGACAAAATCGAATAATGGTGAAAGCTGAATGGATATTAATTTGGAATAGTCGGTCCGAAACTTCACAAAAATTTTGTATTTTCTCTTCCACAAATGATTCGTAAGCTTCTTCCAGAATTGGTGACCCTAGGAGGCGGAGAGAGCTTTTTTGAACTACTTTTATTTATTTATTTATGTATGTATGTATGTACGTATATATATACCTATACCATGTATGTATATACCTATACCATGACCGCGTTAATTCCCGTTTACATATTAACAAATTCACTAAGTCGCAGTTGGCACAATAACTAGATATCGAATATACAGTTTAAGTGTCTTATTAGCTATTTGTTTGCCAACACGCTTGCTAACTGACCTATTCCAAAACCTAATCATTTGTCACTTTATTTTGTAATACTCAATTGTAATAAATTATTGACGTATTACCTATTTGTAAATACTTCGTTTCAAATAAGTAATTTACCAATTATGGTCTGATTGATTGTAATTAGATTTACTAACATCTTGGTAAGTGTAGAATAGAATTTAAATTACTTTCAAATTAATATTCTATTGTGTCCACGAGACTATAAGTGCTAAGAAGCGACTAAAGTGTCGTGATATAGAATATAGAACCTGACTTTTCGGTAAATAATAAAATAACGGTAAGTGAATAGTGGTTGAGTGGATATTTTTCTTGTTATTAATATTAATTTTTGTTATTAAAACAACTCCGTCTCATCTGAAGGGTGTCGTAAGTGGTGACAAAAGGAAAAATACGCATCGATATCACTGCAAGAGAAAGAAAACTCGATACAAAACCCTATACCAAACCGTCGGGCCGGCATTGAAGTGGTGAAAAGAGGCCTATGTCCCACAGTGTACTGCTATAGACTAATTAATTGATTGATTAAAATTATGATCAATTCTTTATTTCAGTAGCAGATATTGGACAGTATCTTATTAATTATTTGAATATTTTTACACAAACCTGTTACATAGTTATTCCTAGAATAGGTTTACATGAGTTGCATGAACGGGATCAAGACTCGATGCGGGTGTAGCCGCGAACTCGTAGTATTTTGTCTAGTCAAAGACTTTCCCGCAATACATACATCACCTCAAAATAATTCTTTCGACCAATTTAGCCTCAATGTATGATTCCTTCAAGGTTGAACAATAATAATGTAAATTTGTTAGATAACATTATATAATAATATGATATCAGGTTGTATAACTTCGTTAGCGGCGTATTTGAAGTAAAAGCGATTACTGAACATGACTCAATGGATGCAACCGGGTGCAACGTTGATGGACAAGAAAATATATTGGGGAAGGGAGGGAAACCCACCATTCCTCATCTACAGTTTAACAATCCCTACAATACGATTTAAATTATTACTAATTGTCATAGAAGGAAGGAAGGATTGCGAAACTGGACCCCTCACAGCAAGTAAAAAGACTTCTAAGGTAGAGATAGGATGACGCATGTTGCGCCTCTACATAAGGCATCTTCAGAAACGCTACAGAGGCTTCAGGTCAACGCTAAGATGATTAAAGGAAGAGAGAACCATCGTGTTGTGTTCCCGCCGGTAAGTAGGGTAGCCAGAGCTCACTATACCCCTCCTTCCCCTCCCATTCCTAGCCTCCCCACCCCTTCCCAGCTCTCCCCCTTTCCCTTCAGGGTGGGCAGCACGTGTGTGACACCCTTAGTGTTGCACACGTTCATAGGCCACGGTAGCCGCTTTCCATCAGGTGGGCCGTGTGTTTGTCTGCCACCTACGTAGTATAAAAAAAAAAAAAGAGAGAAAGACAGAATTAAACAGTTTACATATGTTTGCCTTTGAAATTCAGGAAAAAAACATTATTAATCTCCTTAAATCTAAACAACTTACGAACAAAAGTATGTATAAGAACTTCTAATAGTAATCGTTACGGGTAGTCGGAGTCCTCAAAAGTTAAATAGTCTAAGTGCAGAACTTCGATATCACTAATTAGTTGTAGAGGTCAGGTAGCGGTCACTTCACGGAAAATATCAAAGTTCAGCCGCATCTTAATTAGAATAGATAGCCGACTTCAACTGCGTTGGAAGAAGTCTCAGAGAATATGCAAAAGTGGTAAACTTTTTTTATATTGAAGAACATAAATGTATATATTTATTCTAGAACAATGTACATTACTTACTTGTGTTATGGATTCTAGAATGCGGGAATGTATATACTTATGCATTTTTTCAGCAAATACATACATTTTATAACACGCACACCAATGTTATATACATATTCATGCTTTGAAATATTTTGTCCTGGTCAGAAATCGAATTCGCGATCTATTACATACCACTTGAACACTTTACTGTCTTTCACACAGGTTGTTAAAAAAATTGCATAAATAAAAGTTGTTATAGTATTTCAAACTACATAATCAAATGTACGCTTAAAATAAATGAATTAGTTTTAAATCACTATTAATAAACCAAGATAAAGATAAATCAAAAATAGCTTGACCTTCTCTTATTTTTAGTAGTTTCCTGATCGATATGATGATATTAATTAATTTACGTTCTGTCGCACACATTAAACAAATAAATAAAAATATTCTAGAATAATCTATACAACGCCACATAGACTCATGATAAGCATAGCTTAATTGGTCCAGTTGGCTTTGTGCATTGCGCTTAGCAACAAATTTTGCGATTCATGTTAATTTATAGATTTTATGGGGGTGATCATCCAATCCTAAAAGTTGAATGTCAATCAACAGAGGTACTGGTTTCCAGCTGATGTTGACTGAGCTGCCAACATTCTTACAAACTACAAAAACAATAATAAATGATGTCACGAGTATTCTCTTTTTTTAATTTTTAATAAAAACCTGTAATATACTAGATCACATTTAATAATTTAACTAACGCACAATACGTTTTCCATTACAAAACGTTGAAGCCTGACATTGACTGTGAGAAAAGTGTTACAAGTTCACACAAATATGTACTATTGTGGTGAAAGCGATATGTGTCGCCCGCTGGTGGAGATTTGTAGAACTACTTCTGATATACACGAGAGTTGCGTATGAGAGGCTTGTCTTAAGATGATTGTAAATAATGTATGGATCAATTTTTCTCTAGCCTTGACTTAATCGTACTAGACAATTATGTCGCCTAGTGTGATTGGATGCTTTGGTATTAGATTTCGTGTAGCTGCCAACAAAGTAATTATTAATTTGAATTCAAATTCATTTATTCAATAGCAACTGTATTAAAGTAAATATAAGAGTTGAGATTGTAAAATTTGATAGTATATTATTATTTACGGTGATTTTATGGCCCTCAAGTGGTGGACAAGATCACAGTTCACTCGATAGAAACCGTTTGTTTACCGTTACTTGCTGACGAGTGTAATACCAGGGACATCATAAATTCGCACGCCCTGAAGGAACTTTCTAATGCATCCCTTGAAGAACCCTATATTCGAAGCGCGTGCGCGGGATACATTTTCGTTCATACCGCACAGTGCACACCGTTTCCACTCTAAATATGTGAGAATGAATTCCCTGCAAGCGGTGCGGTGATAGAATGAAAATAAAGCTGTAGGCTAAGTGTTACACAGTTCCTCTGAACACAAAACATTGCGCATTTTAAACATCATGATAAAAACTATTTTTTTTATTAAGTTTAACCTTAAGTTTGCACTAACTGAGCGTAAATAATAAACTAACTGTTTATTTTAATTTTCAAAGAATTTTTGCGTTTGGTAGAACCCTGTCTATCGCCATTTTATTGTATTTGAAAATAATTTCGAGTTTCACGAGTATCTCCCTGGACCCCACCGTCACCGTCTAGCCTGTTTTCACTAAGCGTCTTTTAAAATGTATAAACCGTAAAAACATAACTCTATTAATAATCCGATTGACACATCATTCAAATCCGCTCAGCTGTTTCACTTTAAAAGGTGAAATTGTATTAAACAATCCTCATAAAGCATTTGGAAAAAAACACAAACATAAATATTTAACCAAGGATGCACGCCATGTGTCACCAAATCATAATAAGTTTAGTGGCAGAACATTACGCGTGTAAACATTACAAAAAATTACGAAGGCCAGTCTTAAGATATATTGCTAAATGACCACCTCATGTGCACTCAAGTGCACCTTACACAATATTTAACATTCGATGCGAAGCGAGCGCAGATTTATGAGTGAATTTTTAACAAGCCTTTCGAGATACCAAGGTGATAATTAATGTCGTAGATGAAGCCTTCGTAGTGAGAGTACTTTGACATCTTACTTCCTGGTAATATTGTAACTGTGAAAGTTGTAATACTGTTTGTTACTCAATCGCGCAAATATGCGCAAAAAATTCAATAACGGCGTTTAGGACCTTTCTCTTTGAAAAGTCTACCCACAATAATCGATATAATTTTTATTAGCAGATTTATTTATCTATTTATTAAATGTTTAAATATAGGATATTATCAGGACTCATACTGGAGAGGACATAGTAAGCCTTTCCGAAGAGCGAAATCTATGGCCGGGTCCTCTCCGTGAGTAGCGGCGGTGAAACAAATTACTACACCACGATGGCAACTCAAAAATGCCCTCAATCCGACAGAAAAAGAACGACTCATGCTAAAATAGTCAATCACTTAATTTTAATGTCATTATTGCACACAGTATTATAAACGAATTCTCAATCATTAACTTGCTAATTGGCTGAGATAATAATAAAATCGACATAATTATTATCATGTTCGTAAACCACTAATATAATTTATGATAATTTATATATATTTAAAATATATTTAGATAATTAAACATGAAACAATAAAAACACAAATTTTTATTGTTTTATGTTTTATTCATAATCATTTAACGAATACTAAACTTTGTCTAATAGTAATGTGAGCAGTTTATTTTTGCATACATATTATTACTAATAAAGACATACATACATACATAATGCTCACGCCCGTAATCCTCGGAGGGGTAGGCCGAGGTATATTAAATACCCAAATTTCACCAATGATGATTTCTGTCCCACGTAATAGGGGGCGAGCCGATTGCCGCCAATCAGGCACTTTGTAAAAAAATAGGTATGCCGAAAATAAATTCCTTACCGAAGATTTTCCAGTTAAATAAATTTGGAATAAAAATATTTTTTAATTACGTACTTAACCGCACAAGCCCTACCAATTCACGTCTTGGAGAACATCAGACTTAAATAAAAATAATATAACAAATTAATAAAACCTTCCAGCTGTTTGGGTCCCACGTAACGCTCCTCAACCGGTTCGGGGCAGAGGTGAGGGGGAGGAGTGGTGTGGGTATTTTTGGGTATTTTTGGCATGATATAAAAAGACTTTGAGCTCGACATTAATAATTGTGCTTGTTGACCTCTGTTGTGCAGCGTTAGATCATTCAACTTCTGATTTTGGGGTCGATTCGTTAGATCCTTTAATTCTTGTTTAGAGAATATATACACATTTTCTTTGAACTGACTGTTAGTATAATATGTTAATTGGTTGTGTAGGTCAGCCACATCTTAGTCTGACTAGAAAATCGACCCTACCGAGTTGGGGAAAAGCTGTGAGAATAATGATCATGATATTAAAGAAAATAAATAATTAAAGTTATACTCCTAAACCTTATTATCAAGGTCATTATTTCTAAAAGGGGTCACGGGTGGACGGATGATCCACCCGCTACACATGCGAACCACTTCACCCATTTCCCCATCACTCCCCTAAGGGGAGAGTCTAGTTAATACAGCTATCACGGCCCCCCTCAAACCTTTTTGTTTCCTTGCAGAACGACCTTTCGACCCTTAGATTCCTTAGCTCCTCTGTGCCGAGTGTGTCTGAACCCAGCAGGTTCCATCTGATGGCCAGCAGGTGGAGCAGTTATCAAGGTTAATCTTATCAATACATAGTACTGCATTGTGTTAAGTGATTACAGACACGGCATAAATTAAAGCAATATAAAAATAATATACTTTAGTGTGAATTATTTTGTAATGTTACTTATCTTTTTACATTTTAGTACTTTGGTACTAACTTACTTACTTACTTACGATATTAGTAAGTATATGGATGCGAATAAATGAAAAAATAAGGGAATTTGACGCATGTAAATAAAAAACATTAAATCATAATATTAAAATTATGAACCTCATGCATTGAATAAGGAAAATACAATTTTAAGGAAATAATTGGTAAGCATTATTAAATTTAATATAGATGTGTTTGCCGTCATCATTCCAAAAATTTCCCCTATAATGCCATTATCATACTAGGTGACTTTAGAAATGCCTATATAAAAAAAAGAAATGTCAGTGTTAATATCTGATAATAAATAAATGAAATTGAATAATAAACAATAAAGCAACCTTCGAAATAGTAGGTTAATTAGACAGGAGAATTCGCAAATAAAAACGTGTGAACTGTTCGCATAAAGAAATGGCCGTGACATCCACGTGCTTCATACGAAGATAAACATTTTCTTTTGCCGAAAGGAATGCATTTGTTTCGTGATCTTAATCGTTAAGCCTTGTACTAAGTAGTTAGGTGTCGTGGAGGCAGTTATAACAATTGGTTGAACGTCCTAATAAGATTAGATTCAAATTCAAATTCAATTATGGGCACAAATGTGGTCAAATATGATGTTACATAAGACTACTACAGTTTAGAACATCTACCATTCAATGGCATGCAAATATTAGCATAGGCTCTATTTAAATCCTTACATTTGCCTTCTTAGGTATATAAAAACAAAATTACAATACGATCAGAACTACGATTACCAGAATTAGATTGAAATACAAAATGACATTGAATAATCAGTATTAATTAGTCATAATAGTTAGGTCATCTCACAGAAAGCTAAAACCTGTCGGTAAGAATGACGACTCTATGAAAAAAATATTGAAATACCTATGATTGTGTTGTTGCTGCCATGCCATAATGCTGCATTCACTAGGAAAATTCTCAAAATGTTCATCCATGTTCATCAACAATACAATCATATTTGAAACTCTGCTGGACTATAATTATAAGGCGTTCAGGGTTAAATGAGAAAATTTGCTAACAGATCTAAATAATCGCGTTTTTCAATCGCATTCCAGTTCTTTTTCTTAATACATTATTAATAAAAAAAATATAATAAAATAATTAATTGGTACAAATCCTTAATGCATTCAATTTTGATTCCCGTTTGGCCCCCTATGTATTGTAGTACGTATGTATTTTAGCTTTTTCTTAATAGATTTTCTAAGTGCTATCACTTTTAGTGTCCTAAAATTACCTCAGAATTGACAATGAATGTCAACGAGCCCTGGTACACCTGCTGATTGAGGGATGGTGTGACCCTATTTATCAGGATTGCGAGGTCAGCGTCTGTTGCTAATTAAATAAAGCCGTAAATACCATTTCAAAAAGAAGAGGACAATAAGCAAAACCCGGACTCCAGGGTTTTTACAAATCCTTATCTTATTCCGTAGATATACTTTCCTGTGCTTTTCTTTGTTTGCCTTTTTGTTCATTTTGTGTATAAGTCTACATCAAGCCAACTCCAAGCGACTACAATATGGGGTTCTACAGGGTAGGCAGCACGTGTGTGACGCCTCTGGTGTTGCAAACGTCCATAGGCCAAGGTGACCGCTTCCCATCAGGTAAGCCGTGTGCTTGTCTGCCACCTTAGTGGAACAAAAAAGTGCATATTTAGTAATTAAAATTGTATTAAATAAAACTGACAACTATTTGTAGAATAGATGAACCGGATATTAATAAGAATAAAAAGTTCAATGAATCAATTAGCCCAAGTTGGGAGGCTTTAGCCTTCTGGCCAGACGGGTTAGTACTGAGTTTTATTTCGAGTTTTCCTTGTCTCGCAATGATAGAAGACGCATTCGGATAAGTAGGGCTGGTGATATTGTTGCTCTGTTATCACACGGATGTTAAAAAAGTTCAATGACATTGGTAGGAATACAAACTGATCTGATGTACCAAGTTTACTTTTTTATCTTTAATTATTATTTTTTCTATTACATTGTACATAAAAAGTATGTGCATGTCTCATTACAAAAAAATAAAATTACATAAAAAAGTAACTAACAAAGAATATATAAAAACTGCATTATGCTACACAAAACATATAATAACAGAGTTATTATATTAATACGAGAAGCATCGGAACATTTTCTAAAGCCTGTTGGCATCAACGCACTTTGAACTGCAAAACAAGAAATCTGATCATACTTCAATCCATAAAAACCAACCTTTTATTACTTCAACAGTGTTCATATTAATTTAACGCGGCGGTGTGATTTACGTCCTTGTCGCCTCGTGGGAGTACGAGCGCTTGTGATTGGAAGAACAAGCGCGGGCTATTCAATTGCGGTTCAGATATCGGCCTGCGCGCACTTTCGTAAAACTTCAGTCAAGTTTTCGCTTTCATCCGGTGAGATGAGATGCGCTCGCGTTTAGTACTGTGATCATAAATTAAATATTTATTGACGAAAATGCTGAAGACTAAATATACCCGGTACGAATAATACCTAATATATTTTAAGTTAATAAAATTTATTATTTTTTTTATTTAAAATTCATTGTGAGAAATTCGTGACGAAAAATATTAACAATATTTTTTTCCATTTAAATAATCAAATGCTTATTAACAAAAATTATAATTTTCGAATTTAACAAAAAATACTTTAATTTTAGATAATTTTTTTTGCCGTATTTTGTGTGTTTGTAACACAACCATAAATCAATATTTTATTAATGAAATTTTATAATTATTGTAATTTATAAAAAAATACATTATTAATGTTCCTTTACACTCAACCAATATGTAATTATGACATGTTTTCATCTTGTACTTTCACTCTCAAGAAGTACTTTCTTTATGGCAGATGTTCTTTTTTTAAATTTCAGGTGACAGCTTGCTTTGTGCAAATTGTTCCCAAGACGGGCAGCGGGTTCCAGTCAACATAGTGTAAAGTGGCAGTGACAGTGACAAGTGAGACTGAAGATTAAAAAGAGTATTGTTTTTTTTTCTTAAAGTTCAGTGACACTATTTTTACAAAATGTCCGGTTTTGTGAAAATCGCCATAGATGATATCTACTCGGATAGCAACTGGACAACGATCATCAATAAATACTGGATGCTAGCGGAGAGAGTTTCAGGTATTTACATTTTTTTTTTGAATACCTAAACCCTTGAATAAATAAAAATATTCTTTTAGAAAGTAATAATTTATCTATACAGATAAAATTGAAGTGTCTATTTTCTAACGTTAAAACAGTTATTTTTCAAGTTACAATAAATACCACTTAATTTAATAATAAAAAAGAATAAAGGGTTAGTGCAAAAAAGTAGATTCGTAAATCACATAAACGAAAGCACGGGTTTAATTTTATAAATAATGTAAATATCTAGGCATTATTAAATTCGCTTTAACAGCCCATCGCCGTCTACTGCTGAATATAGGTCTCTACATTGATTGAGAGACTTTGGCTTACTGTTTCCACACAGGCCAGGCGGGGCGGTATAGTGCTTTGAATTAAGTTTTCCTTCTCTCGCAGTGATATCATTTTACGACACTCTGTAGATGAGATGGGTTTTTAATATTCAGTCTCCATCACTATACGGTTAGTGATAGAAAAATTGCCGTAAACTGGATATTATAAATATTGATACCGAAATTGAAATTTTACAATAATAATTAGAAATGGAATAATAATAATAGCTTTTAAAAGTCTCGAAAATATAAAATTAAAAAAAGATGATAAGTACAACGACAACATAACGTGTTGCTGGTGTATTAATAAATATATACGACACAGTATTTTATTTACATATCATGTATAGATATATCTTTTAAATTTAGAATTGGTTAGAATGAAAAATATATTTATATTACAATATTTTTTACTTTGCATTTGACATAAATAAAAAATAATGTAGATAAGCATAATATGCTTACGTTAGTTTTTTCAATGATATTATCTTTTTATAAACGTATAACACATTCAACCTTGATATTGAATTGTTACGTCACACTAATATTTGCTTAACACGAACGTCAATGCGTACCAATTCTTTCTTTCTTTCAACTCTGTGACCATTGACCATGACCGATGCAATTTGAAGATCGCATAATAAACATTCAACTGACCAATTTTACCGCAACTACTCTTAGTTGAGCTACACTTTACGAGTTTAACTTTGTACAATGGTTAGCGAAATTAACGCATCTAATATGATCGCGTTAATACCCGGCTTTTGCTAACCATTTATCATGCAACGCGAAAGTTCAAAAATTTAACATATTTTCTTATAAATTTCTAATTTTCATATTATAATAATATATTACTTGAATAACAATAACTTAAATTATATTAAAATTATCATATCAATTAGGCTTATAGCAGTCCACTGCTGAACATAGGCCTCTCCCAATCCTACGCCTCCCGCATTAGTCTATCGGTCCATCTGGCTAGGGGGCATCCTACCTTCCGTTTGCCTTCTCGCGGTCTCCACAAAAGGACTCGTTTGCTCCAATTGCCTTCGGTTCTTCGATAGATGTGATCAGCCCACTGCCACTTTAGCTTGCTTAATCTGCAAACTATGTCGGTAAATTTAGTTCCTTGTCGAATGACCCAGGGATAATCTAGCAAATTTTAACAAAAATGTAATTAAAGACGTAAATAAAAAACTAAAAAACTTGTTTTAACTATTTAAAATACTTCTGTTTTGTTGCAAAAAATACTAATTCAAAACTATTATCTCAAAACTAATGTATCTTTTTAAACAATTAAATATCAATGTATAATTTTCCTTCTTTTATGATTTAGATTGTGTCTTCTTTTATGATTGTATCTATACATTTATAGACACAATCATCGAAGAATCAAAGAATCATCATCAGAAGCACAATCAAAGAAGACACATATAAAGACAAATATAAATTTATAGACACAATCATAAAAGAAGACACAATCTTTTTAGTTTTTAGTTGTTTCTAATGAGAAACAACCAAAAATATTACAATATTAAAAGTCTTAAATGTAAACTTTTCTATAAAATACCGGTAAACGCTGACGGTAGTGTTAGCTCACAAATTTAAAATCACCCAGTGGGTGGTCGAGCTATGATATGAGCTTCTTTGAAGGTTAAAATTCGTAATGAGGTCATGCGACGACGAACTAATGTCACCGATAAAGCTCGCAGAATGAGTAAGCTAAAGTAGTAATGGCCTAGCCACAATGTCGAAGGAACGATGGCCGCTGAAGTCAACGAGTCCTAAAGTGGAGACCGGGAGAAAGTTATAAAGAAGATGGGATACCCCAGCCAGTTAGGATAATAATTAGAAAAAGGTGGCTGGGGTGGACTGGGTGCGGAAGACTTAGATTCGGGAGCAGTGGTGCATATTGGCAGAGGCCTATGTCCAGCCTGCAGTGGACTTCGATACGTTAATTATTGAAGTCCCTTTATAGACACAGTCGGAAAAAAAATATTTAGCTTAGAATTTGAATACCATTGTGTATTACTTATTATTCAACAAAGTGCAACAAATTAAAAAAGCAAAGATTTGTTTCAAGGCTTTTTTCATACGGCTCGATCTTCAACTGTAATAGAAAACAAAGTAGGTAAAGGATATCGTGATTGCCTGGAAGTAATCGTCACGCAACATTAAAATAAATGGCTTTTAGAGTAATACGTCTCACGAATCATGATTGATTCTGGTCCTATGGACTGATACAACTGTACGTAAAATAAAAAATAGTATTACGAAAGACCTTTAATAGTCCGCCAAAAATGCGTAACTTTCTATTACTATCATACAGAATACATTTGTGACAACCTCTGTGGCGTGGCGGTACTGATTGTGGCTGCTACCTAGTAGTATCCCCGCTCAGTGCAAATATTCACATGCATGAATATGGCTATTTACATTAGCCTGGTCGAGCCTCAGAGAGCACGTTAAGCTGTTGGTCGAAGTTATCATACAAACATCTATGGCAATCGTTACGGATAGTTGGAACCCTAAAATGACCACCAGTTGATCTAACTGCAGTACTTCGATATCGTATATGTCTATAGGTTGTAGAAGCCAACTGCCAGTCGCTTCACGAAAAGTATAGAAGTTCAGCTGCGACGCAGTTAGACTGGAAAAAATACAGATCCGGGACTCCGAGGATGATGATGATGATCGTACAAATGATCCTTTTAGTTCCTCAATTACACCTAAATAGCTGGAAAGATCTAGCTGAAATTTGTTACAGGGGTAGAATAACGCATAGGTTTCTATCCCTAGTATTCCAGGCTTCTAGTTCTGTGTCAGAATTCTAGGCGGGTGAAACCGCGTAATCACGTCTACCGCACATATCAACATTACCGAAGCGCTCATACCGGTAATTTAATAAATTAATTTGTACGAACTCGCATATCTCTAGAAATCGATGTCTACTAGTTTTCTGACTGAAAGTTTTCGTGAACAGATAGTGCTTAAGTTTCGACAGATTTTATAGAAATGCTTGAATGATTTCATTTGGATTCCGAAATTATCAAACACGATATTTGTGGTTTTATAACTTCGATACGCAAATCTGACGCCACGCTTCAGACTGTCGCTTCGAAAGTGAACCGAAACCAAAAAGA
This sequence comes from Pelosia muscerda, assembly GCA_963691645.1. Classification (NCBI taxonomy): domain Eukaryota; kingdom Metazoa; phylum Arthropoda; class Insecta; order Lepidoptera; family Erebidae; genus Pelosia; species Pelosia muscerda. The sequence continues at coordinate 2,738,766 of OY829104.1, forward strand.
CACGTTAATGCCATTCGAAAATGAAAGTTATGTCGAGTGTTTTCTTTGAATATCATTGTGATGTCCACTCAAAATTCTATTCGGAGGGTCACACAAACGTTTAGACATGACGTTGTGAAAAAACGTACAGTCAGCATGTTGTACAGATTTCTAACGTAAACTGCGAGTGGAATGTTGATAATATTTTAATGAGTGCAGTAAAAAAATGTAATTGTAAACTTTAAATGAGAACTAAAATTGTAAAATTTATTTGTACCCACGTTATGACTATTTATTGAAATGACTAAATATGTAAATTAATTATTTTAATTAGTATTCACATTAAAAGTAGTATATCCACTACGACAATTTTATTACAAACAGTATTTTCATTGTTATTTTAAAAAAAAAAACTTATTTTTATGTCTGAATATGATCACATACCCTTGATGCTACCGCTGCGCTAAAATCGTCAAATTGTGCGATGCAAATATACCTACATTCTTAGATACTTTTATTTTTGTAAATACATACAGTCCAATTGAAATATTAATCATAAGCTAATAGTGACAAATAATATTTAGATAGAATTTTTTGTTGTAGGTAAATCCTCGAAATCTGTAATAGACAATGTCTTCGCATAAAGAACATTACATATATATAATAGTCACAATTGCAAATCCCTAGACATTTCACCACCTATCGGTCACACATGGTAGGGGATGAACCTAATGCTGTACAGCAAACACTTTTTATGGATTATATAGTATGTTTACTCTTGGGTGGAGAACAGTTCCTTAATTGCCTTCTGCGATACGAAAGGAATAGGGTAGTCTTATTCTACTATATCGGTAACCGACTCAGCAAAAACATTTATATATGGTTACTATTTCTATATATAAATTATCATGTGAATTTCGTGGATTCCCGAGCAGAGACTCCTAAAGGTGTGTTCAGATTTGTAACATGTGGCATCAAGACATGGCGTTGAGTGTTGGACGTAGCAACTTGTCGCACGAATTAGAGTTAAGCTGATACGACCACGCGACAGACACACACTTCTGACACTGTCACGGTTGAATGTTAGATAAATGTAAACGTGGCTTAAGAGAGACATTGTATCAATATGATAGTCATTTAAAATCACTATCATTACAAGAATAATAATGAAATTATCTTGTCGAATAAAACAAAGCAATCTAGGAACAAACTTATTAAAAGATAAATAAATGTTCACGATTACATTTAAAGCCAGATTCACAATAAAGTGTATGAAAAAGAAACTGACAAGAAACAACGAATATTTATAATAAAAAAAAATGCTTTTTTTACCTAAGATTATTATCTAATGTACCGGATGTACCAACGTTCAGTGGATGACGGACGTGTGAATAAATTCGCAACCTTGTGACTTGCAGCTCGATGACCTTTTTTCACTGGTGTGCTACGCTGAATAAGTTCATTATCTCTCTTTGCAAATGAGTAAGCTTTACGTGTGTCGCCGACGTAAGCCGTAAGTTCGCGTTCTTTAAGTTCACGAGTAAAACTACTATAATAACACAGCAATAGTCAAATATGACAAGAATAGACAATGCTCTATGTCTACGACTGATATAAACGTCACAAAGTTCGAAATATACATCAATTCGCAAGCAAGCGGTTTGCTGAGTCTCATTTGCCTTACTATTAAGTCTTGGAATGCTTTACCAGCTCACGTGTTTCCTTCTTCCCACAGTTTCGGTCCCAACGGGACGTGTAAAGGAGTGAGGGAGATGAGGGAGGTGTGAAAGGAGGGGGAAAATTATTCATTGTGTGGCTATTGGTTTTGGAAATCAAAAAAATATTTGATATATTATTATTAATATTTTTTAACGTGAGCACAGTGTTTTACTCCAATGATTTTTTGGCGTATCTTTTTATGACTTGCCGCGTACGTCAATAAGTTTACAAAACGAGGGCTACCATCATAAATAGCCTACAGTGAATAATGTCAAAATGGTGGTCCTTAATTTGATGTCCTCAATATTCCCCTAAAATGTCTTGGACTGTAAGGAGAAGAACACTCCTGTGTTTATAAAGAGTCATCCTACGAGCCTTTTTGTACTTCAGTAGGGGTTGATTTTCAGTTTAAATATGAAACTGCTGAATTTCGATATTTTATGTTAGTGACATAACTTTTTCTCATTATGATTTTAATTTTGATTTGTTATTCCACACAGAAGCTCTTATACCCGCAAATTTTCGTATAAAAAGTAGTGATAGAATGGGACACGGACGAAATATTATCATGAAATTGTCAAACAATCATATAAAAAATTGAAATCTTTAATTACCGGTACTAACCTACAACTACTGCTAGCTTAGTAAATTAAAAAATAGATATCAAAAATTATTAATAACATCGTCTGAATAGGCACAAATTATTTAATAACTCGTAAGGCGGAACACACAATCAAACCAAAATTCACGTCTATTCACGATTTAGCTTCTTTTTCTTCAAATCAATGGCTCTGGTAAATCCAGTTTTTTAAACGATTTAGCTTTGATTGGGCCATACGCGTGTCAAACCGAAACCACGTAGGACAAGCACAGGACCCCTGCGTCCAGTCCTTTTAATAACTATTCTGAAGCACACTATGATTTTTAAACAGGAACGTCCTTTTTGTTGTTTGACATGGTGACACTTCTATATATTTTATATGAAAAGTTATTGCAAGGATGGGACGCGCGCGTCCCGTTTTCATTCCATTCTGTCTTTTCTATTAGTCCCGCGCTTTGCACTTTATTTATTATGCCTTCTCTGTATAATTAACTCCAGTACTGAGAACTCGTCTCTGAAGTCAAGGTTAATAACAGTGAGTAATGAATGCCGGCCATGGCTCTAGGAGTCGCATTGAAAGTTTAAATTGTTGCGTGCTGTTACCAACCTGTGATCGAAAGCAACATTTCTGCCACGGTTTACCTGCTGTGCAACTTAGCGCGTGGCTAACTATCGTTTAGGAAATAAAGATTGGCTTTGTCTAATTTGATAAATGATTTATATTATAAAAAACTATAAGTTAAGTTACCTAATTTAATTTTTTTCCGCGCACAAAGTCTCAACGGATACCGCTCCCACACAGAGCCGCTGGGAGTGATTATGTCGGACTCGAACTGACTAAATCGCACGCCGTCTATGAGTCTTTGATTGCCGAGGTGAGATTATACAAGACGTATCTCTCGCACCCTGGAAGAGCTCTAATGGGGGATCATGTCCAAATGTCCCATCTAGCCCCGTATATGGGGAGGCGAACTTTTCTCTGAGGCGTCTGCTTCTGCTAGGGTGACAGGCGCCTTTCCCGTCGACCCGTCACCCCGACTCGAATTAAACCTGCGATTTCTAAATTAGGAATTGCACGCTCTACTGCTATGCCATAGTGGTAACACATAATCTATCTTTCAATCACATCATAAATCTTTAATGTTTAAATTTTTTATGATAAAAAGAGAAAATTTGGAATCTATCTGGGATACCAGAGAAACCGGTTACTATGGGAAGAATCTACCTAAGGTAAGTACTTCCTGTAGTAAGTAGCTAGTTAAAGTATAAAGTATCTGGTAAAAGTATGTTAAGTGCTATGGAATAGTTGATTAATCTAAGTATTACAATCCCACCTAAAAATGGTTACTACAGGAAGTACTTACCTATGGTAGATACTTCCCATAGTAACCAGTTACTCTGGTATAAGTATGTTAAGTGCTATACAATATTAACGCTAAGCAATAGCAAACCTGGTTTAAGAGCTATTTTATTGATCTGAAATAGTTAACATTCAAGACGGAACTCGAACCCGCAACCCTTCTCCGACGAATATTTTGACCACTTTTTGTTCTTCTTTTTCCTGTTCATCGTGCGTAAAATCCCACTTGAGCTATACGGTAATAAATTAGAAGTTGATAAGATTTGGAATTCCACCAATTACATTATGGAAATAATAAATCCAAGGTTTGTTATCTTCGATTCGGTGTTTGTATTATTTATATAAATGTGTAAATAAATAGTACAAACATTACAAACAAATCCAAGATTACATAAATACATAAATTAATTTCAGCACCCAAATTGTACTAATCGTCAACAATGTAAGGCACATTACAAAAATTGCCATTCAATTTTAAACTTTACGTTACACAGTTTAAATCAAAAATTAAATGACATTGTGTAGAGTGAATGAAACGATGTAATGAACTTTTTAATTTAAATTTCGAATTTTATGGCTAAGTTAAATCAAAACCACGGAGGACCGAATAATGATTCAAAACATTTAAATGTGGTTTTTGAAATCCCAGTGATGTGACAATGATTTACAATTAACAAAGTCGGGGTATAAGTATTGTATACTTCGAAATGTCATCCATGATAATGAAAGTCGCTTGTCGTTTAACCACAGAATATAAAATGAAGCCTTCGTTTTTCATAACATTTCTAGATTTTTTCTTTATCTTAAGGCTTTTAGCAAAATAACATTTTGAAGATAGCTGCTGGTTTCTAGTGAAAGTTGACTTTTTGTTAGCACATAAATAACATGTTGATAGGATGATATTTACGATTGATGTTAATAAAAATATTTATGACTTTCATACACAACCACCTGTACCTGAAATTGTGTTGCTATAAGACAAGCTGAGTGGGACGGATATATTACAAAATGGTGGCCAACGTATCACCAATTATTTTGAAGTGCATGAAACGTCCCATAATTTTGACATTCCATTCTGTTTTTTTGCATGGTGGATTGCATTTACACTTCACTCACCCCCCATGGGGGCAAGGGGCGAGCTTTGTGTGGGACTCCTGACCACTACCGGGACCAGACTACCCACTAAACCACCACTGTGTCCGTCATCATCGCATATCGACGATGGCGGGAACATCATTTTCCGCCATAACATCATCTTCCACTATTGCACTTTTATATCTTACTTAGGTACCTCCAATTTCTTTCCTTATTTAACTGCAGCAAAATATTGAGTAAATATGGTATAGGTGAAACAAAAAGAAGCTGATGTCAAGTTTTTAAGAAAGCCTACCAGAGTTAAGTTAGCCTCGCCAATAAATTTATATCCGCCCTACGAGATCTGTTAGTTAGCCAAGATGCTTTGATTTTGTAGGGCTACATTTGATTTATATAACAGAGCAACAGGCCAGCTAGTTTACAATAAGCTATAGTATAGTCTTCACTGTCATTTTGACAGACACAAATTATTGCTCCACCGCATTCTTAAGTTTGATAATAAGTTACTAACTACTTACAAATACAATAAGTCGTTTGAGATTATACTTATATTACGAATTTGTATATTATTGGCTATCAATCTTTTCATCGCCAAAGTGTGTTCGTAATAGAAAGCTACAGAACGTCTAACCATATGTCACTTTCACATTCTAGTTTTGTACACTAAACGACGCAGACACTTGCTATGCGCCATTATTGTTTATCTAAATATTTAAGCGACCAATGCCTTACCTATTTGGATTGGTATTTGAGTGGTCAAGTGCAACTTCACAAGTTTAATGTTAGCTGAATGAAAATATTCTTATACTCAGAGACAACGATTATAACTGCACGAGGTCTCGGGTACGGTTTCTAGTTGGCCAAGAATATTTTATGTTGTCTTTATTGTTCGTGGCTTATTAACGTTTGCAACCCTAGAGGCGTCACATTCCCGAAGGGGGTTTTTGTGAAAGAGAAGGTCTGCCGTGGTGCGAGGGATATGTTTGCTACTATCTCACCTCCGGTAACTAAAGACTCAAAGACAGCGTGCGTTTTAGTCGATTCGAGTCCGACATAACTTCTCTCCATGGAAGCGTCACATTTATGCTGCCGGCTTTATACTGGGTAGGGGGAGTAAGGGAGTAATGGTTAAGAGAGTTCTGTGCTGTTAGTGCAGAAGGCAAAGCAAGGTTTCATATCATCACACAGTAGTGTCAACTTAAGCCTTCAGCCTGCTCTCTAACAGCACAAGCTCTGGCTACCATATTCACCGCCGGAAACACAGCACAAGCTTATTATTAGCCGCGATATTATGTAGGGCTGAGGTCCTCCCTCAGTCGGACCACTCAATTAGGACGAGAGATAACGTCGCGTCTTACCTCAGTCACTACGTGATACACTTCTACTTACAGGCTCTCACATATTCAAACTTCAAGAAAAGTTATTTCCAATGAACCATCACATAAATCAGCCGGAACTAATAAAAAAAAATCTTATATTCATCAGATCGTTACTAATGTGGTTTATATTTATTTTCCTGAACTACCAGGAAGAAAAAAGTGGTAAACAGAATTGACTTATTATTAATTCTCTCGAAATAATAACTGGTCAGTTTGAATCTTTAATGTACTAGTTTGGGTAGGTATTCGTAGCCGTCAAGGCGCTGCGTTCCGAACCTTCTTGCTACTTAATAGAAGTGTGTCCTTTTTGCAAGATTGCATATTTCATCTTACAGTCTGAAGATATCAGACAAAAGCGTTGGTTGCTTAGTGGTTAAGAATCGATGTCGGCCTTACGATCGGCACTGGTAACTCTGAAATAAAAAGCCTCTATTTATGGTGCTAGCAATCGTTCTCAAGATATAATTGCCGCCCCGCGATCGATGATATATCAAAAGAAAAATTAGTGTTTCATCCGAATTCATTGTCATTCCAGTCTGCCGTGAGTTCATGGTATCCGTCCATACATACCTTGGAATTTAAAATAATGGTAAAACTTAGATAGCTATGTAATTATGACTTTTGATTGTTCAATTTCCCCTATTAGCCTTCATTTTTTCCATTTCAATCTATGAAAATTTAAAAATGTTCAAGACAAAATATACCTTCAAAAAGTAAATATAAATAATTAATGCGTTGTCGTTTCGGGGGACCTCTAACTGGTAAAGCAATTTATATTCCATCATTTTGTACCAACACACACAAACATACACACACACACGCGCGCGTTCTCGTAAGTTTATTTATGTCAATAGGTATATAGTTCTTTCTTTCACCGAGTTTCCAAGGGCTCATAAAATACACAAGAATATAATATTATATTATAATACATATACGTAAATAAAATCACCGCTGCCGCTGCACATTATCTAGTGTAATTGAATCTCACCTTACTCGGCTAACTCACTTAACGGTGGTACTTTCTATTTTGTTTTAATTGTACTATGTAGTTTCTATATCTTATACCGCATCTACATTCAGCCATTGCCATTGCCACTTGCCTTGCCAAAAGTAAATATTTCCCCAAATATTGCTTTGACAATGTCAACAGAAGTGTCTACATTGCAGCTTAATACGTATTTTCAATTCGATTATGGACAATGGATCGCGGTAGTCTGTGCTCTGCCTTATGAGTTTAATGAACTATCTCAATTAATCAATTAATACTCTATCTGCTGGACATAGCCCTCTCCTATTGTTGGGAGACTTTGGTCTACTGTTTCCACGCTGACCAGACCGGTCTTTTATCTTCCGTTTTTCTTCTCTCGCAGTGATATCATCTGCGTTTTTGTGAGATTTGTAGTTAATTTCTAACTCATTACTGCGCTGACGTGAAACAAGATAAATCCATCTTTGAAGTCGGTTGTAGCTTTGTCATCATCATCATCATCCTTACGATAATCTCGATCGTACTCGAAGCTGTCATCTTGGAGTCTAGGTTCTGTTTCTCCAGTCTTACTTCGTCATGGCTGAACTTCATTAGTTACTCAAACCAGCTGTTGGACTTTATAGAATTGTTACTACCCGGTAGCCTAGTGGTATGGGCAATGGACTGCTGAGACAAGGTCTCGGGTTAAGGCTAATCTCTTTGATCTATAATTAATTGTAAATGAATCTAATTTAGTATTATAGATCATCATCATTCTCTGAACCTTTTTCCCAACTCAATTGGGGTCGGCTTCCCAGGCTAACTGTGATGCGGCTGAATTTTGATATTTTTCGTGAAGCGACTGCCATCTGACCTCCAAATCCAATAGTCCAATGACCAATTGCGATATTGAAGTTCCTAATTAGATTGGTTGGACTTGATGACTAATTTAATATTATAGATAATAGAAATTAATGTTTTGATTTTCCGTAACGAAGTCTATCGTTTTCCTTTTTTCCATACTTTCAGTTGAAATATAAGTTTTAATTAGAAATAATCACGACGAGGAGATTCACTGATGAAAGGACTTGCCTATCCATAAATTTAAAATTTTAATTAAAAAAAGTGATACCAAAAAGATAAGAAAACCCAGGATTATATAGATCATAAACAAACCTTGAAATGAGCTGTTCACTCAACTTGCTATTCAAGTAAAAACAGCCCGCTGAGTTTCTTGCCGGAGTCACCTCAGGCCGAGGCCGCGTTTCGAATCAGGTGGTCTATGCGCTAACTTATAATATACTAGCTGTTGCCTGCGGCTCCGACGACGTGGATATCGATTATCGCGCAGTACAACTCACGCAGTACCTATGTTACTCAGGAAGAATGCAGCTTTCCAATGGCGACTCAAAAACTGCAGTGCCGATTAACAAAAATAAATTGGCACTGTAGTTTTTGAGTTAATTCATTACAAACATACACACACACACACACACACACACACACACACACACACACACACACACACACAAAATACAAATCAAACATTGAGTCATTATTAATAATAGGATAACACCAAAGATGTTCTGTGGCAACCGGGACCGACGGCTTAACGTATAGCAGTTAAGTATTTTCACTGACAAATAGCCATATTCATGAATATAAACTATTTAGGTTCATTGAGAGGGGGACCGAACGCGCGCTTCCTGCCACTCCACAGAGGCTGTCTGAGAAATCACAATAAATTCTGTTGACTATAATTTCACTTATCATAATAAAATGATGTTTTATTATTCGTTCAACTTCTGATAATACCTACAATACTTTCAAATTTGGCCATACCCAACCCTGTATAATCAATGATACATCTGTTAGTTAGTTGTATTTCATACATATTACGTATGCAGTTTTAGAGAGGTGTGAATCAGATGCTTTTGTTAATTAATTAGCACTTCTGTATTATAGAAATATGAAAAAAAAACCATAGAAAAAAAGTGTATAAATCTAGCATAAAGCTAGGTGTGTCCTACCTAAATAAATACCTAAATACCTAAGTAAAGGTTAAACTTAAAGGTGCGACCACACTAAAAGCGATTGTAGTGTGAGAATTTACATATATCGTGTATCGCGGACAACGTACCGTAGAACGAAGCTCGTCGTAATGACTGACATGTTTGTCACAGTTCATAATATGTTTCAAATCAATTTAGATCGGAAAAAGTGATTGTTTTGACGGGACTCGAACCGCGAGCCTTCCCTTAAAACCGATGAACCATGGAGTCACGTCGTGAGCATTTGAAAATCTCCTATATACCCATCTTGGGGTGATGGTGGGAGCCATTTACCGCTAATCATACAAACCATAGATCACCACCATAATAAAAGATTTTACAATCATTTTTAAACATTATTTTTGATAGCTTCACCCAATTTTGACAACCTCCGTGGCGTGGGGGTAAGGAACGCAACTGCTACGCAGGAGACGTGGGTTCAATTCCCGCTCAGTGCAAATATTTGTGTATGTGAATATGAATATTTGCATAGAAATGGGTTCGCTTCGTAGCAATCCCGCTAAGAGATCATACAAAGGTCCTAATAGTCGTCTAAATATTCTCCGTCTGCATAAAGTGAAAGGTTATAACTCTAACATGAATATAATACTCAGAAAGACATAAAGACTAGCTATTCAGTGCAGACTATTTTATGTCTGCCTTTTACTTGCTGCTATATTGAAAACAGACCACAAAGAAACAATTCATTTCACAGTTAATGCACTCGAGTTATATGAAAAGTTATATACTATGTGCTTACAATTCATTTCTATAATATACAGTGTGTTTTTCTAACTGAGGTAGTTTTCTGGTATCTTCTGTGAGTACGGATCCCCCTATACGACGAGGTATAATTACATACATACATATGCCTTTTGCCGCCAATCGGGCTCTTTTTGCAAGTACGGGTATATTGAAAATAAATGCCTAACTGAAAATGTAGGAGCTAAATAAATTAGGAAAAAATTTTTTGACCTGTTGCCTTGCTCTGCAGTTTAAATCGCAAGAAAATTAATTACGTGCTTAGCCGCACAAGCACTACCAATTAACGTCTTGGAGAGTATCAGATGGAGGTATAATTGGTATTAATAAGTTCATATTCCAGTATTCCAATTAAATTTTCAGTGAAATATTTCACAACCCCTTATCACATCACAAAGTGTGCTCTATCGGGTGTATTTTAAGGATAAGGATCACGAAAGAGCTCAAATCCTCTCATCATAGATTTATATCAAACCAAATCGCGGGCGACAAGGCCTGATTTCTCTCGAGATATTGCACTAACTATATCACAGACAATCACGCGTGTTTTGACAGTAAATTGTCGAATATAAGAGAAATATAAATTTTATTTTTGTCAAGAATTTGCATAACTGCAATGAAACATATTCCAATATATATATATATTCAAAACTGAAGCTTGTTTAAAGAAATGTCTAGACCAGTAGGTAATGTCTTCTCTTTCTTCTGCAGATCCTCGCGTTCAAGGATGGTTCCTCTTCGATACTCCTCTGCCAACATTAGCCATGGTACTGGTGTATCTAGCATTCGTCGTGGTTGGAGGCCCGCTGTGGATGGCGAATCGAAAAGCTTATCAGATACAGAAGACGTTAGTGGCGTATAATGCCGCTCAAGTGTTTCTCTCCAGTTATATGTTTTATGAGGTGAGTTTTTCACTGATATAAGATAATAGCTGGAACACGAATCATGGTTACAAAATGTCAGTTTCTAAATAGGTTCATTCAGAGAACAGAAAAAACTAGTAAGAAAGTGATACGACAGATTCTATAGCAGAATTGATATCGCCAATCTCATACATACGATGCTTAAAAATATTTTACCTTACTAGTAAACAATTGTTTTGATTGAACTGACTTTAATACAAAATTAATCTAAAGCATACGTACTACAAAACAAAACCACACCTTATTTGGACAAAATAGAGATTACTTTGCTATAGATAAAAAAGTATTTACGATGTTCCATACATTGAATCGAACAAGCTTGAATATTTTCGAAATAGTTCACCCGGTGAGCAAGTTATTTAATACTTTCAATTTTCATAAGTTTATACTGCCGAATTTGCACACTTTTGCGAAAATACTCATAATAGACACATCCCGCCAACTTCTCATTTCCACTTGTATTTTGTTTTCCGTGGATTCATCCATACAGAGCCCGATAAAGGTCTCTCGGTTAATAACCAGTAACTTCATCATCTCTCTGCCCTTGTCCGAGTAATTGGGTTCGACGCAATATATCATCGCCCTCCACACATTCCCGTCAGATGTCATTTCTTCGCTCACAACCTTCTTTGCCATGTCTTCTATCACACGATCCATCCAACTTTTGAGTCAATCTCTGCTCCTAAAGCCCTCTACATTCTCACTTTGGACCTTTTTCACAACATTACAATCATCTTTTCTCATAGATGTCCATACTTCTCATAGTATGTCCACACCAGTAAGTAACTTTTAAATCCTAATTAAATCATCAACGTATACCTACAGTTACGAGAATCACGTTTACATCAATTAATATCATCAATGTTTTCGGTACAGTTGTAAGCAATGGTTATACGCTAACAATAGGAAGTCATGGGCTAATCAATTACTCCCCACAATCGTTAATTAATCGCACGGCATTTTGCAACTGGCCAAGGCAACTTGACAATTTCACGAACCAAGACCCCGTGTCAGTATCAAACACGCAACTTTAGCTTTTATTTTAATATTCATAAGATTAATTTGACATTATTACGTGTTTGTTGAAATAATTGTCGCGTGCCCGAAATTGAATTTATTTAAAAATGTTCGAACAAAATACAGGGTGTGTATTATAAATATTCTGTTATTATAATTAATGCAATTATTTAAGATATCATGGAATGAAACATTCGGTATATGCTTTCACTGCATCTCTAATACTATAACGACGACGAAATCATTACGCGGAATTTACAAAACATCAAAATGAAAAATATATTATGGGATCATTTAGCACCCCGAATCGAAACGCGACCTAGACCTGCGTAGACTCCGGCGAACTATGCGGAAGGCATCCATCCATTTGATATTATAAACACATTTTTATTCTCCACATTGTTTGTATTGTACATCTTCGATAAATGGGTAAACGACCCCATTGAGAAACCACAAGGATCGAAAACAGTAAACAATATTTTTTAAAGCTTTGTTTGTGTTACGAGCGTATACAGTGATCATATGCGGTCGGCTTCGGCACATACCTTTACGACAACCCTAAAGTTCCTCTAACAACTAAACCCTCTGTGTTTCTTGTTAAAAGGCTTCTCAAGACGGGACTGTTTTGGGAACCAGAGTGTGTTGTGTGGTGCTCCAATAGTATACTGTGTAGTTTGCTTAAAAAATAATAGTTTTTGATTTTGACTCTGATCTTTAAATTATTCTGATATATTATGTTCCATATCAGAATCCTCTACAATATATAATATATGAAAAAGACTACAATATATAATATAATATATGAAGAAAATTGATGACCCAATAAAACTTATGTATACCCCACTTAGAATAATCTATAAGAAAAGAACAGCACAAAAAGTACCTAATGTTACAAAACTACATTCTCAACCACAAATGTAAAACAAAGTGATCTAAGAACACATATTTTGAAAGGCTCTTACATAAAACCTGTAATGAATGCTCAACTACTTTTTCATACAGTCGGTTGACCAAAATGAATAAATATCTAGAGAAAGTGTTTGATAACTTCACAGCTACGAGCTGTAGAGTCGTCAACAAATCACATTTGTGAACAAAATAATATCATATCAACAAAATTAAAATAGAACATCAGTAGTAATAACAGTCCCCAAAGGACTGTCCATACAAATGATAACAGTATGTATAAAAAATGTTCTTATATATGTTATATATAAACTTAAATATGTGTATATTGCTCTCTTTTGTTCTCTGATTTATGCCACTCGAAAGAAAGAATAAGCTATCTAATCTCTTGCCCTATCTCAGTGATCAAAAAAAATTTTCACTGGACTTGCAGAAGTTTTCACTTCTACAAAGAAGTTAAAGTTCAACAACACCACAATCAGGACTCTATGGATTGTTTATTTGAGCTGTCAGATGCCAGTTGCCGTCATTAGGCTGAAGTACCTTCACTAAAATAGAAATAATAGAAAGTCATTGATTTATCGTAGTACATTATTCAAATAATAATAAGAAAGTTATAGGCTTTGGCTCTGAATGTTAGTCCAGCATTTTGATTGACATAGTTTATTGTACTTAATACGTAATACGTACGTAATAGTATGTTGTACGCTGCCGACCACATAGAAAACTTCTAATGACTTTCTTGAAAAGGGTAGACGGGATGAAGTGCAGGTCTGTGCTGCCAGCACAGGAGATAAATCCTTGTGAGAGTTATGTTTGTGGCTATTTCACCTCCGTCAAGTGTAGACAGTTTTAGATTTAGACTTCACACTCTAACTAACTAAATTAATTCTAACTACTTGTCAGTTTTTGTCCTTGATAAAACTATTTTGTAGATATTATTAATAATTTGCAGCCATAGTCTTCCCATGAGCTGCTGGTCTATTGATCAATAAATATCACCATTCAATATCTGTGTCAATATAGGTAAATATAAACTTCTTGCGTCACAGTGTTTGTCTGCAAATTCCTCTGAAATAACTTGGTCGATACTTATAAAACTTCTTGGGCGAATTTGGTAGGTATATCAATCGTAAACCCCTCGATGATCGGCATCATAATTTCACGAGGATGGAGCTGATCGCAACATCTAGTCATCATCAACATGTAGACGTATTTTCTTGATTGCTTCTGAGGTCAATGTGAACTCGGACTCCGGGTCCGCCTTCCTACTTTTCCTCCTACGGTTTGCACGATCTTAGGCGTCCATAACAGTGAAATCATTGACACAGCAATCGCAACACCTAGTAATAATAATCTAACTAATATGTATTGTATACCTATGATAGAGACATAAAAGTCAATAAAACTCTTTTATTTCTTTCGTCGTATGTATAAAATTGGATATTTTCTATCCGTGTTCTAAATTCAAAATATATAAACCAATAACTTTAATCAACCCTTCCTTATTGTCATAGGTAATGGACGATGAACAAAATCGCTCCGATGAATTTATTTAAATCAGATTCAAATTATGCGCATGTTAAATCAGTTTAACGACTTATTAGCTTCTAAATATATTTTGAGTACGGAAATGGTTTTTATATTTATACTTATGACATCATTATCAATATTTTCTGCGTACTCAATTACAAAAAAATTTATTTTTAAATATCAATGTTAATAGAAGAAATAAAAATTATTTTTATGAGTATTTCTAAATATGTAGTATCGCTAGTGTCCAAAGACTATGGGGTAATTTTTTTATTTTCTTTGGTTGCATTGCAACATGTAGTAACTGCCAATTCTACTATCTGATTTTCATAAATTTCACCCACTGGTCCACGATTAAAACAATCCCAAACTATTACTAATTGTCTTGCCACTAACCACCAGGTGAGATAGGATTAAAATGTGAACATTTCAATGATGAAATAAAGAATAGACTTTTATTGCTGAAATCTCATCATACATTTCGATATTTCCAATAACAGTTTATAGCAACACATAACATAGGTGCCATTAAATAATATTTTAGAATTTATCACTTAGCTTAGTTACAAAAACCAATAATAAACATCGTATGTGTTTCAAAAATATTAAATGGCATAATAAAAATTTCAAAAAGTATTACGACAAAAAGTTATTAATTGGAGACATTAAATTTTATAGAAATGGCGACCTTGTTTTAGACCAAACCAAAAAAGCATAGTTCGAAGATAAAAAATGTTATGCAATTTAGACAACTGAATTCGAATTCTAAAGAATACGGTCAAGGTAGTTCAAAATTATATTCGATATTAATCGATAAAAGTTACCGAATAATTGCAATCGATTTTATTGCGTTTCACTTTATTATCGAACACTATCGGATAAAAGCTAAACTCTGAATTTGAGCATGACTATTGTTTGAACATTACACCTGTCAAAATCGAGGACGGTGATAGTTTTAATTAGTTATTTTTCATTAGTTTATTGCCTAAGCTTATTTGTTTTTGATTTAGGATACTTGCGTGACTTGACTTGACTTGGCTAAAAAGAGGGAAGAAACACTTTTCAAAAATAGTTTTTTCATGTACGCACAGAATATTTTGGCATTAAAAACCCTACAGGTGTTCCGCTACCATAAAGGTTCTATAAACCAAGTCTCGAAGAGTATGGGGATAATGCCGTCACCCCTACACTGTGCCAAAAGTTAGAGTTTGCAATCGAGAACTATGATAACTTTGTATCATTTAAACTTCATAGTAACAATTTTACTCCTTAATCACTTCAAAGGACGCTACACACTAAACCAGCATCTGCTGCGCAAGAATAATAACAATGTCAAGAAGACTTGCTGAGTAAATGCAAGTAAATTTGCTGCTGTGCTGTTGTGTGGTCTCCCTTAAAAACTCTTATTGAATAACTCTCAACCCGGGTATCCACTGACAATTCCTTTTGACGAGCATCTTCATCGTATCCGTTCTGTGGTCTGTTGATAGTTTGTATGTCACTACTTCTGGCAATTAATGAGCAACCAAGGTAACTGATCTCTGCTGGGTCTCTCAGATTTGTCTCCAGTCCACATAACTTTCCATTGAGGTCTTTTGAGCATGATCACTTTAACTCACACGAGATCAAAGTTAAGCGTCTACATATCGGCATCGGATGCATCGCTTTAATCGGATTATGTTTTAACAATGCCTCCACATGATCTACAGCGTTAACATTTGCTACCGCAACTACCAGCAATCGCCGCTTAATTCAAATTTGCGTAGTAGACCGGACGTAACGTAGCCTTACGAGCACGTATCCATCTGACCGGCATTCCGAATGACATCATCGACACGTCTCGCAAAAGTTGCCTCTAGGAGGAACGGCGCCGGTATCGCGGGTGAACAGGTTCGAGAGAACGTACGATGTGGGTTGGTGAACGCACTTGTTTGACTTTCTATAAAGAACACTGCGATCCGTTTGATGTGTCCTATGCATACGATGCTGAAAGGTGGATGCTTTACTTTACGGACTAATGGACCAGACTTGAGTTAATGTCAACCTCACTAGATCAACAGTTTACTGAAGTTACAGTGACAAGATAATCATCTGTCTCTGAATAGTAGACACCACGAAAGCAGGGAATGCCTAAGAAAGAATTAACAAGCTCCCTAATGAAATTACTTCTATCTATGTATAAATTTAAAAAAATATTTTAAGAAAGCTATGCAAAAAAGTCTACTGTAAAATCAAAGATTACATATGTGGATAGTAAACAAACAAATGGAAAAAAGCTGTTCACTCACCTTGCTTTACAAGCAATTTATTGTATCTAGACTAAGTACTTAAATATTTTTACATATAGAACAAAGAAAAGGAAAGCTCATTGAGTTTCTTGCTAGTGCCTTCGCAGGCCGGGCCGCGTTTCGAAGTATCCGGTCGATTACAACCTATTCCCAACATGCCTGATACATCAATACGCCTGAATCTCAATAAGTCTTAAAAACAAAATACCTGAAGTTCAATTCGTCATGTAACCAAATTACCTGATTTTCGAATAAACTTAATCCCAATATGACTGAATCCTTAAATAACCGAATGGACTGAATTTTGGCAGTCACTGACATTTCCAATTAAATATTGAAACAGTCCCAATATATTTGAGTATTTCTTCCTGATCCAGAAACTGTTTAGCTGGAAAATTAAATACAGGTTGCTTTTTGAAGATTGTTTTTATTTTGAATAAAAAAATCTTTACAGAGAACTAAATAGTTCTTTAAATTAAAGACGCTATTTAATGGTGACGTCTGTCCGTCTTTTAAAATGTCGCTTGCCTTGTATTTCCAAAACTATTAAGCTACAAAGTACGGAACAAGGTACATAACAGCGAGCAGTAATGATTGTTTACACAGAAATATACACAAAATTCTCATACCACCATCTTCCCACGAAGAATTCAAAATAAAAATAATAAAAAAGTCAATATTTTTTTGTCCCTTACTTATTAAAATTTTATATGTAGATTAGAACCAGTTTTGTCTGCATCTTTACCCTTGCTCGTATATCCGTATACGTACAATAGACTCCTCTAAAAGTTCCGAAAAATTTAAAACTAAAATTATACGAAGTGATGCCACTGCACAACTATTAGTCTTAGAAGCTTCTGGACAATAAATATATTTATTAATGAAATTAAGCTTGGTATACTATTAAGAGTTTACTTATTTTCTTATAAAGGAACAAGTATCGACCTAGTTTATTTTATTGACACTATCTATGTTACATTTTGTTAAATTGGACTCAAGCTGTCAAAGGACTTTAAGAGTGCATTTAACGTATATGAGAGCACATATACGCAAGTATATCTTTGAAGTTTCTCCCTCTTCAGCATCCGCATGGTGAATCCATAAAATGAAAGATCCTCACTCTATTTTTGTTTTAAATTACTTTTCAAATAATATTTGCCTACGTAGATAGATCTTAAAATGGTGTAGGTTCACCATTTTGAAATTTAACTTATTTATTTATTTTACTTATTAATTTAACATTACATATTGGCAAAAAAAATATGATTTGGCAAATTTCTTTTCGCATTATTCTCTCTTCATCGTATCAGAATAGCTAAGTGAAATCATAATTTTTATAAAAAAGTCAATGAAAAAATATCAAATGGTGCCATAAAGCGAGATGATGTTTTTTCATGCATGAAATTTCGTTTCATTTAGATTAACTAACATGATGAAGAATTAATAACGTTAGTTAAACGAAAAACAATTAAAAAAAATAAACATTCTAAGTCGTATTTTTTATGCCAATATGCCAGAAGTACTACTTCTACACCCAACAGTCCATAGTAAAAAAAGTATAAGGAAAAGATCGCGCTAGAATTGACCTTTTTTAATATATCACTGGATTCTATTAAGATTAGTCTTCGTTGTATTTTATTGTCACTTATATTACATTGTTTGTTCACAGCACTTGGCATCTGGATGGTGGGGTGACTACAGCTTATCGTGCCAGCCTGTGGATTACAGCGAAAGTGATAAAGCGAGACGGGTAAGTCCAACACTTCATTAGGTTCCTTCTGGGTCTTATGTTCTATGCACCTTTCTGAGGTGACGTCATCTCGGACCCAGTGAACACACATGATCGGAGATTATGCGGTTAAGCACATTATACCTCGTGATTTTATTATTCGTTTCAGAAAAAAAAGTTTGAGCACAGTTTCGGTACTAAAACATTTGGAAGTATTAAATTGACGAATAAAATAAATATTTTCACTCTTTCACCTGTTCATTATTCCCGTACATTGAGTATAAAAGAGCTTCATTTTTAGACCAATCAAATTTTCCGGAACGATTCTGTGCAAGTAGTTGAAAGTGGGCGTAACGTAGATTTCTTCTATCCACAGTACAGATTCCTGTAAAGAAATTCCCATATATTGGTGGAGATAACACACAGACGTACTCGTACGCTAAAATAATACGCACATACTAATCTATGTTAAACTTAGGTTATTTTTTCTTTTTCTTACAACATTAACGGCACTTACGTCACAAAATAAAAGAAGTTTTAATTAATTGTACTTGCTATCTGCTCACCGTGCACCGTAAACCAACTCAAAATTCGACCTCGTTTTGAGATGTTTCGGTGAAGTCAGTCACCTCTTTACTTTTTTGTGGTCTATTTACAATTATAAATATGTAAACAACTGCTTTATTAATGTAAAAGTAATCTTATACTGCATCGTTGGCAACGAGGTATACGATTTCGAATGACCCAAAATTCACCTAAAATGAAGGTGAAGAAACCGTTCTTTTTTTCAAAATTAGAGCCGTTTCTTCTTTCTACTTTCTAATAGTTTTAAATTTTGCATTGGTGGTAAAAGTGGACCCTGATGAATAGAAGGCTTGAAGGTGATTAAGATACGATAAGATTGAAAGACATATAGGGCACATGTTTCCTGTGATAAGTGAAGTATTGCCGGGATGTTACCCTCCAAGACTCTCCAAGATGTTAATTGGTAGTGCGGCTAAGTAGTAAGTAAGTAAGTACCTAATTAGTTTTTTTGCGTTCACACCGCATAGCAAGGAATCGGGTAAAAAAAAATTCACACATTTATTTAGCTGCAACATTTTCGGTTAGGAGTTTATTATCGGCATACCCATTTTTTTACAAAGTGCCCGATTAGCGGCAATAGGATCGCCCCCTATTACGTGTGGCCGAAAATCATAGTCGGCCAAATGTGGGTATTTAATACACCTCTGCTAATCCTTCAGGAAATATGGGTGTGAGCAGTGCTACATTTTTTTTTTTCGGAAGGTCACCGTTTCCACTCTGCTGGTCAGACGTTTTGGTACAGGGTTTAATTTCGATTTCTCCTTCACTCGCAATGATATCGTTTGCGTTTTGAAATTTGGTGCTCTTAAGACAGAAATCCATCAGTGAAATATAATGGGGCAACGAAGGCTGGTTGAACTCGTGTTTCGAAGCTGTGCAAGCTTTGACCCGTAGTCAATTGCAATAATTTATCCGTGAAGTTTGCCACAAGTCTATGACAAAACCGTGTACTTACAGAGATTTTTGGCTCGGGATGGACATAGCGAATGTTCTTACTCAGTCACGGCACGCCTATAGCAGTCGACGTACCGCGATAGCACACTTCCCTGACCGAATGAAAAAATTCTTGTTTCATACATTTCACTTCTGTTATCTTGGTACTTATTATATATTTTTTTTTCTTTTTATAATATCACGCTTATATCCCCGAAGGGGTAGGCAGAGGTGCTTGCACCCACATTTCGCCAGTTTTATATTTAGGTCCCAATGTAATAGGTGGCGAGCCTGTTGCCATTAACCGGGCACTTATAAACCTGCGATAAATACACACATAACTTCGAAAAGCATCGCAGTCATTGGTGTGTGCCATGGTAAACCTGGGATCGAATCCTTTTATTATTGTATGTATTATATAACATATATGCAAAAATGTTGTTTTACTTTACCGAATGCGATCGTAAGCTTAGCAATCTGAGATGATTGCGTAGTATGAGGTAATTAAGTGATAAAGATCTCAGTGTGCAAAATTTTGTACACTTTCATCTCAATAGCATGTGCCATTACGCCAATGTCTTAACCGTAGTTTTCTTTAAAGCGTAACTCGACGTGTAATTATACGCCTATTAAATTATTTTCGCATCAACCGTAAGAAAGCAGTGAGAGGTTAACATTTTTGTATATCTTTCTCATTTGTATTACGGTTGAAATTGTTTTTTTTAATTATCGTGTCATGTACAACAGGTTTACTTTCATATATTCATAAATACATATTAATATTTACATTAATCAGGTGGTTGTAAAACTACCTCGTTAATCATCAATGTGAATTTTATTTTTGTATAGTGAGGCTAAAAATTAGTTTCATAATTAAATTAGTTTTACATTTAACTAATCTACTTTCTACTAATATTAAAAAAACGTGGTACGTGTTCAGGGTGTTAGAAGAAGTGCTTTCTTTTTCGAGAAAGATGGAATCGACAATAGTTAACACTGGTTAGCACTATCGTGAGTGAAGGCTTCAAAATCGTATCAATCACTTTTCATTTCGTAACAGTTTAATATTAGGCGAGTGAATTTCGGTTTTATATTATGAAAGAAATATATTTGGATATTCAAAAAAGAGATGATCTTTTGAACAAGAATTCACCTTTTTTAACCAGAACTGTTAATTAAAAATATGTTACATACAACTGTTTATAAAGAAATTACAAAGTGTTTTTATATTATAAGGTAGATACTTAGAAATTCTGAAATAGAAATAATGTTTCGAGCAATAGAGGAGCCAATAGAAGTAAAAACATGTGACGTGACGGTTGGCGACAATGACGCGAGTTTCATATTTTTGTTTTTGTTCATTCAAAATACTGAGTGTAAAGAAATTTTTACCTCCGAAACCCCATACCATCGAAACCATCGCTCCTACCTTCACTTTATTAATGTCACATTTGTTTACGTTTGCAGACTACATTAAAAATAAAGTAATTAACTAATATCTATGCCTACGAATAGGTCATTCTGGTCGTTCAACGGTACTGATTTCGAAAGATACATACTTTCCAATATTTGTGTGTACTTGCACAGGAAGTGAAATTTTTTGTAAGTACTTTATTTACATTACACTAAATGGCTTTAATTTTAGAACATAAAAATACCGAAGTTATTTATAAATTAATAGGTACAAGTTTGACCACTATTTACTCCATTTATTTATTTTTTACACAAACTAGTAAACTACATTTTTAGTTGCATTTTCACATCATGGAAGTGATTACTTACCAACAGGTTAGAATCAATGAATCAATTTCGTTTATACAGTTTAGACACATAAGGAGCACATGTAATTGTCAAACTTTTACAATTATATTTCCCGCTCAGTGCAAATATTTGTATGCATGAATATGGCTATTTGCACTGGTCTGGTCGTGCCTCGGAGGGCACATTAAGCCGTCAGTCACTTCATACAAACATCTATCGCAATCTATACCGGTAGTTGGAGTCCTGCAAAGTTTAATAACTGGTCTAGCTGCAATTCTTCGATATCACCTATACATATAGAATGTGAAGGTCAGATAGCAATTAATAAACGAAGTTAGACTAAAATATCCGAAGTGACGATGAAAAGCTTGTATATTTTTCAATAGTGCAAACGATACATATCCAGTTCCATTTGCACCATATATGGTGCTGGCCAATAGTGCAAATGAAACTACACCGATTAGCGTTTTCTGAAATAAAAGTCACAAAAAAGTTATCACTTAAATTTTCATATGTTTATTAAAATGATCATCAGTTACAGATTTTGTTATTATCGATACCTAATGGTATCACTTGGTAGGTTAAATCAAGTTACGTCCTCCTCCGACCTCAAACTTTGGATTCTCAGACTAAAATCTTCATACGATCTCACGAATAAAATAAAAATAAAAATAACTAAAAAAATACCAATAATATTATAAATTCGATATTGAAATACCAAGGATACTTAAAACATACATACATAAAATCACACTTGTTTCCCATAGGGGTAGGCAGAGATCACGGATATCCATTAGCTACGATCCCAACATACTACTCTTGCTTCATTCACTCTCATTACCTTCTTCATGCATGCTCGTCGGTTTAGGGTACTCCTGACCTGCCTTTTTTCTAACACTTACCCGATTTGGTCCAGGTATGTGATATACCTACTTAAAACATTCTAAATAACTACGTACAGTGGTCTACAAAAGTTTCTGGACATTTTAAATCTATCCAGCCTAAGTGTAATTTAAACAAAGTAACATGGATAGCGTTTAATAAAATAAACTATTTCATGTCTTGTTTCTTTATAAGAAAATAAGTAAACTCATGCAAGTAGTAGCCTAAACTTAATTACATTAATGAGTAGATCTTTCATGCAGTAGCTTCTAAGAAAAGTAGATGTCTAGTGACAGCACTTCATACATTTTTTTATTTGTCCATGAATTTTGTAGCCTACTGTACTATTTTTTATTTATTTTTTAAATATTTTAAATTCATTAAATTTTAATTACATGTTATAAAATGCAAAACACGATTTACGAACCGCAAGATATGATATAAAAGCGTTTTTATTGCAAATAAACTACAAAATATACTAATTTTATAATAAACTACACTATCTAAACATAACTGTCAGTTCTAGAACACGCATAAACTTACTTAATTGTTTTTTTTTATTTACTTTTTATTACATACAGACCGGTATCCGGATACACAGTCAAATTCAAGTAGAGAGATAACTTGAAATAGCGCTCGAATGAAGAAGAAGATAATCCGTGCCCAGGAGAGCACGTTAAGCTGTCGGTCCCGGTTGCCATACAAACATACATAGCAATCGTTACATTAGAAAGCGCCCTAAAACATCCAACAACTAACCTTACCACAAAACTATGATATTTCCAATTAGTTGTGTTGTTAAACGGCAACAATAACAACCTAGTCGAAATAGCTTAGTATGGCGTCGGTGGTTTAGTAGTTAAGGATTCAGCCTGAGGATCGAAAGGTCCCGGGTTCGAATCCTGACCATTACACTACCGACGTGAACTCAATTCTACCACAAGCCGCAAGCTGAGCTGGAGAGGCTAGAGGTATTATTAGTAATTTTGGTTGCTAATAATCTTTAAAAAACAAATATCGCAATTAGATTGAATTTAGAGAAATTGAAATACAAGATGATGATGATGATGATAAAATACGTGATCAACATTTCCTGAAACTGATAGTCGACCTTGTAAGGGAGTTGCTCAATTTCATAACAGTTTATTGCGAAGATCGATCTCTTAACATCATCGTTAGAATGGCGACATTCTTTGCCGCATATTGACCTGATTTTCTTCAGGTTTTGCAAACACGATCATTACTGAAAAATAAATAGGTATATATCTTTTTTTATTGCTAGTAGGCTGTATTGACATTACTCAATTGGCAGAAGAAGGTCGTTGGTACCATATTCTTAATACTGAACCATTTATCTGTCATGAGGCTGTCATGTCACTGTCACTAACACACACGCGAACACACATACATACACAAACACACACACACACACACACACACACACACACCAACACACACACGCGCGCGGCCACAGAGTATAAGAGCCACTGTCATCTTACCTCCCTTTACCTATCTCCTTTACCGATTGTACTTAACAAGTCATAAAGGCTATCGTACCTATTGTGCGCGTTGACGAACGACCTAACACAAATATGTGTTTTTTCTCTCATTTAAGAATAATTTGTTTGGACAATCATCATCATTATCATTGCGAGATCCCCGGTCGTATCCGTGACCTTCACCTCAGTCGGCGGTCTTCTTAACAATTGACAATCGATGATGCTTAATCATAATTTTAAAACACTTAAGTACAAAGTTTTTGGTATAATACCTATGTAATATTGTGCGAATAACATACATGTATAAATGCATGAGATTGTTGCCCGCCCTATGTTGGATACAAATCTAATTTAAACCTAAAAGCATAAAACTGAGAGTCAGGTCAAAAGAATTTTAAGAAAAGGGCAGTTCAATAGAACTTGCTACCGGCTAAGTTATGACAATAAGTATTGTTTTTATTTTTTATTTATTAAAACTACATATACACATGCGGACCTAGTGTTTTAGGCATTTTCTACCAGTCAACCTTACAGGTGGTACAGATAATGATAAAGTAGGTGCAACAAGATGAACACTATGCAATAATAAAAATGACAGTAGTTAATATATACTAATATACGCATTACATAATATATGTACATAAATATAATAATAATATATACATCGCGATAGCCTAGTGGTATGGGTAATGGACTGCTGAGACGATGTCTCGGGTTCGATCCCAGGTTACCATGGCACACACCAATGACTTTTCGATGCTTTTCGAAGTTATGTATTTATCGCAGGCTTACAAGTGCCCGGTTAATGGCAATAGGCTCGCCACCTGTTACATTGGGACCTAAACATAAACTGGCGAAATGTGGGTGCTAGCACCTCTGCCTACCCCTTCGGGGATAAAGGCGTGAGTTTATGTATGTATGTATGTATATACATACCTAAGCTAACATAATATAATTAAATTAAACTTGCTACAAGTGGAAAGAATTATCTTTGCCTAAACCAATGAGATAGCCGCGTGACTGTGTCCTGTAAATATCAACATTATAAAATGTTTAAGCAAATGATGGTAGTTCAACATTTTAATTATGCAAATTATCTTTGGCCTAATGTGTACACACACCTAATTTACAAAAAAAAACTATTAGATATCATCAAATTTATAACTGCAATATAGTACCTCACATATGTGTGTTTGTTGCATAATAAAAATTTCGTTACGTCAAAGATATTTTTACGAGAGTTGTTTACGAATAAAGTTGTCAAAGTCACGGTCGAACTAAATGATTTTTGTGCAAACATTAGTTTCTTATGTCAATGACCTGTAGCTTTTGTTTCGATAGTAAGGTTTATTTATGGGGTCTAACTAATCATTGTACCTGCCGTGTCCTTATAGTGGTCAACTAGCCGTGACGTGAACGCAATTTAAAGATGCACAGTGATGTTAGTAGCGACATTGCTATGATAAGCGTCGCTTCGCGGTTTTTTTACGTAAGGCGCAAATAGCCTATGTTACTTCTGAATAAAATAACTGGATAATGGTGATAGAATTGTTACTATTACTTACTTAAACTGTACTAATTAGACTTCGCCAGCACCCATATTTTATTTATTTTTCTGTCGTGCAGACGATATATCGTAAATTTTTAATTTTAAAAAAGCAAAATCCGTCTTTACGGGGTATGTTTATTGTTCATAACGACCTATGAGGAATTATATCCTTTATGTATCAGCCAAAAACCATCAAGATCTCCTTTTATAAATAACGCTACAACAATCTTCACACTATATTTCCCCCACTCCACCTTTTTATAGGGAGGGGGCCCCTATCAAAATAACTCTCTACAAAAATTAACTTCAAATTAAAGACCACATTTATGTGATAACTGTTAAGAAATGCGCCCTCTAGACCGGAACTGACATACATTCATAGACACAGACTTACGGAACAGACGAAAGCAAAATCGTCCATATTGTCGAATCTAAAAAAACGGTTAGTCAGTACCAAAATCTTTCTCTTTATAGTCTTCGAAACAGTTCTCAATTTGTCGAAGTCAAAATTATTTTTTTATTCTATTATTACCAATTGAAATGCCCCTAACTACACACTTTCAATAAAACGCTTTGGAATAGAAAAACGCACCACACGACACGGCATCGTGCTCTTGGAAGTGGAGGGGACAAGGTCCTTCCGCACAATATGACAAGGTAGTCAGCTTTTTGACAGCTGGCGAGTTACTATAGTTTATTAGGATTTTTTTCTTTGGTTACATAAAAAACGAACGGAAAAAAATAAACGTTATAATCATGAATAATTTCGATTGGGTATTCTGATTTCGAGGGACTCAGGTTAGGCGGGATGCAAAGGATATGGCGTGTGGTTTCAGTCGGTGCGAGTTCGACTGACCGTGAGTATCTGTGGGGAAAAATCGTATGTACAGAAAATGCTACACACTTCGATTTTTCTTTATCACGCTATAAAGAATTATAATTCTTAGAACAATAATATTTGAATATAATAGACACACTATTTTTTCCTAAAGTGTCTAGTACTGTAAGTGGGACGTTAAAATGCTTATGTTTAGGCCCTCAAGCTAAGGCCCAACTTTATAGCAACAATTGTATTTGCAATAGTGACCCTCATTCTTAAAATATTCCCTTAGATAGGTAGCTATAAAAAACTAAAACTACAGTTAGAAAGTACATACCGCAAACAAAGTATTTTGGCAAAAATATAACGACTTTGAGGTTTGTCATAATAATAGAATGAAGAAATTGTGAATGAGTCTGTTGCTAATGCATTATTTGATCCGATTTACTCTTCAGAGGTTCCGAGAACTGCTTATTATTATAGTCCGAGAGCTGGCACGAATTTTAGGGTAGGTATTTGAGGCAAGCTGAAAACTTGTCAGATACCTCTCCTAGTATATCCCAACTCGGAATTGCAGACCTGGCTGGTGAGTAGCGGGGCTAAATCAACCCCTACATTTTTAAAAATATATTTTTTTTTTCCCAAAAAATATATTTGAGGCACTACGCAATTTATATATGTTGCAGTGTACTACTTAATGAATACGAAAAAAAATAAGCCAGATAATTTAATCGGGGTTTTAACATTGCCAGACGCGTACAAAAATATTTTGCAAAAAATTAAAAAAAATGTTTTTGAGGCAGCTTGAAATTTTAATGGAGTGTTATTTATAACTAAAAAATAAGATTCCCAAAAAGACAGATCATTTCGGTGGGGCTTTCTACCTGCCAGGTGATCAAACAAATAATGAATGGGTACGAGCCTGTAGTGCTATAGACAAGCTGTAGTGTGAGAGAGAGCGCATAACGACAGCTGTCTTCGTTCTTGCTTGCCGCGTTACTATTGGCTCTGGCGAGGCCACGTGACTTACAATAACCCATGAGGTTTCTAGTTAAAATTTCGGAATAAAAATATAAAATTTTCTGAATTTCTACTAAAAACATTTTATACATACATTCAAAACTAAAAATTGTTTTTTTTCTCTGGCAGTATTTTAAATTAAAATTTATACGGAAATTTAAAAAATTTTCATCTTAAAATTAATAAGGGTTACGTATTAAAAAAAGTAATAATTAAAATGAAAAATTGCAATACCAGGTTTATAAAAATATAATAACTCTCCAGTAGTACAATTATTTTAAGTATAAAAAAAATTAGAAATAAATTATATTCATTTTACATCAGATATAAATTAACATTCTTCGTCTGTGAATTCTTCATCAGAAGTAACGAAATCTTCGGATTCATCTGTGTCAGATTCGGCATCCTCTGCACCATCTGCGAAAAGAAATATATATTTATTTTTTTAATGAATCACAGAAATTTGAATGCAGCCGTTATTAAAAATAAACCATTTATTCTCACCTGCAGTATGATTTTCATCATCGTTATTTTTACTTTCCTCGTGAACAACAGCGTCGAATACCAATTGCGGCATACACTCTCCGTCAAACCAGTGAAAATCTAGTGTATCCTCATTAAGTGTCCATCCATTCTATTAGGTGTTAAGGAGCTGGGGAATCGCAAATATGCATTTCTCCAAATGCTTGTTATGTATTGCGTTCTTAGAAGATGTTGTTTTAACTCAGCTTTGCATGGAGGTAAGGTAGAGGGATCACATTTTTTCAGTTTGTTCTTGAAAGGTTCATCTTCAGTGTCGGCCTTCGCACAAAATTTAAGCACCATTTTTTTACAAATAACACAAACTAACTCTTTACTAGACATTTTCGAATTATTTCAGTTTTAAAACGTGCAACACCATTAGTAGAATAATACGACTGAAAATAACGACTCCGAAATTCCGACTAGAAACCTCATGGGTTATTGTAAGTCACGTGGCCTCGCCAGAGCCAATAGTAACGCGGCAAGCAAGAACGAAGACAGCTGTCGTTATGCGCTCTCTCTCACACTACAGCTTGTCTATAGCACTACAGGCTCGTACCCATTCATTATTTGTTTGATCACCTGGCAGGCAGAAAGCCCCACCGAAATGATCTGTCTTTTTGGGAATCTTATTTTTTAGTTATAAATAACACTCCATTAAAATTTCAAGCTGCCTCAAAAACAATTTTTATAATTTTTTGCAAAATATTTTTGCACGCGTCTGGCAATGTTAAAACCCCGATTAAATTATCTGGCTTATTTTTTTTCGTATTCATTAAGTATTACACTGCAACATATTATAAATTGCGTAGTGCCTCAAATATATTTTTTGGAAAAAAAATATAATATTTTAAAAAATGTAGGGGTTGATTTAGCCCCGCTACTCACCAGCCAGGTCTGCAATTCCGGGTTGGGATATAATAG
Source organism: Pelosia muscerda (assembly GCA_963691645.1). NCBI lineage: Eukaryota > Metazoa > Arthropoda > Insecta > Lepidoptera > Erebidae > Pelosia > Pelosia muscerda. Next base: position 2,767,570 of record OY829104.1, read on the forward strand.
GAGAGGTATCTGACAAGTTTTCAGCTTGCCTCAAATACCTACCCTAAAATTCGTGCCAGCTCTCCTACTATTAAGCAGGCCATGTTTAAGTTAAACATTAATTTTGACGACCCGCTCAGTGTAAATATTTGTGTGCTTGAATATGAATATCTGCATTGGTCGGGGTGTTTCTATGTATAATATGTAAGTATGTATTTACAAAAAAAAATGTATCTATGTACCTATGTTTAGAACCCGTAACACAAGCTAGTTAAACTATGCTTACCATGGGTCTAGGTGACGTTGTGTAGATTGTCCTAGAATATAAAAAAAAAATATAAAAAATAATTGAAATAAGATATTGAAGTGGGCGTAACATGGCACACTACTCGCCCACGGTTTAATGATAGTAATAGTAAAATATGACTAATTGTCATAGAAAGAAATGACAAACCGCATCTTCTCAAAGCAAGTAATAAGGTTTCTTACCCGAGTAGAGGCCAAACACGTGTCAAGGTTTATTCTTCGCACTTGCGGTAGCACATACATATCATATCTCGTCGGGTAAGAAGTCCTTTTACTTGCTATCGTTGGGCTAGTTAAACCGTGGGTGAATTGTGAGTATGGGTACTCCCTGCATAATATATTTTCTAATTATTTCTACTGAGGAGGAAAGCTACATTTTATACACCACTAAAAATATTACTAAAAAAATAAACCGTGGTAGCCTAGTGGTATGGTATGGACTGCTGACACGAAGTCTCGGGTTCAATTCCAAGTTTTACCATGGCACACACCAATGACGATGTTTCTCGAAGTTATGCGTGTATTTATCGCAGATTTATAAACGCCCGGTTAATGGTCAAATTTAGGTGCTAGCACCTCTGTCTACCGGGAATATAGGCGTGAGCTATGTTATGTAAAAATATTGCTTTTTTTGGTGATTATCTTTATGTCTTGTCCTTAAAGAATACAAGAAGAATAAAGAATCCACTCATTCCTATAATTTCTATAGCGACAAAAACCGTTTACCTATTCATTGTGTATTCTATATTATACTCTATATTATAAATGAATAGATAGCCTTCACAAAACGAGACGACACTCTCAGTCCGAACGTACTTGACCGTACCACTGAACTTGATGCCTCGTAACAGTGAAAGCCCATCTTACGTCACGACCAGTCGAAGCGAAAGTGAAACTGACATTGGTTCTTGAACTGGTCAGTTAACTTCACAGTTATATATTAAATAATGACTAATAAAAGTATGTGAGAGGAAGGGTGTGTATATTGTCAGGTTTTTTATTGACGTGAGAATGTTAAATTTGATAACACATATCAGTTAGAGTAATAAATTAATAAGTAGTTAACAGTTTATTGAGATAAAACTGTTTTTAGTGGAATTTATCCATTTCCGTAGCTTCCGGTCGTGAAATAGTTTTATTTGAATGTTTGATATTGATGGAAACTTTTGACACTATTAATATTATAGTTTAATTAATTAACTAGTTTCATTTACCAAATATACTATTAGAGATTATGTAGGCAATCGTTCCCATAAAAGCCGTGTAAGTTTTGGGGACATAATTTCCTGAATGCATCATCATGGGGTGATGATGATGATGATAAATGGCCTATATGGCCTACCTGAACCAACTCTGTCATTGGTTAGCCGCTAATAACACAGCCACGACGTCAAGCCCGGACTTTTTTTGGCCTATCCCTACTCTCTCTTACTGGGCACCATTGCCAGATATATAGGCCACTGTCTGAACCTAACCGCTATTAACTACTGGGACCGAGTTTTAACTACCCTTCCTAAGCATGAAGGCGATCAGGAGAAATATTATAAGCCTATCCAAATGGCAATCGTGCCTTCTATAGGCAAAAAAATAACCGAACAGTGAGCGCTAACCACGAACGCTTCAATTAGAACGTATAGTTATACTTTTATGATCATAACGCTTAAACAAGGAAGTTAGGTGATCCTAATCTTGAACGGAAACAATTTCATATTCAGATACCCGACATACTTCCGTCCAAACATTTTGTGCACACTGAGATAAAACATTACCAAGAAAAATTACTCTTTGTATCTTAGTTGGAAGAGGACACTGTATGCAATATTTTGCTAACGACGGCTTCGTTGGAAACTGCCTGAGCAAATTGACCATTGAGATTGTTTCCGTCACATATATGTTTGTGCTGATATACAATAAACATATTATATTATGAATCTTCGAAAATGTGGAATTTTCGCTACTACGGCCGCTTTTATGTGTGTGGCATCGCGGATAACGAGGAGGAAAGTCGCCTTCACCGAGCCAAAACATTCCGCTGCAACCACCGCGCTACATGGGTAAAAAATTCATGTCACCGCCATCGGGTCCTGGTAGAAATGATAGGGCTAAGAACAGCTAATAAGCTTCCTTATAGAAGATAATAATGCACGAGTTGAGAAAAGTCTTGAAGGATGGTGATGATCAGTACTTGAAGTAAATGGATGGTTATATCTATTTGAATTAATCTTAAGTTAAAAACATGGTTCCCCCACCAGCCTCATCTATAGAAAAGCCTTACGCAGTCTCGTCAGATAAATTGACAGGTCTGAGTGAAAAGTGAAACTTGTGAATAAAGCCTAATTTAGGAGTACCTACATCAAATACATCAATAGTCGTTACAACCTTTCTCTTTCTTAGACTGTAGTAAGTCATATTTCCTCCAATATATTTATTATAGGTACCAATAGAACTATCTAAATATAAGATATTTTTAATTTTTCAAAATCTATTTTATGAGTGTGGTCACGGAGAAAGAATCTCAGCACCCCAACTCATTCGAAGGGTGTCGTAAGAGGCGGTTATTTTTCCGTTATTTGTTCGACAGAAAGAAAACTCTCCGTATACCCGTATACGAACCGTGTACGAACCCGTCTGGCTAGCGTGGAAACACTAAGCCAAAGTTTCCCGACATTGTGAGTGGCCTATATAGACTGCGATAGGCTTTTGTTAGAGGCAGTTCAGTAGTGCAAAAACTGTGTGATCACATCAGGAGATAAGATCAAAGTCTGAATGCGTCCACCAAATACATATAATTACCAATTTCTGATTAGCAAGCGAAAATCATCCGATTATTATTGATCGCAAATGATAACATTGTGAGAGAAGGCAAACCAGCCATAAAATAGCCAGCGCGGAAACAGAGTATACCAAAGCCTCCCCACATTTAAAGTGGACTGTGATAGACTATTGTATACATGATTTTCAAAGTGTAGCTAATTCCAAAGTAACCATTTTTCCGTTTGGCAAAAATTGTGAGAATTAAGTCACAGTGCATGAGTTCTGTAGCGACTAGACCAAGACCAGACTAACTAATTCAATTCACAATTACGACAATTGTGACTCATCTACTTAAAGATCAAACTATGCTACGAAAATGCAGTAACTGATATCTGAGGCTCCACACCTACGTGGGTCAATTTTTCATCAAGTTTTAATAATTTGAAAGCCTAACATAATAGACTGTTGGATTTATAATATTTCAGTTGTTCCAGTATAACTTTATCGGATTTAAAATCTTACTTGAACTAGGAGTATGCTGCATTTGTGTCGTATGTAGCTTTGCTATTCACTTTAAAACTATTTCTCCACAGTTGGTCCTGGTTTTACAAACATTCTTAGGCTACACGACGTCATCTTCACTTTACGAAATAATCATCTTATTCAATTAAAAAATAAATAAAATTATATATTTTTATAAGCCTGCCAAGATGATAACCAACCGTTTTAATTGGACTTTTTCTAGATAGCATTTTTGTGATCTGACTGACTAAACTCATTTATTAAAATGTATCAAGGTTACATATTTAGATATATTTAGAGGTTTACGCGAATATTAGACGTTGTAAGAGACTACTTTCTTCGTACTCCGTTTATATACCAAGCAAGATAGAAGAATGACTATGAAACGTAAATACAATAAACGAAAATGCAATGATTACGAATACCTATTTACTCACGGTAACGTGGGTTGGATTTATTTCACAGGTTAAAATATTCTTTTTATGTTTTTCTTGAAGCAACTGCCACCTAACCTCCACAACCCATTGGTGCTACGATATCACAAGTTCAGGTGAAAGGTAGAATTAGACCAGATGCTAGACGTTTTTTAGGATTCTAACTAACGACTACTATAGATGTTCTTGTGACAACCTGGACAGACGTATCAATGTGCTCTCCGAGGCACAACCAGGCCAATGCAAATAACCATCTTCATGCATACGGGATCGAACCTGCGCCTCTTCGTGTTTTCTACCACTACGCTACAAAGGCTGAGGCACTAGTAAATGTTAAGCGTATAAAGTCGCAGAATCGCAAAGACAATCCAGTAATAAAATGGGCATTCTTTTTTCGGTCCAGTTGGTGTGCATCCAACATTATATTAAATATGTAGAAAGTTAAGCGTAGAGATATAATGCTTAGTTACGAAATTAAAACACACGCCGGCCCACACACATTACAATAATCAGAAAGTATACTAATTATTAACAGTAATGACTAACGAGTAGTAGTTTTGATAAGCCAGACAGGTATTACCGTAATGTGAACGTTTTTAATGACTAACGTAGCAAAAGTGCACACTGTTCACATTGTTGATGGTTAATTCTCACTAATTCCATGGAATTAATTGTTGGTGGGACTAGTGAGAATGATCCCTTAACAGTGGTCAAAGTGGAGAAGTTCCAAAAGCGAAGGCAGTGGGAGACTGTGTGATTAGTTGGATGACCTTTCATTCCTACCTTGCCTTTTTTCACAGCTAGTGATACCTTCCTTTGATATTAAAAGCAGTAGGTTACAATCACTACTTACCGTAATAAATATTCAGTCAATAGCTACCTTACAAACGAATAGGTATGCCAAATATAAATTCCTAACCAAAAATGTTTCAGCTAAATAAATTTAGAAAAAAAAAAATGACCCAATTCCTTGCAAGGATTACGTGCTACCAATTAACGTCTTTGAGTGTATCAGACTTTTCTAAGACAGTTGCTTAAATAATTAAATTTCTTTGTGCAGATGCTGGACCTCTGTTGGGTGTACTACTTATCGAAGCTCTCGGAGTTCGCGGACACAGTGTTCTTCGTACTGCGGAAGAAGAAGAGTCAGATCACCTGGTTGCATCTGTACCACCACTCTCTGACACCTTTCGAAGCGTGGCTCCTTGTGAAATTCATTGCTGGTGAGATATATACCATCGCTAGTTTAGTGATTTAGACTGGCTTTACGATTGTGAGATTGCGAATCCAAGTCATTACACTAACAATGCTATGCGAACCCACTTCTATTATCAGCAATTTAGCTTAACTGGAGAGGTTTAGAACACAAGGGGTTACTATAAATATTTATTGAACCTTCCAAGCAATTAGTATGCTAATAATTCATTTCAATTAGATTGGAAACTTGATAAAAACAAATAAATATCAATAAAATTCAATAAGAAATTGAAGAAGAAAGAAGTCATTTTAACAAGCAGGTACGGTACAAAGTACAAAATTAAATATCGATTACAAAACTGGTAAGCATCAATGTGCACCAAACCAAAGTATCATCTTAAAAAAAAATTTAAATAGCAATTACTGACTGAAAGTCATTGATGCTACATCAGTGACACATATTGAGAACTCACTTGTACTTTTCCACAGTATTTTTATTGTTTAATAGACCTGACCGGTTTCGCCTTACAGTGACTTTCGGTCAATTATCATTGTGTGGAGATAATCACAAGTTTGTAACTGACAATGATTGGAGAATAAGGAAAGTACATTTAATGAGAATCGCGACCGCCGAAGGGCTTAAAATAAAAGAACAACAGACTCATGATCGAATATTAAAATCTTAAGGAAAATACAAAAGAGAAAAATTTGACGTCTCACGATAAAAACCTGTATCTCTTTGCCAGTTTGATATCTGGAATAGTAGCGTTAAGACTAAGAAGTAAAAAATAATACCTAAAGAAAATTAAAAGTAGGTCAGACATAAAAAGAAAGTAATTAAATAACTACAAAATTGCTTAGGATTTGAAGAACTTTTGAATATTTTTGTTACTGTCAAAATTATGCATTTTAATGTCAAAACGGATAATTATTTAGGGCATTCTCTAAAACACAGGGCGAGTGAGACAGGTAATGAAATAATTATGTGAAAACGATTCTAATGATTTATGACAGTATCATAGGAGTGTTGACTAAGCTAATTTTTTTCAGACACATCCTTTAGGAGGTACAATCTTCCTAAAAGTTGCTACCTACACATCCAAAAACACATAAGATAAATGGGAGAATCGAAGCTGCAGAGATTAAAATTAACATGTATGATTTTAGATTGACATGGTCATTTACGAAATCACTATTAAATCGATCTGGATATTTACCATGTTTGTTAATTTCTTCGCGTAACCTTTTTTTTTACGCGAAGAAATTAACAAACATGGTAAATATCCCGATCGATTTAATAGTAAAATTAACATTTTCAAATTTGCTGTAATTGTGTTATGAATGTATTAGGTTTTCAACGGACCATGCTACTTAACTTACTTTGCCTGACGATTGAGAAATAAATGGTAGACAATTGATTCCAATAAAATTACATTCGTTTCATCTAATTGGGTTATGGGGGTTCTATCATTCACGATGTGTACGTCAAGAGAGTTATCGAGATGCACGACTTTTCGGACTAATTGGCGAATACCATCATGATACTTTGATGCTATATACATAGTATTGTATAATTTCCATCTAGAATAATGTAGGTAGGTACTGTTATTTCCTCAACCGTGTATACTTTTCGAACGGGGGAAGAATTTGTGAATCGGTGAGTTGGTTCTGTGGTGATGATACCAAAAAATATTGAGATAGCATCCCATACATATGGACACGATTAAACAGGCCAAACAAATCACAATGTACCTTAGAATTCAGAGAATATAAAATTGATATTAAAGAAGTACAAACGAACGCAAAAGATTCTATCATATCTAAAAGAAATCAAAATATTGAAACCATGTCCTATGCAATTAAGACTAAAGAAGTAACAATAGCAATTAAAATTGAAGTTCAACAACAATTAAAGTTTCAATTCAAAAAATGACAAAGTAAAAGCTATAAATCTTACATCTGAGCCTTATCATGTAATAAGATATTTCCTTTATAAATATGTAAACATTTTTCCTACTAACTAATTAATTATTTTAACATCTTTCTAGGCGGTCACGGCACCTTCTCAAACATCGTGAACAACTTGGTGCATGTCATCATGTACAGCTACTACATGTTGGCAGCGATGGGGCCGAAGTACCAAAAGTATCTGTGGTGGAAGAAGCACCTCACTTCACTACAACTAGTAAGTACCTTTGCTAATATCCATTCTACTTCTAGAATCTTAGCCCTCGTGTACTCCAAGAGATAAATTATATACTTGTCTGATACAAAACTCTTTGAAGATTTTTCAAAAATCAACAAATAAATGAAAAACGTTCGCTGTTATGTATTAAGATTCAATCAATCAATCCAATAGCCTAACGCAGTTCGCTGTCGGACGTAAGCTTCTACCAATGTTGGGAGTCTTTGCCCTACTGCTTCCATGCTGGCCTGGTAGGTACAGGATTTTATTACGAATTTTCCTTCTCTCTCACATGGGTAATCGTAGTACAAACTGGTTCACACCAGTCCTTACTGTGTGGAATGATGTTGAATAAAGCTAGTTCTAAACCCTTAATTACCAGATTTGGTAGATTAAAATTATAATCCAGGCCATTTAACACTACCCGCGTGGAACTTCTCCTAACACCAGCCATTGTGCTCAATTGAAGGGGTTATTAGGTATTTAAATTGCTTATCATCATCATTTCAGCCATAGGACGTCCACTGCTGATCATAAGCCACCCCTATCGACCTCCAATCCAACCCAATGGATACCCACGACTTTGACTATGTCGTCCGTCCACCTCGAAGGAGGCCGTTCCACATTTCGTTTACCGGTACACGGTCTCCATTCTAGAACCTTTCGGCTCCAACTGCCACTTCAGCTTGCTAACCGTGCAGGCTATGTCGATCATTTTCGTTCGTCTATGGCTCTTCTCATCTCGCAGAGAGATTCCGAGCATAGTACTTTCCATAGCTCGCTGTTGCAATTGCTAATATTCTTTATAAACAAAAAGCCTGATACTTATATTATTATAATTGATACCTAGACATAATCGCATAAGACTGAAAGCTGTCATCAAATACTTGTTATCATTAAATATGTGGTTGTAATCACATCGGTACAAACCACCGCAACGGTTGTGAAGGTAGATGTTCATCTACACGTTAAGAAGCGAAAGCAGTACTATTAGCACTTTTATTACTCTTTTATTAACTTCATGTGTAACTAAGCAGTATTTACGTAACTAAATAACTTGGTAATCGAAATTTTATCTTTACTGTAAATATCTTTGTATACAGAGAGTTATCTATCCATCTATCTATTTATGCTATTACTCCTTCCCACTACAATTATGCCCGCGGTAGCCTAGTGGTATAGGTAATGGACTGCTGAGACGAGGTCTCGGATTCGGTCCTAGGTTTTCCCATGGCACACACCCATGACTTTTCGATGCTTTTCGAAGTTCTGTGTGTATTTATCACAGGTTTATAAGTGTCCGGTTAATGACAATAGGCTCGCCACCTATTACATTGGGACCTAAACATAAACTGGCAAAGTGTGGGTGCTAGCACCTTTGCCTAGGCGTGAGTTTATGTTACGTTATGTTATAATTATTCTATACTGTACATGAATTCGCTGTCCGCCGCCTAGTTATCAGAGTTCTTGAGGTGGTGAAAGATTACCCCTGGTGAAAGACTTACTGTACAAACAGATGGAAAGAGACAGAAAAGTCTTAGTTCAGTTCAGTTTTACGGAACCCTAAAGACACCTCTAGGAGTCTAATCTAAATTAGTCATGTGTTGACGGAAAAAGATTACCCAGGGCCCATCTCATCCGAAGGGTATTGTAAGAGGCGACTAATACGCAGACGATATAATAGCGAGAAAAGGAAAACTTGAAATAAGATCCTATACTAACCCATCCGGCCAGTATGGAAACAGTAGGCCCAAGCCTTCCAATAGAGGCCTATGTCCAGCAGAGGACTTTGATAGATTAGTGAATAGGAGTTTAAATACTTGCATTAGCAGTGGCCTTCAGTAGTTTGTCAATATCTATGTATTAAACATTACAATACATATTTCGTGACTAATTAGGTACTGCTATTAAAAAAAAATACCTACGGACTTCTGACTTTGGTAACACAAGATAATGGCGCTACTGAATTACCGTAGTGCCGATTAAATGTTGTAAACCAATGAATAAATAAACCCAGATAAATTAGGGGTAGGAGGAACACCCAGGTGATCTACGGGTACGAAACAGTTCCCGAGGAACTCTACCGACTAGGTGTTTTGTAGACGGGTAATACTCCCAGTGGGGTACCTCGAACATTACATTTTGCTTTTCTTACGATCCCGGACTTGTTAAGCTGAATCTGTAAACAAAAATGGAACGTGTAATCTGTTAACTCCACTAACGTTGATTTAATTTTATTCATCCACAACAAGACCTCCATTACGAAATATTCGAAAATTAAAAAAGAAAGATATAATTCCGTTAATTAAATATTTGATTCCGTAAATTAAATAGCCCGATCTGGTTCAAAGAACACGAAAATCTCCCTTAGTTCATGTATATTATTAGTGATATATTACCTACTTAAAATATTGAAAAAAAAAACGATTAGAAGTTTAAAAATTACACAAAACGGACAAAGAAATCAAAAAAGTAACTAACTAATGAAGCTTTCTTTTAGTAGAATAGTAAATAATAGTATTAAGTCAGATGCAGTGAAAGTTATCCATAACGTAAAACGTCGGAATTGAATTAGTAAATTCTTAATTATTAATTCAAAACATTTGATACAAAGATATGCATATAGGTTAAATTATATTTTTTTCGACTTTCTAGTAGGTATTTTTAATTTCTATTTTGCAGAAGATCCCCTTGCACCTAAACTCAAAGATAGGAGATTACTAACACACAATTATCCAGATACAGTCAAGCCACATTTGCACGGTCTACTTACCATAACCTGAACAATTAAAGGCACGTAACAAAGTATTTCACAAGCGATAATTAAATGATACCATCGATTAAATTGCTTTAAGCGACAATTTGTCATTGAGCTTGAATCCTATCGATTATATTTTATCGATATTTACACGCTACCGAGTTTCGATTGTGAATTTTTATTTTAATTTGCAAAAGATTGTTAAGGATTCGATTCATGAAACAATAAAGATTTTGTTTCAACAAAAACTATTATACCGAAATGCCTGCTCGATGCTTTTTTATCGATACATGCTACCGAATTTCGATCGTGAATTTTAATTTTAGATTCATAGAGGTTCATAAAGATTCGATTCATAAAACAATAAACATTTAACATACAAACTACTATACCCAAATACCTGCTTGATTACAATAGGATTGCCTGGAAAATTATGTTCATGAAGAGCACAAGTTTAAGTACATATTTGGTTTTATTGCATAAAACTTTTCACATACAATGTAAAATAATAACTTAACATTAAAGTTTTAATGTTTTTGGCACACGCTGCTCCATCCGTAAGCATATTTCAACCGGATGCCTTCTTTACAAAATAATTAAGATGAATTGCGTTATGTACTTTTATGTCTTTATAGTGATAATTAAGATATAAAATGTGCCCTGTTTTGGGGTAAATTAATTTATTACTGAGTATCACTTTCTGATTTTCGCGCATAGCATATTCTTATGCACTTTTATGGATAATTTGGTGAACAGTTATCGTTTTAAAATTATTAAAAAAAAAAAACCATCAAACTTCTAAACTACCCGTTCGACTCTATCAATCCTCATGTTCCGTTCGACTTCGTTTATACGGCTGCATACTGTTGTGGCGAAGTCACTTTTGCGTAATTGAGTAACATACAAAGTCAGTTTCACATTTTTCTTCACGTTATCCTTGTATAGAAATAACATTTTTAACATAGTACCTATGTACTGTGTACACGCTGTACAGTCGCTATCGGTATTATGTACTTAGCAATACACGTTCTAAATTATTATCAGCTTTAAAAATATTAACGTCAAAATCTTCTGAAGATTATTAAAATACTCGTAGTTAGACATCAATTTATATTATAAGGTATATATAACATTTTGTTTTTTTTTATTGTTCAACAATTTCTGTTGGTGACTGTACATACTTCCGCAATAGTCGGTGCGATGTGGAACTGACCAATAAGGATCGCACCGCGCCTAGAATTCCTAGCGCGACGGGAGCCGCTTGCGCAAGCCGTTAGGATATACGGTACACGGTCGAGTTGTACTGCGAATGCGTATACGCAATACTCGTTGACAATTTCCTAAATTATAATATACTAGTTAATGCGTGCGGCGTGGATGTCGATTATATTTAATAATTTTTAAGACCTACTAAGAATAACAAAATGTAATGGATATAACAACTCACACAGACCATCTAAAAGGAGGACTCTTAGACAGGACATAAATCTAAATTAAATAAATGAAACAAAGAAATAACCTTATGGTACCCAAGAGGAACATACAGGACCAGAGTTGCAGAAGACATAGTCTATTGGAAAGAGCTGGAGGAGACCTATACCAAAAAGCACGATGAAATATTATAAAACTCATAAAAATAAGTGCTGAACATAACTATGTGATTCGAAATAATGGGTCTTTATTATTATACAAGTTAAGAATAATAAAAAAACGAATAAGTAGGACAACGGACGCCGATAATAAAAGAGAAAATCAACTAGAACTAAAAGATGCAACTAGAACCAATACTGCAGAAATGATGATGAAAATAGCACCACTGGTGTTGCAAGTACTTATCGACTCTGGTAACAATAAACAAAAAATATCCTCAAAATTACAACGTAATTGATCAACAGTTTCAGGTTACGAAGTTACAATTGTTTAACCGCTTGCCAATAAACCGTCAGTGACATTAGTATTTTCCTTGACGCTTACGACATTTTACAAAACAATTACTGAACAAATGGTGTAATGACTAATTGACCTAGTAATGCAGTCAATGTTGTTTCGGATCAATAGATCATAAGTAATAGAAATAATGTAATAATTAGCGTAATAGCTAAGGCATTGAACTTACCGTAGAAAGGTTGCAGTTTTTAATGAAGTTTGGAGTCCACTACCGGGTTTTACGGTTTTTACTCGGTCGCAAAATCTTAGGTGTCGATGGTTGTGAGACCATTTTTAAGTATTAGGTAGATAGACAAATAACACTTTATTGTACACCCACACCAGTTACAAAACATAATAGCATGAATTGCAACAATATTACAATTAAATTTACAATAAGCGACCTTTTTCGCTAAATATGATCTTTTCTAAATTTATTCTTTAAACATAAATAAAAACTGAAATTAGTACCACTTAAATTAAATTATGATACGTAAAGAATGGTAACCACTTTTCACCAGTCCTGTACTTTTCTACTACCTCACTAGTATTGTCAAGACCTTTACCTAACTAGTAATGGTCAGGATTCTTACCTAGGACCATTCAATCGTAATCTTTTATCTACTAATGTAACACACTCTAACTAAGGCGCTGCGCAAACGTAGACACTTTTGTTGCCGACACGGCACACCGCCACAGGAAACCGTAGTGGCGGTGTCCCGTATCGACAATCGGACACAGTTGCCGGTTCCCTGTCACGGACACGGCACACCACAATAAACTGTAGCTGTAGTTGCCAGCCGAATGCCGAATGCACCTCCAGCTCAGTACTATTGTAGGAAATTTATGAATGTTGCTTGTGTCTTCAACTGACGACTTTTAGTTTCCAGTTACCGACACCGAACACTTTTTGATCGTCCTGAATATAGTGTTAAGTGGAAGCAACTGGACTCACGTATGCGCTGGGAATTGAATGATTTCATACTTGTTCTATAGAATTCAAATATTCATTGGTAGCTTGTATCTGACACAAGAAACAAAAGTGTCTACGTTTGCGCAGCGCCTAAACTGTTTAGGCTGTCTGCCCATCGAGGGAAGTGGTACTCAATATCAGTTTCTGAGATTGTGAGTAGTTTTATTTCCTACAATAGAATCTATTTAATATTTACGCAAATATTCGAATCCAATTTGAAAGAACACCACTTTTATGACTGAACCCGCAATCATGACTTCTGAAATGTAACTAAAATGTTGAACTAATTGAAATATGTAATACTAAATAAATTTCGTTAAACAGTGTTTAACTAATTTAATCAAATTAATAACAAATCAAAGTACATCGACTTCTAATCAACGATTACAAAATAAATTTTCCACTGCAGTGTAACTGCATCGTTCATGGTAACATTTAGACACAACGATTTCAACACTAGACGGAACGCTGTATCCTTTCTCCGTATTGCACACGTTCTATAAAATGTTTTACATGAAACCTACCTACTCACCTTGCAGGCAGCCTTTGCGATTGAAGTATTTACTTAAATCAACCTATGCAACGAATAGACACACTTGCCTATATTTTTGTCAAATCACTAGTTTTGGAACCATGATTTCAATATTAAACATTACACAAATATTAACAGGATCTATAATTTTCTTACAGATTCATGAGTTCGCAATTCCTATAATTTAATAGCTATTTATAAAAATAGGCATTAAATATTACAGGCAATTTGAAAGTTTCACCAGACAATGAAAATTTGTGAAGCGAGTGATTGTTGTAGTACCTATGGCAGTTATTTTAAGAAGAGTAACGTTGTTGAAAATATTTCAAGTATGTTTGAGCTATAAGTGCCTTAAGAAAAGATTGATAGAATGTTTGAAATAAGAGACTGACTGAGACTCAAAATAATTGGAATGTGGGTGTGTTGATAAATAGTTGAAGACTAAAACTGTTATTTTATCAAACAAAACACCACAATCAGGTTATATTAATAGATATATTAGGTTTTTGTTGGTTTAAAGTGTTTTGAAAAACCCATCGAACGTTTGATTCTATTAAATAGAAAAAAATATCTGAGTAATTTCCTAGATTACCATTTTTTATTTGCATATGCATTTGCATATATTTTTTTCCTTCTGAGAAACTGTATATCATTTAAATATATTTTTAAAAATTAAATTGCAAACAGTCTACCGCAGAAATTAATGAATCATTTATTTTCTTGAGATGTGGCCAATGTGAACCAAAAACAAAATACCAACTAACTTTGACCAAATATTGATTTTCTATTTGTATCTTAATGCAATTTACGTTATTTTATTACATTACTAGCTGACTCGCTCAATTAGTCTGAGTCTCCCCGTTTTTGCAACAGTTTTGACTTCTGCTCCACACTAGTTGGTTGTAGCATGATGTTTTATACATAGAAACCTTCCTCTTCAATCACTCTATCTATTAGAAAAATCGCATCAAAATCCGTTGCGTAGTTTCAAAGTTTAAGCATACAAAGGGACATAAGGACATAGGTATATAGGGACAGAGAACGCGACTTTGTTTTATACTATGTAGTGAAGAAATAGTTACGCATATAGAACTCCTGTATTGAAATAAGTCAGGGTGTGTATAAATTAAATTCTATGAATTTATAATAAGTTTTTTTATTACATTATTTCAAAAAAAAAATGGCATGATTGATGAGAAAATGAATAAGGCTCACTTTCCTCTTCATACCTTTTAATAAAACAATTTAATCACAAAAATAATTTCGACATAAAAGCGAATACCGCTCAGGTAGCTCAAAGTTATACATCATGTTATTTTCATTTCCAAGTAAAAATGATGATTACTGAAAAACAACAGACCCGTCTGGCATTTCATATCATGATTCTTGGAAGCCCTACTAAATGACATTTTGCTTTTGGCCATAATATGAATTATAAATTGGTATTGTTAGTTTATAATTTACAATAATTTCGTCTTGATGTTGAGAGGATAGACAATCTCAGTGACATGGCAGTAGTGTAAATATTAGTATAAAAAAGTTCGACTAGTCAAACTACAAAACTTCAATTTGCTAATTGAATGTGAAGATCAAATGGCAGTTTATTCATAAAAAATATCGAAAATCACTATTTTTTTAGTTAAGACTAAAAGTATCTTACCTAACTTGGTAAAAAAGGTCTGAGAATGATAATATAGGACATTCAGGAGGTCGCTTTTAAAAGAGGTCATGAAAATAAAATAAGAAAGACAACGAGAGCGGACCTTCTCAAAAACATCAGAGCCTAACGCTCTGTTAATAACAAATAAATTAGCTCTTAGCAATAAGTATTCTATAAATATTTAAAGTTATAGTTAATATGTATTTTTTTATTTTTCCAGGTCCAATTCTTCATGGTTTTGTTCCATTCGATCAGCGCCTTGGTGTACGACTGTGGATATCCAAAGTAAATATTATTATATCGTCTTTTTTTCTTCTCTTTTCGTTGAATTATTATTTCACAATGGTTACCTATAAATGAAATAAATCGCTGAGGTTTATATCAATAAATTTAATTAAAGAACATTTGTGTAAGATAAAACAGTACCTATACTACTAACTATATAGTTTCAAATAACTATATAGTTTCAAAGCACTTCCAATATGCTATGTTATGTATGTTATAGATTTTGTTTCAAAAAAAGAAAAAATTGGCATTATTTTATTCGCCCTCTGTTAAATGTTTCTCATAAACTGACCACCATTTACTAAATAGTAAATTTTTTATCCCAGGTTCATCGCGGGTGGCCTCATTCTCCATTCGATGATCTTCATAGCATTGTTCATGAACTTCTACATGCAAGCCTATAAGGAAAAACCAAAGAACAAACCAGTCGCTGTAGCTACTAATAATAACAATAATAATGAAGATGAACTCGATAGTAAAGTAGTTAGTAGCGAAAAGAATGAACACCTTAAGAATGGTTACTCCAATGGACACATAACCAATGGTGAAGTTAATGGACATATTACTAGTGGTGAGTTAAATGAATACACAAGAAATGGAACGCTCAATGGCTATCTGAATCATGGATTAAATGGACGCAATGGATTCCCAATAACCAATGGCCATTTACAAAATGGCTATACGAACGGTCATGTTACACAAAACGGTACAGATAAAGAAAAAGTACAATAACCTAGGATGTGTTGCTAGAATAAGTTGTGTACTTTAATTAATCCTTGTTTGGAAAATATAAGGTACTTTGTATCTGTAAAGCCCCTACTCGCAGTAATGTAGCGAGATGATTGGAGAAAGTGAGATTTCTACGTGACTGTTTTACGGCTTCGTGGATGTGTAAAGTGAAACAAATAATATTATAAAAGATAAAGGTGCTTGTGCCAATTTGTTGACAAATAATTTCAATATGACAGCTGCAAATACAAAGTACCTTCTAACTTCCAAACAAACATTGTACAGATATAGTTTAAGACCAGTTGTAACTAATATTTCACGTATTAGCAGCTATTTTTTACTATCGACCACACATTATATTGTAAAAGGTTTCGCGTTTTTGAGCGACAATTAGCTCTGAGTTTCTGACTTTTAAAATCAAAACTATTATGTGTTATCTGACAGTTTTACATGTAACATGTACTACCTCATGTGTGAACTTGTGGACTTGTCCATGCCTTATTGTTAAGTAGTTTTGCTGAAACTGAAATAAAATGCTAAATCGATATCCAATTATGGAAATAATGGATTATAATGCCTTGGGGTAAGTTCGGAAGTGAGGTAAGAACGAAAAGATAAATGATAATACAATAATTCGGCAAGTCGACAACGTCGTAGCTGCTGGTAATCTAACATTTAGCCAAGTATAAGGTGGGCGATGACATATGAATTATACTTTTCATTCTTACCTCGCTTCCGAGCTTACCCCAAGGTACTATAGAGAGATTTCAATTTTATTTTAGTGTTCCCTAAAAGTTTGCTCACTAAAAGACTTGCCAAAAGGCATTAGTTTCATTACTTCCATCCATACTAAGCTTTATTTAGTTATAAGTAACAATAACTGTAAAGAAATTGTTAAATTATTTTATTATTTTGAAAGTACAAGTGTAAATTATTATATAATTTATGTGTACCTGCGAGTACTTTTTGATATATCACAAAAACGACACATCACAGAATCGAGAAGGTTCAATATTACATAGATCCCATTTTTATTTCGTTTCTTTACGTTTGATAAACTTAATTTATCAAAAAGGAATTACAGTGAATAATAAACTAGGCAATAATATAAAGTGTAAATATAATTAAAATGAATGAGATTAATTACCATATTTTTGTAAAGGGATGTGATTTTTTTAAATAACTACAAATTAATATAATAAATATATTTTATATTTAATTTGTATATTTTAAAGTGTTGTATATTGTACCCGTATTGGTGGTTGAGTGGGAATATTTAACTAAGGAGATATATTATAACTAAGCAAACCAGTCAGTTTTAGCGAAATTCCAATTATATTTTGATAGATGTTTATACATAAACTTAGTTCCTAAGTGATATGTCATAAAACATGTATATCTTTTTATATAAAGTTAGTTTCAAAATAAAATAAGAGAAATAGAATGAGGAGTTTTATTGGCTCAGTCAGTATTCTATCCTATTTTTTTAAACCATTAATGGTGCTGATCAATGGTGCAAATGAAATTAATACTTATGAAAGAATTTATAGTGAGCAAAATATAGAGACAGACTGAATGGATAAAAGAGAAAATGGAGAGATTCGCGGTACAGATTAGAAAACACGTTAGGGAGAATTATTCGTATTTTAATAACATTCATCATCTTGTGTTGTAATTCCAGTTGCACCTGAGATCTCATAGTCGTATTTTTTTTCATTTCATAATATTATTTTAATAATAATAAATTAATAAAAATCACAGCAGAGAGCAGCAGTAGTTTCACCCCGTAGAAATTAAATTAAATAATGGATAGGAACAAAACTGATTGGTATCGACTACATTTTTAAAGTTGGGCACAGTGGCGAAAGTTTTTCAACTTTCGCTTTTGAATATATTGAAACAAAGTATTCGGCAATACCTGATTTTTTTGTTAAATGACTATCGAACCAGACTTCACCTTTCTGACTCTGTCCAATTAGAAACATTCTGTAATAATAAATAAGAACTATCCTGACTCACAGTTGATGTTCTAAGGTGTGTACATTCCTAATTACGATAGAATTTATTCTTTTTGCGACAATTCCTCACAATATTTGAAAAGTCAAATTAATACCGCGGTAGCCTAGTGGTATGGGTAATGGACTGCTGAGACGAGGTCTCAGGTTCGATCCCAGGTTTACCATGGCACACACCAATGACTGCGATGCTTTTCGAAGTTATGTGTGTATTTATCGCAGGTTTATAAGTGCCCGGTTAATGGCAATAGGCTCGCCACCTATTACATTGGGACCTAAATATAAAATGGCGAAATGTGGGTGCTAGCACCTCTGCCTACCCCTTCGGGGATATAGGCGTGATATTATAAAAAAAAAAAAAAAAAAATCAAATTAATTTCAAAATTTGGAAGTTATGAAAAGTCATAACTTCCAAATTTTGAAATTAATTCCCACATAAGTTACTTATTTACCACAATATCTACCCAAAGACGTTCATCTCTTACGTGTGACTATAAACATGCATCCCATGACAAAGCATCTTATGACGATCATAGGATCACCCTCCATTTCTTGGAACCGCAAATTATAATTGGCTACATAGGCTGTTAATACATCAATACCCTGCCTACTTCTTCCAGAATATACAGATGTGAATGTATGTACATATTTTAATCACAATTTCTAATTATTCAACATTGCCCATCTCTCTCATCACATCAGTGATCTCATCATAAAAAATTGATTAACAATTGTTAAACACGACAATGTTTAACAATGGTTGACAGTAGAATCAGGGTCCTGTTAGCATAAATGCTATAAAATTTCATTAAACAACTGTAGTGAATTGTTTTTTCTAGGACAATCTATACAACGCCACCTAGACTTATGGTAAGCATAGTTTGTTTAACTAGCTTGTGTTATGGTTCCAGAATGCGGATAAACATACTTAGATAATTAATTTTTCTAAATACATTCATATTATACAGGGTGGAATTTTGTAATGCCAATGCTTTAACTTGACCCATGGAACTATTAATTTAAGATTTCATTGTTTTCCTTTCATTTTATTTATGAAGTTTGTTAGAGAGATTTCATCCTTATAACTGACCCTAACGATCTATGCAATAAAAGTACAGGGTGCAACTTTTACAGATTTTAGTCGGTTCGATTACCGGGTGCGGCAAGCGAATTTTTAAAAATCGTTGAATGCAGTTTTGTTTCTTTTCAAAAATAAAGGAATGTTTCCTTTGAGTAAAATTTTATATCTGCAGTATTAAGAGTACTTTCCCTTCAGGTGACATTACAAAATTCCACCCTGTATAACATAGAAACACCCAGGCAAATGCAAATATTCATATTCAAATCAAATCAAATCAAATCAAATCAAATCAAATCAAATCAAAAATCATTTATTCTGCATAGACCAGTAAACGGCACTTACAAAACGTCAATAACAACAATATTTTATCAAATGCAAATGGACCACCGGTTCGAAACGCGTCCCCGACCTGAGGAGACTCCGGCAAGAAACTCAGCGGGCTTTTCTTTTTTTTGGTCTATTTACAGTAATTTACTTAGTCTAGATACAAAATTTTAGCTGAGTAGCAAGTTGAGTGAACAGCTCATTTCCAGGCTTGTTTATCATCCAAATACGTATTCATGCACGCAAATACCTGCACTGAGCGGGAATCGAACCCACGCCTCCTGCGCAGCAGTCGCGTTCACCACCGCCACGCCACAGAGGAGTACCACTATCAATAATTTTGTACTAAACTTCATGACCAAATATTTTGTTACGGTCTAGTACAGTAGCGACATCTATTACTTTTCGGTGAAAGGTGTATGACTTGAGTTAAACTTAAAAGGGCGCTCTCTGTTAGTTAAATTACTAACTACGAAGTTTATTTAAATTCATGTAGATGGCGTTAGTGTAGATCCAAGAAAAGACTATAAGTAAAACTCGCAGTACCTAGTTGTATTCAATAATGAACAAAGCAATCATATACACTAAATAAAGCAGTAATATATTTTTATGTTCAGTCCGTCATTCTGAACATTGAACCTTTCTGGATGATTAAACGCTAAGGTAAAGTCCTGAAGACACATAATATAAATATATGCATAGGTCACGATTCAAAGATGCATTTAATTTAAAAATTATTCACAATAGTACCATAGTATGATATTACTTTTGTCATTAACTTAATGAAGTTCTATATCTCTACCATTATCACCATCTGCATGCCCTTGTCCCCTAATAACAATAATTAGTTTGTATGGGGTTGGTCCAACTTATACACATCGTAAATATTAATTATTATTATAAACCTAACTATTTATATTAATATCATTATCATTTATTCCTACTCTACATTCTTAATGTCAACACTTACAAAATTCAAAAAGTTGATGTTTGAAGAAATCATTTTAGTTTGCATAAAGAATCCAGTAATCCAGTAATCCACATTTTATTTTACATTCAACAGATCGAGACAGTTAATTACATAGAAAATCGACTGTTTAAATTTTACCGTATGTCGATAAAAACTGGGAACCCTCGCTAAGCCTTAATTATAGCCCTGCAAAATGTCAATAAGCCTGACGTTCGAACAGTTTTTCTACCCCATTCTAATTTGTTAGCCCTAAAATCGCAACCCTATTCAATGACCAGTATAACATAAGCTATAGCAAATACAGTAACACTAGGATATTATATGCCTAGTGAAACTGGACATTGGACATGTAATGAGAAGGGTAGCTACAGGGTTGAAACACGCGCTACTCTGTCACCTTTTGTAAATGATTGTAGAAAGAGATGGAGATAATGCTACTCTAGTTGATAACGTTCCTTTATACGCGGGGTGATTTCAAATTTGACGTTTTCTTTATTGGAAAAAGAGTAATTTAAATAATGTAAAGAACGTTCAAATCTTCAAGTAAAACATTAAGATGTTTATCCCTAATTATTGCAAAGGGAAAATTACATATACTCATACTACCGCCATACAAAACCTTAAACATTACGATATCATCCATAACCAGTATAAACGAAAAAATCTTTTTATTGTCAAGTTATTACTTGTAAATATCATCATCCATGATTTTCTTTGTACCATATTATAATAATAATAATAATATATATTGATAATATATATTGATGATATGATGTGTCTACATTCTACGATTGCAATGTTTTATCATCACTATGTATGTTTTTGTTTTATATACACCACAAAACTATTATGCTTAATGTACGGAATGAATAAAAACCTAAATAATCTGTCGAAAAGATATTTTTTAGGTATAAATAAGTATTGATAAAGCACCGTTAACTTTAAGGTAGTCATTCAATTTAGACGTTACGTGGCTTTTAAATTCCTCTTAAACAATTTCTAACAAAAATATAGTTATTATACTCTTATGATAAATAAAAGTATCCCTTGGAATTTGGCCATTCAAATCAAAGAACAGTGCTCGAACTTCAAACCTAACAAAACTCTGGTCTGTCTACAAAACAATCAATACGAACCGTATAACGGAACGTGTCTTCGCCGGCCGGGACTAAAACCCTAGCCAGGGGTACGTAACTCAGTCGAGTGCGCGTCACAATCGCGCACGCACGCGCGTCGCGTTAAATTCATCTGTACACATTCACAACAAAAAATCACAAATTCTTAACAGTAAATCCATTGTGAATAACATTAGAATTATAGTGTATTGTTAAGTGTTATCCACCAACAAGAATAGTGAAAACAAGTGACTAAGTGCCGATACCAACAGAACAACAGCGTCCAACCATAATGATATAAAACATTTTCTACTACAAATCGGTTGTTACTGTGTTTTAATCGGTAATATGTTATCATTGTTTATTACTTAGATATAAATTTAGTTTTTACCCCGCAGTGTGGGGTTAAATCTATAGAATATGCTAATAGGTTGGTTTCTTTTAACCCGCACACAAAAAGCTCTGCACTAGACACTGCAGTGCGATTTGTGTTGCAAATTTACTAGAATTTATATCCTCTCCGTCTCTACGTACATACTATTTTATCTATTTTCATTAACTAGTTCGCATTTTGCCTTTGTGTGAATAATTTGTGAGCTCGATTCTAATACGAATTTGAAATTGTTTCTAATTTCATTATAATCAAACAGAAATTGGTTCGAGCTTTTCAATGAATGGTGCTTCGAAATACAAAACAGAATTGTGCAAAGTTGACAGATTTACAATAAACAATATTCCGTAGCTGTTTTCGCTTCATAATAGGAACGGGTAGTGTCATTTCCTTTGTGCCAATAGTCTATTTGCTGTAATTTCCTGCTGTAACAGTTATTAACGCGTCTCGATCAGATCTAGGTTTAGGTCTGTTCAGTATTCAATCGGTCTATTAAGCCGAATTGATTCGCGTTTTGAATTTGAATTTCAAATTGGTTATTTGTTTTGAAGAGATTGATTTTGTCCTTTTGAAGAATGAATGATAAAGCTCGTTAATTTTATTCAATAAATGAACAAGTTGTGTAATCTTCATATTAAAGTCTTTCTTATTGATGCTGCATTATTATTCAAGCCATTAGCTGAGATGATGTTGTTACAGCTAAAGATTAAGGGATAAATTGAATTGAAATTAAAGCTGATACATCGTTATCATTCCAGACCAATGCATTCCAAGAACTTTCAACAAAAGAGCAATATACGTACAGCACAACCGAAACCAGTCATTGTTAATAAGTCATGTGCCTAAAGCATCTGATGCATACGTGGATCCAATACTATAAAAACTTAACTGATCCATTTAGAAAAATAGGCACAGCAAACCGGTATAACCGACCCGATGCTACATAATAATATGAAAATGTGATACTCGTAATTTATCTCACTGTCACATCAATGTAGGTGTTGTTACATATAAAAGATTCTGCAAAAACGTTGCCATTTATTCAAAATTAATAATTCTATTTCAGATTCAATCACTAGCGCTGGACTTAACTTGGAGAAAATATGTATGACTATTAAAAAACTTGAAATTTAGAATATGATAGGTACTTAAGAATAAATTTGAAAGTCCATTTCAAAATTGCTTTACACCGATCATTGACATGGACCTTCAAACTACAATGTAACGTCAACATTAACAAAAAAATTAAGACGTCGCTGTAACGAAAACTTTATTATAATTGACTCTTTCTACCGCACTAATGGTACAATATACTGAGGAGCATATTTAATAACTGTTAAACTTTCACCTCCCATGATTTATACTCATGCCATAATTACGGGTATTAACGCGAGCATGGTACATATTTACATACCTTTTGAACCGCCTGACTTTTGTTCAGTTTGCACTGACCGACGACCGTTTTTATTTCGTAGTAATTCAGGCATCTCCAACCTAATTAAAGATTTTTTTTTATTGTTTGTGGAGGTCCAATGGCAGACGCTTCACAGCATAAATCGTATTTCAGCCCCATCTTAGTTAGACTAGAAGGCCGACCCCAACAGAGTTGGGAATAGTCTCAGAGAATGATGACATGAAGACCATTTCTACAACTCGAGAATATATCGCATACGCAATTATACAGTACTATTGTGATTTTTAAAAGCGTTCGAGAACTTTTAGATTCTTCAGATTCGATTTCATATATTTTTCTACGAAAATATTGATGATTCACTAATTCAGTCTTGATCATTCTTGATTATTACATATATGAAACTCATTGTATAACTGATTCCAAGCTTCATTAAATAGAAAACACAACAAAGGCAACTCATAATATAAAAATAGACACAGACGAACATCAATATCAAATGAATTTCGATCTATTTGTACTTAGTACATCATCGTCACATTAACTACACGATAAAAAAGGTATATACTGGTTACAAGTTCCCTCTTTACCAATACGCATGAAGATGTATGTAAAGGTCTCCGTGGCTATGAGTGACATATTTTCCGTTATTTGAGTTGCTGAGGCTTACATCTGATTCTTCAATGGAGAAAAGGCAATATGAGGAATAAATATATTATTTTCTATTGACTACTTATCTCAATACCATGTTGTATTAAGTATTGTTAGTATATTTTAGGAGTTAATCTCATTAATAAAAAGTATAGTATGTGTAATCATCACTGAAGATTTGTTTATTATGCCTCATTATTGAAAACTAACCTGAAGACGAAAAAATCGGGGTCCAGGCAAATCTCGCTTGCTAGTCGGTACTCATACTGATTGGTGGTAACCATTCAAAATAAAAAATCGTATTAAGCCAACTAAAAGGATTAGAAGGCTTCAGCAAACCTCAGACTCTGAGTCCTGAAACAATCCTAAGATAATGATGAATCCAATTTAACAACCAGTGTACCATTTACTGAAATATTTTCTTGTTGTATTGCTCCGACCTTAGTTCAATGTCCTTGACCTTATAGCCTCCAGCAAATGTTACATTAATTTCGGTTCTCTTCAAAAAGGTCTATCAATCGTAATTCACCGTATATAACCGTGAAAGAAGTAGAACTTTCCTCGCCTGCTCTACGAGGTCAACGTGATATTCAATGAAGAAAATAAGTGACTAACATCATTGGTGTAGCTTTTATAGAATTGATTCAAGGTGACCAAATTTGTTGCCGTTATAGAATCGCACACCTTTTCAAAGGCTATTGATAATTTGCTGGAACTTTTTAGAGTAGGAATACTGTAGTACCATTTCTGAGTACCTTACATACAGCGCCATAAAATGAGACTAATTTATGGCAAAATCATTCGTAAATGTTGACGGAGAATCTCATTCGAAGGATGTCATTTAATTGATATAGCAGAAACTTCTATTACGTGAAATCAATGAACAGCAAAATATACATATTGATACATTTCTGTCCTTAACTATTTTACAAGCTTCCTCTACAGCCATTAAAACTTTCAAACAAGTCCGCAGAAGGACTTGAATCCTTAACTTATCTTTCGTCCAGTCGATCGTAGGCTGTTGTCTCTACATCTGCCTTTCCCCGCAGGGAAAATGTGATATGTATTTATGTAATACATCTATGTTAACCCTTTCGGGTGCTTCGACTCCAACTGGCAGTCTCAAGAGTCCCATCTTCTATGTGTCCTTTTATATACGCTTAGGATCGTGGTATTCTGGGATTAAATTATATGTTCGAAAACGCTATTAGATTCGGTGAGCTCACGTCTAGAGAATCATAACTTCTTATATTAGGTAAGTCCGAACCTATAGTTTTATTATGTCTTAAAGACAAACGGTTTTAACTTTGTGATAAAGTGATTAAACTGTCAGCCCAATACTACTTATATAAATGTGAACATTTGTGAACATAATATCTGGTTCTTTATTACTGAATTACTGCGTAACTGAAATTGTGTTTATCTTTATCTGTAACCCCTAGAATATGCTCCCATGGGAGAAGGAGCGAAACTAGAAGTCCATGTACTATAAAGAAATCTTAATCAGCCTCACTCTACAAAACACATTAAAACTCCTTCAAACCAATGTTCAATTTATCTTTTAGGCCACTACGGGTATGGAAAAAGAAACTAATTTATCAAAGAAAGTTGTCAAACTTATTTCCATCGCAGACCCCAGCCTGATTTAAAGTACCGCATTGAACTAAAAATATCTAACAAGATTCCCCAGCTAAGCGATCATATATCCCATGACCTAGAACTTGTAGCAAATCGATGTGAAAATTGATAACGCAATCTTTTGGAAAACATACGAAATCAGGAGGCTTTATTGACCTAATCGTATTAGGGAATAATTGAATAGGTCTACCGAAGCAAATATTATACGAACGTAGAAGGAAAATTGGTGGCATTTTGTACGCGAAGCTTTTGAAATTGAAATAAGTTCTCTGTCGTATTTTATATTTGTTTATAGCCTTTTCTGTTTGTTACGAGCTTTTGTTCAACTTGCAAGGCTTGTATGTTTGTTTTCGTATGTCAAATCTTGTAAGTTGAATTAGAACCACTTTATTTCATCCAACTGAGTTGAATTTTACAGAGATCCAATGATAAAGTATTTAAAAAGTATGCAAGAATTTAAATAGGTACCATCCAGGATTCAGCTCCAGTTAATTGAATTCTTCGAGCTTAGGCTAAGCTATCCACCTGATCCCTAAGTACTATTTCATCTATGCGCTTTCGGGCATGTCAAAAGTCGAAAGGAGGTAGGACATGACGGCATCTCCCATCTTAATTGAGCAGTTTCACTTCTTTTTTTATCGTGTGCAAAATCCCCACGGATTCCACTTCCGCCAAAACCGGTGGAGGTGATTATGTCGGACTCGAACCGACCAAAATGCACGCCGTACATGGGTCCTTCATTGCCGGAGGTGAGATTATACAAGACATATCTCTCGCACCCCAGCAGACCCGGGAACATCTCTCTCGAGATGACCCTGTTCCCCTAATGTAGGGACCATGGTGTCCACATCTAGTCCCTGGGCATGGGGTGGCACTTTGTGCCATCGCCGCCGCCGTGGCCTGCTTCTACTAGGGTGACAGGCTTTATTTTTAAATAATTAACTACCAGTGGTCAGGTTGATAACAAAAGTGATGAATCGGAACAGACAGAACTATGCCACTCTTTTTTTATTTAGGGTACGTTAATTTGACTTCATCCTGCCTAATAGTAAGCTGAAGGTAGTCTCAGGAAAGAGGGTCACCATTATAAACACGTAGACAATTCTTCTTGACGGCCTCATCAGATGCTTTTTCACGCCCCGGGTCCTTTAACCCGAGACTGTAGGAAGAAGAAAAGGAAGGAAAATCCATACCAGGGTGTTCGTTCCACAGCTTGTGCGTGCGCGGGATGAAGTTCCTTCATAACGCACAATGTGATCTGAAACAACCCCAGTCAATGAACCCTTGCACTTCCTCGAAATATTTTATTAATTTGATAATCAAATCAAATTCAAATAACTTATTCATATCATTTAATCAGCACTTAAAATACACAAAATCAAGATAAATAACATTGTTTTTTTAAAAGAATGGTACCTTTTTGTGGCGGCCCTATATTGTATGTCCCTTCTTTATTGTAAAATCTATACCAACTCGAAAACAGGACAATAGGCGACTATCCAAGGACAGACTGTGGACATTGTGCGTTATTGTAAAGTTTGGAACACGGTCCTTTCGTCCACGTTATGTTGTCCGCGTGTGTAACCCGAGCCTAAGCTGTCCGATTGTCAAGATTTTGCATTCAGTGCATTGTTGTGGCCGAAACTACAGCTATCTATTTGTGCCTAATAGTATTATAAAGCTGAATGTATATTTCATTTGATACCTCCTCAATGCAGCTAGAAATATTTTTGGTCATAAGATTGTTTAAAAGGTGTGCTGCTATAAAAAATGACACCAGTTTTTGATTGAAGGGATAGCAGTGGCGAGGAGCTTACTCTGCTAAGAAAAACCATGGTAGAAATGTTTAAATTAATACTCCATAAATAATATAAATCTCTTAAACTGATTATTTAAAATTCTTTGTTATATTCCTTACTATACTTAATTGCTATGATTGTTTTATAACAGGTAAGATTTTCTTCCACCTATTGAAAATTTACAAATTTACATCCTTCGCCACTGAACGATAGACAGAAAAAATCATTTTCATCTGTTCTGATTGGTTGATCAATAAAAAACCCGTGATTTGAAAAACGATTGATTCGCGTACAAGTAAACTAGTAGTTGACTTAGTAATAAACTTAGGTAGTCCGTAAACTTACTAACCCGAAATAAACATCCAGGTCCAGGAATTGAAGTCAGACCTAACAATCACACACAGACAAGTGCAAACGAATATTAAACTATAGCTCGGTACTATAGACACACTCATAACTTAAAATCATCTACATAAATAAGATGAGATTCAATCACTTACATCTCCGGAAGCTGCGAACCGGTTTGACTTCTCAACAATAGCCCCGATGCCGATAGCTGTTCATTATATGCGTATGAGTTCGTATCATTTGGGTTCCTTAACTAAGAGGCTACCCACAGATCCCTAATTACCAATATGATATGGCAGAATTGTCTAAGATTAATTCGAACTAGATAACGTCATTATATTCAATGTTAAATATTGCCCCGTAATCATGGCGCTTGCAACAACGTCTAAAATATCGTTTGCTCCATAAAATGATAAATCTCCCGAAATATTTGACATCGAATCTATCCATGTCAATCTAAAATCATACAACTTTATGATATCAATGCCTCTCAACACGAATAGTGTGCACAATACGACTAGAATCCTGCTAAAAGACTGTTGACTGTTGGTCCAGAAATGCAGTGAATTCTATACTACAACGAGTATTTAAACAGGTTCATACCAGATTTAACTGGATCATATACCTCGCGGTCTTCTTGGTCTAATCTTTCTGTCACACGATGTACCCAGAACGCTTATGTTGAATCCATACAAAGCTAAGAATTGCGTTTCACTTCTGAATTAGTCCTCTAACTGTCCAACGAGATTGTTATTAAGACCCAAAATAATTTGAAATAGTTTCATAACCACAGGATCAGTTCGGTTATTGCACTACTAATTTAATACAAAACTAATGAATGTTGTATTCAATACAATTATCAAAATGTTTTAATAGCTTGTGAACACGCGAAGATATGGATTTCAGCTATAGTCAACTTAAGGACGGATTCCTAATATTATAATAGATTTTTGACTTATTTAAAAAAATTTTAAATAAGGAAGGAATAGCATCGTGATTGTTTTGAGACTAGTATTTTTGTACGTTGGGCATCTGAGCCGGTTTTCAAAATATTTTACATAGGTATATCAAATTATTGGTAAATTTATGACATTTAATGTAAATAGGCGAAAAATGTCGTATTTCTGAAGGATACTTATACTTATACTTTATAACTTTTTAATTTTTGGGTCGATTCTCGTACTCTACATTGATGCAACATATATCTTTGTAAACCAGATGTTCACCTAAACATCCAAATCAATTTTGTTTTATAGGCCGTTTGTATATTTTTCATACGAAAGATCAAGTCTTCATGGACAATTTTAATACTGGAAATTGCCCCATCCATTGAAATCATCATTGGGGAGATTAAGATCGTATCGAGTCTAAATTTTGAGACTTTGTTTTTAAGGTTATTATCATATCCTTATGAATCTTTTATTTTTGACCTATTTTTCTCTCAACAGTTTATTCTTCGCCGGAAACCGTACACAATAAAGGTAACAAAGCATCTCGCAAGCTGCATTAAAATAAAGCCTTTTCTCATTCGTTTATTTGGATGAATGCGCAGTAGTTTATCAAGTGCCTCTTATATTTTTGAAAGAAGAACAGGTTGTTAGTCAATGCTCTTGCATTATTGAGTACTTGAATGGCTTGTGAGCGTTCGAAATTTGAATTCGTCAAATGTTTTTTTTTTCATTCCCGTGGGATAAGTACTTGTTGTTACTGGCACTCAAGAGTATAAATGTACCTGTAGTATGTACTACTGAGCGGCAGGCATGTAGTAAAAAATCAATGTTATGAAAATGATTATATCATACTAAAAACGCCGTTCACTTTCAAGTAACGTATAGAATCAGCCGGATTTGTTAATATTTTTCATTGCTATTTTTTTATTTACTCTATGAACTTACTAATTCCATTTTTAATTCTAATATACTTAAAGATATAAAATATAGTTGCCTACCGACATCGTGTACACTGTGTGATTACTGCTCTAGAGAAAAGAACTTCCTCACGATGTGCTTTGTACCGAGGAGCAAAGCCTTCTGCTTCCAACCCCTGACCCTCTTCTAGTATTGGTCGAGGCTCCTCGATATCGGTCCGTTGACTGACATGATTATCAATAGCATAATTGCTGAGTCAACACCCCTCATGTTGACAAACATCTGAGCCAAGTTCAAGAACTTAACCTGTTCATCTTATTACTATTACATATTAACCTTCCTCGATAAATTAACTATTCAACACAAAAATAATAACATAATTAGTAGTTTCTGAAATTAGTGGATTTAAACACATAAACAAAATATTAGTTTAAATTCAGGTAATGTATACCAATATTGGGCAAAGTGATATCAATTTTTATTTCGATTAGAAAATATGCGTTTATATAGTCAATGGAATCAAAAATATATCTTGTAAAATATTAAACAATTTATTATGGAAACCCTTTTATGTCTTGTGAACATACCCGGTCACTTTATTCTATTCTCATTAATGTTATTGTGTAATCTTCAGCTGTCCGTAGGTACCTGTATTTTTTATCCCCATGGGTCACTGCTCCACCGCAGCTGAGCGTACAACCACCGTGGTTAGAATGACGTCAGTAGAAGATATTACGATTGCTATTTCTCAACATAACGATCTAAATAAAGGATATGTAGAAGTAGTAAGCATTGCTTGTAATAGGAATTGTAGAATGTATATTTTTTTTGTTATTGACGTGTTATGTACATTATGTACATTAACATGGTGCCATGGTTGTTAGGTGTCCGGATAAAACGAATAAACCCGGACACAGTTAAGCTTTTTGGTCATATGTCCGGCCAAAATAATCGTTGTCCGACCTGTTTAGCTTTTGTTAGGGTTTATACGATTCGTGAACGAACGAACCTAAACAAAATTTTTTATGGGACCAAATGGCAACTATCTTGCATCGAACTTAAAATAATCTCGTAAATCTAATCATAAATCTCCGGGTAATCGATGTACATGCATAAAAAATATAT
Source organism: Pelosia muscerda (assembly GCA_963691645.1). Lineage (NCBI taxonomy): Eukaryota > Metazoa > Arthropoda > Insecta > Lepidoptera > Erebidae > Pelosia > Pelosia muscerda. The sequence goes on from OY829104.1 coordinate 2,798,546, forward strand.
TTTTGTACTGGTATGGTACCTGGTGTGGCATCTGCAAAGATTTGGTGATATCTGTGGACACTTCCACAGAGAAAAAAATAGTTATCCGGCCAAACTGGCTGATCCATCCGGATTTAAGGTATGATGACCTCGTAACCCTTATGTACCTAGAACACCAATGCCGGCAAGAAGCTAACAAAGTTCTATAACAATCGGGTGAGCAATACGTTAGTTCACACGATAGTAACAAACAAACAGTTCTACATAAAATAGTAGCTTATTTGAACAAGCTCAACGGTCTACTAACCAATATAACATAGCAACTGGTTATATTACCCATGAGCTTATTTATAATATTCCCACAACAACGGAATCAAACTATCAAACAGACAAACAAATGCCCTTAAACCCCTCGCTACTCACGCACACTGTACCTAATCAATCATTCATATCCAAATACCCTCCAAAAAACTGATCATGCGAAAAGCGGACGTCTGGTTGTCATTTCCTTACTAAACGGTTAATAACAACTTGCTGTTTAAAAAACAACCCAATTACGAGGAGATTAAGGTTAGTTTTAGCAAACGATGTGGGAGATAAGGTTGAGTTCACACAGCACGTGTCAAGCCCTCTGAGCTGGAGTAAAAGATAAAAAATGTTTGAGTAAACGATGCGTGTAACTTCGTATTCAATTAGTAACATCATGTAGACTATTAATAAGAATGACAAGCTCGTGTGAAAGAGGGTTAACAAGGACTCATATATTTTAGCTCACAAGGACTTTTTTTTTGTAAAAAACTAATTCAAGGTTAACTATTCATAAATATAGTAGTGCTATTTTGTAATATGCACATATATTTGAAGTAGAATTTTACTTAGGAGTAAGAACTTCGGAGAGCTCGTCATAAAAACGAGAGCTGTTACTTTGGGCATGACCTAAGAGAGCCTCCCATTGACGTTATTATAGCCCTAAATTATTAATTCCCAATGGCATTATTTTCGAGTGACCACCATTATACACCATGCTGCCTCGATAGATATTTGAACGATTCACAGCAAAAAGATGTATCAATACAACAGAATTGTATTTCAATATCAATTGTTATCATTATTATCAACGCTTTCATTCGTTATAAAACCGAATTGTTACACCTTGAAACTCGGGTTGTCCTCTCCTTTTGCTCTTGATTAGGCTTATTTTACTTCTATGAAAGGAACTGAATATTTTCGTGGTGTCACACTCAACCTTCTTAACTTCTAACGACTTTAATAAATCAGAAAAAGACTCAAATAAAGAATGCTTTGTTGAACTATAACATTATTTTGTATATTCATTTGTTCACGGAAATGATATCTCTGGTATTACATGCTTGCTGCTAGTAAAAAAAAATAAGAAATAAATTCCTCATAGAATATTGCCTCGTTACACCATCAGAATATTTACGAGCATAGTATAATGTAATGTCTATAAAATCATTCGATGTCGAATTCCCATGATAATTAACTATATAGAGTATTACAGTTATGATAAAATTGTATAAGACCATGACTAGCTATAGGAAGGTGAATTTACCGTAATAAATTACGATATAGTCGACAAAACTGATATAGTATAATAAAAGAAGCTATAATGAGTACTTAGTGTTCACGCATTGGTTGAAATTTGGACATTATTTATTTCAAAAAAACATTTAAGTAAGTATTTACTTACGTATTATATATACTTATTATATAGGTATCTATATAATTGGGTCTCTCCAAATCAGCTAAATTATATACCTATTCATTACTACATACATACTTCGTATAGTATATATTATTTCTGATTTGGGTAAGGTTTGGGGATTTGGATAGACACTTCATATGTATATTTGTATCCATGTAATGCACGCCCTTACTAATTGCCTTACACAAGAATATAAACGCAAGATATTCACTTGGCAGTAATTTTAAACTTGTTTACCCGGTAGTCGCTTTATCGCCCTAAACATGAGCACCATAGCCATATCACATAGTCCAGATAAGTAGCCTCATAAATAGTCCGTAACGTCTTAGTGTAAAAACGTGTGATGCTTTTAGTCACCTTGAGGCATTCATTACTTACTAATTCAAGGTAAATCGCTTTTCCACATTACCCGACAGGAATGTAAGGGACGTATTTAGTGGTAATAAAATCGACGTTTAGAAGAGCTCTCTTATACAAATAATGGTACTAACATGCTAAGGGTCAACTTACACTGGCTACTCTATAACATCACACCGTTTGGTGCGTTTACTTTCTTTTGAAAGAGCCTATTACTCGTAGTAACCGTAATAAACAGTAAACAATATCCTCCAATTCACGATAGGTACTTGTTTAAACACATCTAATCATTCTTTTCAAATATCAAATGTGTCAAATATATTTTTATACCACTTAGGCGGCAGGCAAACACACGGCTCCCCTGATTGAAAACGGTCACCATGACCTATGTACGTTTGCAACGTTAGAGGTGCCACCTGATGAAGTGCATGGTAAGGTAGACCGCCCCTCCCCTTCTCTTTTAATTTGAAAATTAAGACTTACACACGGATAATAATTTACTGGCGTGATATATGACTGTAGAAAATCTTGAATAAGTATTTATTATGTTTTACATGAGATTGATGAAATTACAAAAAAAAAAATAACATAAAGTGACGCTTATATCCCCGAAGGGGTAGGCAGAGGTGCTAACACCCACATTTCACCAGTTTATATTTAGGTCCCAATGTAATAGGTGACGAGCCTATTGCCATTAACCGGGCACTTATAAACCTGCGATAAATACACACATAACTACGAAAAGCATGGAAAAGTCAATGGTGTGTGCCATGGTAAAACATAGGATCGAACCCGAGACCTCGTCTCAGCATTCCAATACACATACCACTAGGAAAGCGCGGTTTTCTATTATTTCTATTCTATGTTAAAATAAATAAATCGGTTGGAGAAACCATTAATTCATAAAAAAAATAAGTATGCGATAGCATGCAATAGCATCCAGAAAGCAAATGCTAACAGATAAAGAATGCGATACCACCTACAGTAGCTCTTGACTAGATGTGTACCAATATATCCAAAATCAATTCGTTAAATCGTAACACATAAATGTGATTTCGCCCTAAAAGAAACCTTTTAATGTAGAAGCACTTACCATTATAGTTGGTAACCATTTGCCTAAAACGTATTTAACATTAAAGATAACGAGTATTAATAGCCTACTTAAGATAAATAAATACAACCATTACCTTCACGGGTAGGTTTATCTTCGAATCATTTATAGGATTCTAATATTTGATTATTATCACTGTTATTTGATGGCACTTGGTGGCACTTATTCTTATACATTATTGATAACACACTTGTACTTCTCCACTGTATTTATTATTGTACATAACTGGTTTCGCCTTGCGGAATTCTCAAATGTTTACATTGATAGTTATATTGTCACTGCATAACTGTCAATGTAAACCTTTGAGAATGCCGTAATAGTCCGGTCATTTTAGACAATTGAAATAAAGAAAATTCCGACAGAGCCAAATTTTCGTAGAGACCTTAGGTTTACCACAAGGAATAAAGTGTCAAAAGTCCCCATCAATCCCATGTGAGCTTAGGGACTTATTCGGGGCCCAAGGTCAAAATTTTAGGTTTTTTGGATTTTTCTCGAAAACGGTAAGTTTTATCGAAAAAGTACCTACCTCAGAGCAAAGTTGTGGATCTTAAAATCAGTCGTAACGAATAGTTGGAACTGTAAAATGTCTAAAACTGGTCTCAATCAAAGTACTGCAGCCAGCAGTACTACGATATCTCCAATAAGTTTTCGAGGAATATACATTTATGTATAAACATATACACTTATAATTCGTTATTAATCTTTGTTTTGTATTACTTAAACTTGATTTTAGTGGTGGTTACCGTGGCCTATGGACATATTAAACACTATGGGTGTTACACTGCCGACGCCAACCCTAAAATGGTTCCAAAAAAATGACAAAAACGTTGCTTCCAAAAACACCTCGCATAACAAAAGGCCTCCGCTCACTACAGTACACAAAGAGATTATAATATCGTAACTCAAACAGTATCTCTCCCAGCCACCAGCCACCCATCCCTCCGACTGGTAGTTTGATTGACGTGCGGATGCGGTCCCAGTTGCGACTTGCGTCTCAGTTGATAGCTGTCACAGTCACGTGGCGACGTAAGACATGACCCTCCCATAACCGAAATGTGCGATTCATCTTCCGAAATGAAAAACATACGAGACGTTTACAACGTTTTGGTTTTAATATTAATATTAGCTACACTTCGGGATAGGGTTTAATCAATAAGAATTTTTCCATCATATCATAAACGAATGCATTTATTCCTTTCCTTTCCCAATAAATCCAGTATCTACACAACTACACATTACGAATAGCAATTGTAACTTACATGCTCATGACAATGAATCCTGAGTCAAATTTAAATGGACTAAAAGTATTGAACTATTTTGTGTATTTTGCTTAGTATGAAAGGCCCTATCAAGATTTTTGCTTGATTTTCTGTTGAATTCAGATCATTACACTACAACAATTAGTTACTAACGCCTATGAAATGTCATAATTTTTTTCAACAAAGTATAGGTATAAAAAATATACTTCAGTAATTTTGGTACTTCATTGACAGGAATTTGGTACCTCGCTAAACTCGTCCCCGACTACCGACTGTACACAGTATTTTACCGTCTCTGCCATGGTGAATGTTCTGATGTCTCTTTTCCAATTAGTCCCACCTTCTCCTTTCCTACAAAAGGAAACACGGGCAGGGCTTAGATGTCACCCGCATACGGTGTAGAATATTCCATCAAGAACTAAGCGGTTCGGTGAGTCTTTCTTCTGACGCACCATTAAGTCTTGGAATGCCTTACCTGTTCACGTCCCCTTCTTTCTACAGTCCCGGGTCATTTAGGTGGGGCGTGTAAAGCCGTCAAGCTAAACATCGCCATTGTAATACGTGTTTGTAATGGTGACCCTATTCTTGAGACTTTACCTTCAGCTTACCATCAGGCGAGCTAAAGTCAACTTGACATATTTTAAATATAAAAGGTATTTTCGCACCTATAGGTTTTTACGTTAGTTGCCAGAAGTGAAATTAGACTTGCCGTCGATCAACACTGGCAACACTTTTAATTTCGACGATTTTTATTAGTCTTTAAAACGATAGATAGACGATATTGCCTTGACTGTGTCAGTTTGCTTGCAGCAAACAGTCTGTGGATGAAGCTTTCACTGAACATCGATTTGACATCATTTTTGCGAGCAACTACACAGACGTTTAACAGATAGATTGTATACTAGAAAAGTTCTGAAATAAATTACAATGATGGGTAATGCGAGTTGCATTACGTGTCTCGGACCCACCTTAGTTGTAAGCTGATCAGGTAGACCCTGGCGTGGGTGTTCATTTTGGGGCTTAGAGGACAGAAAACAGACTGGGGGCTTACTGTATGTGGTAAGTGTATCTACCTCAGTCTAAATAAAATTTTATCAAAGTAAACCCATAATAAAATTTCAATTTGACTATTGCTATCGTTGTGATTGTTAAACCGTGGGTAAGTGGTGTCCCATTCCTCGGGTACGTTTTCTTATGCATTTCCGTCATGTAACGCTGCTCCAATATGTTATACTGCATAAAATTCCTCTGCGAGATCGAATCAGAAATAAGGAGACCCGTACGGTAGACGAACAGTAGTTGACATAGCCTACAGGGTAAGCAAGCTGAAGTAGCAGTGGGTGGTACACGTAGCAAGAAGAACAGATGGCAGTTGGAGCCGAAAGGTTCTGGCATGGAGACCGCTTACCGGTAGACTAAGCGTAGGACGGCCTCCTTCGAGGTGAAGGGACGACATAGTCAAAGTCGCGGGTACAAATTGAATGCAGACCGCCTCCAACCCGGTCAAATTGGAGGTCGATGGGGGTGGCCTATGTTAAGCAGTGGACGGCCTATGGCTGAAATGGTGAAATGAAATTCATTTTGAATGATATGACGATGACTTCTCCTGTTCTATTTGTTATAATGTCTATGATCTGTTTTGAGCCATAAGACGAATTTGATTTGTAATCTATAAGACATTTGTGCGATGTATCGGTAAAACGGAGTGAATAGAGAAAATAAAAGGAAAAATACAGGATATTCTGATAAGAAAGTATTCAGTTATTTTCTTAGCTAGCTGGAGGGGTCAGAGGGAATATTAGTATTTTAAGTGCTAATATCCTAACATAACATAAACTCACGCCTTTCGCCACTTTATGTTTAGGTCCCAATGTAATAGGTGGCGAGCCTATTGCCATTAACTGGACACTTATAAACCTGCAATAAATACACACATAACTTCGAAAAGTCATTGGTGTGTGTCATGGTAAAACCTGGGATCGAACGCGAGATTTAGTCTCAGCAGTCCATTACCCATACCACTAGGCTACCACGGTTTGCTAATATTGATTCACAAAAAAAGAAAAAAACGGTAATACCAAATGTTTGTGTCCAGAATTGTTAATTAATTTTCCATCGTACAGACAACCTTCTTCCTACAGTCCCGGGTTCTTTAAGAGGGGCGTGAAAAAGCATCTGATGAAGCCGTCAAGCTGAGCGCCACCATTGTAGCACTGAACGTGTTTGCAATGGTGACCCTCTTTCATGAGACTCTGCCTTCAGCTTAACATCAGGCGAGGTGAAGTCAAATTGACGTGCCATAAGTAAAAAAAATACAAATCATTTTCAATACTAATAATTAAATAGGTGCTTTTCAGGTGGGCTATTCAATAGAGTGCTCTAACTAGACTGTCTACCAACAAACTACTAGTAATAGTAATAGTACATACAAGAATTTTTTTGTTGAGGTAGGCCGAGACCACATATTTCCACTTGCTACAATTCCCTTGATATTCGTGACACAGTTAGTAGGTACCTACATATCCTAAGGTTATCACATTGAACTGGAAGACTGATTAACTCCACACACAAAGTAATAATGAAATAATAATAATAAATTGCAAAACAAATATATAATAAAAATATAGTAGATAATAAATAGTAGATTTATAAAAGAAATATGTGCAATAAAGAATTAAATAAACAATCAAACAGTAAATGATAAGAAATGAGTATTTAAAATGTATTGGTTAGCTTCATTTTGCGTATGTGTGTCAAATGATGTGATAACTCTATAGCTGAATATAATTATATGTGTATAGCAGCTTCGCCTGCTTGGAATTCCGTTACCGTTCCCGTACTTCCTGGCAATTTCTTTCATATTTTTTCACTATCTTTCCTGGATTATGACAAACATTTCTGAAGAAATGAAAAACATTTCAAAAATCAGCTAAGTTCTCGAGTTTCAGTGAGACAAATTAACAGTACCTAATTGATTTTTTACTACATAGTATAAAACAAAGTTGCGTTCTCTGTCCCTATTTTTCATGTCCTTATGTCTCTTTGTATCCTTAAATATTTTAAACTTCGCAACGGATTTTGATGTGTTTTTTCTAATAGATAGAATGATTAAAGAGAAAGGCTTATATGTAAATATCATCATGCTACGACCAACAGGTGCGGAGCAGGAATGAAAAATGTTGCAAAAACGGGGTGACGCAGACGAAGTTGCGCGGGTCAGCTAGTATATAATAACTATAATCATTTTTCACGATTTTATTAATCAAAATTACTTTATTTTAATATTTAAAATTCGCATAAACTTTCAACAATAACTAGGTACTCTTTTGAAATACCCCTCCTTCCCCTCCTCTTCCTAGCCTCCCCACCCCTTCCCAGCTCTCCCCCTTTCCCTTCAGGGTGGGCAGCGCGTGTGTGACACCCTAGTGTTGCACACGTTCATAGGCCATGGTGGCCGCTTTCCATCAGGTGGGCCGTGTGCTTGTCTGCCACCTACGTAGTATAAAAAAAAAAAAAGTATTTTTAAAATTAGAATTTCTAATGCAAATTAAAATTACTTATGCATTTCTAAAGTTTTACGAGCAAATTAAACCCTTAAGCTGGCAACTTGTCGAGATAATTCTTTTATTTTATTTTATAACCTACACTCTGTCACGCAATCAAATAGTTTTCACGCTACCTGCTCACACGTGATGCTACTTCAAATTGTTACAAGCTACTCGTAGGTAAGTTGCACATGTTTATTCAAGATTTCTATGCAGGTGAGGTCACAAATACTTTCGTATTCCACCAACCGATTGGTAGTGCACTGGAATAGTAGGTAATATTTTATGTGGGACTTTTAGACTATATTCAGCTCTCGCAAAGACTTCCAATGATCACACAGCCTTTAAAGGGTTTTTGGTACGATTATTTAAATAGATATTTATAGTTCCAACTAAATAGTCAGTCGAACTAAGAAACAAGAATATTAGGAACTGAAATTACTAATATTCCCTCTAACCCCTCTAGCTAAGCTCAATGATTTGTGTTTGGATATCGATCACCTCGTCGGTAGTGTAATGACCAGAATAAGAACCCAGGATCGTCTCGCTCGTAAGGCTGTCTCCTTACCCATTAAGCTACTGATGCTTTTTGCTATTGCTGACAATATAGGACTGCTATTATATTTTTACTATTTAGATCGTTTTGATGTTTTTTTCCAAATTAGAATTCCAGGTGTCCAAAATTAACACATCTCCAAATACGTATTTCTGGTAAATAACGGGGTTCTGGCATAGATTTCAATCTGCTTGACCCTCGATACACTCATCATGCAAATGTGAAAAAGTATTCAAAAAAATGATTTTTTTTGTTTAGGTCATGTCAATTTGAGTTCACCCCGCCTGTTGGTCAGCTGAAGGCAAAGTCTCAGTAAAGCACTACTAACGCAAACCCCAAAAATTCAAGGAAGACTTTTACCACTTGTATTAATATGTATGTCTTTCATCAGTTCTCGAAAACAGTAATCGTATCATCTTAGGTGCGCTCATAAACCTATCGACACGCATCTTGGACCTAAGTCATATAACAAACGAGGCAAACTTAATCTATTTATTGATATGAGTTCATCCACCACCACTGCATTTTATACTAACATCAAAAGACAGCTTAAAAACTTGTATTGCGCGTAGAGAACGCATTTCGAGTACTATTTGGGCCCACAACTCGTAACTTTAACTATACCTACTACTAGTTCAGTAGTTTAGAATCATTTATATGCCACTGTCAACATGCCTGTAGCCGCAATCTCCATTTAACCACGTGATTCGTTACCGACGTGTCCCGTCCCCTCCGACCGCTCCGACCGACTTATTTCCAAACAGATTGAGACCCCACTGCACTCGATGTGCAATAAAATGTTGCCTTTTTTCTCTGTAATGAATTTCTTTATTGCTCTTTTTAAGGAACATATTCTTATGGTAGAGATGAAACAGTGTAAAGGATTGTTTGTTTGTAGTTTAACGATATTAATGTGGTAATGATAGACGGGTAACTAAGTACATTATCTTTATTATATTGAGGGATGTATATCAGCGTATATGATGACCTCAAATCACAATACGTAGTTTAAAAACGGAGTAAGCGATTTTAGGAAAGCGCAAAGTGGGACCGCTTTTTATTTTTTTTATGTCACTTTGGTAGGAAGGTAAAGAAGCACACGGCCAACCTGATGAAAAGTTGTTACCGATTAAAAAAGGGTACCTCCCAAACATTTTGAGTTATAAACTTGGAAGTAAGACGATAGATAAGTATTATTAAACGTCAAGAAGCAAACGAAACAGCGTGCTTTTGCATATACGATTATTTCTGTAGACCCGAGAGTGATATTGGCTTATTATTATTCTACAGGAATCGAATTCCACTCCCGGTGTTTTGAACTCGAGCTACTAAAGATAGTCACAGCCAAAGTTATAAACTGTTTATTCTGTATACATTGTAGGACACTTACAAAATATCAGAGAGAAATATATTATACAAAGAATAAGTATAAACTTACAATTAGTTATGTCACTTAACTATTTAATTTACGGTGTAATGTAGTGAACTTGACTGCTACGCAGTACCCCGGGGACGCGGGTTCGATTCCAGCTCAGTGCGAATATCTTTGGTAGGATTATTATGTATATTAAGTACGTACTTACTGTACTAAAAGTATGATAATGGTATATTACTATCTATCAGTTATATACCTTGTTATGTATAGTGTGCCTAAGCTTCACTCTCAATAATGCACCTACAGAATATGTGTCTGAACCACCTTTGGTTGACTGGTAGAGAATATCTACGGCATTAAGTCCGCTTATGTAATATGTGCATAAATTTCGATAAATCTGTAATATAAAAATGAATCGTTCAATGTGTTGTAAGCGCATAACTCAACAACGCCTGGACTAATTTGACCAATTCTTTTTTAAATGTTCATTGAAGTTCAAGGATAGTTTATTCCTTTTTTATGTTTTTTTTGGTTTATTTTTCGGTTCTGTAACAGGAGATTTTTTTAGGTAGGAATAAAAGACTTCCACATTACAAATCTTTTTGACAGGACGAAGTCTGTCGGGTCCGCTAGTAAAATTAAAAATTTGAGTGTGGATGTTTCCGTGCCTCCAAAAGCACGTTAAACCGTTGGTCCCCTTGGAATATCTGTAACAATCGTTCCACACAGTACGAATCCACAAAAATCCACTTATCTACAGAACTTCGATATCTGAAGGCAAAATGGCAGTTGCTTCAGAAAATATCGATGTTCAGTCCCATCACAGTTGGAGTGGAAAGCTAACCCTAAAAGAGTTAGCAAGAGGTTGACTTGACTAAGACATAACAAAGTAAAATCCGATTTCCCTAACTTTGTAGGTGGAGCAACTTTCTGTCAATCACAGGAACAGTCCCAACCCTGGGGCTAGACTGGCCTCACCCGTGCATCGATCCGCACAACTCTTCACAGTGACTACCGACGTAGGAACCACTTAAACCAATTGAATACTATATGAGTTGAGGTTTGAATAATTCGGTCTCAAGACTATGGATAGATACGAAAGGTATTTTAATGTTATCAACTAGCTTTGTCCGCGACTTTGCCCGCACAATACAGTTTTTTTTTTCTATCGCTCCTGTAGTATTCGAGGTTAGGTATTTATTCGTCTAACTAAGCCAAGCCAACGATAAAAATAAGAGTAATATTGATTAAGTATGTTTATATTTTAAAGTAATTTTTCATTTTTATTATACATTTACTACATTTTAATATTATATTTAAATTTATTTAGCTTCAACATTTAGGAATAAATTTTCGGCATACCCATTTTTTTACTAAGAGCCCGATTGGCGTCAATACGCTCGCCCCGTGGGTGTTTAATACACCTATGCCTACCCCTTCGTATGTATATTTAATATATATATATATATATATATATATATATATATATATATATATATATATGTGTGTGTTAGTTACAATAATATTAATATTATAATTGGTACCTACTTATTAGTTACTGACTAAAATACAAATTTACCTATTTATAATATTAATGTAGCAGTAATAAAAACATTCACATGCTGGTGCTGTTAGTGGGAAGACCGATCGACTGCGATGCAGACACTTCACTGAATCTTTGTCTATACTCACACATTTTAATTTTTTGCTTAAATTTACTTGTCAAAACTTTTTTCCGTGCTCATTATCTCCACAGATACCGCCTTCACCAAAGTCTAAAATGCACACCGTGTCCATAGACGAACTCCACCTACGGCAACCAAAGCCCCAAGTCAAGTCAACCCAAGTCAAAACAAAAATGCTCCACTTCTTTCTTTCTCTTTCTTTATCCTCGTAAATATTCAATAACCGAAAAAGCAACAAAAACTAACCGACAAACACCACCTGCCTAATAAACTAACGCTTAACTAAAGGTACGTTCCAACCGGTTCGATATGAATCAATAGGATTAGTGGGCAGACGGTTTTATTGTTTATTTATAGATTTTTGTAACATTTATTAACTGTATGTATGTTCATTTGTAAGCCGATTTCGTATTATTTACAAGTGTTTATTCCTATAAACTTAATACGAAATTTTCTTAAAGTCAATAAATTTATTTTACGATATTGACATTGCTGAGAAGATTTTGTTGATAATGAATGTTATGTTCGTGATTTAGTATACTAGTATATTAGTATACTTGCCCATTGATTGTAAGAAAAGTAAACATTTAAAGTACTTGGAATAAACCTTTACTTTACGAGCAAATGTACCCGGATTACACAGAATGAATAAAGATGATCTTAGGCTTGACTTTAACGGGCAAAGTAATCTATTTAGGACTGACGATGCATCCCATCCATACTAATATTATAAATGCGAAAGTAGCTCTGTCTATTTATCTGTAACACTTTTACGCATAAACCAATGAACCAAACTTCATGGCATTTGGTACAGATATGGTGACTCCATACTGCTAGAGCCGCGGCTAAAAGATATATAAAAAATCACTGGAATTTTGTGAAGAAACACACCTTGGTCTTTTTTATATAATTACGAGTATTTGTTACGCGACTGCTCTGCAGGAGGCGCAGGTTCGATCCCCACTTAGTGCAAATATTTTTGGTGCCTCGAAGAGCACGTTAAGCCGCGGGTCTCGGTTGCCATACGAACTGGCAGTCGTTACTGGTAGTTGGAGCCTTCAAAAGTCCGACTAGCTTAAAAGAACTTCGATATCACCAATTTGGTCCACAACCAAATTTCGGTGGCAGTCGCTTCACGGAAAATATCGAAGTTCCGCCGCATCTCAGTTAGACCAGAAAACCAAGTCCAGCTGAGTTGGGAATAGGCTCAGAGAATGATGATATTGTATCGTAATTTGTAAAAAAAAATGGTCTCAGCCCAGAGCCGCGTTTCGCACCTGTCCATTTGTTGAACTAACCGTCAACATATTTTAAATTTTGTAATTTTTTATGTGCCTGTCAATCGTCTATACAAAATAAATGACTTGAATTTTAAAACGTCCTGAATAATAAATATCATCTAGTTAGACAACCCGGTGTACTGTCCACACCTTTTTATTTTAACCATTCATTTCTATTTTAATTCGTAACATATCTTTATACATACTATTGAGGTATACGATCCCCAAGCGGAGGAATATAGCCCGGCCCTTGGGAAAGTCCCATGTTCAGCTATCGTTACGGGTTGTTACCGATATTATGATGCCTGGCCTATATTCTTTATAGAAAATGAAAATAAATATGCTCTTTGTCAACGAATATCACATAGTTACTATTATGAATATCAAAAGTTCTAATCCTACACTAGATGTTTTCGTGACTTTACTGGCGTGGATTTCTTACCCTTTTTTATCGTGCGAAAAATCCCCGCTGGAGCCGGTTGAGAAGGTTGTGTCGGTTTTTAGTTGCTGAAGGTGAGATTGTAACTTACATATCCCTCGCATCACGGCAGAGTCGTTGCCCTCTCTTTCGAGATGACCCCCCTACGGGTGTAGGTACCACGGTGTCCCCGCGTAGCCTCCGGGTATGGGGAAGAGCATTTTGCACCGCATTCGCGGCCTGCTTCTGCAAGGGTGACATACTCAGATTCCGTGACTTAAGAAAATAATTAGATATAAAGGAGTTTCATGTATTATTTCCGACAATCAATAACTGCTCCAAATATCAGCTATATTTGTGTATTTTAATTTAATTATTGAGTAACATACATACAAACCTTGTTGGCGGGGATCACCCCCCGGAGATCATCGCCACCCCATCTAATAGAAGGGTGTTGTAAGCGGTGACTAACGGCAAACGAAGACAATATCACTGCGTGACAGAGAAAACTCGAAATAAAACCCTGTACCTACACATCTGTCGATAGAAGGCTAAAGCCTCCAACATTTGGATAGTCCTATGTCCTGCAGTGGACTGCGATAGTAATTGAGTGCATCAAAAATATAATTTATCGAAATAATTTGATATTTTATTGTACAACAGCAAACATATTGAACTACAAGACATTGATTTTTTGAACCTTTGAAGGGCACCAAAACTATACTATTTTTAAAGGCTTTTAGTATGTAGACAGATTCTACCTTTTTATATATTATACATCAGTCAAATTAGACAGTAATAAACATGATTGCTGCCTTCACCTTGACTGCCTTCCCACACGATATAATATTTTTGTCATCAAAAGTGTGATTGCCGAATAAAATTAGCCTTACTAACGATCCTTGATGACGTATGAAGCCTAAGTTAATCGATCAATATCTTTTTAAATATAAAACGCTGACAAAAGACTGATACTCCTTGTGTTTCCCACTCAAAGTGCTTGGCTCTTAGCTCCTGTTTTTATGCGTAAAAATTAAGCCGGGGTATATACGGATTACGGATGGTGGAATTACGGATAATACGGAATTTTCGTCTGTTCCCACAGACAATCCGTGACCATGAATGTAATGCAAATGTGTGTGTGTGTGTGTGTGTGTGTGTGTGTGTGTGTGTGTGTGTGTGTGTGTGTGTGTGTGTGTGTTGTGTGTGCGTGTGCGTGTGCGTGTGCGTGTGCGTGTGCGTGTGCGTGTGCGTGTGCGTGTGCGTGTGCGTGTGCGTGTGCGTGTGCGTGTGCGTGTGCGTGTGCGTGTGCGTGTGCGTGTGCGTGTGCGTGTGCGTGTGCGTGTGCGTGTGCGTGTGCGTGTGCGTGTGCGTGTGCGTGTGCGTGTGCGTGTGCGTGTGCGTGTGCGTGTGCGTGTGTGTGTGTGTGTGTGCGTGCGGGTGTGTGTGAAGTGAAACCCAGAACCAGACTAACATATTCTTTTATTCTAACAAATATTTAACTATAACTTAGATGAGTATGCCTATACTACGTATTTCGCTTCATCCTCAAGTACCCCACTAGATGTGAAGCTCAGGTTCAAGCTCACCCTTTGAAATCCGAAATCGAATGCATAACTCCAAACCAACTCACAGACGTATCCATCGACAGCCATATGAATTCATACTAGATTCTTGACCTGCAAATTGTAAACATTTCGCATATTTTTACTGATTCATGCTAAAACGTATGTAATTTTCCTAGTAATAACAACCATATGGTTCAATCCATCCTTTTACGATCAAAAACTAAATGTGGCTGCAACATACAAAACATTAATACAGCAACCCCGGTATACGCTTGGCAGGTATGATTGCACCTTTTAAAAACCAATTACAAAATAAAGGGGCATTGAAGTACGGTTAATTTTTTTATCCGAGATCTTTTCAACTATAATTTTGAACAATCAGACTTCGGTCTGGATCGGCACGGTTGTCAGTTTGAACTGAATCAGATCATATTCATATATAGACGACCTCCGTGGCGTGGCGGTAGTGAACACGACTGCTACGCAGGAGGCGTGGGTTCGATTCCCGCTCAGTGCAAATATTTGTGTGCATGAATATGAATATTTGCATTGGTCTGGATGTTTCTATGTATAATATGAATGTATTTACAAAAAAAAAAAAAGTATCTAAGTATGTTTATCCGCATTCTAGAACCCATAACACAAGCTAGTTAAACTATGCTTACCATGGGTCTAGGTGTCGTTGTGTAGATTGTCCTACAATATTTATTTATTTATATTTATATTGTAATAATAATTTAATTTTTATAAAACATACTTCTAAAATCATAGTGCGTTATTAATGGGTAGATCGAAATAATATTGTCTTTTTTATAGTAGGGTTTTAACTTAACTTTTTTTGCGTGCCGACGGTATTTTTTCCTTTAGTTTGACTGCGACTCATCATAGGTATACATTTTAAATAGTACCCAATCAGGTGATCATTTATTTCTACTACAAAAAACATCTACAGTTCACCAAATGTGTTTTGTTCTAAAGCAAGAGGAATCAGTACACCTGATTAACAAATGTGATTCTAGTAAACGCTTTCCTTTTGGCTTTCAATGAAGTAACGTATAAATCAAACCAAAATTTGCAAAAGAATAAGGATAATTATGAGGGGGATATATAATATTTATTGCTGTCAATTCAATTACTCCCCTAATCCGTACCGCATCTGAAATCTCCAAAAGCTTTCACAGAAGAAGTACTTCTGTCTAATCGACGGTTTCTGCTATATTTGGTATTCCCAGTATACTGCCACTTGGATTGTGTTTTCGGAGGCGATCATAGGATCCTCCGGTGTGCACGTCATCCTTCGCTATTGTTACACCATCAAGGCAGTTTTCAGTGTCGAACACCTTACGTATTTGATGTTCAAACCACCTAAAATCCCTCTACACGAACATTAAACTCAATGCAGTCTAATTCGATCCACTAAAATACCAGTAAAGAATAAAACACTCGATCAGCGCGACATTCCAGACAATGGCATCACGATAACTCACTGTGGTACCAACTTTTGTGATAAACGATTCGTTCAAGAGCGAACAAATTTCAACCTTAGCCAGACACAATAAGGTAAAAGATAGCTGTAAAGCAAAAGTTGCAAGAATTAGCCCCCGTCACGCAACCACCTTATTGGTGGAACAAAAATAACATTATTAGACATCGAACCACGTTCAAAATTATGAGCACGATGTGTTCAATCATATTACTATTATGGCAATAAATTTTAGGGCGTGCGTGAGTTTGTAGGTCACTTGGAATCGTAATGTATGATTGTACCCTCCTCAGGGCGTAATCTATGAGATTTATGCAAGAATGCGCCAAAGAATAGCACCGTCTGCAAAAGTCTAAATGAAACAAGTTCTAATACCTATCATAGATTCTTCAGAATAGACTTCTCACACCTAACACTCTTTAAAATAAAAAGTTCTTTTTATAAATTCGTTCAAAAATGGCGGAGAATGGGTATGTTACTCGTACATTGCGATGAATACTTTCTCCTGATTCTTGATCGATATAATAAAATGCCCAGTTTTAAAAATATACAAATGTTCCATATTTGAATTGTTCCATTCAAGTTGTAAGTAAATATTTTCGAATTTCTTCACAATCTACATCAACCCCATTGCTCTTTAAACTCTCTCAAAAGATCTCTGCTACTTTATTACCAAGCGGTTTCTGAACTTTATTATACTAACAATAGATATAATAAGAATAATAAAATTGTTACTAACAACATTGGGCCTACATAGTTGCCTTGAATAAATATAATTTGAATTTGAATTTGAATTTGAATTTGAATTTGAATTTGAATTTGAATTTGAATTTGAATTTGAATTTGAATTTGAATTTGAATTTTAATTTGAATTTGAATTAACTTCTATACGAACTAATATTATTATTTCATGCAAGGCCGCCGCCGGTTCCGAGTACATCTGATCTGTCATTTTCAATTAAAAAAAATCGTTAATGACAGTGAATGAATTCCTGAAGTATGTAAGAATAGAGTAAAATGGCCGACTTTAGTTTTTTTTAAACCACTTAGATGGCAGACAAGCACGCGGCCTACTTGATGGAAAATGGTTACCATGGTCTATGAACGTTTGCAACACCTGAAACGTCACACTCGTGCTGCCTACTCTGTAGAAACCTACTAATGCCCTTATTGAAGAACCCCATATTGTAGTCGCTAGGGAAAATCACGGCAGGGAGTTCATTCCACAGCTTGAGTGTGCGTTACAAGACAAGTATCAAATTAAACAAATAAACATATCCAAAACAGTCTGTAAGAGATACTGTTTGACTATATAAGACTAATCCAAATTAAAGTCACAAAGTAACATTACAATAATACTGCAAGATATTACTCATAGTAGCGCCCCAGAAACTGCAAGCTATTGTGGTAGTTACTTGTCGTTACTTTGAATACTTGTACAAGTTATCCGTCTTGACAAAACTAGTGCATCGTGTATGTCATTATAAAAATTATACTCCAGCCATATCAATTTGCTGTCATTTGTAGCATGCTTGTTAAATAAATTATATGCATACAAGTTAGCTGCTTTTACAATGAAATTTGCAGTGTTTGTGCTATATATAAGTGGCCATTGTCTGTTGTATTTAAGCATGATATTAAATATAATTTCTATTTATTGTTTCTGTATATTGATTGATGAATATGCTGATAATCTTCTACAAGATTGACACTTTAGCTCAGTCTTTAGTTTTTCTTGATCAGAGCACGAAGGGCCCGTGCATAGGCACTATGGGTCTTTGAAAACGTAATTAAATGTTCTCTCTACAAATGTTTTGTTGCTGAAAAAAAGCTTTTATAGTTCACAAAATATTTTATTTTAACAGACTTGAGAAAACCAGAAAAAGGAGGTCGCCATCAATTCGAATAATGTTTTTGGAAATAATATGTATTATTCATCTTCTTTATTTCTGAATTTATTGACCTCGGTATTATATTCGTTTCAGTGTGTTTCCGGTTATATCCAAGGTTTTGTCTCGGTTTGACTTAAACGCTTTTGGTGGAACACCTACCATCTGACCTCCCTTCCTCGTCAATACAGCCAGATAACTAAATAGCAAGTCAAGATACCAGGTGTATTTTAGCTTAACCCCGAAGCCTTTGGTGGCGCTTCCAAAATTCCGAACTTGATTCAAATTACCGCAACCCACCTGTCAAAAATATATTGAATAATATTGTTCATTAAAATAGATACAGTTATAATTAAGTGTACACGTCTAAAATAGCATAATATTTCTCAGACACGAACTTGTACATAATCAAGATACTTGTCTATATAAACAGAGGCGCGGCGAGCGGTAACAACGGAAACAGCTTGCAGACCGATTTCCGCTGAAAACTGTGTTGTTCCGTAGTAAAGTAAACTTATACCTAGTACTGGCACGTTCTTTCTAGAGAATTTAATTTCTTCTTTTGCCAGGTTTTTTTTTATTTTGCATCCTTTTTTTATGTTTGCAAAATATTTGTCCTCGGACATAGCTGTAAAGACCATTCTTATGTTTGAGACAGTTAATTTGTATCTCTATTATTTACAAGAATACATACATGCATATGCTCACAGGTTAGGTTAATTGCGTTTCGAGTGCAACTAACCTACAATTCAACTATTAACCAACATAGGGTTTAGTTTTATTCGAAGAAACAGGACGTTTTTAACGACTAAAATGAGATAATCCCATTTAGTTCGCAATGATCGCAATTAGTTTCATTGGTGACTTTCGCCCTAAACCGCCAAACACAGTAAAAAGAGAGTTACAATATCACAAGCGCGTGGCGTGGCGACCATATCGGCCTTAGGGTCACGCCCAGACCGAACGGCACCTCTGCTCGAGCAGTTATTAAGTGATAATTAATTATCAACCTTATTCCATTTGCGTGAGCGTGCTCGAATGTACGCATGACTGATCTAACATGCTTCAACTTGTTCAAATATTAACACTTAAAAAAATTCGAACAAACTAATGTTCTGTCTGAGCTGAGCGCACACGCTGGAATAGATGTTCCACACAAAAATCTTCGCGTTATTTCGCTACTCCTTACTCCCCGATATTCTTACTCTCTTAAACAAATATCCTGAAAATTAATAACAGTGAAGAAGTATGATCAAACAAGAACCAATTTTTTTCTTTACCCAATGTTTTATGGCGCGGAACACGGATAGAAATCAGAAGGTGATGTCTTAAAAGGCCCCTTATCTGCAGATCTGTTTTAGCTTTTTGATTTATTAAGGTCACAGGCTCGATAAAGCACGTTGGTTTGTTCATTGTGAATAATGTTCTGAGGTACGTGTAATAATCTTGGTGCTTTAAGTAATGTATGAAGTGGTTGGGTTGCTGGAATTATAGGCTGTCGTACTATGTTAACGTTATGCTTTTGTTTACAGGCATTATGTTATATTACAATGTACTGACTCATGGTCTAAATTCTTAAAGTGTACAAAATGAAAATATTTGTTTATTTGTTTATTTATAGTGATATCCTGTTATCGACTCTTTACTTTATGAAAAACCTTTTGTTTGCTTACACATGTTTGTTCGTAACGCGTTTTAACCACACGAGCTTTTTTTTTAATAAGTATATTAGCAACCGAAGTTACTAATATTCCCTTTAACGCCTCCAGCTAAGCTCAATGGCTTGTGTTAGGAGTGGGTTCACGTCGGTAGTGTAATGGCCAGGATTCGAACCCGGGACCTCTTGATCGTAAGGCCGACTCCTTAACCACTAAACTACCGACGCTTAAATAATAATTAATTAACTTGTAATAATATTATTGTGTTACACACACACAATATTATTATTACAAGTCAGGCTAGCCACATTCGCTATGGCAGCCATGCTAGCTATGGCCACGCTACCCATCGCTATGGCTATATTGCCGAAGCTAACCACGTTAGCTGATCTGGCCCACTGGTCACACTGGCCATGATGACTATGAGGGCCACGCCACGTTGGCAACATTAGTCAATCTGTACACGCTGGACAAATAAGTTATAAATTTATAATTAATAACTATAAATTCAAAAATCATTTATTCTGTATAGACCATTAAACGGAACTTACAAAACGTCAATATCAAATATATTTTATAAATTAGTAAGTAAATGAATGGAGTAGCAAGTTGAGTTAACAGCCCATTTCTAGGCTTGTTTATCATCCAAATAATCCAGAATTTTATACTTAGCTTTTTGGCATAACTTTTTTTAACTAAATTTTTAAATTAATTGATAGGCAAATCCCTAATATCATTAGGGAGCTTATTAAATGTATTATATACAAACTTAAATGTATTTTTTTAAGTAAACCTTTGTTTGTTTCCAGGAATACCATGTGAGCGGATCAATGGTCGCTCAGTCACCATGGCGGCTCCGCGGGCGGAACCCACGGTCAGGCACTTCCACAACCAGCCGGAGTTGCGCCGCGGCCTCATGCTGAGGTGGATCCTGTTCGTGTGGTTCGCGAGCTGCGGCCCGCTGGGGAACACTGTGAAACAAGATGGTAAGTACGAATACATCAATGCTTGTAGTATAATAACTGACGATTTTTTTAATATTAAGCATCTCAATATGACTCCATTTTGCTGGACGCCCTCATCATAATATGCTTAAAGTATTCAGGACGGGAAAGACAAAGGAAATCTTGTGCCCGTAAAAAATGTCAAGATTTGTTTATATGGCAAACCTTATCAGTCTATTAGTTATTAATAAGTAATAAGTTTTTAGGGTATGTTTTGTCTTTAATAGGCACCTATAGAAAGTTCCTGAAAACACAAGCCAGATTTCTTTTAGCGTATCATCAAAAATATCTGTCGGGGTAAGGTGTTAGAGATAACACCTGGAATGATGACCACTACTTTTTGGCTTTCACTCTAGCTTACTACTAATGTTTACTATATACACTGACGGACTCATAAACTGCATCAAAGTAATAGACGACTTTGAAATAAATATTTTAACCAAGTATGCATACTTTCTATACAGATTTAAATTGAAACCTCTAGATTGGTTCGTGAACTTTAAGTTTATGTACTGGAAAGGACCTTAAGACTTTTTTTGAAGAAAAAACAGAAATTTAAGAAAAATTGGTTTAATTAAAAAATTGGTTTTAACAATAGACACAAACTTTATGCAAGGGTTTATTTGTGTTTTAATAAGGTGTATTACCCCCACGTGCCCTTATTACGGATTCTAATCGGTTCCGCACAGATTTTATAAGGGTTTTTAAAAGATCTTGCGGAATATTGTCCCATTCTTCTGAAAGTGCTGTTCTTAGTGCTGCCACTGTCGTGGGCGAAGGGTTTCTCGCATATACAGCTCTTTTTAAATTGTCCCAAACATGCTCGATGGGATTAAGATCCGGGCTGCGTGCTGGCCAATTCATTGTACGTATCCCAACCTCTTCGCAATAATGTTGAACTTGTGCAGCTGCATGCGGCCGGGCATTATCCTGCATTAAAGTAAAAAATTTTCGCCTATGAATCCCATGTAAGGCACCACGTGATCTTCTAATATCTCTGTTATGTAGCGATGTGCTGTCAAACCCCCTCTATTACCGTTTTGACGGACCATGTCTATGAACACAAGTTCTGTTCGCCCGTTCATCGATATGCCACCCCAGACCATACATGAACCGCCTCCAAAAGGAACACGCTCCTCAATGCAACTTTGAGCATATCGCTCCCCACGTCGACGATAGACTCTTCTGCGACCCTCTGCACCATATAAACATGTCCTACACTCGTCCGTGAACAATACAGAGGCCCACTGCTCTTCTGTCCAATTCAGGTGATGACGCGCAAATCTTAAGCGAGCTTGTCTGTGAGCTGTAGACAACTTTGGACCATTTGCTGGCCTAAAAGGGGTGATATCCGCTTCCTTTAACCTTCTTCTTATTGTTCGTGCACACACGTTTACTCCACGCACTTCATTAAGCTCGGTTTTGATGTTAACTGACGTGAGGAAACGATTTCGCAGGGAAGTTATAACAATAAATCGGTCATCACGACCTGTGGTTGCTCGAGTTCTGCCTGTACCACGTCTCCTCCTGTAAGAACCTGTCTCTACAAACCTTCTGTATATTCTAGGAACCGTAGACTGGTTTAAATTTAAATTTCTACCAATCGTTCGTTGATCCAAGCCCTCCCGCACCAATGCTACAATTTGTGCCGCTTGTTCGGACGAAGTATCCATATTATGGTTCAAAAACTCTCGATGTGTTAAAAAACTAACCCAACAATTATGCTGGTAACAATAATTCAATTGACAAAACAAAAAAAATCAATGAGAATCAATTTAAAACTTTGCTATAAATAACACGCAAATCTGATACTACCTACAAGTAAATTTTCTTTTCCCGGCTATATTCATTTGTTTTACTGCAGTTCTATTTTTAAATTTAATTTTTTTTTAAGATTAAGAGCCAGTCTTTCCATATTTATATAATTTAACCTAAAAAGTTTGCATACTTATTATAAAAAATCCTTTTAGAGTAAACCTGAACTTTGATGCAGTTTATGAGTCCGTCAGTGTATATACACATATAAAAATCTTTACTACGAGTATTTCTTTAATGCGAGTTGTACACAAATATTTCATTTAAGTTTTACCCCTTATAATGAAAATATACGTATTTATTCTTCAGCCAGTGATATCTCGACACACGACACCGTATAGCAAGAGTAGTGTGTCAGCCAAGTTTACAAAAAATGGGTGACGCATCGACATTACATAGACCATAAAGATCTTTTAGAGGAACAAAGTGTGCGAGTGACATACGTACGTGTCTCTACACCAAACCTCGACTTGAGAAAGTGATAGAGTATATAAACCGTGAAACGTTTTTAATAAACCATTATAAACTTAACCATACATAAGTATTTTAGTGAAGTCTAATGTGTCCACACTAAAAGCCACAAGTCACTGCACTGTTAAATTCGATAGAGGGAGCCTGTAGGTCTATTCACTCTAGTGATATTTATGTCTATACTGTATAGACATATTATTACAAACCATTTCGAGTTATTTTCAATCATATTTTACATAAAATCAATTACGAAACTCATCTTTTCATATCACTTAACAAAGTTCAAAAGAACTTGACGGGAACTCTATCGGTTAAACTGACTATCTTTTCACATTCGTATTATTATTGGTATCTACGTTTACAAAAATAAACCTTTTAACTTGAATCAAACTACATTGCAGGAGCTTCAAACGTCAATTCCGTACGCCATCGCCATCACAAACGATATTTGCGATGTCGCAACCATAAAAGCTTTTCGCGTTACAAAGTTGACGTAACAATCACTGAAAGCAGAAAATGTTGAAACTGTTTGACAATTACCGTGAGAATTCTGTTAGAGATAGACTATTTCTAAGGGTGTACACAACACCGCGGTGGGTGTCATACTGTAGTGACACTAATGATATTTTTAAGCAATTCGTATGCAATTTTTTTTGTCTATGATGATGAGGGTATTTTTTATACCACATGGCAGATAAACACGCGGCCCACCTAGTGGAAAATGGTTACCGTGGCCTATGGATGTTTGCAACACCAGGGACGTCACATTCGTGCTACCAACCATACAGAGAAGAAAAGGAAGGTGTGAGGGGAGAAGGTTATAAGTCTCTGTGCTGTCAGTGCAGAAGACAAAGAAGTGTTTCTCGGTCTTTTCACCGACAACACATAACCTCTCCAGTGAACTCTGGCTACCCTACTCACTGCCAGCAACACAACACAAGGTTATTATTATCCGCGGTATAGGACGGTTCTATAGGACGGAGGTACTTCCCTAGTCAGACTGCTCAATTAAGATGGGTAATACCACCATATCCTACCTCAGTCAACACACACAAGGTCAAACCCACAAGGGTAAACACGTAAATGATGTATGATCTATGATCTTGCTATGAAAGTTTTAGAAAGGTTAATACGAAAAGCAATTTCAAGAAAAGCGTAAAAATAAAAGTATCATTAGGTGAATGTAGAATCGGATATCATTGATGTTGAAATCAAACCACTGTACACCGCTCGTGCTGACCACAAACAAACCCTAACCAAGTTTCAAAGGTGAGGGCACACCGCCGGGAACAGGTTTACAATCTGTACATTTGCATTCGGCTGTGTAGACCGAGCCCATTAGTTGCGGTCTTGTTACGTTACTACTAATTCACGATTAGCTGTGTAGATGACTTATCTCTTGAATTACTGTTAATAGATTACATTTTTACTAACTATTACTAGTAAACAAGTCGGTAACCGTAGTTAGAATACCTCCTTACTAGTATATTTTTTTTATAATATCACGCCTATATCCGCGAAGGGGTAGGCAGAGGTGCTAGCACCCACATTTCGCCAGTTTATATTTAGGTCCCAATGTAATAGGTGGCGAGCCTATTGCCATTAACCGGGCACTTATAAGCCTGCGATAAAAACACACATAACTTCGAAAAGCATCGCAGTCATTGGTGTGTGCCATGGTAAACCTGGGATCGAACCCGAGACCTCGTCTCAGCAGTCCATTACCCATACCACTAGACTACCGCTAGGCTTGTGTGGCTTACTAGTATACTATGTGAAAAATATTAGAATTTGGTCTTACTAGATTCAAAGTACATTCACATCTACTATTTGGAATCAGCTTGCCCCGTGCCTGTACTCTCTGCTTGTCAGATCGGTACGTGGTTTCCGAGCCTAGATTCCTCTTCCGCCTCGGCCTGAATTTGGCCGTATATAATATATTGGTGACCACGTCTCTCTTACAGGAGAGAGGCACTGCGTTCTTTATTACCCAGAGTGTACTGCGTGGAGGTTTCGGACTAAGCACCCATTCACTCACTCTATTGATAGGTACCTAAAAGCAAAATCAGTTTCATACCTTGAAAGAGGCTAATAAATGTATGGATATAGTCATGAATTGTAGACCAGGTGTATGCACAAAATGCCCTCTATACTGTCTGTCATTATGCTCGTGTCCTAGGACTAAGATTTGTGCCGATAGGTGTACCTACTGCCTGCGTGACACTAAGCTATTACCGAGGCCGCAGAATGCTTGCTATCCCAAGGGTATCACTCGCACGTAGCCAGCCCATATAAATTTTAAGTGATAAACAATAACTTCTACAATAAGTTATTTAGAACAAAAAAATGCCGCGGCGAGTGCGTGGGAATGAATTTTAAATTTCGAATATGGAACGGAATGCAGATAAATAAATTTTGATACCTAGCTGTATCATAGATGGCGCTTCTTTTGGTATACCTCGGGCCTCATATCTTGGACGTAATTAACCAGAAAAACGAGGGCCAGATGTTTTTTATACCACTTAGGTGGCAGACAAACACACTGCATCATTTGCAGTTGCCTATGGACGTTTGCAACACCAGGGACGTCACACTCGTGCTGTCGTCCCTGTAGAATGTGTATTTATATAATCTATGATAAGAGGAATCGAGCTTATAGTACCCTGTACCTACTATCCTACATAAAAGAACCAAGTAGGTACCAAAAAAAATTTTAGGTTCAATTTATATGCTCTGAGCTATATCATCTATAATAGTTTCAAAAATTTGCACATAATCTATTAATTGTGAGTTACGGTGATTTCAAAAAGCTAGAGTTTGAAAGCCTACTCAATAATTTAATCTGGCATAAAAAAACAAAACTCTTACTACCGAGTCATCAAAAAAAAACAATAGATTCAAAATAGGAACACGTATTTGGATCAGGGTTGTGTCAGCGACATAATCGCGCTATAAAATAACGTTTAGCGTTTACGTCCAGCTATAAAACGTTGAGAACCTCTTGACATTTATTGGACAGCCCTACTGTGATGGGTGCAGACAGCCGCTGCTGTTTCGGACATTGGCGTGATTATGTATCGATTTTTTGTTTGCTTATTTTTTTTTAATATCATCGTAACAGTTCACGCTTTAGTGTTTTGCTAGTTGGAAGTTTTGAATTTACTTCATCCGAGCGCCAATCCAAGCCAGACCTCATTATACAATGCAGGTACCTTAAATAGAAAATTCTTGCAATTGTAATTATTTGTTCCAGAATATATTATTTTATGAGGGGTAATAGCACTAGTACATACTTCATAATAAAACTTCTTAGAAAGGGTACAAGTTGGGAGACATTTATTTATACTTCTAAGTAAATGTATAATAAATTTTACTAGAGATAATATGATCTGATCACTTGAACTATTAAGTAGACCATTCGAAATTCTCCTTCACGTCTTATGGAGCGACGCTGGCGCCATCTACAGACAATCATACGAACTATCGGAAACAAGAAAATAATATATGTATTACCACCACTCACCCATGGTTGACCAATCCCAACAATAGCTATAGTAAAATTTCACTAAAAGACAAGACTAGAAAGAAATACCAAGCCGCACCCCACAAAGCAAGTGCAGAGATTTTTTAGTTCTTACCCGAGGAGATATGAATTCGCATTGTGCAGGATTCCGCCAGTGCGAAGAACAAACTGTGACACCTGTTTCGCCTCTACACGAGGCATTTTCAAGAATTTATTGTTTATTTATTTATCTGCGGTCTTGGTCATCACTATATACTACGTTACTCCTAGTAGGCCTACAAGTATATTAGGGTAAATTTATTACCTTTCTATTTATGACACCCTTATTGAAAAATAAAAGCGCACACTCGTGGCCTGACCCACAAACCAACCTCAGTTTTATACCCCGCAATCTGCCCAATAAAGCTAAACAATAAAAAATGCCTCAAGCGTTTCCGTTCGACGATATCGACATAATTCCCTGTACAATACATATTACATATAAAAATATAAATGAAACTATCGCTCTGGCCAATCTGACAACACAAAAAGGTTGTAAATTTCTCTTGAAGCCGTAAACACGTCACACACAAATACTAGCGCCGTTGTCAAACTGCTAGGGATGGCCATTACAGCATTTATACTCGGTTATATTCAAGTTTAGAACGCTAATTGCTAACTCGTTACTTAAGGAAAATTATGAATGTTGGTTTATTGTGTATGTTGTATTATTACTATTTTGAATGCTAAAGCTTAGATGGAATTATATTATTTTTCGTACTCAATCGCACCAGGACGACGAAAATTCGACACATAAATAGATTAAACTCTGAAACCACACATAGAATATTTTCTATCCCGGGATATCATATTAAATTTGAGTCCACAAAGATCATATATGTATGCGTGACTTACATACTTTCTTTGTGACTGAGACCAAATTGCCGCTCCTCCAAATTCAAATAGGGTATAAAAAGTTTCTACAGATTCAGTAGCACGAGTGTAACATCCCCGGTGTTGCAAACGTCCATTATCCACGGTAACCACTTTTCATTAGGTAGGCCGTGTGCTTATCTGCTACTTAAGTGATATAAAGAACTACCAAAATTCTGTAAGTGACTGTTAAGTCATTATTTCAAATAGTACCTATGTTACAGTAGTACCTAAGTTAAAAATACCTAAAACTAAACAAAGAAGCTGCCAAGGTTTTAATAAAATTTTAATAAACTTTCAACGTGACAGCGGCCAATTTTCTCCTACTTATTATTCATTTTAGCATAGTCTTTATTAACTCACACCGGGC
Organism: Pelosia muscerda; assembly: GCA_963691645.1. Taxonomy (NCBI): domain Eukaryota; kingdom Metazoa; phylum Arthropoda; class Insecta; order Lepidoptera; family Erebidae; genus Pelosia; species Pelosia muscerda. Next base: position 2,826,530 of record OY829104.1, read on the forward strand.
TCACAAACTTTACTCGAGTGAACTGAAATATAACGTTCACTGACATCACTACTCCGTAATGTATCTATACTACTCTAAATTAGTCGTGTCTTTACAATGAAGATATTTAAAAAATACATTGTGTTATGTTAAATAAACTATTTTGAACTCAAATATCTAATTGTGTGTTTGTTTACGATGGGCGTTGAAGCTACTGCTGAGTGAATAGGGATAACCCTTTTATTTTAAAGATCTAGGTCAAACTTCCGCGGTAGCCTAGTGGTATGGGTAATGGACTGCTGAGACGAGGTGTCGGGTTCGATCCCAGGTTTTACCATGGCACACACCAATGACTTTTCGATGCTTTTCAAAGCTATGTGTGTATTTATCGCAGGCAGGCAGTGCCCGGTAATGGCAATAGGCTCGCCACCTATTACATTGGGACCTAAACATAAACTGGCGAAAAGTGGGTGTTAGCACCTCTGCCTACCCCTTGGGGATAAAGGCGTGAGTTTATGTTATGTATGAGGTCAGACTTGAAATCTTTCATCGCAATTGCTTGAGATATGATAAAAAGTTATGAACACACCCAGACAGGCGTAGCCGCAGACATTAGATAGTGTAATATATACGTATAGTCAATTACGCACAACTCTTTTACTGTAGAATTACAGAACTGGTTGCAGCTATTATTAGCCCAGTGGTTAATTGGCTGGTTATAAAAATACACGGTTTGTAAACTTGTCCAGTAAACTAGGTCCTATAAAGGAATATGGTTCTGGTTTATGTAGACCCGACATGGTCATACTCTCATTGTGCCCTTAATGGGGTAGTTTCGTTTTTGATATACTTAAGTAGCTAACAAATAAGTAGGTAAAGTGGTTCTTTTGTATTATTTCGTGTTTAGGAATGCGTGCTCTGGAGCTATTGCGGACACTTCGGCCCTGTTGAATCCTGGCCATTTTTTTTTATTGTGTGAAAAGTCCCCTCGGATATCCCCCCACCGGAGTCGGTTGGGTAGGTTATTTCGGACTCGAACCAACTAAAACTCTCGCCGTCTTTGAGTATTTAGTTGCCGTAGGTGAGGTAGTAACCAACATATCCCTCGCACCCCGGCAGACCCGGGGCCTTCTCTTCTCTTCTTCTTCTTTTTACCCGCAGACCCTGTTAAATCCTGGCCTTGTCTTGAGCACTGGTAACTTTCCCAATTAGGGTAGCTATTTCTCTTAGTTGCATGTAATCTTCTCATTTGGGGTAGCCCGTCCGGAAAAGATACATTCGTTTTCCTCCTAGGGCATGCATAGTATGTGCTTCATCATTTTATCGTCCTCCATGTAGTGTCTGTATTTGCCCAAAGTATGTGAGTGGTAACCATAGTTTGTAAATGTGTGCAATTTTAACAGTTGACAACCGGTATCAGATTATTAGGTGAATTGCATCTTCATTCTACTGCCACACAAAGCCTGTGGTAATTTGGTTTGTCAGCGATTGAAATCGGACACCTCAGCCTTGAGATGAACCCTCCGTTAATCAGTAGATTTACCACCTTGGAGGTAACATTGAATTGGCCCCAGAGCTGCAAAGGTTGAGACACCCTCTAAAGTCTTATCTTTATTTAAAACCAATGAAATTTTACTTCAGAGGTGTAATGAAAACAAACTTGTATTGTCATTAATAAAATATTCGTTACGACGATGTCCAATACGATGTCCAATACTTTATTCTCATACAAATAATATATACTTCCATGTAACGTATTTCACGCATACTCCTTAGAAATAAAAATATCGATCAACAACAATGTTTCAGCAACCAAGGTTGTCTCCGAACCGTAACGGAGGGTCCCGTACATACAATAGTTACGAAAAAAACGAGCCTTTTGTCTCGCCCCTCGGTCTGACAGCAATTAATGTTTTATTTCACCTTTGTACACTGTCGCCCAGCAAAATATATCCAACATCGCGGTTTAATCGAAAAAAGGACGTGTACAGCGCTCAAGAATCAATTAAATTCTGTGAAGATTGCATTGTGTTCTTTGTATAGAAATTGTAAAGCTGTTCGAAGGAAATTTTTGAAGGACAAATTGATTTCTTTTTTCAATGTTAAAGTGTTAACTTCCGTATGTGTATTGTGTACTTTGTGAGAAAGTACTCAACTATTAAACAATGAAGTTCTTGTGTGAGAATGTTACATCGTGAAATTAAGTATATCGTGATGTTTTTTCTAAAGATTATAATTTATCATAATTGACTTGTTAAACAACTGCGTGTGTAAATTGATCACTGGAGGCTATGAGTATTCATTTACTTGTAATTAAACACGATGTCTTAAGTTACACCCATAAAAATCTGAATAAAGATATTATTAATTTTTTGTAAAGATGTTCTCAAATTTATTTAATAATAAATATACATTCTAGTTCATATTACATACCGTAATCTAGAGCCCCCAGAAGTATCAGTTTTTTATGGGAAGAAACACTACTTTTTGTTAATGTAGGGCTGTTCAGTCAGGCAGCTCAGCCTTAGATTCATGGCTCGAGTCGACAATAGTGCCAGGAACATTGTATTAGTCTCGCCCTCTATTGGAACTGAATACGGTGGTTGGTGTAGATTCACCTCTGCCTACCCTGACACTAACCGGGAATAGAAATAACAACCTCTGAAGAACAATGGAATGATCTACCACCACGTCACACTGACATGTCAGACATAATCCTTCTATAGAATAAATGCCACGAAACTGATTTGATTGAATTAAATGTGCTGGCTTATTCATTACTGATTAAGACGCCAGAAAGCAGTAAGACCAAATTAATACCTCCAAAGCTCTAATTTAGACAGGGTACGTATCATATATCTTATCTTGAAAACAGAGGACCAATTAATTTTGCTTAACTCATTGGAGAAAACACAAACAAAACATACTTCAACTAACTAAGCCAGTTCACTTTGTGTCTGTGAGGACGATGGCGATAAGAGAAAGACAAATGACTATGAGAACAATAATTAATAGTGCAGATCATTGTAGTTAATATATTAATAGCTTTTTTCTTAATTATCTGCTAAGTTTTCAAATTGTATACAATTTTATTGTGAGGCCATTCGCGAATATAGATATATTTCGTTTGTTGCGTTTCGCGGTTCATAACTTAATGTAGTACATTATTTAAGCTGAGATGTTAACCTACAAAAGTATTAGTGCTTGTACGAATCTTTATAGCTCACTCAAGTACTTATATTTTTTTAGTTTTTAATATATATTTTAAAATATTTAGGTGTTTTTTTTTTCTTAATTTTTACTTTTGTAGAAATATTGTGTCTTCTGCAACAACTCTAGGTAGATTTAATCTAGCAGATTATATTTATATTATATTGATATCAGGATTTCTGGATATTTTGATTTTGCCGTTAAATTTAGTGGGCCTTTACGGTTGAAAAGAAATTTAAAATTGTATTGATTACTTTATGATACAGTTGAGAGTTTTCAACAATATCATAAAATGATCAATAAAATTCACGCTCCAGTTTACCCATTTTTTCTGCTCCGCAGTGTACACCATAATAGAGATATAACAATTCTCACCTGCTGCCAAGCGGAACCCTAAAATGGGATAGTTCGGACATTACATTTAAAATAAGGGGAAATTCGATTTTAATTGTTGCACACCCTGTTTCATTAGTATTTCCGTTATCGTGCACTATGTTTTTTTTTTAATTTTATTGGTGCATCTGCTGATGACTTTGTTAATCAATTTGACGGACGCATGTATAGCTTTTAACGCGTCATGTTTGAAATTGGTATTAAGTTATAACTTAATTTAAAACAAATTGAGTTGTAAATGATGGCGTAGAATATAAGGGTCGGAGTCTGGTATAGTAAGCACACATAGATCAAAACAATTGCTTACGATAACCGCGTGGTTGTTTGGTAGTATAAAAACATCTGATTGGCTTAAATGTCGTTTGTAATTTTTTTCTTTGGCCACTTGTTAATTAACAGCCAGGTTAACTGTTATTGGAAAAATCTAAGATAGCTCTCTTAACAGTTGTAATATGTTTGTGCATTCGCTTACTTTGTGAGATTTAGGGAAATACACTTTGTTAAAAGTAGTTTATTATTTAGTTTTTGCCGCGTTTGCTATCTGGTTGTCAATTAGCCTATCGTAGTCTACTGGTGGACTTAGGTATGTGGCGATACCACATGTACCCAGCGCCATCTAGCAACAGCACGAGTAACTACTACGAAACTAACTACGACGTCACAACTACGTCACAACGATCCTGCATCGCGAAAATGAAGTTCTCTCGCTAGTGCAGTATATATACAACAAACCAACGACAACCGTTAAGGGCTGCGGCCCGCCAGGCGCGATCACCTTGCCTGGTCGGAGGATCCTCCCTTTGTGTTGGAGGGACATCACATCCCGTTCCTCCAAATTGGTGACCCCGACGTGATCCAAACACGTAACCTTCGCTGAGCAATAACAGCAGCATTCTCATCGCCACCATCCAATTCACTTCTTCCGCATAAGCGTCTTCGCCATCCAGCACTTCGGCCATTACAAGGCTACCATAGCATGCAGCGACCGCTGCAGCCTGGTTACCTTCGGCCACGCCTGCATCTAAGGCGCACAGTACACTGCACTTACGGTCCACGAAGAGAACACCTCTCCCGTCTACGCAGCATTCGCCCCGACACTGCCGAGGACTCACCTCAACTCACCGAGGATTCGCCTCGCCTCAAGAGAGCTAAGAAGACAGCTGACTCAACACAATCAACCTCCGATCTTGGAGGGGAGTGATGTGGCGATACCACATGTACCCAGCGCCATCTAGCAACAGCACGAGTAACTACTACGAAACTAACTACGACGTCACAACTACGTCACAACGATCCTGCATCGCGAAAATGAAGTTCTCTCGCTAGTACAGTATATATACAACAACCCAACGACAACCGTTAAGGGCTGCGGCCCGCCAGGCGCGATCACCTTGCCTGGTCGGAGGATCCTCCCTTTGTGTTGGAGGGACATCACATCCTGTTCCTCCAAAGGTATCTCCCAATGTCGAGACGCTTTGCCCTACAGTTTGCACGCTAGCCGGATAGTTTGGTACAGGTTTTCATTTCAGGTTCTCCTTCTCTAGCAGTGATATTATATGATTGACTTGTGCTAATACATTAATCTATCTCGGTGCAAAATATCGTCTTGATGAAATGATTGAATAACAAAAAAAACGTTATCTACAGTAGTAGGATTATCAAAACACTAAAAAGTCAAAAGAAATTTCTATTGTAATGTACAAATTTGTCACAATTCAGGGAAAAGAATGCAGTCACTTCGTGAAATACCATCAAGTTTTGCCTTCAAACATCTCGAACAACATCGGTATTACGATCGAAATGATCGTAACAGCACTACTTTTCTTTGTAGTTCTTTGTAAAGACTGCTGAACAGTCGCAGCAATCAACCTTTTCCTATTGTTTGTGAATTCCAACTGATAGTCTACTTTTGTAAAGGAATTTTTGATATGAAACTGAAGTGCATACAGATTTTAAATTTTGAACGAAAGTCACAGAATTCTTTAAACTCCCTGATGGTTTTGAACAAACTACTTTAAACCAGTTTCGTGCGTCTAGTTTATTACAGGAGTACCTGTTAGGAATGGATTCAGACAGACAGGCAATTAAAAATAATACTTTTTTTGCTGTAGGTATACCTAGTGTATATATTCGTGTGCATTCATTATAAGGCTGTAATTTTAATGCTAAAAACAGACACTACCATTTCTTTTTTTCGCATAGATTTGGCCACAATTTATTTAATGTTAAGTAAATTCTATTAAAAGATGAATCCTCGTGCAACACGATACGATGAGTAAAACCCCGGGTTCTTCAAGCACAGCGCAAAAACACCTCTATCTAGGCCGTCAAGTTGGAGACTACTATCTTAAGGCCAATATAGGGCCGTATCTTCTGGATAGCTAAGCTCTTTCTAATGGAGGTGCAGTGAATTGACAGATCAAATATTTAAACAATCATTCAACAAACGCCAGTAATCAACCACATAAGAAGGAATTGAAACGAGATCAAATAAATGAACACGATGTAAAATACTTTATGATTTCCTTAAAAGTTGTGAATTGACCTTATAGTTTCTGTTTCGACGATTTCTTAAGGTTACAAAACCTAATTAAACTATGACCTCTAATCGTTTCTTGTAAGTGGACATGACGGGTTAATACTTAAAAAATAAGCATATTTTATCAAAGTTATGAAACCGCGCCGAGTCGACCAAAGATGACAGTCAATCCCGTGAGGCAAAATAATTGAGGTCAAGATAGGGCAAGTTTCAACAACGATGATGAATAAGTACTAAATTAGAAACAGGTCATACTAATTTGTGTCAATACATTATATAAAACAATGAAAATCTCAAACCCATCTGTGTAGAATATTAGAATATTCATAGGAACTGGCTATAACAAGCAAACGACACATACATATTAATATATATATATATATATATATATCATATCATACAAGGCGCCAAAAGCCCGAAACAGATTTATTTACAGCCATCATATTTCTATATATTGTATACGAGACACATTTGGGATTTCGTGCCTGTCCTAACTCGTAGCTAACCTCAATGATATTTCCAAGTGTGCCTCCGTTCCCGAGGGCACCATTCATTGATATTAGCAGTCGAAACTCTGTATATCATAGCTCTATTATGTTATACAAGTTTGTCTACGGACTTATTTGTTGTGAAGACGTAACATATTTCAATGGAAAATAATGTTACTTGAAGTCGCTTTTATAGTTATGATAAATTTTAGGCAATATTAGTTTTTTTGTGGAAATGATTTGATACTTAGTGAACAAATTCTGCCCTGAAAACGTTTATGTTGGAAATTGTACCTAAAAGTACAGTTTCACAAATGATAAAAATTATAATATTGACATTAGAATGAGCCCAAATAAGTAAAAATAATGTCCAGTACAATTATACGTTCCCCCGAATGCTTAGACCCTCGGGTAATCTTTGTGGTTTGAATATTAACTCTATTATGTCGAATCAAAATAAAGAAATCACTTTATAGAGACCACAAAAAATATATTTTTTGTATGTCCAATTTGTTATGGACAATTTTTATTTAAAAATGGTTTCAGATCCCAACCAAAATTGTATTAAACTCAACATCAATCTCGTAGAGATGCATATCTATAATATTTTCCATCTTATTTATTCTGTAGAACAGGTACATGACGCTTAAGAGGTAAAATGCAAAGTGATTAATGGTGTCGTATATCAATTACCAATGTCAGGTGCAACTCGGTTTTTGTCGGAAACTTTTCAGAGGGGCCCTAATGGTGCTTGAGACTATACAGGGAACTATTGCATGTTTTATCTAAGCAATGTACTCGAAGATGGATCGCCAGGAAAATAAGTTCCTTTGTTGTGAGAATAAATACTGTATTAATGTTCCTCGAGAAACGAGGCCACAATTTAAAATAAAAGATAAATGAAATGAAAGACGACAAAGAGATGGAATGCAGGAAATGAGTCTTCTAATAAAAGATGCGGTATAAAACCCAGATCTCTATGAGTTATAGTAATTCAAACATCTTATTTCTGAAACCAAATTCTTGGGAAAAATAATTTTTTTGCAGGTCGAAAGTAAAATAACAGATGTAATTGAATAAAACGTCGTGTTATTCCTGACGCCTTTAACGTTAAAAATGGAAACAGGATAAAAAATTGTTTATCTGCCTTATCGAAAATATTTCGGATCAATCGAGTGACACCTACGCTCTAAGATAATTTTTATATTCTTGTGTTAAATACATGCGCATGGAACCTCTGGAAACTTCTGGGTTTAAACCAACTACGGGATAATGCCGAGATAAACAAAGGATTTTATCACGATGTTAGAGATTGAGTGGGTTGCCTATCCCGTCAAAGCTAAAACAAACCAATAATTTAGGTGTAGAAGAAAGTATCCAAAGTTATAAAGTAGAAACTTGGATACAGTCAATACACCATGTAATTTTATCACCTTATGTACCCATTTTTGCAAATAAACGATTATGTTATGATATGATATGATAATCGAGATTTTCGTTTGAAAACCATGTAACACGAATTAAATTGTAAACAATGTGAATAGAAGCCAAAATAAAGCTGAAATTTGCCGAAACTAAACAGCATAAAGCAAGCAAAGTTAACCAAGTGCAAAACCGCTTACAGAACCTAAACTAGCGTCTAAAAGTTCGATAAATTAAGTTAACACGATGCTCAGATACCCGACTTCTAAGGCAGCACCTTTTTGAAAAACACACTGCTCTTACTTTATGAAAGATTTTGTTACATAATCAGTTTTAATGAAGTCACAGAGCTTGTATATTATAAGTTTTATTATAATCATCATTATCTTAGCACGAGTAGTTCAGTGGTTCGTCCTGTGATAATTTCGCTATGTCCCGGTTGTATCCGAGGCCTTTATTTCCGCTTCCTTGTTCTTTCTTTTCCACTATCCATACATCGTAGTGCAACCATGAGTTTTAATTTAAAATAGTCATGATCATTCAATATCTTATGCATTCATTAATTTTTTACCAACTCAGACACATCCTTATGCGTACAAAGTGCTTTGTAATATCAGTAACAACTATGCATATCCTTAGAATGTTTCAGACACAGTTAGTTCATTAGTGTATTTAACATTATTCAAACAGCGCATGTCAAGGAAGTGTAAATTATTGTCTACTGTTCGTGATGTATTTCATTTTGAACAATACATTATAGAAGGGAGTATAATATATACCAACCATTTTCTCTAGGGTGGATTAATATCAACCATCTCATCATAAAATTAGTAAAACTTCGTAAAGACATACTTATGGAAATGTATCTAAATTAACTAAATTGGTAACTAAACACCCCGCTAAGAATAATAATGGGCCAGTTTACCGCAAAGTGCTTTGCTATGTCACCATTCATCATCCGACCTAACAACTACATTAATATTAAGACGGATCGCATTTTGTTCACTTGCTTCCACCTAGCGCGGTCCTTTTCTCTTATTATCAGTTTGACAGCTTTTCGAGGATGAGATATCGCTACATTTTAATGGACTATATTTTTTAGTAGATTAATAGCGAATGACTGTTCTTTTAAAATCTTTGGTTTAATGCGAGGTATGTGATGAATTAGTTAGATGGATAAGAAGTAAAAGGTTTGATTACTTACCTTACTTAATGGCTTTTGAAAGAGATAACATTATGAATAGGCTAAGTCGTAAGAAATCTTCTAAAAGTAATAGATGATAAGAACTGGCTCTAATATTGATCCTTGAAGTGCCTATTACTTTAAAAAATTAGATATGCTGAGATATTTAGAAGAAAGATTTCGTAGCAAATAGATAAATATCTGAAATTTCCGATATGTATAGGCTCTGTATAGATACATCTCATCTCTCTTTGATGGATATATATCCATCAATAAATCGATCAATCAGCCTATCGCAGTGCACTGCTGGACATAGACTTCTCCCAATATTGGTACGCATTGCCTACTGTTTCGATGGCACTCGTCCAGACCCGTTGGTACAGAGTTTTATTTCAAGTTTTTCTTCACTCGCATTGATATCATCTGCCTGTTTTTCCATTTAACACCTTTTAGTACTCCCTTTGGATGAGATGGGGTGATGGTATACTTTGTTCGTTACTACACAGATAAATTTTGTAATAATGTACTTAGTTATATTTATACGGTATTCAGAATACCTTAACAATGGACCCACCTTTTGAATAACTGTCAGAAGCTTGTTAAAACATCTACAACTTGTACTGAAAGTTGCTTGCAACGGAGACAATTTCTTATTTAACTTAAACCAATTTCTACTCATTAACTGTACGTCCTTGTTCTAAGATACGACCATGTCTGTATCAAAAGTGTGTTGTTGTTAATTTTCTACGCAAAACTTCTCCCATTATGGAACTCTCGAAATGTTTATGTCACATATTATGAATCCTTATATTACTTGAAAATTATTTTGTCGCTGAAATAAACGAATCTTGAGTAAAGGTTGTATAACGAGAGCGTTGTATCGAGTGTTCGCATTAGTATTCGAGCCTCGGGTCGAATGTGGCTCGAGATTGTTATCGCCTGCTGCGCTCCGTTTTGGTGCTTCGAATAACGCCAAATAGATGGTGTATGCTGATTGGATCGCGTTTGACGTTAGTCTGTGGACTTCACCGATAGTTAGATGTTTTGACTATTAGGAAATGGCTCGTTTTTTTAATACCCGTCACTATCAATATATTCAAGTACTTTGACAGTAATATCTGTGATGAACAAAATATCTTCAAGGTCTTAGCATTATTCCGTTCGCCGTTTTCTTTATATAGTATCTTTTTTACTTCATTCTGTGAACGGCGATGGATGACATTTGTTATATTTAGCATTAAATTAATGACGTTTCCAATAAGAATAATTTTGTATAAATTTTCACAACAGTAAAATATGAAATCCAAAATGATATATTAATTGTTTCTCCATCTATTTATCAAAGCAATCAAGCTTGTCCAACTTTCATTGAGACAAATCCCCCGATCAATTTCTATTAAATCCCAAAGAGGGCGTACACAAAAGTTGTAAGCGGAAAACACATTGTTTCCCCTCCCTCGTTAGCAAACTCCACGGCACTTTTTTGACGTCTGCTCTAGGGCGTCTCTGGTGGTTCGAGTGTTTACCCACACAAAGTTCTATTTTGCCCCTCCAAAATATCTTCCCTCGATCTTAACTTTCTGGCAATAAGAACCAATTTGGAATAAATTTACAGAATTCCAATTTCAATAGAAATTTGACAATACAAGGTTATATTTGCAGATTGGTTTCAAGTATTTGCTTTTAAAATATACATCCTAAAGCTCAATATCGACTGTTATTTTCCTTGTTGTTTCATTTACTTGGGTGTTACGTTTTGTTCGTGCGTTCAGTCTTGACTGACTCTTGAAACGAGTATCTGAAATCTTCTTGAGTTAAGGGTCCTTTACAAATATTTTTAGAAGTAACACTGAATATATTGAACAACTATCCATAATATTTTGAATGTTTGCAGAAACTTGATTTAAATTGTAAGTTTCTGTATTTTCTCTAAGATAGATGACTCACATTAAGATGAGATGTTTTGACGCGAGTAAACAACGACGATTCATCCAGACAATCTCATCCAAATCCTTTGGCAACATCAACCAAACCATCTAAAAAATAACGGAAGTGTATAAGATCAGACTGTTGCCAAAATTACAAAGGGTGAGCGTGATTCACATGTGATGTTAGACTTGGGAATCTGTCCAAAGACATATTGTATTCACTATTGCAAAACAGAGATATTTTGTTATATTCAGTATTCTGCATATTAATTCCACCAGAGTGGAAAGAAATTTGAAAGTATTTTTTTGCATCATTGATATAGGCCATATTTGAACACTATGACACTCACTGTTAAGTGATTATATGGTCAACAATGACGTACTTCTTACCTAGGAGCAGGAAAAATCATTTAAATACTTGATTTCTTCTCTAAACATGTATCAGTCTATATGAATTCAAAATAGCCTTTAATTGCCCTTAAAAAATTCACTTTCCCAGACAGGTTGACAAATACACCGAAAGCTAAATATGACTCGAAATGAAAATAATTGTAACCTGTGCCTCCATATCCTATATCACATGTCACACAAAATTCTAATGTAACCCTTTCACAAAAAAAACCAAAGAACTCGCTTTATAATATTCCAGTGAGGACAATGGCGGCTTAAAACTGAGGGGGCATTGGGGCGATGGTAACACCTGCTTATATCCGACTCTCCCCCAAGCAAGGACTTATTTTTGCAATAAATTAGAGACCGCATCACCCATACACATTCGTACCTGTCGTGCCTTTCCAATTATTGGGGTCGAACTTGCACCAGTAATTTGTAGTTTGTGTCACTATAATGCAACGGATAATAGACTTAGTTTTTTATTGATATAAAGATTTTATTGATTTTTCGGTTGTACAGTTTAACATCTTTGAGACCCAAGTCAAAGTTACCTCCTTTTTCTATATAGACTACTAAATGGAACTTAAAAAATGTCAGTATCAAAATTGGGAGTCACAGAGAGTCGCAAAGCAATAGATAGAAACTTTGAGAAAGGATGCTGGCGCTATTTTCTATGTAGTAATTTCCAATTTCATTGGCAGCAGTCACAATAATTTTCACGCGGACAATAAGTTGTATCACTTGTAAAAATATGCGTTAAGTATATAATATATTTTGTCTAACTAAACTAAAATTGCTTTTTATTGCTCTTAGTTCCCAAAATAGGTTAAAATATAAACAATCAAAGTGACTTCAAAACCACTTGTTAAATTCCTTATTAGATTTCAAATAACTTTTATTTACAACCTTAAATATGTAAGCGCAACACAAACCGAGATAAATAATGCAATGTTCTCTTGCGATTCATGCATTTGCAATACACGCTAGAAAGGCATGACTTCACGATTTTTTGAGGTTCAAACAATAGAATTTTATAATCAAATACCTATCTTTAAAACTATTTGTTGTAAAAAAAATCACTTTAGCAGTTAATTGTATCTTTACAAACCGATTATTTTGCTAGAATAAAAAAGTAGCCATCATCCCTATTACATGTTACACCACTATTTTTGTCTGTAATTGTGTAGATAGCCGATTATTTTGGTGTTTGATACAGCTGATTGCGATCAAAAATACGTATGACCCGAACAAGCCCTTTCAAATGAAGAAACGCATCAAAATCCAATCAATTTGTTGAATTGAAATCCAATTGAAATCCATGTTGAATATTGTTGTGTGTAAGAATGGAATGTTCTTAACTGTAATAATAAACCTTTGATAATGCCGTAAGGTGAAACCAGTTAGGTTAAAAATAAGAATACTGTGAAATAGTACAAATAAATTTCCAATATGCATCAAAATTCGTTCTGTACTTTACCAAATCAAAATAAGAATTCCAAAAAAAATGCCGTTAAAAAAACAAAACCCATTTTATAATATCTCAACACATATAATACATACATATGCTCACAGCCCGTACCTAATGCCGGGAAGGGGTAGGCAGAGGTCTATTAAACACCCACATTTCGTCAACTATGATTTTCAGTCTCACGTAATAGGGGGCGAGCCTATTGCCACCAAAAAAAAGTCGAAAGTCGGACCCCTTACTCCGAGGCAAAAACTTCAAAAGCGACCGAGACTAACGGATGGACGATGATGATGATGATTATTATTTTACAATTTATATGACCCGCACAACTTTCCTCTGCTTCACAATCGATGTCTCCGGTTTTCGCAACCATTTTTCATTCCTACTCCGCAATTATTAGTTGTAGCATGATGTCATAAACATATAAAAAATCCGCAATAAAATCCATTGCGTGGTTTTATAGATAAAATCATACATAAGAACATACAACTGAATGCTAACTTTCACTTACCAATTAACGTAGACTTCCTAAAATTGTAATCGTCTCACCTTCGTATCATGAAAGCAAACGTTCCAAATGGTCCGTCGAGAGTGGCATGACAAATTGATTGGTTTAATCGCGTTCACTAGTGAATAACGGACGGAACCCTGTGATAATTAAACACGAAACGTGTATCGAACGTGTCCCGATCCACACTAGTTTGTGATAAACAATCGAGTTGACCGTCTGTGAAATTGAATTTGACTTTTCCTTAAGACTAAGGAAGGTAGTGCAAAATAGGTGAATTGAAAATATAGTTGCTTCGTTCGGTTGTAAACATTGATTTTTATTTAGAGAAAATTCAATGTAGCCAGTCCTTTGTTTCGATTTCAGTTATTTTGGACTTTTCAATATTAATTTAAACTTATCAAGTGTTAATTGGAAACGCGTTTTGAGAGATTCTTACCAGAAATAGTTTAGTGATACAACAGTATTTAAAGGGTTAACGGGAATATTCTTATTCTAGCACTTGTAATTGTGGAATGCACGCAAAACCTCGTACCTCTGTATCTACATTTACCACCACAAGTTTAAAACAAAGGAATTAAATCCGTAGAACCATTCAAAGATACAGCAAGTGAGACTTCAGACTATTATTACTTGGAACTTCTGTGAACCTATTACATTTCATTAAGGAATACTAATAGAAATATTCTTTGTATTCTGTGTCAGAGAACTGAGGATATTACCTAATCTCATGAAATCTTATACGAATTTGAAACAAAAATGTACAGACATTTTCATTCGTTATCGTACCAATTGTTGGCTCAATCAATTTCAAATCTGGAACGTTTCTTTTTCTCTCCTTACTGGATTTTCCTCCCGTGTTTAGATATGGGTCACTTCGGTATATTTTCACGTTTTTCCTTCACATCTCCGGAAGCGAGTGTTGTCATGATACGCCTTTTATATCCGCTTCAATGATCTATGGATCATAATTGTAATACATTTTTCTCGATGGCAATAACGTTCGTGTCTGGATTTTATCTTGATTGTAGTAATAATTTTTCTTACCGATCTTTTATAAAAATAACAGGATCCTCTCTGGAAAAGGCAGTGTGTGGTCATAAAGATCAGAATTATTAAAAATTTGGAAAGATAACATTTTGAGGAAATTTTCAATAGCACGTATAATTATGTATTATTTTGCCACCCAACTTAATTTTTTTTATTCGAATCCAGGATCACAAATCACAAATCACAATCGGACCACTGCGTAAGTCAAAGATCACGATATCGCCACAAAATCATCACAATCGCAAAAATAAATTTACAAACATAGAACACTTCTCAAAAAGAACCTTATGATAAATGTGTTAAAGTAAATAATCCAACAAAAATAAAATACTGACCGTACTCTTTTTGAGGAAACATGGAAATATTTCATTGGAAACGACCAGATATGGATTACAAACAAATGTCCCTTTTCCGTAATTCGGTCCATCAATAACAGAAATCTTGCCATTTTAGCATCTAAATTTCTCTTCTTATTTATCATCGTATTTGGAACCCATTTCATTGTGTATACCAGGAATATCATTACGTCTTCTACGTTCTACGGCGCATGGCACAGCGGTAGGTAGTGTCGGCTATTGTATCGATTCGATTACAGGTCGGGTAAAGTGATAATGTGATGCTTAATAGAATGTCGCCTTAGGCAATGCTTATACAGTGTATTTTTTTCTAAAAATAAACTTTTTATAACCAGTTCTATTCAAGGTATACATTTAAATCTGAGTAGAAATTTTAAGTAGAGGAAATTAACCTTTCATATATTTGGTAACTTAGTGTTTAAGAAAGAAACAAAGAAAGAAAGAAATTAATTTTTAATTTGGATCACGCATGGACATATTAGGATGAAAAAAAAATCAAAAGGACAAATATATAAACACAATAGCAACAACAAGTAATAGTTATAATAACAACACTGACACCCTGCAATTACTTAGTTAAGAAGTCGGTCTTACGATTGAGAGAAGGCCCGGAATTAAATCTTGGCTATCACACTACCAACGGGAACCCACTCCCAAAAGAAAGATTTAGCTTAGCTTTATTATTTTCTAACAATAGCAATAAAAAAGTTACCAACAAATTATAATCAATGCATTACAAACTAAACTATGGTTCTAAAATATTCAAGAAAGTCCGGGATTAGGTTATCGTTGCTGTTCAGCCCGGGCCCGAAGCGTCGACCATACCAATTTTATTCCGTTTGATGACGGTGCGATGGTGCGAGTACTCGCCAGAAACTATAGATATATCGTTACAGAGGTGTGAAACTGATTTATAGTTTATTATATCCTCTAGCCAGATGGATTGACGACCTAAAAAACGTGTCTGAGATAGACTGGATGCGGTAGGCGGGATTCCGGAGAAATGGTGCACATTGAGAGAAGACAATGTCTAGCTGTGGATTGCAATAAGCTAATTGGTTGATTAATTGATTGACATACATACCCAAGGATCCTATTATAATATTTTTGAGTTTTTCACGGAGGTATAACACGGTACCTCCTGTTCCAGTCGAACAGTTCGATTACCTCCCTACAGTATACCACGGCTAATAATACCTTGTGTCGTGTTAGGCAGTGAGTAGGGTAGCCGGAATTCAGTAGGAACTATACAACATAGTAAGCTGAATGAGATGATTCATACGGATATTTTTTCGTTTTCAACAACATCCCTAATGAATAAATGAATATCTGACCTGTTTTTGTAAGATGTGTCACGCTGTACATCGGCCCACGCTTAGTGTAAGGGTGCGTTTACACAAAACGAACAGAGCTATTACGTAGGAATTGCCGATCACTTTCATCATCTTCATAGCGAATTCCCAGCCCACTACCGTCTAAAATGTACACTTTGGCGCCCATGGTCTTTTACTTTACTGGTCTTGTAGATCTACTGGCTTTCCTGAAATCGAATACCATTTATCTTCCAAACATCAGTTATAGGTCTGTTGTCCAGCTGTGTCAGCCGTGAGGCTGGTTTGAACCCAGTGGCGATACTGAAAAAATATCGAAAGATAAGCCGATGGAAAAAAAAATTACTAGCTATAGAATGATCATAGCAATTTTGAGTACAGTACAGTATCAATTTAAAGATGGCTAGAATAGTTTCCCTATAGACTCCTTGTCACTTAGACCCCAAAGCTGTTGGCAAGATCCTGTACAATGTATACCCGTATATGCATAAACAGCCCAATCACATGAATAATTGAAGAGACATGGATCGAAACTGTTGTATTGATCTATTTCTACACAGAATCAGTTTGCTTCGTGCGTTTATTCCTCAAAGGAATCACGTAAGGGAGGTTAGGTCAGATTGTGGAATACATTCCTGAGGAATTAAGTAAAGTCGTATTGCAGCTATATTATGCACAGCAGACACTATAACGAGCACTCTCCTCAGAAAAGCCTCGAATACAATCGGGGTACTTTGTCTTACTGATGGTGATGATATTTTGACCTCTTCTTACACGGCTGCGTAGCATGGCCTTTGCTAGAGCGACACAAATAGGAGTTGTGTGTCACGGAGATGAATATGCTGCGGTGGATGTGTGGAGTCCGCGTGAAGAACTCTTGCATCCTGGGTAGCCTACATGTCCGTGACATCACAAATAAATTGCAGGAGAGCCGACTTCCCTGGTGCGGCGGTGAGCTGCGTCAACAATAAATATTAAAATTAAAGCGGTACTCTAACAAAATATAATTATGGCACCAAAAATTCATAATTTTGTCTTTTTCAAACTAATCCAACAAAACCCGTGCTTATAGACTTATTGACATTTCTTTTTATCAAAATTGGTACAGTTATTATAACAGTTGTGTGGTGGCGGAGACAGAATAACACCACCCCATCTCACCCAACGGGTGTCGTAATAGACGACAAGTGGAAAAACATACAAACTATATCACTCAAAGAGAAGGCAAACTCAAAATATAAATCTGTACCAACCCGTCTGGCTATCATGCAAACAGTAGGCCAAAGCCTCCCAACATTACGAAAGCCATATATCCAACAGCGGGTTGAGATAGGCTAATTGATATATGATGGATATGTATGGGAGAGTACCCACAGACTCTCTTTTTACCTTCAATATAGTTGAGTAAAAACTATTATCTAATTAAATATTGACTCTTAATTAAATTTCGTGGTTAATACATTTGCACTGAGAACACAAATTCTGTCGTAATATCCTCCAAAAGTCCCACGGTAGATAAGTATACTTCACAAACAACAATCTCCAAAAATAAATGAACAACTTACTAAATTAATTTTGGTGTTTACACGTAAAATTTTGGTATAATTCGTTGGAAAAACAATAACAATGTACTGTACATGAGACGATGAACGCAAGAAAATATTTGACGAGAGCGACACCGGGGCTTACAAGTAATGATACGTTTCCATTATACCCGACGAGAAGCAAATTTTATTATGGAAATTGTTTTTTCTCTACACTTCGTTAAAGAATGTCAACGAGATGAAAGTAATTGAATATGTGTATCCGTGCGTTTCAACTTGTCTAAAATGAGTTGAAATGTAAAGGGTTATCAGGGTTTTAAATGGTTATAGAAAAGTGCAATAGGGGTTAAATGATGTGGCGTCAAAAATGTTCACTTTGATTTCCAGAGAGGTAGGTATACTCATAGTTAGATAGATAGATAAATAGTTAAATCGATAGATATAAAAATTATTGAAAACACCAACATCAGTTACTAAACATAATCAATAGTCCATGCAATTGCAGTAATATAATTTAAGGTACCATGGCCGGCCGTTCACGCCAAAAGCGATCTTTTTCTTCCAAGCAACCTTGACATGAGTATTTTTCAGACCCGAACTACGAGTAACGAATGAGAATAGTTAAGGTAGTACAGTAGTATAGGCAGTCAGCACTAGGTCTCTTTAGGTCAGAATGTCCAGAAGATGCCTAATGTACCAACCAAAATTCATAATTGTTATTTATTTCAAGCGAATTCAAACATCACAAAAGAAAAATAGCAAAAGTAAACGTGATCATAGCACCGTAATTGTTGTTTGTAGTATCACAAATTCAACAGTAGTTGCTATGGATCTATTAGTCTCCTCACACAGCACCCTCGGGAAATTATCGCGCTGACACTTTTTGGACGAAATCCATCTTTAGTTAAGACAAGATTTGCCAGGTGTTGTATGTTACTGTATCTTGATGTCCCAACTTTTAGTGGCTGGAGTATTAGTTGCACCTAACTTAACTTATCGTATTTTTGACAATAAATACATGTTTTATTGAAAAATGTATTGCCTAAGTTACACAACCGTGTACTGATAAAGCAGATATCAATCATAGCGACTATCCATTTTTAATAATTGTCAGGTGTTTTTACGAATGTCATACATTCATCCGAACTGAAAACACAGCCCAATTGTTGGATTCAGTTGAAATAGTGGATAAAATAACAAATAAATCGCAAAAGAATCCATTGTTTTATCTCAACAAAAATTTATATTAAAACATTTATCACATTTTTGAATATAAACCAATCAACTATCATGGTTTTATATTACAATGTCTTCATCCTACTACTAAGTAGTGCTAGAATTGTAATTGTAAAATAACTATTGATTGATTAAATAAAACACAAAATACTCTTGTCATAGTTGAAGAATCATGGAAATGACTAGCTCAGCCAATAAAACTTCGTAAAACAACGAAAACACACACAGTGCCATCGATGCCTTAGGTGTCTAAACTAATATCGGAGAAGGGGCCGACCGGTTCCACAAATATCAAGTTCCGATCTCCACGGATTATAAAAATTTGTCAACGGACTACAGTTTTTAACCTTTACTTGCTGTGAAATTAAAAGAAATTTCATTTCAGTTCCAATACTGTTCTACACGATTCGATAAAATTGGAATTGATTGTTCTTTTTTTTGTAACAGAGCAGCGTAATTGAGAGAACTGGAAAAAGTTTTGTTACATTGTTTTTTCTGTCAAATATCTAACCTACATATCATCATTCTTTGAACCTTTTCCCGACTCAGTTGGTGTTGGCTTTCCAGTCTAATTGTGATGCGGCTGAACTTCGATATTTCCCGTCTATCTTTCCCCTATCTTTTTCTTATCTTCTTATGGTTAATTCTTATTTGCCTTAATCAATCAATAACTTGAGAACGACTTTACCTTTACCTTTTATTTATGATATCTTATTGTTTAATCCTTAAAAGCTACTGAAACCTTTCAGGAGACAATTGCATTAATTCAATGTGCATATAATGTTTGGGTAAACTTTTTGCAGTATCGTTGTAGAAGGTTCACATAGAAACAAAATTATATGATACCTCAACACTGTGGTAGTTCAGAGTTTTCTCTTGAGGTTCGAATCACCTCAGTATATAATGAAAAGCGACTCCGAGGCGAATATCGGATCCAACCGGGACCAATATCGCTAAGATGGTGAGATGTATGATAAATGGACGAGATATAGTTTGTTCGTAGTATTATGGAAACTTTTCAATTTCACTAAAAGGATTTAATATTTTTTAATTGAAGTATTACGTCATCTAATTTTATCTGAAGAATAATAATACAGACTCCCTATATTATTATTATTTCATATGTCCGATACGTTCATGTAACTTCACACCACCTGATGGTAAACTGTAAGTGAAGTCTAAATAATGGTGTGGTTACCATTATTTAGACTGCCGCGCTGCCTAATTTCGCATTACGTTGTAGTATGCTGCATTACTCACAACCATAAAGTAAATACTATACAAGTATGCACTAAATAGAGCCTCCTCGTCATCATCATCATTCTGGGTTGAATAGATATATAGAGCTTTTTGAACGGAAACTCTACGCTGGAGCCTCAACTCTCTATCTACAGGTCTTGCAGATTCAGATGACTAGAGTTCCGCAGTACTTGATGAAATCCTTAAAACATTCTTGGAGTCTTATCATATTAATAGCCTATTATTGTCCAGATTTTATCTGTTCTTACCCCATTCTTACCTGTATTTTTTAATATGCAATAAATTCTCACGGATAGGGATTTATGGCGGACTCGAACCGACTAAAACGTACACGGTCTTCGGGTCTTCGGCTGACGGAAGCTAAATAGTATGTAATATCTCATCTGTAGGATAAAACCCAAAGGTGGCCTCAGATGTTGTAGGTATTACCGTAAAACATTTAGCGAAATTGGCAGCCCAAAAAAACTAAAATAATTATCTTTAAACCTTAGAAAGTTCCCAATCGTGTAATAGAATGTTAAAGGGCTCACAATTGAGCTCTCTTCGCCCACGCCCTTGTCCTGAACTAGTATAACGGGTCGGACGTGACCGAGCCCTTACTACCTACCTACCTACAAAACCATTACGAATATATATTTTATTATATGGTGAATATATTTCTGAACATTTTGATGTGTGAACACGTGAACTTGAAACTTTCTTTTTCTTATTCTACTCTATCGTTAGATGTTCAAATTTTTATACCACTTAAGTAGCAGACAAGCACACGACCCACCTATAGAAAATCGTTACCATGCTAATAGACCAATACGGATGCTTGCGTCACCAAACTCGTCACACTCATGTTGCCAACCATATAGATTACAGGGGGAGGGAAAATGAGGAGTGACGGTTAAGAGAGTTTCTATACTGTCAGCACAGAACACAAAGTTTCTCAGGCTTCCCACAGTCATGCCCGGGGACCCAGATAAGCCTCAATCCGTTGGCTCTTCTAACCTTATTTAGGCTTCATAATGCAATTCAAAACTATTTCTGAAGTTCCCTTTGAAGAGTTTAGCACTTTAATAGCTGCTTGGGTAGCTTATCTAGATATAGGTGTAATGTACTAAGATCTTTAGACAAAAAGTAATTGCATTTTTCTGCCAAACTTACATCAGCACTTTCTCTGAATAAGTCCAATAAATAAACCGCTGACTTCGAAACTTCGAATAAAACAGAGATATTCTCTAATAAAACATTCTGCCTACTTAATACCGTTCTTAAAAATATTCGGCTGAATATCTAGACGTTTTGCGGCTAGATTTACAACCGACAGATAACGACGGCCGAAAAGTGGGGCAGACGACCACACTTTGATATAGCCCATAATCCCTCCCTTAAAGTAAACTTTCTTGTAGTACTACGACTATACAGGCGGACATAATTTCAGTGAGAAAATTCTCATAGTTTTTGTGTTTTAAGCGTATAACAACTGGCTTAATGTTGTGTGTTGAATGTATGAGGAAAAAAGTAACCATTTAAAGTGAAGGTTTAGATACTTACAAACTTTTTTATCTAAGTCGTACAACTAGACCATCAGGGGGGTTACCCATTTGACCAAGTATAAGAAAACTCTAGATGAAAAAGTGGGGGTTTTCAAGAAGGTATTATAAGGCTTCTACATGGTAGGCAGTACGAGTGTAACGCCCTTGGGGTTGTAAACGTCCAAAGGCCAAGGTGACCGCTTTCCATCAGGTGGACCGTGTAGTTGTCTGCCACCTAAGTGGTATAAAAAAATATGAGTACCTCGATATAAAAAAACTTGTGTAAATTTTGTAATGCTCATGTAGTTGCTATGTACTGCTAGCTATATTATGGCTGAATACACGCCTAATGCAACGGTTTGCTATCGTGAGTTTTACGGGAATAACTGCTGTCTAACTCATCAACTTCGAGAGGACTGTCTTCACCAGAGTCTCCTCCACCAATGAGCATGCGGGTAAGTTCACATATACCCAATACCAAAAAGTATACGTGGGTATTCCAAAAAAATAAACGAACATAAAAGCAACACTCTGTACATTTGCTAATCCAAATATATTCAGTATCCCTAGTGAGAATAGTAGCACTGCAATGTTCCTCATTTACAGAGTTACACGTTACAACAATGGTTGCAATTGGCTGAGTCCGATCGCTGTCGATATCTCGACGACTTGCATCTGCATAACAAAATCGGAACAATTCGTGTAACACTGGGCAATACAGGCTCTACTTGTGTTCTGATTTCGTACACAATTGGTCAGGACAATATACAGGGCGTCAACAGTTCAGTTGGATATTCAATTTTGAAATACATTTATACAGTACCACGTGTCTTATTTGAGGTCATCATCTCCCTGCCCTTGTACCAATTAATTGGCGTCGGCGCAACATGTCATTCTCTTTCACACATTCCTGTTCTCTTGCAAGAGAGCAAAGATGGGCAGACACACATTCAGTTCTGGCAGGTTTCATCAGACCTAACAAAAGCCCTGCCACCTGGACATCATCTCCAGTGGCCAACTTGGAAGTCAGTAAATCGCTTATGGACCGTGCCGGACGGAGTTCGCCGCTGAAGGGAAAATATGGCGAAATGGGGCTACATCGAGCGATCACAAGACTCCTGCGATTGCGGGGCCCGACCTCAGTCCATGTCGCACTTGCTCTCTTGCTCACTCTTGCTCACCACCGAAGACCTCTGTAGAGCAACAGAAAACGCTATTGCTGTAGCCAACTATTGAGCCAGCAACTATTACCAGAGCCATTAACTCGAAGAAGAAGAAGAAGAAGAAGACACATTCCTGTCAGATGCCATTTCCTCAGTCACTGCACTTCTACTCCTAAATCTCTCTACACTACACATACATAAGTAAATATCACATGTTTTCACTAGAAAAAGAATAGTATAGTGAAAGGTTTGAATAATATAAAATATTTTGTGAACATTTTCAGTGGTTCAGAACCACTGCCCGCGATGAGCGGAGGCGACTCGGACGTCGGAGGTCGCAGAATGACCTCCGTCCCCCATGAGCGCGGGCCTGGGGGTGACGGGTGGAGCCGCCTGTTACCCTATCAGAAGCAGGCCACGGCGATGGCACATAATGCCACACCATACCCAGGGGCTAGATGGGGACACCATGGTCCCCACATTTAGGGAAGAGGGTCATCTCAACAGAGATGTCCCTGGGTCTGCCAGGGTGCGAGAGATATGTCTTGTATAATCTCACCTCCGGCAATCGAGGATCCATGGACGGCGTGCGTTTTGGTCGGTTCGAATCCGACATAATCACCTCCATCGGTTTTGGTGGAGGTGGTATCAGTGGGGATTTTGCGCACGATAAAAAAAAAAAAAGTGGTTCAGAACCAGTAGGTGTTCAATTTAAATCCATTTCTTTAAGCTTGAAATTTTATGTATATTTGCTTCATATTTCAATTTTATAAATTTATAAATCAGCCCATGAATTGGCAATTAGATTGTCCCAACTGGTGATTTAACTCGACACTAACGTAGAGGTATAGGGAATACTGTAATGTGAGTACACAGCTGACCTCAATCACGTATTTGCATTTTATCAGCTTAGTTTCGTAGTGGATCTGAAGACTGTTCTTTTTGGTAGCTCGTTGTACTGTTGTACTTCGGTTTTTGGTTCCATTTCACATGAAAGTGTATGTACTATATATGTATCTACGTACTGCCAGCTTAGATATGTTGTTTTGAGTTTATTGTAACAATACTCCGGTTATTTTGCAAAAAACGGTACCCTTTTTAGTAGGTACTCAAATATATCAAATGAAATAACTATCGGTTGTAAATAAGTAGACACGTTTGATATTTAAGTTTTTATGCTTTTTTACACTGCTAAAGTTACGAAATATTACAATTACATATATTTTTTTTATTTATGGCACGTGAATATGACTTCACCTCGCCTGATGTTAAGCTGAAGGCACAGTCTCATGAAAGAGGGTCACCATTGCAAAACGTACTACACGTACACGTACTATACTGGCCTGTCAAAATTTAGGCCGAATAAAAGGTGAATGGTACGTAACCATCTTACTTAACTCACTCACTTGAGTGACTAAACGTGGCTCTAGTGAATGGATCTAGTGAAAATAATCCAAAAGATGTCTTCGATATGAGACTTATAGAACAAAGAGAAAAAGGGGATCCTTATTTAAAATCTACATTACATTACATAACTATACTATTTTGTCCAATAAAACATGATTCATCAACTACACAAAAACTCTATGCCAATATTTTGTTAGCCCTGCTTGCCATCAGACGAGGTGCAGTCAATTTGACGTCCTAAATATTAAAAAACTGACAAGCTATCGTACCACAAAGAAATTCAACAAAAAAATGGCTCTAAATGCCACATAAATTTCTGATATCGCTTAAAAATTTGAAATCGAGCAAACAAAAGAAGAGCGTAATAAGAAATCGATGGTAAGTCGACTTCGAACTGAGGTCTGTTGAAGTTTGGTTAATCCCCGCGAGATGAAAAACTACAAAGGTTCGAAATAAAAGCCGGTGGCGGGTGGAATCGATCCCGGATGGAACTCGAATACCAACTGCGGCGTTTGTGGTCGAAGTGAACGGTGCTAGCGGCCAATTGTACGAACAAAGAGATCTTTTCAACGGGACTTTGAAATTGATAATTTGATTTTTGAATTTAAATTGATAGCAAACGATAATGCCTTAGTTGACTATCCAATAGCTTCAACGGTGAAACACTTATATTTCTTTCTCTTCATACCACTTAGGTGACAGATAAGCACACAAGCCTGATGGAAAGTGGTTACCGTGACCTATGACCGTTTGCAATATCAGAAGCGTCACACTCGCGGTAATGAACTGCTGAGACGAGGTCTCGGGTTCAATCCCAGATTTTACCATGGCACGCACCCAAGACTTTTCGATGCTCTTTGAAGTTATGTGTGTATTTATCGCTGGTTTATAAGTACCCGATTAATGGCAATAGGCTCGCCACCTGTTACATTGGGACCTAAACATAAACTGGCGAAATGTGGATGCTAGCACCTCTGCCTACCCCTTTAGTAGATATAAGCGTGAGTTTATGTTATGTTAAATAACAACGTAAATGTACCGCCATTTTGATGACAAAAATGAAATCTCATGGTCACTTTTAATTGGCGAATTAATTACGAGTAGTAATTACAATCTACTGTTAACAAATAATATCGACAAGCAGCATGCCACAACGAATGCATCAATCATAAATTGAATTGGTTGATCAAATTGAATTCTCGCTCATGCGGTTCAAATTTCTCAAAATAAATTCTCAAATTAATCACATTATCACTTGTGATAGCAGTGAAGGAAAACATTTTGAGAGAAATAACAATTATTTTTGTTTGTATCTTGACGTGTGTTTCTAGTCAAGTTGAAAATACTCTTTTACTTCTATATCGATGTTAAAACGCCAGTTTTCTTCTCATTCAGGTTTATTAGTGTACATGCCATTTTGCCCGACCGGAAGTTAGAGTGTGTATGTGTGTGTGTGTGTGTGTGAGAGAGAGAGAGAGAGAGAATTATCTCATGCCAATCTGGAATTTTGCTATTCTGGGATTTTGCGTATCTGTCCTTCTGCTACAAACCCATCTAACATTTCTATTCAATTTAGGACAAGGTAGAACATGATGATGATGTAGGGCGGTATTTAGGACAACCAGGGCTCACTATAGAGGTTTTGCGTTGACAGTGGGAAGACCCAGGGTTTAAATGGATACCTACTGCTATTCAATATGAAATAATAGGTCATGCTTTTTATTTTAAACACACCTTGTATTTAATGTTATAAAATATAATTCTAGAAGTGAATAGGTTGGCTTCACGGGTGAAACGCTCCTGGTTTTGCAAAAGGCCACAGTGATTGCTTTCCATCAGGTGGGCCGTGTGCTTGTCTGCCAACGAAGTGGCATAAAAAATCACAAGAAACTTTATGTACACTGTCCCAGCTGTGGGCATAATTTACTTTTTAAACAAATTATTACATACAACACGAAATATGTATTTCACTACGTCTAAAGGCCGGCGTACACCAACGACATGAGCATGGAAAGATTATTCGACATTCATCAGCATAGTCGGAAACTACGCTTTCGAATGCCCATGGACACTTTTCCGATACTGTGCGTCGGTCCTAGGTGATAAAATATTAAACAGAAAAACTTTAAACTCTAAAGCAATTATAAAACTTCACATACACTAAACAGTAGTTCGAATGAAACTTCCAAAAGCTATACGGGTGGTATTAATTAAAAAGTAACGCGACCAAAACGTGTTCGGACTATACAAAAGCAAATAATAGTCGAACTTCATTTAATTATTGTACCAACACTTGAATAAACAATTAGCCTAGCGTCGTCTCTTTCTTAATTAATGTGATAAAAAGAGCTAAATAGTTGTCGTAAATTTTACAGTAGCTTTACGAGCATTTTCGGTCATAATTTTTGATTTTATTATTTTAAAGCATTTGTGTTGAAGTAATAGTATTTTTAATTACTCATTGGTGCGTGTTCATCTGCTGTGTTTTCGTAATAAAATCGTGTATGTTTATTTTAATTGTGTGTTTATGATATTTTCTGTTTTACGAACCTAGTTAGTGTGTTAAGTGCAGTTTTATAAACGATTAGCTGTTGACCGCGGTACCGCACGCGTGGATGTCGGTTATCGCGCAATGTTGCTTTTCAATGGTGAAAGAATTTTTGAAATTTGCGCAGTAGTTTTTGATTTTTTTATTACAAACATACATACACACATACAAATACGACTTATTCCTCTTTATAGTATTATTGTAGATTTATGTATTGTTCCATCGGGGTCTGGAGTAGGGATTGGAGCTTCAGATGATTTGACTCCATTATAATCCACGAAAACAAACAGTAGGTTATAACTCAGTACTCGCCTTTAGACTAGCCGGTCTCCGGCTTTCTAGTCTAACTAAAAAGCGGCTGAATATTTGCCGTGAAGCAACTGCACTCGGACCTCCACAACTCGCCTTTAGACTATATTGTACTGAATCCTCATTGGCTATCTGTTCAGTTAATCAATCTATCAATTAACCTATCATTGCTTACGGTTGGACATAGACCTGCTTAGACGCACAAGCACTACCAATTAACGTCTTGGAGAGTATCGAATGATTGCCTGTTAATAATCTGCATCGCTGTCTGAAAATATAATTACATATAAATGTATGTTAATGTAAGTATTCATATATTTCTGCAAAAGTTTAAATACTTACGTTTAAATTTTATATATTTACTTTTAAGTATACCTTCAGGGATATCTAAACGTAAGTTATAAAAATATTGTTATAAAATTTCAATTAAGTCCGCTACATCTTGTGTTCTTAAAACAATACCTCGCTTTAGTCAGACTTAGAACTGTGAAGTTAGCGCCACAAACTCTCGAGGGCCCAGGCAGATGGATCGAACAAATTATAGAATTAATTTAAGCATTTATCAAGTTACAACACCTTGGCTTGGGGACAACTTTGCTCAATATCGCCAACTAGTACGACAATCGTATTGACGTTTTATGAAATGTCAAATATTTGGTAAAGTTTTGATGTTTAGTATATTGACTACAGAAGCATACTTGTGTGTGAAACACTATCAAGGTGTGTATGGTACACACCGACTATATGTAGTGTAATGTAATATTCGTAGCGAGCGTATCTTTACGTTGCTTCATGCGCTAAAAATTGTGCTGATGTCGCTAGAAAACTTTCAAAAATCGTTGATTAATACTATTAAGTACGAATGTACTTCTAATTCTAATATATATATTCTAATATAATAATATATAGCCATAATGTAACTTTCACAAACAATATGACTTTTTGTAGGTAAATGCATTTTATAAATCGGCTTAGTAGATTAAATTATTAATAATCTTACAAACATTACTTTTTTATAAAAATAGTGTTGATATAATGTATCTAAAGATTTTATATTTTGTAATTTTATGGTTTTTCGATAACTTTTGGATTATTTAGAAGAAAGGGGTCTTAGTCATGTGACCGCTTCTTTGAGCGATCTTATTGGTCGAAGAGATATCTTATTAACATCAATTTAAGAATAAAACTAGCAGAATAAAAAATTTAGACATGCGCTAATTATTGAGAGGGCATCAAAGTCGCGACATTTGAAAATACTCAAATACTACCGACACGCTATTTAAGTCACCAAATCTCATTCGCTCGAAAACATTCTTCATCTTTCAACTGGTATGTACCCGGCCTTACACAAAAGTCGTATTTTATTAATGAAAAAGAAAAAAACATGATTGAAGGCCCTACTACCTACTTTGTGATTAAGTAAAATGTTATGAATGAGTTTAACTAATAGTTGCCGTTTTACATAGTTGAAGCATTTATAACAAGCCATACTTAGTCAGTTATTTTACCTTCACATGCTACAATTATTAGACGATTTAATATAATTAACTTCTTCATTGTAGTATTTAGCTTTTTGTCGATAGTTTGAAAACAATATCGAAGTAATTATTTGTTATTGAAATAGCCCACCAGTCTTTAATTTTGTCATTAAGTATGTATAAAAATATCCTTTTATTATTCTAAACTATAAATCTATATCTGTTCTTAATTTTAACCAGATCTGCTCAGTCTTTGGAACTTGATTAAGTAACAAACTGAGCTCTTTCAATTAATCCCACCCTCCACTTTCCTACACAGGACAACGTATGCAGGGCTTAGGTGTCACTCGCATACGGTACAGAATATTCCATCAAGAACCAAGCGGTTCGGTGAGTCTTTTCTCTGCCGTACCATTAAATCCTGAAATTCCTTGCCGGCGCACGTGTTTCCTTCTTCCTACAGTCCCGGGTCCTTTAAGCGGAGCGTGAAAAAGCATCTGATGAGGCCGTCAAGCTGAGCTCCACCATTGTAGCACTGAACGGGTTTGCAATGGTGACCCTCTTTCATGAGACTTTGCCTTCAGCTTAACATCAGGCGAGGTGAAGTCAAATTGACGTGCCATAGGTAAATAAAAAAAAAAACAAACATTCAAACAGTTTCATAATTTTTTTATACAAAATTTTAGTAGGATGCAATTATTTTTTCTCAGGCTGTAGGTACCTCGCAGATTGGGCAGTAAATCTAGGAGAGAATGTTGAAGTTTGTTCTTTGTTAATTATTATGTACAGGGAGCATACCAATGGAACTCTTAAAACAAATCAATAATTGAAATTATTAATATTGACCTTACTACTACTGCCAGTGGGGACGCAGTTGTCCAGAAAAGTGATCCGCCTTCTTGAATGTACCATTTCACCCATTTCTCCTCTAATGACTACCATAGACGTTCCTATAACAACCCGGACCGACGCGCGACGGGTCCTAAGCACGACCAGACAAATGCAAATATTCATATTGATGATTAAATTGCGTTACATACGTGGAAGACAAGTACACGGTGCACCTAATGGAAACTGTTCACCGTGACCTATGGCAATTAGCAATACCAGAGACGTCACATTAGTTCTGATGATTATGTTGAAACGTTTAATAAAAATAATGATATATTGTATAATTTGTGCTAGTCTCAATTAGCGCAATTATATTGTCGATAGTGTAATGGCCAGTATTCTAGTCTAGATGGTAACACGGTTATCAAGGCATTATTGCTATTCACTCAATAAACAATTCCATGAATTCAAAATTGCGCTGAAACATAAACACAAACCGCACAATGCTAATGAGACAGCCATGAAAACAAGATCTGTAGAAAGAAAAATCCAAATATATGGGTCGTTATTAAGGAGATACCTACAGAACCATTTTAGTGCAGGTGTTACAGGTGCCGAGTTTCCGAGATTACGTTTTTTGTTCTGTAATGTCGTGGTCGGTAGCACTTAAAGTGAGATACACGACTGTAACTCAAGGGGCATTTGGTCAAATTCTGAAGCGGATTTTATGTAAAATTAACTTCAGTTTTTGAATGTTCCCCTGAATAAAAATGTTCGGTACTCCGGTTTAATCTGCCAAGTTTAGTTTAAAGATTTATCAATAAATAAAAGTTCCGAAGCGAGTGGCTATCATAATATGGACATAGTATGTTCTTATCATTTTAATATGGTATGGTCAATTCACAATGAGGAGAGTAATATTGTTTGAATATTCACCTTTTTTGTCCGAGCGAAACATCCCCACGGATACCACCACTACCAAAGTCGGTGCAAGTGATGTCGGACTCAAACCAACTACACACACGTCGTCTCTAGGTCTATGACTGCCGGAGATGAGACAATAAAAGACATACCTATCTTTCGCACCCCGGCAAAGCACAAAAATTTATGAATATCGCAATTGGAACATGAATAGAAAAATAACATAGTAGCTAAAATTTGAGATGCAAATTTAAAAACAATTTACTCGACTTGCTTATTAAAACTATTACTGCAGAAGCTAAGAGATGAGCTATTTCTAATAAATGAATCGGTTCTTTTGTTTCTTCAATATATATTGAATAAAATTTTATATTAATATTAATATAAAATTTCACCACTCGATCAAGATCAACAGAAGCTCATTTAACGTTCTCCCCTTCCACCCACCACCTCCTCAAGAAGGGCATTAGAAGGTTTCTATAAGGTCAGCAGCGTTTACCTACCAAAAGGTTACACAGTATAAAATAAAGCTAATATATCAAGTTTTACAGACCCGCTGACGAACAGCCATGTTGAAAACTATTTCAAATTACACACTAGGGGATCTGGCTCGATAATTTCTGTACCTCATCCATCAATTAGCTCTTGAACAATTAAAAGGACTTGTTGGAATAGTTGTAAAGGATAAGATAGTTCTAGATTAAAGGGAACTGTGGGTGGTTCTCTGTAATAAGTAATTAGTAACGTTTTTAGATACGTTTTCGCTATTTTGTACCGCAAAAGTTGTTTTAACTATTGTACTTCTGAATTTGAAATAAGCAGACTCTGAATTCTAAGGAGAGGGCCTAGGATTCGACATGATAATGATTATGACTTTTTTTGAAAATGATGATGAGGTAAATGATGAGGATGATGAGAGTGACATTTTCAAAAATTCTTAATATGTACGTTTGTTCAACATGTTAAACAAATTTGAAAATGCCGTACCTACCCATTGATACGATTACCTATCCATTTTTTTACACCACGACGGAACGGAGACGGTATATGTTTGAGGTGAGAAGATGTTTGTTTGAATGTTTGTGCAAATATATGTACTGAGCCATTTTTTTTTTCAAAACTACAAACTTTTTGTAGTTTTCAGTTATATGTTCAGGTTTGTAATCGAATGCGCCAGCGATGGCAATATTTTATGAGCGTACACAGGGTGGAATTTTGTAATGCCACCTGAAGAGGAAGTACTCTTAATACTGTAGATAGACAATTTTACTCAAAGGAAACATTCCTTTGTTCTTGAAAAGAAACAAAACTGCATTCAACGATTTTTTAAAATTCGCTTGCCGCACCCAGTAATCGAACCGACTAAAATCTGTAAAAGTTGCACCCTGTACTTTTATTGCATCGATCGTTAGGGTCAATTATAAGGATGAAATCTCTCTAACAAACTTCATGAATTAAATGAAAGGAAAACAATGAAATCCTAAATTATTTTATTTATTTACGAAAATGGTAAACTAACTAATTAATTGCTCGATACAAACATTTAGTCCAAAATCTAAGTTGTTCTGCTGAGCCGTCCCTTTCTGAAACTACCCGTATTCTTGAAATTTTCTACTATTATTTTCAGTACAAACCGAGTTGGTGCCGGTCGATCTCAATATCTATCTCCATACCACCAATAGTAATTCGTCATTTTAATGGATAAAAGACGTCATTGATAATAATTATTAATTAATAACATAAGTACTTAAATAGATGAACCTTTGAGTAAAAGTGCTTTAACTTGACCCATTGAACCATTAATTTAAGATTTCATTGTTTTCCTTTCATTTAATTTATAAAGTTTGTTAGAGAGATTTCATCCTTATAATTGACCCTAACGATCGATGCAATAAAAGTACAGGGTGCAACTTTTACAGATTTTAGTCGGTTCGATTACTGGGTGCGGCAAGCGAATTTTAAAAGATCGTTGAATGCAGTTTTGTTTCTTTTCAAAAATAAAGGAATGTTTCCTTTGAGTAAAATTGTCTATCTACAGTATTAAGAGTACTTCCCCTTCAGGTGGCATTACAAAATTCCACTCTGTATATCAGTATGTATTTTTTTGTGCCCTTCTACAGGTCGAACGGCTGGACACATTTCCAGACACATGACTGGGATCTCAAATGAAATTTATTAATTTCACTAGTATCATAGGGTACAAAGTAAACAAAGTAAACAAAACTTATACGGTGGAGTTTTGACGACAAAATGTGCGCTATCAAAAAATCACTCACCCTGATAACCATAATTCTAAAAAAAGCGAAAGGATCGTAACTAATGGAAACAAGTAGTCTCTGCCTATCCCAATAGAAAAGAAGCTGTGTTTACATACTAAAAGAAAAATACGTCTATTTATCACTGCTTCGAAGGTAAAGGTACTATAATATTCTAAATACAATTAGGGGTGGTACAACGCTAATATTTCACGCAAATGTACTCACAAATATTAACCGATGCATATTTAAGTTTTCAATTTTGCTTAAGTAGTATCCAATTTTATGTGAAATACTTGGAGTTTTTAGTTATTTCAGTTATTATGTTGCAATTTGAAACGATTTATTGTGGTACTATCTAGTGACGTATTAATAATAAATATTTTCCAATGACGTGCTTAAGTTTAGTAGGTATTTTTTTAGGTAAGGAAATGATAATCTAGTTGCA
Organism: Pelosia muscerda; assembly: GCA_963691645.1. Lineage (NCBI taxonomy): Eukaryota > Metazoa > Arthropoda > Insecta > Lepidoptera > Erebidae > Pelosia > Pelosia muscerda. The sequence goes on from OY829104.1 coordinate 2,859,701, forward strand.
AGTAAATTAATGTTTACTTTTAAGGAGAATGAAAGAAAAAAGAAAGAAAGAAAGAACGTTTTATATGCACACACACCTACACTATACATAAAAAATAATTATCCCAACAAAATAAAACATCTTTTTTAATAATAAAAAGTAAAAAAAGTGCTAAGGGGAACAGTGTACAGTCATGACTAATAGTACATTGTGATACGAGTGTGTAAAGTTGGTGATTGAGGCCGTAAGATAGCCAAAATTGGTAATCACCAATTGAAAAGTGCGTCATTTCGTGTGTCGTTTCAACACACTTGTGAGGAAAATAATAGTATTAATAACTCTAATTTCAAAAGTGAAAACGAGTTATGAACAATTTTTCGCATTAGCGGGAAAACTTAGTAGTAGGTACCTAATTGTAAAAAATGGCGATCGGCCATAGACTTAGACTTTTTTTGTTTTTCTAGGCATTTTAGTAAATAAAGATTCTAAAGTTTTACAGAGAAAGTTATAGTTATAATTTGAGTGTGTTGAAAATAAATAAATTTTACCTTTGGTCATTGTCAATTAATTTACATCGCATACATGCAATCAGCCAGAGTTTACCGGCTTGCTTCATGCACATAGCCAAAATAATGTTTTTTTTAAAGATCTTCCATGATACTATTATAATTAGTTCCATACACTCAGTCGTCTAAAGGAAGCCACACACCACAGCAGCAAAAGCACCTAAGCAGCTAGTTTATCTAAATTTACGCAACAAATGCTGCTTTGGTGTGTGGCCACCCTTAGAAGTCATTTTAAAAAACACCATATTGCGTAAGCGTTTGGAGATCAAGGTCAAATTCCACATGACCTTTTAAGTCGTTCCTGAACGAAAAATTAAACGCTGTAAGCTAAGCATCAAATCCGTCCTGGGTCGGGAACGAACAGAAATCCAGGGATTGTCGCGGGAAATATATATTTTTATTAAATAACTTTACCCGCAGATGGGCGAGTTTCGATGATAACTTTTTAAATCGATTTGGCATTGGTGCTGCTATCATGCTGCGTCGTGTGAAGCGTATCATTTCCATAGTGCTTTTTTCATACAGGTAGAGCAAAGGTATTTGATCAAAATCAAAATTCTAGGCATGTTTACTATAGAATATTGGACGACGTGTTTGGGGCTTTAAAAAAAGAATCTTGGACATTCTTACTGCTCAGCACTATCCACTTAAAAAACTATTATGGAAGACGAATAAATGCAAAGTATGTGCCAGAATCGTAGCAAGTAGAAACTGTGTGGTTTCTGCCAGCCTTTAAGAGAAATCCAGAATTTTACTAAAGACAGCTTACAAAAAAATAACAACATAGTCATATATATTTCGAAAAAGAGGTACAAATTCATTAATAAAGAATATTTTTAGGGTGCTGTAGTTTTCGTACTAAAATTATAACTCAGATCTAAGTCCATGAAGAGTTTGTTTGCTTGTTTGAACGTTAATGTCAGAGACTACTGGTTTCTATTGAAAATATATTTTCACCTTGAATAGTCGGTCTATGGAGAAGAGTTATAGGTTATATCAACATCATGCGACAATCCAAGAGAGCATATTATCAACAAATCCGGCAGACTCCCATACATACATTATTTGAAAATTAATAAATTTAGAGCCACGGGAGCCAAATAGTATGCCACGGGTAAAACCGGGGTAGGCCAGCTAGTAAAATATAAAGGGTGTTAAAATGTTCTCTTTATAAATATGGACTGGCAATGTGCCCAAAGCGCTGGCGGCTTTTGAGTCCAATTAAATTAAAACAATATTCGTCAAATAAATTCGACAATATTCATACCTCTCCGTGGTCAAAGTTTAAGCACTTATAGACAATGTATTTTTATGATTCTTTTTTCAAATTAGTGGGGGAAAAACGGGGTAAATAGACCATTTCAAGATTGCTTAACTAAATTCATTTGAAATAAAATATTTGTATAATTAATTCTTCCATTTTATTCAATTCAATTTCACCACTTGACTTCCATACAACACTTTTTACCGTAACTCTAGAGATAGAGTTTTGTGTGTGATAACTTCTGTGCTTCCCAGGAAACCTTTTAAAAAATTCATACATATTTATATCATCGCTCACAGTTGTAAGTCAAACAATGCCCTCAATATGACAACATATTTTGACATTAAAATTAAAATTCCAATTAAAAAATACTTTACGAAGATCCAAAATAATAATTATCGAAACGAACCCTAAAATAGAAAGATTCCCATCTCATAAACCCTCTTTATCGGTCATCAAAAATACGCTGCACCGTTTTAGAAGTAAAATAAAACTGACAAGCTGTTTATAAAGCAATATATTTTCATGTGCCCAAATTATTTCACATAATCATTCCAAACCTTATAACGAGAAGCATAAAGTTTAAAGTATTACTTACATAACCTACGTATTATTACGATTGCCTCATTAGCTAGCGACATTTCTTGCGTTTGATCGAAAAGAAAGATAGACCACCGCGTTAAGAGGTTCTTTACAACATCCGATACGATTGGGACGATACGATCAGAAAATTGCTGTGAGCGGTCGTTATGTAATTACAGAGTAGGTTTACGATTGTTTTTCGCGTGGAAAAGTATTTCTAATAGTTTTAATCTGCATCTTTCTTCACGGTTCATGGTCAGGTCATGTTAAAATTTTCAAAGTAAATGAAGGCTGAGAACGTTAATATTATATTGCTGTGTTCTAGTTTTCTAAGAACGAGCGACAAAGCTCCTTGGGTATGAGAATAAACGGCAATGTGTTGCAACTTGTAACCTATGTTTAAAGTATATTTTGAAGTATTTTTATATTATGTAACAGTAACAGCACAACAGAGATTCCTAAGTTACAAGTTTACCTAGTTTAGGGGCCAGGTTTCAATTATTTTTGTACTATCTTAACTTCTTTGTATTGTGTGCCTTCAAGACTGTAATATATGGCTGTTATAATTGAAACAGTGGTATCAAAAGTATGAAATTGCTTAGCTGGATCTTTTGCATCCGTCCCAGCTTAGATAACTAAGCTGGAAATTATATTTCTTCACATAAGTAAAGAAATATGATTCTGATAAGTCCTTTATTTTCGCTATTGGACGTTCATGCTTTATTTTATTATACTACTAAGGTAGTCACATCTAGGTTAAATTTTAAAGTAGTAATGGTAAGAGGTTTATAAATCAGTATCAATTCTTATTGTTTGAAAATAAGTTCATTAAATTTTTAGAACACAAAATCTATGAATAAAATAGAAACCAACGCGTTTCGATAGGGAACATTTTGAACGATATTTGATTTTTATAGTATCTTTATCCAAATTTAAACGATTCATTAAATCAACAAATATCTATAAAATCTATAGCACCAATAGGCACAAATAAAATAAATTATACATACCTTGCAAAATTCCCACGATAGGGAATGATGCGGTAAAACTGCTAAAACCTGTCTATAATTTAGTTAATTAAAACTCATCGTATTATTAGCAGATACTTCAATAAATTATTAACGCTTAGTCTACTTGACTATTCTATTTGAAAACAAAAATCAATTAAAAATATATCGATAGTCGCCATCGATCCGCCTTCTCTATATAAAATCGGGATGACATTTCGTGATGTGTAAATAAACTCATTCCCAGCCAACGTATTGCCCTAGCAAACTAAAGGTAGTTCGATGTTGTTAAAAGCGTGTAATAAATTTTAGTGACGTGACATCTCTGTGTATCTATTCTGCTCGCCTATTATATCTGTGGTATGTGCGTGAGATATTTAAAGATGTAACATTATCGTCTCAATTGCTTTGAATATATTTCGACATATGTACAAAGAAAGCTATAGGAACGTTTGTTTATTTATTATTTATTATCAGTGTATTCAAATCATGAAATATGAATTCATGTTGTGTATATGACTATCATTTAATATAATCTTGTCAATCATCATCACTATCACTACATAGTATAAAAATAAAGTCGCGTTTTCTGTCCCTATTTTTCTTGTCAGTTTGTATGCTTAAATCTTTAGAACTACGTAACGGATTTTGATGCGGTTTGTTTCAATAGATAGAATGGTTAAAGAGGAAGGTTTATATGTATATAACATCATGCTACGACTAACAGGTGCGGAGCAGGAATGAAAAATGTTGCAAAAACGGGGTGACGCAGACGAAGTCGCGCGGGTCAGCTAGTTTTATATATTTTGTACGTACCTGCAAACAATAAATTGGTATTATTGGGTGGTGTGGCCAGGTCATATCCAAGGGTTACATGGGAACACCCCACAATAGGGGAAAGAAGTCATCTCAAAGAGATGTCCCCAGGTCTGTCGGGATGCGAGAGAAATGGTCTTGTATAATCTTACCTCCGATAATCAAAGACTCATAGATGGCGTGCGTTTTGGTCGGTTCGAGTCCGACATAATCACCTCCACCGACTTTGGTGGAGGCGGTATCCTTGAGGATTATGCGCGAGGAAAATAAATGTCATTTGTAATTATATAACACTTATGAACACGTAAATCAACATCGCATACATTGAAACTGCTGCAATTATTTTCTTTGTTGTCAAAATCTCACAAACGAAAATAATTAAATGAACAAAGAATGGAACCTTTCTATGTATTGAAATAAAGAAAATCCAATTTATTTTTAAATGAAACTCGTTACGCGAATCGTTGCGAAATGTAAAAAGTTTAATAGGCCGCAATCATTTCTGCAATAAATAAATATTTCGGGCACAAGTCGTTACAGGTAGGGTCCGGGCCGGGCCTGATGACCTTACGTAATACTTAATATTATAAATGGTAAAGTTTTTCAGGATGGATTGCTTTATGTGTGTGTAAGTAAAGGTACGAATGAAAGTTGCCGACATAGCTCACCGGCTCAGCAAGCTGAAGTGGCAGTGGGCGAGGCACAAAACATTCTTGTTACGGCGTTACAGCCCAAAGGTTCTCGAACGGAGAACACGTACTGATAGACAAGGTGTAGAACGGTACCCTGCGATATGGACGGATACCCGTTGGATGCATACCGCCTTCAACCTGTGGGATTGGAGGTCGGTGCGAGAGACCTACATTCAGCACTGAAAGGTTGAAATAAATAATGATGGTGATGATGACGTTGACGCTATAGGGCATAAGCTCGCCCGGTTGAGAGATCGCCATATCGGCCATGGGAGATTGTACCCAGGGGCTATTTTCTCCTGGTGAGGTAGAAGGTCAGAGGGTGGTGGCAGTTCCTCTCTCCATAGGGTTTCCTCTCCCAAATGTAACTACGATAGAATCAACAACAGAACAATTTGAACACACTACATCACAATAGAAAGATGCCATGGGCGAGAAACTCAACCTGACTCTTATAACACCTTTAGCATTCCGTGAATTGTCATTTAATGATTATAATTTGTAAACAACGTCTTATACCAGTTGAATATAACCGTGAATTGAACTTCGATATGTAAACAAACTTGTGTGAACCTAATTTACATGTGAAAGTGTGAAAGAATAACAATGAACACATTTATATTCGTAGAGGAAGCCCTTAATAGAAAGAAACTGGTGATTTGACTATGTTGAAAGTTGCTATTCGATTTTTATTCATATTATTTTGTTATACACACGCGCCTACGTAATTCCATTTGGTCAGGTATTTTCTTAAACCTATATAGATATATAATGCAATTACTATTTATTATACATATCGTAGAGAACGATCCTATAGTCGTCAAGGGGCACTTTTACAACAAATAAAACAGAACAGGTTAAATTGTCAAAAATAACATCGCATAGTTCGAAATTAGAGGTGCGATTCCTAAAACATTGGCTTTACTTTGCTAAACAAATCAAAAGATTCACAGAACATGAGTGTAGTGTATTCTGTGTGTTCTAATATTTTGTAACTAGTCTTGTGCCCGCGGCTCCTCTGTATATATCTTTAGTTCTACTTAACTGATTACAATCAAATAAACGCAAGATTATAAAATCTGATCAAGCCATTTCTAAAATCGTTTTTAATTACTGTAACATAACATATCGTATAGTATTTTGGTTGATGGGGCGTATGTATGCGTATGCACGCACGCACGCACGCACGTATGGACAAATGCACGAGCGCGCACACACACACACACACACACACACACACTCACACACACACACACACGCACACACAATTCTTCGCAAAAGTGTAAATGTAGATAAGCTTCCCTTGCATAAGCGTGTGAGATTCTCAGTTTAGTTAGACTATGACTTTGATTTTAAGTAGAAGAAAAGTAAATAAACAATTACTAATTCCATTTCCATTTCGTGACACAGGAAATTGTGCAGATTATATAGGGTCGCCGCTCATTTATAAAAAGCGCTTAATCGCCTTTCGCTCGAGAGGTTGCCACGGAATCGAGATTAAATGTTAAATGTTACATATTTCTTGCTTCTTGATTTTATACCACCCCTATTTATGGGTGAATATTTTTCTATAATGTGGTACTTAATTTTTTGAACAGCTCATTGCTCATTTGGCCATTTAATTCCTGTAATCAATTTTTTATTGATGTCAATTTGTAAAATTACTCTCGCTGAAGTAAGGGATTAAATGTCATCCGCATATGGTACATATAATTCAAGAACCAAGCAGTTTGGTGAGTCATACCTTTGCCGCACCACTAAGTCTTGGTATGTCTTACCAGCCCACGTGTTTCCTTCTTCCTCCAGTCTCGCGTGGGGCGTAAAAAGCATCTGATAAGGCCGTTAAGCTGAGTACCACCACTGTAACACTGTAGGTATGTGTTTGTAATGATGACCCTCTTTCTTGAGACTTCACTGCAGCTTATCATCAGGCGAGGTGAATTAAAAATTGACGTGTCCTATAAAAATACAATTAATTGCAACCGACGATGAAGCCTTTCATGACTATTTATTTTATAATCTCTATAGGATTCTCAGTTGGTATTGTAAAATTAAATACCTATGATCTATGATGGTATTGTCGAAAGTTTACGACAGTATTGAAATAAAAATATTTTAACGGATTATAGAGCGATTGAAATTTTTATATTGCCATAAAATCTGTTATAATAAATCGCGATATAATTAATCTGTTAAAATTTTATTTCAATGAATAAACACGATGTATATGATACCGACTATGTACCTATAGTTAAAGTCCGTCATTACACACAAAGCTATCTAGTTACGAATGGAGTGATTTTTAATATTATTGTTTTTCTCTCTCTCTCTCCCTCTTTCTTGTAGCTGTGTTCTAAGTAACAATTTCAACTAAGTATATGAAATTAAAAAATCAACTGCAAATTAAAATGCTAACAGCCTGAGTCACTCGGGAAGCATTTTTACGTATGTGGTGAAATTAATAAACTGTTTATTATTCTTTAGGGTACGTTAATACGACTTCATTTCGCTTAATGGTAAACTGAATACAGTCTCAGGAAAGAGGGTCGCCATTGCAAATAGGTACGCTAAACTTGACGGCCTCATCAGATGCTTTTTAAGCTTAAATGACCCGGACTGTACATAAATTGTGGACAAATTATACTCCTATTTCTAAACAGCATGTAAAAACAAGTAGCTAAATATCATTGTTTATACTTCATTCAATTTTGTAACCACAATGTTTTCGCAAACAGCATTAACATAATCTTATATACAGGGTGAATCTAAACTGGAACTAACTAATTGCTTTTAAGCAGCAGCAAATGTATTTACAGATTTTATGCGAACATTAATGACTGTAGAAGGGCCCATTCTATCACGCTCCTGCCATTATCTACAGGGTGTTCTGACAATAACACGACTCAAATTACCGCCACAAATTTATTGTTATTACTTATCTAAACACACCTTTCGCGTGTCTACCTATTTTGACAGTTATTTTGTTTATTTTAGTTATTTTTCATGTTATTTTTTCCACGGGTCGTTTAGCATGTGTGCGAGTTTTATTAGAATTTTTGAGTTTGTTTTTTATTGACGTTCTGTGGGTATTATTGACAGTTGAGGTCAATGTTATTTTTTGTGTGTGTATTTTCACATGCCTATGCTATGTATTTAAACGTGTATGACTACCATATGACTCCAATTACTGCTTACTATCAGTTGATGAGAGTTTTTGTCCGTTACTGTAAGTACATTGCTATAGAACTTAAAAATCATTCAAATTTAAGAATACCACTGAATGAACAAAACTGTTAATGCACTCCCGATAAACTCAACAATCTTTACAAAAGTAATTAAAACAGTAACCGCACTTGCACTTTGAACTTAATTCCTTACGGAGTAAAATGCATATTTAAATATCAAACTGTCATACAAATGCCTTCAGGCCCCTAGAGTTAATAGCTTTTAATTTTCAAATTGGAATAACGCTCAATTAACGGTACTTGGCAAAACATCCACAAAAATCAGAGTAAGGGAGGGAAGCAGAGGGCTCTTGATTATATAGACAGAAAAGATTTTTGTTTAATTAATAAGTACTCGCTCATTAATACAGCAAACTCCTTGATAACTATATGAAAAGACGGTATAAAAACTATATAACTGGGGAAATATTTTTATTACATATGGTTCGTTCTTTATAAACATTGACGATTAAGTAGAAGTACTAATATTTTTATTCCTGAAGTTCACTGAAATTTAATAAAGTATAGTCGGTCTGAATGAAGTACAGAGCAAATAATGATGTGAATGTGCGTATCAAATGTATGCGGAGCATGTCGTGTTTAGAGTTAATGAAAAATCATACTACCTAGTATTTAATAACAAGGTTATTGAATTTCGCTTCAGTTTACCTAGTAAAAGAAATTGGATGAATAAAATAATTATTAAATAAAACTAAAGTTAAATAATAATAATTAAAATAACAAAGACTTGGAATTAAAATAGAAAGCATCGTGAAGTTCCTTCGCATCGCATGCCTCTTGTGGTAACTTTATCAAGCTATATAAATATTTAATAGCTATATAAAATGGTTACTTCAAAGTGTTTTTTAATTCAAATCATATTGGGTGCTTTATTTTGAGGGTAGTTGTAGAGCAGTGGCTCTCACCTGAATGTGGCAGTTACGTGTGTCAAATTCAGTGCAACTTGGGCAGTTGAGATCCAACCATTGCAAGAGGCGCACGCGTGCTGATCTATTGGCAGATTGTCGAATTCGTTTCTGCGTATCGTTTGATTTTGTATTAAAGTGTAAGATGTGCTCATAAGACAGTCTATAATGAGAACATTGTTCTATTCGAAAATTCTAGTCTTTAATACTTTCGTGAAGCAGTGATAATCAATATTAAAACCACTATTCAGATACTACACACTACATCAATGATGTCCTAGGATACGACATCATAGGACATGGAATGTTGACTAGATACTATAAATATGTAATATAAGTCACTGGACTGACGAGGAACAGTGTCAAGCTAAACGGCCTGCTTGTTCTCCCCTGCCTCACTAGCTAGTTCGATTGCCAATTGGCGGACTTTTCACTCAGTTTGCATTTGCAACAGAACACAAAATTATACAGTACGGAACCGATTGTGTAGCTTCGTAAAGTATTTCTTTGTATTCTTTTCCACCAAACACCACCATTAAGTGTTGAGTTACTAGTTAATAATGAACCATATAGGTATCCATAGCTTTTAATAACTCGATATTATTGAATATGCATTAACCACAATCCACTATCCACTCTATACGGTATCCACTAAATGTTTACAAAATAACACGAGCCTATATTCAGCTAGACCGTTATCTACCCGCCCAGGCGAACCTTCCAGATCGCTGATTGGAGCTAGTCCGAGTGACATGTTTTGTAAACGTGAATACCGATACGTGTTTTGATATCGTGATTTTATAGGTAGCAGACTAATTTTTTTATTCTGATAACCATTTTCAAAATAGAACAGGTTATACAGGGTGTAAACGAAACACTCCCGAAGTTGCAGGACCAGAGGCCTTCGGCTTCGGAAGTGTTTCCCTTACATCCAGTATATACCATGGGTTGTCAGGAAATGTCATCATCATCCTTGCATTAATTTCGGTCGCATCCTTTTTTTTTTTTATCGTGCGCAGAATCCCCACGGATACCACCTCCACCAAAACCGATGGAGGTGATTATGTCGGACTCGAACCGACCAAAACGCACGCCGTCCATGGGTCCTCGATTGCCGGAGGTGAGATTATACAAGAAGCTTTCAGCTCGCATTTCTAGGTCCAAAAACTAGTATGGAGAAGTATCTATCTTATTACATTAGGAACGTTTTTATTTCGGTTAATCATGTGTGTGAATTTCATTGAATTGAAAAATCACGAAAGGAAAAGTACGATGTGCCATTTTTTCCTTGAATATATAAATTGTTTGCTTTGAGCGTGGCGTAACGACCAAGATTATTCTTGATAATTTCTAGTACTACTTTTTTAGTTTAGTTTAAAAAATCAAACCCGATTCGCACCGACTAAAACGCACGCCGTCTATGGATCCTGGATTGCAGAGGTGAGATCATTCAAGACATATCTCTCGCCACAAACATATCTCACGCAAGCAAATGTTACCCTGGTTTCAAACACAGTAACAATCGATTTTTTTAAATTCATTTTGACAACATTCTGTTATCTATGAAAGGGGATCTTTTGAGGATGTAAGGACAGATTTATGCTTGTACGAACACAGTACCCTCTAGATGTATGTTTGTTATCATAAGGGCATTACACTTGCACCTTCCTCGCTCCGGGGCAGGCCGACCCCTTCGCTGTTTGTTTCTATTTATTTTTCATACCTAATTTTCGTTTAGAAATTTCTCTGGTGTCATTCTATTTTAATCGCCAGTGTGCATGGAGTCTTATAAAAGCTTAGAGGCCTAAGTTAACCTTACCTTTTCATGCCTTGTAGGAACAAGCCACAACTATAGGTAAAAAGAAACTTCACGTGGTTGCCTGCAAAAGCTAACTTAAGATAGTTTATTAAGTTATAACACTGAGACTTGTCTCTGCCTACCTCGAAGGGAAATAGATGTGAGCATATGTCTGTATATGTAACACTTAACTAACTCTAGCGCTATTGTTATACACAGTGTTATCTATACTGGTCTATGCATATGCATTATTGTTATTTTGATAAGATCATTATTGGTAATAATGAATAATAAAATGCTACACAGTTATATCTAAACACAAAGGGAAACATAGCTTCTAGTTATGGGATCTGGAATGTAAATAAACATAGACTCCTGCAAATTTATAAATAAGCACTGAGCGGGAATCGAACCTGCGCCCTCTGCGTAGCAGTCGAGCGCTCTATCACTATGCCAAAGATGCCGTCAAATATTACAAAAGAAATCATATCAAAATCACAATAATAGTTTTACCCCTAAATACCACACCGATTTACTTAATCTGTAGTCTGTCCAAAGTCACCGCGTCAATTCATTCATTCATTCATTCATTCATTCATTCATTCATTCATTCATTCATTCATTCATTCATTCATTCATTCATTCATTCATTCAAACATTCATTCATTCGTTCATTCATCCATCCATTCATTCAATCATTCTTAACAATCATTTCATTGTAGATAAAATATTGGAACGTGGAATCAAGACGGTTGATTCCACACAGCGCAAAGGTTCAACATCAATTAGCCTTTGCTCGCTAACGATGCAAACAGCCGCGCTGTCTTTAACGACACGACACGGCGACGTGACGGCTTTTCTAAGGCGGTATTACAATACTGCCCGGCATTCATAAAATTCTGACTTCATATACATTTTGTGAAGTATTAGAGAGACTTTTTAGTAGGCACAAAAGATATTGTATTTGTTGTATTACAAATATTTTACATTACAAATATTTGTATTGTTTAAAATATTCGACTTGGTTATTTTTTGTAATAAGGTAGCAAATAAGCATACGGGCAACTCAGATCAGAAACTGTCACTGTCAACAACAACTGCAATACCTAAGATGTGTCCCACGTGTTGTTGGTTTGGATGCTTTTCTAAAAAAATCTTATACTACGAAAAATATTTAAATTAAGGGATACATACCTTTGTTATTTTTATAACATATATGTTCGAGAGTATTCTCAATAATTAATCTGCTTTTTATTTTGTTTCAGGTACGATTTTCTTCTTTCAATTAAGCAGCAAAGAAAAAGGCAAGCGTAATTTTTTTCAGTGTGACGTCACAAAACTAAAAATGTAGTATAAGTTTTACGAAACGTCTTAGAGACCAGGTAGCACAATAAAATACAGGGTATAAGGGAAACGCTTCCGAAGCCGAAGGCCCCTGTTAGTAATCGTGGTACACACCGTGAAAAAAATTACGACAACCGGCAAATATGACAACCGAGATCGATGACTTAACGTATTTTCGGGGGCACGAAAATAACCAGAACCATACAATAAACATATTCACGAATGAAACCACTTTTTAAGGATTCCGTCGCGATATGTTTGGTATTATTTAGCCTGACGTTTCGGCTAAGTTTCAGCAGCCATGTTCGCGGAATAACTAAGGATAGTAGTTATTATATTGTTTGAAGTGCAAGTTATCTAAAGGTACCACAAATGAACGAGAATAGAACCCGCGCCCGTGTAATAGTCAAATGCACTACCACCACGCAACAGGTCACAAAATTTAATTTAATATCTTTAAAGTTTTGTCAAACCTTGAAAATGACCTTTAAAAATGTTCTACAACTCCTACATCTTCAAGAAAACGGCTCTTTATGAGCCCTCGTTATGTACCTTATTATAGTTGGAAAATTACTGTAATACACCTTATCTTATAAAGTACTGCAGTGGAATAGGCCTTAAATTACTGGGTCACATAATTTGCTCCAGTTTTAAAATTGTCGTTTTTAAACGTAGTTACTTCAACTTGGCTAAACTTGGCTCTGTTAAGGCTAAGTTTCACTAAAAAATGTCGTTGATGAATACCTTAATTAATATTATACAATTATAAGTACCTTTATTCTATACAGTGGGCTGTAAAAATTTCTGGAAAACCTTAAGATCATCCTTTGACAGCTTAAGTCTAATTTAAACAAAAATAACATTGATAGGGATAAAATAAACTAAATAGATGTCTTCATAAGAAAAAAAATAAACTCATGCGAGTAGTGACCACTTTCCATCGAGTGGGCCGTGTACTTGTATGCCACCTAAGTGGTATAAAAATAACGCATAATTTATCCAATTTGGATAGGGTATGTAGTATCTATTTGTCTCTTTGGAATACACGAATGTTTTACGATTGTTAGACAAGCACTATGACATACCTGCCTATTACTGCTTACCCTATCAAAACACCCCATGCACCCTTTGGATTACATAATAACAGATTTACGTGTCATTCATATTTCAAATCAATTCAATACAAACATCAACTTGTCCCTACCAAATTACCTACCCACGAAAATTTTCAAAATAATTATATTTCCATTAACACAAAGTTCTGAACAGTACAGACTATCGATTTTAAAATTACTGTAATCATTGGGTTATTAATCTTTGTTCGTGAACAACACTTACGTCCATAATATTAACCTTTATTCTATGACATGACACGTGAAAAGGTCAAGTGTAGATCCACCTTACCACAGTACAAGATATAACAGTATGTAGGAACTTTTACACAATGAAACAATGAATAATGCAAAAAAGTCGTGTGGGGCAGTCTTTGGGGACTTCCGATATAAATGATAACTAAGCCTGGGTTGCACGATCTTACTTTAACTTTATCAGTGCAGTTAAAGTACCGGTCAGGTATAAAACAGATTGCACCATTTGACAATAGTTAATATGACGTCATAACTTGACGCTAACTGTAACCGGCCACGTTCAAAGTAAAATTCTATTAAAAATATAACTTTAACCAAGCTACTAAATACACTGGCTTAGCAGAAAATTTAGCAGAAACCGTTACAACCAAAATTACTGTTAATGTTAAATTTGATGTAAACGTTTACTTTAACAGGTAGTTGGTGCAACTAAGGCTTAGTAACTTGTGAATTATATCGTCGTTGTGAAATAATGTTCGGTGACGGCGTTGTTAGGTCACGATGACACGACTAACTAGAGATGGTATATTAGATTACGATAATGATATTCATGTTATTGATTTTTTTTTTATACTACGTAGGTGGCAGACAAGCACACGGCCCACCTGATGGAAAGCGGCCACCGTGGCCTATGAACGTGTGCAACACTAAGGGTGTCACACATGCGCTGCCCACCCTGAAGGGAAAGGGGGAGAGCTGGGAAGGGGTGGGGAGGCTAGGAAGGGGAGAGGAAGGAGGGGTATAGTGAGCTCTGGCTACCCTACTTACCGGCGGGAACACAACACGATGGTTATTATGACCGCGGTCTTCTGTAGGGCGGAGGTACTTCCTCAGTTGGACATCACATTTCGGACGGGAGATACCGTCGTGTCCTACCTCCGTGAATATATTTTTTTTTTTTTTATAATATCACGCCTATATCCCCTAAGGGGTAGGCAGAGGTGCTAGGACCCACATTTCGCCATTTTATATTCAGGTCCCAATGTAATAGGTGGCGAGCCTATTGCCATCAACCGGGCACTTATAAACCTGCGATAAATACACACATAACTTCGAAAAGTATCGAGTCATTGGTGTGTGCCATGGTAAAACCTGGGATCGAACCCGAGACCTCGTCTCAGCAGTCCATTACCCATACCACTAGGCTACCGCGGCTATTATTATTACTTTGATGATATTATATTATCGTATTATGTTACCCAGTAACAACGAAATAACAACCAAGAGGAATGAGTAACAACCAAAAAAAATCCACGTTTGCTTCAAAAATACATAACTCATATAGGTAATCCAGTTTGTCTGACAGTGTCCGAGATTGCATTTCACTGTCATGATTAGGAAGGAAGAGAGAACAAAACCTACTGCAGAGGATTGCATTTTTTGTTCTAGATGTCACTTCCATTTAGTTTCTATTGCATTATCACTGTTTCTTCAGCTGTTCTGCGATAGTTTTCATTGCTTTACAGTGAACTCGTAATAAGGGTTTTTTTTCGAGAAACTGTGCAAAGTCCATCAACCAATTAAAACACATCTGATCCCAAATGCATGATACTAGAACTGTTGAGTGAGGTCAGAGCCTAAACTTCGTCCCTTTCTGACGTTACTCCGACCGTTCGACTCAGTTGACTCAATTGCCTTTAAAACAACTCCGCTTACTTCAATTCTCCGTGGGCCCAATAAACCCCTAGAAAATAATCAATGATATAATCGTCCCACAACCTGAATCCAAGTGGGCCCAGTTTACCACTATCAAATTAGAAAAGGTCAATCTGGTCCCCGGTACCAGTATAAGACTGGTCCCCTAACCCAGATGTACTGCCTTGAAAAGTTTCATAAGTCGACCAGTAGTCCGATAACTAAGGCACAAACCATCAATATGTTGCAAATAACCTTGAAAGGGTAGACAGAGGTGTACTAACACGAAAATTATTAGAAAGAGCATAAAAAATAAATATAAAAAGAATGAAAGAAATAAAGACAGAAAGCACTAAAGAAAGATTATATTATTAACACACTCAAACACATATCTAATGACAATAATAATAATACAACTAAATAAATACAAAGAACAGAAGAAATAGACAACAGTTCAGGCAGGTTATGCAGAGAACCATTTTTCATCTCTGTCCACCGACAGGAACAGGTGAAACGTCAACGCTGACGTCATGAAATGCAATGTACTAATGAATACGGTAGATAAAAAACTAAATTCTTGTAAATATATCCACAATCTTACTTAGCCTTCAGAATCCAAGTGTATATTAAAAGAGAAATAGTATCTCATAGTCTATAAGTAGCAGGTTATCAAATAAATCGACGCTCAGCCCGACCTGCTATAATGAAAACTGCCCTAACATTTACCGTCATTTAGGCTGAAAAATTATGGCAGTGTACCCTTTTGAGATTTTACGTATTTGTATTTTGCTGAAGATCTTCTCTAGAGAGAACCAGTTATGAGAATAAAAGAAAAATATGATAGGTTCTTGTTTATATTTAACTAGCTGACTCGCGCAACTTCATCTGCGTCACACCGTTTCTGCAACATGTTTCACTTCTACTCCGCACCAGTTGGTTGTAGCTTGTATACATATAAACCTTCCTCTTCAATGACTCTATCTATTTAAAAAAAACCGTATCAAAATCCGTTGCGTGGTTTTAAAGATTTAAGCATACAAAGGGACATAAGGACATAGGGATATAGGGATAGAGATCGCGACTTTGTTTTATACTACTATGTAGTAATTGGAACTCAAGTTTCAGTTACTTCAGTACATAATGCAATATACTCCGGTGCTTCACCATCTTACTGCTGTCAACCTCTTAATCCCAAGTGCTAGAGTCAGTCGCAGTTCCGAAAATATCAGAATGTAATATTAAATTTCGTAGTTAAATTGAATCGGAAGAAGTGAACGCTTCGATAGGATTCGAAGCTGGTGTCTTCCACCATCACTCATTCACCATAATTGCACTGCCGACCTAGAAGAAACCTTCTATTTTGAAGAACCCCATAATGTAGTTGCTTGGGAGTCGTTTGATAAAATATCAACACAAAGTCTGAAAACATACCAGGAATTTTTATTAGAATGATTATTAGTAACCGAAATTCAAAATTCAAAATTTAAAAATCATTTATTCTGTATAGATCATTAAACGACACTTACAAAACATCAATATCAACAATATTTTATAAATTAGTAAGCAAATGGACCATATTTTCCCTAACCCTTCCAGCTAAGCTCAATGGGTTATGTTAGGGTTCACGTCGGTAGTGTAATAACCAGGAACTATCCCGGGATCCCTCGATTGCCATCACTAAGCTACTATTCGCTGGGTGCAAAGCGGGGAGTAGGGACAGACGAATCGATCGCAGCGCCCGCCGTGGCTAAAAAAGGAACTCGCGGCGGATGTCATCCTTGCGTATACATAGTGGAGTGTTGTTGTTTATTGTATTTCGTTAAAAATAAAGAAATATGGGTCACGATACCTGCTGTGTTGATAACTGTAAAAACACTGGCGTAAACAGTGCTTGTAAATTCTACAAATTTAAACAAGCACGTTGGAAACAAGAACAACGAATGAAATGGATAACAGCCGTCAAGAAGAAAAAGTAAGTTAACCTATAAAATAACACTTTTATTGTTTAATTATCCATGTAGTATACATTTACATGTTTTTAGTTTTACAATAAACGATTTTAAATACGACGTTTCATTGAAAATATTTCTTTGTTTATTTTACTATTCGTAATGACAACTCGCCATTTGACACTTCAGAGTCCGCCTAAAGTTCATCCGCTAGTTGGCGCTGCCGTCGCGCACCCAGCGAATAAGCTAATCAATTGTCAAGATGTGGTAACACACCTCTATTTCCCCACCTTAGTTAAACAAGACTTTATTCAAATACAAAAATTCAAACCATTACATCCACAATTTCGTAGTAATTTGAGTTATAAATTAATACAGCCAACCATCGTGCAATGGTTGTCATTAAGTCGAATTTTGTTTTTCAAATTAAAATGAAAACCAACCGCATTACCCGGAATCGTTAGTCTTAATTTGAGTCGGCCGGAGTCGGTTGATGAATGAGGCCCGTGCACACGATACGCGATAAGATATGTATACTAATTGTATAGTACGGGGCATATATTTTGCAACTAAAATGTGATCATCATAATTATGCGCAGTACGTGTGTCTTTTGGGTGTCTATTGTATATTTCTGCATTGGTCTGGTCAAGGCTCAAAGAGTAACGTCTATGGCAGTCGTTACTAAGTAAATTGGTGAAATGGCCTATTTAAAAGGGCTGATCACCCATCCGGTCAACGGCGTCCCCACTGAAAGTATTAGTAGTACTACGGTGGTGGACGTACTCATATCCACCAATCATAACATAACATAAACTCACGCCTATATCCCCGAAGGGGTAGGCAGAGGTGCTAGCACCTACATTTCGCCAGTTTATGTTTAGGTCCCAATGTAATGGGTGGCGAGCCTATTGCCATTATCTTGTAAACCTAGGATAAATACACACATAACTTCGAAAATCATCGAAAAGTCATTGGTGTGTGCCATGGTAAACCTGGGATCGAACCCGAGACCTCATCTAAGGAGTCCATTACCCATACCACTAGGCTACCGCGGTTATTATTCATAGATTCTATCAATTTTTGCCTAACATTATATGCCTATAGGTATGCTTTCGTTCTGTTAATGCGTTTGAAGTTCACCCTTGACTGAAAAAAACATGATTACAAATTTTAATTTTGGATATTTAAATTATCATGGTGACTCACATCGCTATTAAAGTTATCGGATAGAGAAAGATATCTTTCATGTATTGTTTGGAGTTTACAATATTTTGGTGCTGTTACAAGCACCATGATTACGGCGAAATTAGAGTGTTGTTGGTTAACGGTAAAAAGAGGAGTAAAGATATCGATCTACCTTCATTCTGAAAAACTCAGAAATTCCACAGAGCACTAAAAATATTTAATAGGTCCAACAATTATTATTAACCTTTTCTGAACTTAGTTGGAAACCACCTAGCTTCTAAATTTCTCATAAAGCCACAATACATACAGCATATTAGAGTACGCGTAATCAAAAATTCTTAGTAATCAAAACAAGGGTTTCAATACACCTCTGCCTACCCCGGGGCAGGTTATCAAGGATACTCAAGCTTGATTTTAAACTCATACAGAGTGAAATCAAGCGTTAAACAGTCGGTGTGTGTGCGCATGCTTTAAATTGAAATGCACAGTCAGCCCGCGCGTGATTGACGAGCGGCAGCGGTAAGCAAATATGGCGAGTGCGTTTACACTGCACGACGGGGCTACGGGACCCGGAACATAGGGAACATGTATGTTGTCATTTTCTCGATTTAGATAAGAACAAAAGGGAAAAAGACTGGTTTTAAATAACAACATTATTTTTAAATTGATTGAATGTTGGAAAAAGTGAATGTCTTGATGGAACTCGAACACGCAACCAGTCTTTAACACTCTGACCACTGAGTAACTAGACCACGTATAGAACAGTGCTCAATGATCAGAGTGATATCCCTGTAAGAGAAATCGATTTAAAAAGTGAGCAAATTAACTTAAATCTCAGTAAACATTATGTTCATTTGAATTACCTACGAGTAGTGTGGTCAATTGGAGATGGAATGTTGTGAGGAGAAATGAGAGAAGAAGGAAAGAAGAATAGAAGAAGGGCTTTGACAATATCATGAACTCTACATATGTCAGTGTTTTTGATACTAAATGTATAATATATAAACATCTTAATGTGAATTTGTAGGATAAATGGATAGATGAATTTACCTAAAATAATCTAAAGTACTACATCTTTAAGTTATGTTTGTGTGACTATTATGTAATCCTCAAAGTATAGGGTTAACATATAACACATTGGAAGAATCAAGTACATTTACATAAGAGCATACATACACACATACACATACATAAACAGGGTGTTAGGAAAAATAGCATAAGAAAGAATTACCAAATCATAATTTATTTTATGCCAATATGTTGTGTTCTAGGAGTACTACCAGGGACGTTCGGCTTCAGGAGTGTTCTCCTTACACTCTGTATATAGTAAATAGATACACTTACATATAATACTTACACTAATATAGTCTTATATATTAAAAGAAAAACATAAACTCCTTCCTCCTTCTTCCAGAAACATTATAAACATACTCCACCCATTACAATCTATACATAACGATAAAATACGTAGTACATACCAAACTATATCCTTTTTCAATTTACCAAAAGTACAGCTATCAACAGAAGCTGATGCCTGTCTGATGTATATGATAAATGTGAATTCCGACCACAACCACACGGTATCTTCCAACCCGTTTGCTAGTCGTGTCGTTCCCGTGAACAATAAATCTAACCCGTCGAACGTCGAGTTATTAAATTTGCACACGCGTCGTAATTATCGGTCGGACTCAGACATTCTCCTATTTATTTGGAAGCTTACATTGTTCATTATGCTTAGTAATAAAAGGGTTGAGATAATCTCTATTGTTCTGAGTTGCAAATTAAAATAAAGCGTATGTCGTAGCAGGTAGAAGAGTATATTCCTCTCGGATTTTGTATAGTTACGCGTGTCTACGATATACATGAGTATACAGGACTTATGAGACCTGCTTATAGAGGAGATCAAAAAAATTTAAGTTCCCATACCTTTCGTAGGTAGCCCTTTAAGAGAAAACCAAGATGTGTACGTCACATCTTGCATAAACTGGAAAGTCTTACATAATAAGGGGCAACCCTATTGGCATCTATGGAGCATGTTTTGAGGCACCATGCTTCTATTGATATATCCCTTTTTTTCTATCGCACGGAAATCCTCACGGATGTCCCCTCGTCGAAACCGCGCGGGTGTTTATATCGTACGCAATTGACTAAAACCGCACGGCCGTCTTGAGCCATTAATATTAAATCAATACATAAAATATTTGCCAGCATGCGAGCATTTATGATAGCATGTGCTCTCTGCTCATTCCGTGGAGAAAACTGCGATTGTATGTTTGTATATATATGAGAGATCATACATCGAACAAAAACACAAGCAAGTATTGAGTTCGTCATCTGTCATTTCAAAATCAATCAATTACAATGGTTCGTGAAAGGACTTTCAGTAGAAAAAAAGATATTTTATTACTTTTACCGATATGCCATAAAATATTAAAATGATTGATGATATGAAATTTAATTCTATTCATTGAATAAAAATATTTAGAAAAAAATATTTATGTAATCTGGTGAATTTGGCAGAGTGTGGTCATAATGACTTATTAGTTATTGATAACACACTGCGACTTTAGGTAATCTGTGACTGCGAGCTTCAACTTCACCAGATTAATAGGTATAGATTAGTAAGAAGTTATCTTGGAACCGCTGCAGTACTTGCTTTTGACAAGAAGACTTGCTGAGTTTTTCAAAAAGAATGAGTATGAGCACATATATGATGAGATCATCACTATATAGTATAAGACAAAGTCGCATTTTTTGTCCTTATGTACCTTTGTATGCTTAAATCTTAAAAACTACGCAACAGATTTTAATGCGGTTTTTTTAATAGATAGAGTGGTTAAAGAGGAAGGTATATATGTATATAACATCATGCTACAACCAACAGGAATGAAAAATGTTGCAAAAACGGGGTGACGCAGACGAAGTTGCGCGGGTCAGCTAGTCATATATATAAATATTAAAATATTTTCAGTAATTGTGGGTTTAATTTCTATCTATCAAACTACCACGCACCATCACCTTCTTTGCGTTAGCCCCAGTCCTATCCGAAATCGTCACCTCGGAATTCGAGGTCTTCAGTAAATAAACTACTACTGAATCCTGTATAACACAAATCATGAAACTAATTTGAAGGGTTAACGACATTACAGACTGTTTCTAAAAAGAACTAATTCAAAAATATTAACAAATAAAAGACCTTAACCTTGTCGTCTGCGGTCAAACCAACAACACTATCACGCGATTATTACAAGTACTCACGAAAAATTAAACGTAGGCATGTCACAGCCATCGTGAGCTATTTACACCCAATATGTCGCTCAGTAGGGAGCAACCACTATTTACGACCACTTCACACCACAAATCCGAAAAGGTACACAAATAAAACTATCAAAACAGCAGTACCTACCCGTTTTATTCTATGACCTAAGTCCCTATTTCCATATGCATGAGTGGCAGACGAACAAGCTAGCGCTGTTATTTATATATCCCACCCTCTGTTATATTTTCCACTCTATTACATTGGCATAAGGTGGTTTATTCAACGCGTGAATTCTCGAGAGTCCATTTGACTAGCACACATTAGTAAAAGTTCCCCGGGCTCCCGGTGTACGGTGGCCATAAGGGAGAAATTTGAAGGACTCTCAGAGTTTGTCGGAAGTAATATATAGTAGAGTCTACGTGAGTAAATGCTTCTAGCTTATTATTAAACTAAGTAATGCTGTAAAGGAAAGTTTGTTGCATGCGCGTGAGAGTTATAAAGTCTTAGTACTTTGAAGGAAATACTGAAGTCTATGTGGTTTTAGGTAAGTAAGGTAAGATTTTGAGTGTTAAACACATTTTATACTCTACGTGCTTGACTTATTTAGATGATTTTGTGTTATTTGCATTTCTCTACTTCTTTAACTGTGACTAGAACTGAGTTTGCATAACGTTCAATATAACTAATATTTCAACAAAATAATGTAACCTCAATTATACTTAAAAACAAAGATTCTTAAGATCCTTAAGAAAACATTATATTTACATTCATGACAAAAGTAAAACTAATAGACAGCGAAGAATCTATAATTGTTTCTCATGGTCACCCTACTTCTCACTATCCGAAATAAAATATTTATAGAACTGAGAGCACTTTTTCTCTTTGATTCAGTGGTTTTATTGGCTTGGCCGTTTCGCAGTAATAAATGCGTTAGGGGTGCCTCACCATAAATAAAATTAGTCACAATGAATGATTCTTTTAAGTTGATTCGACCGTCATATTACTGATATCGTTTTATGGTGTTATGTTATTTTTATCGCCGGCGGTAATATAGATAATTTTTATTAGGAATATCTCTGTATGTCTCGATTTATGGTCACTTTAGTCCGGTATAGTTTCTGATATGATATTGTGGGGACACAGTGGTGTTAAAAGGACTAAACAAAAGAATTCTTAGTGGGTCTTCAATGGTATTTGAATTGTCTTTATTTGTAAACTATGAATGGCGACCTCTGTGGCGTGGCGGTAATAAACGCGACTACTACGTAGAAGGCGTGCGTTCGATTCCTACTGAGTGCTTATGTTTGTGTACATACATGCATATATGAATATTTGCAATGGTAACACCTAGTGTTTCTATGTATAACATGCTATGCTTACCATGGGTCTAAGTGACGTTGTGTAGATTGTCCTAGGATTTATTATTTAGTATTGTTAAGTGCCAAAGTAGTAAAATTAAAAGTTACTTAAATCACAAAATATCAATCATAACAATCAGTTTATTGCCATTTTCTAAATTGCAATTAATTGCTTGATAACTATTAGTTTGGTTTATATTTAAAATGTTAAAATTGCCACTGTAAAACTTGAAGCGTGATAGAAATTAAAAAAAATCACAAGTCATAAAAATATTACTTACAAGCGAAATAAAAACAACATCTTTCTAGTGTGATGTTCACGTTTTCTATCCGATTTCCCTATTCAACAGGTATTGTTCTCGTGTTTGTATTTGAAACCCCATGGCGTACGGTAAGCTTTGAACTTGTGGCATTAAAAATATTCAGACATTTCCTGGTACTACTTATACGCATATATATAAAAGGTAATTGATATAATTATCTCAATAATTTGAAAGTTATACTACTGTAATGTCTGACTATCGCTCCCATAGATTCCTTAATAGTAAAAATTTTAAAAACAGACTTGAGCTGAGACAAGGTCTCGGGTTCGATCCCAGGTTTTACCACGTCACACACCAATGACTTTTCGATGCTTTTTGAAGTTATGTGTGTATTTATCGCAGGTTTATAAGTACCCGGTTATTGGGAATAGGCTCACCACCTATTAGGACCTAAACATAAACTGGCGAAATGTGGATGCTAGCACCTCTTCGTACCCCTTCGGGGATATAGGCGTTACTTTATGTTGTGTTATGTTTTATTGCACAAGTCTATGGTATTAAAATTACAAAATAATTAAGGCCAGGGCTCACTGGAGAGGTTTTATGTTGTCAGTGGGAAGACCGAAGGCTTAAATTGTCACTACTATGTGATGAAATCCTGATTTGTCTACTACACTGACAGAACAGAAATTCTCTTAAGATTATTTATAAGTACCTACTGTTGATTGATAACACTTAGTGGAACATAATTATTGTTATACATGATTGATAACACACTTGAACTTCTCCACTGTATTTATTATTGTACCTTACCGGTGTCGCCTTGCGGCATTCTGTGTAGAACCGGTAAAGAGTTAGTAGTGTAGGTTATGAGAGTTTTTTTTATTTATTTATTTATTTATTTATTTATTTATTTAATAATCGTCTACAACCATTATTACAGGCCTAAAACCCAATGCAATGGGGGTATAATTATCTACACAAGTGACTATAAATGGACTACAAATTTTTTACATTATTGGTAACACACTCCCACCTCCCTCTCCTCTCTACAAGGTCGACAGCACGGGTGTGACGCCCATGGTGTCAACCACTATACATAAAGTGACCCGCCCATATGCTTGTTTGCCACCTTAGTTGTATAAAAATATAACACTATAATGTTATTTTGTTATTGCGCAGACCGCTTGTAATTTTTATTTAATTGATATACTTCTAATTAGTAAGGCAAAATTGACAGAGATAATCTAGAATTAGGGTATTACTAATTGGTTTACTGCCTCAGTATTATATAAGAAGAGCTTACTCATAACCAATAGTGACCAAATATTGCCATAAGTTTACGTAAATACTACTGATGGACCCCGTGGTCCACTTAGTACCCCTCCTTTCAATTTTTATAACACACCCGGCTTTTATGAAAATTACAATACTGCCGTCTGACCTGCCAATACCGTCAAGAAAATCTGTGCCAAACCCTTATCCTATTAAAGTTTGACGAATGGATATTGATAATAATAATATAACACCAAATATATTCCGATAAAATATTAAAAAAATAGTTACGAGTCAACACTAAGGTATACCTAATATTCCTAAAGTACCTTGAAGGTACACATACTGACTAATTTAACACTGGCGTCGCCATGACATAACACGCGACCCGTGACGGATTGGGGGAAAATATGCTATTTTAATACAAAAAGGACGCTTGCCCTGCGAACATGGACATTATAACAGTTTTTATTTATAAACATTTTATAAACGACGCTTTTTAATTTAAGTCTTTTTTGTTTTTCTTTTTCATATTAGTTTTAATTTTATTTCAATAATTTGTTAATTAACTACAATATTTAAATAGAGATTATCACGAAAATATTTTATTTCACGGGATTTATCATTTGAAGACCAATTTTCTTTATCTTAAACCATCGGATAAGGAAAAAGTAATTGAATTGTGTGAACAATTGACTGAAAATAGGTTATATTTGTATCTATTAAATCAAACATTTTTTAAACAAAAGCATACCAAGTAACAAATATACCTACAGTGTGTCTTCGTGATGATCGTTCTGTAATTTAGGAGTAAAAGCGTTACAAAACATTATAATAATGATTATAATATTTAATAATCTGATTGGTATTTAATCAAATAATCAAAAATAAAATGTATAATATCTAGGAGATACCTAGATAAAAGTTAGTGGGAGGTTAATCCGTACATTTTTCATGGGGTATTGTCTACCGTGGTCCGTGGTAAACGGGAATAGCTGACTTACTGATATAAGTGCAATTTCAAATAGTAAATTATTCTCGGGATTTAACCGCAAGCGTCGACTGTTAGGGCGTGTGCACAAGGATTTATATTTAAATGTACCCTTTTTCATCATTTAATTTCTAGTTTGCATTTGAAATTCTCTCTCTTGTTTTTTTCTTTGAATCCTACGGGGACTGCCGTCTAAATTGGATATTCCAGGATCAGATGAGGTTGGCTAAGTTCCTAAAGGTTGATAGGTGTGAGGCATATTTGATTTTTTTTTTTAGTTTACAGATGATGAATCATCATCAAACCTCAAACCAAAACCAAAACATCAAAATATCATCATTTTTATTTTTAAAAGTTTTCCTTAAATAACCTCTCACTCACCACATTCTGCTGTCCTGATAAGTTTACTTTATAATAAGTATTGAATTCAGCCATCTATGTTACACACATATAACTAACATATATTACTAGAATTCATTGTACTAAAACCCTTTCAAATACTACGAAAACGACTACAATTTAAACTTACATATTGATCAATTAAATTATTCATGATTTGGATAATGTTTGTTTATTTTAGTTTATTAGTCACCTAGCAATTAATCAGTAAATTGGGTCATTGTTATCGGTTCGTGTTGTTTATTATTTAATAGCTGACCCGCGCGACTTCGTCTGCGTCCGTTAACCTTCTTGATTCATTATTTCTATTGCAAATGTATCATAATTAGTTTCGTAGTTTTAAAGATGTAGGGACAGACAGCGGGAAGCGACTTTGTTTAATACTATGTAGCGATAAAATAGCCTATATGTCTACCCACTTATTAGACGGTTATTTAGTTATTGAAATGGTTCTTTGAAAGACTCAATGATCGACTTTCGACGGTTTAGTTTCGTCACACGGTTTTGTTGACCATAAACATGTTAACTACCAATCTTTACATAAATTAAGAAAAGTTTTTAAAGTTTAAAGTTTTATACCATTTCGATTTTAAAATTTAGAATTTAACTAAATTTTTCACATTAATTTAAACTTTAAGTCTAATGACTGTATTAAACATCATCACGCCATCAAAAGTACCAACTCATAAATAAGACATTTTAATAAAAGTACCAATAAATCAAATGTCAACTTAAAATCCACATTTAATACCCATCTTAAACATTTAAATACACCACTTAAAAATGAAAAAAGCACCATTGTATCCACCCCTTAAAACACCATCCCTAAGATTTTAGTTTTTTCTTTACAATACGACTTGAATAATAGCGATTTTATTTTTAATACACACTGGCTAACCAAGTTGAAGTCTTTATTAACGATGCGACATTACTACCACTTCTTGTTCTCAAATGAAATTAAACCTAAATGGAATGAACCTAGAGTTGTTTTAAGTATAACAAGATACTTTCACAGGGAAATAAAAAGGATTATTGTTAATGGGCATGAAGCTTAAAGCGTTCGTATTCGTTTACACGTGTTTATAGTTTGTATTTACGGAAGTCTATATTTGTGAACATGTGGCTTCCAAAGTAGCGGTTGTGTGACAAAAATAATAGGATTAGTTGTAAATTTGAATGGAAAAAAGTCAACTTCAGGACGGGGTCAGAACCGACAATTTTTTTTTGTGTGGTATGCTTTTTGTTGCTGGTACAACGCTTTCCTTATCACTACATGGGTAGTATAAAACAAAGTCCCGTTCTCTGTCCCTATATCTCTATGTTCATATCCCTTTGTATACTTAAATCTTTAAAACTACGCAACGGATTTTGATGCGGTTTTTTTAATAGATAGAGTGATTGAAGAGGAAGGTTTATATTATGTATATAACATCATGCTACAACCAACTGGTGAGGAGCAGAAGTGAAAAATGTTGCAAAAACGGGGTGACGCAGACGAAGTTGCGCGGATCAGCGATTGCTTATTAAATACAGGACTGAATTCAGAAATCTGTATATCTGCTGTAAGTTTTTATAGAAGCTTGTATTGAAGCATTCATAATGCAGATTACATTATGAATGCTTCTGCTGTGTGCGATTCTTAGTTTTAAGTATGATATGTATTTTGTACACAAGACAACAACGATAGCCTGTCTAGTGATATAAGTATTATACAGATCTTTATATTGATTTTGGCAAGCAGAAAAGGTCACCAGTGTTCGACATGTATGTGTGTGTAACAATAACTCGTTTCCTCACTCACACACACCTACACACTTGCAAATTACAATTGATTCAAAACCATTCGTATTTATTTATCTTCAATCATCAGTTTACATTTTCTTCAATAATAGTACTCATAAAATTCTTATTACTACTATATGAACGTGGTTTTTGATATCATGTTAGTAAGCCTTTGTGACCCCGGGGTTTACAGATACGCTTTTGAAAAGTTTAAACAGCGTAAGGTTTTGAGTTCGATTCCCAGTCGAATTTTACTTTTTGAACTTTTAATATTTGTATATCTTTATGTTAATTATTTACCTATTAAGGGAATGTTTAGGTAACATCACAAAAGTATCTTGATATTTTAGTTATAATTTTATAGCAACTTAAATCAGTAGTATTTTTATTATTACTGAGCGAGTATTGTTGCACACACATGATTGCATGAATGTTTCTCGTATGTATTGGAATTTATGCTACCCTCATTCTCATGATTAAAATAACATGATAATTTTAATTTTATCTGTCAACAATTGGATTCGTTGTGCTTTCCACACGGTTAATAACAACTTTTTTATTTATAAAAATGAATCAACAAGTTACAACTATTATGAGAGCGCATATTATTACTTTGCATGAGTAAAATATTTCAATACATGAAATATCTCGAAAATTGAACATATCGGTAAGTAGTATTTTCTGCAATTTATTATTATGAAAGTTATTTGATTTTATAATCCTGAATAATCTATTATTTCTTCCAATATTAATAATGAACAAAAATATATAAGTAAATAAATTTTACAGAATTTTAACAAGGAATTTTATTACTTTATTTTCATTACAGATGGAAGCTGTGCAGCAGTGGGTGCGCCGATATGGCGATTCAGGCACCATAGACCGTCTTCAGCCTGGCCCCAAAGCCTTTGCCTACACCGATGCGTGTTCTTTGCATAAAGAGGTGGTGGAAAAACATATAGGTAGAAAACCCCTTTATGTCCACCCGTGTTATGACCACCAAACACCATGTTACATTGCAAACCGTAAGGAACCATCTTCGGGCGGCTGGGATCAAATGTCGCAGACCGGCAAGAAAAATTTTGATGTCGGATCTTCATCGTCGAAGTAGGTTAAGTTTTGTCAGGGACTATTTAAATTTTGACTGGTGCAACAATATAGTAATATTTAGTGACGAAAAATGTTTTAAATCAGACAAGGATAGACGCAAAATTTTATGGAGAAAAGCAGGTGAGCGATATTGCCAAAAAATATTCTACCGTGCAGGTCTAGTGGTCATATTACTTTAGGGTACTGGAGTTGGATGTCCTCTTATTATTATTATCTCTGTTTAATTACATTGTAAGTCTGTATTTTAGTGGTTTCAATTATACTTAGGTATATATACTCCGGTATAGATAACTTGGAATAATTAAAACCTATATACTTATACCTATATACCTATTATATACTATATACTTATACCTATATACTTATACCTATATACCTATTATATACTATATACTTATACCTATATACTTACTATCTAATATATAGGCAAATTTAAGCAAATAAATGACTATTATTTCTATTTATAATAAAAGTTGGAATATGTTGCGCCATTTCTTCGCACTAGTGCCTAGGAACTAAAAGATGTAGGTAATTATGTGGCATCATTTTGACAAATAAAGAAATTGAACTGTAAATAAGTGAGTGATGTTATTGTTAACGAAATGAGAAGTTATTATATTTGCATATAGTATAATTTCTAAACGTTAACATGGTGATTCACTACACTTTAATTACTGAAAGTTAATTAGTTTACCTGCGTCCATACTTGTCTGATTTAAACATCCAGAAGGATAATATTGAATAACCTATTCATTATATAAAGAATGTTTAATGTATAAACCTAAACGTATTGCACTCGGCTACGCCCGCTTGGATTTCAATTATCCCGCACAATAGTATATGACTATTCTTAGGTCTACTAAATAAATAAATAACTAAATAAATAAATAACTAAATAAATAAATAAATAAATGATGTTGTTTTATTTTCCATATTATTATTATTTTTGAGATTACGGAACACTTAGTATAAAAGTCGACTGTATGGTTCTTTAATATCACAAACAAAATAAAGAACTAAAATAAAACTATTAATTAATCAGACCGCCTATATCAATATAGCTGAGGTTCGAACTCGCAACCTTCGCATTGCCATTACGCCTATAATACCACTCAACTACGTGAGCCTGTGGTGTATTGGTGAAATTTACCTTCTCATTCGATGGCAGGCAAATCACTCACTAACACATATTCAATCGTTCACAATTCACTGGCACACATAAACACAAAAACGCACACATATGTGACTTGAAAGAAATGAGTTATTGTTATTGATATTGACTGTTCTCACACATATGTAAAACATACGGGTGCTTCTTCCACTTGACTCAAGTCATAAATAGATTGTATTAGATGGTTAGGCTATCATTTTTGCTTTGTGTACCATTCACGTTGTGTATGCTAACTATATTTGGACTACTGTCTAGATCTGATATATAACTCAATTCACAATGTTTTTGAAGTGACAGTAATCTGTAAGCGTACCTTGAATAAAAAAAAAGTTGTTGATGACTTTGAAATTCCGCATTTTAAATTCATTGCCACCAATGCGAATGTACACCATATCAATCTATTTCAATCAATTATCCTATCATAGGTCTCTCAATGTTGGTGGCCAGATCAGTTAATACACCGTTTTATTTTGATTTCACTCTCGCAATTTGCGTATTTTTCAGACCTACGTAAGAAATAAAAATCCCTCAAGAAGGAAACAGCTGATGATTCGCAAACGTCTGAACAGTTATCGATCACAACAGTTTTCAACAATAAACTGCATCAAAATGAGCCGATCTGTTTGCGAGCTATGATGCCACGACAAATAAACTGATAAACATACATAAAAATACAAAGCAAACAGTTTAAACGGGGGTAAAACAAGGTTTCAATCAAGAGAGATGGTGTAGGAACACGGTTCCTGTTTATTGCAACTCCACACCTGAACTATTAAGCTACTAGTTTTCTCTAAGCACACGATTAAGTTTTTCAATGGCAACATTATCTTAACGTTGATTACATTTATTTTTACCTCTAGCCATCCCAAGCTTTGATCGTATAACAGGTTTGGTTCCGCTGAAGAACAAATATCTGCCTCTGATAACGGTATATTAATTACTACTTATGTTTTAATACTTTCATTATATAGGTACGTTATAATCTGATAGGTATAGAGAGATTTTGACTACATCAAATAAAAGAGTAGGAACTTTTAACTATAGGGATAAACTACTACGACCTCCGTGGCTTGGTAGTGAACGCGACTGCTACGCAGGAGGTATGATTCGATGCCCGCTTAATGCAAATATTTGTGTGAATATTTGTCGCAAAATGTCAGTATCAAGCAAATGGACCAACGGATCGAAACGCGACCCCGGCCTGAGAAGACTCCGGCAAGAAACTCAGCAGTCTTCTCTTTTTTTTGGTCTTTTTACAATCATTTACTTAGTCTAGATACAAAAATTATAGTTTTTCGTGCTATAGTTATTCGTGCTAAGGGCACCGTACTGCGTCTTCCTGATCCTGCTTTGAGAGCCTTCGTGATCCAAGTGCCGTTCCAAAGCTTTGCAATTTAGAACACGAGATTCACTACTCTAGTATGCCGACGAGAAATGTCATCATCATGAAATTTTGGTCACGTGACACCTTTTTTCAGCGATTTCATAGAATGAATTTCTGTGTCAGAAAGTGAAAACTCTTCAGTCTTCTTGAGTAAAAGGCCGCCGCGGTAGCCTTGCGGTATGGGTAATAGACTGCTGAGACGACGCCTCGAGTTCGATCCCAGGTCTTACCATGGAACACACCAATGACTTTTCGATGCTTTTCGAAGTTATGTATGTATTTATCGCAGGTTTATAAGTGCCCGGTTAATGACAATAGGCTTGCTACCTTTTACATAGGGACCTAAATATAAAGTGGTGAAATGTGGGTGTTAGCACCTCTGCCTATCCCTTCGGGGATATAGGCGTGAGTTTATGTTATGTTGTTATGTTCTTGAGTAAAATGAACCATCTCATACTACCTTTACGTTCAAGGACAGTTTTGTTCTTATTATAGCCGTAAAAACCAATTCAAAATATTACCATTAGATTCATATCGCCGACTTTAAGGCCTCTAACAAGTAAGTAGTTGATCCAAAACCACGGTTCTTAAATAAACACCGGTGTCTCGCGGTTAATTCATCGCGTCAAGTGATTTGTTTCCACAAATCCAAGTGCATTTCACGTCAGACGTGTGGTTTCAAATGAACAGACTACCGAATTTGGTTTATTTTTCATTCCGTTGTTAGAATCGTTCTCGGAGTACGTTTGGAAGGTAAAAGTTTCGTCACCTCCATGATTTATGTTTGAACTTATTGAGTATCAAGAAAAAGACACAGATTCAAAAGTAACAACCTGTTTGTGTTCAAGCTTTTAAATACTACTAAGGTGATATAAATGAACTACAGTAGTTCGTTATCAGGGTTTAGGCGCATTAGGGCTAATTTCAGGTGTGATTAAACTTCTTCGTTACCGATTTTTTTTTTGTTTATTTAGGACACATTAATTTTACTTCACCCCTCCTGATGGTAAGCTGAAGGCAAAGTCTCAGGAAAGAGGATCACCATTACAAACACGTAAAGTATTACAATGGTGGCTCACACAACTCAGCTTGACAGCCTCATCAGATGCCTTTTCACGCCGCGCTTAAATGACCCGGGACTATAGGAAGAAGGAAACACGTGAGCTGGTAAGGAATGCCAAGACTTAATGGTACGGTAGAGGAAAGACTCACGAACCGCTTGTAATCTCTATAGTAAAAAGAACCGATAATTATGGAGTAGCATTTGAAAGATACATAGACTACATTTTTTAGCAAATCAATAGTGAGATCAATAGCTCGCACTGATTTCCAAATTAATGTCATGTATTCTGTAATGATTAATTACTACAATTAAAAATACACTTACAACAATTGAAAAGTATCCTTAAAGAGCTCCCTTAATTGTAGTAGAATAACATTTTCAACACAAAAATACATCGCTCAAAAATTGAAAATAAATATACAATTCAAAATTAAATTTATACTTAAATCTATTCCGTTATATGAAGACGTTTAACATCGAATAACTTAATAGAGAACTATAAAATGACTGCATAAATTATATGTTATCATTTCCATCTCTGACCAGTCCACCATCCAGATAGTAGAGAGAACACCCACGTACATGAAATATTATCGAGGTCCCAGCCTGACATACATGAAAACATATTTCAAGCTATACCTGTTGGCGTGGTTTGTCAAACATTTGATACAGTACACTCCATTTGTTATGCTCAGTTTAGAATGGCTATATATCACAAAGCTGTATGTAATATGAGCGTTTTGTTTCAAATTCATAAATACACAAATATTGTTACGAATTTATTATTTGAGAATTTACAATATGTGGCGGAATGTGTGATGAATCAAGTGTGACCTACAGAGATGTGACATTTTAAATGAAATGAAAGCTTTTTGTTTTGTTTATTTTATGTGACAGAGCTTTGGATATTGTTTTACATTTTTATTGAATAACTTTAGCTATTAGTGGTATGGGTAATGGACTGCTGAGACGAAGACGAAGACCAATGGCTTTTCGATGCTTTTTGAAGTTATGTGTTTATTTATCGCAGGCTTATAAGTGCTTCTTCTTCTGCGGTTAATGGCAATAGGCTCGCCACCTATATTACATTGGGACCTAAATATAAACTGGCGAAATGTAGGTGCAAGCACCTCGGTCTACCCTTTCAGGGATACAGGCGTGAGTTTATGTTATGTATGTTATGACAGCTGTAACAAAATAATAAGAAATGTATCATAAAATGGATAGCATTTAGGAAGTACCTACTGTTTTAGAAGATCGAATTTAATTTATCCAGCTACCAATAAAAACAAAATTTAATATAGAGTTGTAAAATCTTGCAATAAATTTTCAATCAAAATATAAATAATGGAAATAGCTATTAAATTACAGGAATAACGAACTCATGAATCTGTAAGAAAATTGCGGCAATTGTTAGGACCTATTATTAATATAAGTGAAAGTATCTGTTTCTGATATGTATAATAATTTTAATACATAAAGCGGACGAATAAAATTAAAAGGCTAAGTCCTGTGTCGTTAGTCATGCCAACATCTGGCGCGACTGTTCCCGCAGTCTAACGTCTGAACATTTTATACCGAACACTACTTAATATCTTAGTTTTGAAATAAAAAATTGCGGTATAAAATAAAATATTACCTAAATAAACTAAAACTATGACTTTTCCTCATTTTAATTCGCAAAATAAGTCAAAATATAAACAATTAAAATTAAATCCAAATTTAGAACTTTTTGGATTCCTTACAACATTTCAGAACTATACGCATATAACGGAACGTAGACCGAGATTAATGAGAAATTCTCTTGCTCGTAACGATCATTATACTTTTCTAACGTTTCGGGCGAGTCAAGAAATTTATTTCTCAAAATCTTTAGAACTATATAGGTATTGTAAGAAAGATTAACTTTAGAATTTCTTTATACCTATTCTTATACTCGGTAAATATAACACAGTATAACTGTTTTATAAATTCAAATGCTTTATGGTTTACTTACGCGTCTATCTCTGATACGGTAAGCAAAAATATATACAATCTACATTTCACAAGAATTTGTATTTTTTTTTCAAGCTTGACTTACAGCAGGATAAATATAAGTACTCACCATCGTTATCATTCTTGTGTTATTCCCGGTCGCATACGACGCCGTTATTTCAGAGTTCAGGGTCCGTTTTCTTTTTCAGCCTAACTGCGTAGTGGCTCAACTTTCATATTTTCCGCGAAGCGAATACCATTCGGCCTTTACAATATAGGTGATATCGAGCCACTGCAGATGCAAATAGCCATATTCTTGCATGCAAATATTTGTACCGAGTGGGGAACGAACTCGCGGCTCCTGCGTAACAGTCGCGTTCACTACTGCAACGCCACAGAGAACAATATTATTTCGCCACCGCTAAACGAAACATTAATTAATAATCACAAGAAAAGGGTTAAGAGCTTATCTCTGATTCTAATTTATAAGTATTCAAAACTTCAAAACAGTAGCCCAGTAGGTCAGGATAAAATCAATTTCAAATTTCCCACACCAACATCCGAATAAACTTTGATTATTAGCTATAAGTAGGCCCCACGCGAGCAAAGAAGGTATAAATATAGAAATAACCCACTTAGGTAAATATATTTTCAAATTATGTTCCATTATTATTTAATAGTAAACATCAAAAACACATTAAACACTACTAAGTATAACAAAACGTTCCGAAACATTAATACGTAACCCGCAATCGCTACTTCTTTCGTACCAAATTCGTCCAATTGTGCGGGTCGATGCGACCGCACTACGAACGGGTTAAAATGTTTTCCGTGTTCACGTCATGGTTGTCACCTGGACGAAACGCATTTAACATAAACTATCGCTGATTTTGTGGCGGCCGGCCGTTCAGAGGCCCTTTCAAAAGCAGTAATGGATCTATTGTTGTGTGTATTTGTCGCTTCAGTGTTTGTGAAGTTGGTCTGCTAAATGAAAATTGCGCGTTTCGGGTTTGAATTTGGAATAGAATGTTTGATAGTGTAGGAAATGAGTGTGTTACATTCTATGGATTCTCTATATACAGGCTGATCTTTTTTTATCTTTTTTAATTAAATTAAGTAAACAAATGTATAATTGTAATGGAATTTAAGTAACACTGCCTTGATGACGGTAATTAATAACTACTGCGTTTGAACTTTCAAGTTTAACACTGACTCGGGTAAAAACCTATTTATTGGATATCCATCATTTCCTGTGCCAACCTCTTTTGCTAAAGCCGTTCATACTTTGCACCTTTTTTACAACATTACTATTATCTCATCTCATAGAATGTCCATACAACGACGTTCATGGCGTGATGGCAGTGAACGCGACTGCTACGCAGGCGGCGTGCGTTCGATTCTCGCTCAGTGCATATATTTGTGTGCATGAATACGAATATTTGCATTGTTCTGGATGTTTCTATATATAATATGTATGTACAAAAAAAAGTATCTAAGTATGTTTATCCTAATTTTAGAATTCATAACACATGCTAGTTAAACTATATTTACCATCGGTCTAGGCAGCGTTGTATAAATTGTCTTAGAATAGAATATTATTATTGGAATAGAATATTATACCACGACAGTCGTCCACCTGACATTTAGTATCTCGTGAAGACCTACATTAATCCTTTATTTAGTATACTTGAGCCTCCTCCTTTGTAGTTCTCAGACATGCTTTAAAAAACAAACACTGTTTAGACAGACATAAGTTTTGTGTTATAAACGAACAAATAAATGTTTACAGTCGCACCATAACTAAGTAAGAGTATAAAACTTAAGCTGACCAGCTTAGCCAGACAATAAAACGCTTGAGCAGATTACAATCGGCCATAGACTCCAATCCTTACCCTCTTAACTAGAGGACGAGGGACCTCTATTTTAGTTCTATTGCCGTTACCATTGCTTCTATACTAACAAATATTATACAGTGTGTAAGGGAATATGAATTTTAAAAATCGAAAAAAGAAAATTGCGTTGCCGTAATTTTTTTTTCTTGCCAAATATGTTGTGTACCTACCAAGGGCCTTAGGTTTCGAGAGTGTTACACCCTGTATATGCGATGTAGGTACGCAATAGATGTAGTAACAGAAGTAGGACATGACGGTATCTCCCGTCCTAATTGAGCAGTCCGACTGGGGAAGTCCCTCCGCCCGACAGAATACCACGCCTAATGATAATCTTGTTGTGTTTCCAGTGGTGAGTAGGGTAGCCAGAGCTTATTGGAAAAGTTTTGTGCTGTCGATGGGAAGATGGAGAAATCCTTCTTTGTCTTCTGCACTGACGACACTGAGACTCTTAACCTCCTAATATCGTATCAAAACGTCGTATCATACCTATATATAAAACCAGGTAACACCTACATCTATATTGTATCAAAATAAAGTCTCCTAAAACTAATTTACCGGCTTGTATACCCGATAAGTATCCCAGTCAGATAACCCAGGCTATTACCAGGGATCACCCAGGCGTGGGAGCAGGACGGCACGCTCGTTGCGCACCGATTTATGACTGCATTAATTTGACTTAATTCTTCTATTTATTGCGTATTTTGGGGGTGCTGAGGTGAATGGAGACGCTTCAAAAGGATAATGACTTGTGGTGTAAAATGCTTACTCAGTAGTTTCGGCGTCATATTTGTCAAATCTTTGTATAGTTTGTTGAGATTTGTAAATGGAATAACTACATAACATTGATAACCATACTATACATTCATAACCCTGTTATTCTGTGCGGAATAGGGATTCTCCAGATCTAATAGGAGCCTTAGAAGGTGGTTAACCGATAGATCGGTTCCGTATCCGACAGTAATCACAGGTCGTGTACAAAATACCTGCCTGACGGCGATAGGTTCGCCCCTCTATTACGTGGGTGTGAAGAACATAGTTCACGAAGTGTGGGTGTTAATACACCTCTGCTAACCCGGTTAGGGATTTACAGGTGTAAATATTATGTAATAGACCAGTGAAAAACAAGATTGCTCCTGTGTTATTCTAATAGAAAAAGTTCTAATGTAAGTAAATGGCATTTTTTTATTTTATAATAAAAATGAATACCTAAAAAAATTACACTTCAGTATTTGATATTTTCATTACATTAATG
This sequence comes from Pelosia muscerda, assembly GCA_963691645.1. Classification (NCBI taxonomy): domain Eukaryota; kingdom Metazoa; phylum Arthropoda; class Insecta; order Lepidoptera; family Erebidae; genus Pelosia; species Pelosia muscerda. The sequence continues at coordinate 2,897,209 of OY829104.1, forward strand.
AATAAAGTTATAAATTATGTAATTCTTTAATTTTATTATTGTAATTTTTTTAAATCGTGTGCCTCTGACGCGTATCGATTTTTCATTACTGTAAAATGAGGTTATCGCTATTATTATGTTTATCCAGTCCATACATTCACAATGTATGTACATTATTTCATGCATAGACCATCTGCGGCTCACACAGCATTATAAAAAGGTAATAATACTTAAAATATGAAAAGAGTATGTAAAATGCACATAGTCGTGCATACCTCTCGCAATATATCCCGCAAGTTGTGATGGTCAAGTCGAGATGCTTTACATTCTACCGCAAGTCACGTCACTTCGGTGCAGCGAGCCGAAAATATTAATATTAGAAGCCCGGCAACGTTACTCGAATTTCAATCTTATAATCATTTTCATATGGTATTTTGTACGAGTCGCTGCCTTTGTCGGGCATGTTTGATTCAATTCTCGCAAAGTTCTAGTCTTTGTCTTAAATTTTTTTTAGAGGCAGCCGAAATAGACTATAAATAAAATAGACAATAGCGACACGCAATGTGCAAATTCTGTCATCTTGTTATATTGTCACCGTAACGACAAAGTAACTGTATCGGAATGGAAGCGAACATAGCCGTATGGCTCCAAGGTTTTGCCAGGGAACCCGTGTATTCACTAAAAAACCACGATAGACATTAACCACCGTCCACCAGCCATAATACAATTCCAGACAATAATTTCCAGATATAGACTTTCTACACGTATTATATTCGAAATATGTATAACATTAAAATTTAAAAAAAAATTATCAGTATTTTACTTGGCAACATACTTATGGGGAAGTTACCGACATACGTCAGAACTTTTTCGTAAAATATTCAAGCTAGTTCGATTCAAGGTATGAAACGTCATAAATACTTTTTTTATCTATAGCAAAGTAATCTCATTTCTGAAAGTATAAGGTGTGTTTTTGTTTTGTTGTATTAAAGGTATATTGTCTTCAAGTAATACAACGTATTATTTACGGTTGCATGTGTGAGGTAGGCGACCGCGGTTCTACTACAAATTCTTTTGTTTTCTATAAACAGTATACATTTAATACATTTAAATCTTCATTTATGGAGGAGGTTAGTCACAATATACTATTGCACTAAAAAGCCAAATTAAGTAAAATATCTTAACCCTGAACTTTTCTATTAAATAATTCAAAATTAACACCTCAACTTCCTCACCCATTATACAATCTCATAAAACTTTCAATTTTTTCTGTAATTACTTAATGCTTGAGGCATAACCGTGAACAACATTTTTCATTCCCAAATCAATTAAGCCAACCCACCAAATATAGGGTATAGTGCTGTAATTACTGACCGTAAACCATCGAACGGGTCTAGACTGCCCCTTGCTATTATTGCTATTTATTTTCCTCGCTTTTATAGGGTTAAATGTATGGTTTGAGTAATTTATACCTATCAACCGTTAGCTGAGGGCCACCAATGAAGCATTATTGGTATCTGTGATGGTAACCTTAATTCCAGAGACTTTACTTTTAGATTACCATCATGCGAGGTGAAGACACTACGCATTATCATGCTGATCATGGAATCCTGTAGATTTCAAAATACAACTCTCGCAGTAGGGAACCTCTATGTAATGGTGTCCTTGGTAGAGTCTGAGACCACTTCGTCAGATATCGAAGATTTAATTCTCGCTCAGTACAAATATTTTTACCCTTGGATCTCCACTTATTGATAACACACTTGTACTTCTCCACTATATTTATTATTGAACTTAACCGGTTTCGCGTTGCGGTTTACATTAACACTCGAAAATTAAAATAAATAAATAGGAAGAATTGACGAACGAGGTTCTGACGCAGGCCTTTATGTTGGGGTTGGGAGGTTAGTCAATAAATGTTATGAAGCAAGAGTGAATAAACCTATTTAGATTCTCTACCTCCTTGTACAAAGGTGGTTTAAAACTATTATAATTCAAGATCAAACATATACCTACTTTTTCTACTACTATCCTGAGCCGTATCGAATTTCCTTAAATAAATTTTAACATTTCGTCCTGAATGAAACAATTTATATAAAATACTTAGATAGTTATTTATACTGTTGATTGGTGGCACTTGGTGGAACATATTCTTATATATTATTGATAAGATAACACACTTGTACTTCTCCACTGTATTCATTATTATACCTAACTGGTTTCGCCTTGTGGCGTTCTCAAAGGCTTACATTGACAGTTATGAGCCAAGAGCCAAGAGGAGACAGTAATAAATACAGTGGAGAAGAACAAGTGTGTTATGTTATCAATAATGTATACTTAGATAGTACCTTTATTCTCTCACAGGTAAGCAAACTAACAAATGGCACTAAATATTAATTCACACAGCGATGTTCCAACACATGTATATTCGCGTGTGAATCATGTTCACAGTAGAGCGTTTGTAAGCATCTCTTAGGCCTAATGCGCGACGATTTTTTATGAAGACCGACTGAATACATCAAGTGATCCCTCCGGACTCTGTGTGAGTGCTAAAACATTGTTATACACACTCGATAAAGATGTGTCAGTAAAATATGGCGGCGTTACTGTAACGTGTTGGGTTTGGGAAGAGGCTTACGACGATCAACTGTGTGGTGAGTAAAGCTTGGTACACGCGTGAAATAGAATACGACTACTCTATTACTTACTGGGAGTGTTTCTTTAAATACATTGACTGCACCACGCCTGATTGTCCAGGACATGGTGGCCACCGTTACAGGTGCTGTCTCTGTAACGGCGCGGTCCCCACCCTGACGGCCTCGACAGTTGTTTTTTTATACCCCGCTTGGAGGACCGGAGACTGTAGGTTGAAGGAAACACGTGTGCTGGCAAAGTATTCCAGGATAAGTCCTGGAAACGGGCAGTTAACGATGTGATATAGAAAAGTATCGCAGAACCGCTTGGTTCTTAATGGAATTGTTTGTACTGTATGTAGGTGACATCTAAGCCCTAAGCGCATTGTTCTGTGTAGAAAGGGAGAGGGTTGGACCAGTTGGAATAGTTCATCAGAATACTCACCTTGGTATAGTCTTTTATAATTAATATTTCTGTAAAGAGACGGTTATATTGCGATTCCGATAGTCTACAGAATATCGCAGCTTAAAATAACCTTGTGTTGTGTTTTGGGCGGTAAGTAGGGTAGCCAGAGCTCAATGCAGAGGTTTTTTGTTGGGAAGACCGAGAACTTTCCTTTGTGGTTTACACTGACAGCACAACTTAACCCTTACACCCCTCTCCTTCTTTCGTTCTCTATATGATCCGCAGCACGAGTATGCTGCCCCTGGTGTTGCCACGGTAACCACTTTCCATCAAGTGGTCCGTGTACTTGTCTACTACCAAAGTGGTAATGAAAAAAAGGTATAGGAAAAACAACAACTCTGTTTGACAAAATTTAAGTGTCTACACATCTCAGTTTATCGCTTTTGGCATTTGCAGTCGTGAATATATGTAAATATTTATTAACTTAAGAGCTAGTTATCGTACTCTAATCGGATTCCTAGTTCAGAGCTTGCAGATTGGAACCCAACTCAAATATCTACATTACCGAGCACTTGCAAAAGCAATTTAGTGAATGTTTAACATGTATACTATGTTGTCAAGTGAATTCTCTGGACCGACTGCAGCAAAAAAAAGTATCACAAAAGACCATAACATGACCACTAGCTTTTTGTAGTGTTATAAATGTGGTATTATGCCTGAAATGTGTTAAAATTCAATAACTCATTACTCGAGTTCTGTCTCAAGCCAAATTCGAAATTCAAAACTAATTAACGTCTCACCTAGGAATAATGCAACAATAATGCAACTGGGGAATAATGCTATTAACCCGGAATTGTTATACAACCCCCTACTGCTGCTGTGGGTTCCCCGAGCGTCTAAAATATGGGGTTCTTCAAGAGGTATGAGTGTAACGCATCTGGTGTTGTACACGATCATATGCCGGGGTAACCACTTCCCATCATGTGTACCGTTTGCTTCTCTGCCACCTTCCTAAGTGGTAAAAAAAAATCTTGTCTAGTTGATAGTATAAATTGAAGTCTATGTCCGTATTATTAATAATAATATTTAATATCAAAAAACAATCAATTCCTGACAAAAACACCAAAGAAAACAGTCATAAGTAAACAAATAAAAACATTTCTCCCCTAACCCGTTCTATTTTACTTCCCCAAACAATACATGTTGCAGTTTATAAAACATAAAAACGCATTACGGTAAGCGTCGTAAACCACTCAAACGGCGTCTATAAAAAAAATAGAAAAGAAAATGGCGCCCCACTTTCGCAAAGTCAGGTGGTCCGGGCCAGCCATCATTAATTTCCATTCAGTGTCGAATAGCCGGAATATATCGTGGCTGAGGCGCTACCAACCTACCGGGTGTAAGAATACACTTAGTCTCGAGTACGCCGTCGTTCTTTATTTTAAGTTGGCAATTGATTTTCTGTTTCAAGCAAGAGTTTTCTATTTTTAAACCGAGAATATTCTCTTTTAAACTGAGAATATTCTCTTTTAAACTGCTTGCTTCTACGTCTTTATTTAGCTTCTGCGATTTACCAAGAGGAAAGCCTGTACTAGAGCCACGACTGTTCATCAAAAGCCGCAGTAGTACCCATTTGTTTGGGCTCCAAAGATTTTTCGGGTTCGATCCCAGGTTTTACCATGGCACACACCAATTAATTTTCGATGCTTTTCGAAGTCATGTGTGTATTTATCGCAGGTTTATAAGTACCCGGTTAATGGCAATAGGCTCGCCACCTATTACATTGGGACCTGAACATAAACTGGCGAAATGTTATAGTGTGCTTGCACCTCTGCCTACCCCTTCGGGGACTTCGGGGAATTTATGTTATGTTATGTTATTCCTAATTATATCTTGTGTTTTCGAGTTGCACGTTCTGAAGCTATCGCGGACACTTCAGCCCTGCTGGATCCTTTGTGTTGAACCCACATCTTTTTTGCAATGTCTGCATATTGCGTCGTTTATTATACCAATATTGCATATTGTAGAGTAATTATTCTACTTTCAGGAAAAATAATATTTTAGCTGGAATGTGAACTATGTGATGGTATAAAACCCTACTTTGTCTTCTGCTCTGACGCTACTAAAACTCTCTTGAGATTCAAGCCTTCCTCCTTCTTCCCTCTCTCCTCTACAGGGTCGGCAGCACGAGTGAGCTGTTCGCTCAAAGTGCTACTCAAGCAAATTTCTGTATTTAGACTAAGTAAATGTTTGTGAGAAGACCAAAGAAATCCCGCTGAGTTTCTTGCTGGAGTTTTCTAATGCCGAGGCCGCGTTTCAAACCGGTGATCCATTTGCTAAATTAACCAATACTATATTCTTAATATTGACGTTTAGTTTACCAGTTTATACAGAACACATGATTTTTTGAATTTTGAATTTGGATTAAATAAAACTAAAGTTATTTACAGTACTGAAACAAAATAAATATTCTTTACTAAAAATTCAAACATGCAGCGCTAGACGGTTTCAGAGAAATATGTAGTTTTCTCTTGTAAAATACCGTCGTACCGCATACAGCTACGGTACTTTAACTTCTATGATACTCACACTTCCTTTTTTGAAAAGAAAAAATATAATCAGGTCACAAGGTCGATGAGCCAGGTCAAGTCCGACACGATTATATTTTAATATAGGGTATGTTCCCGGGAAATAAAGTGATATTGGACTAGGTAATATATCTATTAGAACCATAAAGTTATTCGAAATACTTAGAGGACATAGTGTGCGAGTGATAAACAGATTAACCATGTGGCGTGGCGGTCGTGAATGCAACTGCTACGCAGGAGGCATGGGTTCGATCCCCGTTCAGTGCAAATATTCGTCTGCATTAATATGAATATTTGCATTGATCTGGGTGTTTGTACATAATACGTCTTTACAGATGAAATTGTCGAAAATATCTTACAGATTCATGAGTTCGTTGTTCCTGTAATTTAATAGCTATTTCCAGTATTTATATTTTGTTTGAAAGTTGATATCAAGATTTCACAACTTTTATTCGCCGCTTGATAAATTAAATTTGATCTTCAAAAATAGTAGATAATTCCTAAATGCTATCCATTTTGTATTACTTTTTTTCAGCTGTCACTTTTCAAAAATGTACTGAAAGATGTTGTTTTGCTCAATGTGGTCTCATACACAAAAAAAAACATAAAATTTGTATTTGTCATTTCTTAAAAAATGCAAAAATGTTAGTACTGTAAATTGGGTTTCCTCCAATTTTTCACGCCACGGAGGTCTTCGGTAAAGATACAAGACTTCGTCAAAGAATTATAGATCTTAACATGTCCAGGAAATTTTGGAGCCCACTGTACATGTTAGTAGCGCCCTACTCATTGAAATTTAAACAATTGAATCCACAGTTTCACAAGTGTGAGAATACCTGCATTCCTGAGAGTAAAGTTCAACCTTTACAAGTGTGAAAAGGCTGTCAACCTACACTTCACTGTGAACTACGCCCTTAACACCTCTCAAGAGAGCCCATCACTAAAACAGTTTTATGATGAGTCATTAATACACATTAGATCTTAAGCTGACAAAATAGGTGCGTGTGTTGACCATCAATTTTTTTTTTATAAATGCAAATTCATTCAAACTTATAGGATACTTCTTGTTAATACATGACTTGTCGTAGCCTTAGTTGCTCCAACTACCTGTTGAAATAAGCGTTGACGTCAAATTTAACATTAACAGTAACATTGATTGATTCTAATGGTTTCTGCTTAATGTGTTGCACCAGAGTATTTAGTAGCTCGGTTATAGTTATCTTTTTAATAGAATTTGACGTTTGAGCGTGGCCGGCTACAGTTAGCGTCAAGTTATGACGTCATTTTAACTATTGTCAAATAGTGCAACGTGTTTTATACCTGACTGGTACTTTAACTGCACTGTTAATGTTAAAGTAAGACGGTCCCCAGTCTTATACTTGTGATAAACAGTAACTTGTTCCATATAGTCACCATCCCTTCAAGCCAGTCCCAGGTCTGCTTCTGCAAGCAGAAGCAGACCTGGGACTGGCTTGAAGGGATGGTGACTATATGGATATACCCAAGGGTGATGGTTGCGCTCAACGGTTTTCTCCAGGCCCACACTCATGAAAGAAATGAAATGATGGATTAAATTAAATTAAATTATTAAATTCAAGGATGGAAATCTTTCAAGGATCCCTATCGCCCAGTTCTCCTTTTACAGTTCAATCTCGTTCCATTACCAATGTCTTTCGAACACACATCACTGTCTCACAAAAAAACAATGGAATCGGAGGACGATATCTCACATCCTGATTGAGGAGTCTGACTGGAGAAGTAACTCTACCTTACAAAAGGTCCTCCCCCCCCTCTCTCCCTCTTATCTACAGAACTTGCAGCATAAGTTTGACGCCTCTGGTTTTGCGAATTTTCTATAGGCCACGCTATCCATTAGATAAGCCGTGTGCTTGTCTACCTTAGTGGTATAAAAAACTACTTTATTATAAGTACCTATATATAAGTATTATCAGTCTTAAACATAAGGCTGTTAATGCAAAAACTTTCACCAGGCAGTGAGGAACTAAAAACTATTTCATCATGGCTTAATTCATCTTTGTTTACTTATCATCTGTAAAACATTAGCTAACTTTTTTACCCCTGATTAGTGCAAAAATTATTATCCTTCTTCTTGTTCGTATATTCTCACGCCTAGGTTTTGTATAAAGAAACATAATGTCACTCAAACACTTTGTTCGTCTTAGGATACATTTATGAGTGCAACTGTGACCCACTTGTATTCTAAACCGCTAGGCCAGCAAAAAATCAAAACTACGTTATGTTCAAAAACCTATCCGCTCACAATTCGTTCTGTATGCCATTCTAGTCCATTTATAGAGGCGCACATACAAATTGAGTTGTTACCGCCAGTGTTACAAGCTCTACAATAATAAATGAATCATCGCCGTACGAACAGGACGCTGTATTTTTTTGACGGGCAACATTTTTCCCAGTACCTATACTGATGAAGTTATTCGTATTGCATGCCAAGTTGTTACTATATATAAAGTAATTGTGTCATTTTCTTTTGTTATGCATATTGTGAATGAGAATTTGCATGTTAAATGTATTTGCTTGTCGGTGCTGTGTCCGGTCCTGGTTGGGTTGGCCCTACCTCTTCCTGAGGATGTAGTATATGTGCACGGTTATTAATATACTATTGATTGTTTTACTTTGCTTCTGCCCTCACGGTTTTTGCTTCTAAGAGAAATAAAATCCGTGTGATTCCCGGTAGAATAGAATTTGGGTTACCCCATCTCACCAAGCGGACACGTTGTGCACACGTTCATAGGCCACGGTGGCCGCTTTCCATCAGGTGGGCCGTGTGCTTGTCTGCCACCTACGTAGTATAAAAAAAAAGCGAAGTAGTACCTACCTACAAGGTAACTAAATATAGAACTGTTTAACATCAGACAGATATAAACAGCCCAGACTGAGCCTCAGACGCATGACTCGACCTTGGGACTGTGGTTGTTAAGATGTGGGCGTTAACTCACCTCTGCCTACGCTGGAGGGAAATAGGTGTGAAAATATTTTCATCATACATAAACTCACGCCTGTATCCCCGAAGGGGTAGGCAGAGGTGCTAGCACCCACGTTTCGCCAGTTTATGTTTAGATCCCAATAGGTGGCGAGCCTATTGCCATTACCCGGGCATTTATAAACCTGCGATAAATACACACATAACTTCGAAAAGCATCGAAAAGTCATTAGTGTGTGTCATGGCAAACCTGGGATCGAACCCGAGATCTATAGAGTAGATGAAGTAGGTCGCGGTGGGGGCGCGCGACGCCCTTACCCTACCCGGGGGCTAGATGGGGACACCGTGGTCCACACACACGCAGTGTTCGCTGTATCCGTGAGCATTTCGCCAATGGAAAAAATCATAGCAATTGTATAAAATTAAATACACAAAGATATAATTATTGCACAATTTAAGCTATCGCTGTAGTAACTTGTATTAAATCAATCAGATTCCCGAATTCTGAAATAACGTAATTTATTACCAATCAGTTCATTCGATATCATTCTCGAATAAATATCATTAAAAATGACAAATTGGAACAAATTGGACTACAGTGGTCCAATCAGCGATGTAATATGAAGAACTGATATTTAATTTCAGTGTATAATTAATGATATAATGACATTACAGTCCCGAAATATTACTGTTCTGTTCAATTGCAGAAAGCTTCATATTTTAATATCTGACGATTGTTTTTAATAAATATCACGCTTTATCTTCCTGGACCGTCGTGACATTGTGTGTGCTTGCATGTGTGTGGGTGTGTGTGCGTGTGTGTATGTGTGTGTGTGTGTGTGTGTGTGTGTGTGTGTGTGTGTGTGTGTGTGTGTGTGTGTGTGTCGAGAATTAGTTGTATTATCTTCTCACTATTATATAGTAGGTGGCATGAGTGTAATGCCTCTGATGTTGCAAAACCGTGGTCTGACGGTCTCGTCAGGCGCAAGGATGCTGGTAAAATATTCCTGAAACTTAACTTGACTTATTATTATTCTCTTCATATAATATTGTCGTACACCAAACTGCCCAGAACCACTTTTCTTTTACTTTTTCACTCCATCCTAAGGTTGCCTGTAAGAGATTGCCGCAGAGCGATAAGACCGCCAATTGTATTTACCAATAAATGTAAACATTTCTCTGTGTAGTATCATTTCATTCTTGGAGTAGGTACAAATATTATTATTGTATATCTATTCCATAACTCTCGGTCTTATGGAGTCCCGGGTCTTTGGAAGGCGTGCGTCGGGCCGAAACCTATACGTAGAGGCCCTTTTAAGAGAATTTATTATGCTAGGGATATGCACTTGGCGGATACCATCCCCGAGTGCACAATATGATACATCAGGAGATGTTTTAGAATATTTATTTAAGGTCCAAAATCCCTATACATCTAGACTGTAGTAGGACGACACGACAAATACCCATAAAAGAGTGTTATCTTTAAGAGGCACACCGATCCCTCATTATATCACCCCACTCAAAATTTCCTCACATTATCCCTTCACGAGAAAATGTGAAACAAACCGCCATATAAGATTGTTAGGCGGTAAATCACCGTTAGTCCCACGCAATACCGCCATGCACGGCACCGGAGATAATAAGGCTACATCAATATAGTACACAACGAGCCAGTACTGACGAAATTGCCGCAACACCCCGAACTTGGCTAATTTCTCATGAAGAGGTTCGGTTATGGGTTGTTTAGAGTGTCCGATTGGCGGTCGGATCGTAGTCGTGTCGTGTAGTAAATCTGTCAGGTCATTATCGAAACTTAGCTGTTTTGGTATTTATTTTTATGAACATTATTTTATCTATTTCATGGGTAACTAACTATGTTTCTATAGGCATAAGCATGAGTTGCATACCCGAAATGTGCTCAAAATGTAGCAAATGGCGCAGTACGCGTTTTTGAATAGTCTTTTGACGATAGCATGGAGTGTAGATTATATCAAAACAATCCACTGTCGCCGTTTCTTTCGCGACTAACGTCAAAGAGCTGTACCAATTGGTATAAAAAGATTGTACTTTTATTTTGGTCTCCACTGCTAGTGTAAAGCGCCCCGTTTGTGGAGAAGTAAAAGCAGTATATTTTGTGACCAAATAATGAACCAATTGATGTTTATTTCAGTTATATATTTCATTTTTTGATACCTAATTGTTGCAATACAAGTGAAACTTAGTGAGTGAAACTCTGCTGAGGTCCCAATACTGGCACTAAATTACCTCTATTAGTGAGACGAAGCAAAATGGCGCTATGACAAAGAAATATTAGTCATTTTGTAGTATGTGTTTTGGTTAAGCTAATAATCATGACACCAGTTTAAGTGCAACACGTCAAGTTATAAGTTCAATTTCCATTGAAGGCTTAGGTTGTCAGGGGGAAGATTCATTCTTATCCAAGTCAGTCTGAAACGTCATGGAAAACTTGTTCTGCCGACGGCAAGCATGTTCGAGATGATATTTCATAGAGTAAATAATAATAAAAGCGGTCGGTTACGAATTAATTGCGCGTAGAGAGGGTTCTGTACTAAAAATATCCGATGTGTTTTCGATACGTACGGATATTTGCTAACTTGGGGTCTTGATATAAGTTTTTTATGTAAACAATACGTGTCGCAATAATTGTATTTTTATTAGGAAATTAGACTCAGTAGTTTCAGATAATATAATAAGTAGATTATGAGTAGTGGGAGAGAAAATTTAAAAAATAGAGTTAGGTCTAAGAGAAGATTTAGTTTGTGCGTGGCGGTAGTAAACGTGATTGCTACGCTTGAGTCTTGGATTCGATTCTCGCTCATTGCAAATATTTGTGTGTGTTAAATATGAATATTTGCTCTGGGTGTTTCTATGTATAATATGTATGTATTTACAAAAAAAAGTATCTAAGTAACATGTAATCTACATTCTAGAACACCAGCTAGTTGAGTATTTGAGATCTAGATGGTGTTGTGTACCTAGAATATACAATCCAAAGTAATGTTATGCATAATCGACAAATCGTATAAATCAAACAAGAATTTTAGGAATTGCCACCCTTTGACAGTTGCGAGGAAATATTCGAAACATTAGGTGAATGTGAATTGCAATTTGCTGACATGACGGCTGAATTAGACCGCTGCCTGCAGCGCTAATGCGTACAAACGGCACGCGGCCAATCAGCTGCCACGCCTCATTTACGTTTAATCTCAGCGCTGTAGATCAATTTACATACACAAATCAGTGCATTACTTCACATGTAACGCGAATGTGGACTGGCTTTTACGGCCGTCCATCAGTGTAACAATTGTCTTGCGGTCGAGTGGAAGTCATAAAACTACAAATGTTATGTAATTAAAATAATATGTAACAGTAGAGAAATTGGCGAGGTTAAGATATTATTAACATTGATTTCTTTTTTGAAAAATTTACTATACAACATTCTAGGATCAAGAACCAAGCGGTTCGGTGAGTCTTTTCTCTGCCGCACCATTAAGTCCTGGAATTCCTTGCCGGCGCACGTGTTTCCTTCTTCCTACAATACCGGGTCCTTTAAGTGGGGCAAAGAAAAGCATCTGATGAGGCCGTCAAGCTGAGCGCCACCATTGTAGCACTGAACTTATTTGCAATGGTGACCCTCTTTCATGAGATTTTGCCTTTAGCCTAACATCAGGCGAGGTGAAGTCAAATTGACGTGCCATAGATAAAAAAAAACACAAAGGTATCTTTTTTTGCACAAAATAAATATGACCAATCACAACAATTGTTTACTAGAAACGAAACGTAATTAATGGTAGTACCTATATGTGATATTGGCGACATCGGTTCCGCTACTGAATATGCGTGTCGTGTCACATTTCTACTAGATTTTTCTATTCTTGGTTTGGAAACAAAATGTTTAGTTACATTATTAGAATGTATTTCATGATCGTGTCGTCGGTACTAAAGACGCCCAAACTCACCGCCTTGGGCTTAATTTGTTTAAATCAAGCCTTAAGACGCAACATTTCGTTGGTTGCTCGTGAACATAGTAGTAATAACGTTTATATCGAGCCATCTTTACGAGTTGAATGAGTGAATTGTTTCATTTCGTTTTATCAATTAATAAGTTGTCCTCATTAGAAAGAGTTACGTATGGATGTTTTTGTTAAGAGCTTCTTACGGAGCATTTTTATACCACTTAGGTGGCAGTGTTTACTGTGGTCTATGGACGTTTCTAACACCATAGGCGTCACTTTGTAGAACCTCATATTGTAATTGCTTGGAAAAATTATAGCAAGAAGTTAATTCCACAGCTTGAATTTCCTTTCATACCACACAGTGTGCACCATTTCAGGTTGTAATGTGTGAGAATGAACTCCCTGATGGGGTTAACGGTGCGATAATAGAAATAGATGTGTAGTCTAGTCGTAGGAGGCCAACTTTGAAGCCAGTACAGTCTTTGATCGGTGGATAAGGCCCTTCTTTTTTTATCATGCGCAAAGTCCCCACGGATACAACCTCCGCCGCCGCAACCGGTGAACGTGATTATGTCGGACTCGAACCAACCAAAACGCGCGTCGTCTATGGGTCCTTGATTGCCGGAGCTAAGATTACACAAGACATATCTCTCGACATGTGGGAACCATGGTGTCCCCATCTAGCCCCCGGGTATGGGGAACGCATTTTGCGCTGCCGCCGGGGCCTGCTTCTGCTAGGGTGACAGGCAACGCCACCCGTCATCCCCAGGCCGCTGCTCACGGAAGATGGAGGTCATTCTGCAAGGTGGATAAGGCTCTGGCGCTGGTTTCTGTCTGACTATGGTGTGAGTCGAATGATGATGTTGCATCTTTTTTCAAAATCGGTTCTGTTCTCCTTAAAGCTTTTTACTTTTTCTTACTAACAATCATCGTTATTGCTGGAGATATATTTGCATTAACTTTTAATGCCAAATTCATTCCTTATAGGCTTTAGTTATTGCTTTGTGAATCTACAAGATGTAGAAACACTGTGTTTGATGTTCAAAAGTCTAAATGAGTTCTGATATTTTTTTTCTGTCTTTGTCTTTTCAATGTTTCCGAGAATTTTCTTTGTCATTATTTTTTGTTACATACCTTGCCTTCACGAATGCCTGCCACACTGTCCCTACTTCTACTAAACTTAAATTCAAAACTTCCATCTAAGGGAATAAGCTTCGGAGCGTACGTTGAAGAAATTAGATCCATTTACAAGACTTGACAACTTGTCTTCGTAATGATTAATGACATGCACACACCCTTCGCCCTTTGCTCAACCGTTGGATTCAGAAAGTTTCAACGAAAACAGTTCGCTTTTCAGGTATTATATATATGTGTGTATATTTTTTCTTGTAGGTACATTAAGAGACATGAACCCCTATCAAAAATATTTATTTATCCTTTGCCCAATTACACATTGCGGTCTAGGTATCAACTAAGCATAATTTGTAATGAGGTTTGCAGAATGTGAATGTATAAGTAGATATGTTTTTAGAAATACATATATTTATAGTAATATTTTTATTTTGTATTTCATGAGTATATTGGGGAATTATCGTGATGGTTTTTTTTTTACAACTTAGGTTGCAGACACGCACACGGTCTACCTGATGGTAAGTGGTTACCGCGGCCTATGGGCGAGTGTAACACCAGAGGAATAACACTCGTGGCGCAACCCCCAACAGAGACATTCTGTGTCGTCAGCGCAAAAGATGTAGGATAAACCTTTGGTTTTCCCACTGACAACAAAAAACCTCTCTAGTGAGCTTTGGCTACCCTACTCACCACCGAAAACACAACACAAGGTTATTAAACGGCGATATTCTGTATGGTGAAGGTACTTCCCCAGTCGGACTGCTCGATTGGGATGGATATACCGTCGTGTCCTACCTCCTCTAAATGTGTCTCGTGATAATGAATGACGAAAAAAAACTGTCGTTATAGTATATTACTATTTTAATCGATATTAAATATTTTAATCGTGCAGTTTATTAAAAACAACCTAATTTCAGAAGATTATAAACTTGCAGAAATAAGCATTGAGATTCGTATAGAGATTGCCGGGCACTTAAGTTACCTAACGTGACTGAGATTATATCAGTTAATCTATTATGCATGACTTAATCCATTATGAGTGCTAAAATATTGTTCTACTTTACAAAAAAAATTGCTTCTAAATAAAATGGCCTACCTAGGCCATGGCACTAGGAATAAACAGGGTGTAAGGGAAACACTACCGAAGCCGAAGGCCCCTGGTATTACTCCTGGACCACTAGGTTGGTTGGTATAAAATAATCCGATTTGGCAATAATTTTTTTTGCGTATTGTTTACTTTCCATCGTATCGGCAAAGCTAAATGATACGATAATATTATAAAAAAAACTTAACTGCAATAGAAAAACAAATGGCGTCATAATGCGAGTTAATATATTTTAATGAAATTTTTGTTATGGAGAGTGAATAACGTGAGTGAGTGAATTATATATGTAAGTATTTTTACTTATTTGAATATATCATTATGTTTACTGTAATTGCAGTTTACAAAAGCCAGATAATTGTACTACAATACAGTGGAAAGTAACCATAACACTTCGAGCACCTACCCAGACTAATTTCTGCATCACCCTAAGGTTGACTGGTAGAAAATGCCCATGGCATTAAGTCCGCCTTAAGGCAATTATTTTGTATTTGGACAAAAAGTTTTCGTTTCATTTTTTATGCCAATATGTAGTAGAATGATTACCAGGGACCTTCGGTTTCGGGAGTGTTTCCCTTAAACCCTGTATGTAGGCGTTTAACATTGTCCCATTAATAGCATAGAATAGTGTTTCCGAAGTGTGAAGTGTTGTGAAGCCATAGAAAGCCCCGAAGGTCAAAAAGGGGGCCCCACGGCCTCTTTTTGACGACTTTTTTGAATGACTCGTCATTCCACTAAATCTAGGTGCATTCAACTGATTATTTAATTTAAAAATAGAATACATATTTAATAATATACATGGCTATACATTATTATTTACGTCACATGTAAATTGCATGAGTACACACCCATTTTTTCCAAACAACACCAACTATAAGCATAGACAAATTGATAACATTTATCTTGTTCTTTTAGCTTTTTATCATACGCAACCAAATTAGAGTGCCACTCCTTCGGAATCACATCACTTTACTACCCTATAATTCACACTAACCGTATTGTAAAATACAGCGATATTCGGTGAATGGTGTGTACAAACGCAATAGCTATGCCCCTTAACTAAAACCCGGTCAGTTTGAATAGCACTTTCGACGTACGCAAAGGTAAACATGTCCACGGCATATTAAATTTTACCGGGTAAAGTTAATTACTTAATTTCGGTTAAGGGGCATTTGCTTTTGATTTATTAGCATAATTCTGTAATTAAGTACGCATGACATTGGGTCCGTAGATCTAGATAGCCGTATGCAAATGTGGAAGGGTAATTTTAACGTTCATTATCTTTCGAATTAGATTTTTTTTCATGTTTGTTATGATACGAGCATGTTGATAATCTAAAAAGCAAAGCACAGCAAAGCAACTCTGCCGGGCTACGAGAGATATGTCTTGTATAATTTCACCTCCGGCAATCAAAGACCCATATACGGCGTGCGTTTTAGTCGGACATAATCATCTCCACTGATTTTGACAGAGGTGGTATTTTTTTTTTGTATGAAGATATTTTACCATTTGTCATTTGCAATGAGTATCATGAAGATTGAATAGCTTTTTAGTATTCGCTAATATCAACACCCTACAAGCTTTTTACACGTTTTAAGGCCAGATAAGCTTGGCCTTTTGCAAAAGCACTTTTACCTAAATAAACGAAAGCTTTTTCTACAGTACTCCCTTTCAACCTATGGTCAGTAATAGCCCAATTTAAAATTATGGGGAAGATTATCCTTCCAATACTGCCATACCCTCTGAGACCTTTAAATATCAAACTGTGCGACATTTTTATTTTTAGTTCCCTTCAATCTCTAACGACAAATTCTATAAATATATTTTTCGGGAGTGCTCGGTAATTCCCCTTCGTTGAATCGTATAATAGCTGTTGTACCCAAAGCTCCATGTACTTTTAAGTTAGGAGTCGCTCTCCTACGCCCTTTTCCATTATTTGCTTTATTTTCCCTTTCGTGAGAGCAACTGCTGTCTGACCACCCTGTTCAGAGAGCAAGAGTACAGTTTCTGTTTGAATCCCACCTATTAATTACCGTATGTACTGACTTGCCTTGCAGGTGAGCTTGAAGATTTGAGTGGATCGTGTAATCCGTGCTCATACACCTTTGCGTAATAGAGATACCTACTTTCCTATAACCAGCAGTTAGACCTTAGTTATTAGGTTATGGCCTACTACAAACAAACTTACTATTTTGTACTAACCACTGAGCGGTGTCCTAATAACCCGCGACTACGCGTATCGCCCGCATTCTGTTAGTGAAAACGCGCGACTTTCGAATTGACATGAACTTTACTCGCGCGATGATCGCGTAGTGGCGTTCTATTAGAACAATGCGTTAAAGCAATCAAAGGAACGAACTTAAGCTCCTCACACACTCATGTGCCTCAGCATTTAAAGACCCCGAGATATTACCATAAGCTTGTAACGACCAACAAGGCCCTTGTTAAGTTCCATTGTGATCATATTACCAGTATTAGTGGTAATGAAAGCAATAATGTAATGATTACAATACAATGGTAGGTGTCGACGGTCTCTTGATTGCATGAATAAGAAAGATCCGATTGTATTCGGTGAGAATGTGTTGCTTTCTTGTATTGCTGTTGAATATTTTGATTGGTTGTGGAGTTCGATTGCAGTTCAACTAGCATGGATCATATTATATTTTTGGAGCATCTTGAAGGAAAGCAAATGCATTTTGTGTAAAGATATAAGCTTTTGGAATAGTCCAGTCGATTCTGTTTATTAGTCAAGATTTTTCGACATGTAGAATTGTAGTTATGGGTATCCATAGCGTGGGCTGCTGCTACCTCTTTCTGCGAGCAAGTAATGCTGGAGAAAGAAGTGGAGCGGGTCCAGAGGAGTCCGCGACGAGCGAAGGTGACTCGGGCGTGGGAAGTTGCAAAACAACCTACGTCCTCCATGAGCGTGGACCTGCAGATGACAGATGAGCCGACTGCCCCTCCAGGAGAAATAATATAGTCGTATATAAGTATAGAAACCACAGCTTGTGACGTCGGTCGTAATGTGTGAGAATGTACTGTGGCGAGCAGTGCGATTATGAAAGGCGTCAGCATCATGTCGAATAATTCTTCTGTAGCCTTAGCAATACTAGCAAATACTATCGAAATCGTAACGTAAATGTATCACAGAACGGAGCATTATGATTGGCGGGCTACACACGCACACAAGTTCACTAGAGGCAGGCTGCAAATCACAATGCTCCGTTCTCTTTACGAATTCGATAGGAGTTCATGCTAGTGCTACAGTACACCAACCATTGTACAGGCGATAAACACACTGATAGTAACAGAAGGATACAATTGCATACGTACAGAGTTACTTTCACATTAATATAGAATATAGAACTAATAAATGAACAGATAGGAACAATAATAAACCGCCACCTCATCAACAGGTGCCAAATAACCGTAATATCTCTACGAAAGTTACCTCCCAAGTAATTCTAACTGCAGTAATGTTAGCAAACAATCATATCAAGCGCGATCCCAATTTTTCACGTATTGATCCACCGTCAGCAGGCAATCAATCGTGCAGTATGACATCCTATGACGTTAATAAAGGCACTTGTTGATAGAGCCCATCAATTCTGTGAATTTATGAATAATTTACTTCTTTTATTTAACTTATACTGTTGCGTTAGACTAGAGTATGTACTTCAAGTTCCATTTCTGGGTAGTGTATGAACATGGATTTTTCTGTAAGGAAATTCTTTGTAGGATGATGTCTGAAACAGTGACTTTATATAAGCTTTGGGACATGAGGTAGAAATGAAAATATTGTTTGTAGGTAGTATATTTCAACTGGATAGAATCTGTCGGTGCTGTTCCTAGAACACGGCCAGCAAGACTAAATAGAAATTCACTGATGGTGATCTGATTGACTTTATCTTATTTAACTGCTAACATTCTTACATTCTAAATTTAAAACGCTAAATTTAAAACGTTAAATTTAAAACTATAAAGTATAGTATAACCAAAGAAGTTATAATGCCACAAGGCCATGAAAAAAGAAAAAAAGACAATAACATTTAAGAAGACAATTGCGTTCCAGTAAAATATTTAAAGTTTTGTTTGTTATCATCATCACCATTGTAGCACTGTACGTGTTTGCAATGGTGACCCTCTTACATGAGACTATGCCTTCAGCTTAACATCAGGCGAGATGAAGTCAAATTTACGTGCCACGGATAAAAAAACTAGGGATTTCTAGGCTGTGAAGGTCATATGGCAGTCGCTTCACGGAAAATCGAAAAAGCTAACGAAGTTCAGCCAAAGCCGCAGTTAGACTTGTAAATGCTCCAGACTCCGACGTGAAAGCTTCAGATGCGACTGGGATTAGCCCTAGGATAAAGAAGAATGAAGAAGATGTCCATGCCCAGTGATTGACTGTTAGCGTGCTAGATATTATCTGGAGTGGGTGTATTTTCGGTTATGTAGCCTAACCTAATGTACCTTATAAATATTACATTAGATGAATGCATATAAAAATTATATGTATTACCTATATTAGAAATATACAATGTTTGTTATATGTTGTGGTATGGGTGGACTTCTGGGACGAGGTCTCAGGTTCGGTCCCCGGTTTTACACAACAATGACTTTTCGATGCTTTTCGAAGTTGTGTATTTATCGCAGGTTTATCAGTGGCCGGTTATTGGCAATAACTTCGCCACTATGTAATAACATTGGGACTTAAACATAAACTGGTGAAATGTGGGTGCTAGCCTCTAGCTCTAGCTCGGCCTACATCTTCAGGAATATAGGCGTGAGTTTATGTTATGTTACGTCAATTATTATCATTACTATTTTAACAGTAATTTCTCTTGTTCCCAGGATGTGCCTTCCCGTCCCGGTGGCATGGCCGATGGTTCCAGTCAGGGGTGATCCAGCCGATCCTCATAGAGGGCGACCGGCTCTCCAATAAAGGAAGGTGCCTGTCTTCTGAAGGGGATAAGTTTCTTATAGTTGATGAGTAAGTTACTTTTTTAATATCCTATGACATAATACACATTCAAGAGTTAAACTAAATGTAGCTTGTAATGTTGTGTTCTATGGATTTTTTAGAATGCTGCATATTTTTTCGTAACTAACTAGGAATACAAACCAATGCAAATAGATATATTATTCATGAACACAAATAAACGGGATCGAAATAGCGCTTCAACCGTCGCTGTAGAACATTCTACCTTTGCATTACATACCTAGGTTTATTATTAGTGTTATAAACAGAGTAAAATGTACTGTCAATATGACTTTTCAGAATTACTATTTTAGCAAGTTATTTCCTAGTTAAGATCGTTAATAACTTTTTAAATGTAGGTACAGCAACATTGGTATGTTTTTAAATAAAATTGTACCAAAAACCCGGCCACGTGCAAGTCAAACTCTCGTACTTAGAGATTGTGTACTACACCAAGTTTTATAAGTAACGAGGTACTTATAAAATAGTTTACCTTTTACTAACTTACAAAGTTCGCGTCCGTGTAAAATTAAATAATGTTTACTTGAAATAACGTCATTATTATTTAGTAAAGGAAAATACGTTGATAAAATTGACTAAATCTTACGCGAGTAGGTACTACATGATATAATACATTATACATAATGTAACTCATAATAATAATACAAATTCTAGAAAAATCTACACAACGCCACCTATACCCATGATAAGCAAAGCTTAACTAGCTTGTGTTATGAGTTCTAGAATGCAATTTTTTTGTTAAATACATACATATTAAACATAGGAACACCAATGCAAACATTTATATTTATGCACACAAATATTTGGACTGAGCAGAAATCGAACCCCAGACTCCTGTTATCAGTCGCGTTCTCTACCACCACGCCACAGAGGTCGTCAAATATTGTCGTGCCTCTTCTTCTTTCAACTTGCTACGATCCTGGTACGCCTTTCGCTTCTTCTAGTTTTACAATGGTTATAATGGCATGGCAGCTGAAAAATAAGCGTATAGTCTGGAACAGTGCAAATCATTGTTGTCATCATCAGCCCGTGGCAGTCCACTGCTGGACTTAGGCCTCTCCTGTGACACGCCAATTAGCCTGGTCTTCGGTTTTCCTCCTCCACTCCCCGCCATCTATTCTTCATATATCGTTGCTTCATCTAATCGCTAGGGCGCCTTAAACTGTTTCCCAGTTCGCGGTCTCCGCTCAAGAACTCATATACACTACGGTCCTACAGCAGATATGACCATCCTACTGCCACTTTAGCTTGCTAATTCGTTGCGCTATGTCGACACACGTCTCCGTATGTCATTACTTTAGACATTAAGCAATGTTCAAGAAGAAAACCCGATTATGTTTGCCAAATTCTGCCCAGCTCAACTAGATTCCAAGTGTAAGAATACCCTATCAACGTTGTTTCTGATAGCCTTCGAGAATTACACCTTAGATCACGCAGTACATTTCCTTTGATTATTCTAACACGTCGTTTATGGTAGCAACTGCCTGTGATTAGATGCAGCGACGATATACGCATAGTAGATGGCGGGGAGTTGAGGAGGAAACCCGAAGATCAGGCTAATTGGTGTGTCACAGGAGAGGCCTAAGTCCAACAGTGAACTGCTACGGGCTGATGATGATAATAATAAGGTTAGATAACCTTACACCCGGAGAGGATTCTCAAGAACCTCATCCGTCAATCAAGGGTTGCAGATGAAGTTGAGTCGCGTCTCGTAGACCTATGTGGGGACACCAGAACACCCTTAATATATAAATAACGAGGCTATAATTCACAAACTTCAACGTGTGCGTTATCACAAGGGAATCTGGCTCATTTCTCTTTCGCCTATCTCGTTGTTTCCGTTCCATTTCTTAAAGCATCAGCTTAATCTCTCAATCTGTAAGTTGTATCGGTGAGGCTTAACGCCAGGCCCTTGATAAGGAAGGATGTTACACTTATAGATTTAACAATGTGTAGACGGAATCTATATATTTACTAATACGTGAAGCGAAAATTTTGAGTTTCATTTTAAGAAAATTGCGGGCACGTACGTGGGTGAGATTTAGCATATTGATAATTTACACAGAAGAGAATTGCATTAAACTTAATATTTTTTTTAATAATGGGATATTATTTTGTCATGGTAAAATCATAGAAGATAGAACTTTGTGACAATAGACCTTTAATAATGTCAAACTTTTTTAAATCAAATATGGTCGAATTTCAACCACTGGGTGATCACTAGTCTATACCAATAACCAATTATGACAAGTGAAAAGTGAATTTTAGTTACAACAGACAACATAATTTTTCAAAACAATGTTTGTTGGTAAGGAACTTAGGTTATTTTTATTTTCAACATCATCATTTCAGCCATTGCACGACCACTGCTCCTTGTCATCCGCCTCGAAGTTTTGATCTGCCTAATCAGACCGTCTGTACTCCGTCTAAGACCCGTCTAAGACCTCTTCCTACTTTTTATTTTACAAAAATAAATTAATACACAAACCTAAAACCATGCGAATGAAGTTGCAACCTGCTTTGTAAATAACATCACTGAGGTGAACAGTAGAAAATTAATTCAATAGAACATAGTGAAATAAAACAAGAGTAGGTAACAACACCAAGTACCTACATCTTGGCGAACGGCAATCCAGTGGCTTGTACAGTAAGGAAAGACACTTTAAAATTGGCTGACAATGGCGAAATATATTCTCTTTTGTTCTGTAGTCCTTAGCTGCGTCGAGACGATGGCAATACATTGCTACAACAGTCTCCAGGAAACGATCTGTGTTATAGAGTACAGTACATATCACTAGCTGGAAAGCATAATAAAATATCTGTAGTCAAAGGCAAGTAATGTTTACTATGCGTAGCGAAGTTGATTCGATCAATTTGTAATCTAAATTGTGGATATTTACTTACAGAAAAGGGTATGTAAGGTTTGGTCTATAAAGGTATAGTTCTGTAGCCGACCGTACACGACCACTACAGATGCATACAGCATATACAATAGGCCTAAATATGTTAATTAAGTTTATTGTTTTAATTTCTTGTTACTTTTCAATGAGGCCTTTTATTCATATCGAGGTTTAAGACGCAATGCATATGAAAAAATTAAAATGTGTAGATATAGACAAATCAATGGGTTGCGAGACTGACAACATTTTATTTCTAAGAACAATATGTGTGCTCGAGTGAACGTGTCGTGCATTACTTGTTGAGCTTTGATAGGGATAAGCAATAAACATAGTTATTATCACATTCATATCTATATTACGGTATGCTGTATCTGTTGCTGCGGTATGCGGTCGGCTACGAAATCATAGCTTTAGAAAAAGTTACTGAAATCTCTAAGGTGATATTACGTGCTTACGAATCTTACGATTACACTTATTGCTCATTGGTGTATAACGTGAATGTGGGAACAGTATATTTCCAGTTGCTACGATCCTAGCACCTCTACTTTTAGAAATGTTCGTTCATGCTTATCAGTATTTGCTTTTGGATAGGTAAACTCAAGAACCTTTACAGAACCCTGTCACCTGCCTAACCGCAGTCCTTTGGTTACATACTGTTGCCTCTTACTCTGTGGGGTAGGCAGACACCATATATTTTCACTTGGTACGAATTTAGCCTACGCGTTTCGCTATTATTATTTTCATAATTGTTGGTTTTCATACATAAATACCACAGGGTTATTACAAAATACCAATTGCTACTAAGCTACGGCTACCACCAACCAGTGTGAATGCCCAGACACCCATCCATTAAGTCCTTCTTCGACCCATTTCAGCCATTTCTTACATCGTGTGACATTTCCTAGAGCTGTCCGCAATTCCGCATACTTATTTATTACCCACTGTACTCAAGAAATACTGTTTATCTACTAATCTGGCTACCGTCAACCACTACGAATACCTAGGTAGCCATCAAGTTACCTTCAGTCCTATGTCCTTTATCGGTATCTCCAATCTTCCTGTAAAAAAAGGAAAAATAGACTAATATAGAAAGTAAAGAAAATATAGAAAAATACACAACGAATTTTTCGAACCGGCGGCTTCAAGTCTCAAACAAAACTGTAAATAATGGATTGGTCAAATCCATAGGGTCTTCTTGTAGTAAAATGGTAAAAGGGTTTACCTGCCTTACCTTTTGTTTGCACAGAAGTTACTCTTTAATGGTTTTTGTTTCAAAAAGTACGAAAATTTTAAATTTTAATGGTCCCACCATGATAGTACCAAACCGCAACATGTTTCCAAGGCCGTCAAAAACTATTGAAGTTATGCCGGAATGTGTTAACTCACCCACACCGTAGGTATTCGACCGAAGGCCGTAAACCCTTTAGATTTTCATTTGTTTCGCTCTTAACAAAATTATTTGAATGGAAACGATTCTGATCATGAACTAAGTGTTATGCGAAATTAGAAATTAATTATAAAATGCATTTGCGTGAAAGACACATTCAAAAATTACTCTTCGTATGGCCAATTTTATTTTCAAAAATCTTATTTCAAATCCTAAATTATTAGATCAATCGTTAGGGCCAAAATACAGCCAAAATTAAATGATTTATCCTTTTCACTACAGGTTTGACGACAAAAAATAGTCTTATTCTAAATCCAGCGGCTCTTATTTTCCTAGCGACATGCAGTCCAATGCAATACATAAGAATACACGACTCCGACATAATCACCTCCACCCATTGTGGCGGAGGTTGTATCGATGGGAATTTTGCGCACTATAAAAAAGTATTTTATTATGAATCCGCTACCGCTGTACCCGGAACTCCAGCGTACTCTTACGTAGTAAGCCTTCTCGTAGGGCTAAACCTATACTCAGGCCCTCTCCGTAAGTAGCGGCGCTGCAAAGAAACAAACTACTACACCACGATGGCATCTCAAAAATACCGTTGATTTGACAGAAGACGAAGCTTAGACATTTCCAAGGTCAATAGACTAAAATAAGAATCCAGGCATACATTCTCGAGATGTTTAATGGCAATATCATTGAGTTTTATATTCTTCTCTTACAGGAAGGGCTGTTATCGTTGCGTGGTAATGCACGAGAAACATAAAAACGTACTACAATATAAAGAAAGTAAGTATAAATGTTCACATTTACGTAACATATTCGTATTTTGTGAATATATTGTTTACATTCTAGGATAGAATTGAATAGAATTGAAAAGCAGATGATTGTCAGATGGGTTGGACTTTTTGGGGCCCCAAGTACCTACCCGTAACGACTGCGATAGATATTTATATAGATTTTCAAAAGGCAATGATTTATATTTGCAATTTAAGTAATTATGAAGGCAATGTCGTAAATATTCTTATAACTTGGCCAAGAATGAAAACATACAGTGAGACTAATTGAGCAGAGTTGCTGCTTGTTTGTAATAGATCTTCGTATGGTAAACGGGATCGACGAGATTAATATTTCGAGGAACAGAGCGGTCTCAATGCGGTTAGAAAGTCTACCCACGCTAAGGCAAGCCTGACTAGTATTGCCTGAATGAGATTGTATTAAAATATATAATATATTTTACATGTTTATTTAATTATGAAAACTATATATGATTTTCTTTTTCAGCGTTCTGTCACAGAAGAGATGCCCTACCCCACTTGTGTTCAATGATCACCGGTGACGCGTTACTATACTCCATGTTCAGAGAAAATGCTGATCCCGTAGACTGTCCACTTAAGGGACCTTTCTCATTCACTTATAATAGGTAAGTGCTATGCAATTACAATGATCGGCCTATTAGATATTTATACAATTATATAATACATAATGCTCACGTATATTTCCCTCCGGGGTAGGCGAGGGGCGAATTAATACACCCATTTCACCACCATTGTATAAGGTCCCACGTATTAGGGGATGAGGAGAGCCTATTGCCGTATTTCGGGCACTGTTGTTTTACCATGCATTTGTAGGCTTAGCAAAAGCAGAACGTGGTGGCGGCGCGCGCGTATCACCATGGCCGGGGGCTAGATGGGGAAAACCTTGGTCCCCACCCTTATACCCAAAGTAGGCCATCTCCTTAGAGATGCCTCTAGATCGGCCGCATTGTGATGTATATAAACTGTAGAGCCGGAGAGAGTAGTATCCGGTGTATCTTCCCATGAGATATGCAGCCCAGAGGCATTTCTTTCTTTCTTTTCAAAACTTGGCGAGTTTGCGTACGAAAAAGATACATCTGGACTGTACCTATATACCTATCTGTCTGATATTAAACAGCCCTACCCCTTATTCGCTGTGCACAGCACCGCATGGGAAGAAATGGGGTGGTCCAAATTCTACAATACCGGAAACCAGTTCCTGAAAATACCGCCACTGAAAAAATTTAACCTGTATTGCTTTAGAAATAACAGGAAATTATTTAGACTCGAACCGGCTGTAAGATTGCTTAATTCATATCCCTTGCATCCCGTTTGACTCAGATACTACGGTACAGAAACTACGGTACCTCCACTTTGACTCCGGCAAGGGTGGGAGCATTTAACTTCTAGGGTGACAGGCGGCTTCACCTGTTACCCCGACCGTAACTTTGGTGTACTAAGCACTTGATCTGTAATGATTGATCAGCAGTTTTAATTACACAACGTTACGGCAGACGGCCCGTCAGGCCTGTCGCCTCGCGTCTTAATTACCCGTCGGTACCTACATCTGTCGTGTGTCGTGTCTAATTACGGCCTCGAACTGAGATATCATGGTATGAGACAGCATTTTATTTGGGACAAATATGTTAATACCCACATGTCTTTGGAGAAATTTGTTTTAGTAGGACAAAGATAATAGGTACAACTCTTAAAGCATTTTGTCTTCGGATAAATTAGTTTTAGTAGGCTAAAAATAATAGGTACAACTCTTAAAACATTTTAGAATACATCAATTTGTGTTCAACTCGCCTGATGGTAGGCTGAAGGTAAAGTCTCGGGAAAGAGTGTTACAATTATAAACACATACAATGTTACAATGGTGGCGCTCAGCTTGACGGTTTTATCGTACAGCGTTTCAAGTCCGTGTTAATGTGGAAAAGTTGGACACCCAGTTTTAATGTTTCACAATATTTGTGTATTTATTTAGTTTATTTATAATTAAACGAGTGAAAAAGGGTAGACCGGTAGGATTGGACAAGCTTTCCACAGGGTCGGCAGCACGAGTGTGGCGCCTCTAGTGTTGCAAACGTCCATAGGGCACGGTGACCTCTTTCCATCAGATGGGCCGTGTGCTTGTCTGTCACCTAAGTGGTTTAAAAAATGTGCAGGTTTTTTTAAGAAAAAGTTATTTTTAGTTGTTATAAAAAGTTGATTTTTTGGTTACCCATGGCGCAGAATAGGGTCAACTAAATTATTCCCCGGTTGTCATAAATTATTGAGGTTGGTTTTGGCAACCCTATTTTTTTTATTTTGGCAAGCACTTACCTATTTATAACAATTTCTATTATAAAATTCATCGGAATATGTACCAATTTTACCCTGTTTGTTGGTTCTGACGACTGCCGTTTAACGGAGTAGGTACTGACGACCGCTGAGCTAGTTCTTTTTGGGCCAACTGTATTGGTCTACCCTCTTTCTCACTTGTTTATTTATAACTAAACTAAATAACTTCACGAATATGTAAAGCATTAAAACTGGGTGTCCAACTTTTTTTTACCCAATGATATGGACTTGAAAGCTGTATCCGCCCTTCGTTTCAGGTTAATGGTATTCTAAAAATAATGGTATGTAGATCATTGGAGATACAGTTTGTTTAAGTGCGAACTAATAAAAAAAGTAGTAATGAAACAAAAAAATATTACTGATCTCTCCAGTCAAGCTAATTTCTTTTTATAAAGAGTAAGTTCTTTTCGTTATTGTAATGACCAGAATTCAAACTACTAAGCTACTAACTTGCCCTACTATCTACTATCAATCAATTTTTTTTTTTTTTAAACCTATGGCAGTTCACTTCTGGACATAGGCCTCTCCCAATGTTGAGAGGCTTTGGTCTTCTGTTTCCACGCTGGCTAGAAGAGTTGGTACAGAGATTTTATTTCTGGTTATATCGTCTGTGTTTTCTGTTAGATGCCTCTTACCACACCCTTTGTATGTGATGATGGGCTACTGTCTCCGTTACCACTCAAATTAAAGTGTGTATTCGAGATATATTACTTTTTATTCCCAACCAAAATCGACCTATGGGTATTGGGTATATACCATTTTTAGCCAGATCCGCTCAGCCATTCAGCCGAATAATGTGAAGGTGTGAGTGTAATTATAACCCCTTTCTTCCAATTTTTAATATTTTGTCTTATTCTATAGATCAATGATTTTATAACCTTTGTAATCCTCATATTCTCCTCATTTCAGGGGTCATGGAGACTGCAAAAGTCCAGTGTCATCCATCGAGAGTTGTACAGAAGACTCGAGACTACTCCTCAACTATCAGGCCTGTCCTGATGTCTACGGATCCGAAAGTACTGGTATGTATTCAGAAAATCATCCAGGTTCCGAACCCGAACTTTTATGGGAGTGACTGCCTGTACGCTCGGAACCCCAAAATTCGAGTGGCCCATGTTTTAACCCATTGACCTAATTGACCCATGGCCAATTGGTGTTTCGAGCCATGGGATATATAAACTTACACACAATCAACTTTTTGTACTGATACGATCCACACCGTGGCCGTAGTATGAAACATCGAAGCATTTTATTAGACGTATTTGACATTTTCTGAACTTTAAGTGTTAATTTTATACAATCGTGTAAATAATATACGAGTTCTGACAGATAATTAAATAAATTAAGCTGTGATTTGTCCTAAGAACGTGTGTAAAAATCTGTGTCGAAATCGTAAAACACGACAGCTGGACATTGTTCATTTGGACCGGCCACAGCTGACATTCTCGTATTACTTGCGTCATCACGCTCACTCTTATTGACTGCAAATAATCGAAAACATTCTTAATCTTCCGTTACATCCTTTCTGAAATTTACTGTACTTTTAATTCCATTGCCTGTCAACAAGTTTTTCCGCAAAGATTATTTATCTTCAAGAACACCTATTCAATAAATAAATTAATCAATCAATTACCTTATCACAGACCTCTCGCTATGCGTGCCATTGTTCCTAACCTTCCACCTTCTGCATCTAATCTATCTCAATTAGCTTTTATAGGTCGTGGGTCGACCTGAAAAAAGTAACTGAAAGGATCCGTTTGCTACCTCGTGGTCTCTACCTAGGACTCAGCCAACCGCCCTTAAACTAATGTGAGCAGCCATTAACCAAATTTAGAAAAAAAATGAAAAAATTAAAAAGGTGGTAAAAGAAAAAATATGCAGACGATATCTCACTGCCAGAGAAGGAAAGCTCACAATAAAATTTTGTATCAACTAGTCTGAACAGGGTGACAACAGTAGGCCAAAGCCTCCTAATATTGGTTGAGGCCTATGTCCACCAGTGTTTGCGATATGATTTGATTGATTAATATCGTAGTTAAGTACTATCAATTCTAAAAAAAATCTCCTAAGATAAATGTAAGACATTCAAATAGTAAGTAGTTCCTAGTTCGTACATTGGCATAGCAAATAATTGGAACAAAAGTAAATAATC
This sequence comes from Pelosia muscerda, assembly GCA_963691645.1. NCBI lineage: Eukaryota > Metazoa > Arthropoda > Insecta > Lepidoptera > Erebidae > Pelosia > Pelosia muscerda. The sequence goes on from OY829104.1 coordinate 2,926,568, forward strand.
CCCACATTTTAAACGAACTACTAAAACCGAAACAATTTGTATACTTTGAACGTCTCTCGTTAGACATCGGTTACAAATGGACCGGGCACAGTTCCAGCAATAGTGCCGCCATTGTTTAGATTTAGCGATTTCGAAATAAACCACGCGTTAAGGAGTATTGAAACACTTATATTATTAATAGAAGTGCAATAAATACTGTATATTAAAGTTTTTTTATTCATGAATTTTGAAATAGAAAAACTTGCTTTTTTTTTTTTTTGTTAGTGCGCTACATGCGCAAAGATACCATCCAAACCGGAGCCGGCAAGAGTGGTTATGCCGTCATCGAACACAGCCCGTATTCGGGTCTTCACCGTTGTATCGTTGCACCTCGGGGCCCATGGTCTGCTTAATCCAACTCATTTTGATCTGGTTCAAACGGCTTTTATAGAAGTGTTTGCGTCTGACCTACTACCCCCTAGAGAATAACTCGAGAAAGAACTTCTTCCGTCAATCAGAAATGTCATTGCTGATGACGATGACCTGGTTCCAAAGGTCATACACCAAAAATATTGATATGGTGACAATGATGCAGACCCGTACTAATATAAAACAAAATATTATGCCACCATTCCCGACCTTTTCCGCAAAATACGGCTCGAATTCAAACAGTGTGAACTTTGTATTTTTACATAATTTAAACCTTTAAAACACCCTGGCCCTAATCTTTATAAATGTCAGACCTCATTTCACTAATATAAATATAACATCACTTACGACGGCACAACAGGAAAATAAAAACACAAAACAAACTCGAGAATGTAGCTCAAAATAAAATGCGAGAATAGCAAAGAAAAAAATGACAGCTCTGCTTAAAAAGGAATATTTGAGCATTTCCGAGCAATTCTCATAGTACGTACTTCCCCTTTAGGCCGCCGGCGGCGGTATCTATATAAAACTTTATTTGTGTTGTCGTCTGTCACGATTGTCTCCGTCAACGTGGCCGACTATTCTTGGTAACAAATCCCCAAGTTCAATAATTGGATGGCTATGACTGAGCTGGCTAGTTCTGTTCGTTATGTCGAATTAAGTAAGATTGATTTTTTTCGATTTGTATTTTAATTTGTATTTCATGTCAAAAATTCTTGATATTATTTATTCTTGCAAATCATTCTTTATAGAAAGTAATCTAAGTACTCTCCCTACGAAATTCTTTAAAATAAATTGATACATCTATATCTAGGAATGTACTACACGCTTGTAAAAAAGTAAAATAAGTTACAATTAAGTACGTATGATTGCAAGTACTACTACTCATAGACTGATACTAATTACGGTTCGGCAATTGGTTTGTTTCCCTTACACACTTTAATTTATATACTACATAGACTGACACCACAGCTCTCCCGCTATTCATTAATTTAGTGCAATAGGATCGATGAAGGGATCATCCTTACAAACATTCAATGTAACCCTACTCATTGTAAAAGTTCAACCCAAACTTGCCCATTATATGCTATTGATTAGATACGGACTTGCGGTGGGTTTTAGGAGGCAATAAACGCAATGGGGATCAAGGAAATATTGTAGTGTATAAAAATTACTTACTATAAATATGTACTACACATTGGGCGGAGGTTGAGGTCGACTTCATAGGACAGACCCCAGTAGTCTTAGCACGAAATACTATCGAATTCGTAATGTAAAGGTATCGACAGAACGGAGCATTGCGATTGGCGGGCTACACACGCACGCAGGTTCACAAAAGGCAGACTGCCAATCACAATGCTCCGTTCTCTCGAAACCTTTACATTACGAATTCGATAGGAGTTCATGCTAGTGCTACTGGTCTCTTGCCCCATGAAGATCTTCAGGGCAGAACTTCTTGTTGACAGATGAGGTTCTAGTGGCTCTCTGGATTGAGTGATCAGATTTAAGCTCCTCCCGTAGAGGTCAAAATAAACTAGAAAAGACGATAGCTGACTCCGGATACTGGCAGATTACCGTTCAATAGTTTTGGTTTAGAGTCCATATGCCTATGTAATAAGTTACTAAAGGTAGGATTCATAATCGACGACATACGACAACTACAGACGCGTCCAGCTGACGATATTTCGATAAGCCGCGTCTACATTTTACGCTGTCTGTGTCAGAAGTGCGTATCCATCGCGTATTCAGCTACGTGATAGCCAAGCTTAAATGAAACCATCGATCGACTGGTGGCCATGTCACTAAAATTCTAGTTCGTGTGCCCATGTGCCACAAGTTGTTAGTTCCACAGTGAACGTCATGTTATGATGCCATACTGTCCGGTCCGATGTTCATGTCACAAATCGGGACGCACCTATACGGCCCAACGACACATATCTGCAGTTGTAAGTCTTGGCTATGAAATCATACGTCACTCTATCATCATTCCCTGAACCTTTTTCCCAACTCAGTTGGGGTCGGCTTTCCAGTCCAACTGTGATGCGGCTGAACCTCGATATTTTCCGTGAAGCGACTGCCATCTGACCTCCACAACCAATGGTCTAATGACCAATGGCGATATCGAAGTTCCAAGTTAGGCTGGTTGGACTTTTGAGGGCTCCAACTACCCGTAACGACTGCTATAGATGTTTGTATGGCAACCGGGACCGACGGCTTAACGTGCTCTCCGAGGCACTTATAAACCTGCGATAAATACACACATAACTTCGAAAAGCATCGAAAAGTCATTGGTGTGTGCCATGGTAAACCTGGGATCGAACTCGAGACCTCGTCTCAGCAGTCCATTACCCATACCACTAGGCTACCGCGGCTTCTACGTCACTCTATATAAAATGGAAATTCTGTCCCAAAATGCTACTTTAGTATATTTCCGTTAAGAATAAATGGTTTAGGCGCATTAGGGCTAATTCTCATTATGGCAACCGACTCGCTAATGGACTACTTCTCATTATGGCCACTTCTCATATTGGCTACTACTGGGTAGGGCTACTTCTCTTGTTGATTTCGTTCAGTGCTTTGCAAGTTCATTTTTATTTTCCAGTTGAAGAATTAGAGTGCCTAGCGACATGGAAGGAAGGTAGCCTGCGTTTCCTCGTGGGCAAACTACACCATAACCACGCCACCAGCAACGAAGACCGTTATAGATGCTTCGTATACGAAAAGACAAATGGTAATATATAAATAATAACAGATTTTTTATTTTCTTTTTTATATTTAAGTCGTATTTTTTTATATTTATCAGTTTTTAAGTATTATATACTCAGCGTTATTGATTTTTTTATAAGCTCATGCCAATATCCCCGAAGGGGTAGGTGGAGGTGCTAGTACCCACATTACGCCAGTTTATGTTTAGGTCCCAATATAATAAGTGGCGAGCCTATTGCCATTAACCGGGCACTTATAAACTTGCGATAAATACACACATAACTTCAAAAAGAATCGAATGGTCATTTTTGTGTGCCACGGTAAACCTGGGATCAAACCCAAGACCTCGTCTCAGCAGTCCATTACCCATACCACTAGGCTATGCTGATATCAATAATTGTGGGTTCGTGTTTCTTTTACAGAGAATAATTCAATTCTTTCTCCATTTCTTATAGAGCCAAATGTTTTAGATGCGATACCAAATAGATCGCATTAAAATCCCTATGGCGCCTAACTGTTGTATAATTTACCTATATTTTGAAGACATACATACTCAACAACAAACATCAACAAATGATATAAAGGGAACACATTTACATACAACGTTGTATGAAAAAGTAGTACCGTATACATTTTGTCGACTCTACATGCAAATTGTTAGGTACTTCACATAAATTTTACACAACGGTAGCCAAATTTTATTTCTTACATAAACACACTATCACTATTACAGCAACTGGTGTTGTGAAGGAGACACCTATTCCTCCTGGGGGGATAGAATACAGAGTGGCGCAATCTGGAGACGCGACCTGCAATGGACTGTTCAGCGCTACCGAAGGATCAAGAACTATGGCTCTAAAACGAGGTGAGTGTGAAGTGATCAGATGATTTGTTAACGCTCTTCCTGAAGTATAAATTTACAAGGAAATACAAATTAAATATTCTTGGTAGTTTTTTTTTACATTTATTAAATATTCTAGGACAATCCAGAAAAACCTAGATCCATGGTAAGCACAGCATAACATAAACTTGTGTTACGTGTTCTAGAATGCGGATAAACACACATAGATACATTTTTTTGTAAATAAATACATATTATACATAGAAACACCCAGACCAATGCAAATATTCATATTGAAGCGCACAAATATTTGCACTGAGAGGAAATCGAACGCGCGCCTCCTGCGTATCAGTCGCAAAAGTTAATCATCATTATCAAACATCTAGGCCGCATTACTTTTTTCTAAAAATACCAAACTAATATTCGTATACATTTTAAATTTCCAGTGTCAGTCCGCTTCAACTGCCAGTTCCCATCATGGATGACATTTTCACACACGTGGCACACCTTGGACTTCACCAGCAACTACACGTTCTATCAAAGGAACGCCACCCTGAGGATCACCAACCAAACCGGTTCAGACATAAAAGTGTACTGTGTAAATGTAAAGGCTAGTTCTCCGACTGGGAATTCTGTAGCGCTAGTTGCGCATTGGCAGCATCATTGGTAAGTAATATGAAGAATCATAATACCCAATTAGCCATAGCTAATGAACTACCCCAGCTTTACACAAAAAAGTATTCAATACCATTCCTTAATGGATGTGTCTGCGCGTCTCTCTAAAGTGGAAGGGCTTGTCTAAAGCCAGGCGGGGTGTCAGGGATTTTGGAACATAGATGTGAATTATAACGAAAAGGCAAGTTCAAAGTCAGCATGAAGCTAGAAAAATGCATAGCGATATCACTATGAAAGAAGGAAATTTCGAATAAAACCCTGTACTCATATGGCCTACGTGGAAACAGTAGGCCAAAGTCTCTCAATGTCTATTTCTAGCAATGGACTGCGATAGGCTAATTGATAGATTGAAGGATTAAGTCGCTGCAGTCTCCCCTGCTAGGGACGCGGAAGATCGACGTATCGACGTAACATCGATCTTTCAATTCGAGTTTAGTCTCTTCAACGCCTACAGATACGGATCTGAGTCTCGTCAGCGCCTATCTTACGCTGACGAAACTGAGCTTCAATTTCTGAATTCAAAATCCTACTTATGGAATTGCTGTAATTTCCAGTGTATCCCGCTACGTATGCGTCGTGCTGTATAGACGAGACACGTATATAGTTGAACTACAGCGAGGTACACCGACTTCGCGACCTGATGATGCCTGCTCTCCTCACCACTTCAAACCTGTCAACGCGCCTTACGTCACTTTAGTGGGTAAGTGTATCTATTCAAATTGATCTTGAATGATTAGAGTGTCGTGTAAAATTGCAGTAAACTATCAGGGACTTTGCGATTTGAAGAAAAAATCTATCCCATGACAAAGAATGATAATATTGGCTTGCATCCAAAATTTGCTCATTGGGGCCCGCAATCCGCTCTTGTACACCATATTTTCCTGATTTTGTTGGTGCAGCCTACCTCGATTTTAATATTCTTGAAAGTAAAACATGTGCCAGAGCCTTTTGTCAATAAGCAGGTATACCGGTTGCTGGTGTTCGGCTTTAGTAGTTCTGTAACGTGGCAGTGGTAAACGCAACTGCTACACAGGAAGCGCTGTGTAGCAATAGCGTTGCGACACTGATCAAACTGCAGTATATCCATATCGTCTATAGGTTGGAAAGGTCAGATGGCAGTTAGTCCGGAAGAAGCGGATCCTGGACTCCCAGGTGATAGCTTTGGTTGCCACCGAGATTAATGCAAGGATGACGATGATTACTCAAAGGAATTGCCTTAAAGGAAAAGATTGTACCTTACTAAATTCTGTGCTCTGTGTGTGACAGCGTGTACTAAGTATACCCTATTTGAACATTTTTTTATAATCATTGTGTTTTCTTTTCCAGCAAGCAATCCCGAATCAAAAGAATGTCCATTCTTCGGCAAATACGAAATTCAAAATCGACGGAAAAGAGAGACAAATTATTACGGTCATAGGAGTAAGAGAGAGAAAGCAATTTTGCAACATAATCGTAGGGTTAACAGTAGTAGGTTGTTTAATTTTAGCGTAAGCAACATGTCCAGTACTCCTATACTGAGGAGTCGAAGGGAAGCAGAGCCGGAGGTCTCCTGTGTAGGGAACAGCTACAATAGATTAGAAGTCGGTTGTAATTCTGTGAAGAATATGGAATTCTATTCCACGTGCGAGAATAGAGAAGTGATGGCAGGTGAGTTATATTTTTTATTTATTTATTTGTACAATGACCATCTGAACATGAGCGCCGTTATGCTCCCATTGCGTGCGGTGTGGGAATGGTGGGAAGAGGAGAGGGAGGGAAGAAGGTTAAGAGAGTCTCTGTGCTGTTAGTGCAGAAGACAAAGATTTCTCGCACATCATCTTAAGAAAACTCTGATACTACTTTAAACTTTCCATAAGGGCCTCTAAAGTCTTGTGTGCCCAGGGCCTCTGCCATAGATAAAGATGGCTCTGTCCCTAGAGAATAGGCACTTGGAGTCCATGTAATGTTTTAACTAAACGTATGCTATCGTTGTGCAGCGTACACGTGTCACGGCGGTTGGTACGAGAACGGCACGTCGTTCGTGGTGACGACGCCGCTGACGCGCGACAGTACGGCGGCGCGGCGCTACTGCTTCGTGTCGCGAGGAGAGCGCCGCGCCACCCTCGCCCTCGCGCGGTCAGCCACCAACTGCGAACGGAACGACCAGGAGCCAGAGCTCCTGTTCCACGCCACCGCGACTGGTAAGAAATTGCACCCTGTCAAATCACTGAAATTACAAAAACGGTTTGAAACACCCACATTTCGCTAACTATGATTTTCGGTACCATGTAATAGGGGGCGAGCCTTTTGCCACCAATCGGGCACTTTGTTACAAATGGGTGTTTCGAAAATAAATTTCTAACCGAAAATGTTGCAGCTTTTTGTGACCTGTTTCCATGCTATTTTGTGTAAATCGCAAGAAAATTTACGTGCTTAGCAGCAAAAGAAATACCAATCCACGTCTTGGAGAGTATCAGATGAGATTGGAGAGGATCGTAGTTAGCGAAATGTGGGTGTTTAATTCACACCTGTCTGCCACTTCGGGGATTACGGGCGTGAGGACATGATGTATGCACAAAAACGGTTACTGAATTATGACTTTACTCGTATACTGTTGAAGTTTAAATGGTGTCGTGTAGAGCAAAGCAATTAGCAATTAACTAAAAGCACAAAGCATTCGTTTAAGTACGAAACCCAGTAATTTATGGACGGTCCCTTTGGGCCTGATTCAAAAAACAGTTCGCCTTGACTCGGCTCGTAGGTACCTTGATATGTGAGTAGATTTCTGTCTCTGATAGAGTTTATATAGCATAGCACTTGAATTACTGATGTTGGTAGTATTACTTAAATTTTTAATTACCTAGATATTTATCTTTGATATGTTATTTAAAATAAAAAAGTTAATATACCTACCTATTTCAAAGATAAAGACAATTGTACCTAATAATAATAATGTTTCTTTACAGGTGAATGCCAGGATCAGACCAATCACCAGCCAGCGCTACGTATATCAATGCACTTTGTATTATGTCTCCCCATCATACATTATATCATACCGAGATGATTCAAAATATATTAAAATAAATCATTTCGGACCCCTCACTCCTTGTAATTATAGCTATGACAAATAGACAGGCTTAGAAAATTACTTAGGAAACATAATTTTAGTTCATAAGACACCTTGTAAGCGTACCTACAATACAATCTAGACATTTTCCTATTGTTTAGTTTCATTACAATTTGTATTATCTGTAAGAACCAATAATAATACTTCTTAAAATTTCTTTATTGTTGCAAAAAATATGGAACTTATTTCATAAAATACTATAATTATCTATGGTGTGAAAATAGCGCGCTCACTGCCGTTATATAGCTGAAATAACGTTATCCGGTACTTTTAACTGCATTGTACGCTAAAAATATTGTTATGTAAGTATTGTATTTTAGTTAGATATTGCCCTCACCTGGCATGATAGACATGATTTTGCACACAAATGTACACAATAAGTATTTTAAGTGTTTATGTTCAGTTTTAATGTTATAATATATTCTTTATAATCTAATATTCAATGTAAGTTATTTTCCATTTTATAATTTACCAAAAACAATAATGATTATTTTAATATATTTTAGATCTACCATCATAAGTAATCTACAAAAGATATCACTTTCAAAATAAGGAATATGTAGGTACTCGGAGGCACAAATTTACCTATATAAATTGAAATAAGTACCGTAGTCAAATATTATCCTCAAATAAACGCAATGGACACCAAAGGAGGAAATTAATGTAATTTTTTTTACATTATACTACATTTATTGGCATTTAAATCAGTACAAAAGTACTCAACAACGGACTTTTTTTACCTAGCGTGATATAAGTATATTTAATTGCAAGCATTTTATATTACACTCATGCATTGTTTTTGCATTCGGGAAGAAACGACAAGAAAATTTATTAATATCGTCCGTTTCGTTTATTGAAGGATGTAACTCCCCTAACTTGGTTAATAAGCTTATTTAATTAAGGATTGCATACTGTAATAGTTGACAAATGGTTGATAGATTTGATGAGAATGGTTGTGAAATAATCTTGTTGTGAGTTTTATGACATTAAAATCACTTGAACTATGTACATAAGGTATTATTGAAATAAAATACTTCTGCACATGGAAGGTTATGTTTAACTCCAAGATTCAGAAGCATTTTTATCACCAATATGTAGTTTGAGGGATTTGAGTATCATAAAAATCATCCTGTATAATAAAATCTTTCGCTGTATATGTATATTTAGCAATAATATTATTAACATATATGTACTTCAGTTATTTCACGAAATAAATTAATAATTTCAAGACCCTACCTTCGGTTATTTACATAAGATGTTTTTTTGAAATATTTTGAGAAGTAATATTTAAATGATTTTTTAAATCATTTATAGTTATACGTATTATTTCAGAGATGAAAACAAATACTTATCATAATTAACTTTGTAATGAAAACTTTTCATTGCTTTGGTCACCTTCAAGATTAACATTATTTTAATGTCTTATTTTGATAGTAAGCTTAAATATGAAGTAGTTTGCAAATTACTATTTTATGTCAAATAAAGAAAGACAAATTAGTTCATTTACTACAAAATATGAAGCTTCGAATCATGTACAAAATCATTGTAAAATGTTATTGAGTAGCTAGAATAATTTTATAAAATAAAAATATATTGTACCTATTTAATTTTAGCGTTTGCTAATTAACATTTTGTATATTTTGATTTATGTAAATTAGCTTATATCAATAGGTTTTCTTAGTGTAAAATTATGATTATTTTTGCTAAGGCCCCATTTTTTTATAAACCACTTAGCATAATATTTATTACTTTAAAGTTTTCGTTTGTTTAATTCACTATTGAATGTGATGCGTTAATTTAAAATGACTAAATTTAATGAATCCATTACAATGTAATAAATGTTAATTTGGATTAATAATTAATTTTAAACTGTATGCATAATTTAAAACTGTATGCCACCTGAATCATATATATTACACGTATTAATATGTCCACATATTTTGAAATTTTCAGTTTTGTAATCTAATTTCTAATGTAATTTTCCCTAAAAAATATTCGCAATTAGACTGCATATTAACTAATCTTAAAATTAACGTGTCTTATTCTAACTTTTACAAATATTAGGTAAAGGCAAATCTTTTTAGGACCTAACCTAATATTTAAATCAGAAATGTTGTAACCTTTCAAATGTTAATGCTCAAACTTGTCTAGACTAGCAAATTATTTTCTAAATGGATGGGGTCTAAATGATTGTTACAATGCGCCATATAATGGTTGCTTCAATATCTTTGTACTATTGTATTTGTTACAACATTTTTCATGAGAAAGCCACGTTTTCTCAAAATAAGCAATACTACTATAGGTAAGATTAGATAAGACTAAATTTAGATAAGTGAAAAACGAATACTCATTTTGAGATCAATGTAAAATGTAATTAAGTTTTAGATAATAAAATCGCAACAGCAATAATATATTTGTATTTATAGCTATTGAGCGTTAAATTTTTAATAGTTAGTAGACAGTTGTGAATAATGGAGCTAGCGTTGTTGTTTTATAAAGTGACAGAGAGATTATTCCTTTGTGGAAACTAACTCTTAAGGAAATTGATCTAAAATAAAATTTAAATCGATTTTCTAAGAGTTGATCATCACTACGTTTCCATTGTGTGATATAGGTACATTGAAAATAATTAAGTATATAGTCGTCAGCATGAATAAAATAAACAGCGAAATTGAATAAAGTAGTTTTATTTTTAATCCTTTTTATTTCACCAAACTTTTTATTAATTAGAGGTATTTCTATTGTATCACAGTTCGTATGGTTTGGTTGTCCCACTGACTGAAACCATATGATAAATTAATAACCACATTCTAGAGTACATTACATACGGCGCATCATAATAATATATTATTAAATCATAACGATATTTTGTAACTGACTTAAAAAACAGTCTCTGAGCTTTGAAATTGAGCTCGCTTTTTTCTGAATAGTTAAGTAACTTTGCTATTTTAGCATAATACAATGGTTTCTATTAGTACCTACTTGCTTCATATGCATAGCAAATTAATGAATGAAAATAAGGTGATTTATTTTTGACCGAGCAAACTGCTGCGACTAGGTGGGCATTTTTCCTTTTGTCCATATCTATGTCTACGTCTATGTATCAGTACCAGTTTAGAGGGTACTTAACTGATTATCACCAAACTATGCTTATTTCATCAAAATGAATGAAGCTGAGAGCTTTTTAAAAGGAAGGAGGAAATGGGTGTACAAGGGAGAAGTTTGTTGTTGTGTAATTTGTGAATGGATCTTGATGACTTTTAGCGGAAGTTTTAAGTATATAATTCCTCACAAGTTGTGAAAAACAAATGTGCTCGCAAGATCTATTTTAAACAAAACTACTAGTTTACATACCAGGGCAGGGTGGTAGACCCCACCCTTGTGGGTACACTATTCGGGAAAACGCAGGTGCTCCTCCACTTCAACTGACCGATGTGCCTATGTGCTACCGAGCCGTCCACTGCATCGATAGTATGGTTAACCCTGGCTAAACAATCTTAGTACCTGCTCGTCTGACCTAACCGGCTCCCCCGGTCTCAATTATCTCGACGGGCACGCATTTTCAATCGCTCCTACTATAAGTATTCTCGTTACTTCATAGTCACACTTAACTCCCATTGGCTTTCATCACTGCACTCTCGCATTATTTAATGCTGAACCTAACAGTTTCACATTACGTTAATACATAATTATTAAAAATATTATTTCATGATGGCATATTACACTATTCATCGTATGTAGACAAATACAGCGCATGATACATGGTACATAGGTACAGGACAGATAGTTACTAACAAATAACCAACTGTAATAATTACAAAGAATAACGTTACTTTTTACGATAAGAAGATAGATTTGACGATAAGTTGATTTAGGCACGTAAAATGTATGCCTGAAATTGAAACCATACATAACATAATAAAATAGATAAAAAAAATATAACTAAAATTCATAGTATTAAAATAAATGTTAGAATTCGCACATTCGCACTTAGGATAATGCTAAAATAATAACGTTGAAGTGTGTTAATAAAAAATAGCGTTACACAGATAACATAACTAAAATCAGCGATCTTGAACGCAACTATAACTCACTCGGTTCTACCAACTGCATAAACCGAAAGTACTAAACAAAGCTGTCAACATTCTGATAAGTCATGTCATGTGTTGGTGTTGCTTGGCTTGCTTGCTTTCAGCTTACTTTACTTTGCTTGTACGCGCGTCGTCAGTCAATGGGACTGTTTATGTGTAGAAACATCTATCGCATAACATACAAACCGTAACAATAATATCGGGCGTTAATAATAAACCATAACAAACCATCACGAGTGCCAACAAATCGAGGATTTTGGAAATATGTGAAAGTGACAGTAGCACTATCGACATAGTTTTTGTGTGATTATAATGTTATTTCGCATATTTTCGAGTACCGTCAGTAAGTGAACCACAGTATAGGCTAGAAAATGTTGCACGTGAGGCACCGTTCGTGTATGGTGGAGGATACTTGATCGGGAACACTATGTTGGAAACGGGATAAGCGTACTCAATTATAGCACGAACAGCTATAATGCAACACGAGTGTACGCAGGAGGGTGGCAGGAGCAGGTACGAGCGGCGGAAGCCAAGTAAGGTGCTCAAGATAGCGGAGAGTTTCACCAACTTGGACGAAACTGCCAAGTCGGGGCGCTACGTGAGGGGTCCTCACTCCAAGGTGGGCCGAAGATATCGTGATGGCGATATCGGGAGCCGGACTAAGCGTGCCGTGTGTTGTGATGATGATTGTGATAAGGAGTCAGGTGTTAGTGAGGATAGTGAGAGACTTGGTGACCGCAGGGTGACAGGCTCGTCCTGTACCGCCCTCAGGACAGCTGTGGCAGCTTTGTACCCCTTTGACGACTTCATCCTGGAGAAAATCGGTACTGGATTCTTCTCCGAAGTTTTCAAAGTAAGTAATTTTTTTACTCTAAGCGGGCTTTTAACCGATATTTGTTATCACATTGTCTTATTAGAATTTTTTTTCAGTGTTTTACATAAAAAATAAAAACTGCATTAAGTAAAATTCATACTCTCTACAAATTTTTTTTGCCACCAAAAGATATAAAAATACATTTAAGTAAATTTATACTATTCAGGAAGCTGTTATGTTGAATAAATTAAAACTGAGATACTTTCAACAATCTCTTTCTAACCAAATCTTTATTTTTAACTAGCCGTTACCCACTGAAATTGCCCGCATGTATTTTACCCATACCCATACTGTACACCCATAGGTAAAATTTGCCCTCTTTTGATTGGATATAAATTACAGCCTATGTGCTTTCCAGGCTCTAATCTATTCCTGAACCAAATTTCAACCCGATCCATGCAGCCGTTTAAGTGTGATATAGTAACAAACATCCAAACATCGTCACAAACTTTCACATTAATAATATTGCCGATATACCTAAGCCTTTTAAGACTAGCTAGCTAAAGATATAATATATAATGTTGACCACAAACTACTTCACATTCTGTCGATATCACATGACTCTCAATGTTAACAAGTGTTAAGTAGGTTTATTACTATCACATCTATGTGCATATTGCATACATACAGTTTATTTTAGTATTCACACTTCATACTGATAAGACCACAATATTGGCTCTTGAAGCAAAAACTAAGTAAACTCGTTCAAATAATTATAGCAAATCTGAACAACATACATCTGAAAGTGTTTCAAAATTCAATTTCATTCAAATAGTTTTACTGGGTAACAATATAAAAACAATATTGGTTTGTGATTAGAGCCTCCTTTTAAGCAATACTTGCTAGTAGAAACATTCTTCTCATGAATATTATTAAAAATAAAATAAAATAAAATAGTTGAATAGTTTGAAAATGAATCATGTTCATTACAATTTTGTTTGTCTCTTCACTATTGACCAATCAGTCAATTAATTAGTCTATCGCAGTTCACTGCTGGACATAGGCCTCTCCTGACCCAGTCACCTTTTTCAGATCCTCACTCCTAGCCAGTTTTCTATTTCTCTAAATAATGTCAATGAACACTCACTACTCTCTTCTGTCAGAATTCCATGTGCAATATTGGAACAGTGCCATAAAATTAATGGCCATCTTTATCAATTTATTACGTACCTTAACGTATTGTAATCCTGTGACGACAATTCCCTGATGTTGCACGCCACTAATATTTCTGTCATGTTGGTTCATTAACACAGTCAAGATGCAAGTTAAGATATATTGTTTGTAATTAATAGGCATAAGTAAGAATTTTAATAGGATAATAAATTCGCACTGATTTATCTTCAAGTGTACAGAAGAATGTTTAGGATTCTAGTGGGAGTATTATTAGAATAATTGTGGCTTAAATAAGACAAGTATTTGGTTGTATTATGTAACTTCTGGCTTCTGGCCTTATATGTACAAACTTTTTCAACTTTTGTACTTGAAAATGCGTATTAATCTTTTTAAAACTATGAACTTACCTAAATAGTTCCACTTAGATACTTATTCTCCCCAAGGGGAGAGAAGGGGAAATGGCTTGAGTGGCTCGCCTGTGCAGTGGAGGGATCATACATCTGGTCTCTGATTTTCCCTTTAGAAACAATAATTTGATATTTTTTATAAACTTACTCCTATATTCCCGAAGGGGTAGGCAGAGGTGCTAGAACCCACATCGCCAGTAGGTAACGAACCTATTCTGCACATCCATCTTTAGCATTTATAATATAAGCATGATACTCGCTGTTAGCAATGATGGTTAGTAATCTTTCGAACATTAATGCTGCCTCTCTGACATTCCTGATTACTTAATTTGACCAACGTGTTAGCAGTTCACTTCTTATGAAGACAAGTTCTTATTGTTTATTGTCAAAGATCACATATAAAAATGACACTTGGCTCATTATGCACTCTCGCTGAATGTAAAGTGCTACTAAACAGTTATTAAAGGACCGCATTATTCAGAGAATGCCATCAAATTCACACAACCTCATTGATATTCAAAAGCTGATTATGTATTGTGACCTGAATTTAATATTGAATTATCCTGTACTTTGTATCAGTTGGTACAAGGTCAGGCGTTTATCATGACCTTGAGAATGATTTTGTACACCCGTTAATGCCGGTATAACATCTTTCTCCTTAAATTGAGCTATTGTCCTAGGAGTGACCCTAGGATAATACCATTAATGAATTTGATGTAGTAGGTATCTCTGTAATATTTGTAGCAACATGATTTTTAAAAGTTGTTGCTACAAATGATTTAAAAAAATTGAAGTAAACCTAAATTCCTAAACGTAAATTCATGCAAGACAGAGTTATCACACTTATCACAATTCTGACATTAGAAATTTTTATTAAAGAAAAGCATTGTTATGCAAAATTCAAACAGACTGCAAGTTTCTATTTCTGACTAGCGTTGCTCTTAATAAAGAAACACAAACAAATGATATATACCTACTAGTCCTTGTTGATATCCAGTAGGTAGGATCCAATGTAGTATATTTTCTCCTTCACCACCTTTTCAAATAATAATATCATCATCATCATCTTCATCATCATCATCATCATCATCATCATCATCATCATCATTATCATCATTATCATCATCATCATCATCTTCATAATCATTTCAGCCACAGGACGTCCACTGTTTAACAAAAGCGGACCTCCAATATGTTATTCGTTATTTTTACCAAAGTGTACAATTATATTTCATATATTATCTTAGTATAATCGACGTCTGATATGCAAGTACATACCTGTTTCAGTGTTGACACAAGTGGGTTAGATGAAAAGTGAACATATTTCTGATGCTGACATCATTTGGTAATTAACTCTTCGTCTGATGCATGGAATTTTATGTTAGACTGTTGAAATAAAAACAAATATTTTTCAGTATGAGTAATCACAGTGAAACGTGAAATAAATATATGAGTAATACATGTTAATTTGTACCATAATACTTGGTTATATGTTGACCAGTTGGTTAGTGTGTGTAGATATGGGTGTCATCATTTTGAAATAAGTCATTGTCCTGTATTGCGTAATTGGTTTTCCATCATCACCTCATCACAGGCATCACTTCAATGTTTCTGTTCGCAACCAAAGACTTTTTTTTTTTTTTTTTTTTTTTGGTTTGTCTCCATAGAGCCAACCAATCCTTAGTAAAAGGCTCGGGATAACTGAAAAGTCGCTGCCGCTTCGGACGCAGCAGTCGAATGCTCCACTGCTACGCCACACTCCGGCAAATGGCACAAACTTTATTTAGCACTATTTATCTAATTCTCCATGTCAATACTATCCATTTTTATGTAATATAAGCTAATTTGTCACATACATATGGTCACACAAATATTACAAGTTCAACTTGCTATTATCATGACATTGCTAAAACTTTTTCAACTGTTCGGGCGTTTAAAATATTTACTTTTATTTTATTCTCTTTGTACGTCTCTCTGCTTAAATATACACGTTAGGTAGCATAACAGTGTTTTGAAGAGAAGATGTAGGTACATCTAGAGGTCTAGCGATAAGCCCTGTAACTTTCTTACAGGGGCAAGAAAAGGGGTACCTTCGTATGTTGTGTATTGTATATGTCCGTAAAAGTACCTAAACATAGATATCCACTAAACAAAACATTAACAAGACCCCAAGAAAGTTTACGTTTATTTAAGCACCTATGAACTATAGTGTATTAAAAGACTTTATTTAAGAAAACTTTCGTCACACACCGGGAATTATCTAACAGCTAATAATCGTTACGGTACTTCCTCTAAAATATTATTAGTTAGGAATGTTAATAAATTAGTACAAGACTTATTACACGTAGACATTTTTATAGCTCCATAACTCATTGTAAATAAACATACGTGTTTAATTCTATAATTCCTGCATTAAGTACGCCGGTCTCAGACGGCTGCGGAAAAGAAACGTCGGTTGTCAGGAAATCGTCTAACATATCTTGAACCTATTGTAAAGTGCAAGGTTCGTGGCCATGGACTGTTTCGGTGATGTATTGTATTTACTCATATGTGTGTACAATACTTAAGTCGACATATATTTTAACTACCATAAAGACTATCAAGTATGTAAGTAAGTAGGAAACATTTAGAATTTATGAATTTTTCGCCAAAAACTTTTTTGTTCGATCTATCTTCTTGTGTTTGGGCTGTCTTTTGACGATAGCTTGCGGTGCAACTGACAACCGACCTCTGCTTCTAAAGTCCTCTACATTTATACTTGGACCTTTGTGACCACCGTGTAGTTGATTTGTACGATAAACATTTCTTACTATATAAATAGATATTACTTTCAAAATAACCACCAAGTTGGCACCTAAAATCACTAATTAGATAGGAAACATCAATTATTACAACAAATTGGTGATAGAGTTCATTGCTGACGCAACTGTGGTGGATGGGCCCAATCTATATCAAAATGGTTCGCGTGCACCAGCGTCCCATTTTTCCCACGACTTTGGTCCAAGATCCGTGCTGATAACTATAGTGTTCTCTAGCAGAAGATGTTGCTTTTTCCGGGATCAGTCAACGCCAGTTATAATGGACGTAATCCTGACACACCCAACTTGGCATTATTTTCGTTTTGTTACTTCTTAAAAAAATCCAATTAACTTTCAATTTCTTAATGACAGAAAGAAATAAGACTGAACTCGTCTTTTATAAGAACACATGTTGGGATAGTATAAGTGAATTGAATACATCATCATCTTCGCAATAGTCCCGGTCGAAGCCGACGAAATATTGCTACATAATACACCTATTTATGCCCTTTCGGTGATATGCAGCCGTGGTATTATCTATATTACATATGCGAAAATGTCTTTATAAGTACAACGACCTCAAAATCATTAATCATAAAAACGAAAATTCACGCGTACAAGGACCAAACTAACTTTTTGTCCATGAAGAAATTTTCATTAAAGAAACCCTAACGACTTTTGGGCAGCACCGAATTTTTGTTATTTTTTCACCGAAATTGTATTATTATATTATAATAAGCAAAACATGTTGCGATCCGTTACGGCTGATGTGAAGCAATCTTGTAACATACTACATACTTCACGGTAATGAGTCTTACGCATTCCGTTTGATATAATGCCTTGCGTTGTTTGCTTGGAGTTATTGACAAAGCTGATTTTGATGTGGAGTTTCGCTGGGAGCTAAAACATTTGGATGTTCCTTCGCCACTTGCCCCTTATTTGACTTAACAGTAACTACGTGCATTGTTATTAACCGACACATTTACTTAAGTTGGTTCAGTTTTACGCCAGTTCTTATCTTTATGTTAACCAATTGTAATCCACCGTCTACTCACTAAAACTCAGTGCCAAGTAGAATAATACCCGTGCTTCAACTCAAAACCGCAAATTATACAGAAAACGCAGGCGTAAAGCATGAAGTACCTAATAAGATATTCGATTATAAGCCGGACTTAAGGCGAGGTTGCAGTGAGTCAAGTAGGTATTTTACGTCGCCTCAGTACCTCAGTCCCCGCAGCCGAATCGAGTGTAATCGACGCAACGAGCGGGCAGCGCGGGCGGCGCGCAGGCGCGCACCGTCCTATAGTATAACCCGGTACGCGAAAACTCGAGACTCGCGTTTGTTACAAAAACTAAGAAACTGGGATGGAGTCCAAAAGCTGACAAAGGGTGACACCTAAGACCTGAACATATAGGTCATAGGCCACCGTGACCCTCTTTGCATCAGGTGGGCCGTATGCTTGTCTGCCACATAAGTGATATAAAAAAACATGTTGTTCTGGATGAAGGGAGGGTGGGATTGATTGTAAGAGTTCATCGGAATACTCACTATAGGCTATGTGTACCTTTTTCACTTATATGTGTATATACTATGTAGCAACACTGTTTTTAATTATATAAAAAAAACACATGAAGTTGCGTGCGGGAGATTGTAGTGCTATTTTAGAGTACTCGTGTCTGTGACGTCACCAAACTAGGGTGTCACTACGCCACGGGCACGGTACGTATATCGTAAAAGCAGTAGGTTAGATTCGGGCACATAATGTTATAGTTTTTCATGGAATAGTTAGAGAAAAAAATCACTTAAATTTAACATACATATTTTTGTATTTTCATTTCATTGGAACATATGAACATACAGAAAAAATAAAAGCGTCTTCAAAAAACAAAACCTATTGAAAAGTGAAACATAAATAAACACATTACCACTTCTTTGCGTCGCGCAGTCGTCGGGTAAAAAAGACATTTTGTACTGCCTACTGATCTGTTAGTAGATAGATAGTTAGTAGAAAATGCACGTCGTCACATGCAATCTTAAAATCAAGTCAAGTTTCTTTCAACTTAACTGGCATTTTAGGGTTTAGGTTTAGGGAGACGCCCAAGATCGTGTGAAGTGGAAGAGGAAGAGCCGGAAGGCGGACCCTGAGCTCCGAGTTCACCTTGGCCTTGGATGCAGTCAGGAAAATAAGTCTCTATGAGGATGGTGATGATGAAAACGCACAATTCAAAAATTTTCAAATATGATATTATACTCTCTGTTTGTAGCACTAAAGCCAGTCTCAACTAGATTGGATTGATGCTGATGTGAAGTGATCGAAGGAACATGGTTTTCGTTATTTTCTTTCTCTTCGTTCAAGACGATGCTTCTAATAGGCATACCACGGATATGCCTTGAATCAACTAACTCCGGCAGCAGACTATTCATATAAAACTGAATTATAAACCAAAAAACAAAAAATAACCATAAACCAAAAATACACATTTTGCACCCCGTCACATGCAACTGACCTTGAATTTGGTAAAACCAATTACTATTTTTATTTATGGTAAATTGTTAAGTTCGATTTTATTATTTTCTAGAGATTTTTCTAAACCATTTTTTGACGACAATTTTGTCATTTCCAACAAGACCATCTGGAGTGGCTCCAATAAAAGGGTATTTGCGGTCAATAAAAAGTCCACACTGATCTATTTTTATGTTTTTCTGTTGTTCCATTTGCTGTATGGAATGTTTTTCGTTTTCGATGCCGTGAGCTACTGAAACCACTTGGTTTAGATTTTATTATATAGGATTATTTTTTACTAATGGTGCACTATCTATTGTAACTTTTCGTTTACAAATGGGACCGAAGTTTGAAGCTGTTGTTATTTTTTTTTTAGTTCGAGCCATTTACTTGAATCTCTTTGTAAAATTTTTGATCGTTCAATACGGTCCTGTCTGCTGTAAGTTTCATCAGGTTTATGAGATAATTTTTTTCACCAGTTTTATAATATTCAAATATGTCACAGATATTAGTAAAAGTACTGATAGTTACGTGGCAATTTGCAAACTAGAATTAGAAACGTCTACGGGCTGTTCAACACCAGCGGCTTTTCGCTTCTCATTGCAGCACTGTAACATAAAATATGTATAATTATACTCAGCTGCGGTAGCCTAGTGACTAAGGCAATCTATTCAATAAAAAATACTAACTTCGACCAACTACTGACGTGAACCCACTTGTAATTTAGCTAAGAGTTAGGGGCTAAGAAGACTAGAGCAGTCATCAAGCATACCAAAATTTTTAGAGCCATAGATATAGACTAGTTATTGTACACCAAATTCAAATTTTTGACGTGACAACGTCTTATAAATTGGCTTGCCGGGTGACACTTCAAGAAACTGCGTTACGCTCCGCTAACGTTATGCGCTCACAATGAGAGCGAGTGAGAGGCACGCGTCCCTTCCACTCGGGCATGGTTAGCCCGCCTAAGAGCGAGAGAGACAGACATAAAAAGTGAAAGGCACGCGTCCCTTCCACTCGAGCACATTTAGCCCGCCTAAGAGCGAGAGAGACAGAGCGAGATTTTACCACTCAAAGTCGTTGTCACGTAAAACTTTCGCCCGTATACCGACTTTACAGGCAACCAATTTTTTTATATACCTACTGTACATTTTTTGTACAGTGGCACAAAAGAAAAAAATAAATAGACATAAATCAAATTAAATTGACAGTACAATTGTGCGAGCGAGAGAAAGTGATAAGCTGCGCCATTTTAGAATTCTTCCTTTAATGAACCGAGTTATACCCATATTTTCAGCGAAACCGATTATACGTAATAAAGTGCGGGGGGGAAGCTCGCAGAAACAAACAGCACACGTCCTACCTTGAACACGCCTCGGCGGGTACTGACTCAACTGACTGACCGCTGCGAGTGCTCAAATGCAAAGATTTTCAGGTTTTATAAGTTTTTGAAAAAAATAATAATTGCTTGATAAAAAATAATTTTACCAGTCGCTAGATATTTTTATGCTCTTTATAATGATATCAATCTCGGCATTATTTGATGATGGCGTCTTAGTGTAAAACGTGTTTGAAATATCGATTTGGAGCGTTTTAGACCCATGTTTGACGCTAATTTCTATCGAGGCAATTAACATGAATCGTGTTTCTGTTTTCACAGGACCCTAGAAGGTATAGTCTATTTTATGAATGTGCTTTTTATTTAGCGCAATTTGCTATATTACTTGATATCCAGACGTTTAAAAATTTTAAAAATTACTGCAACCTGGCCTTAAGTAGATAATACTTAAGTTCGGGAGAATTCATCACTTGAAAAAGGAGATATTTGTAATCCTTATTAGATCATTGTCTGTGTAAAGGTCGACCTTTGTGCATAGTTCAGGGAGCTTTGAAGCATAACTGGGTATTTTAGTGAGATTACTAGTATTGCCTGGTATGAGTTCTTCCGGTGTATATGTGTGTGGATAAGTAGGACTTGGTTTCCCTCTAACCAAATATTGTTAGGAGTTAACAAGTTGGTAGTATAAACGCCTGGATTTGAAGCCGGGACCTCACCATCGTAAGACCAAGTAAGCTGTACGAACGTAAAAAATGTATCCACTTATGTCAATTGTATAATAACTCGTATGAAATGTTCGTGAAATGTTGTTAAACTATGTAGAATGAATCACGTAAGCGTCGTGAAAATATTAGTGCAATTAAATCTGTTGGTCGCATAGCATGTGTGAAGTGAATGATGAATGAATGGTTGGACGACTAATTTGCGAACTTAGGCAACATTACAAACACAACTCTTACTCAAATAGGGCACAAAACAAACCTTCGTGCTCTCTGAACAGCTTTTTGAATATACATAAAGCTATACGTATGGTATGCATGGAAAATATTTGAAGAACACATTCGTAATAATGAGATCTATTAGTTTTTTTTATCACTTAGATGGTAGACAAGCACAGGTTCCACCTGATAGAAAGTGGGTACCGTGACCTATGAAAGTAGTACATTTAGTAAATTTTCTAGACAAGAGACTTGCTGCGTAAATGTAGAACTAAGCGGGGCGTTAGATAACATCTGCTAGGTTATCAAATTAGGGACTACCATTCTAGGGAAAACATCTATAAAGGCAACCACTATTCTTTGAACTGCACCCAAGCTTACTATCAAGCTGGGTGCAGTCATTTGATGACCCGAATATAAAAAAAGAAATCATTCACTCTTTACTCCATTCGATATTTTTTTTGGAATGTAGACACCACACCGCACGAGTTTTATTGCTGTTACTTATATAACAAAATCACTTTGTTTTTAATTTTAATTGCATAATATAATTAATAATAAGCGTAACTAACAACTTTTACGTAAATTATTTTTTCTGATTGACCTGTTACGAAAAATGTGTATGAAAGCCAGGGTTAGGTAAAGTATTTAATATGTCTCTGCGTGTGTTTATAATAATAATAATAGTAAAAAGTAAGTCATTTAAAAAAAGTGTCGAAATGAAACTCGATGTTTCAGCATTTGCTCCTATAATTGTATGTCAGGAAAACTTTTTTAAAAATTAGGTACTAGTATTGGAAGTTACTTGTATTAACGTTACCCCTTCAGCTAAATGCCTTGTGTTAGGAGGACATTAGGACGCGACGATGGTGTAATAGGAGAAAACTAAAAACGTGTAGATACATCTTTATATTAGGTAAAGGAGGTAGGTACGACGGTATCTCCCGTTCCAATTGAGCCCAATTGGGTAAGTACCTTCGCCCTACAGAATACCGCGGCTAGTGTCTATCCAGCGGTGAGTAAGGTAGCCAAAACTTACTGAATAGCTTTTGTATTGTCAGCGAGAAGACCAATATGTCTCTTGCGCTGCCGGTACAGAAACTTTCTTAACCTTCAACTCCCCCACCTCTACAAGAAGGGCATTAAAAGGTTTCTACTAGGTTGGCAGCATGAGTATGACGTCCCTGGTGTTGCAAACGTCTATAAGCCACAGAAACCAATTTTTACCAGGTGGGCCGTTTCCTTGTCTACCACCTGCGTGGTATAAAAAATGCTATCAACAAGAAATTAAAGTACTTACTATCAGATTAACTGGAATGATAGGAGTACAAGGGCCCTTATCTACCCTTAAATGTGGTATCACCATTTATTTGTGGTCGGTTTTAGTAACAAGTATTCATCTCTATTTGCAATCATGTTTTACGTAGCCCATCTGTCTTTTCATTGATCCCTCTCCACCATTCACCTTCTATCATTCACCTCTACATTTAATACCTTACTTACGACATTACATTAATAATGTAAGTAATGTACAGAGAACTCCATTTACCTACCCCTCGGTGTGACATAACGGGATAAATATTTGAATTATTCCCATTTCTGTTTGGATGTCGATATGTACATAGATCGTGTAATGAACTGGGTCTAGAATAGAAATCAAGTTTTTTTTTTAAGAATTTATAACGAAACTCGGGCAAGGACAACTCGATGTTATACCTAAATTTGCACAACCAGTTTCAAAAGTATTAAAACCTGCTTTATATGTTGTTGAAATTCCAAAACATTTTATTTTCAATGAAAAAGGATTTTTTAATTAAAATATCTGTAATAAAGTCGTCTAATTGGTGTTCATCAAATTATTTTGATTCAAAATTTGGTATTATTGATGTAATGTTTGATAAAATTGGTTTTTAATTATCAAACTGAGAATAACATTTCGGTGACCGCGTGCTTTTGCAGTAAACAACAATTTTTTTCGAATAATACTGATATTTTTTGTCATACTCGCTTACTCACCGTAATAAATAAACACAACCCAGACAATAACTGCATTTTTTGTAACATGTATTTTATATAAAATTTAATATTAATGTTTAATTTATAAAACAACGTCTGGTAAAACTGCGTCTTCGTCAATGTACCTATGTTAGCATTAACGTATTAAGTGCAAACGTTGCCTGACATCTTTTGAACAATATATAATACAATTTCATGTTCTTTCTGTACGTTTCTCAAACCCATATTTTTTCCCCAACACTGTACAATTAGCAGCAATTGAACAAAACATCTAAAAGGATTTGTAAAAACAAAACAAATTATAAATAATATAGTTGTCAAGGTTTGTCTCGTAACATACTGTTTACGTACTAACAATAGTACTATGCTCCCGCAAGGAAGCGGTGATTCAGTGGTTCATTCAAAGTCCGGATATAACCTCGCATGCGCAAGGTTCACGACTACGCTTGCGGTTTATAAATCGCTTAATTATAGCACCTCGTGTGGTCACTCTACACTCTCTGTCTTTGCTTATAGTGCAGGAGCTGGATTTACTTTTATTTCTTGTTTAAACTTTAAACAATTTTGCTAAGCAAAGGGCGTAGGTTCGATTCCCGCTTAGTGTAAATATTTGTATGCATGAATATGACTATTTGCACTGGTCTGGCCGTGCCTGGAGATTATGCTAAGCCGTCGCGTCCCGGTTGCCATACGAACATCTATGACAGTCGTTACGAGTAGTTGGAGCCGCCAAAAGTCCAACTAGTCTAACCACAGAACTTCAATATCGCCAATTTGATTGTGGAGGTTCGTTGGCAGTCGCTTCACGGAAAATATCGAAGTTCAGCCACATCTTAGTTAGACCAGAAAGCTGACTCCAACTGAGTTAGGAATAGGCTCGGAGAATGATCAGAGTTTAACTTTAGAGAGTACGTGGGTGTTTTGTTGGAAGGAAATGACTTGCGATCATTATTAGCTATGTCATTATAGTTTCATTTTTTAAAACGTATTTAAACTAAGCGAGGAGTGCAAATTTCACGAATAACAGGATGCGTGATCAAGCTTAATTTAACTAACGTTTACACTTTTACCCACTGAATTTTGTTGAGTAAGACGTGAGAACTCAATTTTGTTGAACGACTTTTCAGTGATCCAATCTTTAGGAAAAATAAATGAACAAGGTTATGCAGTATTATTGTATTTTCTTGATTGCCTTGTTGCTCACGTGGTGGCAGTTGCGTACGATCGTGACTCAGAATATTTTTTTTTATAAACGAGCAAAGAAAATCTTCCTTCAAATATTTTTTGATAATAAACCTTTTTAGTATGATATCCATCCATCCATATGAGTGGCCTTTGAGTAATTTTATGAATCAGTGTGATTCATACATGCATGATTTTCGTCCCGTCGGAGTTAATAGAATAACTATTTATTTAGTTCTTGCGGTTTTCTTACACCCTTTATGTTGCGAATATTTCAGGAGCTGGTCTTTTGTCAGAACATATTCGGCCTTTAGAGGTTTTTTAGAGGTTTCTTCGAATCATATAATGCTCTTATAATAACCGTAACATTATCCTCTAGCCAGGGCTCGCCAATTGGTTGGTAACTTCACATAACTTCCCAAATTGGCTTCCTCCGTTACTAGAGAGCAATATTATCTATTATGTAATAAAAAATAATTGCTTACGTAGTACGTTTTGATACTATTAACATTTGGACATAATGTATGTGTGTGTGTGGATGAGTGGATGGAGTGCTAATTTGCGGAAACTCATTTGTTAGATGATACACGCGAATATGTAATTAGCTTCGTACTACATACTAGTTATTGTGTAAAGAAGTATTCAAGCTATGACTTTTGGGAGTAAATTTGTCTTGTGTGTGAAACTTTTTGAAGTATCGATGTTATAAGATAGGGTTGTCCAAGACAGCGATAAAATCGTAGCTGTGTACAAATAGAAAATAGTTGAGAGGCCTATCACCGCCTTTGTATTAACATATTGATTTTTTTTATATATTTATGCATATACATGTACAAAAGAAGCTTAACGAGTCAAACGAATCCGTTCGTAAATTTACAATAAGACTCGGGTTTTCTGTTTGCGTACTTGTGAACCGTAGTTTGGACAGCCCTGTCCAAAAACATTATACCTCCGTACTGTGTAGCTGCTTTTTGTGCCTAACTAATTATAAACTGTTTTTGTATAATCTGTGCATACATGAATGTAAGCAAGCCATAAAATTGAAAGTGCAATAACAAAATAAAAAAGCGTAATTTCCGGGTTTAGTTCCTTTGTGAAACTATTAGATGTGAATATTTAGTTTTAGAATGTGAGAATAATATTTTTTTTAGACTGATCATATTTTTTTTTACTCTTATACTTTAGTACACACTAGACCTACTGATCAATCATAAAAATGTTAGTGACTTTTTGATTTTGGTTTGATCATATATTCCTCAATAGCTCGGTTATACATCATCATCATCATCATATGTATAACCAAATATAAGTGTCCATGACTCCTCCTGGATTACAAAACGGTAAACAAAATTCCGTGTAGGGTGTCACCTTCGAGCACGCAACTCGCAGGACAGGTTCTATACTGGCAGTCGTAAGTGTTATGAGGACGTTATTAATTGCAATGACATTACTTACATACTTACCAGAGACTAGTGGTTGTATTAAGCCTTTGAATGGTGAGGTGCAGCTATTAGATGCCCGATGTCTTATTTCTCTACCTAGTTATTACGGTGTAACTTATGTGCCTTGTCCTAGAATTAATTTCCGGTTGTTCGTGAACGATTATATTTGTGTAAATATCTTATAACTTCACAATAACATACCGACATGTATAGTATACGTTTACGCTTCCAAATCAATCCCACCATTTTACTGTTTCCATGAGCTTACTTTGCCGTTATTATCCGATAACCTTCCACATAAATATGCATATTTCGTATGCTTTTGACTTGCTAAGTCAATTGGTGTATGTTCTTATAAGTATTATCTTCGAATTATCTTTTTAAATCACTGCCTTATATATTTAATTTGCCAATCATCATTCAACACTCATCATTCCTTCTTCGTTCTCAATCTTCCTCAGTGTCTCTTATTCAATTTGCTTCACTGCATTTCAAGCTACTCACTTTACAAGAAAGTCTGAAGGCATAATAAAAGGAGTCGTTTGTAACAAAATGGAGGCGATTGTAGCAAATTAATGCCGTCATTTGTGATATACAAGTTGACAAAACTTTTAATTGAGATAAAGTACGTCTGAGGCGGATTCATAATTAGTTATACGTCTGCCATAGAAACTAAAACATTTAATTAATGTTGAAGTTTGGATTGTGAGAGAATTGAACTTGGGACTGACTCGAATGGACGTAATTGTAATTTAGGCGCTTTATAATAGTTATAATATTTTTATGCAACTGTGACTTTGTTGTTAATCTGCTTTTTTGAATCGACCAAAATGCTGCTATCCATTTTTTTTTAATGTAATACCGAACTTCCAGATAGTAAAATTAGAAAATTTATACCCGTGTCTAACGAGGGAGCTATTTGGAATAAGCAGGCATTTTTTTTTCAAAATACTAGTGAGTTCTTCGAATTTTCATCGACGATAGCTTGTTTGTTATCTCGTTTTTTTTTTTTTTTTTATACTACGTAGGTGGCAGACAAGCACACGGCCCACCTGATGGAAAGCGGCCACCGTGGCCTATGAACATGTGCAACACTAAGGGTGTCACACACGCGCTGCCAACCCTGAAGGGAAAGGGGGAGAGCTGGGAAGGGGTGGGAAGGCTAGGAAGGTGAGGGGAAGGAGGGGTACAGTGAGCTCTCGTATCTACATAATTGCCGAAACTCTGACTCCGTCTTCCATTTTCAGCAATTCTTGATGCAGTCCATTCCTCGTTTTGTTATTGTTAAATAATTACCTATGTAGGTACATAATAAGTAACTATGATCAACATCGATAGTAAATTATTTTATCAACTCAACCGAACGTAATCAAATTTAAATAATCCTAGCGAAGTTGTATAAACACCTTAGATCTAATCCATTGATATTATGATAATAGATATATAGGTATCATAACTAGTATAAAGATACCTCGGATCATTCAATACCGAATCACGCTCGATCTATAAGGACATCTTAGATATAATCTACATATATTATAGTAATGAAAGAATAGATATACGATATAGCTGAGGTGTTACTTGGCGGAAATCCATTGCAAAAAAATATATATTGGGGGACGAAGGGGGGCCCACCACTCACCCGTGGTTCAACACTCCAACGATAACAATATATTCTACGGTATAATATACTCTCTGAGAGCGCTCCTGAAGATACCTCGTGTAGAGGCGAAACACGTGTCGAGGTTTGTCCTTCGCAATTGCGGTATATTGCACATAGAATACAACATCTCCTCACTGGTAAGAAGACTTTTACTTGCTTTGAAGAGGGCGCTTTGACATTCCAATATTATATTGTTATCGTTGGAGTGTTGAACCGCGGGTGGGCCACCCTCCCTCCCACAATATATATTATATTTTTTTAAAGAATAACTAAGGTATCTTCAGGTCTAAAGATATTTCAGAATGGTTTTGATACCAACCAGAACACGACAGAACTCTTTCCGCATCGAATTTGACCGGTTCCAATATTTTTAGGTTAATGTACTTGCCAGCTGGTATCGGGTGACTACCTTGTGCCGAAGGCTGAAGCCGCCGTTACTGTTACGGTAATGTGCTCTAGGATAATGACCCATTTTGAGTTACCTTGGCACATCAGGTAGTTGGTTTCTATTGATTTTTATCAAAGGTGTGGCTATATACAAATTGTATATACGTTGAATGTAAATAGATTGTGATTTGTCAGGTAAAAATGTAAAATGCAAACACTCGATTTAACCATCATTTCAGCATTTTGAATATCGAGATATGACAGCAACACAGGTCGCGTCGAAAACTGGTGTACCTAAATTATATTCGAACTTTCAAATTACATAGTAATAAATATAACATATTTTTAAATTATGTAGTAACAATTTGGAAATAGCTGGATCAGTATTACCAGTATCAAAAATCAAATATTTTTCTTTACGATAGCGAATTTGATTTACATGTGTACGACAAGTGCAACAACAGTTTGTATGAGGTGGTCTCTAAGTGAATGAACTACTAATCGACCTAAGTCTTTAATAAAATGCCTAGTTTATTTCTACCAAATCTTTTCTGTAACCATAGTTACATACTTTGCTGACATTCTAGGAAGAGCAACATAAATATTTTTATATAACAACACTTAGATTAAGAATCTGTCTACAGAATAAATTGAATACTTATTCATGCATCTTTTATGTATTTCTCATACTAGCACTGCTCTTCGACCCCATGTCTGTTTTTATACTTGCTAATTACTTAGATATCACTAAGCGGTATCTATTTTAAAGTTAATGTCGTGTGGACACTCTCTCCTTCTCCTTCATCTGGGTAATCATTATCCTATATAGTCGCTTTCGGATCAAGAAATTATTTATACAATATGCATATTACTGTCCTTATCAATTAATCAGCCCATCTCAGTCCACTGGACATAAGTCTCTACCAATGTTATGATATATCGTTTTTATCTGTCTTATATTATATTAAACTGTTCTGGGCAGACCAAAAAAAAAATTTGCTAGCAGGTTAGTATATGGTTTCATTTTGAGTTTTCCATTTTTCGCAGTGATATCGTCTGCGCATTTTTCCGTTTGTCACCTCTTCGATTCCCTGCGTATGAGATAGTGTAGTGATATTCTTTCTCCGTCCCCATATCCACCACCATGCACTGTAATCATCATAATTTCCCTGCCCTTGTCCCAATTAATAGGGATCGGCGCTACATGATATTCTCCTCCGTACATTCCTGTCGGACGTCATCTGCTCAGTCTTCTCCATTCTCAGTCAGTTCTTTGCCATATCTTCTTTCACACAATCCATCCATCTTTTCTTGAACCGACCTCTGCTTCTAAAGTCCTCTAAATTTATACTTGGACCTTTGTGACCACCGTGTAGTTGATTTGTACGATAAACATTTCTTACTATATAAATAGATATTACTTTCAAAATAACCACAAAGTTGGCATCTAAAATCACTAATTAGATAGAAAGCATAAATTATTACTACATATTGGTGATAGAGTCCATTGCTGACAGCGGGTAGTAGGTTAATCTTATGTCATGTTCTACAAGCCAAGTGGAAGTCCGCCAGTTGTAAATATATTCACAGAATGATTCAGCCACTGCATGTTAGGTGAAATAGCCAGTTTGTCACACCGGCTTATTGCTATTTCAGTTTCCGCACAGTAAAATAATGAAAGAAACCCCGTAGGGTATATGAAACCACAGCCAGATCTTTAGGGTAGAAGCCTTCCTCACTTGCAGACCAGCACACCGACAGATTGGCTGGAATGTTAGGTTCTTCTTTATCCCATCGTTTAACCCAGTTAAATCCAAAGATTGCACTTTTGAACCTGGTAGCTTGCGGCTACAATTCATTATTTAGTTATTCAGACTTTGGCTTCTGACTATCTGACGGTCGATTCGCAAATGAAAGCCAGACCTTCGTTTGATAACCAGGGTAGCAGTTAGGTGGACTTGGATCTTGAAGATCTTAGCGGAACCCCATACACCTGTCTCCAAAACAATATTCGTGATATTTTGCAGTTACTTTAAACATATCACCCAAAAGTACCCTTTGAACCTTCTTATGAGGTTCTGCTAAGTGAACCTAAATAATCCGTCGATAACAATGCAATTGAATGTTATTGTTCGTATAACTCCAAATTAGTGCTCGGTCATAAGGTCACCATGAGACATCGAAGGCAACGCGTGGTGCAATATTATCAGCCATCTTTTTATTGTACAACAATCCACGTGTACCTACGTACCAACAGTTCGAGAATTCTCCATCAACGCGACACATTGGCAGGCGTTTCAAGGTAACGGTGTCTAGTCATGGTGATGTGACCAAGCCCTTAAGGTTGTTATTGAGATAACGTTCTGACGCAATCGAAATAGTATTTGGCTTCAGTTGTCTAATCGTGTACATAGATTGTCGATCAAAAATAGTATTCAGTTGAAGCTTTTGTCGTCCGTATGAAGATATCCTTTCGTGTTATAGTAAATATAGCTAGATTATCATAAGAATCATCTGGAAGTTAGTGAGTTGTTCTTAATTCACCAGTTATCAGATTTTACATGAAGTCTAGCTTCGATGTGATTTATCTACCCATTTTACCTTTCATTTATAAAATACTACATAATTTTCCCTATTCGAATTCGGATGGGCTAGTGTACCGGTTGAACGACACTATAACCGGTAATATGGAACTAACATAGATACTGTGAATTCTGTTCGTACGAACCCGCGATCAAAAATAATGGTATTCCTGACCTCATTGACATTCGTGCTAAAACCCAATCTTCGCATCGCTTACTCGCGTTCTATTAGGACAACGCGTAAGGCCTGTATTCTAGTACGATACTCAGTCTTGAATCCGTTTTCAATATTTCTCAGTAGTCTTTTCTAGAATATAGATCTAACTAAGCAATCATTTTTAGCATTTTACTCTCAAACCGGTACTTGGAGAAAAAAAATAACACCGCAGTATAAATAACAGTATGTATAATATACTGTAAGTTAGACCTAGTACGGCTACACTTCTCTAAATATTTACAGCTTACTGTAATTCTGTAATGTGCTTAACAGTCCTATCTAGATAATCACTAAGATAATCGTCTGTTGTCTTACTAAGTACGTTTCTCTGTTGGCAGTCACGTTTACACGATTATTCCTCTAACACATCTTATTTACATACATCTAATCCAAGTTAAATTTTCCAAGATTACACTACTGAGTGTTCTTATAAAACGCTTACGTTACTGTTATGGCCGTATGGGAAGACGTTTTAATGAGTTGTTCTGCGATGGCATAACGCGGTCGCATAGACTATGGAATGTTTGACTTGCTGTCTTATCGTACGTTTACATTTCTGCCATTATGTAGAACGTTTTGTAGTTTTTTTTTTATATAACTCCGATTGCTGACCAGCACGCGGCTCACCTGATGGTAAGTGGTTACCGTGGCCTATGGGCGAGTGTAACACCAGAAGAATAACACTCTTGCCGCAACCCCTGTAAGAACATAGACATTCTGTGTCGTCAGCGCAAAAGATTTAGGATAAGCCTTT
Source organism: Pelosia muscerda (assembly GCA_963691645.1). NCBI lineage: Eukaryota > Metazoa > Arthropoda > Insecta > Lepidoptera > Erebidae > Pelosia > Pelosia muscerda. The sequence continues at coordinate 2,958,611 of OY829104.1, forward strand.
GGTTTTCCCACTGACAACACAAAACCTCTCTAGTGAGCTCTGGCTCTGATTTTGTATGTACTAAGCTTGGGTGTAGTTCACAAAGTGGAAATAATGGTGGAGGCTAGTTTGCAACACTGGCACGTTAACACGTCCCTCTTAAAGAAACCACGATTGCCTCTAGGAGGCCGAAACAAAAAATATTTGTGTTGAAACCTAATAATATTGTGAAATATGAAAGCTCGTAACTTTAATATTTAATTTTTTGTCTTTATGATGTAACGGCTTACCTAGTTCAAAAGATATTCGGAATGGGTTAAGTTTATTTCCCATAAAGTTAAACTGTCAATAATGCTAACAAATTAAACTAGAAACACAGTTACTTAAAGTTCATGAAAACTTCAATTTGTAGCTTTTTTATCTTTAATGTTATATTGTTATTTTTTTTTATATTATATTATATTTTAATACGTTCAGGAAGCATACAATCACACGGCCTAGTTGATGGTTTGCACGGTTGCAACACCAAAGGTCACTCTTTAAAAGAGTTAATAGGAAGAAGGAAAGGAATTATTAATATTGTATCACCTTTGTAATTGTCAATGTTTCTCCATTCTCATCACGTACAGAGTGTGATGTCATCGCTCCAAACAATTATATCACAGAATGACGAATAACATCATGAAAAATTGACGTTCTTCCCAGTTTCCCTTCTAAAGACCCTAAGGTCTGTTCCCTTAGCTACTAATCTTGAGATGAGGTCTCTCGAGTTCGTTGAATTGAAGATTACTATTTTACTACGTCTAACTACTAAACGGTTTTTAATCTTAGCTTTCTATTACACTTGGTGAAATCAACGTAACTAGCAATAAATAAATTAATTAATTATTAGACGATAAAGAAGCTATATGAAAACTTATTTATTTAATATGTTATGCCGGCTTTACACGATCGGCGTCATTACCCACAAGCGCTATAAAATACTTAAACATCATTGAATTACCATCATTTTCGTGAACTAATTATGATAATATTGGTGGATATATGAGGTCCAAATATGTTTGGTGCCCAAACCAATATCACCTGCTAACTTACAGTCGAGGCTCTGGCAATGCCAAACAATATGAAAACTGAATACCGGATTTTGAGGTGGAAGGATGCTACTGGGACATGCGCTAAGATAATGATAATAATATAAATTTTGTATTCTGTGAACATTCTGTGGACATTTTTGACGCATGTTAAGCCAATGTGTACAGCCGGGTTTTTGGTATTATAACTTCTTACTTATTTATTATTTTATATCCAGCTGTTTAATTATGTGTGAGAATTAAATAATCTAATAAGATTTGATAATTAAAAGACTCACCATGTATCATTTATTATTAAACTATTCCACGAATCTAAACGATAAGCTTTTGATTATATTGTGGATAATAAAGGGTGTTTGATATGGATATTATTATCATATCGTAAAATAATTCTTGCGAGAATTTATTTGCGTAGTAATTTATTATGTAACCGTATTGTAATGCTAATTTTAAAACCACTTGTCTTGTTTTGAGGAGAAAGTAATAGATATAATAGGTTCAAGTAGGTATTCTCTTAAGATTTAAATATAGATAACATTTTTAGATAAGAGATAACGCATTTCTATTCTCTGAAGGCGACTGCATCCAATTCAAAATTAAAAGAAGTTAAGGTTACAAGGCAAGAAGATTATTGTTTCTATATTCACAGCTATACAATACAATCCATGGCATACTATTAGTAAACTTACAAGCCATGATAAGATGGCTTTTGATAGCATTTAGGGTATTACTTCGTAATTGAGACTTAAAACTTGTTGCCGAAGTAATTTCTTGCAAGGATATCTTGGCTATAGTTTTTTATTTTTATTTTATGTATTTGAGAAAAAAAAACAGTCACAAATTATTACAAATCATAACTTAATAAAGAGAAATATCTTTGTGAATCCAACAACACTTTCCACATAAAACTTAAACATTTTAGAGTTGCTATTATATACCTAAGTATTTGAAGGACAGCTAACTACTGATACTAATAAAATCATGTAACAATTGCTAAACGTTTATACAATTCAGATTGAAGTGGGTTTTTCTAAAGATTATTATGTACTGCAACCACCTACATTTTATACAATTGGTGTTATACAATTTGGGTCAGCAAGTGATATGTTGCAACTATATAACTAAACACACCTAAGCATCATTAATCAATGAGGAATCGCTCGCTAATCTTAAAGTAACACAACATAGTGATGCAACTGTTGCGCATGTCACTCTTTCTTCCCAGCACATACTTTCAAAATATACTTCGGCATCATTTATCACTTAACGTTGTAACCCATTAGTGATAATAAACATGATCTTACATTGTGTACAATTACCGCGTGCTTTCAAAAAGCATCTCGTATAGATCTCCGAACACATAGATCATTCAAGTTAATAGACAAACAAGACATAACAACTTTCCCGATGCATGCCATGATTGTGCATGACTCCTTCTGTATTGTCTATGAAGCCATACGCACATCGGTATTGGAAAGTTGTCAGCATTGATGGAAATCTCTCGCTGTGTATGAGTGAAAGTAATTATGTATCGGGATGTGAAATGCGTTAAATTTTCCTTGTTTCCTTCACGTGTGATATGCGGAAACCGTAACGGTTGTGGGCAGATAAGAATGCGTTATCTTTTAGTGTAACGCAAGAGGCTATGTTTTAAAACCTAGACGATGGGCAAAACAACATTGTACAACACACGTTTCTCTTTTTTATCTTGTACTAGTGAATCGTTCTCGTTTCGCATTGGTGTTACCTTGATTTGATAGAAATTATGAGTTAGTCGATGTCCCTTAGGAATAAGTAATAATATAACTACCATCTGATGACCGACTGTGAACATACTGACCAGAAAAAGTGACTGAGACGAGACACGATGCCCATTACGTGGAAAATACTTATCTGATGGTACGCATCTCTACTTAGCCCTTCAATTAATAATACAGGTACACAGCATTGAATGATCGTACCGCGCCAAATGAGTGTACAAGTACGCCTAATAATGTTCACTGGAAAAGTGTAGGCTCTCGGTACGGAGAATTTCGATGCGATTGCCATCGCGTTCACGTTTTTAGCGTTGCGTAGAAATTGTTCGGTAAATAAATCGTATCGGATCGCTGCGTGTTCGACTAGCCACTTTTTGTGATTTGCGGGGCAATTTTTTATCTAAATTAAAACTCGTTGCTCTTGGTTTCTTATCTTTTCATGTGATTGAATTATATTACAGACATATAGGTACATACAACGGTAAATGGCACCCTATCAGGTCTTTGATACCCATGCTAACTTCACCTACAAGCTGCTACACTTGCAGATTAACGGACGTTGCTCTACCGCCAAAACATACGAAACCGCGGGCTCGAAGTTTCCCCGCCGGACCACCAGTACCATATGAACCAAGATAGAGTTATGTGATACGTACATAGATGATAAACGATTTAGATGAAGTGACTCTCAATTTCTTTCGGTAGGTTTAGGCCGAAGGAAGTAACACATGCCATCTTCGGGTCCGATGCGGATAAATGCATTTCGTGGCACCGATATCCTGAAAATTGAGATGTATTATTTCGTTTGGCGGTGGGCCTACCGATATGCCAGCTTAGCATAATTAAATTTTACCTAAATTTTAATGATTTACCTGAGTTTTAGAACCATAAGGAACACACTTACAAAACGAAAATATTTTGACAAGCTTACGTTTACTATTTACTAGTCAGCCCTTTGCAACATGACCTCGTCCTGAGAAGACTCCGGCAAGAAACTCAGGCAGGCTTCTTTTTGTGGTAATCGCTTTACTACTCACGCGTGTCCACCCACATATGAGATTAGCACAATAGCAGTCATATAACAGCATTGTATTATTATTTAATCATTTACAAACAAGTTGCATGTTATATTACGGAACCCGAGCTATAGCGACTTGCTCGCTTCGCTGGACAGATAGATAAGAGCCTGATAGCTGATATTGTAGCTATTAAAATATTATTATGCCAGCAATATCGCGATTCGTTGGTCATCGAACTCATTTACGATAAAGCTAAGTTGAGCTCGTTGGAAGTCGAACAGACGATTTGATTCTCACGTTTTGTGGTTGTAACTTGTAAGACTGCTGATTTGTATCGCGAATTCATCTGGACATCTTTAACTCCGAACAGGAAATACAATGGCGAAATTCCTGAAAGCCACACTGAAATTCCTTTCATATACAAGGGCATTGCCATTACCTCTTAAAAGTAAAATTTAATGCAACCTAATTTTTCCTACATAGTGTGATTTGGACTCGGAGAGTTGTTGTCCATCGATATTTGTGTACAATATCTTATAAGACAAGTGAAAATACTAACAAATTACACAAATAAATGTATACACTAAAGTAGAGATACTGTTTGACCCATTTGAACCATATAATACTAGTATCCTGTGTATTCTGACAAGCTGACGGTCCGAGTCTATGAAAGTAATGTAGGATTGAAATAATATTACTTTTAATAGGTGGTTGTAGGACCTTTGTTCTGGTTTCAAAAGTGATCCATCATTAATCAATTGGATGACCGTAGTGTTGTCACTGTTACTTCAAATATGATACCTTCAAATCCAACTAAATATTAATAGTATTATGCTCAACCTTCTCCTAAAGGCAGAACTAAGCAAGCATTTACATAGCCTGCTATAAACTGTTGGAACGTTATCATAAATCTAATTAATTTGATGAGAAGTTCTTCTTCAAACATTTGAAATAGAGCGTTGTTCGAGCAACTTGGGCATGGACCTCGCCCTTTTTTTCGAATTGTAATTTGTAATTAATATCTTGTTCGTAACCTTTTTAAACTTTTCCTTCAAGGGTTCAACGTTGTATTGATCGTTCAGGCCGTTTTGAAACTTACTTTTAAAAGGATTCTCGACGAAGTTTTTAAGAGGTTGTGCTTAGTGGCAGGGTAGAAATTCTCTGTAGAGATGACTTGGTGTTCATTTACTGTAGATGTTAGTTAGTTAACAATCTTTAGTACCATTTGCCGTCAGTAAAGTTTATGAGAGTACGGAACCTTACACTCTCTGCTGTTTCATATTTCTGATACAGTCAGGTTGCAAATGCCTTGACTTATTCTATTCTCCTGCGGTGTAGGCAGTCCGCCATTTTGCTCTATCTTTATATTATAGTTTACGAGCTGTCTCCACTTTTATTATGCTTTTGTACTGCTAGATCGATCCCGGCTAATCCACCCATTCATCTGAGCCTTACATGCCTGATCGTTGGTTACCTATCTTAATCCCGAATTTTAATATTCCGAATATCATAATCCAGACAACGTTTGGCCATTTATTCATAATCCCGGTTTTCCAAATTCCGAAGTTTTATTTGCCATATAAGCGCAACTCCGAATTTCATTTTCCTATTTATTCATTTGTACGACGTTTTATAATCCAGACGAACGAATTCCAGACACACGAAATCTAAATGCACAAAATCCAGATGACCGTAATCCATATGCACGAAAGCCGAATTTTTAAAACACAAATTTTTGAAATGCAGTTTATTGATATCCAGACAAACAATATCCAGATTTTTAAAAATGAATCCAATGGAAAAATTACAAAGTAGCTAGCACTCGCCGGGCGCTGCCGCGGCACGCTCGCTTCGCTCGCTCGGCTCGTGCGGAGGTCGCAGTTCTAACCTAACCTAACCTGCTGAGTCGAATTTCACACTTAAACCTATCTGTAATAGGCAACTAATATTTCTAAATTACTTGCTGTAGGTACCTACCTAATAAATGAATCGTATAAATATACTGACTTTTACTATACCTGTATATAGTTTAGATGGAAAACGATTGTATGGGAACCAAATAAAAAGATTATGAAAATTTGGTAATAGTTTATTTGGAAAATGGTACGATGGGAAACAAAAAAAAATATTCTGAGAATCTGGTATAACTATATTTGGATTATGACACTATGGAAAACAAAAAAATTCTATTTGAAAATTTGGTTTTAGTGCACCTGGAAATTGATTCATCTGGGAAATGAAAAACGGAATTATAGAAAGTTGTCATTCATTACATCTGTCTTTTAAAAGTTCTACCAACCGTTTTCGGGGTTTTAAGATTCGGGTAGCAGAAATTCGATATTTCAATAGGTTACCCTGATCGTTCGATCTACGTGCTAAACTATCTTAAAAAGTTAAAATTATAAAATATTTGCATCGAAATGCACGGTAAAACTAAATTTGTGGGAAGATCACTAGAGTTTGTTCTAGAAGAAAATATTTCGATCTACGTATATATGAAACTCATGAGTGAGGAAGAAATAAGAAAAGGTGTTTCTGTCTATATAGGGAAAAGGGGTAACAAAATTAAGAAAACAGCCACGCCACTAAAATCGTTTCCATGTACAAGTACATTACCAAAACAAATGTTCGACTACCCACATTATTTTTTTAACTAAAATCAATCTCGGTCCCTGCCAGTAGCGCGTTCAATTACCTAAATTGATGTGTGCACTGCATACAGATCCCGTCAAAGGGCCGGGCTCCCTCCGTCAGTTTAATTCAATAAAGTCTGTTGTGTCTGCGTACTTTTCCTTACATTTAGCTTTTAATTGTATGAAACTGTGTTAGCGCTTGCGTTTCTTACATGTTGTACCTACTGCTATAAATAAAACATGTTACAATTCTCACACCTTGGAACCTCTGCAGTAGCGTGAAGAGCGCTACCATGGCCACAGCGAGTATTATGTTGGGCTCTGTTAGGTGATCCTACCACAACTCAGCCTCTTTACTCTGTCACAATATAAAGAGCTGGAATGCTCTGCCCGGAAGGCACCTTAGCTGTTTATTATCCAACAGGATGCAGTCCATTGACATACTAAATATAAAAAGATTTTATTTTTATACTTGACTTTGTATGTATGTTATGTGATGTCTTTGATACTACATAATAAATTTACTTAAGAGTAAAATATCGTGTACAGACCGATGTTGTGCCCGCGTCCGCCACGCAGCTGGTTTTATGGTACACCGCATCAAGATACCCATAGCACTAATGCACCTCACGTACATCCTTATACGAATTTTAATTTCGTACTTACTAAAGCTCTCATTTGTGACCACTGCACGTATCACTTTTCTCTCATCTCCGCTGTTTTTACATTACAATCCATTTTTGGTCGCCGTCACATTTACTTTTCATAAAGATGAGATTCATTCGCTGACTTGCATTCCTTTTGTTTCATCACAATTTTCGCTTTCATTTCACGTAAGCACATGTTCTGCCAATCATATGTACCTATACTTACCTACCTATACGTTATAATTATAGCTAGTTTATAAATCTTAATGAGAACAGGCAATCTCATTAAATCTTGAAACCTCAATAAAGTTGGCATAAAATTGGTTCTTCTCATCTGCTTGTCTTATCCGTGAGAACTTTCAAACAATGGCGCCCATCATCAACTAATTGCTGTTTAAAATGACAATCTGAAATTAACCTTTTTTGCTGCCCTCCGTGATTTGAATTGACGTTACTCATTAACTTTTTAATAACTGATATCAGAGGTACGAGTATCTTTTTGTTTATTGAGGAAGCATAGATGTGTTGTGTGAATATTCTGTTTTGAGGATATTCTAAATTCTAACTGAGGGTTTATAGCATTCTGTATTATCTAGTTTGTGGAAATGGTTTACCTTCATAATTAGAATAAGTACTGAATTGATTCATAAACACGAGGATAGTATGACATAAGGTTCTTCGCAAGCGAACCTACTAAGATTATAATTGTGTATTTGGTCCAGTGTTTTGCACAATCTGACGTTGATGCTTTTGTTTCGAATTTTAAAGTCTGAAGTTTAAATTTTTATCAAATCAATTGGGTTACGCAAATTAGCTAATTTGATGCATGGAAATTAGTTCTTAACATTGTTAAGATTTTCTACGAAATAAGAATATAATTAGGTACGGTACAGAGTCGCTTGCTTAGCTACGGATGTTCGAGGCGTGATAGAATTCATTCTGTTTATGTAAGCTGTTCTTCTAAACCTGTAGGTAATTACAGACCTAATAGTTTTGACCCTGATGAAGTAATGACGTAGCAGTACGTCTAATTAGTGTCGGGCTATCATTCTTCTGAAGTTAATTCAAAGACAGTATTTTTTATCCTACAATTAACTAGCAAGATAAAGCGTTAACTTACATTTATTACTTATAATTTCGTTAAACTTTGTTTATAACAAAATATAATTATTCTCATAGATAAAGGATAACACAGGTACAAAAAAGAGGCCAAATTGAGATTTTGTTCTATAAATACTGTTATTGGTTAGCCTAACTAAGCAACGTTATACTTGCTTATACTTATAAAACTTGGTATACTTCCTCTTGATAAGACTTTTTCTAGGAAACCATCACAGTTCCCTTATTAGGTAATAGTTATGGATTCAAACAATTAATCAATTAGCCTATTGTAGTCCACTGCTGGACATAAGTCTCTCCCAAGTCCCAATATGCGCCATTGCCTTTTCAGGTCGTCTGCGTCTGGCTCGGGGGCGTTCTACCTTATGTTTGCCATCTCACAGTTTGCAGAACTCACTTGCTCCGACTTCAGTAGTACTAATATGTATTCTGTACTTCTTGCTTGTTTACGTATAATAAATAATACCGATATAGATTTTAGTACATATCTACTAAAACTCTTGATAAAAATCCTCTCATACTAGCAAAAATTTCAAGGTCGCTTTGTTATCATAATCGTATATTTATTGTAATTAAGATTTCAAATATTATAATATGTTGATTAGACACGTGCACACGTGTATTTAATATTATTATTAATTCACTGTTTTGATAAATCAAGGTACAAAATTACCTAAATATACTGAAGTAAAATACATTACAATTGCCACCCATCTCTTTCTGTGGCTGTCGTACATGCGGCAGTACATGTAAAGTACCCATGACAAAGGTACACAAAATTGGGCACATGTCCCTTCGGGGATACACAGATCTCCCTCTTGTGAGAACTTTATTCTTTATCATATACCTACTAGCTGACCCGCGCAACTTTGTCTGTGTCACCCCTTTTATGTAACATTGTTCATTCCTGCTCCGCACCTGTTGGTCGTAGCATGATGTTATATACATATAAACCTTCCTCTTTAAGCATTCTATCTATTAAAAAACCTCTTCAATATCCGTTGTGTAGTTAAAAAGATGACCCGCACAACTTTGTCTGCGTCACCCCGTTTTTGCAACATTTTTCATTACTGCTCCACACCTGTTGGTCGTAGCATGATGTTATATACATAGAAACCTTCCTCTTTAACCATTCTATCTATTAAGAAAACCGCATCAAAGTCTGTGGAGTAGTTTAAAAGATTTAAGCATACAAAGGCACATAAGAACATGAAAAAAATAGGGACAGAGAACGCGACTTTGTTTTATACTATGTAGTGATTCTTAGTTCTACCACAGAGGTCTCTAAGGAAGCAAACAAATACAAGGCTGGTGATAATCTGTTACTGTGGCCGAAGGTATTTTAAGTCGAAGGATTAAAATAAATTCGGTGCGCAACCTTTTAATTGCTAGATAATTATAATTGATACATAATCGATTGTGTTGATAGGAAGTAACACGCCGGCATGTTAATGATAATAGCATATTAATTTCTTGACATTTTTACTTGTAGAAATATAATGTTTAATACAGCCACACTTCGATGTTAGTGTAAGCGCATGAATAAATTAGCGTATTAGTGGAAGGGGATGTAGAATTTTACGTATTAGTGTAAGCGCATGAAGATTTGATGTCGGTACTCGCAAAAATTCCGACATTCCTAATTACCCTGCCTACATATTCAACAAACATTCATTTGATTGCTCCAAATGCCTTATGTTATGAGTTGGTTTTTCATAATACCCCAAAGTTTTAAATTTATTCTTCTTCACTTTCATACGCATATATTAATATTTATCTTTAATAAGAAATTATGTTAATATTGTATACATTAATGGCGTAACGGTAGTGACAAATTATTCCAAGTTAATCTTGTTTCATAACAGTCACGTATATTTTTTTGACTGTAGGCCTTTGTACATCAATCTTGAACGCGGATAACACTTTGTAGGTATGACCTACTTTTAGATAATGTATTATTTATAATGTAATACATATAAATTATTATATAACTTAGATATTTTGGATTAATAAAAGCAAAATAACTATGTATATGTATCAGATAACCTGTACAAGTTTTTCCTGGCCTCCGCAGAAGATAGAAGCTACAATTACACTTCTGTGTGCACTTACACTTCTGTGCACACTTAGGTACCCTTGCCTTCTTGCATCCACAGTAGATAGTGGTTGAAAAAATACTTGCATGCTAGTACCGGGATCTTTGCACTATCTACACTTCTAGCCTAAACGAAATAGTACTTAAAATGACTGTGTGTGTCTCTCTCGCAGTTAAAGAATCGCACTTGCATGTTTCAAGATGACTGCACTAATTTGATGTAGTCCACTCAGAGTATCTGCCTGGATAGCACCTAGTTTAGTCCACGAAGGGCACCTGTCAAAACTTGTTTGCTGCCGTTTTTGCCTTCACAACAGATAGTACCTAAAATGATACATGTTTCTGTATCTCTGCACATTTGGCTCTTCTGGTAATAGATGGCAGTAACTTAAATCTCATGAGTCTGTAAAAAGCTAACTATTACCTCTATAGCAGAAACTAACATAACAATGCAACCACAGCACTGTACCCTAAAGACTGTGAATTCGACCAGCATAATAATGACATACATCTACATGCGGTGTAACAAATAAACACGTGGCTAGAAACTTACATGCGCATGATATCTTACGTCAGTATTCAGTAAACACTGTAATAGATTCATCAGCTTTCATTCACACATTTGTATTTGTACCACTGTATCTCTTTGATTGGTGTATAGGTATGACAGATACAGTAACAGATATAGAACATACTTTAAAAGTATAACTTCCATACATGCGCATGATTCGTATGTCGCTGACTTGGTAAATTTAATATTCTTGTAACAGACAGACTCATTATAGTAGGTACACTTGTTAAAAATGTGTAATGAAAACAGTGCTTCCAGCTTTTAATTGATTTGTGGACCACCACGACGCGCATAAGCGATTCGTATTTAGACAGCAGGGCAGCGGCTCACTGCTTTGCACTGTTTTGCTACCGAATCTGAATCGAAATTGAATTTTAAGCGTCGTGGTAAGCCTCCAGAGTAAAAACTAACCACTAAGCCATTTTTAAAATATTGCTTTTTAATATCAGTACAAAGTAGCTAGGTACCTATCTGAATATTTTAACTATTAATATGCTGTAAATTTTCATACTCATGCTTTTTTGTAGAAGATGTTTTTAATAATTTTACGCAACTTCAGTCCGTAGTCTGCGGGAGCAAAAAACACACAGCTTTAAACCACTTCAAGGTTAAACTTAAGATGATGAGATTTTCACGACAGTAAGAAGTGGAAATATTGGAAGTTTATGAACTGAGTTCACGCGTTCTGAGGCTAGTTACGTCAAGATTAACTAACCACACCACAATCAACTACGTGGTTATGGGTTTTTTTCATGATATAACATTTATGATAGGTAGGTAGGTATATGATTATATTGTAGAAAATGTTGAAATTTTGACTATTATTTGTTTTAGTTATTGCGTTAGGTTTTCAAAGTCCAATAATCTTCTTCTAATCTAGTATTCCTGTACCAAATTGCCTTTAAAGCTTCCACATAATGACCCCGGGTCTACTTACTGCCCCACAACCGCTAAAGAAGAATCCTGTACCAGAGATTCGTTCTTCGTTCGGTTGCTGTATTTGTTGTCAATTAAACTTGATTTGGACTCCGACGATATCTTAGATAGGATTGACAGGATCCGTGCAACATGATTTAGGGTTCCAAAGAAAAAAGTGTTTAAAATAAACCTCAAATTAGTTTGAATATCTTTTAAGAAATATTTCACAAGAGACGTGACGGTCATACGAAATATTTGTTCATACTTGTTTTGTGCAACGCAACCTTCGACTGCATGCGGCATATGTTTTAAAAACATGTTTTTGTCACATGTATGTGTTGCGGGTTCTGCAGCTAGGACACGCATTTTGATATTATAATATATGTTTTTAATAACCACTACGCATGAATTAATACGAAAAAGACATGAGGCATAATCGAAAATACTTAAATCGCAGATAGCAGAGCAAAATCACGTCGATAATATTGCTGCTTTGCTTATGCCCCTGCGTTTTCTTTATGATTTATGACTTGAACTCCACAAAAAGAAGCGTTGGCTTAATTTTAATTAGATCTTCCTCGTTCTTGGAGCAAAGGATGACCTTCACGATTCAGCGGGGCAACGCTGACAGCAATATTGGTTCTTATTTGTAATGTGACATTTTGTATTCGTATTCTTTGTATTTTATTTAAAAAAATACATTCTTGTAAATATTATTGGAATTTGTTTTTAATATAATTTCCATTTATCGTAGATATAGATGTGATATCTTACTGGCAAAACATAATGTCTCACAATAAATCTTGTTTGTTTCAGGTACGTAGAAAACAAGCAACCATCCCATCCCTTCACTTTCTCATGAACTGTATGTAAGTTTATAGTCTAATGGATGACAGCAGCAGTAGTACTCAAAATTTTTGACATGAATAAGTGTTTAAAATTGATCTCATAGAGACGCAAGGCAAACGAAAGACAATTAAATTGGGCGATACAGTTTTTGGTTCAGAGACATATCGGGTATAGGACATTGCTTTGCTACTGATTAAGTTTGCCAAGAATCTTTGGTACTGTTCATACTTACTTATAACTTACTAATATTATAAGTATTCTAAGCAATCGTACAATTCGCGATCGTTAAACATGAGCGATAACTTACTTATCCTATAAAGATCTTGACGTAAAATGCTGACACGGTCGCGAATCACGAAATTATTGATATTTTATCAAAATCATTTTAGTAATTTGCTGTCCGTTACCGATAGTTTATAGAATAGCATTGTAGATTGCTACCGTGTTTCAATAATATAAGAGAACTTCTGATGATAAGCCATAAATAAATAAATGAAGAAATAAATATTGTAAATAATTAAGTAGCTTTTGGTCCGAGAAAAGTTGGATGAATTGAGTAGCAGAGAACATAATTTTACAATTAGGAGAAATCCACACCTATAATTTCACCTTGCTGGATGGTAAGATCTAGTCAAAGTCTCAGGAAGGAGACCATTACAGATACTGTCACATATCTTGGCCACTCGGATTTGAGTTACTCCGCCGCCGTAATAGAACCCCGTGGATAAGACACCCAAAAAAGCGTACTGCGCATATATTTTGTCCCGTGACAGGTCAAGATATATGCCGGTTACTATAGATGCCAACATTAGCATATTCGAAGTACTGGTGTCTCATAACTGCCGGATAGAGAATATTTGGTACATGATATTTGGCACTTGTATGTAGTACATTGCCCGATTGCATTCCTGGACTGTGTATGGCGTTGTAATGGTGCCAATTATGTCTACAGCTAGATAATTACTGTCAGAATAAATCTGTCTCTAAAACTATGTTACCTCTCTATTGTAGACTAGCATCGCTTCGGTTTCATCCGCGTCATTGTGGATCCTGTGGAAATATTAGGTTTTATGGCATTTTAAGCTTCTTTTTCTGTAGCAAAATCGCCGCAATTTCGATAGGTAGGTATATAGCATTATAATGATAAGAGAATTTCTAAATAATAGCTACTTCTAGTAATAACTACCACATAGTTTCCGAGTTTATCGATTACAATCATCTTTTTCTTATTTTATCTCTTAAACCTCTGCATTTCAATTCCCCATACTGAATGTGGTGCCTAGGTTTTTTTAAGTTACACCATGATACCCAGTAACCGTTTTAGTTGGCTATTCTATATTACATTTCGATTCGAATCTGAGACCTGTCGATCGTAAGGCCGGTCCTTTAACCACCAAACTAGTTAAGACACTTTTGTGTCAAGTCATGTTTTGCGTGTGCAGTCTACACGCAAAACATACAAAAACGTCAATAATATTAATCACCGTTGTCTACGAGTACATACTCAATAGTGATTAATATTAAATTTCAGAGTAACGGAAAATTCTTTGTTATATCCAATCATATGCACTTCGTCACACTGTCACAACATAGGCAATTTTTCATTATAATGGTTGACCTTTATCTACGACAATACGTTGTTATACAATTCGACCCATACGAATATAAACATATGTAATGATATTATTAAATGAATGAATCCTACCTCAAGTCTTGGAATTCCTTACCAGCGCTCGTGTTACTTTCTTCCTACAGTCCCGGGTCCTTTAAGCGGGGCGTGAAAAGCATCTGATGAGGTCGTCAAGCTGAGCGCCACCATTGTAATACTGTACGTGTTTGTAATGGTGACCCTCTTTCCTGATACTTTGCCTTCAGCTTCCCATCCGGCGAGGTGAAGTCAAATTGACGTGTCATAAATAAAAAAACTGATAATGAAAGTGAATAGTCAGAATAATTGCAGATATATTATTTTGCGTCTTAACTTAATTTCTTTCTTCTCGTATCTGTTAAAATGCATACTAGACGGTTGCATAAATTACGTTAATTATTTATCAAATAAAATAAAAGGTAATAAAAGATTTACAAACACAGTGTTTAGTTAAATTGACAAAGATAAAGTAAATGTGAAATACTGGAAACCATCAATTAATGTACGGAAGTACAAGTAAGAAAATGTAACAGCATGAGATCCGAAGAAGAATTCACAAACAATACAATTTCGCCTTTTTGTGTACATCGGCATTAAATAATCGTTGCATAACATTAACAGTTGCACACAATTCCATAATAAACAAAAATTACGACATCCTACTAAAGTTACATAAAAAAAAATATTCACAATGCACGTGGGATTCGTCGTGTATACGAAACTTTCACGCGACACTCTCGTTAGACTTTCGCTGGTAATTAAACCTGGCCGTAGAACAATAGCAAACTATAAGAAGCAGATCTCTAACATACAGCCGATGTTGCTATTAATTGTCTATCGAATCGCCCACGCTTTCTAACACCGTAACTACATAAACTCACAACTTTTTCACTGTAGAAACTTAAACTCGAGGCAGACATGACGATGCATACACAATCGATACATCAGAGACCGAAGCCGACGGTAGTACTGCAGGTGTAAAAACTCAAGTGAATGAACAACGTGTGCGTATGTAACAATGGCTATGTTTTTTGCTTAAAGTTCGTCGGTAGAAAGTGTTTGAATGGCTCCAAGATTAAAGTTTATAGCATCTCGTTTGATAACAATGGCCAATTTAACTGGTGAATTATGTTTTTCAATGACTTTAATTGTACATACGAGTGCCAATTTCAGTGAAGCGATATTTTAACCACCGGCGTAACTGTAAGACCCAGATACAATTATAGAACACTGAAAAAACGAAGAAAGAAACTGTACAATTCACAAATCTTATCTACCCCTACTTAAAAATATACATATTATCTAATCAACATGATTATAAATAACGTGAATATACATTCCTTCGTGCCTTTATGTCTCACATTTGATAAACAGAGTCATTCTCATATCAGCGAGTTTGTATCTAATACTACAAATAACGGAGCCATTGTAATCCTTAGAGTAATTCACCTCTATAAATCACCGGGTGCTGGCTATTACAGATTATGATATCTGACACACATATGGAATACTTGCTCCGTTTTACACTTGAACCTTAACATGTGGACGCTTACAATTCTTCTGTCTTATTATTGAGATTTCTGTTTGAACCAAACAAAAAATTTGCTGTTGAAAATTGGTCCTCCGTCTCATACTCTGCAAGACGTTTATTGGTAGTGCTTGTGCGACTAAGCACGTAATTATTTTTTACGTACGTAATTAGGCTCACCCCCTATTACGTGAAATGTGGGTGTTTCATACACCTCGGTCTACCCCTTCGGGGATTACGGGCGTAAGCAAATGTATGTATGTATGTATATTAAAATTGGTTCCATATAGCTTATTGTGATAATTAATGACTTGCTTGCAATGTTTTTATACACCTACATGAAACACGCTTTGCCTCATGCATTATTGACTACTGTATGTATAATCACAGTACGTAATGATTGTCTGCTTATTGGAGGAATAAGTAGTTTCGTTTCTTTACAGAGACTGCTGGTTTACCGACCCTTCGTTAAGTACGATGACGATAGTATCTTCACTAATTTCTCTATATATTCCGTAGTTATTATGCCTTATTTAAAATGTATCGATAAAATAGGCTTGTAAACTGTAAACTGTATTCAAGTTAACATAATTTACAGTGTAAAATAATGTTTCGTAACTACGCCTAATGTAACTTCGTAACCATGCTGCAGAATATTTTTAAAAAGCACAATGAAATCAAGTATTATATAAAACTGCAGTACTCAATATCAAATGCCATCTATTAATCAATGTATATAATTGTACCACAAAGTATCTCTCCCTTCCAGAATGAAACACAATTTTTAATACACATCTTTGTAGTAAAATCCTCGGAGAGCACGTTAAGCCGTCGGTCCCGGTTGCCATACAAACATCTATGGCAGTCGTTACGGGTAGTTGGAGCCCTCAAAAGTCCAACCAGCCTAACTTGGAACTTCGATATCGCCATTGGTCATTAGACCATTGGTTGTGGAGGTCAGATGGCAGTCGCTTCACGGAAAATATCGAAGTTCAGCCGCATCACAGTTAGACTGGAAAGCCGACCCCAACTGAGTTGGGAAAAAAGGTTCAGGGAATGATGATGATCTTTGTAGTAAAATATCACATATTTCATTAGTTTCGTTCTCAAATTTTGAGTTCAATTGCGTTCAATCAATATCGTCATTAATATTGTTTTTTCTAAATTTTGATCTTCTTTACAAATGATATGGCTCCAAAGTTGAATTATTTGATACCGATACCCTATCATTGCAAACAATTCTGATAGTTGTTGTCATTTGTATTTTACTATCAATCATTTGAATCGGTTTTCGATTATACTTATTTGGATCTATTGTGTGTCGGTTTGCGAAATCTGTTCCTTCATTTTATGACTGTATCGCTTGCAAAACGAAATTCTCTCAATCAGTACTATCTTTTCTATTGACTTTGCTGGACGTTGCAGTAATCAGGGCATATCCCTCTGGCCGCGTACGCAACTGTAGGTTCGTAACCAGTTACGGTAGAAGAAAAACCATCTTCATATGATGCCAGTCACGTAAAAATACGTTTTTTTTCTTAACGATATGTATCACAAGTGTGTTTTTAATCTTCGTACTGTGTCTTATACTTGATTGAAAAATGACCAAGTATCATGGAACTGTGTAAAAACATAGGACATGAAACTTAAAGTGCGCCAATGTACTAATAATGCTATTCAATTTTCTTATACTCTTATACATAAGTTTTTGTTTCTAAGTAAAAACTGTATTTGTTCAGTGTTAATTACGTACTTTAGGTAAGAACTAGCATCTTAGATTCTTTTTGTGTTCTTTTTACGCTTTGATTTTCCAAGTTATTTTGTTTTTTATGTAAACTTTATTGCTAGTACCACGGGTATCTCGTTTTGCTTGTCGGCTCATACAGTTTATGATATCATTGGATACGTTACCTATTCCTGATTGGCGTGTGTGGTCGTTGCTCCTTATCTACTAAGCCGAGGTATTTTATCCAATTGCCACGAGCAGAGTTGTCCTCGTTTCTCATTACTGATATCTTCAGAGGAAAATATCTTCAGAGGATATCAGGGACGTTATCTACGTCATTTCATAGCAATAAATGCTTCTATTAGAATAATCTGTACGTCAGTGTATACGTGACCGCGATCGCGTAGGTTTTTTCTTATTTTTTTTTTACACCTTGTAAGTTTTTTAATTAGTTAACTCCTCGTGTATTGGCAGGCGGGCAGCTGGCGAGCAATTTCAGTTTCCGCCTGTATGCTATTACAGACTAGATATAGTCCATTATCAACCTTGCGGTAATCCCGGTCGCATCCGAAGCTGTTACCCCGGAGTCCGGGATCCGCTTTCTTCCAGTCTATGTCGTGGCTTAACTTCGGTATTTTCCCTGAAGCGACTATCACCTGGCCTCTACACCCTATAAGTTGTCTCCTTATAGACTATATCGAAGTACTGCAATTAGACCAGTTGTGGAACTTTTTAAGGCTGCAACTACTGCCATATCTAATGCTGTAACGACTGCCATAGATGTGCGTAGGACAACCGGGACCGATGGCTTAACGTGTTTATCGAGGCACGACCAGGCCAATTCAAACAGCCATAATCCTGCATACAAATATTTGCGTTGAGCAGGGATTGAACCCGTGCCTCGTGCATAGTGGTCGCCTTCACTACCACCACGCCGCAAGCATCGTCATAACTTAATTCTTTTTGGCATCGAATTTAATTTTAGGCTTTAAAAGGGATCGCATTTAATTAGTCTCTTATGGAACTTGTCTTGCTAACGCCTACTTACTCACATAGCACGGTACGGAACTGCGTAAGTGGGTCTTGTCGAGATTCCAATTTCTCAATTTAGACACCAGCCAACTGTGAATTTCCATTCACTTAAAATTGTAGTCTACCAACATTATCTAAACTGAAGAATGGTGACAACATTAAGGAGACGATCCAGTGTGTTGTGTTTCCGGAGAGTAGGGTTGCCAGAGCTCACTGGAGAGGTTTTTTATTGTCAGTGGGAAGACCGAGAAACCCAGCTTTGTTTTCTGCACTGACAGCTCAGCTCTCTTAACCTCACCCCTCCCCTCCCTCTTCCCCTCAACATAGTTTACAACACGAACGTGACGCTTCTGGTGTTGCTAACGTTCATAGGCCACGGTAACTACTTTCCATCAGACGAGGCGTGTCCTTTTCCGCCACCTAAGTGGTATAAAATAAGACATCAACCACAAAAGCAGATAGCAAAGGTTATAAACAACGATTACAGCTATTTTAGTCTATTTTAGATAGTTAACAGCGAAATCGGCAACATTGTACACTTGAGACAATGAACACATAGCACATTTAAATCATTATAAATTGACGCGGCAAGATAAGCTCCCCTTTGTTGACCGTAGTTGATCATGCGACTATTCCGTACACGCTTTCGCTCGCGAGTCTATTAAACCGATGGAATGTTCAACTGATTGTATAATGAAGTTTACCCCTTCTTCATTCTACCCTTACTTAGTGAAGTGTGCCATTTAAATTGTGACGCAGTCTATTTTCGGTTGTCAAAGACATGTTTTGTTAAATCCTCGAGATACAGGTGCTCGGACGATTTTCGTTCTTTGGGTTTGAATTTTTTGAAGACAGTTATTTTTTTATTTATAGAACTTTATGCTTTAGGCGGACTTAATGCCGTAGGCATTCTCTACCAGTCAATCGAAGGTGGTGCAGAGAGATATTCAGTAGGTGCATTATTGAGAGGGAATAAGTTCAGTTAACTTGATTTTAATCTTGATTTTTTGAGTGAATTGTTATTTACTATTGAGTTGCGGGCGAGTACTTCTGAAAAAAATGCAACGCAGTTAGGAACATGCAAAACTGCCTGGTTGACGTCGATAAGGTTACTTGTCTTACGTGGCTCCCGAGAATATGGTTCTATGAAAACTTTCAGCCCAATAGTAGTATTTAATATTACGTCACCTTAACTGTAGAAATGTGTGCCTAGCCTTGTACCTAACAAAACAGAATTTCATATTCATATATTATCTGCTTTCTATTCCTGTATTCTTCAATAAGTGCTCTTTGTTCGTCTAGCCGTAACCGGTCTGACCTCTGAAAGCACCTGATGTTAAATAACTAAACGTATAAGTTATTTAATTCTATTCTACAGCGCCTACGCACACATCAATCTTTTGACATTTCGTACTGTAAGAATAGTTTAAAAAAAATCGAATTTAAAAATAGAACATGTTTTACTTATAGAACAGTCGCACAAATTACTGAATGTACTGGGTTAGCAACTTGAATCTGGCCTTGAAACAAAACTTGGAGCATGCTGTATAGACAATGCGCTGGCGGCGCTTAGCCGAAAGTTCGTTGACCCGTGTGCTGGTCCAACTGCTAGTTTTCTTTAACCAAACCGCCTATAAGTATAGCGACACAACTACAGAAAATATGCGACGAAAATTCCATGACATCTCGCATATCGGTGGTTAAGTAGAAACAGTAGCCATCACAAGTGCTTACATGATATATTTTCAAAAATATTATATAGAAATGGAATGGAATGGAATGGAATGTAATGAAATAATATATAAATGGAATTTTCGTAAAGTGACACATTCTAACTCCACATCAGGTCAAGTCGAAAGTATCAAACTAATGATTGCTATTTGTTATAGTGTTAGAACGATGATATAATATTGGGAGGTTTATTGTAGCTTTATAGGTAATAAAATAATTTTAAATCGATACAACGCTTACTCACTCAAACGTAAACTGTTATATTTTGTTAGAGTCAGATTGAACTTTCTTTGGCCTCTAGACAAAGTGACATTCTATTGATGGAATTGCGTCGAAGCGAACCGTTTTCAATTCGCTATCAATAAATTATTTGACTCTGAGGTGATTTTAATATGTAAAGTTTTTCTAATCACATAGATTCAAATTTCATAAAAAACTAATAAACGAATCCACTGACTTTTTCGTCAATATAATATCACTTTGTCTAAAGCTTCTGGTTAATATTCGGTTGGTGTGTCCGTGCGCTTAGATTCTGTAACACCGATACTTTGTTTTGTTATAATTCGATAGTTGTTGTTGGTTAGTTCGTTGTAACTGAATAACTTGTGGTATGTTCATTCAGCAAACAGAGCAAATCTGTCGAAGCACCATCTAAAATTTGGTATAAAGAAACTTATATAGAGTATCACAACTTATTAGACCGAAATGCCATATGATGAGGCTTTTTGGATAGAGATTTTGATTCCTTGGACTAGACTAGATTAGAAATTATATTAGAGTACATATACTATATAATTAAAGTACATGTATGATATTATACTTTAATAAATTAAAGTACCCATTATATTTATTATCGAGTGTGAACCTTACCTAGACATTCGAGACCAGGGTAGCTCCCGGTATATAACCACCGGTAAGCCGGTAAACCTATTGATTAAAGAACGAATGGATTCCTTTCAGTTCAGACGGCTAACCCTCCTGGAAAAGCCACACCCGTCACAGCAATATACGAACCTCTGCCTCGCAAATGCAAAATTTGGATGCAAATGGGAAATCTTTATAGGATGATCATGATTATGATCATCACGATACCTATAATGATATGCCTACCAGATGAACTAAGTAACATTACCTGACCTCACGATTATAATCAAACATTATGTTACCCACTTGTTCTATTACAATACTTATTAATTTTATCCTGCAGCGGAAATTGTCAGGCTTCATGGTTAACAAATGCCTGGTAATGTGCCAATGGTCTCATGACCATAACCATGGCCATGCGAAGTTGGGGCAGAGGCCAAGGACGGCGGGAAAATATGTCACCATGATGATAATGAGGACTAGTTAAATTTATTTTAAGAAGTAGTACACAGAAGTAAAAGGAATTTTAAGAAGCACATAACCGCTTTACAGAAAATATTGCTACTTATATTGAAAATATGGTGACGGAGACATAATAGGTACATCACCACCCCATCTCATCCGAAGGGGATCGTAGCAGGCGACAGAAGGATGCGAAATAAGACCCTATACTAACCCTTGGTCAGCGTCGAAACGGTAGGCCATAACCTTAGACCAGAAAAGCCAAAGGCTCTCAACGTTGGGAGAGACCCACGTCCAGCAGTGTACTGTGACAGGCCATGCAATACTAAAATGTGTGTAATGTTTACCTTAACCTTGAGTTCGCTTATTGCTTACACAAAAACCTCATCCGTTATTTAGCTGGTGAATAAAATAGCAGGTGACTTTGACACTAAAGGCATACATTCTTACCCTTAGTATTTATTCAAACGGGGAACGGGAAGTATCGAGCACCGTGTTTGCCTAGAAAAAGTTCAGTTTCGTCTAGAATTACCTAGCTATTATAAGTTCGTACTTACGCCAATATCGCGCCACGAACTAAAACAACTAAGGTCGTTTATTTTCAAGAGCAGTGTCGACATAATCTGTGTCATTGAACTTTGTAATCTTTGGGTTAGAAGCTATCGAGGGTGATACTTGAAGCACCAGTTGTTACAGTATTTTAATTATAGTTTTTTTATCAATTAGGCCATTGTTGTACTCGAGTACTCGGTCATGGTGATAAGTCTGTTTCAGTGTCCTGAAATAGATTGGTGGGAATTTACAAATGTTTTAAAATTTCTGATCAAGATGAGAACTGAAGGTCTAATTTTGTAATGAAAATCTGTTCAAAATGTAAACCACTTATACACTCATACGGAAGATAAGCAAACAGCCCACCTGTTGGAAAGAGGTCACCGTGGTCTATGGGCTTTTGCAACACTAGTGGCGTTACACTAGTGCTGCATACCCTATGGAAACCTTCTAATCCTGATTTACCAAACGTTAAAAACGTTATTTGTTCCTGCGCAAAATTTCCACAGTTACCACCCCCACGAGAATCGAATGTGTGAGCCATAGTTATGGCGGACTCGAACCGACTAAAACGTTCTTCGGTGAAGTAACATAACCCTCGCATCTCAGAAGATCCGGATGTGTAATGCGAATGTCGTTTCGATTTTTGTTACCAGAATTGGCCCTCTGACTTTAAGGATATTTCAGTCATTTTCTTTTAAGCAAAACGTGTTCTGACTATTACGATTACCACATAATTAACTGTCTATATAAGGGAGTAATGTACCTCTCCCCACCTTTGCGGATAATATACAAGCGTGATAAATATCACCTTGGTTATTTAAATTAGAAATTAATATCTAAATAATCTGATATCATTTTTTTTATTACGTCAATCAAACGATAAAAAAATAACTAACGTATTGCGTATCGTATCTTTTTGATTAGATCTCTTTTAAATGACAAACCCTTGAATGTTATGAACGATCAATAGCTTTAGCATGTGTCAAAAGGAAATAATTAACTTTTTGTATTAGAATAAACCGACTTCAACTTAAATGCATGAGTTTCTAAACTGTGGTACCTTATTGCTGTACGTATGCTAATAAATAAATGAAGAGTTCCATCAGTGTATGCGTTGGTAACTTAGTGGTCAAGGAGTTTAGTCGGATGCAATCGAGAGGGCTCTGGTTTGAAACCTAGCCATTATA
Organism: Pelosia muscerda; assembly: GCA_963691645.1. Classification (NCBI taxonomy): domain Eukaryota; kingdom Metazoa; phylum Arthropoda; class Insecta; order Lepidoptera; family Erebidae; genus Pelosia; species Pelosia muscerda. The sequence goes on from OY829104.1 coordinate 2,982,022, forward strand.
CTACCGACGTGAACCCACTCCTAACGCAGCTTGCGTTAGGAGTGGGTTCACGTCGGTATTCAGCTTAGCTGGAGCAGTTAAGTGGGTATTACACCTTCCTACATTTAGAATCCGATATTTAAAATGTCCTGAATTCAGAGAAGTTTAATCGCACTTAGGATGAGTAGCATTCTAATTAGGCAAGGATTCTAATTGACTTCAACGATTGAATTTCATGACCTAAATAGTATTCTAAATAGAAAGGTGTAGTACCCACTTTTAGAGATAGAAAATAGTAATTTCGGTTGCTTTATAAATAAGTTTTTAACCAACTTTATATGACAATTCAATCCCACCACATAACAAACACAAAAATATTCAAATTAGTCCTCGTTAGCAAAAATAATTGCATGCAGTCGCACTGTTTAAAACAGTTTTTACTGTTTTAACTGTTTTAACCTATGTAGGCAGAGGAGCGCTTTTTGCACGAAAAAATATAGAAGGCTCGTAAACTCTTTTTACATTAAACAACGGAACTAATTGGGTGCTAATGTTCACTACACACGTGCCTCATAGCCAAGCTGTATGTCTGTCTATCGAGAAGCTCTATCTCAGAAACAGTATATTTGCACAGCTGTTGTTTTGGTGTGCAGTTTTCACAAAGTGTGTATTACTAGATTGAAGAACTTTAACAAAATACATTTAGTTGTAACATTACTCTTTTACAAAAGCATTTAAAAAATAATTTAGCTAGTTTAGTTAGGTTAAGAAATTTTTGAAGTATGCTAGCTCTTCCTAAAAATTGTAATAGACAAAAGTCAAGATTTTTACGATATGGTACGAGTCGGAGCTCAGTGTTCTCATTTGCAGACTGAGGAGTCTACAAATGAAAACACACAGCGCAACTAGTTTTTTGTAAATTATTAAGGTAACTAAACTTTAAACTCAACAAACGCAGTATAACTCACATAGATACACCATAAGCGTTAACTATAACAGCAAACGTTCCATAATGGATGTCATGGGTATTTCTCTACGGTCTTTGGCCGCCTCCATTGTCCCTAATCCAGATGTAGAGGTCAATGACCTGGGCAGATTCCTTGCACCTCGTTGTAGATAATTTATTGCTTAGCGCTTAGTACTTGGGCATTACACGGTACATGAATATTTATTAAATAGGCTAGTTAATATAAGGCGCGCGTTTCAATGCTTTTTTTTGTTCGTTTTTGTGGACAAAAACGTTGCTGACTTTGCGCGCAATAATTTAGCTAAGTTAATAGAAATAAAACTGACTATAATGGATTCTAAATTTATTATGTGTTAGTTTTTGTTAGTGCTAGACTTTGCTGGTACAAACTTTACACTTCAAGACTTAAGACAACTACCACCGTCTAAGTATCTCCGCTCCCGATGTTTTGGTTTCTATTCAGTGACGAACAATTTTTTACGAAAAGCTAGATACAGTGCTTTTGCAAACACGAAATAAATAGCGATAAAGCTACGAGTATATAAAATAACTGGTCTGTTTCATCTGCCATAGGTACTTGACATCGAAATCAATTACCATTGGGTCAAAACTATTGAGTAAAATGTAGAATTTAGGAGGTAGTTGGAGTTCCTACAAGATGTTTGAGGGCGAATAAAACCTTACCTGCAAGGTAATGTTCTTGCTTAATGATAGACGAGACTCCATATCAGTTTTTGTCTAGCGGCAGACGGCAGTCACTCTGGTAAAAATTAAGATAAAACCCTTCATGAGTCAAGGAGACACAGAGCACCTTCAAAAGTACTAGGTTACTAAAATGGTCCTCGGCGATGACGATGAATGAAAATGAAATATTAGAGATATTATACCCAAGAGAATTCGTTGTTTAGACATTTCTTTTCCGTTACCTTTTTATAGCAGAAAGCACCGGCGACTACTCCTAAACAATGTAATGACATAAGAACAATAGACTCCATCTTTGAGTCGACAGGTTAAGCCGTGTGCGTCCGAACAGGTTTGCGCGTGCGCCGGAGAGCCTACGCTTTAGATTAAAATATTGCCATTGCGCACTGGGGCCATCTTGACATTGATTTTGAAATTTTAAAAGCTACTAAGGTACTTTAATGTTGTGTTGAAGACGCTTGACCTAAATCTGTGTAATTAAAACAGCATTCCACGTAGTTACCGACTTTAAGTTTATCAAAATGTTCAACGATTTGTAATTTGAAGTGTTTTTGTATCAGGAAATGAAATGGAAAATATGTAGTTATGCGTAACTACTAAGTGATATTCTGTAGAAAGCTTAGATCCATTTAACCAGTAACTCATTCATTAATCCAAATTGTAGTTTTCACGTCACTCAATGAAAGTCTGTTAGTAACATCTGATCATCGTCATTCTCATAGCGATTTTTTATACCACTTAGGTGGCATAGAAGCATTCAGCCCACCTGATGAAAAGAAAACGTAGAAACCGTCTAATCAGCCCTACTTGAACTGTCCCATATTGTAATCGCTTGAAGTTCACGTGAAATTCACGTGCGCGGAATATAGTTCCTTTCATACCGCACAGTGCATAAAACATGGAACGGATCGCAGAAATTAGATAAATGCGGTGGTATTTATTGGAAATAACTGCATATTTTTGTGAGCTTTTATAAAAACTAAATATTCGCGTAGAAGAAATCATTTGTGGAGCTATAAACATTTTTGCCTAGAGTTTACCCACATCACATCTCAATAAGTTGGAATGTTGTAGAATTATTTATGGTAGGTAGTTAAACTTAAACTTATAAGAATATGTTATTTAAAAAACGTTTTTTGTATGTTTATTAAATTTAGTAAATAATTATCACAATGCATTAATTAAAAAATGTTTTTGAATTATTTATTTTTAATTAAAAAATAATATCTAAAACGCTAATAAGTAGAATTATATTAACGAAGAAAAAAGTGTGGCTTGCTTTCTACTTATAATTGCGTGAAATTACCTTTGCCAACCTAGGGATAAAAAAATTAAAACAACTGACTTAGATACATTTTTATGTCGAATTTCTTTTATATTCTTCAAAATCTTTTAATTCATAGTCATGCCTTTCTCGTTCCGAAGAAGAATGTACAATAACCCACCATTTGCTTCTTCTGCATGCAAATGGTAAGGGTTCTTAAATTTATTATTTTTTGTTTAAACGTTTTATTATGGCGAATGAGTCAACTTGTGACCACGGCTAGTGCAAAGTGGCTAAAACGTCAAGCTTTTCATAAGGTATATTATTGTATTTACCATATGATCGCGTTAATACCAGGGTTTCGCCAACAATATATCATGCAACGCGAAAGTTTAAAACTGAATAACGTAAATAGTAGAATTTAATGCCGGTGAAGGTATTTTCTACTAGTCCACCTCATCACATCCGCTTAAACTTTCATATTACATGGTATAGTATGGCATGGTAATTGTATACGATTTAGATTAGTTTACTAAACTATTACTTCCAGTACTACTTCCCTATTTAAGCAACAAGCATTATATTTTATAAGAATAATCCTCAAGAGCCGTTTCATCCTCATCATTCTTACTACTGTCAAGCGAATTCTGTTGTTAATCGCTTCTCGAGGTGTTACCCCATTGTTAATTCGTCCCTACCCCAGATTTGCGGTTACCCTTCATCGTTGTACTCTTAGGGGACACCAGGAGGGTGGACCCCTATTTTGAGCCTCACCGCTCTATTAGTTTAAGTCCAATTGTGTAGCGCATTTCGACTTCCGTAGTGGAAGGACGTCGACTGATATGTAATGAAGTATACGGGTACTGATATTTTGACTGTCTGATTGGTAATTGATGAATTGTTTTGGTTATAACAGTAACTAGTTTTAGTAACGTTAATTGAGAAGGAGATAAGATTATTCGTTTTTTATTAAGGAACTACTTTTAAAACTGTGTTGTTTTTGTTTGGGTGCTTCTAATAAATTCATCAAATTTAGATGTGGTTTTTCATTTGTTAGAACTGCAGTTTTTTCAACTAAAGTGTTGTAAAAACTGTATTGCTTGCGTGATGTGATATTGAGCTGTTACCAGGGTGTATGATAGACGACGATACCAATTGTACTCGATACTTGTAGAGAGAAAGCGAAGTTTAAGCGACAATCGACAGTAAACGTAAGATTCTGTAGCCGACCGCAGACATAACAACGCCGACGCAACAGCAGAATTACAGTGCACGGTCACACACAATGTCAGTTCTGAAATCTACTCATTTGGCTATATCTACACATTTTCTCACATACATTACTTGTTAAACTTCCTTATGGGTATACTGCACCATTAGGAAACCGCAAAGAATTAAAACAAATAATATAATCTTGCTCAAACCTATTTCACTGAACGCTGTAATTGCTTCAAGCCCTTGCAGTTGTCATATGCTGATATATGTGAGATATCTACATTCTATAAAGCGTCTAAATAGGCCGATGGATTCGAAATAATTTTAACGAAGTAGTAACCATGACGGCTTAACTATTATTTGGCAACAGCGTACATCCATAAATCGAAATTTCTCAATTTGCGCCGATGTTCTTGCAACGATAACGCTCTCAAGTGTGTTACAAAAACTATTCTTTTCTGAATATTTAAATATTTAATTACGTATTACTAAGTACGGCGCAACACTACGTAACATAAGATTTTTATCTTTCATACTGTATGTAAAGGAACCTTATTGCAGTGCTGTTATATAATATCGATATATTACCGACTTTACATCTTATTCTGTTTCATTTTACTTTTTTTAACAAGGTTAACCCATTACTGGTCCGGTGTGATAATTATGTTTTTGTGTTCGCGGTATAAGACAGCGGCGAAATGGGGTTAGGCTAGTAAATAAACGTATTTTTATTATTTAGTGACAAATTGTTGTGAGCTGAACGTATTTCGAAAACAGAATAGTTAAAATAAATAATGGTAACATAAAATGTGACGGTTCTTGTAAAAGTCGACAACCCAAATTTTATTTTGTGTATTTTGTGTCACACACAGTAATCTTTAGAGGAACAAAGTGTACGAGTGACATGCGTATCTTTATAGAAAACCTAAGTGTGAGAAAGTGACCGAGTATATGAACCATGAAACGTTTTTTTTTACCTATGATCAACTTTGACAGAAATTAATGTCTCTATACTAAAAATCACAAGTAACTGCCACTGACATTTTAAATTCGATAACGTGGTAGTTTGTAGGTCTATTTAAGCTAATAATATGAATGTATATGGTCACACATGCGTTGCTAATCTTGTATAAACCGTAGAGTCGCTTGTACCTATAATCCAAACATTGTGAAAATATATTTGCAGTAGTTTAGTAATGTGCCTCTACGAAATTTTGAGACTTCACAATAGTGAATAAAGTTGGTAGTTGAATCGAAAAACAACAACCAATTTGAAGCAGTAAACCATGTTGTGGATCGAAGTGTTTACGTACCTACTCGTATATGTTTGACAAAATTGCCGAAAGCTCTTGTATACACTTAACATTTAGCAAACGCATTAAGAAGATACAGTGCGCCCCCTAAGATCCAACCACACGTCCTAACCGACTATTTGATCTCTCGTGGGCGGAGACATGGAAACAAATTTCAGTTAGCTCTGGTAGATTTTCTTGAAAAACTTAACATTGGCGTCTCGCCATTCATAATTCTGTATTACCCACTTACTTGACATTGGCAAAATTGCAGCAATACTGCTGCAGAATAAGCCATAATAAGAAGAAGTTGGAGATTCAATGCTTCTGTTAGCATAGGGTATATTGAACATTACTCGGCCCAATGGTACCATATAGTATGCGTTGAGAAACTTTCTTTCGCCCTGGCTGGCCTTGTGCCAGTGTAACAGTTTGATAAGTCAGTCTTCCTTGAATTGTGTTTGAATACAGTGCACGGTATGCATGAATATTGTTAACTGTCCTCAATATTTTCATCGTGCTGTGATGTGTGATCTGCTATCTCAGGACTTAAAATCCTGATCAAAGACTGGGTATTAACCTAGCCTTCGAATCCTCAATCATTATGTATGTGCAATTTTCTTAATTATTCAAATATACACAATCTTGCTCAGCTAGATATATTATGTGTTAACTTCGTTCTTCTAATTTGATAATGAACCAAAAATAACAATCTACAACCCTAAAATCTTAAAGTGTGGACCTGCTACTCCCGTCATGAAACATGCTACACGTATATAAAAATATATTATTCATATGTATTACTAAAATATATAAATCATCAGTTAAAGATCTTTAAGATAGTTATCGACTCAAAGAAGTAAAACTTGTTACATCGTCTATTCTCGAGCTGCATGCACCTACATTTTATCTAGATCGATTATCATGACATCATTTGATGCAACCATCAAGATTGGTTACACAAACAATAATTTGATCATTCAATAACAGTGACCAGTTAACATAGACATTTCTTTCTAGTAGATTGACCTCGCCAACATTGTCAAAAGTCGCCCTATGGATCAACTAAACTGGTTAAAAAATAACTAAAATTTCACGCTGGCGTAGTTAAATAACTGTGAAATGATGCGTACCGCAGCCTCTTTACACTTGGAGCAGTGACAGCGGGCTGGTAACACGGGTCGAGTCGGCCGGCGACATTCCTTCGAGACGAAATCGAGAGTCGACTCGTACGCAATCGTTACCGAGTGGGATTACCGGAATCTACCGCGTTGGCGAAGTACGCCTTCTTACGAGATGGGTTGGGTTTCCTGGTTACGAAACATTTTTTTTCCCTGATAGGTAAGGTTGGTTAACTTGAAGTTAATAAAGATATTTATTAGACAATAATGACCCTCTAATATTATTTTGAATAAAAATGAAAACGATGCTTAACACCTTGAAATTTAAAAATATTGGTAGGCTACAACGTCCTGGTTACAACTTCATCATCTATTAATAATAATAGGCTATACAGTGGGCTCCAAAAGTTTCTGGACAATTTGAAACTAAAATTGTATGAAGTGATGCCACTACGCAACTACTGGTCTAAGAAGCAACTGCCTAATAGATCTACTTTAAATGTTATTCAGCTTAGCTACTGCTTGCATGAGTTTACTTATTTTGTTATTAAGAAACAAAAACGTTCTAGTTTATTTATTAAGACTATCTATGTTTCTTTTGGTTAAATTAGACTTGGTAAATTAGGTATCCAGGCAATTTTTGAACCCACTGTGTCTCAATACCACATCATTATCTAACGCAGTTTCATCCAAGGCTTTTATTGACCCTGAGATCAACTTACTCCTTAACCTGCTTTTCGTTTCGTATATTATTTTTTTTGCCAGCCTCTCAACTCCGAAAAGAACGAGACAGAACTCTTTAGTCAGCTAGCAAGATTAGGGTAAGTGAGGTTGGTTCATACCTCGAAGATCTCGAATATACCCAAAACACTAACCAAATTCTCACTATTGATTGCAAAAGCGCTTTCGCTTCTTTGTTCTACTGTGAACTGCCATAACTTAGTGCAGTTCTCATTGAAAACTGAAGACGAGGAAGTATTACCGAATGACATTGTTTACAATATAATAGCAATGTGTATAATCCAAGTGCGACAACTTTGTGATGTGCTGTAAATCGTAAAGTTTATTTTAAGTTATTAGCGGCTCGAAAGCGGAAATGTTCCTTACTCCGCGAGTTATAGGGCAAGTTTACGATCGAATTATGTCTCATTTTCCAACAATTTTTATCACGAGTTTCCAAAAAAGTGGAATGTGAACTACAGCTCAGTTATTGGTAAGCGGCATTGTATATGAATGCTCGCAAAGCAACATCAGGATAAGAACCAACTAAAGTTAAAGAATTAGTGTATTTGTTATTGGTGTATTTTTGGAACATGTCTGTATTTATGTATTTAAATATTGTGTTCTTCAAATTTCTGTCCTTCCTTAACTTTTAACCTATTTATTTTATTTGTATAGAACCCTCGGTGTGCGATTCGGATTCCGCACTTGTTCGAATTTATATTTTTTACTCTCAAAAGAACCTTGGAGTAAATCTACTTATAGGCAAAAAAATTACATGTCGTATATTTTTCAAGACATTACTGCCATATTTACCAAGATTTATGCTAAAATTTAAGTCTAAACGGTGCCATCTATGGGTGCATGACCTCAAGTGTACTGCATTAAAAACTGACTTATATGTACATACAACTTGGTGAATTTTGCTTGCCCCGTTTGACTTAATCTTGTAACTGTGTAATCCATTGCTCCTGTTTCACATCTAGGCATATAGATAACTATTTATTTGGTGAGTCATCGAGAGAAATCTTATGAGAAAATCTTCATTTGGAGAAGTGATTCTTCGTTATAGTGTTTTTATGACGGCGATGAGTGCACATAAAAACGTGCACTCACTAATGTGTGACTAGCAAATATTTATGATGTAACGTTATTGCTTTATTTAGATTAACGAGGGACTCAAGTAGGCAACTAGGTTTCTACTTTATTGGACCTTGTAAACCAACTTAGAAAATCGCCAAAATATTTTTAGCGACAATTTTAGCAGTAAGAAAAACGAACTATAAAATTAATAGAAAAACCTAGAAATTTGTAAATCCGCCTATGGATGACAAAATTATGTGCGAAAACACATAAAAATATAACCGTATAGTTCGAATTTAAGAGCATTTTCCTTAATTGATAGACCTATAAGCAAGACATTTAAAATTTAAAGACAGGAAAAGCAAGATCTCATTAGATCCCTAAACCTACCTAAACAAATTATGTAATAAAACCTGAACGAAGAAACTCTATTGCTTTTGACTTCAATATAATCGTTTCTGACCCACGATTGGATACCATACCCACAGGTGGTATGGTATACACCTTACTACCAAGAATTGCTGGGACAAATTTGTGGGGAGAACAGAGCTATTCAATTGAACTATTGATTTGTAAAGACAAGTATAATATGGTACTCGTATATTTTGTGAAGTCAAATCATAATATAACCCTGAATTAATAACATTGGTTGGACATTTTACAAAACACAAAACACTCGTCCCAAAAAGTAAGTAGCCGATTGTATAATTTGTTATACATTTTCAACAGTTTATACAATTCACACAATGGCGGTTAATTACGTAAATGTAAATAATAAACTCGTGAATGAGGTGTTTTATTTTGTAAGACGAAACGAGGTTTAAGTTTTCACACACTTGCTGATATTATTAAACTGTTTCCGAGTGTTGGTAAATAGAAATTCATTTGAGTCTTCTTCAAAAAGGCAAATATTTCAACTACTGTAACTACCTAATGTGTCTAACTAGAACGCAGTTGCATTAAGACATATTGTTAGTAGGTACAGTGATTCTACTAACAGTGACTTTTTGGAGTGTTATTCTTTAATGGTCTATTATATAACCACCCCTATACAGCTGATACGTAATAACAGTCACTAATACAGTGTTTCTTCTAACGATTAACCTATGTACAGTTTGTTTGTAGGTACAATTATTGCACTGCACTACAATGATTGTACAAACAAACTGTTGACCGCATTCAATGATTCTATAACGAGTGACTTTTCCGTAGTATTTAAAAGACCACTACGTAATGGAAACTCCTGTATCCATCAGGTAAAGCCTATACGTAATAGCATTCAGTAACATAGTCACAGGTTAGATAATGATAGTTACTAAATACAGTCATTCTGCTAGAAAGTGACCTGTAGCGATATCTTTTTTTTATCTAGGAGACTTCAATTTGACTTCACCTCGCCTGAAGGTAAGCTGTGGGCAACGTCTCAGGAAAGAGGGTCACCATTACAAACATGTACAGCGTTACAATGGTGGTGATCAGCTTGACGGCCTCATCAGATGGTCTTTCACGGCCCGCTTAAGGGACCCGTAACTGAAGGAAGAAAGACTTAATGGTGCGGCAAAGGAAAGACTATGGTTTTTGATGGCATATTGTGCACCGTATGCGGTTGACATTTAAGCCCTGCACGCGCTGTCCTGTGTAGGAAGAGAGAGGGTGGGATTAATTGAAAAATCTTTCAAAAAGGTAGCTTTCAAACATAATAAGATGGTGGATGAATCTCATGCAGTTGCCTGCAATAAATAGTTCTAATACTACTAACTAGAAACCTGCTTGTAACGTCCACTTCAATTGAATAATTAGATTATTACATATTTGTGTTCTACTAATTCAAGCTATCACTTCACACCTTTGAGCAATATTACAAAATAAACCCACTTCCGTATACATTAACGGCAATGACTCTAACAGTTGCAAAATTCGCGGTATTTACGACGCGATGATATTTCAATTCAAATTTCTTGACATTTCCTGACTCGCCATATAATGCTGTGATACTCATGCGCGGTGATTGCTGCAAGAGCTTTATGGTAGCTCGTAACTTATGTAAGAGGTAACTTTCATGTCAAACTTGATGCTTCATTTTCACTGCTATGCGTGACTGTACATGACAATGTCTAAGTAATGACAGCTGGCTATCACTTTTTCTTACAAATATTGCAATAGGAATAGTTACGAGATTCATATTTGGAATATTTTATCTCTTTTTTTTAATCAAAAGATTTTTCTTTGCACCTTAATATGCGTCTGTTGAAGGCAACTGTGTTCATTAATTGTTGCGGCGTGTTTATTTATTACCATTTTTTGAAAACATTTTATTGGGGTAAAACTTAAAGCTCCTTAACTACATAGCTTGCAATTTGGAGCTCAGTAAATGGTTTATTTGGTAGGATTTGGTATATTGCTCAACTGACCCCTAACTCCAAGGCGAAAGCCTGCACTATAGCCTCATTCGTTAATCAGCAGGTATACTGGCTTGCCATTTGGTTGGTGAGGCCCCATAAATCCTAAGATTGATTAAACTTTGCAAGAATGTCTAGACGGGACCTAAACCCACGACTATAAGATTCTGGTCCCGTGTATAGACACTCACTTTATCCACATTTAAGTTTAGTATATGGATGCCTCTTAATTTCACTCCATAAGATTTTAATTTAATTTGGCCAATTTATCGATTTAATTCGCTCACTATAATCTTGTTAGTCACGTGAAATCTCACGTTGTCATTATCCTAATATAACTTGTTTTGTTCTAAGCACGTGATGATCAAATCTAATACGGTCTCCTTACTTAAAAAACAAAGATTATTAACTTTATACTAACGTTGTTGTAACTATAATCTCCTAAATAACTTGTGCGATTTTTTAAAAAAATTCTAATACCAACCCAGTCTATTTAAAGAATTAATCTTGTCTCTTCTTATTTGGATTAAGGAGGGTTACACACCAAAGCAGCATTTTTTATTTTTTATTTATGGTACGTCAATTTGACTTCACCTCGCCTGATGTTAAGCTGAAGGCAAAGTCTCATGAAAGAGGTTCACCATTGCAAACATGTTCAGTGCTACAATAGTGGCGCTCAGCTTGACGGCCTACAAATACACTGCATTTTACGGCATGCGGCAAGTACACTGCAAATTGCTGTGTAAATGTAGTTATCTCGTAGCGTGATGTTAAAAAGCATGATGTATGGTAAATCTTGTTATGATAATAGCCTTTTTTACATCACTCTAAGATCCTTAGAGGGGGGAGAGTGCCCTGCCTGTATTCGTGTAGGCATGACGTGTTATCCCTTCCTACCCCTAGGGCATCCCTATAGATATTTCTTTAAAAAAAAAATAATTAGCGTTAAGTGACAATGATCAGCGTCGTTAGCAGCAGGAAAGCGTCCATTACAGCGTCGAGACGACCACCCCCGTAGATACAACAAAGCGTCCTGGATGCACACAGACCTATTGTCACTAGCCTCGTTAATAGCTGAAGGAATGGTTTGTGTCACAGAGTAAATGTACTATAAAGATTACAGATATAATACAATGTATATATTTAATAACAAGGCATAATTCGGCTTTAAGATGAAAAATGATACCATACAGTAACTTACCTTTACCGACAAACTTCTTATTAAAATGATTATTCAATAAATATTTTATTTCGTGTTTTCCTTCTCTACATATTTTTTCGTTTGTCGCCTAATATTCCCTCCGGATGAGATGGAATGGTAATATTGTTAATATTAGTAGTAGTATTATTCGTATAATAGTAGTATTGTTATAATATTAGTAGTAGGTATTAGTTTTCTTTCTCCGTCACCACACAGAGAGATACGTAGATGAAAATAATTAATTTAATTTTTATAGTAAGATATACTTCGCACTTCAATGGAATAATTAGTTAAATTTAATAAAATTTTGAAGCATTCAGTAAACTTAGTAACTCATTGATCAGAGCACTCCCCTTGTAATGGACTGGTGGTGGGTTCGAGTCCCGTAATAAAATTCACATTTTGTATCGTAAACTTGAAATCCATGAGAAATGAAGTTGGGTTGATCAACTTCTAATATGGGTTCTAAATACGAATACACAAATTTAATCCATATTAATCAGATATTTAATCCAAAAGAGTAGAATGAGCACAAATATTTCCAAGTAAACTAATAAATAAACTTTCGTAATCTTACGGTTGAAATGCATAATGTAATTCCAAAAATGTAGGTAAATTACGTCACGTGTACCTTCATTTAAGTACATACCAAGATTGATGGTTCACGCGAGAGATATTCTTAATTAATGTGCTCGAGAAAATGAAAGTACATTTTGTATTTTTATCTTCGTACTAAAACCTCACGGTAGTCGGAATATTTTTCTCCGCCTTTATCGTTTTTACAACTGTATATAGTGACCGTTACATGTGACTCTAAACACATCCCAAAACGTACTCTATAAGCAGCCGAGGACTCTAAATCTACCAATCGTAAATCATTTTTAAACCATAACCCTCGCGCCAGGGCTTCGTTCTTCTCGTGACTCGTAGGTCTATACCTCCTCTTAGAAATATACAAGACTGTGAATGAAAATTATAATTATGTACATATGAACAGACAAGGCACCGCAATCTGTAGGAACCTATTATCGGCATTATCAACGTCTAGTGTGGGGTAGAGTCCGAGGCTTTCACTTCTAATTTCAGGGATCACGTTTAATTTAATTTATAACGTTGTAACATCAAATTTCCGTAAATTTTCCTAAGTTTAGCTTAGACTATTTGTATTAACCGATATCAAAGAATGTGCTCTAACCCTATGTTTTTTAAACAACTAAGGAGGTAAGCACGATCGGCGGTAAGTGGCTGCTACCTTTGATTTATGGAAGGTTATAAAACGAGGAATGGCGTTGCCCGTCGGTTACCAATTTCTTATAAGTGTTTAAAGTTACTGCCTATTTTGTGGAATTCCATCGAGTCTGCTGAGGTACTCGCACACTGAAGTCGCCATTCGTGTCTACAGTAGAATCCGCTCATAATGACTGAAACACGTCATATTAACAGGACGTCTTAAAAAGCATATTCTTGAAGCAATAAGTTAACTTACTTTTGATGTTAAATGAGCTTACTTGTTTATTTCTTAAAACAAATATGATCTGAAATAAAAATACATTTTAGGAAAACAAGCGAAATCTTGTCGATCACAATAACCGGATGAAATTTATTACAAATAGTTTTTAAATTTTAATGGATCATAATGTATTCTTTGAAAATGTATTGTTAAATTTTTGTAATTTTGATTTATTATTGAAAATGATAGTAGTTGCAATATAGTCTTATATGATGAAAAAAAACTTGTTTGCCGTATTTAGCTACAACTTTGCTTCACAAATATTCTCTTAAATTACTATTAGTATCAATTGCCATGTTAATAGCCTTCTTACTTATTGATTACTAATAGTATGGCTACACTACCGCAAAATTTAATCAAACGACATCCGATACGATAGTTTACGTTACACTGGCTATGACCAAAGCCTTATCTCAGTTACGTCACTATAACCGTATTAACTTACAGCGTGTTCAAAATACACCTGCTTAGTTCAAATATGTCATTCACCCTTCAAATAGACAATACACAACGGGACTTACCATTCTAATTTGGAGCCTCGCTAAGGAATTTTTGGTGGTTAAGGTGGCAAACAGTCATAACAACCACATATGAACTATGAACGTGTAGACTCTATAAAAAACTTTTTTATTCTTATTTTTTTATACCAATTAGGTGGTAGACAAGCACACTGCCCACATGATGGGAAGTGGTTACCGTGGCCTATGTACGTTTGCAACAGATGAAAAAAAAATCAAATATTATCACTGTGGTTATGTAGATTTCGAACCAACCAAAACCGCGCGGCGGTCTCGGGATATCATTTGTTAAGGGTGAGGTAGGCTACAAATGAAGTATATCAAATAAAACCTCATTATTATTTGTCAATACAAACATTACACTGTTGCACAATCGGCGCCTTACTAAGCTGGCGGTCGAGGAGACGGATCGTGATTATTGGATTAAACATAGTCATTATTTGCTCATTCTATTATTGTCTATTATATCAAAAGGCTTAATAGTAAAGAGTTGTTTCATGTTTGCAATAATGGTCGACACCATGTAGATAAACAATTCTTAACTTATTGATTTCGAAGAGGCTAGCAAATTTGAATAGCTTTGACAGCTTATTAAATTTGGCTATCGGTCCCAACGGGCCATTTGTGTGATTGGGACAGTCCGCGTCAGAGGTCGTCAACCAGAGAAGATGTGATCTTCGTGACGTCCAACGATTTTACTTATTATAAGGGTTTTTATATAACTACGTTGTGGATTCTACCTGCATATCATATTATTAAACAAAACGTTTCAATGACAATCAGAATACTATTTCTTATCAACTATATTAGGTGCCAACCCGCGGAATCAAGGCGAGATTTTTTTTAGCGAATTGACGAATGACCCATTCTTTCTTTCAAACGTACATTATTTAATAATTTGTATATTTTTTGTTACAGGTACGGTATTTTGTTTCTTTTCCTGTGCGGTAAGGTGAAGAAAAGCCTAATATTATATACGACACATAGGCGAAACATTTTTATTCTTTAGTGTAAGTCATTGGTTACATGTGGACATGTCTCATTTTTTGTTTGCCGTTTGGAAAAGTGTTAGAGCGAATCATCATCTTCAGTCATTGATAAATATTTACCTGTCGCTTTTACGTCCTAATACCATTTTTCCTTTCATTACAGCACAGCTTCGATTATATAACCGACATCTAACCAACAAACAAACAATTGTGTTATTTTCAAATTTAAATTAATTATTACGAAAGTATTTGTAATATAATACAAGTAACACACAGTTCGGTTATCAAATATTGCATTTAATTGGTCGTAACTACTGATACGATTATTGCTAAATGGTCACGAATACCTCTCGCGTGTACTACGATAATTATGCAATAGCTAATCAATATTATTGGAATACGGTTAGTAGTGACTGTAAATATTATCAACATTGTTGTGACACTAACTTACAACAGTAGGCTAGGAAGTTGGATGATTGTTAGAGTACGATAGATAAATTTGATTAGAATTATGTAGTGTATTGCAGACCACTGCTGAACATAGGACTCTCCCAACATGCGCCATTGCTTTTTTAGTTTGTTAGTTTATCTGATTAGGGTATACACACACATTCTTTGTGGCGTGGTGATAATGAGCGTTTGTTATGCAGGGCAAATATTTGTATGGATGAATATATGGCGGTTTGCACTGGTCTGATCGTACCTCGGAGAGCACGTTAAGCCGTCGGTCCCGGTTGCCATACTAACATCTATAGCAGTCGTTACGTGTAATTGAAGCCCTCAAAAGTCAGACTAGACTAACTACAGAACTTTGATATCGCCAATAGTTTGGAGGTCTGATAGCAGTCGCTTAGCGGAAAATATCGAAGTTCAGCCGCATCTTGTTGTTCCCGTATGTTGTCCTCGTATGTTCGTTCCCGTACTCCTCTGAAACGGCGGTCTGAGAATCGGCCAACATCTATTTTTCATACCCCTTAGTGATAAGGGTTGTTCACTCTTAAAATTTTAAGACAGAACAATGTTTGCCGAGTCAGCTAATAAGTATATATTATAACTATTTTCCAGTAGCCATATCGTCTAGTTTATAAAGTCAAACCAAACAAATGAATCAGCCAAGACCCAAGCTAGTCATAACAAAACTACGCCTCTCAGGTTGGTTTAGTTAAATACATATTCAAGAGATTACATGAATGAATGACTCATTTATTCTACCTTAAAGCTTATACAGACAACGGAAAACACGCTTCGTATTGAACTGTGGCTAGCATTGACCGAACTTAAAAGTACATGCGCCGGCGCAGAGCGAGTCACTATCGACGCGGTCTCGCCCTGATCTTCCTGGACATTCCTTAGTCTCATCTACTTAAACCCAGGTGACCTCTAGGTACATTGTAAAGTGTAAATGTTTAATGTATAGTGTTTTTGATTTCACATTCCCTTAATAAATAATACAATAAGATTATTAATCTTAATTGTACACTAACAAAAATATATATGTACGGAATACTCAATTGTAATATGTACAAATGGCGGCCTTATCGCTTCAAGTAAGTTCTTAGAAGCAACCTTTGGATTGACATATTTTGATTAATTTAATAGTAATAAACTAGGCAGTAATAACTCAAGTAATAAAACGTTGAAGGAAAAATAATTTCTTAATTTTCTCTTCCCGAATTAACGTACCTACAACTGATTTGTGAACACATTCCAGTTAACACTATACGGTAACGAGCTTCGGTTACGATCGAGAGGTCCCAGGTTCGAATCCTGGCCATTACATTACCATCGTAAACCCTCTCCTTACGCAAGCAATTTAGCTTAGTTGGAGGGGTTAGAGGGAATATTAATAATTCCGGTTGCAAATATTATTTATTAAAAAAAAACAGTTGCCTTATTTCGTCAGACTGGTATGTCTGCCCATTGCGAATGGGAATAACTGATGTCAGGTTCACATATGCCACTGTGTCAGACACTCGTATTATCATCGTAGATTTAATTGCGAACACAAGTTTCGAAGCAAACCGGCGATGTGTATACGTCTGGAAATGCCTTTAGCGAGTCACGCATTACAATTCGTTCCACGTGAAAAGGACCACATTAATGTTGCAACGATGTAAGAATTAAATCAAGGTCACTCAATAATACGACTTAAGATTAATCTAGTAAAGTCGGAAGTTGCTTGTAGGTTAGTGAAATTTACATGATCACTAGTAATTAGTTATAAATTATCCATTCTAGAGAAAATCTTCCATATAATATATTTAAATTCGAATCACGTTGAGACCCGCGGCTATCGCTTGTGTGTTGCAATGCTGTGAAGATTTTCAATTAACTATTCAGTACGATTGTCTACTAATTGATTACCTTAAAGGTATGATTGCGTAGCTGACCGCGGACCTGCTACAGCAGATACAGCGTACCGTTAGATAAATAAAAATGTGATAATTCTATTTTAATTCATTACAAACTATCAATGGTACGTTTATCCGTATTAAAATTGGACAAGTAATGTACAATACGACAGCCGACCGCACATATTGTCCATAGAATGTCAGTCCTGCAATCTGTTTACTTGCCTATATCTACACATTTTTTTGACGACCTCCGTGGCGTAGCGGTAGTGAACGCGACTGCTACGCAGGAGGTGCGATTGAGGAGGTGTAGATTGTCAAAAAAAAAAAAAATTAAGTTTTCTGTCGCATACTTTTTATTGGTATAATCAGAACGTACGTTATGCATTCGAGACATTTGTACCACTATCATTACATCGTGAAATTCTAGTGCTTATGCAATGTTGAGGATAACATGTGTAAACTATTGCCGTAACCTGTCTTATTATGTCCCGCAGTGCACTGCACTTGGCTAATTGAATGATTGATGACGTCACTGTTTTGTATAACGTGAAAGATTCAAGAGTTCGGCGGCATTAGTATACCTAGACACGGCTTTTAAGGGCACTTACACTGTCCGTTGTAACTTCATAACCTTCACATAGTGAATTAAAATGACCGACTTTACTCGGAAGTTGCGTGTGGAAAGTGCAAGTAAAATTTTACGGGCCGCACACTGTATGTTAATTGAAAGCACCCATTACTGGTAATTACCCGGCTTTCTACAATCCCCATATGACATGCTATGTTGTTATGAGTGCGTTTAGATTACCGTGGCTGAATGAAATCGTTTGAAATGGAGATGATACGTCTTGTGGGATAGTTGATGAGTAATTTCTGGTGATTTGTTACTCGAAGGTGAAATTTTTGAAATGAAATTGACATTATGTTGTAAATATTTTCGAAGAAATATATTTTACTATATTTCACCACCTCATCTTATCCGAAGTGTATCGTAAGAAGCTATTAATGGAAAAAAAAGATATTACTGCGAGAGAAGGAAAGCTCGATATTGAATTCTGTACACCCATGTCTAGCCAGCGTGGAAACAGTAGGCCAAAGCCACCCAACTCTGGGAGAGGCTTGTGTCCCGCGGTGGCCTGCGTAAGGCTAAATATGGAAATCTCTTGAAGAAACCTGTGCCTAACCTTACTCTTCTCAGTTTTCATAAACTCAATTACCAACGAACTATCTTCATCCTACCATCTCTATGCAGATGATCTACAGATATATTCTCGGGCCCCACCGGACCAGCTAAAGGAAGCTGTTGACATCATTAATGCTGACCTCGCAGTAATATGCACCTGGAGCGCCTCATACGGTCTTGAGGTCAACCCCTGTAAGACGCAGGTCATTCTTGTCGGTAGTTCCAGGATGATGAACAAGATAAATAGTTCACTTCTCCCACAAGTAATATTTAATGGGGTAAGTGTTCCTTTCAGTGACAGGGTTAAAAACCTGGGGATATTGATGGATAATTGTCTATCTTGGGGTCCACAGATGCAGGAGCTGAGACGCAAAATTTTTGCTGCATCGGGGTCTCTGCGTAGGCTCCAAAACTTTCTACCCACTGCCACGAAGATTGCGCTTGTACAGACTCTTCTCTTCCCTATCCTCGACTATGCTGATGCCAGCTATCTAGATCTCACTGAAGACCAACTTAACAAACTTGAGAGACTCCAAAATCTATTTATACGTTTCATATTTGGCCTACGCAAATATGACCATATTTCTGAATTTCGACAAAAGCTCAAGTGGTTACCTATACGCTTTCGCCGGAATGCTCATATTCTTTCCTTGCTATACAATATTTTATTCAATCCACAAACTCCTACTTATCTAAAGCAACGGTTTGAATTCCTACACAACACGCACTCTAGGGTTTTGAGATCATCGGAGAATCTGAGATTGAAAATGCCAAGTCATTGCACCAACTTTGCTGACAAGTCCTTTTCAGTTCAAGCAGCTCGGTTGTGGAATGCTCTGCCAGTGACGATTAGGCGTGCTCAGTCCTTGCCTGTGTTCAAAAGGCTGGTCAGGGAGTACTATTTATCTCTCTGACAGACATAAAAATTGTATTATGTATGTAGTTATGTTGTAATATTGTATGTCTATGTATGTATATGTATACATTGCATATTATTGTGTTGTTGTGCTATTGTATGTTGTTTGATTTATGTATTATTATTATTTTCTTCATATTATATTGTGATAATAATGATGTTGCACACCAAACTGCCCAGAAACGCATTTCCACTGCTATTTCTCTCCATCCTAAGGTTGCCTGTAAGAGATTGCCGCAGAGCGATAAGGCCGCCAATTGTATTTACCATGTGCAAACATTTATCTGTGTTACTATTCTATTCTTGGTGTACAATAAAGACATGTTATTATTATTATTATTATTATAAATCTGGCCCGTCATAAGTGAAGTTGCAAAGGACCAAAAATCTTGATGAACCTGATACTGATACCTTTCTTTTCGTGCGGAGTGGCTCCATATTAACTTAAAACAACTTAACGTTTGTTGATATAAATAATGTTATTAACAAAGTTAATTAACGCTATTACAGACTTACGTTCTGTAAGAAAAACTTTTCGCGAAAAGCTCTCGAGACACGTTCCAAGTAGCTTAGTACTGAGTTAAAAAGACTTGCGGTAAGTAGGTTACCCTATTTTCATAGCAAACGTTTCAGCCAAGATTAATGCTTTATTTTCTTGCGCTGCATGCATTTCCACTACGCTCTAAAAAGGCGTGACGTCACGCTTTTCTGACGATTTGGTCAGACTGTTTACGGGCAGCTCAAAGAATAGAATTTTCAATATAAAACTATTTGTTGTAAGAAAATTCAACTACAGCAGTTTATTGTAATATTATAAACTGGTAATTATTCAAGAATAAAAAAAGTAGTTATCATCCCTATTGTCAGTGGACCGCTGCTTGCATACGTGATAATAAAACCAAAAAATTATTAATTTTATTTATTTTCCAAACATACATTCTTGTACAGTAAGCTTTAGAGAAAAAGAACCCCACCTTGTAAATAATCATAAGAAGGGCCTTTGAAGACCTTTTCTATGAAGCTTACTGTACAACTAGCGGTTACCCTCATCATCCGCGTTAATGTCGGTTAGTAGACCAAAAACATAGCCTTTCCCAAGTTATAATCTAACTTTGTAAAAATATCATCAAAATCGGTTCAGTAGATTATGAGAGTCCGATTACCCTCGACAACCTCTCAATCTCACAAAATTTAACTCCATAACATTAGTATAGACAAAATTACGTCTAGCAACTTGGAAATCGCTATGACGAATCTAAAGAAATATGAATGTACGTGAAGTTGTGATGGTCTAACAGAATGCTCAAACAACTGAACTACCCTACTCACATTGTTGTAACTTCTGTAAACCATTGTACCTCATTAATTTCCTCTCAAATATATCATTTACGGCAATTATACTCAATGACTGTTTAACTGTGATACCGTAAACGAATCTCTATTGTCTATATGTACTTATTACATTACCCAATGAGTTCTAAGATTACGATTAATTGTTATCTAAATTAAAAACGTATTAAGCTAAGCGTTCTAGTGACGATAATAAGTTATTCGTCACATTGAGAATACTTATTATTATCTTGATTTGCTCTAAATATATCAATTTTTTTTTTATTTTTTTTTTTATACTACGTAGGTGGCAGACAAGCACACGGCCCACCTGATGGAAAGCGGCCACCGTGGCCTATGAACGTGTGCAACACTAAGGGTGTCACACACGCGCTGCCCACCCTGAAGGGAAAGGGAGTTTCAATTTACGGAGTAGCTTAAATTACAAAATAACCGAATTTATTTTTTTATGTTATGCAATCTAGGTGGCAGACATGCACACGGCCCATCTGATGGAAAGTAATTATCGTGGCCTATATACGTTTGTCATCAAGGGTACCCCTTCGAAATTGGAACTAATCCCACCTTTTCTAATTTGATAATAGGCAACTGGGCCCACGTTTCCAATATTATCTAGGGGTTTATTGGTGCTAATAAAGTGACTGTCAAGGGCATCATACTCTTACTACTAACCCTATAGGAGGTTAAGAGAGTTTCTTTGCCGTCAGCGCAGAAGACAAAGCAGCGCTTCAGACTAAGATAATAGCAGTGTTAACTTAAGCTCTCGAATTTCCCACAGAATTTTTCACAAAACCTTTTTAATGAGTTCTGGCTATCCTACTCGCCGCCGAAAACATAACACAAGGTCATTATTAACCACGTTATTCTGCAAGGCTTACTTCCCCAATCGAACTGCTCAATTAGCATTAGTAAATTTTAATTTCC
This sequence comes from Pelosia muscerda, assembly GCA_963691645.1. Lineage (NCBI taxonomy): Eukaryota > Metazoa > Arthropoda > Insecta > Lepidoptera > Erebidae > Pelosia > Pelosia muscerda. Next base: position 3,003,709 of record OY829104.1, read on the forward strand.
TTTGTGTTGTTTTAATTTTTTACACTCCTAAAGCTTGAATTGTACACAATAAACGTAGGGGGTAAGAAATAATGAGAACAAAATCACGTCCGTGCCTCACCCGTACCACGCCTTTGCCACGATAGGTAAACGATTAAAAAATAACTGAATTGCTGCCGAAATCTTGAACTATATGATTTTGAAATTCTTGCTGAGGTTATTAAGTAACCTATTGTTAATTCCAATTATATGTAGGATTTAAAACTTATTGCAACCATTAATGTATCCATTTCGCATATTTTTGTGCAGTAAGTAGAAAATTGTTGAATACAGAGACACATTCTTTGTAATCACCTAACACGTTTATTGAAATAATTTACTAACAATGCCTTGGAAAACTAAATGCCTATTTCGTTTAAAAATACAAGCACTAAACGGCGAAATAGCCGGAACTTTACTAAATACCTAAGTATTGTAGTGTGTTAGATGGTAAATAAACGAATATCTAAGTAACAATTAACGCCGATTTCCTCGTGATAGACTTGTTCCCCTGCATACATTTTATAATAGGAGTGTTTAGTGTAAAAAAGAACACGCCATTAAAATAAACGCAATGTTTTTTTATATTGTATGTCTATATTAGTAGGTATTGTGTACGGATATGAAGTATTTATAAACGGTTCCGGCTCCGCAAATAATATTAGTATTAATATAACAGGTTAACCGGTGCAATACTGTATGATATATGTGATGTCTAATCAGGTTATAATTAGTGATTTTGGCAAGGTTTTTGACGTGACAACGTCTTATAAATTGGCTTGCCGGGTGACACTTCAAGAAACTGCGTTACGCTCCGCTCACGTTATGCGCTCACAATGAGAGCGAGTGAGAGGCACGCGTCCCTTCCACTCGGGCATGGTTAGCCCGCCTAAGAGCGAGAGAGACAGACATAAAAAGTGAAAGGCACGCGTCCCTTCCATTCGAGCACAGTTAGCCCGCCTAAGAGCGAGAGAGACAGAGCGAGAGAGAGAGAGTGAGAGAGATAGGCATACACACCGGTTCATGTCTTACGCTTCTATTTCGCTTAGGCTCCTGCATACAATGAAAAATTTAATGTGTAAAATTTAATTAAAATATTAAATTATTAAAAAAATTAAAATTAAAGTCGTTGTCACGTAAAACTTTCGCCCGTATACCGACTTTACAGGCAACCAATTTTTATTGCTGCAGCGGTGATTTGATTTCATTAACAAAATAAATACTAATACAAGTACTAAAGGCATACTTAAGATATGATTCCATTCCATTTCCATTTCGGCTGAGTATGTGAATCAAAACTGCCAATTTATACTACTAACATGTAATTTACCATACTTCGAACTAATAAATTTTATTTCATTTCATCAGCAGATACATCGTACCATGATGAAGGTATGAATGTGATAATATTGTTGAGGGTTTTAATACATTGCGGCTTCTCAATGGTATTGTTTAGCTATATTGAAGGAAAAAGAATACTTAATTGTTGTTTGAGGCGTCTAACAGAAAACGCAAACGATATCATTGCGAAGGAAAACTCCGAAATAAAACCCTGTTGTACCCCTGCTGAGGCTTTGGAAGAAACCTATATCCAGCAGTCGACTACAATAGGCTTATAACTTGATTGAGAGTAAGTTGCCTTGGATGATTAAATGTCAAGGGCACAAGCAGATGTTGTGGGTACCTACATACTTTACTCAAAACGTATGTGTAATATGCTGATAACAAAAATAATTCGTTCTATTCAAAATACAGTTTTGAACAGGAAATACACTTACGTACACTAAAATCACTCATGGCTGAAACAGTCCAACACTTGCAAAAATTACTTAATCGTTTGCCAGCCAAGAACCGGAAAGTAACCTGCTGTTATGTTTATGAACGATGAAGTAATAACTTATTTATGATTTTATAGATGGTGTTACGTCCCGACATGGTGCCAGCGTACGGCATCATAAAAAAATAAAACCTAAAAAAATACGTGTTCCAATTTTGAATATTTGAATCTGTGAATAACAGTTCTTGGAACAGATACTCGGTATTAGTATTTGCAATATATCGGGTGTCGCAAGAACAAATTGTTGTAACTGGGCAGTGTGAACACAATGTTCGAGTTCACTGCGTCCGTCCTACTTGTGAACATGCACAGGACCTGATAAGATTAATGGGGTAGCACGCTATGATTGTGCTCCATTCGAAATTCAAAAATTATTTATTCTGTATAGACCATTTAAATGGTATTCACAAAAGGTCAAAATTACAGATATATTATGGGTTTAGCAAATAGACTACTTGTTCGAAACGCGGCCCCAACCTGAGAATATTCCGACAATAAATTTTTTGCAAGTTTTTTTTGGTCTTTTTATGAAAAAACACTTAGTCTAGATACAATAATTTGCTTGAGTAGCAAGTTGAGTACTCATTTCCAAACTTTTTTATCATCTCAATAATGTTGGATTTTATAATAGCCGGCTTGGCATAAAGTCCGAAAGTCTGACAGCATTACCTTCAACTGAGCAGGGCCCTATACCATGGTGCGTGTTATGACGAGCATCATAGGATTCACTACAGCCTGCCATCAAGTGAAGTATTGATGATGATATCAGAAGGTTTCCATATAGTATCTGTTGTCATGTTTAAATAATAATTACTTAGTCCAAAAATAATCTAAAACCACACTTTCGAAAAACATCTTAAATGTTACAAAAAGGAAACAAGTATATAAAAACGTAGGTAATGTTTTATCGGCTATTAATACCACGCAAACATTTCAAGAGCAAGACTTTCTTCAGATCATACCTGTGATGGGAGAGCTCACAAAAAATAAGATAATCGAATTACACAGCATCTTCCAAACATGGCAGAAAAACTATTCACAATCACGACATAACATGACACTCCAATTTAACGGTCAAACAATTTATTGTAAACTAGCAGATGCCGACGGCTTCGCCCGCGTGGGTGTTGGTTATATCTTCGTGTGTACCTACTCAACACGACTGAAGAAATGACTGATATGACGGGTCAACCAAACTTAAGATTTTAAATCTAACCAAGAGGTTTCCAACAAAAAAATAGCATAAAAATCAATCGCAAATAACCGACAAGAATTTAATTATAGTTTAGTTTAGAATTTATTGTTTATCTAATATTATTCGTGTGGTATTTTCTATATAAATAAAAATGATTCTCGAAGTATGTTGCTACGCTCAAAACTCGAAGAAGGCTGGATCAATACTGAGTAATTCTTTTTGTTTATTTATTCCTGGAACTCTAAGGAAGAGTTTATGGAGCAGCGTGACTAGAAGTCCACTCGGCTGGAGCCGCGTGCAACAGCTAGTTTTTATATATTTTCAATGTACAGACACGATCAATTTACAATTTTATAATAGTTAAAAAAGTATTATTTTCCTATTGTAGTCGCGTGCGGCTGTGTGCAGATGGGACATGTTCTTGCGCAATCCGTTCGAAAACGCGCTGTAAGGCGGGAACTGGATGTACGATAACTATATTTATCATAAACATCACAATAGTTGTTTGCGTGCAAACGTTAATAATTATTTGTTTCTCTTTGTACTAATGGAACATTTTGTAATTGTACTGAATGGCTAGAAATTGGTAATAATTGTATTCCTATTGGGTAATCCATTATTATACTACAAAGCTTCACGTGCTTAAAATTTACCTTTTATTCTTACGTGTATATCAAAATCAAATCGTTCCTACCATTGTCTTTCTATTGTTAGTAATTAATTAAATATTTTTCGGATGAGTTGACCTCAAGGTTGGAAACGGTGACATCTTATCTGAAGATGAAATATTTTGCGGATGATTCGTCCCTAACATTTTGGGAAGGGTAGCGTTTCATCCTACGATGATTTTTTTTTGCGAATGAGATGTCCCAATGGAAAGAGGAACTGCCACCACCCTCTGACTTCCTACCTCTCCAGGAGAAATTAGCTCCCGGTCATAACCTCCCATGACCGGTATGGCGGTCTTCGCAAACTGTTCGGTCGGTCGAGGCAAAATCTATGCAGGTGGGGAATGCGAGGCCTAGGCCCGGGCCTCGTATTCCCGCATGTGACTGCGGTGGGTCGTGTGCTTGTCTGCTACCTAAGTAAGCGGTATGAAATAAAAACCCCATGTACCCAACATTACTTCAATCCCATTTTGTAACTACCTTCCCTTGTGACAACATTATGCAATGATCTTCCCTCATGACCTGAGATCATATACCTACTCGTATCTACTTTTATTTCCGAATCATCACTTATTACGTACAATAACTGATCGGCTTAAAATGAATGATGTGGATTTCTCGCGTTTACATAACCTGATCATATAAAGTTATTGGTGACGTTTGGATACGCAAACCCCTTTTTATAAAACCACCACGCCATACAGGCTGCTAATATTAATATATTTAAAGTCATAGAGTGCGATCGGTTGCCAAAAATCCCACTACCAAATTTTAATAAATATGTTAGAGATCTTAGTTCAGTGATACCGCGCGCTAATAATAACCTTGTGTTGTGTTCTCGGCGGTGAGTCCGGTAGCCAGATCTCACTGGAGAGATCAGTGGGAAGACTGAGGGCCTAAGTAGTCACCACTATGTGTTTAACCTTGTGTTGTGTTCTCGGCGGTGAGTCCGGTAACCAGATCTCACTGGAGAGGTCAGTGGGAAGACTGAGGGCCTAAGTAGTCACCACTATGTGTTTAACCTTGTGTTGTGTTCTCGGCGGTGAGTCCGGTAGCCAGATCTCACTGGAGAGATCAGTGGGAAGACTGAGGGCCTAAGTAGTCACCACTATGTGTTTAACCTTGTGTTGTGTTCTCGGCGGTGAGTCCGGTAACCAGATCTCACTGGAGAGGTCAGTGGGAAGACTGAGGGCCTAAGTAGTCACCACTATGTGTTTAACCTTGTGTTGTGTTCTCGGCGGTGAGTCCGGTAACCAGATCTCACTGGAGAGGTCAGTGGGAAGACTGAGGGCCTAAGTAGTCACCACTATGTGTTTACATGAAACCTTACTTTGTCTTCTACACTGATAATACAGAAATTCTCTAAACCTTCAGCACAAGTGTGACACCCCTCGTGTTGCAAATATCCATAGGCCACGGTAACCACTTTTCATCATCTAAGTTGTATTACAAAAAAGTGAGATCGATACCAGTACCAAAAAGTAAAATGTTTTCTAAAAATTACGTTACCGATGCCAAGATTTATATCAAATAACATCATCAATCATAATTTAACACATCAGACATAATGTGTATGTTTATTACATATTATTATTTATTAGTCAGGTGTTTACCGAGAGAAATTACCGAAACGAAAGTATGGCGGAGTTATAACACTCGGGAAACATGCTGAGTCATCCAATCTCTCGCGATTTTGAATGGAGGAGAAATGGTAGGCCTCGGTGAACGCGAACTGTTATGTGGTTATATATTCAACACAACTTATGCTTAGATTCTTGTCTTTAATAAAACTAAATTTGATTAATGAATGTCATCTCCTTCTTTGTTTTATATATATTTCATCTTCATAGTGTACTGTGCAAACTTTGGGTGAATGGTTCCATCCAAAGTTTGCACTGTAAACTGAAGGTTGGCTTACTCTTTTTGATTGGTATTTGGAAACAACTACCATCTAACCTCCCAAACCAGCGGGGAACACTAGAAACTGGTCTATTGTTTCCAGTTTACCGACGAAAATGTGAGGCATGCCTTATCTTCAAAGATTTTAGTGTGTGCACGTATATAAACATTAGGTTTGAAGGTAATTTATTTTTTATTTTAAAGAAAGACCACGCGGTTTATTCTGCTAATGCTTATAATGTGTTCAAAATTCAGACTCTAATTTTAATCTCCTAAATATCCCAAAATGTATTCTTAAACAGAAAACTTCAAGAAAGAACATTGACATTGTGATTGTTTTTGACTTTTGGTAGGTCGAATTTAAAGCAAGATTGAATTTTAAAGACTTTTTTGTAACTTAAATTGGCCTGATAGTAATCGGCGTATATGTAGAAAACATCAGAAAACGTTGTCGTGACCCTTAGGCGTCCTAAAAAGTTTATGAAACCGTTTAGTGTCCATATTGGCAGCTAGTTGAAATTTTTAACAGCTAATCAGCTCTGTAAAGTTAATTCGTAGTGCTGGTGCGCGAATGTGGGTTAACGCGGACTTAAAATAGATCGTCGCTACCGTCCGGCGCGCCAGGGAGCTACGAAACTTTAGATGAGGCATGAACGGAAACGATAATAATTCTGCAACGTTTATATTTTGATATTTTTTAAGAGAACGAGGCAGCTCATTTTATGTCGTTCTAAATATTTTTTTACACGTTAAATTTTTTAGCTAACTACTTCGGTTTCAATTTTTTTAAGAAATGTGCATATTCTTTCATAAATATGGTCAGTATCGGATTAACGGGTCCACAAGAAAAAAAGCAAATAAATTGAATTTAAAATTAATAAGTATTTATTATATTATACAAGAAGTATGTAAAAGCCGGATAGTTGCGCCAGTGGGATACTTGCCACGGTTTCGAATACACTATGTTACGGATGTAAGTGGCATTAGCGTTTTACTATAGTTGTAAGTACACCTCCCATAGACCTCAGGGCCACGTTAACCTTCACCATAGACTCAAGCGTTTCACTCGTGCAAGCGAAAATCTTCCGCGGTGAATCTTCGACAGGTGTCGAACTTATATTGGTAAGTTATTTCTGTTGAATATTTTTATTACTAATTGTGGTTTCAATCCATCTTTTATTTCTTTGCGTGCATTAGGCTTTACATTGCAAAGTTTGTTACTTATTTTTGTAACATAATTATTATTTATTTCGCAAATGAGAAGGGCAAGTATCCGTATCAAAAAGGATAGTTGCCCTAGAAACTTGTGCGGATAGTTGCTCTGGGGGCAACTATTTGCAACTATAAATTCTTTCACGAACAAAGGCAAATATTTTCTATTTGTGTTTTTTTATTCATTGTGGCTGTAACTTAGCTAGAATACAATAACTATTTAGGTCGTGTGTTCTAGGCCCACCCGTGTCAGTACCTTTTTTTAGATTATTTATTATTTTTATTTTTATACCACTTAAAGTGGCATATATGCACCTAATGGAAAGAGAATGAACCCCAGAGTTCATTCTACCCGTTAATAAAATAAAATTAATAATTAATTAACTTTTTAGGTGAGCAAAATGCCTCGTAAGTATCAGCGTAAAGCCGGCTTGGTGCCGCGTCATATAAGCTGGACAGAGGAAAGTTTAGGTCTTGCATTCCAAGAGTTGGATAAAAAAAAGGAATCAACTAAATATCGCGAATGTACGGGATACCACGGGATACGGGGTATAATTTTTGGCTATTTTTGTTATATTTTGTATATAACGTTGATTAGAACTTAATAAAAGATTGCAATAAATAATAAAGACTGGTTGAGTAAATCGATATGAATTTGTTTTTCATCAAAAGTCATTGTGAGGCGTCTATCCCCGCATGAGGCAAGTATCCTCTGAAGTATTATTTACATTAGGCAACTATCCGCTAGAGTGGGCAACTATCCTCTCTTTGAGAGGTCAAATAAAACAGGTTTTACTCAAAATCTATAATAACTATGTTCTTAACAATAGGCTTCTATAGTAGCTCAAAGACCTATAATTTGATATACACCTTGCAATATTCTTATTAAGCACATATTTCTTAATTATATAGCTATGTTGAAAAGTGGCGCAACTATCTGGCTTTTACCCTAGATAAATATTTTCTTATATTACTTGATATACCACCTATTACCCTATTATTACAACAACTCTGAGGTGAACCTTTGAGGACAAACCACTCACTATACTTGTGACAAAACGGTTTAAATGATGGAATTATTACATAAATCTCTTATTTAATCAATTCAAGATCCAAACAGCGATTTGATAAAACTTATAAATTTAGTTATAAACATTAATTATCTTGATACAACATAATGGACAAATATATTGAAAAAATGTCGCCATAATTTGACTACTTTAAATAATGAGTCGTTATGTAAACTTTGATATTTATAATCTAAGGAGGACTTCCTACAGTCGTTCATATTTCATTTATTATCATTGGACACTATCCAACTGTGAGATCTTTTAAAAAAAAGTTAGCATCTCATTCCATATTCACTTTACTGATGTAAATGATATTCGTAATGCTTTTCTAATGATAGATAAGCATTACGTTTTAAAATAAAACATTATTGTGTAATAGTTTTCTAACAATCTTCTGACTACATGAGAGTAACGTTTATTTTATATTGTAAGAAAGTTTTTGATTTGAAAGAAATTATTAACATTTAAATAAAGCTGTTATTATGTGCCATTAAATTATGGTGCTTTCATATGTATATTATTTACATTTTAGATTTACATTGGTCTCATTTACAAATCATTTTATAGAGGTTAACACCGCCATCTTTCAACTAATTTCATCTACCCCTTACATGAATAACTTAGCTAGAAAACAAGCTGCTTCTTATACGGAGTTAGTTTAGAAAAGAAGTACAACGTGAATCCATTTTTACCAATATGGGTGGATTTGCTCTCATCGCAGTTTTGGGTTGACAATGACACAACGTTCAAACCGAACATTTATACAGTTCAACCCAATATATATATATATATATATATATATAACACGAACCATACCGTCTCCCGGTAGATAAAACTTCTATCGTAGAATGAAAATCCCCATACACTTAGTAAAAACTCTTTTATAAATATCCTACGTCCCAGACAAGAGATACCAGGCAACGAGGTATACATTCAAATTTCAGTAGATAAAGCGCAACGACGTAATGCAAAATAATAATTTAATTGTAACATCATTGTACCTCAATAAAATAAATTGAATTGAAATTCAAAAGAAATCTAAAAGATAAATTCGTACACGCTAAACCACTTTCCACTGCTTTCAGTGGAAAGTATTTTAGTAACAATAAAACATATCCACACAATACGAAGAAACTATTACTCAATTATTATTATAAGTAACAATAATACGACAAAGTTGTAAACACAGTGGTGAAAAATGTCTAAGCCATAATAATAAACACTGTATAGCCTGGCGCATAGAAAGTGACACCTCTCGCAAATGTAAACTCAACTTTGCCGTATTGTACAAAATGTACCTAATAATAATATGCAACAGTCGAGGTCAACGTTTTCCTAGCTCTATGTAAACACGATGAAACAGCTTCCGTTGAACGAAATACTTTATAATATGTTATGTCACACTATACGGTTGATAGTATAAACTGTGATATATGTATAAACGTGTTTGTGAAGTGGGCTTGTACACGTGGTTAGTGTGTCATAGGCGGCGGTCGTGTTTTAGAACTCGCAGACCGACGTATACACGCACAGACGCATATAGATATTCTACAGTTAGAATTGTTTTCTATTGATCCATGTAAAGTTTTGCATTTTTTTTATAGAACTAGGTAGGTGGCAGACAAGCACACGGTCTAAGGTTGCTTAAAAGTGGTTACCGTGGTCTATGGCCGTTTTTAACACCAGTAGCGGTACCTTCTTGAAAAGTAAGTGTGAAGGGTAAAATAACTTCTGTGCCACCAGTACCGGAGACAAATTACCCTTCCCACTGATAGCCAATGCGCTATGACTACCCTACTCACCTCCGGTAACACAACACAAGGTTATTATTTCGTAGGGCGGCGATACTTCCCCAGTCGTAGTGTTCATTGGGACGAGAGATAGCACCTCGTCTTACCTCCATCGTAACCTGACCAAATAAATATGTTTCACTAGTTGTTATTGCCATCAAGATCTTCGAAATACTTTTGACTGTAGACTAGCGCAAACACTGATAAAGATCGTAAGGTATGTGTTGTGTTTGGCTCACGTCAGAGTTGTTGTTTTGGTTCTTGGGCAGCACGCCAGCGCCACAGTCGCGAGACAGCTGTATTAAGTATTAAGTACAATCTTGTCCAGAATACGCTTCTTTTATAGTGCGAAAAGGCCCCACCCCACCAGTTGGGGAGGTTATGTCGGACTCGAACCGACTAACACGCACGCCGTCTTTGGGTCCTTAGTTGCCGGAGGGGAGATAGACATATCCCTCGCACTCCGGCACACCCCGGCCATCTCTTTCGAGATAATCGCCTTCAGGTGTAGGGACCACGTATGTGTGTGGGGGATATGGGGAGGCGCACTTCTGCTAGGGGACAGACGGCTCCACCTATCAGGCCAGCGCTCATGGAGGACGGAGGTCATTCTGCGATCTCCGACGCACGAGTCGCCTTCGCTGTCCAGAATATCTGGACGTTGGAAATAAAATATTACCAGATTGAAATTTTACCATATTTTATAATAATTTATCTAATTATTATGTATCTCAAATAAAAACGCAACAAATAAAAACTCCTTCATCTAAGATACGAAATTCTGTAGACTGAGACTAATTGGAAGATATCAGAATACTATTTTGGATGCACACATATCTGTCTATATATTATTAAGGCTATGCCCAGCAGTGGACTGCGACAGGCTAATGAATGATTTTTGGCCTACTTCCTATTTGCCAATAAATTACAATCTAGCGCTATGAATCAGATAAATTATATAATAAAAAAAATATCGATATCTACAGACTACATAATACGTCAACATACAGTTCTCAATAATATGGCACTTTCCATAGGTCAAGTATTTAATCTTCATTCGGAAGAGTATATGATTTATTAACATGATTGTGTAATACTAAGCTATGGTCCACAGTTCCATCCCAGTTGAATAGAGATCTCGTTCCCGCGCACGGAAAAAAAGACTTATTCAGAACTTTATAGCTGCTGACGGGAGGTATTGTAAGTAGTTTTTAAAAATCAAGATCATTTTCGTATTATTTCTGTAAAAAAATATAGTAAAGTTATAATAAATTATATTAAAGAATTCTGATAATTTATTTTTACTGAGTTTCGGGGGTGTATTTAACAATGTACGAAATGCGAGAACTTGTGATTGGTCATTTTATATTGCACTTGTTTCTACACTGTTCTCTAGCTATAAGTATTTCTGAAAGAATAAAACGAAACAAAACAAAAATAGATATCGTCCACAGAAATTTCACCCCCTGTTTGACCCCCTAATGATAGCCATGCACGTTCAAGTATAATTGCGCTATATGGTTAACAAAACCCGTGTATTAACGCGATCATATGGTAAACACAATAATTTGTCTTTTGATTTGCTTGACGGTTTGGCCAGGTTGCACTAGCCGTCGTTACGAGCAAGTTGAGGCTTGCAGAAATTAACGTTCTTGAAATTTGCACAAGTATCTTCAAACACACGTTACAGCCTTAATTTGCGCAAGCATTTTACAAATCAGGTTAGCCTATTCACCCGATTCTACCTGCATGCCAAATTGCATCACGGTTTTTGTAGTGGTTACAAGGATCGTAGTTAAGCATTCACACACACATACATACACACTTTCGCATTTGTAATATTATTAGTAAGATGCGCAATTGCCCCACTCTCCCAATTACGTGTTCATTTCCCTGAATTGCACACCTAACATAGTTTCTTATACTATATCATATCTACTGTTACATAGTAAAACAATTATATTAATTATTATTTCTCAATGTAATCAAGAATTAATTGCACAATTATGTGAATTTTGAGGTCCAATTTGACAGAACGCTTGACTGAATTAAAAAAATATTTTGACCTGAGTTTTGCGTTTAGTGTGACAGTTAATAGTAGTTTTTGTGCCTAAAATATGCTAATTTTCGGTCACAAACACTATCGCTAGACTTCGGAGATTCTACAAAGTTTAACTTAATCAAAGCTATGGAGACCCCATACGCGACATTACGTTCTAAGTACCTGCTTGAGATTCCAATGTAATAAATGTATAAAATATCGATTTTATAACATTACTGATATACAATTTTATAGTAAGACCGACAAGAAAATTAATAATATTCCATGGTCTCAATAACATACCGTTATAAAAAATCATACATAACATTACCGTAATTATTACAAAAATAACGGTAATCGTTCCACGAGGGCAGCATACCAATCGATTACTTAACCGCTGAGGCCTGACTAAAACAAATAAAATTAAATTCTAACTTCGCTCCTTAACCGAAAACTTCAAAAAACTAACAAAAATGCGTTCTTAACATGAAATTTCTTACTTAAAGAATGAATATATTAAAAATGTTTCGAGGTCACGGCACAGTCGAAGGCGGTCGCCAGCGAAGCGTGGACATGGACATCATATGTTGAAGCAGGTGTGCGAAGCGCGCCACCCATCGCGTGCACGAGCCCAGTTTGAACGACACACGACACTTAGTAGCGTTTATTTACATTAGAGATGATATTGCTACCATAGTTATAAACCGGATAGCATATAAAATTTTCTTTCATTATTTGTTGTGCCGTTTAGTTATGATATTTGAGTGGATTTAACCCTTTGACAGCCCTACCGGTTTCCAAACAGATAGGAATTCGGATAATTTATTCCTCATTATCTTATCTTAATAGGTAATTAAAAATTTGCATAGGTACTCTAGGTACGAGAAACCCAAATCTCCAGTCAAATTGTCTTCTGAATTCGGTCAAGCGTTCTGGCAAAGTGAACTTAATAATTCCTATTATTTCACAAGCCAGGCATTTAACAGATATGGTGTAATATACAAACGCAAGCCATATATTCGTAAGTAAACGAACCCGCGGAGCATTTCAGTTTTCTAGAATATATCCAGGTAATTTATTTAGTCATATCATATGCCTCCATAAAGGAACTGGTCACGGGTCCTACCCTAGATGACTTTTCCAAATTATATTTATAGGTTATTAGCGAAAAATAAATGTTAAAATACATTTTGGTTAGTAAAGAAGCATGAGAATATAAAATTAAAATTAAATAACACAATTTTAACATCTGCATAATCTTTCCCAGTAAAGCATCCGTGAAGGCATGCCATGCCACGTCGCCTTATTCCAATTTCCAGTCGAAAGGGCGCCACCCATAGCGGCCACACGTACAGCAGTCGTTAGAAGCCTTTAGACATTCAATACTCCCCGCATGACATGTCAGTAGTGTCGATTACATTCCACTCGATTATTTGCTATTTACATGATCATATGTTGTACAGATAGACAGGTGGTCGTACCTGTTTCCTAGAGTAGACCATAGGTACATCTGTCGGCACGGATCTTGGAAGTCCTGAGAGAAATGAAACCCTGACCTTCAGCTCGTCCACCACATTTGCACTCCGTGCTATCCTCAAAAGACAGCCTAAAATCGTGTACTGCGCGTATAGATCGCATTTTAGTACACAACTTGTGCCTATACCTATATCTAATTGTAAATATGACATTAGTGTCAATGATTTATCATCCTCATAGCGATTTCTCAGCGTCATCTATAGTATTTACCAAAGGCATTTAGTAACTTTTCAAAACTGAGGTCCGCTTCTTGTTTTTCATTGGTGTGTACCAACTTTTCTGGGAGCAACTATCGTTGACTTATTGAGATCTTTCTGTGTAGTTCTAGCAGCTCGATTCAGGATCCATTTATTCGGATAGTGGGATGTTTTAATAACCCAAAGTTGTATAGTTATTTATAGACTATAATGATTATTATATTAATGATAACCATAATGACTATAAATTAGAACGAAACGTCAATAAATTAAAGTGTCGTTGATCGATTTTGTAGCACAGTCCACAGTCGATTTTGTCCCGAATTCATTTCACGACTTGGTCAAGATTATATTGGATCATTTTGGGTTTTTCTGCTAGTAACCGTTGGAAATAGTAGTATCAGTAACGGTTAGAAATCTCCAAAAAATTATGTGTTGCCAGTAGTAATCGGCTAACGTGAAGGCGAACACGTGGGTGAACTAATGATTATAACCTTACCTCCTAACCATGCGGTGGACGGTGACGATGACGCGAGTTCCATTATTTTTGTTCAACCCAAAAGTACTAAACAAGTGCTTATGACGCCCGAGGAGGTTTTCACTTTAAAAACAATTTCACCACTATTTGCCTTAAACCACAAGCAATTACAAAAATAATTGAATATTTAAAACTAAGGTATATTTTTCTTAATTAAACAGGTTTGGAGTCCATAGCTGTTGAACGGCTTTCTAGGTTTTGGGCATGAAGCGACCGCATTCTCAATGTCGCCGGATTACCTTGCCCTTCTGTCAATCCATGGCGGCAAGGTCAACAGAAGCGGCGGAAATGACTATGGTTTTCTATGTTCATGGTCAATTATTATGTTTGTTATAGAACATTTTATCAAGCATGTCCTTAACGTCATGATTTAGCTATATATCATAGTCCAGATCGATACCGCGAAAACCGCGGTAGCCTAGTGGTATGGGTAATGGACTGCTGCGACGAGGTCTCGGGTTCGATCCCAGGTTTTACCATGGCACACACCAATGACATCTCGATGCTTTTCGAAGTTATGTGTGTATTTATCGCAGGCTTATAAGTGCCCGGTTAATGGCAATAGGCTCGCCACCTATTACATTATGACCTAAACATAAACTGGCGAAATGTGGGTGCTAGCACCTCTGCCTACCCCTTCGGGGATATAGGAGTGTGTTTATGTTATGGTCAGATCGATACCACGACCAGGCAATCATGATGAACAGAAAAATACATTTTTATTGGATATGACTGTCTTATGTTACGTCTATAGACCATAATGCATACTAACCCCCAGGACTAGTAGACTAGTCAAATCTGACAACTATGTACAGTCGACAAGAAAGATACGGTACCACTTTTTCATATAATGCTGCATGTAAATGTGGTACCATAGGTATCTCTTTTGTTGACTGTCCATGTTAGTTCAAAAGTTTATCAGCGTAGAATCCACTAAAAACAAGACCAAAGTTCCACTTTTCCCTAGGCAGGTTGTAGCCGTCATTGGTTTGAAACTAATTAAATCACTGGACTCTTTTGAGGAATTTTAAACAGGTCCCTGTTACTCCTTAGACCCTCAATTATTGTTCGTCAGCGTCGTAAAATAGTGATCTTTTTCAAACCGCACTGCGTGAAATGCCCGTAACAATTTTATTCGTAGTTTCCTTGCTCGTTGCTCTAAAGGGTCACCGATTCTTTTGAGTACCGCTCAAAGCTATAGGTTTGTCTGTGCCAGACACGACTAGCTGTCCAAAGGATTTAAAAACTTCAAGGTCCACAGTGTTGTTAACTGTGTCCTGTCAAAGAACTTAATAAGAACATTTCTCTGACACTTACTAGACGGAATTTTTATAATCCGTTCACCTGTGTTTCAATCTTAGACACGTTAAAATGTCACAAGAGTGTTTAAACGAAGTCACTATGTTACTATTTTAAACATAGTTACCTAGTATTTATTTCTAGAACATGGTGGCGTATTTAGATTCCTGTCTATTCCCGCGTGGTGACCTACAAAATGAACTTGTTTCCATTCCTTAGACATTCCATCCGTCTTTGTTCTTTTTTACTGAAGAGATGTTTTTGTGGGAGATGGTTTTATCGGGCGTTTCGAATTCGTGTATCAGGTTATACACAGAGCTCATACATATTGCCAGGCTATAGCCTGGCAATATGTATGTGTAAAAATGTAAAATATGTAAAACTTGGAACAGTTCTGCTTATAGGGTATACCCTATAAGCAGAACTGTTCAGCAAGTTTTCGAAATCTTTAATAATGAATGTCATAACGAACGATATAAATCTAGATATATAATAATATTTCTGCAGTCCATTAACTTATTTTTATCTACTGCTGTACATAGGCCTCTCCCAATATGCGCTATAGTACCCGCATAACATGATTTCTACTCTTGCTGTATAAAACATGTACTTATAGAACAGCTCATTGAGGCCAAAAGCCCTGACATCCAATTCTAAAATAGTACTACTTTTACGTCCTCAAAAGGCTATCGTTCATCGAAACTCATGCCGGGTACATTACAAATCGCATAAAGGCCAAAGCACATGTGCCACTTTGATCATTGACCAGCGATATAGGCGTTTTAGAAGCCATATGTACCGTCTGATGACTACAATCCATACATGTCTATAACATGGCCTGCACCGATATAATCACGGAAATACGCAATGCGAGAGCCGAAATTGAATATTGATATACCCACGTAATAAAAAATCGATCCTTTAAACCACGTTAGAATGGACACTAGTTACCAAACACTGACATGTTGATGTGACCATCACACGAAAGGGAATGATTGATCATAATTTCCACAGTAAACGTCATCAATTAGTTACTATTTTTGTTGCAAATCATGTTGGAAATGTTCACAGCATTGCGATACAGAAGCGATAGCTTACTACCTCTTGATTAAATATTTCCCGGATACAAAGGATTACGAAGAAAGCTTCACTCAGTATCAATGCATTCACTAAATTGCTGGTTACCAAAAGTAATGGTAGTAATAATAGCTTGTGTGCGTTAGCCTTTAGTATGACTTCCATTTAGTACCGACACGATACGTTTCGTCGATAGCTCGTATACACTCAACTGTACCTTAACCCGGCTGCCCTTGCGAGCCGCATTTGAGTCACATATGTGATTTCTTGTATCGTGCGGTTAGCGGCCAACCTTGTGATAGTTCAGCTTAGATCGCAGGAGGGTAAAGTTTTTGTTTAATTATAGAGTTAA
The DNA here is from genome assembly GCA_963691645.1 of Pelosia muscerda. Taxonomy (NCBI): domain Eukaryota; kingdom Metazoa; phylum Arthropoda; class Insecta; order Lepidoptera; family Erebidae; genus Pelosia; species Pelosia muscerda. The sequence continues at coordinate 3,020,438 of OY829104.1, forward strand.
GTGATTAGCACAAAAGTCAATATGTAATTTTATTCCAAGTCTCAAAATGATATGATTAAAACCTAACCGAGGCGGTCGTCCTCTGCAGCATGGTGGTAGTGAACGCGACTGCTACACAGGAGACGCGGATTTGATTCCAATTTGTGAAAATATTTATGTGCATTGCTCTGGATGTTTCTATGTATAATATGTATGTATTTACAAAAAAAAGTATATTTATCCGCATTCTAGATCCATAACACAAGTGTTAACTATCCTAGAATATGTACTGAAATCGTAAAGTTTCTAGCCATTGAGTCATTCCTGGGTTGGCTCTCCTCCTACACCTCCTCTTGATTTAGCTTATTTCAACTTTTGGGTGAGCGACTGCCGTTTGACCATTCAACCCCGAAAGAAAAGATTGCCCTAAAACCTTGTCCATGGCAGGTGAGAAACTTTTGGGGCCCCCAAACATTTTATTGTTTTATAATGTCCGTAATCCTGAGATCTTTTCTGTAGGTTCCAATAACCAGCAAAATTACGCCTCAGTTGTGTATTTTAGCATGGATTGTAGACTGCAGAACATGTACAAGCTAAGGGCCCTATATAACAAGGTCCTTAATCTAGCAATACGTGTCGGACCTCCATAAATTAGTTTCATTTCATATATTGGAATATACGCTCAGTGCTTCACGATAAGCATGTCTCAGAATATTCAAATCACGAACATAAAATATACTCAGAATTGGGAAGGAAAACCCTTTTTAGAAGTTACAACACAACTAAAACCTTCGTTTCGGAGCCACCGTACCACTGGTCATTACTTGTAGTATTATTACACTGCTTGTAGTATGGTTCTGATAGATCCAAAACTATACTACGAAGTAGTGTTGGGGCTAGACCCATAAAGTTATCCTTAAAAGAACGAAGTGTTTGAATGACATATATATCTTTACATAAAACCTAGGCGTGAGAAAGTGACAGATTATAAGAACCATGAAACGTATTTTTTATAAATTAATATCCATTTTTACTGAAATATAATGTATCTGTAAAAGTCGTAAGACTCACTGACAAGTCTCTGCCACTGACTTTTTAAATTCGGTAACACGGGAATGAGAAGATCGTTTTACGACAGAAAAATGAACTCTATTACTAGACCATAGTAGAGTATTACATATAGAAGTACCCTAAGTTTTATACAAACTTTAATTTAGCTTATTTATTGTGTAATTTTACACGATCAGTTAAAACCATGTCTTCTTATCGTCATTATCATACTTTTAATCACGGTTACATCCGAAGCGTTCGATTTGGAGTCCGGGGTCCGCTGGTCCCATGTCCTCTTGTATGAGGAGAGTTTAATATTTAGGGTTCCATATCTGCCTGTCTGTTTGTAGGTGCACGCTTAAGCTGTGGAATGAGCTCCCTGCCGTGGTTTTCCCAATCGACTACAATATGGGGTTCTTCAAGAAGGGCATTAGAAGGTTTCTACAGGGTAGGCAGCACGTGTGTGACGCCTCTGGTGTTGCAAACGTCCATAGGCCACGGTGACCGCTTCCCATCAGGTGGGCCCTGTGCTTGTCTGCCACCTAAGTGGTATATAAAAAAAAAGTGTGTACCTACATACAGACAGGTTTTTTTGTTATTTTCGTATGGAACCCTAAAAATTCCCGCCACGGGGCCATGGTACTGATGCTTAGGTTGACAAGTCTAGTGCATGCGCGGGCGCAGGTAAACAACTGTGTGCGGCAGCAGTTTCACAACGCGACAGATGGCATGCTCGCCCACACGGCGCCAACCACTCGCGTGTACTTATAATATAACCATATTACGTGCGGCCTCACTGCTAGCGATTAGCGGTTTGGATCGTAGGACAATACCTGGTTGACGATTCACCGGTCGGTGGTTCTACAATATAATAAAGTAGAACTATATGATTGCAGTCAAGTCAATAACATCTGTCATTGTTTGTTCGTATTTCATAGATAGATAGATAGATAGATTACACTTTATTGTACACCAAAAAACAAAACAAAAAAAATAAATACAAGAAAACACCAAGGACAAGTAGTGAGAGTTACAGTTTGTTCTAATGTACAATGGGCGGCCTTATCGCTGGAAGCGATCTCTTCCAGGCAACCTTGGGATGGACAGTAGCGTGATATAACAATATATTGGTTCTGGTGTAGTTTATGTAATAGTTAATATAAAATAAGGCAAGACAATTAGCACAAGCAGTATTATACAAAACTATAAGAGAAGTAGGAGGCATAAAATAAATAAACAAACGCTGCCGAGAACAATACCGGAATTTAAAACATTGAGATGTGACTACAACTAAACATCATTTGAAAGTCGACTGGATTTTGCTTTTATTCTTTATTTTACATACAAATCACATCATAAAAATAACTTCACTATAGATACCCTTGACTGTCATACTGAATTTCGAAGCTCAAAATAGCGATGAACTGTAGCCCTAAAGAACAGAAACGCGACTCACGGTAGTGCGAAAGTGCGCCACATCGATACCCATAATTTCGAATGTTTTCCACCGCGAAGCACGGTAGTGCGAAAGTATTCCACATCGATTCACACATTGTCGAATGTATTGCAGCGCGATGCACGTCTGTGAGAAAGTCTAGTAAAGGGCATGCTACTTCTTGCATTACACAGAAATGTTTGCTGTAAATCAATGATTGACGAATCGATGTTTTGTGTGAGTGTGTTAAGTTATATATTGATTTACTGGAACTTGAAGTAATATCAGAACAACGTTAGTTTTTATATGAGGGTCAAAAATGGAAAAATAAAAAAAAAGGATACAGTATACCATTTATTTATAAGTGAGTAGTAATAAATAGGCAATAATTATATTATAAACAATCATACCGAAAGTGTAATTACGAAATGACTACCTATTTGCCGTTAACTGCACCGCGAAAATAAATGCTAAGCGTAATGCATCAGGTAGAGTTTTATTGTTTCCCAGAATTATTTCAAGTAAAAGTTACGAATGAGATTAGGTTATTTATAATTAAATGTAACAAAATGTATCTAACTGGGGTTAAAAAAAGAGTTGTTCATTATATTCTAAGTGTACGCACTAAATGAACTAAAATTTTATCTGGAGTTCACAATTGTAGCCTTCGAGCTAGCAGAAAATAGGATGTGGCATGCCTTTGCATTTAGTAGAATTTAGCACTGACGTGCATCGCGCTACAATACTTTCGACAATGTGTGAATCGATGTGGAATACTTTCGCACTACCGTGCTTCGCGGTGGAAACCATTCGAAATTATATGTATCGATGTGGCGCACTTTCGCACTACCGTGAGTCGCGTTTCTGTTCTTTAGGGCTACAGTTCATCGCTATTTTGAGCTTCGAAATTCAGTATGACAGTCGATACCCTTTGCTCTATATAAACCTCGTAAGGACGATAACCTCCACCTCTGTAATCACATTGGCGTGGGTTTGAATCACATACCTATTGAATAAAAAGAAATCATTCATGAATAATACAGCCAATGATACTGCAGCTATAGAAATTACAATTTCAACATATTATTCAGTATGTTGAGGTAAATATTAATAGCTTTTCATACATGCATTATGTTTACGAGTAGTAAGTTTTAACTATTAATTGACATAACATCAGTGTACCTCTTCATCAACGAAATGTTATTAGTTTTGTATGAATGCATGGACGCCAAAACGTCTTATGGATCTGGATAAAATTTGGCACATAAGTAGATTTCAGGCTGGAATCGTAACTAGGTAAGGATTGAAAAGAGTTTTTGATTCGTGTATATCCCCACCCCAGTAAGTCCCTATCCAATTGCCCACTGATTACATTACAAATTTGATGCTAGGCTATTAGAAATGTACTTTCCCACTAGGACCACTGTAAAACTGAACGGGAAATCCTGTTAAGTTGGGTTCCTACATTCTTGTGTTACAGACTAGCTTGGCGTTTACGCAGACCTTCATAGTTATGTAAATTTCCCTCGTGCTCGTGGTACGCAAGTGGTGTTAAAATTTTCATAGGCCCCGGATATAAGAGGGTGAAGTTCAGTGATACATGCACGACCGAAATAAGCTATTGAGGCAAGTACTTTGTTATTATATATGTTAGGCACTAATAAAGTTATCATTTATGCAAGTGAAGTGTAACAAATACGTTCACTTTGTAATGAAGTTTAGTAAAAAACGCGGTCGTAATAACTTACGAAATTGCCGTTCCACGATTTAGTTTCTATGTGACTGATAATAATATTGTATAACAATGTTTTGGCAAGCATGAAATATTATTAATAATGAAAAGTATTCTTACAAGTATGTCGAGAAATATCTTGATTTAAAAAATATTTCATATTCATCCTAAACATTTCGCCACTTATTTCGCCCTGGGCTTCAATTTAATCAACACCTATCGGTTTGTCTTGTCTCTAAGCCATCGTAACTCCCAAAAGAATGAACGTATGACGATGATGTTTTTTATATTTCAAAGCTGTTTTTAAAATAACTGACGAAGATCTACCCAGACGATTGAATATAGATTTGTTCGAGAGCTTCCATGCAATAGATAAGTGCACAAACTACCACCCCTCATTCTATGTCGGTGATTAAAAAATACGGGTAAATACTCATATAAGATTTATTAACCCAGATCAAACATAAATATATTTTATAATACATATAGAGCTATATTCATAACACAATAAGACATTTTATCTCCTCAAAATCGCTACCAGTGAGCTCCCACCTCAACTGCACGATCGAGGCCGAGTTTTTACAACGGGTGTCGGTTTCACGCGTGTAGGCTGGTTACGTCCATACCTACGTGAAACATCTTTGAGCGTGTGCGCCGACGCACTGTAGCCGTATACTATTACTTAATCTGACGCCTAATTGATAGGCCTCTAGGTGTGAGATCTAGACCAGCTGTTAAGTAAAATTGTCTAAGATATATCGAGCATTACATTTCTGTAGAATAGACTAGTTGCTCCTGGTTCGGGTTCCATTTTTATTCCACTCTAACTTCTCTTTGGTCTTACGGTCTTCACAACTTATGGGTATAGGCAATATTGAAGTGCTCACGAAAAAACACGCTCTATAAACCCGCCATACACGTTTTTGGGCTGTTTTTTGAGGATAGCACGGGTGTAATTGTGGTGGATGATAGAATAATAGATTATGTTAAAATAATCCATGCACGCTTAGGCGTATTTTCTCTTAAGGATGTAGGTCACAAATAATCCAATCTGATCGAAGAAGATCGAATCTGAAAGCTTCATTATAAAGGGTTATAATAAATGTATGAAGCCGTAATACTGGGTGTAAATAACACTGTTTAACAATCACGTACACGACTATTGCAGGCAAGGATTTCAGTTACGATATTATATTTGTATCGTTAATAAACGGCGTCGTGTGTGGTCTATTATCCTGCGACGATCTAGATTACACGCGCAATATGATATTGTTAGACTTCAGATTGTTATCGAAATTGAACGAGTGCAATTAATTTGTTTCTAAATTAGATTGATTTGGGATGTTAGTGGAGTCAACTTGAGAGGCGGTAAGTACATCTGCTCACTGACTGATGAGATACCGGCGTAGACTCTCGAAATTGCGAGATCAAACCGCAGTTGCTTCCGTAAAAGCTGTGATAGATAAAAGAGAAATCGTAGATGAGCAGACCCTGATATCTAAAGTGGAAGCTTTGTAAGCAGCTAACAGTCTGTAATGTTGAACAACTTTACTAAATTTACCAATCTGATCCTAATATTAATTATTTGATTTGAACCCTTTGAACCAATACAATCGCTTAATGAATTTAGTTTTGTTTTCCTTTTGCTTTGTCTGCAAAACAAACTGACGGAAAAACGTAACATAGAAATTTTCATTTCATTTACGACCTTTTACCGTATTCCTAAAATGCGGGGGTAAGAAGGAGCATAACCCCGAAATGAAATGTTTCCATTTGTTGGAATAATTTCAACCTAACAATAGCCGCCAAATTACTTTTAATGAAATTCCTTAAAAGCGGTTCCGATATTTCCATTGTTGAAATTTATTGAATAAATCACAAATTTGATAGAAAGTGTTCATCTTCATAATATCAGGTTTGCTTCAGAAGGCACAAACAATAAGCTTTTGTATCTCAAAATTGCTGTAACTCATTTATACTTTTAAAGGTATAATTACATTTTGCTCGCAGCTCACGAGCAAAATGTTATTTTAATTTATATGACGAAATGTTAGGCTATGTATAACTAGCATCACCGCACAGTTTTGCCCGCTTAATTCCTGATTACGGAAGTTAAGAATCATGGGGCATTCTAAATGGTTTGACTGAAGTACGACACTACGGTATCTCCCGGTCGCAATTGAGCAGTCTGACTGGGGAAGTGATATGGGGAATGATAATAGTAGATTGGAGAGATTTTATACTGTCAGTGGGAATACAGATTTGTCTCCTGCGCCGGTACAGAAGACCTGTAAACCTTTACCATTCTTAACTTTCAGCGAACAATAATCTTTCCTCTTTGTGATATTTTATGTGATAATATAGAAATATAGATACAGCTATTTGATTCAGGCGTAGGTATCAATTAGCCAAATATTCAAGCAAATAGTCCCTCTAACACTCACACATTATTCATCGTAAGTACCTACCCTACATAGGTACAATCTGCAAAGAATCAGTTCACATGATAATTAAAAATAAAATCACGTCGCGTAGGCGTCCTAAAAATTTGAACCAAATAGGACGGATAACTCAATTAGCAGATCAGTCTGGCATTCTCGACTTGTTGACTTTCCCAATTTAAATATAGGTACGAGTAGGTACAAAAAAAAGTTAGCTGTCATTTTTCCGGAATTTTACTCTGTTTCACCGTGATTTTAGAGTCGAACTGACACGTTCTAATTTCGCAAAGGAAAATTTTGTGAAAAACATCCTGTAATCTGATTGTAGCGCCACCTACTTCTATAAGTTGGCAATTTTGTTGCTAACAGGTGAATGAAATAGCAGGGCATCATATATAAAAAAACTAATAATTTCTTGCTACTATATACGGCTGTGGTGAGAAGTTTCATTTCTTAGGAAGCCTGAAAAGCATATAATAGTTCAGTTGCTATACAAATAAATTTCCCAAGTATCCGAGGATAGATATTGATTGATTCGTATTGAACATATGCCAAAGATGTTTCTCTTTGAACCTTTGAAATCAAACTTTCATTTCCATTAGGAAATTCTTCACTATTCCAAACTTATCAGAACAATTTGATGTCCCTCTCATTTTATTTCTTTGTAGTTGACTTGTTTACCCAGAAGGAGAGTCCTGCATTCTGTCTACGATGTCACGGACATATCCCGCAGGAACGCTACGGGCGTGTCCTTTAATTATAAAAATAACCTATAAGAAATTATATTGGGGAAGGGAGAGGAACCCACCACTCACGCACGTTTTAACAATCCTAACGATAGCAATAGCAAAATATCACTAATTTTTATAGAAAGGAGTGCGCTCTCCAATCCGCACACTTCAAAGCAAGTAATTAGACTTCTTACCCGACGAGATATAATGCCCTATGTGCAATATTATAAGAGAGCCCTCACACTCCGATTCTGAGTTGTACTCCTCTCCGACAAAGAACACGCAATCGAGAACGAAACGCCCGCGCATGGAATCCTCACCTGATAAACCAGAAACCTCTAGAGGTGTTTCACTGGAACTTATTATGAGTACACTGACCGCCATGAAGACGCAACAGGAAGTGACATTTGCCAAAATTTTCTCTGAAATGTCAGATGTCAAGGAGAAGGTACTCCAAATTCAAAAAACAAACACCGACATCGAGAAGTCGATAGATTATATGTATAGTCACTATGAGGACCTGAAGCTTCAAATATTGGACCTGGAAAAGACTCGAGATGAATATGCTGAAACCATCAACAAGCTTGAGAGGCAACTTCAGGATGTCAAACTGAGCTCCAGGTCCTCTTCTATTGAAATTAGAAACGTCCCCAACAAGGAGCATGAATCGGTTGCGGAGATGATGGACGTCGTGTGTCAGATAGGCAAAACTGTCAACTTTGCAGTCCCAGCATCAGAAATACGTGACATATACCGTTTACCAACCAAACCTGGAATTAACAAAACTATTGTAGTCGAGTTTTCTGCCGTGCGTACTAAATCCAACTATCTGTCAGCGGCTCGCAATTTTAACAAAGGTCGCAAATTGGAAGATAAACTAAATACGCAAGTAGTAGGTATATGCGACGATAAAAAACCTATATATGTCGACGAATATCTTCCCGGTTCCACGAAGAAATTGTTTCTTCAGTCTCGGGAATTTGCCAAGAAAAATGGTTTCAGGTTTTGCTGGATAGCGAACGGCAGGATTCTGCTGCGTAGGGGCCCGGAGGTCAAAGAAACTTATATTGTTAAGACAGAAGATTGTTTAGCCAAGATACTGAAAAACAAATGACTAGCCGATCTGAGATACATTAATAACCTGTATTTTGTCTTGGCGATGTACTATCAAATGATACCATGTAAATGTCCTAAAGCTATAATTATGATATTTTTTAACATAAGTCGCAAACTCCTCACTAACTGCATATCTCACGCACACTACATTTCTCTCCGCTCCCACCACTCAGCTTGTACGCACGATCTTTTAAATACTAAGTTCTATTACACCGTCTTAATTACTTATATCTTTTCCCTACATAAGGTGTTTAAACTATTTTCACAATACAATAAATCAATAATATCTACACTAATTATGTCTACTCGAAAAATTATAATATACATCTACCAAATAGACCTACCTCTAGGCACAGCTTCAACACTAATTAATTTAAATCATAAATGGCGTGTATTAGTAAAATTTTAGACGAAATTGATCAACACAATGTAGCCACATTTGAGATCTGTCCCCCTTGCGTATACACTCCTTTAAAATATGTAGCGAATTCGTCAATAAAAATTATTCATATAAACATCCGTAGCGTTCACAAGAATCTTGACAGCTTTTTAGTTATTCTTGCTCAGATGCCTATACAATTCGACTTTATAATACTGACGGAATGCTGGCTTAAAAACTCAGGACCTGCTCCATATATTGACGGCTATACTACACATTCCACTATAAATAACCCAATACAAAATGACGGAGTGATAATCTATACTAAAAATAACATACAATGTACTATAATTGAACCGGCGTTCTTTCTGGACGCAAATTGCTTAATCTGTCGTACACGAGACACTACAATCATTGGTATATATCGTTCACCATCGTATACCGACTTAACTAATTTCTATAATAGTTTGGAAACTGCTGTCTCTACCTCAAATAGCAGCAAATCTGTTATAGTTATAGGGGACCTGAACGTTGATATTTCTAACAAAGACCTGAACTCAGACGAATATCTAACTCAAACAGCTACACTGGGCCTTCTACCTGCTTTCCTGCATCCCACTAGACCAATCTCAAATACTTGTCTAGACCATATCTTACTAAAAACTAAATCTTCATCCAAATCCTTTTTATTGCAAACAAGTATTACTGATCATTACGCTACGGTCTTGTGTATGGACGGATGCAAGGTTAATCGTAAATCTGACCAACAGACAACCACACGTCTAAACTATACAGATGCTGCAAAAGATATAGAACACGCTAACCTAGCCCCGGTGCTGGACGCTACGGATGCTAACATTGCTGCAGAAAATTTAATCTCTATTCTCAAAGGCATTGTTTCAACTAATAGCTTACAATTTAAAACATCCAGAAAGTTGAGATTAATTAAGCCGTGGATGACACCTGGTTTCATCCGGTGCGTCAAAAATCGTGACAGTATGCATCTAAGGTTGAATTCTGATCCGCATAATGCTGTTCTTAGAACAACCTATACAAGATACCGTAATTTTTGTAACCGGCTCATCAACAAACTCAAACGCTCTTATGAAAAATATCAATTTACCAAAGCCCAAAATAATGTCAAGGCAACTTGGAAGGTCGTCAAAAAACTCACCCAAACCGAAAAATATAATCAACCAGCTACAAATCTTTTAAATTTATCTTCGGACCCTCTGTCTTCTGTTAACATAATTAACAAATATTTTGCTAATATCGGTAAAACGTTGGCCTCCAAAATAACCACCATCCCTACTGACAGAGACCCGACTTCCAAACATAAGACGCTAAACTCAATCGCGCTCCTACCAGTTAGTGCAAGTGATGTCGACACAATTATGAAAACCCTTCGAGATGACTGTGCCACGGGTTGGGATAACATCCCAGCTAAATTAATAAAAATGGCTCGTAATGTTCTGGTGTCTCCCATCACTCACATCTGTAACCTGGCCATATCACAAGGTATTTTTCCAAAGGTCTTTAAAACAGCGTTAGTCACCCCCGTATATAAATCTGGAGATAAAGATCAAATCACTAACTATCGTCCCATCTCCGTTCTAAGCGCCTTATCTAAAATCCTGGAACGAGTTCTTAACAATTATCTATGCAATTATTTAACCAAATTCCGCATCCTCGCCAACAACCAATATGGGTTCCGTAATGGTATTTCTACGGAAGATGCCGTGGTCGACCTTGCATATTCGGTCACTAACAAGCTCGATAAGAAGCTTAAATGCTACGGTATCTTTCTAGATCTCAGTAAAGCATTCGACACTGTTTGTATACCAAAACTGCTACGGAAAATGGAAAATGTGGGTATACGAGGTCTAGCTCTCGACATCTTTAAAGACTACCTTTCTGACCGAGTTCAATCTGTCAAGATATGTGATGTAATTAGCACAGAGGAACAAATCACCTTTGGAGTCCCTCAGGGAAGTATTCTGGGCCCAACTCTCTTCCAAATTTATATCAACGACCTTTGTATTCTGCCTCTAGCCAACTGTGACATCTTCACTTACGCCGATGATACTGCATTGGTGGCCTATGGGGAGAGTTGGGATAGTGCTAAAATACATTCGGAAGATGCATTAAGGAGAGTAATGAATTGGTTAGCAAGTAATCTACTAACCTTGAATGTCACGAAGACCAAATTCTTACGTTTCACTATGCCGCATAGACCAAAACCAGCTGCTGAAACCGAAAATCTCAAAGCCCATATCTGTCCACAAAACACTGTAGCCTGTACCTGTTTGTCACTGACGATGGTGGAATCCATAAAATACCTCGGAGTATTCATAGATGAAAAACTAGACTGGACCACTCACCTAAATGCATTAACATCTCGTACCCGGAAACTTATACACATTTTCAAAAATCTAAGGTTTTCAGCGGATAAAGTCACTCTCCGAATGGTCTACCTGGCTCTGTGTCAATCAATCTTAACGTACTGTATACCTGTGTGGGGAGGAACTTATAAAAAGGAATTACTAAACCTTGAAAGAGCTCAAAGGGCTGTGCTAAAAGTAATTCACTTTAAACCACGTGACTACCCTACATTCACGTTATATTCTGAATGTAAAGTCCTAAGTGTTAGGAAACTGTACATTTTAAAATCCATCCTCCGCAAGCACTCTATGATCACCTATAATGACCAGCTTTTCAGACAGCGGCGCCGTGGATTTCCTTTATGTCAAACTATTCGTTGTCGGACTGCCTTCGCAAAACGTCAGTTTAATGGCCTAAGTTCCAAGCTCTATAATAAAGCCCATAAACTATTAAATATCTACGCCTTGACTAAGTGTGAGTTAAAACACAAGCTTAACTCTTGGCTACTGACGCTAACCTACAGTGATGTCGAGGAGATTCTAACTACAATACAGTAGGTGAGATAGTTCTATTCTTTAACTACTATAGCCTAGTAGTAGAAACATACATATCGTAAAACGCACATTCATGCTCACACACACACACACACACACACACACACACGCGCGCACGCGCACACACACACACACACACACACACACACACACACACACACACACTCACACTCACACTCACACACACACACACACACACACACACACATACGCACACGCACGCGCACACACACACATATATATATATATATATTATAGTATATTATATACCTAAATATACATACTCTAATTCCTAATATGGCTCAAGCGCACTGTTTGCCCGCTGCATGTACCAATTATTTTTGTTACCGTAATATGCCATATAAATGGACACTCTTTCCTAAGATACAGACAGAATCTCTGCCTAGTTTAGGAAAAGAGTCCTATGACCCATGTTTTGTTATAGGTACTGGTTTTATCTGTAAGGTTTTATAATTATATACAGTTATTGTAAGACAAGTCTGTACGCCATGCCACTGCTTATTTGAATAAAGTTATTATTATTATAAAAAAAAAAAAAAATAATAAAATATTACGCAAGTGCGAAGAACGAACCTCGACACGTATTTTCTTGTTACTTCTTGTAAAGGATTTGCCCCATATGACACCTAATTCAATATCTAAAAACTATATCCTTCACTGTTTGTATAGTCTACTCCTGAACTATGATTTGTTTACAATAAATTTTTAGACTGAACCCTATACACAAGCTATTTAACTTATCTAGAAAAGTTTAATTAGATATGCATATCTGAATACCAGTTTCGTATCCATCCGGGTATTTCGCAAATCCTAACTCCTATATACCCTGAAAATTACGTCATCCATTTTCAATTCTACAAATGCTGTGTATTAATTTCGTAACACAAGAGTACCGCTATCATGCAGATAAGAATGAAGCTATGCACTCGTTTACTCCCTTATCATTGTTATATCACACGTAAGTAAATGTACTTGTTCATTTTTACCTCGTGAGATAATAACTAACCTAGAATGTTGATCTGTTGCTCAACATTTTAAATAACATATTGCACAAGATAATTTATAAAGTCCAAATCACACCTCACCTGTAAATAGTGCTCTTTTTGTTTTTCTTTTTTATAGAACTTACATAGGTGGTAGACAGGCAGACGGCCTACCTAATGGAAATGTGGTTACCGTAGCCTATGAAAGTGTGCAATACTAGGGGTGTAATACTCGCGCTGCCGACCCTACTGAACAACGCACAAGGTAAATTAAAAAAAGAATGTTCATATCTAAAGTTACTGATATTCCTCCTAACCCCTCCAGATAAGCGAAAATTTTGTATTAGGAGTAGATTCATGTCGGTAGCGTAACGGCCAGGTTTCGAACCCGAGAACTGTCGATCGTAAAACCGACTCTTCAACCATTAAGCTATCGACGCTTTTTGTGTACTGTGTCTATTGAATTGCAACTAGTATTCTGTAATCCCACGTAATAGAGGGTAAATCCATTATAAGTCTACAGGTTATACTTTCGCTTGTACAGATATGCATTGATTGATTGATGAGCTATTACATATAGTACAATATGTATAATCTTAACCAATGCAATGTCATGTAATACATAATATTATATACCTGTAAGCCGGTTCGCCTGTTGATTTAGGGTCATGACTCTTACTCAGGCTTACCTTTCGGGTGTGGGTGATTGCGGGCCACCTCCACGGGTCTGACTCAGCCATGGTGTGAGGAATATGCCAGTGGTTATCTCACCTCTGGCAACAAATGACCTAAGACGGAATGAGGTATTAATCGGTTTTAGAATCTGATATAATTACTCCAAACGAGGAAGGGGGATAAATATTCTTGTGGTATTTCTGCGCTTTAAAAAAGGATGTGTGGTAAGTACATTAGAATACAGTATGTCCCATTAAATACGTATAATTCAAACCAATAGGCACAGAATAACACACGGCCCACTTGACCGTAGCCTGCATTGCAAACGCAAGAAGAAAACGTAAATTCGCTAAAGCGGAACAATTTGTGAAGAAATTATTTTTTCGACCAAACAGTTTCAACCCACCGTCATAAAGGCTGATAGAATTGAAATTTTATACTGAAGTATATCAATTACATAGCGATATACCTCATTAAGTGCAGGAGGATTCGCTCTACCGATTTTATTATAGGAATTATTCAAGGTACGGATGAGATTTGGACAAGTAGTATCTGGACATAGTAATTGCCAAGTACTACAAATTTAGTGTACCAAATATGTTTATAAATGAAGAAAGTTTCACCGGTAAATCATGTTCCATGTTTTTTAGTAGTATGCATAATGAACAAAATATTGCTAAAACGTTTTGTGCTTATGAATATCACTAATACCACCTTCACGTAGATTCACGTCAATATTGTAAACTCGACAATTAAAAGAGAAGGTAGGACACGACATTATCTCTAGCCCCAATGACTCAGTCCGATTTCCACCCTACAGAATACCGTGGTTAATAATAACATACATAATTCCCGCGGTGATTAAGGTAGCCATAGCTCACCAAACAGGTTTTATTCTGTCACTGGGAAGACCAATCTGTCTCCAACGCCGGTAGAACAGAAGTTACTTAACTCAAAATAAGAGGCTATCAATTGCAACAGCATCGTGATTACAGAACTCAAATTTAGGATTTCCTTATTCAGAATGTCTCTTAATTATTTAGTTGGTAGGTACATCGTCGACTTGTCGTCACGACCTCGTTACGGGGACTCCTAAATATACAATATTATTCTCCTTTTGTTCTATTCGTTGAATAATCTTAAATGAAACTTAATTATGACCAGACAAAGCCGTGTAAAACAAAGCCTGTACTGCCTAATTAAGCTACGACTTAGGAGAAGCTGCCACTTAAGTGGGAGACAAACACCCGGCCCACCTGATGAAAAATGATTAACGTGGCCTATAGACGTGTGCAGCAACACAGGCTTTTCGCCAGAGTTTTAAGGTCAGACGGCAGTCGCTCACATTATAGCCATATTTGCGAAATCAAAAAGAAGTTAGAAAACCGCAGCGTTGACTTGATGATTGTGATTGAAACTGTCCTTACAAAATATGGTTAACTTAACTAGAATAAAATAAACAATGTATACATTTAACTGGTTTGTGAAAATTGTAAACTGGATATCCTTATCATTAGGTAAGTCAATGAACGATAATGGTCCCCTTGTTGACAGTACAGGGCGTGCTTAGTGCCATTTGCGAAGGTCCTTCCAATTTGTGTTAACTGTATGAGATCACTTCCAACCAATTTGCTATGACTAGAACACGTTCTGGGCCCGTACCATGAACTCTTAAAACAGAGCAATAATTGAACAGCTGTCACCACCGACTAAAATGTAACGTTGTAATACTATATACCTATTTATACAGGAATTATTTATGCAGTTGACGGTACGATAGCCGTTCCATTATTGAACTGTTAACTTGTGTGGAATACCAGGTTTCACATCATAGATATTCTGTTCTAAGATTAAGATTTGATTCTGAGATAAATCAGGAACCGAGCTTTAAATTTCACGTGAACAGAGCTACGGGTAAGAGCTAGTTGTAAATATTATAAAAATCATGCAAAATAACGTATCACGGTTTATTGAGGCATTCTAGATAACCTCTTTTCAAGCCAGACTATCCAATCCATCAAAATATTAGCGCACTGAACTGTCAGGGCATAAGAATTACTCACACTGAACTAAAAACGCACATTTAAAAAGTAAATAAGCCGTGCACACACTTGTTTCAACAGTAGGTACAGGGGGAATTTTAGTATTCCTGTTCACTCACTGTGTTGTAGATGGCAAACGGAAACAAAGTGTTCAAAGACTGACTGACATAAAATAATTAGAATAATTCTTTGTAGAAGAGTTCCTAATATATTCTAACTCGTATTTGTAAATGTGTGCCTGTAGGAATGGATATATGTTTGTTACTCTAATACTCATGTGAATGAAATTTGACACAAAGATTCATTATCGTCTCACTTCGAAGAGATTACAGAGCAAAATTGCATCGCTTCGTAAGATTATGCTTTGATAGTGCCTCTTACCTTTTCTGTATAATTCACATCTCAATTCAAAACAGATCCTTAAGTCACCTGTACGACATCCTACAGATCTCACTATTTCCATCGCCAAGCCGCATGGAACTACTAAGACAAAAGTTATCACATTCCATGGAACTAATTACGATGGAACTAGTGACAACACCCCAAAAAATTACTGATAGGTTCATATTTTGCTTATACTTTCTGTAACACATTGTCACAAAAGCGAAATGCAACAATACAGAGCCAAGATGTACGTCAAGCGCCATGTAGATAGAATGCGGAACTCTGTTGTCACTGTTGTGATACCATATCCGCTAGTTGAGCGAATCGCCGTCTGATTTGACACGCAATTTCCGCATCACATTATAAGTGCACAATGTTCATATTGCCTTGAGCGAGTAGCATAGAAATGTTCGAAAAACTTCATTATTGCGTTAGGGTATACACAGCTGAAGAGATAAGTATACATCTTTACGTGTGTGAGAAGGTGTGTGCTTATTTCTTTGGCCATCACAGTTTACCCGCTTGCCATTAAGTTTGTTAAAACCTCGCTCTTGAGCCATTCAGATGAGTTTAGGTTAGCGCGTATTAAATATTATCAAGACTGTACATATAATTTTTCGCTGCAATCGATAACGTCATACAATCCATCATCATCCTCCAAATCATTTAACACGCTTGGTGTCGTCCGTCAGCTTCTCACTCACTGACTTCGATGCGGCGGAATTTCGATATTTTCCCGCAAGCGACTCTCCTCTGCCTATCACAACCCAATTAAGATATCAAAGTTTTGTGGATAGACCAATTTGTGGAATTTTAGGTCTCCCATCTACCCGTAACGACTGCCATAGAATGGTCATTCATCTTAAGACGTCCATTTAGTAATGACGCTCACTGTACAAAAACAGAAAAATATGTATCGCGCGTCCGTCGACACAATTCCACATTCTTATGTAGTTATTAGTAAGTACGGACTGTTTGCAGCATCGAGCCAATTCTCAGCCCACAGTGTGAACCCTCCCTTACAAATGATAGACTATAAACAAAATACCATGACCTAATGTTATGAATAACCGTTCAAGAGTTTGCAGAAGTTGTTATGGGTTATACGAATATAATCGGATTGGTTATAGATTACTCTAGTTCAATGAACTCCTTGTTGACTTTGAGAGTTGCACATGCGTTGAACATACAACGTGTTGTTAAAATATTTAACAACTTTTTATGGTGACGTCATATAGTTTATGTCAAAAGTTAGTTAGTGTCAAAAGCCTTACATTCCTGTGCATCCCGTTTCCTCAATTTACTCTTATGGTCTTTGTTGTAACCTACGAATGACATCTGTGGTGTTTTAATAGTACATAAATCATGATAATAGCACAGATTACCTTGTAGTGTAACAATAACTCATTGTCAGGTAAACTGTTTGCAATTTTATTTCATAAAACTTCTTAATAAATCTACTAAACCTTTGTAACGAACACTTCATGTGACGAGCCGTCTTATTAGTGAAATAAATATCTATAAACATAAGCAGTGTGTTGTTAATGTGCAAGTAATTAACTAATTAGAGTCTCACTTCCCTATCGTACTCGCTTCACTTGTCATCGAGGTGGCTATAAGGCACTGCGCGCCGGCGCAAGCATCCAATTTTACGCGAATTATGATCATATAAAAATTGTTGCTACAAAAGTACCTCGCCGTCGACGACCAAGTAATGGCGGATATCCATGATAACGCCTTTTTCATCTCTATCATGAAAATGTGAAAAAGATTTGGAGCGTGAATGAAAATGATTATTTTCACTTGCTTTTCTACGATATACCTACTGCTCATCGTTAACTGAACTAAGCATACAGTATTCTATGAAGTCTATGGGTCCTAAATTCTAGATAAATTTATGTACATACTTATTATTCATGAAAACATCTAGACAAATACAAATATTCATGCATACAAATATTCCCCACAGTATTATCACAAACAAAATAGCATCCAATTAAATTCATCCATTCAGACGTCCTGTCAACGAGTATTAACCAACATCATACACAAACCGAAACAATACAAGAGTCACTTAAATTGACAAAACAATGATTACGTTCACCTATCATTTATCAGCTGATGTATGATCAATTGTGCGCAATCGGAGATGACTCACGCGACAGTACCGCGTCAAACTTGACATTGATGGGGCCGCGGAGCATGACATTGAACCTAAACCGACTAAACGCGTGCAAGATTTAGCTTTTTATAAATAGTATAATTAGGGCATTTTAGGGAGAGGCCAAAACTTTTGCAATGAGTTAAAATGGAATGGTTGTCGAAAACGAAATATGACAGCTGAAATTGATTTGAAATTAAGAGTTCATAGTAGACCAGGAGGTCAAGAGTACCCGTAACTGGCAAGCATGTATGAAAGTAGAAGCAACAAGCTCGTAGAAAGATGTCTGTGCCTAATCAATTGTAAAGGCGACAGGATTTGTATGTATGTTGATTAGGATAGATTGAAAACAACTATAGGGTAAGTCATTTTGATGCTATGACCAATCTGATCTTATTTTATATTTTCTCTATCATCGTTATATCTAACAGACTTTCTGTGGAAGATAAGGAAAAAATCGCTCAGAAAACTAACAAATTTCAGAAATCTTAACGACTGTTTCAGTATTTTACATGTGTGGAGGTTTATCACTATAGTTGTACTTATTACTCACTTACATCTCAAATCTCCGTTGCGAATACTTCTCTACTGACTTGGATGGTTTCTAAACGATTATGGTTTATGACGCAGATGTGAAAATAGCAATATCTGTTTAATGATATTATTTTCTAAACATCTCTTCTCTCCAAAATATCAATATACGATGAATGATATTATTTTTTAAACATCTCTTCTCTCCACAGCGTCCTTAAACGCCAAGGTCCCAGAGAAATAATCCAGGATAGTAAACACGACAAAAAGTTTGTAAACAACTCAAAGAAGTGCTAGAATGAGTAACGTTATGATTTATTCATTTGTTTTCCCAACTACGTGCTCGCTTATTTCCTTTAATTCTTTCCCTACGATGGAATTATTCAAGGTAAGACCGATTACATTACGGCTCGTGACCAATCAGACATCTCAGCTGTGAACTAAAACATTCGCAATTCAGAAGCAGTGGATTTGAAACTTGTTTCAGAGAAACACTGACGTGAACCCAATTTCTAATAATAACCATTTTGCTTTTGTTAGAAGAAAAAGCAAAGTAATAATGACTACATCCCCTAAAAATAATACTTTCGATGGGGTCCCATACGGTTATACATTCTACAAATATTATGATATCGGTGTTTATTTGGGTACTAATTGCTTTACACATTACTGTAATGCGAATATAACTGTATAATCTAATCCCTGTTTACTTATTGACGACCCTAAATCAGTAACGAAGAGTGGAAATTCACCAAAAGGGAAGCTGGTGGAACCATGCAGCCCATTGGGAACGGGCAGAAATTGGGTTATAAGAACCCGTCGCCACTGTCCTAAATACAAGTTCTACCTAGTTTGGGCGCCAGAACTGATGGTGATAAAATAAATTATTTTGTATTTTATTATTATAGTGAATGCAACCACAACAGTGAAGTACGGTCTTTATTATGATTACCGTGTTTTATGGGTGCGCAAAGACAAACAGCTTAAGTAACGCTAGAATAAATTACAATGTACATTACAGTGTCTTATTTGAATATTATAATAATTGTTTCACTCTCTTCCATCGCGATAACCTAACAGCTTGAAGAGTTAAAGTCCCCATAAGCATCGCCCAGTAGTTCTTGAATGATATTACAACATCGTATGAGTACAATTATAAAAATATGCGTTTCGTTGTCTATTTTACGAGTAACGGTTATATATGCATGTGTACTTTTACGTCTTTTCTTTTTAGTACCGTTTTTTGTGGAAAATAAACTACTAGCCAGTTGGTAGTGTTATCGTAACGATGATGCAAAATGAGAATCTAAATTTTGTTTTTTTTTTTGTGAAAGCTATTGAAATCTTTACCGTATTTTTCACAAAAGACAGATTTATGGATACCTACATTATGTTCTGATCATCGGAGCATTATCTTCATATCAATCGAAAGACGTCGTAGATATGCATAATGCACCCTCTGTTGCTGTGTGGTAGTGAACGTGACCGCTAGACAGGGGGCGCCGTTTCGATTTCCGCTCAGTGCAAAAATTTATTTGCTTGAATATGGTTCTGTTCTGGTCGTGTCTCGGAGTGCACGTTTAGCCGTCGGTCCGGGTAGTTAGAGCCCTAAAATGTCCAAAAACTTGTCTAGCGGCAATACTTCGATGACCAAGGTGTTGTCAAGTTCAAATGTTAGTCGCTTCACGGAAATTGTCGAAGGTTGGACCCCAACTCCGAGGTGACAGTTTCGGACGCGATTGGAATTCACATTAAGATGAAGAAGATGCATATGTGTTTCACATTCAGGTCAATCATAATCATATATACCTTCGATATTAACTTCGTTGCAGTAGAACAGTAACAGCTTGTAAAACGAGTTCAATAAAAGTATAGATATCATAAGAATAAAACCTTATTGCTCTTACCGATAAATTATCTAGCTCAGAAATATCTGATTTATTACAGTACAGATAATAGTAGATAAGATGACACCTGTCTCGTCAATATACTAACAAGTCGGACAACTTGACGGACAATAATTTAAATCGATTGTGCTAAAAACCTCTCGCATAAACTTATTACCGATTTATTATGCATATTAAACAAGAACCGTAATTGATAAATACATTCTTTTGACGGTTATCGGCCTGTTAGCACCGGATTTTGTAATCGACAGTAAATATTAACCTACAAAATTTATGACAAATGTAGAAATACCAGTTCTTGTGGAGTGATTACGCCTGGCTACGTCATTCAGTATCATTGTTTATTCTGTGGTCTAGCTTACGCATTTATTTCTCCGATGCGTTATAGATGTATTTTAATATGTTACGTTATGGATATACGTTTTCTTATACCTTTACCCTATTATCGTCAATCAGTCAGTTTTGCCAGATTACGTGCGCCTTCTGAAAAAAATTATATACATTTCACTTGACTCTAAAAGGAAGTATAAAAGTATGGGTGATATATTTTTATCACCAGAAACCATTCTGGTGATATAAAAGATGAAAGAAAATCGTTTATCTTGCCGGGTGATAGGTACGCTATGAAAAGAAATGACAACCATTTAACCAAAACCGTGATAAATAATACAATATTATTATTGTGTTTGTTTATATTACCTAATATTGTTGTTTATATTATTTAATTTTATAATCAGATTTATTATTATTGGACAAAAAGTTTAAGTGAACTGTTTGATCTTGCAAATATGAATAATGAGAGAGTGGATAATTAACTCACTTTGTTTTTCTTTACATCACAAACATCTATTTTAACGTTTTCCTTTCATGTGTCTGAAATTGGAGACACCCTGTCCATTCGACTACGAAAACCATTTCGTCTGTGTCGTCGTACCATCGATTCCCATGCCCAGTGTTCTTCAAACGGGGAAGATAAAATAATTAAATTATATCTGAACCTTTTCTATCCTAATGTGATTTTAAATGAAATGTGAAAGAAGCTTTACTCTAATCAGTTTATTGAATTAGCGCATTTTCTTAATCTAGATTTATAGATTAACCGAAGCCTTCTCGCAATTGTATACTTTTGGTTATCAATTTCACAAGCCTAAGTAGATTAACTGGCACGTGTTTCTATCAGCTCGAATAATATAAACACAATGCCTTTGACCCAGAAGCACGCAGTACTACCATACGTTACTAAGGATTCACAATACTGTACATAATCCGATTGAAAGAGATTTCAGTAGCATTCAAGTATCGTTTTATTAGCTATGATGTCGTCAATTTGTAACGAATTCACAAAATCCACAAATGTCTGCAAAAAATCCAGTCAATTGTTCACTTTTACTTTCCTCTGTTATCCTGTATGTTATGTTTATACCACTCAAAAGTAAGGTTCTTGTCAAGGTTACTGGCGAATATATCATTGTAATTTCAAAGGAAGCCTTTTTTATATTTTTGTCACGTCTTTCCTGAAGCATGATCAAGATACTTTCAAGACACGTCCCCTTCTACACTACTGAGTTCTCACAAACTATGATCTTTCAAGGCCACTGTCAGCATGCAAACATAATATATTGAGGAAACTTCATTCTTTATTTCTTTGACATTGATTTCCACAATGTCATTTGTTTATTTACGACTATTATTTTCCAAGCATGATTGTCATCTGTTAGTCATCTAAAGACGTTGCGCATATTAAAATATCAAAAGAAAAACATGAAAACGCGATTACATTGCGCCAGGGGCCTCTTATCTCCTTTCTATAAAGAAGAGTAGATATTTCACTTTCATAGTTTAGATCTAGATAACAAGCAAACAGTATGACGGATGGGCATGCCAAGAGGCGCGTGATTACATAAAACGTGAAAGTATTATGACGTTCAATTGAAAAGAGCACGATTTAAATACGCATTTCACTATTGCTGCAGGAATTCAAATCTGGTCAGGTGTCAGTGGAATTGTTTACGTCAATTATAATATTGTACGGGGGCATGACAGAACGTAGAAATTAAGGAAATAATTTTGCGGTAGCGTTCATTGAGATATTTATTTTTTCATGATGAAGAATTCTTGGAAGTGATTCTTTTTCCGGACATCTCGGTACTAAAAATCTTTTAAGATGAAATAAATTGGTATTTTATTGGTTACTTTTAGAATTACCCTGTGGATGAAATAACACAATAGACTGAGTGAATCTTTATGTTATCATGCTAAATGTTCGTGATTTATAATCAGGACAATATTTTACCTATAGGAGATCATTTTGACTATGAATTGTCTGAAGAATATTGACGGTAGATCGTGATATATTTTACTTGCATGCTATTTGAGACTGCGTTTTCTGTTAACTGGGTTCTAAAACTAAAACGGTCCTGGACTCTTGCATTGAATACTATCAGAAAATGAGGAATATCGCTATATAATTTGTTCCTAAATAGCACTGACAAATTACGGTATTTCGAGTACGAACCCTACTGGTCTACTAACTTTTTCACTGCGTCGTCTGCTGTCGTTCGTACTTCTCTCCTCAATATTCGAGACTTTCAGTCTCTCAGTCTTCGATTCTTAATCTTTGTACTGCTGTACCATACTCAAATACCCAGGGGTCTTGGGTTATCAACAAAACTGTCAGTGTGTACTAGCAAGGTCTTTATAATTGCTTCTGTTATAAATATTGTTTCTGCTCAGTTAATTTTCTCATACAAGTACACAATAACTTTCATATTCCGTTTAACATTTAAAACACAGCATGACTTTATAACTTCATTGTCTTCTTTGTTATGACCATTTATTGTGTCTATAGAGCTACTTTCGAAAATAATACAAAGCTTGATCTAAGTACTGTTTCATGATATTTGATTGACATGGTCATTTACATATTATCTTTTAAATATTTCGGGATATATACCACTGTTAATATTTGGGGATTCTATGAAGCAACCAATATTTCGGCCTTGTTGTAAGGCGCCATGATCACGGTGCTCCATAAAATCAACAGACATGGTAAATATCCCGAAATATTTGACAAAAATACCTACTCTTACCTGTAATGCATAATCAAATTAAATATTCACTTAACTGCTAGTAGGTACCTACTGTATATTTAGTTTTTAGTAATAGTAACTGAAATTGGTGGTATTGCCTGATGGTAAACTAAAGGCACAGTCTGAAGAATGAGGGTCACCATTACAGACACCTGTGATATACCAATAGTGGGTCTCAGCAAAGCTTAATTTGCTGGTGTTAGAAATGTTTCAGCCAATATTCCAGACCAAGACATCTTGCTCTGAAGGTTGACACAACCGTTTGAAATATTCAACTGTGTTACCGTAATTCTCTCTAACTATGTATGCATTTGGACATAGTCGTTGTGTGTATACTCCTACTTATTTTCTTGTCTAGTGTCTTCTAAGGCATTTCATGATATTTTGAAAGGTGACCTTGACTTTCCCACCATGAATGGGTTAGGTCGACCGGGAAAATAACACACACGCACTTAATATCGATTTAGAAGTTACAATATGGCGCATTTCTTTTGTGACGTGTGAGCACAATTGAAAAAAAAAACAAGAAAATAAACGAAATATAAATTGTAAGTCTCGGTATCTGTTTATTACCCGACTGCCGAAAAAAGTAGGGTAGGTATTGTTTTTCGGGACTATATTCGGCACGCCCTACAACCTGAATGTATTGACGGATTTTGATATGCGAGATGTCATTTGATGCATCGTGACAGCAGGTATATTAAAAATGTCAGAAAATCAAAATGGCATGTTTTTGTTGCCAAAAATAATATAATATCAAATATACGAGCCAAGTGATAGTCTATCATGTGGCTTGTGTGTGGTAACATATATCATATTCAGGCATTCCTCCCTTCGGGGTAGACAGGAACAGCAACCCGCCATCAGCATCTGTTTTACCACACACCACGAGCTTCTCCTATCAATCAATCGTAGTCCACTGCTGATTATAGGCCTCTTCCAATGGTGGAAGGTTCTAGCCTGCTGTGATGAATGAATTGGTTTCATTTCAATTTTCTTTCGCGGTCATATCGCGAATTTTTCCATTACTCTATGAGATGAAATGGTGATAGCTGTATTCTTCCTCCGTCACCACACAGCTTCTTCTATACTGGCATTAAATGTTTCATACCAGCCACCTGTGCTTACGATCTACCAGTTCTTCGATTCATCATCAATTTCATCAATAATGTTGTGCAAGGTCAACCCTACCTTACCTACACAGTCCATACCCTTCATGCCACCTACCATATGACTTTTTTTATTTATGGCACGTCAATTTGACTTCACCCCGCCTGATATTAGGCTGAAAGCAGAGTCTCATGAAAGAGGGCTACAGGTCTCTAAAGTATTAGCATTGAAAGTATTAATATTAGTACCACAAATATTTGCATAAGATATAACCCCCCGATCTTATCGATTGCTTAAGGGCCTAGATTGCCCAGGCGCGACGTCGATTTCGCGCGACTGCAGCGCCATTGTTTACTGAAACAACCCACGGGGTGGGTGAATGACCCAGGGAGCGCGATTTGCAAAATGTTTTGCGACAAAAGTTGCACGTTGAGTAATTATTAAATTGTTATTGAAGTTGAATATTTACAGCATAACATAAATGTTGAATTATTGGAAATAAACGACTACCTATTTGTAAAATTTTCTAAGAGTAGTTTTTCGTTATAAAATGACCCTAATTACTAATTACTAGATAAGAGTAATTGAGACACAATTTTTATGTTTTTATATTTATAATAAACAATCAAGAGCAGATCCGGACAACTTTTTTGTATTCTACATACCTAAAATTCCAACTATGTATTTATTTGTAAGTTTACTACCAAAATTTAATCTTATTTCGTAAAAATAATTACTGATTAAAAAAAAATTTCGTAAAATATTCATTCAATAAAATAATTGCAAATTCAGTAGGAAGTACGGTTGAAATAACATCGAGCCTTTCCCCGCTAGTGTTTATCTCTACGCAAGGAAATGTGCTTATTGCGTAAAATCCAATACTTACTTTTTGTTCACGATCACCTCGATATCTAAAAAATCTCCTAGGGTTTCACAAAAAATGACAATAAATGAAACAAAAGTATAAAATGATTCATATAATTAAAAGTAAGTAAAGAATAACAAATATGAGTCGCCATCTAAAAAGCGTGCTAGGGTTGTACAAAAATTAGTTAATAAATGAAACACAACTTTATAAATTATTAATATACTAATTAAAAATAATATACTAAGTAAGTAAACAATAACAAAATATGAGTTTAAAATTCTAATGTTTTTTCATTTTAACGATTAGGTACTGATCAAATTCTGATTTCTGCTAATTCAAAACATAGTATAAAATAAAGTCGCGTTCTCTGTCCCTATGTCCCTTTGTATGCTTAAATCTTTAAAACTACAAAACAGATTTCGATGAGGTTTCTTTTAATAGATAGAATGATTAAAGAAGAAGGTTTATATGTATATAACATCATGCTACAACCAACTGGTGCGGAGCAGAAGTGAAAAATGTTGCAAAAACGGGGTGACGCCGACGAAGGTGCGTGGGTCAGCTAGTTGAATATAAAATTAATTGCTATTGCAAAACCTATCAGAATGAAAATATTACCAGCTGCCTGATTCACGTAAAAAAAACTGTAGCGTAGTGACTTAAAAATGTCACTTCGTTTTTTGTAAATTAAGCCCTTTTAACCGACTTAAAAAAAAGAAGATTCTCAATTCGCTGTATTTTTGAAACGATTTTGATGATTCTTTACACCAGGTAACTCTTCAAAATCGCATAGGAATTGTGGTAATAATTGAGCTATTGGAAGATTTATGACAATCCAAGACTAGATAAGTAAGTGCGTTTAAACAGAAAACCAAAAGGTGTTTACTAAGTTTCTAAGTTAAAACGACTTTTGGACTGGCGTGTTTACGTGAATCAACCGGCTGGGTAGTTAAGTTACCTCAGTCTCTTTCAAAATCATTAGGCGTTCTTCTCTTTCAAAACACGTAAAGCTCTTTCTTTCCTCTCTTTCATAGCCTCTATGATACTGGGCGCGTCACGAATGGGCATGCTTCGTGACTGCCGAGGATCAACTAATTCTGGAAGAAGGCAATCATAATAAAACCTAACTAATTTCATCTCCATTTTCTCCTTCCAAAATTTGTCGTCCTTTTCTATAATATAAACTTTCATAGGTACAGTAGCACCAAACCAGATGCCAAGCATGCAAACGTTTCTTTTAGTAATATGTACTTGTCCCTGAATTTGGAAATACCAGTTATGATTTTTATTTATGACATAACCCTTGGAAGTCCTGTCCTTAACCCAAAAGGTATGTTTGACCATTGCTTCATCAAGAGTCATGCCAGCTAAAGAATGTGGGCACTTAATTTCAATTAAACCGTTTGCATAAATGCCATCTGGTGTAGTACCAAGAAATTCATATTGATCGTCGACGAACAAACCGCAACCTTGTATACTAATATTCTCTTGAATTTCTAACTGTCTAATTGCGGTTTCTTCGTTTTCGATACCGTACCGTACAGCAGGCAAACTGGAGATATTACTACCATAAACGATTTTACCAACGAGAGCAGCACAACTTGTGCTCTCTCGTTTTTTACAAACTTCCCCGAATGATGATGAGGTTAGTAATTTTCTCCTTGTACTCATCCACTCCGCACTACTTCTTTGCAAATGGGTCGACCTTTCAAGCTCCTCTCTTTCAGCACAAGACAACTTTAAATCGGCTAAAAAAGATATCTTGGCTTTCTCATATAATTCTGGACTCAGATCAGGTTTTTCGCAGTTTGGTCCATAGTGAGCGTCTTTCGATACAGCGCTGTGGCCTTTCTTCAATCTTAATTTAGGTTTAGCAATTAAACGGTTTCTACGATTACAATTTTCCACTTTCGCGATCAAAGGATTAGGACTAGATTTAAATATGACTTCATGAGTTTTAGTATGAATCGATCCCGTATTAAAAGACACAACAGCAGCTGCGCATCGGCCCGCATAAGAACCACGGGAAGAATAATTTACACGCTTACCCCCAACTAATTTGGCAATTACTCCGTTAAAACTTTCAACTATATTACTTGTGCAATTATGAATTAAACTTCTAGAATGATATGACAGTCTTTTACTTAAAATTTCTACCGCGTCCATTAATCCGCATCCAACAATTGCTGGAAGTAACCCAACAGGTTCTATTCGACGAGTATCAGGTCTACAGAAATACTCCTTGCAATGTTGGTGATTACCAAATACGTGTTGTGGACCATTTAGGATATCTTCACTAAGATTTTTTATTTTTTCTTCGAGTGACTGATTTTGATCCCCCCAATATTTAATCGCGCATTTTACACCCGTTCTTAAACGCAAATACCTTTCTTTTATGAATTTCCGTAATTCGCAAGGATACTTAGAGTCTTTCGACAGTTTCTCCAAGCTATTGCAGTAGTTTCGTAAAAGATGATTTTTGCATTCAATTTTCTCTACTATTAAATTATCGTACGGACGCGAATCTAATATTTTTTTATAAGTACTGGAATCGCCGTCTGCTACAAATTTATTATAAATTACACCGTGATCAACAACGGAACGTTTAAACCCCTCAACTATTATGGTCGATTCCATCGCGGTAGATGATCCTGAATAATTCTTGAAACAATGGTGTTCCGGGGGCTGACTATTGTTCTTTGCGGCTCGTGCACAGACTACGCAGTATTTATTTTTAACTCCAAAAAACAATACTTTATTAGTTTTAATGCCAATTATCGCAGCTGCACCGGATAAGGCGGAAAAATTCTTACCATAAGATCTCTTGCTCCAACAACCGTCAACAGCAACAGATATTAATGGTGTACCATTTTTATCAACACTACCTATAGACACTGCGTACTCTGCTTCTTCCTTGACAGCTTCTGCCATGGAATGTGCTGCTGTCTTTTCCCACCAATCGCAAACCGTATTATTAATTTCATTGTATAATGAAGGTGACATGATTGGTAGGGCTACTGCGGCAGTTAATGTTTTTAACTGAGAGTAGCTCCCACCAGATGATATTATACCAGATACTATTTGATGATTCACTTCCATGCTATCTTCTTTCTTTTCAACCAAACATACAGTAAATTTCATATTACACATACTACATTTCATGGTGAGTTTTGAGTCCAGACCAACTTTTACTTCACCTATTATACTGAGGTAACTTAACTTACAATCCATTGGACCGTGTTCCCCTATGGCCTGAAGAGCTTTAAAAAAAAAAGAAACATCTGCTACTCTACGCCCAACTTCCAGTTCATCCACCTTTCCCTCTTGACCATGTTCAATAACAAGTTCCTGTAAAGAAAGATCATGGATTGATTGTTCAAAAAAAAAATGAAAAGAATGGGTCAAATTTCTTCAAACATAGTTAAGAAATCCCTAATCTTTGAAACACAACACTAGATCAAAATCTTGAACGTTTTATATAAATAAACATAATAAAAAACTGGTTGTTCGTAAAGTCGGTTTAGGACAATAATTTTACGGGATAACGTCATATCATTTTTATCTAACATAATTCACCATTGTAATAAATTGAATTCACAGTTGAGACCCATTGAAATCGTCACAGGCTCGAAGATATTCCTGACTAGCTAAATATTCCTTTGGAAATAGGCCACGAAATACGCTATAATATTACAATGGTGTTTATTTTTATTAAATATTTTTGTTACTTGAGTAGTTCAATTCATTTTTTATTCTGTCGGATTTTAAAATTTTTATTATGTTTATTTATTTATATGTCATAACTGATGAAGACAAATTATAAAAGTGCAAAAGAATCCGTACAATTACGCAATAGGTATTGGTTTTTTATGACGTCACCTATGTCCTGTCACTCGGACTTAGAAGACAATTCTAATGATACTAAAATCATCAAAATCGGTTCAATAATTTTGAACTTATCGTGCCACAGAGAAATATTACTTATTATACGTACATACATACGTTCACCCTGTACGTAATAGGTATACTTCTTTTTTAGGCAGTCGCGTGAAAGGTAATATTTTACAAAAAAAAATTCTTGATTCTGGTAAACTACGGGATTTGACCGTGAATTTTTTTTTGAGGAAGTAGGTAATTGAGAACTATTTAGGTACTAAGGTGTTTGTCTCCTAATGAAAATAATAAAAATTGCAAGAAAAAAATCTATACGAGATTTTGTCTTCGCCCATCACTAAGTAGTTTGTTTATTTATGTAACAAGTCTACAAGAATTACGTATAACAACTTACCTCTATACAGCGCGTAGCAGTGTTGCTCTCGGCCTGAATGTTTTCTTTATTTTCCACACTGGAAATATTATTCATCAATATTATCCACTTTTTATTTATTTCGTAATTTTTGTACAACCCTAAGCCAGACCCCAGGCGCGTCGCGTCTTTGGCGGTAAGTATGTCGACAAAGCCGCGCGCCCGTGCTATTTCAGATAGGAAACATACCTACTTTCACAATCTAGACAATATTATGATGTACATGAAAACGAATAGTAATGTAATAAAATTTATTATTATTAATACCTACTTAGACATGATAATCACACAAATAAAACTAGAATTTTTACAGGACACTCACAAATCTCGTAATTTTTTTCTAGATATTTGGGACAAGACTTAGTGAAGTAGGCAAATAAATAAATAAGTAGGGAGGAACTTACATTTTATTCCGAGATCTTTTGACTTGCATATTTTTGTAATGCGTACTAAATTTTCTTTTTCCTGGCATGGCACTCAAATCTATCAGTCCACAGATTACTAGGTATTATGTAGCAACTAGCAAGGTCCTGCGAAAAAAACCCTCGATTACCGACTACGCTTATGATATTGGCTGTATCATGTTGAAAAATCTATGTACCTATGTCGTGCAGAGACCTAGAAGATGATTGAAAGTCATACCCAGTCATACGCATACCCCGCCAGTTCCTATCTCGAGAAAATAAAGTGGGCAGGGCTTTGATTGTTTCAAGCCTGAATTGATATCTACTTTACAAGGTTCATAAAATAACCTATTCAACAAAATAGGTATCTAAATAATTTTGCTTTATTTACGATTTATATCTAGTTCCATCATGGTTTTCTTCCAGACATTCATTATATCGGTACTTCCTACTTACTAAAAGTGAATTAGTTATAAAAATGTTATACTTACAGTTTTTCACAAAAAACACAAATTCACAACACGTAATATTGCTGGCGCATCCGACACGCGTGGTGTCACCTTGAACCATAAAAGCGTACTGCCGATCAGTAGCGATGCGGGTTACTAAATCATAATATCGGGATGCGCGTGATTTTTCATACATTTTTCTATGGAGAATTTACGTAGAACATATCTAGATTTTAGGGCTTTAAAAGAGGAAGTCTTTGTTTGTAAAGGTACAAAAAAAAGTACATAGGTTTAAGTATTGGTTTCTTCAGTGTTCAAAAAGTGTTTCTTTTTATCAATTTGTGTTGATTTATTGGGTAATATTTGAAGAATACGAAGGCATGTTTTTGCATTTTTGTCAAATTTTGTGCGTTTGTTGACGTTTATTATATAGCAATTATTAGGTTTTAAGGATTTAATATAAGACTAACATATATTTTGGTCTTTGATTGTAATATATACAAATTATCATTGATATCAATCATATCTAAATAAGTTAAATATGAAAAATCGTAACACTCTTTTCGGTGATTTTCACGATCTGGGCCCTTAACCCTCGTCAAGCCTATAATCATGTTTTTCAGTCATCTATCTCCCTTGAGCGATGACTAAAGTATTAGCATAGCAACTTGTACCACTATATATCCACATTCATAAGACAAAACTGTTTAATACATTTAAGATCCTGATACTAAACCCTAATGTGTATACGTTACTGGTTAAGTCTTGAGTTTATACATGTTTCTGAAATAAAAACGGCAATGTATGTGAAATATGTTTTTAGTATGTTATGATATGTAAGTCACATGTTACTGGGCGGCCTCGGGCTTGCTCTGTGGAACTAATCGTCTACTATAAGGAGTATGTAACAAACAAACGCTAACCATATCAATAGCTATTGATATATACATGCTAGCATATACCCGCGGCTCTGCCAGCCTGGTTGACGCTTACAGGGAAATTCACAAGTTGTGACCATAATTTGATCTACATTCACTTCATAAGTTTTTAAGTCGGATCAAGACTATCGTAACAAATATAAACCGTACCAGAATCCGTTCAGTCGTTTTTGCGTGCATAGCAGATGAACAGAAAAAAAATCGAATAAATATTTATTTATATTGTTTACAAGCGGACCCCGAACTCCGAGGCGAAGGCTTCGGATACGACCGGGACTAACGCTAGGATGATGATGAAGATTGTTTACAAGAAAATGCGCTCAGTAATATTACCTACTGTTCTCGACCTCGAGTAACACAGACGTACATAAAAGGATAACAGTTAATTGTACGATGGCGCAAAAGCTGTCAAAGTACTCAAGGTTGTGGGTTCGGTATTCGCAAATAATTTTAAATTATTCACTATTAAATAGTACAGGATATTTACCAAGTCTGTTGGTTCTAAAATAATGTTTGTGTAACAACAGTAGACAGTCAATATCTACTGCGATCCAATATCGTGATCCGTTGTGGTGAACAATCTCCTTTGTTAAGGTTTGATATATTTGTGCGAAAAAATTTGATTGATGCCTACGCCGGATCATAAAATTGAATCAATATATATTGATTGTACCGCGGTACCTAGCCTAGTGGTATGGGTAATGGACTGCTAAAACGAGGTCTCGGGTTCGATCCCAGGTTTTACTATCGCACACACCAATGACTTTTCGATGCTTTTCGAAGTTATGTGTATATTTATCGCAGGTTTAGAAGTGCCCTATTAATAGGACCTAACCATAAATTGGCGAAATGTGGGTGCTAGCACCTCTGCCTACCCTTTCGGGGATATAGGCGTGAGTTTATGTTATGTTATGTTATGTTATATTGATTGTCCATACATGTCCATAGGGATGTCCCTAAATAGGTGCTTTGAGTAGGTATTAACTGCGTTAGCGTGACTCATGATTACGATGAGGAAAGGTCCAATCATGAGTCATGATCCTTAGTTATAGCAGTCCATACTTTCATACAAATTTAAGGGATGGGGTTGGGTTTTCCTAATTAGGCAGTTTATCAAATATCTCAAAAAATATGAGCAAAATATTTTTATTTCAGCTCAGAGAGATTAAAATGCTCCTATTGAAATTAAACGTGTCTGTCTTATGTCTAAATAATTCTGTACACTCTAGTAGTATCTAAATAAAGTGGCACCCAGACTTATAGTTAAACGCTTTCAATTGAGATAAGCCTAACGTTAAGAAGACGATAAATGCTTGCGATGTTAAATAGACAGGTCTTTCAAACAATGATGACACACAGATCATAGATCCTTACTATTAATCCCTTCTTACATTAGACGACAAAAAAACGTCCATTACGATTCCACCTATCTCGCTGAATCCGCCATCTTGCCGTTTGGTTTCTGAGAATAGCTGGTTGGTTGTTGAGAAGCGGCAATTTCAGTTAACAACTTGAGTTTCTAGAGTTCGAGGGATTAAACTTTTCAAAAACTTACAATAAAAAAACATACAATAATATTTTCGTAATAAAAATATTTAACGTACCTACCTATCATGCAAAAAGGAACTCTGCAATACTGAATTGACTTTTTTGTATCATGTATAAGATGTAAAATAGTATAATTATTTATGTACAGGAAAAGATTTCAAACTATGAAGTAAATAGTCACGGAATATACGAAGGCGGATTACTGCAATTATCTTGTTTTTATGAACAAAAATTAAAATAATTCGCTCGAACATTCTTAACGTAACGAAGGAAACACGGTTCATTTGTTCGGTGAAATAGACAATTATTATGCAAATAGGTATGCTACACAACTTTATGAAATGTGCTTTTTAAGAAATCACAACATCTACCTATACATATAAATGAAATTGAAGTATCCGTATATATGTATTGCTCAAGTATTAATCTATTGCCCAATTTTTTTAATTTATACCTACTAGATTTTTGAAGTGAAACCTACTTTGGGTATTTTTTGATCTCAAAACTGCTAGTTGCAGCCGCTAAAAACTCCAAAAAACAGGTCTAGCTGGTATTACTTCGATATCGCCTATGCCTAAAGGTTGTGAAAGCCAGATAGCAGTCGCTTTACAGATAATATCGAAGTCCAGCCGCAATGTAGTTAGACCTGAAAACAGCGAACCCAGGTCTCTGGGGTGACAGCTTCGAATGACTCATCAAGGATCAACGCAAGGATAAACACATTATGATTAAGATTACGATGATGACTGCTAGTTGCAGCCTTGCAGCAGCATCACTCTACAACTTTTAAAGAACTGTGCAATAAAGCACTCAAAAAGTGGCAAGTGAAACTGCGAACCACATCTAGTATTGTATACAAACAGAAGAACCAGTGTGAATAGAAAAATGTAGTATTTAATAAATATTTATTACTGCGTTTCTATATTATGATTTGATTTGAATTCAAATTTCGAACAATGGAATAAATAACAGTAAACTTGAATAACAAACCAGAGTAAACAAATGAGGAGAAAACTATTCAGATATCGAACAGTGCATTAAAAAAAATATAAACAAACAAAGTATTACTTCATAACGTCTATTATCAAACAGCCAATGACCTTGCCACAGTTTGGCCCAACACCAAGTGCCGATGACTCCTCTGGCACTTTCTATTAGTTTTTATTACCCACGCACTATCGGCACCGTTCCGACAATAACCTCGCCTCAGAACCCATACATCGATGACTCGTAATTCAGTTTTTTTTATCGCTACTGTAGTAAACACGCGATGTATGTTGACGTGAAAAGTTTGTATACTGTTGTATAATATTGTAGTGTTGTTTATTAATCGTTATCGCTTTCCATGCATTTTTAGAGTTAATAATACTTGTACTGACATGTAATAGTGGGTATATTTGCTATCTTTATTATATGAACTCGTTGCTTTTGTCCCCGATGTTGAAATTCTACATTTCCTCTATCTTCCCTCACATATCTCTTCAAGTCGGACCTTTTTTATCCCAACAGTTTCCTAATAAACCAAACTAATGTTACATAAATACAATCTTTTATCTCCGAGAGGATAGGCAGAGGTAAATTAACACCCATATTTCGGTAATCTTTGTATTCGATTCCATGAGATTATTGCCGTATTCTGGTCAATTAACTAATATTATGAATGTAAAAGTCTGTTCGTTTATTGCTCTATAACGCTAAAATAGTTGAATATATTTGGGTAATAGGTACACACAGGTAGAGTAGGTACGATCGTAAAATTAAATATGGTCTACTTTTTAACTTCAGATTTTTACTGTTAGTCACGGGAAAGGAATGTCCTAAGGACCCGCGCGGAGACGCGGTCGAAAACTATCAGAATATGAATTTGTCTTGAGGCCCTTATCT
Source organism: Pelosia muscerda (assembly GCA_963691645.1). Classification (NCBI taxonomy): domain Eukaryota; kingdom Metazoa; phylum Arthropoda; class Insecta; order Lepidoptera; family Erebidae; genus Pelosia; species Pelosia muscerda. The sequence continues at coordinate 3,055,537 of OY829104.1, forward strand.
TTTATGTTGCCGGCGACCACATAAAAGTGATTTAATTAAGTTTCACTATGTGGAAATATATTTGTCGTGCACACTTCCCCAGCCGATTTCGGTGGAGGGTGGATTATCCATGGGAATTTATTGCTCGATAAAAAAGATGACAATATAAAAAATGACATTAATTTTGAGTTTCACCAACTGAACACGTGTCCAGTTGTTGAAGAACCCAAAACGATTTAAAAACCTACTTTTAAATACCTACTTTGCCAAATATTTCAAGATTTATAAATACTTATCAATATTTACTGAGTATAGAAACTTCTGGAATAAATCGTTCATACTAGAACCTATTCATCGCTCTCTTAGTAGTAAACATTTATACACGGTGATTTTATAGTGTTTTCGGAAAAAGAATATTTTGTTTCACACACAGTTTCGGTAGCAAAATCGACTGGAAGTTTTAATTTTGAAAGAAAAAAAAAATTACTTTATGTATGGCAATAATGTACAAGTGAACAGAGAAATGTACGGGAGGTGTAAAAAAAAAATTTTTTTTCGCCAAATTAGGACTTCCTTACGATTTTACTATCGAAATTGTGGCCAAAATCTTTTTTTCCAAAACCACTATAAAATCAACCGGTATATGTTTTATACTAAACGGGCTAAAGTGCTTCCTAGAACAATAATGACCACGGAAAAAAAAGAATGAGTCTTGCAGGCCTTGCAGCCTTATTGTTTGGTATTACTTCTTCAGTATACAAACAACTTTGGAATTTATGTTCCACTAGCAGGCAGTTTCTCTAAACAGCATCTAATACTGCTTACTAAAAGGAACTAGTCCAAATAATATTAATTTTTACTTGTCTGAAACATTTCAAACCCTCACAGATGCACACGGAACACATACGAAAATATCAAATTTAGAAACAGGTGTTAACTAAAATAAATGCATGTGCACCTGCCTTTTGGTGTATAATTTTAGCTTAGCTGATAAGTCAGCGATAATACGCTGAAGATTCTTTATAAACTTTCTTATGCTTTTTTTTTCTTTTTTATTTAGGACACGCCAATTTGACTTCACCCCTCCTAATGGAGAGCTCAAGGCAAAGTCTCAGGAAAGAGGGTCACCAAAGGGACTGTAGGAAGTAGGAAACAGGTGCGCTGGTGAGGAAAAAACAGAGGAAAGACTCACCGCACCGCTTGGTTCTTGATGGAATATTTCGATTGTTGCAAAAAAACAAGCAAATATTCATTATTTTGCAGGTAAAAGTGGTCAATCTGTGGGTTGTACAAAGGGTATGTAAGGGTTATCTACTTTCGACTCTGAGTTAAGGATCAGACTGTAATACTACCATAAACATACAAAAGTACATTAATCACGTCTTTATCCTCGGAGGGTTAGGCAGAGGTGAATTAACAGCCACGTTTCTCCAATCATTCTATTCGGTCCCACGTAATAGGGGGTGAACAGGTTGCTGTATATATCTGTCTTATGTTAAACAGCCTTGTATGACACCCTATGGGCAGAGATGTCGAAATTTTACAATGTCGTCTACCACGTGGTAGGTTGGTAACCACTCCTATAAAACCAGGACAAAATAGTTCATAAATTAAAAAAAGGAGATATAGCATGGTGGATCTCATGGCTCCTTAGTGCAAACTTTTTATACAACAGGGTTTGGTGCTGTCATCATGATGTTATGATTAAGAAACTGACAAATTACATTTAGTTGCCTTAAAAAATAACATTGCTTTATTGAGATTTGAAAAAAGAAGTGTATTATTATTTAAAAAAACTTCTTATCGCAAATAAACTTTCGTAGATAAAAACTAACACCTGTATATTGACTTTGCAGGTAAATTGCCCCAGGTTATTGTGAAGGAAAAATCATTTCATCTCTCTTTTTATGTACATCACATTAAACAAACAAAGTTTATAGATGGAAACTACTAGAACATTCGGAATTAATATTATCCCTATTACACACTGGTGACCTTCATTTTATTTACTAAAAGCTGTAGGCACTTTCAGTTTTACGTAACCCAAAGGCGTAGCTTGGCGTAAACAATGTTCGCACATGCCAGAATCAGTAATACCTGTGTACAACTATCTTACTGAGTGAAATGCGTATTTATATACCTACATAATAATAATAATAAACAGGTTAAAAACTTGGACTTTGCTCATGAGATTATCGACATGTGGAGTGTTAACTCAGCAATAATTGTGCCGAGTCGGGGAGTCGTGTCAGTCAACGAACTGATACGAAGAGCCTCGACTAACACCTAAAGAAGCTCGGGTTAAACGACTGGGTCAAGGGCCAGATGCAGAAGAAACGCGCATCATGAGGAAGTTAAGGAACTTCCTCACGATGCGCGCGTCGACGTACAACTGGTACGTAGACAACTGGTAGCTTATTCCCTGTACTCGATGCCGTTGGGCCACTATTCTTATTCCTTAAATATTTATTGTTTTACTAATTTAAAAATGTAATCGGTAAGTGTCATTAAAGGACATAATCATAATAAATTTATTGATAATTCGGTTACACAAATACTGTATTACTTATGTAACCGAATTATTCAATAAATTGCCTCCTGAACTAGGTCGTCAACCTCTATTTTAGGATAGAATATTCCATATTTTCATATTTTATTAGGTACAGGTTTCATACTGTGGCGACACTACATATACCACGTGATAAGTCCTGCATTATGTTGAAGGTTAAGGCCTTTGCTCCACATGAAATTTAGATTAACCTTTAAAAATTGTACTACTATGATGGCAAAAAATAACAGTGGCAATCGCTTACTCGGGTTTTTAATTTAACCAGTGTTCCGGTAAACTACCGATTTGCATATTCATTTAAGTACCTACATACATACCTAAACTTTTCTCAGTTAACCTAGCCATAGGTATTGAATCTCGAATATTCAATACAGTGCTGTTTAGACTCAAAGTAAACATAGCTTAGCGAGCTTGTAACATGGGTTTTAGAATATGTATACAAACATATAGGTAAATACGATATTTGTATTTGATAAAAGAACATTATACATACTACCCAAATCAATACAAATATACATATAAAATATTTAGACTGAATGGGAGATATTCCCGCGACCGCTGACTTAGCATAAATAGGTTAACATTGCGTTAAATATGGATTAATTACATATTTTATCCGCCCCTTAATCCATAAATACATTACACAAGACTGCCAAATTATTACGAAAACATTCCTCGATCTATACACAGTTGTGTAGTATAATATCCGTCCTACATTGTATTATTTCGTAATTACGCCTCCGTGCCAGATAGTCTCGGGAAATGGTCGCTTATATCTGCTGTGACAGTTGTACTAAGAGATGTGACGGTACTAGGAGATGTCGGTGACCATAGCTGTATGTACCGTTCTACTTGTCGTTGCCTAACAGTTAATGTTTCCTTTAGCCGTATAGCAGGTAATTTGAAAATTATTAAATTGTGTATTCTAACTTTTTTTTTCTATGTTACCGATTGTTGAAATGTGAAAAAATATTCTGTTTCAATTATGATATTTTTTGACACACCGAGCTCATTACCCTCGTATCCGCGTGGTATTGGCATCCTGGTCCCGCAACTCATGGAAACCTTTTCCATCCATTTTAAAACTGATCTGGCTAGTATTTACTTGAGCCTCTAGACCATATCTAGATCATTTGAAATTTACCTTCACGTCTTACGGGTCGACATTGGAGCCATCTATCGACAATCCTACTTTTTATTACTCCACCCAGTAATTTAATGAAATTGTGATGCATTAAAATGCTAACTTTCAAATTGATTTAAAGTTGGAAAGCAGGTTCTAGATCCTCTATAACTTGTCCATTTTCAAATCAAGTTGAATAAGTTAGCGTATTAATGCCTAAAAATTTCATGAAACTAGCTAACAGGTTAGTATTACTATGTAACATTATGTACATGAACTCACTGAAAGTCAAAATCACACAATAACAATCTCTAGTCACCTCCAAGAAGCGAAATCCCAGACTAAACAAACATTTATAGTCAAAATAAATAAGTACGCCATTCAAACGTACCTAGAATCGCTTGAAGGCTTCAACTGTTATAAATACAGGGGAATTATATCGCTTATCAATAAGAATCATTAAATGACCTCACCTCATAAGTAGGTATATGAGGTCATTTCTCGGGAGGCCATCTGTACAATACCTGAGCAAATATCGTGTGAAAAAATAACATATTTCTAATTCAAGTTCACTGCAGCCTCACCTTTCAATTGATTATGTATTCAATAACGGCAGTTATTGATAATAAAAATTAATCTAACTCATTTATCTGGTTACGTGAATTATTAATGATAACTTTTCCCAGGGAATAGCTAAAGTGTCTGTCTGAACTCTAAAGAACAGCATAACAACCGGAACTGGTGTTTGAGTGATGATGAAATTGTCGCATTTCGAATTCTACAACAGTATTCCTGACACTTGTCAAACCTTATGAAGAGTGACATCAGAACTCGCATCAATATTAATCTCGGATAAATTAGAGGAGTTGGAAAACCAATAAATCCACCACTGTATTTGGTTAAATGCCTCCATAGGGACGCGAGAGACAAAATGAAGCTGAATATAAAACAAGTTGCACCGCGGACATTAAAACCTTATGGGTCCTAAGAGAACTATTAATAACAAAGAACTCAGAAAAGTTGCTCTTAGATCATAAGAAAATATTTCAAAATCGTTATCATTTTAATTTTGGAGTACATTTTGCTGGTGGCTCAGTTTGTTGTCTTTGTCAACAAATAATACCTACAAAGTTTTAGTGAGCTAAGAGTTGTGAATCCGGTCGAATAGCACGGAGCACCTAAGCTAGTAAGTTTGTAGCTAGTAAGGATACCATTCAGAATATTTGACAGGTGTGATTTGTGGATAGAAACAGGGTCGACTGTACAAGTAAAAATGATTTGTATTTACCTGATGATGATTTTTTATGCAATGAAATCTATGAGAAAGACGTGATAATGTAGATGAACACTACATGATTGCGACTCCTACCATTAGTGATTTTGTTTTCACTATAAGGTGCAAATAATGTAAAATTCCCAAATTTTCTTTTTTAATTTATACTATCTATAAAAGATTCATCAAACAGGCTCTGTGTCCATACGTGTCCAAATCCAAATCTTCCTATGTTACTTACTTACTACCTTTACGCCTTAGGAAATAGTGGAACAAGGCCCAATGTAGAAACAACAGCTTCGCAAATATTTCATCGTAATTATAAATAGCAAGGAAAATGACAATAGACATGGTCATCGATTGAAAGAGTAATTTCAATTACTGTATTGCATATGAATGAATGTTGAAAGTGCAATTGTTGGGCATTTACCGAATTATTCGCCTGCAATCCAAAGAACAACAGGTAAAGGTATTACGTCACTAAGAAACACATCGCGGGCTTGAGGTGCAGCTGATCTAATCCAAAGTACGAATACCTAAGTTAGAAATAAAAAAAGGGATTATTCGGAAGCCACTTGCGAAAGTGACATTCTGAAAAAAGGACATTTTGCGAAAGAGACCTTTTGCGACCAGTGGATCAATATGAGATGTCTGAGCCATCCTTTATACTCGTACCTTCCGATAGATGTTACTTACTGTAGAAGGGTTAGGCTAGGTATACCATGGATTGAATTGAATTTGTTCAGCATTTCTTCAGGGATATCCCTGAAAAAATGCTGAACAAATTCACTAACGATCTTTACATTAATTAAATCGCTGATTATAATAAATAAATTGATGTTCAGTGGGCCTCGAAGTTTCTGGGCACTATGAGATCTATAATCCTTTAACAGCCTAAGTCTAATTTAAGCACAAGTAACATAAATAGCGTTAATAAAATAAACTACCTATATCAATGTTTGTTTCCTTATTAGAAAGAAAATTAGTGAACTCATGCAAGTAGTATCCTAAATTTAATTACATTAATAAGTAGATCTGTTATTTAGTAGCTTCTTAGACTATTAGTTGTGTAGTGGCATCACTTCATACAATTTTAGTTTCAAATCGATATGGCCAGGAACTTTTGAGGCCCCACTGTATGATTTTATTTAACATATTTTGTTTTTCTATGAAAAGATTTAAAGCTATGTTACGTTACTTTTAACAGCGACTCTATATCGAGCGTCTATATTACAACAAAGTAAGCCTATTAGAATGTTGTTATTTCGTCGCCACTGTTATTGACACTAACGTCTACAGTTGTGGGATCAAAATAAACGTTTATTAGGACGATCTATTCTGATATAAGATATAAATCTAGTTTACTTTACTGCGTCTATAGGTACGTACTATTTCGTCAGGTTAGCGAACCGCCGTGCGTTTTTCACACGGAGCGTCTGAGATTTTATTAATCTTAATTCTTCTACTGTGGGAGAGTTACATTTGGTAATGGCAGTATGAAATTGTATTATAACGTTCGCTATTATAAGGGAATACTACCAAGGTTGGAGAGATACACTGTACTCGCTCGATAATTAAATATGTTACCAGTTGCTATAAACCAGGATTTACTAAAGTGGGTACACTAGTTGATACTACTTAGTTGAAGTATTACATTATTACATTAGATAAGTACATATACAATTGTCATAAAACATATTATAATTATCATCATTATTATCTAAGAAAAATATAATTACGTTTACAATTATGGTTATGATAATTAATACGACCATGAACGTTAGCACTACCTGACGCGGCCATGGCGATTTCCTGGATTGTATTTAATACAACCTTTTTTTTCTGTGCCGAAATCCCCATTGATATCCCCTCAGTCAGCGCGGGTGATTATGTCGAACATGAACCGACCAAAATCGCACGGCCGTCTCGGGCCTTCCGTTACCGAGGGTGCAGTAGCCTCTGCCATATCCCTCGCGTCCTAGCTGACCCAGGGCCTTTGAAGGCCTGCTTGGGTATGGCACATCTTTCCCCGGATGGTAAGGAGCGTGCTTCACGCTACCACCAAGACCTGCTCTTGCTAGGGTGACAGGCGTCTCTACCTGCCACCCCCAGGCCCGTGTTCATGGAGTAAGGAGGTCATTCTGCGACCTCAGACGCCCGAGTAGCCTCCGCAGTCTGTGACTTCAAGCTGGTCTTAAACAAGGTTTCCTAGTGCACAAAAAGATGAACAATTTAACGAGGTAGCGTCTTTACTTAATCAAAAGTATGAAATATCCAATTTTAAGTTACAAAATCATTTAACACGTTTTTTTTAATATTAGCAACCGAAATTCCTAAAATTCCCTCAAGCCCCCAAACTAAGCTCAATGACTTAAGTTAGGAGTGGGTTCACGTCGGTATTGTAATGTTCAGGATTCGACTCGAAACCTCTCGATCATACGGCAACTTCTTAACCACCATTATTATTACGTTATCTTTAGAAATTAGTATGTCGCAATAGAATGTAGTCACTAAGGATGTGATCTAATTCTCAGTGTGTCAGTTACGATTACATTACGGTAATTCGTGATAAAGCGATGATTACTTCCCATATCGATTCGAACCTTATACGGAATCTATTAACATTGCATTTCCTCCCTCTCTTTTCCTTGAGACGTTACGAAACTTTGCGGAAGCATCTAACAGTTTATCTCACGACTCGAAATCTTTGGAATCTAATGTTTTACACACTTGTGTAAATAAACTACAGACTATCTTATAGTTAACGGCATATATCATGATTCCAGTCACATCTCAAAGGGACTCTACATATCTACATCTCTATATAATCTACATGCATAGAATGCGCTTTTGGATGTATTTTGAGGATAGCGCGGGTGCCACGGTGGTGGGAAAGCTCTCAATCACAGATTAGATTCTTAAATGAATCCTTGCGCGCCAAGACCTCGTCCCTCTCGTAACTTGTGGTTAAAATATTATGTAATTTTTTTTAAATTATGACACGTCAATTTCTGCTCGCTTAATGTTAAGCTGAAGGCGAAGTCTCATGAAAGAGGGTTACCTTTGCAAACACGTACAGTGCTACAATGGTGGCGCTCAACTTAACGGCCTTATCATCATGCTGTATATAGACATCTTCTAACGTTGGGAGGCTTTGACCACGTTGTTGGTTTCCACGCTGGCCAAACGAGTTGGTACAGGGTCTATTTCGAGTTCTACTTAAGTCGCGGAGTATGGCACACGGCAGGTTGTTTTAGTGTGGTGAGAGCCCCACATATCTGCGTGGCTTCCCCGAGCCCGTGGAATGCGGAAGGTGCATTTTCTCCTGCCACAAAAAAAGGGTCTATTTTGAGTTAACCTTGTCTCGCTGTGGTAGATTTTCCATTAGTCTCCTCTTACGACATTCTTCGTATGAGATGAAGTAGTGAGTTTTCTTTCTTCATCACCATACGAATCAAGATATTTATCGATAAATATACATCTACGTTCTCTAATTGTTTTGTTTGAAGTAACAAATTCGGTTGCATTTCACGCTCGTATCAATAAAAGCATTGCCAGCATACTGAATGAAATGCTCTATTGATTTCTCGTAACTATGAAAAAGTATTGCTGAGATTAAATTACTCTGTGATTGCATGTGTTGAAAGTAAAATCGCATACACGGCATCGGCTGTGTTATTAAATTTCTTATGAAGACCTCGGTAACTTAGTATTTAATTCAAATGAGAAGTTGAATATGGTCAAACACTTGAAGAATGTTAATTGGACAACTACAAGACAATGTCGGGGTTTCGATCATCCATTAAATTGTCAAATTGACGTATCCTAGATAAAAAAAAATGGTAAACTAACGATTGTTTTATTTTTGACACGAACTCATCTTGTCTGTAAATCGATAATCTTGCTGATTGATGAATGGGCTCTGTGCACATAGCACGAAAAACTATCGAATTCGTAATGTGAAGGTATCGAGAGAATAGAGCATTCCGATTGGCGAACTTCACACGCTTACAGGTTCACAGGAGGTAAACCGCTAATCACAATGCTCCGTTCTGTCGATGCCTTTACATTACGATTTCGATTGTATTTCGTGCTAAGGACACTGATTCTGTCTTTCTTTACAGATTCAGACAGCAGTCGCTCTCGTAACAGTCTATTTAAACAACATACCTGTAGAGTTTTAGGATAAGTAACATGACTCCGAGTACAAATATAATATCAATCAATCAATCAGTCTATCGCAGTCCCCTGCTGGACATAAGCCTCTCCAATGAGCGCCACTGTTCCCTATACAGTCCATTCCAGCCGCCTTTTACAGGTCATCAGTCCATGGCAAATTTAATAGCGAATTTAAATTTTAACTAAAATCATACCATTATTTATGGAATTCTTTGCCACATTCCAAAGTGTGTCAATTCAAAAGTTATTACTTTCTGCCTACAAGTAACAATTAACATTCAAATTCGTTGCAATACTTGATTCTTTCGTCAAAGTAGGCGCAAGGGAAGTTGCATCAACACCTTTATACTGCCCACGTTCGTTCTACTTCGGTTCAGACTGCTATTGGCCCTTCGTCCACTTAACTTTTTGCGTCAGTTGCAAAAAGCTATGTCTTTTTATGGTCAGCTCCTATTGTTCCACAGGTTATTGTTCTAAGAAACCATTCGAGATGCGTGTGTCGATTTGTGAATGGCGAAAATAACTTGGCCGATGTTGATGTTTGCGTAATGTGGTTGAATCGATTTATTTATGATTGTTGAATGAGTGACTAATGTTTTGTTTTCTTTTTTTTTAGGTAAGTCCCCCGTTCAATTGAATAATGAGGCTGAGATCGGCTGGTTGAGTAAGTTTTTTAAATATTTTGTTTTATACCTGACTTGTATTTACTTACAAAAAGTAAGACATCTATTCTTGATCCTATTCAGAACTAGCGATGATTAAAAATAGCATCTTAAGTGACACATTGTAGTTTTGTAATTTGTAAAAGATATAAAGTGGTTACTTTGTGCTCCCCTAAGAAGGTAAGTAAGTTGATGTAGCGCTGAATGAGCTAGTCTAGTGTCGAGCATGTGATACAAATGAATCTAAAAATAAGTAATATTTTTTATACCCCTGAAAACCTGAAACTTGTCTACTGTTCTTGATCAAATTCACTCTTATCGGCTCTGGAAAGGTAGTATCTCTGGGGTCTTAGCGCACAATAAATATTCTAATGCCGGCTAAATATTTTTAATAAGATTTATAACCCAACGATAGCTATATTAAAATATTACATAGAATGGGATGCCAAACCGCATACAATACTACGAAATAGGAATTCGTGATATTTTATAAACGTTTGACCAGACCAGAATGAACGAATTCCTCCAGTTGAACATTCGATGACGTCACGATGGGTCTAATTATAACTGTCCGTTAAAAACGAAGGACGACAGGACTCATGCGCAAGCGGCGCGGCGCTTCACCCGATTTGTTCCACTTCACACGCCCAACGACGCTATGCGCCATCTTATAAATAACATAAGCCCCCTATACAAAATAAAGGAATACTCCCATCGGGCTAACAGTTTGTGGCAAACAGGTTAGATGATTGAACTAATTGAATTGAACAAATTGTTGGGCTAATAGCTTTGTTAAAACAGTATCCAATAACGAGCTATAAATAACCTGACAGGTAGCAAATATTGTTCCCGAAATAGTGTTTAAAAAATGGGCTTAACCGGGTTAACCACACTTCAATATCTTTAAGTAACGAGGTTTGTTAGGGTTCGGAAGGTATTATTTAGCTTTTTACATTTTTTTTCTGTCTCCTCTTTCCTCTCTGCTGCTGGCTGTGGGTGAGTAGCACCTCTAGCGTTGTAGGCATTTGCGGCCCTAATAGTAAAACAACAGAGTCAAGAAGAAATTGTTCCTTCGATCTGTTTTTATTTGTGTATATTAATAATTATATCCATGTATACAGGGTCAACTGTTCGAAGGCAAACAGCCAATTAACAATCAGCCACATACAGTTTGCGCATTGCGACATGAGACTGTTTGCACCGGTATTTAAACTAAGTACAATTTACAGTTGGCATGCGTTTCTGTATTTCAGTTTCTGTACTTGCATTTCTAGTTATTTTCCTAAAACAACTTAAATAATAAGATTAAACATTGCTATTAGTTTCAAGAACTGAATGAGTTTAACTCTTGACCGACTCATGTTACAATAATATCACTGAAGTGATTCATTATAATAGTTGAATGGACATTTTTTGTGAACACAATGTATGAATGAATGACTGTCTAAACTTTATTGTGAGGCGAATGTGATTCGACGCCGTCAGAAGGCATTGTGTTACCTATTTGATTATTATTGGTAGCACAACGCCCCTGTTTAGTTTTTTGGTATAAGTACTGCTAGGTTGTTAGCCAAGCTCAAGGCCTATGTGCTTGTTAGCGGTAATCGTGGCCTATAAATGCTTTCAACATTAGATGTGTCACTTTTATTAACTTTTATTTAACCTTCAGAGAGGAAGGAGACTAATGAAATTGTAATCATTTAAGTAAGCTGCCTAAGCTGGTATTTTAGTTTTGTGGTTCATTAGAGCAACAGCCGTCATGGTTGCCCAACCCCGAGAGAAATCGTCTCATCCATCAATCGGTAGACGCATGTACTTTCAGATGTGGTGGTGGAGCCCCGAACACCCATGGAGTAGACTGAAATCAACTAGAGAAAGGGAGGTACCTTCAAAAAGACTCATCAACCAACTATAATACAATTGTATTGGTAGTAAAAGTACTTTTCCTTTCGGGATTGGTAGGTATACTGCAGTCGTCCCCGGAAAGGTCAAAATTCGCCAAACCGAATATCAAGGTAGATCTTGAGCTCTGAGTTCACCTTGGCTTCGGATGCAGTCATGAAAACATGTTTCCATGATGATAATGGTGATGATGATGCCCACTACTGTGACTCTTACATATCTGCATCATCAGTAGTGACCCACGAATATTTTAAACATTGAAATATAAAGTCACGCCTATATCCCCAAAGGGGTAGGCAGAGGTGCTAGCACCCACATTTCACCAGTTTATGTTTAGGTCCCAATGTAATAGGTGGCCAGCCTATTGCCATTAACCGGGCACTTAAAAACGTGCGATAAATACACACATAACTTAGAAAAGCATCGAAAAGTCATTAGTTTGTGCCATGGACAACCCTGGGATCGAACCCGAGACCTCCTTTCAGTAGTCCATTACCCATACCTCTAGGCTACTGCGGTTTTTTGACCCGCGAGCTCTAACTAACTCTACTCTAATTGACCCTTTAGAGGTTCTAAAAAATAAAATAAGCTCATAATACATCCTAAGATATTTTGTCTGTCATATAAAATAGGTTCTGCTTGCTAACGACATGTAGGTATAAAGATAAATGCCCCCAAACTTATTACAGCGACCGCCATTTCATTAATCGCCAGCTGTGACAGACGAATCCGGGGTCTCCGCCTACTGTTAGATTGAATCCACCTAGTTTAGTGAATTTAATTCATTTAGTCCAATATCTGGACGACTACCGACCTTTTCAGCGTCAATAACAGAGTCCACAATACGGGTTTGACGTTGAGGGACCACTTCTTCTTTAGTGTTTAGTTTCATCCCGCGCACGCTTAAGCTGTGGAATGAACTCCCTGCCGTGGTTTTCCCAAGCGACTACAATATAGGGCTCTTCAAGAAGGGCATTAGAAAGTTTCTACACTGGTATACATGTAGGCAGCACGTGAGTGACGCCTCTGGTGTTGCAAACGTCCATAGGCCACGTTGACCGCTTCCCATCAGGTGGGCCGTGTGCTTGTCTGCCACCTAAGTGGTATATAAAAAAAAATCTCTTTTTAGATATTGACTAGTAGATTTTCGACCATTTCTTGTAACGACTATTTCTATGGACGTTCTTACTACACGTCTAATATAATATGACGACATTTAAAAGCACTACTAAAAGATTGTTTTTCTTTTAGGTACAAAGATTAATTCAAATAATGACTGTCTTGGTTCTTTTAGAAAGATAAATGATGTAAAGTATTTTGACGCTTCGGTAAATTCTCACGCTTTACTACATAAGAGATATGTTTTTATCGTGCATTGTTAATGATCTTTAAGAACATCTATGAACTAGCTATTACGAGCGTGCCGGCGCACAGTGGTCTGAAAATCGAGCTTCCCTTTCATAGAAAGTCAATGTGGAATATTCATAAAACCAAAATATGGGACGTGTCAGGTATACATTACTTTAATGCATATTGTAGTATGAATGATTTTAGTTACTCCGCGCCAGAGAAAAAAAATATTTAGTTTTTTTTTGTATGGGAGAAATTACATAAAGTACATTTTCTCGCGACTGAGTGAAACTGAAGGGCTGGTACTCATACGAGCTGTTACCGTTCTTAAGGCGATTAGGTTGACATACCACTCGTATGCCTTTAGGTGCCGCTTCACACGTAGGAATTTTTTGAAATTTCGAATTCACGGTATTGAATTTTTTAAGTATGTGATGCATTTAAATTAAGTTGGTGAGGAATTTGAAATAATATATTTATATTATGTCGCAAATATGCGCCTAATGTTATAATAAATTAAATTACTTTAACTCAGAAAAAAAGTTAACTTTAGAAATTCGTTTTTTTACGAATACTAATTAGAGCACTGCAACTAATACTTGCCTTAAATTTACAAATAACTTTTTACAATAATAACCTCATTAGCTAAGTGGGTGTTTATGATTTTTATTTAATAGTTCAGATTTATTACGTGTTAATTTGTTCCCACCCTTAATGAGGGTAGTCATACATAAATATAATATTTGGCATGAATTCTGTCAGTAACGTTTAGCACTGGTGCGCGTAAACTTTATTTTTTCTGTTATTTCCAATTTTCTATAGCGATGGAAGGTTTTGGTACCAATCTTGATGTTTTCATGTTTGTGGCTAACAACACTTCTTTCTAAATCCCAATGTGTTGTTTGAAGTGTTTGTGAATAGTGTTCATTTGTCAGAAAATGAAAAGAGATACTTGAAACAATTCTGCCAAACTTATGTGTGTGCATTGAGAAGGAAATGGATCTCATGTAATCGCACGCGACATAATTTCATTAAAAAGTACGAAGCATGGCTCCAAGAAGACATCAAATGGCCTGAAGTCCATGATGATGAGTTCCTCAGTAACAATAGATCAGTCACCATGTTCCAGTTCCGAATTTCACGTAAACGAAGGTGCACCAACATCCGCACAACCACAAACTTGTAGTGTTGGAACCTCAACATCTATTGGAAACCAAGGTCTTTGGTTACTGAGGAACTCATCTTTTCCTTGATGACTTCAGGCCATTTGATGTCTTCTTGGAGCCATGCTTCGTACTTTTTAATGAAATTATGTCGCGTGCGATTACATGAGATCCATTTCCTTCTCAATGCACACACATAAGTTTGGCAGAATTGTTTCAAGTATCTCTTTTCATTTTCTGACAAATGAACACTATTCACAAACACTTCAAACAACACATTGGGATTTGAGAAAGAAGTGTTGTTAGCCACAAACATGAAAACATCAAGATTGGTACCAAAACCTTCCATCGCTATAGAAAATTGGAAATAACAGAAAAAATAAAGTTTACGCGCACCAGTGCTAAACGTTACTGACAGAATTCATGCCAAATATTATATTTATGTATGACTACCCTCATTAAGGGTGGGAACAAATTAACACGTAATAAATCTGAACTATTAAATAAAAATCATAAACACCCACTTAGCTAATGAGGTTATTATTGTAAAAAGTTATTTGTAAATTTAAGGCAAGTATTAGTTGCAGTGCTCTAATTAGTATTCGTAAAAAAACGAATTTCTAAAGTTAACTTTTTTTCTAAGTTAAAGTAATTTAATTTATTATAACATTAGGCGCATATTTGCGACATAATATAAATATATTATTTCAAATTCCTCACCAACTTAATTTAAATGCATCACATACTTAAAAAATGCAATACCGTAAATTCGAAATTTCAAAAAATTCCTACGTGTGAAGCGGCACCTAAAGGTATACGAGTGGTATGTCAACCTAATCGCCTTAAGAACGGTAACAGCTCGTATGAGTACCAGCCCTTCAGTTTCACTCAGTCGCGAGAAAATGTACTTTATGTAATTTCTCCCATACAAAAAAAAACTAAATATTTTTTTTCTCTGGCGCGGAGTAACTAAAATCATTCATACTACAATATGCATTAAAGTAATGTATACCTGACACGCCCCATATTTTGGTTTTATGAATATTCCACATTGACTTTCTATGAAAGGGAAGCTCGATTTTCAGACCACTGTGCGGCGTATCCTCATATTTGAAACCGGTTAAAATATTAATAAGTAGTAATGAAAGTGTCTCTCTGGCAATACCAATCATTCTCTCAATATCTCTCGCGATAAACAAACAAACGATTGATTTAACATAATATTGCATACACAAATTATTTTACTTTCGTACGGATTAATATACCTAATAATAAATTTATTAGTCCAACAGCTATCAAAGACTTGTTAGATTCAGTATTCCAACGCTAAGCATTTCTAAATCAATCAGTACTACAGTAATTGTTTGCCCGCATTGTTTGCGATGCTACCTCAATCATGATAATATTTACAATAGAAAATATTCTGTCTCGAAACAACTGACGTTTTGTTTGAGGGCTCCATGTTGAATGATGATATAGAAGTTATGATGTCATTGAATTCTTTGCTAAAATCTACCGTTTGTTAAGCATTATTAAGCCTGCACCACACAGGCACGATATTATCTGGCAATAATACCGCACGCGTTATTTCGACATTTTTGTTTTAGTCGACGCGCTTACGACAATCTATTACTGCGGTAATAACGCCGCCCGCAGTAGTATGTAAAACACACTGGCGCGTCATTATCGTTTGATAATAAATACCACACGCGTCATTACTCACTGACCTGAAATAATACAGTTAACAGAGGTCAGTGTCATACCTATAATGCTTCCTGATTCCTTACACACTACTTTTTTTCTTGTGTGCAAAATCCTGACGTATACCACCTCCACCAAAGCCAGTGAAGATTATTGTGTTGGACTAAAACTTCTTTGGTTTTTGATTACCGGAGTTGAGATAATACCAGACATCTCACGCACCCCGGCAGACCAGGGGCAATCACATGTGAGATGACCACTTCCCCTTGCCTTGCTTCCCCTTTCCTTACACACTACTGCATTTTTATCGTTGTACGCTAAATACAAGACAAGGGATAGTTGACAGTTAGCTATGACTTATATTGGAATATCACAGGATGTAGATACGCAAGCGTCCTACTTCTATTGTGCCGTTATTATAGAAACTAAAACGTACTTATACTGCAAAAAGTTGCGCGGTATTATCGACCGGTTATATAAACATGTCTGTGTGTTTGAGGCTTAAAGATAGACGCGCAACATTGCTTTAACGCGTGCGGTATTATCGCCCGATAATAACGCGCCTGTGTGGGGGCGCCTTTAATGTTTCGTCTGTTGAGTGTTGAGTAACAAAACTCGGTATGCACCATCCTTTCTAGTGTGTTGTTTGACTTTCATACGTGCCGGTTGTTATTGACCTGCATTTCAAATGCAATCAAATCAATCTTTTTACATAAGAGAACGCTTAACGTGAATTCTAGTTCAGCGTCTACATCCTTACATCCTATTCTATTCAAGTATCTAAGTGTGCAAAAAATCTAAACCGATATTATAACGCTGAATAGTTTGTTTGTTTAATTAAATCTCAGGAACTACGGGTTCTTATTGAAAAACTATTATTGTAGTTCTTTTATCGACTAAAGCTATATTTCATCTCGCTAGTACTCATGGGAACAGAACTGTAATCATAACTAATCTGGCAGTTTCCCGTTATGTGAAAATTAATAAATTGTCAGCATATATTACTATAGATGATATGGGGATTCAAAGTATGCCACGGGTGAACCCCGTGATATCTATACGCTACACCCACTCATGATAGGTATAGCTACAGAGGTATACCTATCATGAGTGCGTGTAGCCTATAGAATACATACATACATGTACAACAGTTGTATTTCTTTTTGCAACCAGAATTAAAGACATCTTAAGAATCTCCTGTCATCTATTTGTCATTGTTAACCTACTTAAGTAGATGTACTTTTAAACCAAACTGACATGCTTAATGATTCGAAATGTCATGACACTTTTCGTGACTTTATTGTTGCCAAAAATATTGTTTAGATCATTAAGACGCATTTGTTCGCTTTCTAAGTGCCTTTTAAATACTCTCACGAGTGCGGAACCATTGCAGATATCGTGTTTGTTTCAATTAAAATCTGATGTTTACGAATCATTACTAAAGTACATCATTACTAATATAATTATGTACGTAACACAATTTATTCCGACGCCAAACAGGGCCACCTTTTGAAAGTAATGTTACTAACATACCTAGTAACTTTCATAGTGTGATTCGGACTCGGAACGATGATTTCCATCGATATTTCTATACTGTATCTTGTAAAGACAAGTGTAACTTTTAACAAATAACTGTATCCACTACAGTAAGAAATACTGTTTGACCAATTGTAACCATATAACACTCGAATCCTGTGTAATCCTGACGGATACGAACGAACCTACTATGGAAGTAAAATAAGATTAAAATAATACTGGTTTTGAGAGGTGATGGTAGATGGTAATGATATTATGCTAAGTTTAGCCTTTTTGGCGTGGCGGTAGTGAACGCGAGTGCCACGCAGATTGCGCGGCTTCGATCCCCGTTCAGTGTATATATTTGTATTAATGAATATGCCCATTTGCACTGCGGTCGGTCCCAGTTGTCTCACGAATATCTATGGCAGTCGTTACGGGTAGTTGAAGCCCTCAAAAGTTCGACTAGCCTAACTACAGATATCGCCAATTTGGTTGTGGAAGTCCGATGGCAGTCGTTTCACGGAAAAATATCGAAGTTCAGCCGCATCTTAGTTAGATATCAAAACAAAAAGGAATATGGTATCTATCAATTCTATAATGTAGTATACACACTACATATGTGAAGTGTCTGTCTCATCTAAAACGATGGATATGTTTACCCTTCAGGGTGACTAGCCCAATTTCCATTTCACATGTTTCGCCAAATTCGTATCGACTTTGATACTTTCGGCGCCCACGCATCTCAACAGATGTTCGGAACGCAATTTTATGCCTACAAGTTATAGTATCGACGTTTATCTGGAAACGGTCGGCCTTGGTATAAATTCCGGGACAGTTAGTATTACCGCGCGTTCTCTATTGAACTGTTGTGTTACCGTTTCTCCTGAAATTATCTGCGCTGATGTGCTCGTGCGACGCAACTAACGGACAGCACATATTTGTGTCGTCTGGACCTAAGGTTCTCAAAGAAGGGGTCCATAGTTTTATAATTGTCTTTTGGATAGCAAGATGAACCTTTTGACCGTCATGACAAGTGCCTCAATTGGTGAAAGTTTCATGATAAAGTTAAAAATATAGAAATATTTTTACCCCATTGCCAATAAAACGATCAAAGTAGTGACGTGCATTCTATAGATACAAATAGATACTGCATCCTTCCAAATCATATAAATATGTTATATGTACTCCATTTCATTATAGTCATATAACCGCATCCCACCCAAACTAGTAAAATTATATGTAACTTTCTAAATACATAGTATAGATGCATACTACATTATAGTAAGAATACTTTGTTCCCATGCGTGAAATCCCTACCGATAAGAATCCCACCGAAGCCGATGAGAGAGGTTTATGTCGGACTCGAACCGACTTAAACGCCTGCCGTCTTTGGGTCTTTAAACGAGATAGTAGCGAACATATCACTCGCACCCCGGCTGACCCGGTGCCTTCTCTTTCGAGATGACCCCTTTCGGGTATAGGGACCACGGTGTCCCCGTCTAACCCCCTCCCCTCCTCCACACTTACCCGGTGGCGCATTTTGCGCCGCCCCCACCCCCGCATACGCTATTCTAAAAGTCTATGCACGTTACTGATTCAAAGTGTTCCTTAAATTCCGGTGACGTGATGTCTGAGGGGGAGGGGGATCTAAATGTTTGAGAAGCTTTGGTTTGAACGATTGACTTTTGCGTTTCTCGATCTTGACAGTATCGCAATAGATAACTCTTCTAACTGCCTTCTAACTGCCATTACAAATCATTGGAATCTAATCCAGATTGTTAGTTACTTCTTGAAACGTGACCTTAGTAGTAAAATATTAAACGCTTGACAATATTTGATGCTGTTTAGTGTCCAAGGTGAACTAACAGGCGTTTACTATTCTAAGTTTTCATATTCTAGACTCAAACCTCCGCCAATCAAAGACCTATAGACAGCGTGCGTGTAAGTCGGTTCGAGTCCGATATAATCACCTCCACCGACTTTGGTGGAGGCGGTTACCGTGGGGATACACTATAAAAAACATTAATAAATATCTTAGGCACTCAGTAAGTATCAGTGTAAACCATCTCACGTCATTCTATATAGGTTTTTTTTTATTTATGGCATGTCAGTTTGGCTTCTCCTCGCCTGATGATAAACTGAAGGCAAAGTGTCAGGAAAGAGGGTCACCATTACAAACATGTATAGTTACAATGGTGGCGCTCAGCTTGAAGGCCTCATCAGATGCTTTTTCACGCGCCGCTTAAAGACAACCTATTGTATAATAACATCATCTGCCTATAACCATTCCCATATCCTATTTCCAAGTATCCTCAGCTATAATGTTACTTACTACCTTTTATGTCTACAGCATCAATATTTCAGCAGCTTACAATTTATCACATCCATCCTTTTCTCTCAGACAGAGATAGCTAATCTAATACTCCAGGAATAGTTTGAATTCCGTTGTCACATGTAGGGTTACCAGGTATCCGACTTTTTACAGACCTGTCCGATGAATTATACCAATGGTTTAAAAGGTTAGCTGCAGGTTAAATGCACCTTAAATATCGGTAAAGAAAATAATATGGATTCACAAAAATATATTATGCGTTCTCAAAAATTTATTCTAAATTTTTTGGCAATGTGATTTATTGGGCACCTTTTTGGACCGCCCGCTCCTACAAAAGACTACTCTGACAAAATAGATGTGAGATCGAGGGAGTGAGAAAAAGAACACAATGTTATAGTTGTATTTTTCCAACTTAATGCGCCCTTTTGTCCTGAAAGCCTATTCGGGGCAAAATGTTAAGTTAACTTACCCGAATAGGCATATAGAATGAATGCCCTGCCGTGGTTTTACCAACCGACTACAATATGGGGTTCTTCAAGAAGGACTTTAGAAGGTCTCTACAGAGTGGGCAGCACGAGTAACGCCCCTGGGGTAACAAACATTCATAGTAGGCCGTGTGCTTGGCTGTCACCTAAGTGGTATAAAAACAAAATCTGTATCCGGGATTTTCTATTTTTAAGCTTGGCAATCCTAGTCACAAGAGAAGTTTACATAATCGTTTTAACGTGCGTTGACTATCTTAGAATGGCTGTTTACATGACAAATACAGCACTAAGTGCCTGAGTAAAACGACTGGAATACTTGCAAGATCGCTGTATTTTCTCATAGCTTCTTCAAATACATATAATATTCACATTAAAACGGGTCCAATACCGTTATTGCACACATAGGAATGTTTCTGATGACCGAGCGCTAAACTGTCAAATCTGTCAGTGTTAGTGAGATGGTATTACTTTCCTATTTAAGTCAATGTCAAGAAATTACCGCGGTAGCCTAGTGGGGTAATGGACTGCTGAGACAAGGTCTCGGGTTCGATCCCAGGTTTTACCATGGCACACACCAATGACTTTTCAATGCTTTTCGAAGTTGTGTGTATGTGTGTCTTATGTGTGTATTTATCGCTGGTTTATAAGTGATTGGTTAATGGTAATAGGCTCGCCACCTATTACATTGGGACCTAAACATAAACTGGCGAAATGTGGGTGCTAGCACCTCTGTCTACCCCTTCGGGGATATAGGAGTGAGTTTATATTATGTTTAAATCAATGTATTGATGTTATGCAAAGTATATTTGTATCTTGAAGTTCACCCATACTTCTTGGGCTTGCGAATATGACTTTGACTTTGCCACTTTGCGGAGGATTTTTGTTCAAGGTTCACCAATAGGTAGTTTTGTGCATTCAATTAAAAGTGGAGGGTCAGGTGGCAGTCACCCCCATGTGAGTCAAAACAAACTAAAATATTGAAAGACGGCGTAGACGGATCTAGGTAATCGTAAAAAACATTCTCATTCGTATTATTGGTACTGCTCCTTATTGGAGATATACCTACTTAAATATATAAAGAATGCTTGTGCGGCTAAGCATGTAATTAATTTCCTTGCAATTTACAACGCATAGCAAGGAATCGAGACAATTTTTTTTTTCAAATTTATTTAGCTGCTACATTTTTACGGTTAGGATAATTTTTTTCGGCATACCCATTTGTTCACAAAGTACCCGATTAGCGGCAATAGGTTCGCCTCCTATAACGTGGGACCGAAAATCATAGTTGACGAAAAGTTGGTGTTTAATAACACCTCTGCCTACCCCTTCGGTGATAACGAGCGTGAGCATATGTTCATATGTATATACTGAACACCATGTTATTTTCTTTGTTAGCCTGGTCTGCTTATGAAAATATATCCCACTAATTATCATAAAAAGGAATGTCAAACCGCACCTCTCAAAGCTAGTAAAAAGACTTCTTACCAGAGGGCATACGATTTCGAATGTGCAATATTCGACAAGTACGAAAACAAACCTCGACACGTGTTTCACCTCTACAGGAACGCTTTAGAGTCACTCTGGGTACATTTCCACCATGGGCATAGAATAGTTTGATTAATATAATCAGGATCATAATGCCACAAGTCTAACAGCGTCTGATCTGTCTTATCTAGTGCATGAGCTACCTTAAAACGGAATACGTATCTGTGCCTCGGCCGTCGCGTACCTACAGAACTGCGATTGTATAACGGGACAACCATTCTCCAATACAGTTTTGTTTCATCACTGGCTGAAGTACGAATGAAGCTTTTTTATTTATGGCACATCAATTTGACTTTGGCAAGCTGAAGGCAAAGTCTTAGGAAAGAGGGTCACCATTACAAAAACAGTATTACAATGGTGGCGGTCAGCTTAACGGCCTCATCAGATGCTTTTTCACGCCCCGCTTAAAGGATTCGAAACTATAGGAAGAAGGGAACAGCGCTGGTAAGGAATTCTAAACTTAATGATGCGGCAGATGAAAGCTTACTCTTAAAAGCTCGTAAAGAGCTCATTTAAAACGGCCCCCGTTCTAAAAAAATATTCCTTTTTAACACTTTTTTAATTATATTATTACATATTGACACTCCCTTATTGAAAGTACCAAAATCAAAAGTATGTTTTCTTGTAACCAATTTAACATTTAACACTATTAACATAAACATAATTTACAACACCAGATTGTCTCTGTAATATTCAATTGTATCATCAATTACTATCTCTGCCATTCTCGTAGATACAAATTGATTTTCTTGGAAATGTCGGCTTTCAATCGTTTTCATTCGACCTTCTGGGTTGGGCAAAGTTATTTCTTGTAACGAAAAGGCTTGGCTTTGTAACGTAGCTGAGTTATAGTATCCATCGTCTGATCCATGTAACGTATGTATAGAAAAGAAATACTCAAAAACAATAAAAAAGGTTTCTTCTATTCAAAGCCCAGTGAAAGTTATTGTATTGGTAAGCAATGGACAGCGATTTGTATAAACAAATAACGAAAACATAAGTATTTATTGTTTTTCATCGAAGGTGAAGTGGCATAAGTTGAACATATGAAAAATAATAATAACATATGTCGGTATTGTACACCAAGGAATTGCATCATGATATGGAAATACTGTTTATGAGGTACATACAATTGACGGTGGTGAGCCTATTGCCATTAACTTATAACTTGCGATAAATACACACATAACTTCGAAAAGCATTGAAAAGTGCCATGGTAAAACCTGGGATCGAACCCGAGACCTCGTCTTAGCAGTCCACTACCCATACCACTGGGCTACCGCGGTTTGTACTACTACTTAAACCTACAAAACTTTACAGAGAACTCAGGTATGTGGGTTTCCTCACATCACTCGGACAACATATGGCCGACAGCACGTTGCCCAATTGTCACCTTCAACAACACCCACGAGATTATCAGATAGCTATTGAGACACGTGTACATCAACATTTCACATCGAGTGAAGAAGTTGAACGGCTTGTTACAGCGATAAGTTTTAAAACAAACGTGTCACGACAAACGTCGTTTGTAAAAGCCAGTGTTGTGATTAGAATTTTATCGATACATAAAACTAGTCGATAGATATTTCTCTTTTATGTAATGCATGATACTTGGATAATGTTATGGATTTGGGTTAAATGATGTTGATTGAGCATGTGAATATAAATATAATATTTATTTAAACAAAATAATGAATTGTGGTGAATAATCAATAAATATTAAATCCAAAAGAATATGAAAAAATTAACTATTTTCACTTGATTGTAAATCAATCCTTACGAACTTAAGCACCAAGACCATTATAAAATACCTATTTACTTGTCCTGGATATTTTACTAGAATTTCGTAACAAAGTCATCTGATAAAGAAGTATAGTTAACGGCATAGCTCGTAGAATAAGCAAGCTGAAGTGGCAGTGGGGTTGGCCACCTCGATTTTTTGAAGGACTGGTGGCCATTTAAGCAAACAAGTTCAGGAGTGAAGACCGCGAAAAGGGAAACATAAGTCAGGATGCCCCGCAGCCAGGTGGACTGACGACCTGAAAATGGCTGGGATAAAGTGGATGCGAAAGGTGCAAGATATAGATAGGAGAAAGGGCGCACATATAATTAGGCCTCAATTAGCCTATCTATAATTGACTTATACTATGTAATAATATTGTAAATACCGTAACTAAACCTTTAGTTTTAATTAAGTGATTCATACCAGAATTGGAACCGAGTTTATTTTTGTTTGTGCAAAAACTAATAAAGATTATAATTAAAAATGACATCATATGCTCTTGAGAATATATTTTTAATACATAAATAACATAAACTTACTAATTTATTACATACATAAACATTCTTCGATGAAATCCATGTGATCTAGATCTCTACAATAAAATTAATAATACTATAGCTTATATTTACATATTTAATGATTTCGTAGGAACTAGTCACATTTCATATCATGATAATGTCATAATTATGCGGTCTTCCGATTGTATGTCAATAACTATTTTAATTTATATACTTATTACCTAATGTAATCGAAAATCCTTACGGGAAACGTAAAATCAGTTTTATTATGTCATAATAGCTATGAGTTATAGCCACAGTGCTAATAGATATCTATAGCAATAACAGTACTTTAAGATATTATCTTATAAGTGATTATTGGATTTCGATTGATTGGAGGTCGATGGGGGAGGCCTATGTTCAGCAGTGGACGTCTTGTGGCTGAAATGATGATGATGAAGTGATTATTAGAAAGCTATAGAGCGCTCCTTACTAAATATGATTTGTAAGCCCAAATATGAACAGTACCGGAGATTCCTGACAAATAAACTATACCCAATATGTAGCTGCAACTCTAAACTGTATCCCCCGATTTCGTTTTCGTTTTTTTACTTACGTCCTTTTGGAAGCAATTTTAAAGACGTATAACGTCAAACATTCAAACAACTAAACTAAATTCATAAATCGAACTGTCGATATTTTAGGTAACGTATGAAACGTCACTGTACTCACACAATTGTATTTATAAAAATTAACTTACAATCGGCACAACACTACTCTCTAGGTATTTATACTCTAAATGGTCTATATACCCTATTTTTAAAAAAAAACAAATGTGATAAAGTAAAATAAAGGTTAAATCATTACGGGTTTGTATGGAAGCTTTAATTACTACGAGGGAAGTCCCTCAAACGCTTACTTTAAACAGATTCATTAACGAAAATTGTGATTAAGTAAGCATTTACAGCGATTCTCAATTCAAAAACGCCCGAAAATATTTATAAGCAACTTAAAAAGTACATAATTATATATGACCTAATATTATTTAGATTTAGATTATTAAAAAATAAGAGTACTAGCAACCGAAATCACTAATATTCCCTCTAATTCCTCCAGCCAAGCATAATGCCTTGTGTTAGGAGTGGGTTCACGACGGTAATGTAATGGCCAGTATTCGAACCTGGAACCTTTGGATCGTGGGGCCGACCCCTTAACCATTAAGCGACGCTTTAATTCTTTATCACTTGTTCGTCTTCTTAAGTCACAGTCAAAATTATATCCACCGTAATTGCATTCAGTACAACTTTGTACCAGCTATGTGCAATGAAATACTTAGAAG
Organism: Pelosia muscerda; assembly: GCA_963691645.1. Taxonomy (NCBI): domain Eukaryota; kingdom Metazoa; phylum Arthropoda; class Insecta; order Lepidoptera; family Erebidae; genus Pelosia; species Pelosia muscerda. Next base: position 3,080,937 of record OY829104.1, read on the forward strand.
TACAGTTTGTACTCTCGTTACAGTACTATCGTGACGAAACATCCGCGATCAACTTAATTAAGCCTGCGATCACGGGCACAAATCGGTGAATCTGTGCTGACTATCAAATACGAGATTTCTAGGCCACACTTGAGCGGCATTGCTAATTTTTAAACTTTAAGAATGCACACCTTTTACTAGGCCTGCGTTAAGAATGAGGTTTCGTAATATGTATTGGAAAAACAAAATCTTAGATACGACACGAACTCAATAACAATAAGTAAACTAGAGTGAATGTTTACGAATATGTGATGGGGGTGTGCAATAGGGCTGCCACTTCTTCATCCGAGTCAATCTTGACTGCATTTAGAGCTTATACATTGAAAACCGGGAAGCACTCACCTGGTTCACACTTCCACACATCCTTGCTTTAGTCTCAGGCGCATCCGAGGCTTTTACCTCTGACGCCGGGTTCGACTTTCCTGTTTTTACATTTCCACTTCGCATGATGTTGCGCATCCATGATAATGAGACTATAGGAACAAAGTGTGCGTACTACGTGTCTTTACAAAAAACCAAGGAGGGAAAGTGACAGAATATAATATATTACGTCATATACTATATGACGCTTTTATCTAAATCATTATCAACATTGACATAAATAGTGCAGTGCATTGCAGTGCGTGCCACGGAAATGCGGCAATGGATGTGTGGACACATTCACTGCTGCATTTCCGTGGCACGCAACTCCTGCTTGTCTCCCTTTAACAACGACCATGCGTATAAGGTGTGGGTCTAATCATGGTCTGGTTTACCTGCCTCTTCAGTTCTTCTCTTAGGAGTTTGCAGATCTTGGTTTACATCTCGGGCTGCTAACTTTTCTATTTAAACTTTAAATGCACTGTGGTGTCGTCATAATGGCGAGGTCCATTAATTGTATATAAAATCTTAACAAATTTACATATGCACGTAATCGTATGAAAGCAATTAATACCAGACTGGTTTCTAATCAATGCTGGCTGATCGTTAAACACTCTATTCCGATATTATCTTTGAACCCCGGAAGCGCAAAGGATTCGCCAATTTTGTTAATACTTCAAAAGTTATATTTATTATATCGTATATATTTTTATACCTACATATGTGTAAGTTGATTTACTTGTTTTGCAATAACAAACTAATAAATAAATATTTTAGGAAAATCTACTCAACCTCGTCTGTGTCCCATGGTAAGCACAGATTAACTAGCTTTTGTTATGGTTTCTAAAATGCGGATAAACCAACATACTAAGATACTTTTTTGTAAATACATACACATTTTACATATATTTGCACTGAGTGGTAATCGAACCCGCGCTTTCTGTGTAGCTGTCGCTTTCAATACCGCCCCATCTCAGAGGCCGTTATTGGCAAACAGCTGAGCAACAAAATATTAAAACTTGCTTGGAATACCTTTGTAAATTACGTTAGATTCTTTCCACCATTGAGATATGTTTCTATGTTGACAACCTTAGTCAAAACCGATAAACTTACATGAAAGTCACGTGTGGTAGCCTAACCCTATATTGAAGAGCATAAAGACACAACATTATAAACACCATGATATAATAAATTTCATAATATTTATCCAAGAGAAAAAAAAAGGTAAAAACACGTTCGATATCAGATCAGAGTTCAGCAAGGTGCATAAAAAAATGCATTCTGTTGCGCGCGTGCGTCGCTATTTATACTCATCCAGAAATAGATGTGTGTCGTTCGGTGCATTCGCATCGACACCTTTATAACTAAGGAAGGGTATCACTTAAAATAAAAGCGGAAAGAGAATTAATAAACCATGACTTCACAATAATGTTAACGGGAATAAACATGATCATACTAGGTATAACTATTACAGGAGTACCATTGTACTCGGTTAATGAAATTTAGATATTATTTGACATATTAATTTTTTAACGTTTACAATAAGTATCTATCTTTGGTAACAATGGTGTGATGGTATTAATAAAAAAATTATAAAAAACCGGTCAAGTTCGAGTCGAAATCGCGCACTTCCCTACCATTATCGTAATTAATTTTAATTTAATTTAATCATTTATTTTCGAAGAGAAGAAGCCGCGGTAGCCTATTGGTATGGGTAATGGACTGCTAAGACGAAGTCTCGGGTTCGATCCCAGGTTTTACCATGGCACACACCAATGACTTTTCGATGTTTTTCCAAGTTATGTGTGTATGTATCGCAGGTTTATAAGTGCCCGGTCAATGGCAATAGGCTCGCCACATATTACATTAGGACCTAAACATAAACTGGCGAAATGTAGGTGCTAGCACCTCTGCCGACCCCTTCGGGAATATTGGCGTGGGTTTATGTTGTTGTTATTTCTTCTCGAAATTAATATACAACTTAATATTCCGTGAATGTTTCAATCGTCTACCTATTACTGTAATTAAAATCGTACGTTGTTTGTCAGAGACCCCATATTTTTTTCTATGTGTTGTCCTGGCAGCAATAGAAATACCACATCTGTGAAAATCTAGTTATGTATGCTACTAGCAAAATAAAAGTAAATACAGTGACTTTTGCCCACAATGGTTTGCAATGATTGACTGACAGATATCGAATCGTAACTGCAGTTCTTTATACTGCGTATAATGAGCACCTGCGTGTTGCTAATTTTCTTATAGGTACGCCTACCCACCACACCTGTAGTACTTATCCTGAATATAAATATAAACGGAAACAAGTTCATACTTTTGTTTTTAATTGGATCATCATCATTATTACATAATTAAAAACTTAAAAACCGACAACACGAAAAATACCTCCATGAAAACAAAAAAAAACTTCATCGAAATCAGCTCATCCGTTCGGGACCTACGATGACACAGACAGACACACCCGTTTTTACGTCGGGGATTAAAAGTGAACATCTAAGTTCGTGAACCCAGAACAGCCTTTTTCTTGGAAAAATACTCCCTTTATTAGTTACTGTCCTTAGAAAGGGTAAGTCATTGACACAAGTATCACTCTCTATATTGATTTAATCCACTTTAACTCTATGATAATATTAAAATATGCCTTTATTGTACACCAACGAATTACCACCATGATATGATAATGCTGTTTATGATGTACATACAATTGGCGACCTTACCGCCTTTGGCAAACTCTTACAGGCAATCAGCATATTATTTGCTGCAAAATTTCTGTTATATAATGCCACCAGCTCTGTTATAAGTTCTCAGCTTCTTACTGAAGCATTTGCATAAGGAACTATCAGCTAAATAATATATGGTAACAATCAAAGCGTGCAGAATCTAGGGTTCATCTTCCGCCATATACGGACGCGACATGCGCGCCTGCGTTCACACCGAACGTGCAAGAGTGTATTCGGGCTTAGCGCATGATTACATAAGGCTAACCGTTTGTGACTCATCGATTGCTGATTTCCTGACTTACAGATTATATTACACTTCTAAATAATGTTGACCTAGTGGAAATATTACATTTTGGTTTTGATACTTGTAGTATAAGAAATGAGACTTCCTTTTGCCAAAACTTTTAAGAAAATTATACAGACTGTCCCGTATAGTTAACTTCCTACCACGGTTCATAGACCACGGTATCTGCTTACCATGAGGTATACCATATACCTATTTGCTACCGTAGTAATAGAAATGCTTAATATTCATTTGCGTCTCTGTATCACTGAGATAGAAAAAACGGAATTGGTGGTCGGTGACTACAAATCGTAACTATAGCAGAATCAGGCTCAAGTGTGATTGCGGTCCCGGGTTTGATGCCCGGTCTTTAAATTCAAATTCAAATTTATTTATTTCTTGAAGCATGGATTGCACAAAATATATTATAATAATAATAATACTAAACGGACCACGGACCCTAAAAATTATAGACCTATTACATGTCTACCAACGGTTTATAAACTTCTTACATCCATTCTTAGAGATAAAATATCATCACATATTGATTATAATTCTATAATGTCAATCTCTCAGAATGGATGTAGGAAGGGAGCCCGTGGTACGAAAGAGCTCCTTATTCTTGACATGGCCATTAGCCAACAAGTTCGCCGTAACCGAAGGAATTTGGCGACATGCTGGATTGACTACAAGAAGGCCTACGACTCTGTGCCACATACATGGCTGTTGAGGGTGCTAGAGTTGTATAAAATTGATGCAACTCTATGCACCTTTTTGAAGACATGTATGGGGCAATGGAGGACGGTTCTTCTTTCTCCAGGATGTCGTCAGGTTCTTGGGGACGGTATACCGATTAAGATCGAGAGGGGTATATTCCAGGGTGATAGTCTGAGTCCATTATGGTTTTGTCTGGCACTGAATCCTCTTAGTACAATGCTAGAGAATTCAGGGCTAGGCTATCGGTTGCGGAGAGGGGGTTCAGTTGTGTCCCACCTGCTTTACATGGATGACCTGAAATTGTTTGCCTCCAACGGCCCCCAACTGGTAGAGTTACTTACAGTAACTGAAACCTTCAGTAACTCTATCGGAATGGGGTTCGGAGTAGACAAATGTGCGGTCATGCATGTAAAAAGGGGTGGGATTGTGGAATCTGAAAGAATTCAACTTTCAGATTCTACATGGCTGAGGTCTCTTTCCGCAACTGAAACCTATAAATATCTTGGTATGTCACAAGGGTTAGGTATTACTGAGACTGTTATGAAACAGACATTGCGGGATCGTTTCTTTGGCCGCCTGAAAAAAGTACTAAAAAGTCTTTTATCAGGTGGTAACAAGGTGCGCGCCTACAATGGCTGGGTCATGCCAGTCTTAGCATACTCCTTTGGCATACTAAGATGGACCCAGACCGAACTAGACGCCCTGGATAGAAAAGTCCGGACGTTGCTGACTGCACATCGGATGCATCATCCACGGTCATCAGTAATGAGGTTGTATATCCCACGGAAGTGTGGAGGTCGTGGTTTTTTAAACGCCAAGACTCTACACAACCGTGAGATATACAACCTTAGAGAATATTTCTTGCATGTTGACGAGGATGTGCACCGAGATGTAGTGGCAATAGACAACGGACTAACTCCTCTTGCTCTGGCTAAAGAGAACTGGCATAGACCTGCAATTCTCAGCATCACCGATCGTCAGGAAATATGGAAGAGCAAAGAGCTACATGGACGATTTTATCGGGCCTTATATGGGCCCGACGTAGATTTAAAATCATCTGTGTCCTGGTTGCGTTTCGGAGATCTTTTTGGAGAAACCGAAGGTTTTATCTGTGCAATTACAGATGAAGTTGTTATGACGAATAATTATCGGAGGTATATCTTGAAGGATGGTACGATTGACATATGTCGGGCATGTCATCGTCCTGGAGAGTCCTTGAGGCATATTATTTCTGGTTGTTCTCGTCTTGCCAACGGAGAGTATTTGCATAGACACAACCAAGTGGCCAGGATCGTTCATCAGCAACTTGCTCTGAAGTACAATCTTGTAGATTTGGAGGTGCCGTATTACAGATATGTGCCCGACCCAGTTCTTGAAAATGGTCGTGCCACATTGTACTGGGATCGATCAATCATCACTGACAGGACTATTTTAGCCAATAAGCCTGATATAGTGGTGATTGATCGATCAGAGCGTCTCGCAATAATTGTTGATGTTACCATTCCCCATGATGATAATCTCGTGAAAGCCGAAAAAGATAAACAAATAAAATATTTGGACTTGGCTCACGAGGTTGTCGACATGTGGGATGTTGATTCAGCAATTATTGTGCCGATTGTCGTATCAGTTCACGGATTGATTGCCAAGAGCCTCGACCAACATCTCAAGAGGCTCGCGTTAGGCAGTTGGGTCAAGGGCTTGATGCAGAAGGCAGTACTCCTCGACACGGCACGTATTGTGAGGAGGTTCCTCTCTCTGGAGCCCTAACCTCCGGTAGCTTGGTCCCTGTACCCGATACCGGTGGGCTACTATTTTTTATATTTTTAAATATGTTTAATTTTGTTTTTTTTTATGTATTTAAAAATATAAGGAATAAGTTTGTAAATGAAATAAAGAGGAAATAATACTAATATGTATGTAAATGAAATAAAGAGGAAATAATACTAATAATTACACTACCGACGTGAGTGAACTCCCTCCTAAATCAGGAACTACGCTTAGTTAACGGGAATACTAGTAATTACGGTTACTACAATAATTTTTCACTGAAGCTTCCTTCCTTTTTCTCCGATCCTGTCATTCACCTTTCGCTCCTTCCACTTCCATTATAAACCTATAATGATATTAATTGTTATCAGATATGCTGCCTCATAATATTATTAATTGACAGTTTTGTCAAAATAATGATAACGTATCGCACAATTCCGGTCAATATGCTATAAACACAGAGAGATAACTACTGACGATTACTGTGAATAACATAATGGTCGACTGCGGCATGAGCTGTCATGGCGCCGCCGTCAGTCACGACTCCACAACACACGGAACGTGGCTCGTTAATCATTAGAGGAGCACTACACCTCCAGTTGTATTGTTAGAAGTTGGAGTCATGCAGTTAACTGAACATTCAAAGGAGCTGGTGCTGTATTATCAACTGGTAATTAAAAAAGAAAGTAATTTTAAATATCGAATCAAAACTGAAAATGAATACGCTTGGAAGGTATGTTGAACTACCTCCAGAGCCATTATTCTTGCGTTAATCCTGGCCGCATCAGATTCCAGACTCCGCTCGTTACCAGTCTTCGTCGCGGCTAAACTTCAATATTCTCCGTGAAGTGACTGCTATCTTGGCCTTTACAACCTATAGATATAGCCGATATCAAAGAACTGCAGTTAGACCAGTTGTTAAACTTTTTTCCCAACTACCCGATGTTCGTAAGACGACTAGACCCAGAGGGTCATCATCAAAACAGCTTTACGAAATCTCTAAGCAACTTGAGTGCTTTTCAGCGGTTTTGTTTCATACTTTATTATTATATACCTATATTTGTTTCCTCACTTCTTCCTCTCGTCGGCCATATAAGTGGTACCTATATTTTTGTTCACTTTACTTAGCAAGCATGCCTTCGATTATAACTTCAGTATGTTCTCATGAGTTCAAGATGATTGCCGCAATATTCAATCAACAATAGACTCCATGCAAACGCCGCTCAAGCAACATGACCAATTTGAGGAGTATTTTTAAATCTTTGCTGCCTCATTCTCTAGTCTCGAGCGTGCGAAACTCGAGATACGATCTCCTTCATCCATATTTGTGCTGGGCAAAGCCAGTTTGGGTCAAAGTGAACCCTTATTACGTACAGCAAGCCTGTTGCCAACGCCGCAATTATGGAGATTTTCTTTGAAACGACGCTAGATTCAATTTAATATGCTTTTAGATGTAGCAGTTTGGGATAGTAGGAAATTTTATTGTAAGTGCTTTACTGCAACATAGTTTGTGTTTGCTATGTTTCAATGTCGTTTGATTCCCGGGGTTGAACTTGGAAACGAAGCCGGTGTTTAAAGTTGCACTTCGTACCACTGTGCCAACGGAGTAGATAAACATTAGGTTTCTACAGGGTAGGCAGCACGTGTGTGACGCCTCTGGTGTTGCAAACGTCCATAGGCCACGGTGACCGCTTCCCATCAGGTGGGCCGTGTGCTTGTCTGCCACCTAAGTGGTATAAAAAAAAAACAACATAACATAAACTCACGCCTTTATCCCCGAAGGGGTAAGCAGAGGTGCTAGCATCCACATTTCGCCAGTTTATGTTTAGGTCCCAATGCAACAGGTGGCGAGCCTATTGCCATTAACCGGGCACTCATAAACCTGCGATAAATACGCACTTATCTTCGAAAAGCATCGTAATCATTGGTGTGTGCCATGGTAATCAATAATAAAAGCAATAAATTAGTATAGAATCAGACTAATTTCAATAATATATCACATAAATAAGCGTGCATTTGCAATCTGGTATTTGTAAGCGGAATCTAACTAGAGCACTAGGACTTATCAGTGGTGAGCCTCGTAGCCTCCATTATGGACTGCAGTTGCATTACAGTTTATTGAAATATGTCCAATTTGAAATAGTCCACAGATATGTGTATGAGGATTTGGATCAAAGGTCTAGATCTGATAGACACACGAAAGACAAGTGATCTAACTAAATACGGTATATTATAAACCGTAAGTCCGTACTGAATGGAGAATGAGAGAAGTTTCGCTTGATAGCGCTTCTGTAGATGCCTTGTATAGAGGTGAAACAAGTGTCGAGGTTTGGTCTTCGCACTTGCTGAATACAGAAATCTTTTTTACTTGCTTTCAGGGGTGCGGTTTGGCATTCCTTTCTATGACAATTAAAAATAATTTGCTGCTTCGTTTGTATTGTTAAACCGTGGGCGAGTAGTGGCTTCCCTCTCTCTCTCAATATTTATTCTCTTGTATTATATTTCCGCTATGTAACGCCTACTTCTATATCGTATATGAGATAAATATATCGGGACGCCAAATGGCCCGATAAATCAACACATTTAAGGCGTCTTTTTAAAAAGTATTTTTGCTCCACCGCCGGTATCATAACCTACTACACACATAATTAAATTGCATTTCTATAATTTCTAATCAGAATTTTTATTTATTTATCGTAAATAACGAACACAACACCATATATTATATTATTCGAGACAGTGAAACAAATTAAAATACAAAAAAGTTATGCGTGAATTGAAACTCTACAGTTGCAACTGTCTACTTTATTTTATTTTTAATGGTGATTTTTTTGTCCCGGTTTGTTTAATTGTTTCATTTTTTTCTCATCAAAACTGGCAGAAGTTAAAATGGCCAGGATAATAGTTTTAGTTGTTATGTATCTGAAAGAATTCAATATCAAATTATACAATACAAATAATGTGAGATATTTCATTACTCTATCGTACAACTATGTAGTGCAAGCAGTTCAATTTACATAGAAAGCTCATTTGAGACAAGTTACGTGTAAAAATACCGAACCCTTTTAAGGTGTTGGAATGTGTAAACATTGCTAAGAAACTATTGTTTACCTTCAACAGCATGTGCTCTGTAATACTAGCTTTGATTTTATTAGTATTTTACTTTATGAATAATGGTAACAAGCGAGAGACGATCTTTTTATTTTACATGAAGGGAAGACTGTATCCTATTTTTTTTTATACAACTTAGGTTGCAGACAAGCACGCGGCCCACCTGATGGTAAGTGGTTACCGTGACCTATGGGCGAGTGTAACACCAGAGGAGTAACACTCGTGCCGCAACCCCTGTAAGAACAGAGACATTCTGTGTCGTCAGCGCAAAAGATGTAGGATAAACCTTTGGTTTTCCCACGGACAACACAAAACCTCTCTAGTGACCTCTGGCTACCCTACTAACCACCGAAAACACAACTATTAAACGGCGATATTCTGTAGGGTGGAGGTACTTCCCCAGTCGGACTGCTCGATTGGGACGGAAATACCGTCGTGTCCTACCTCCTTTTTTTTCCTTTTATTTTGGTTCTCGACCTCTTCACAATTGCAGTGAACAATAATCGGCCGTAAAATTGATTGATACTTATTCACGGCTAGCTATTGGCCGTGGCTCTGCCCGCCTGGATGTCGGTTATCGCGTAGTGTTGTAAATTTTAGCGCTCTACAAGATTTTCTACCCGCCTCACCACTCGAGTCACATACTTTTGTTCTGTCATCAATAGTTTCCGCAGCGTGTGCTACTAAAGACATTTCAGGGCACTTTTTTACACCTTGGGTTATGTTACTTAAGTTTTAGGAAGGATCCCTAATATTTTCTAGCAATAAATGTAGCTTGTTACTCGGGTAAATGTAACTTTCCAATGAGGAAAGAATTTTTGAAATCGGCACATTCGTTTTTGAGTTTTTCCTTACAAACGTACACACACACACACACGCGCGCGCGCGCACATAAATTCAATTTTATTCCTCTATATAATAATTAGTGTAGATATGTATATGTAAATTACTATCACTACGACTTTAGACGACCAAACGTAAAAGAAAGTTTAATTAGTCACCCTGAGGTATTCCTAGAAGTTTCTAGACAAAGACGCCAAAGATATAACTTCTTTCTTTACAATAGTACAAACTTTGAAAACTCAAGTTTCCAAGTGCGAGATGGAACTAAGACTTCGACAGTTTGAAACCAGTGACTTCAAATCAAAATTTATACCAATTCATTTACTGTGGAGTTTCGAACCATTTAACTGGTAACTGATTTCACTCGTATAAGCGAACATATTTTGCCACTAATCGCCTCTTGTGACACCCTTCGGATATTCTTTCAGTCTCCAGACGTATGACTGGCTTCAGTCATTATATACCGCCCAGATATAACGTACACGTTAGTAAAGAAACAAATACATCATTAACCTACTCATCTGCAGCAGCTGTCCCAATTATTTGGGGTCCGCGCAACGTTTCATTCTCTTTTGCCATATCCAGGTCCAGTAGCACTAGCATGAACTCCTATCGAATTCGTAATATAAAGGTTTCGAGAGACCGGAGCATTGTGATTGGCAGTCTGCCTCTTGTGAACCTGTGTGCGTGTGTAGCCCGCCAATCACAATGCTCCGTTCTGTCGATACCTTTACATTACGAATTCGATAGTATTTCGTGCTAAGGCTACAGGTCTACCTATGATGTCTACGTTCATACTTGGCACGTTTTTGTACGTAATAGAAAATTCATAGAAACAACTAGGTACATCTTTTGCGCTGACGACACAGAATGTCTCTGTTCTTACAGGAGTTGCGGCATGAGTGTTATTCCCATGGTGTTTCACTCGCCCATAGGCCACGGTAACCACTTACCATCAGGTGGGCCGTGTGATTGTCTGCGACCTAAGATACTCTACCTGAGTTTCTTGCTGGTCTCTTCTCAGGAGATTTAACTACCGAACCAGCGAAAGAATCATTTTCTAATGATTTATTTACTAAGTATCCTAATTTATTATGAATTATAATATTTTTGACAAATGTAGGTACATAATTATTGTAAAACTTTGACATTCATAAGTGCTCTTTATGTGCCTAAACTGAATAAATGAAATTGATTCTTTGATTCTTTGATTGATTGAGATGTATGAAAAAAAAACTTAATGTATAGATAGCAACATTACAGAGCTTCAATACTTTGTTTTAATAATTTTATTTTATACCACTTATGAGGCAGACATACACGCGGCCCACCTGATGGAAAGTGATTACCGTGGCCTAGGGACGTTTGCAACACCAGAGGCGTCACATTCGTGCTGCTGATATAAAAGAGGGGGAGGGGGAAAGTCAAGTGAATCACTATGCTGTCAATGCAGAAGACAAAGAAGGGTTTCTAGGTCTTCCCACTGACGACACAAAACCTCTCCAGTAAACTACAGAGTTGCTAGTTACAGATTTGACATGCCCAAGTCTCCTCCGATAAGCTTTTATATTTAGCCGCCCATATGTCAACGTTTCACGTCGTTCATTGCGAATTTTAATCTTATCAATTGTTTGGAAACATTTACACTTATGCCGCATTGTACAGCCATTTGTATATGGTACAATATTCTGATTATAATTACATACGTTATAAATCTGTGTAAGTATTAACATAAATGATGACGTCTAGGGGTCTTACCACCTATTAATAGTAATCATTTTTCAATCTTAATTTATTTCCATATCGTGATTCGGACTTAAACTGTTGTCGTCAATTTATATTTCGGTACTGTATATTGTAAATCAAGTGTAAAATCTAAAAAAAACATTTTTACTCAAAATTGGCATCCCAAATTTAAATATCTAAAAAGTTTCTATAGTCTATTCCCCCCATACAGCAAACTTGTGGCAAACTATAAGCTCCACTCTCACCAGGTCCCGCTAGCCAGCGTCCAATATCACTGGTATAATAACTTTATTTTTATAACCGGCTTTACGATGCACATGCCTTTGCTTCTTGTTCGTTTTTCATTGCATATTTTTACTTGTGCAACGGGCGTGTTCCACGAAGAATTTTCAACATTCTTGCGTGCCAGGATTACCTTAGTGTTATCTCCGAGTCGTGTAATAAAGCCGGAATTACTTATTGTTCGTTTTTCGAAAAGTGGCGGGAATGAAAATATAATTTTGTGTTTTCCTGTAGTTAAAAGAAATTATTTATATTAAAATATTAAACTAAGAAATGTAAATGAACAGCAAAAGTTGCGTCGGTTCTTATTTTATCGTTTTTTTTTTCTATTACTAATCACCCACTCTACTTATGATGAGCAAATTATTAGATAATTGAAAAGTAAAACGTCACAATTGTCTATTTCATACATGTTTACTCATAATCGTAAGTTACAATTTTGACGTCTCATAAAAAGTAATTAATTTGACTAGACCGTCGACCCAACATTGAGGTTTTCCTATCGGCACGGATCTTGGACCTAAGTTGCTAGAGAAACGAGACCCTAGTGTGCAGATTAATTTGATATAATCTATGATTGGTGGATTTGAGCTCGTCCAGTACCAGCTACACGGGGTGATGCACTCAAAAACAACCCAAAAACGCGTACCTACTGCACGTATAGAGCGCATTTTTGGTCACGTGCAAACACATACACAGCCCGTGCCTACTTTGAAAAAGAGAACTTATGATAAATCGACTATTAAAATAATACACCCAGATTTTGTTAGGGGCGTGACGTCCAAAATCAAGATTCTCTGGTTTGTGTCAAATGAATTAAGATTTTAATACATGATTTGATACTCTATTCATTTCTGTTGTTCAATGGAATCTTCATCTCACAACTCAAGTGAATAGACATTCTACGTGCTTACGCACTCTTTACCATATTATGAGAATAATTTTTCCTTTTTTGTATGTGGTAACGTTCTGCCGCTTTGCTGGGAGCGTAATGAAGTGGTTATGTTGAAATTAAATTAAACCGAATAATGCTATACGTTTTCACATCAGACTTATTGTTGACAACGTGGTTTTCTCCATGATATCCACCAGTATCATTTCTAAAGACTCTTTTATGTTTTTTTTTATATATTACACGTCAATATGACTTCACCTCGCCTGATGGTAAGTTCCGCTTACCTCACAAGCCTCACAGATACCAACAATGTTATAGTGGACCTCAGCTTGGCTTCATTCATTAGACATTTTTTCACGCCTCGCTTAAAAAACCCGGCACTTATGAAGAAGAAACAATTTTCAGTGTGTACCCTGTTAATAATAGGCTTGTCCTTGGTAAGGAGGCGTGTCTCTACCTACCCTCTTCGTATGTACAGGCGTGAGTATACATTATATTACACTTCTTTATCTGGCCTTGAGATTCCTTAAGAACTGCTAGTATTAATAGAAGTGTTATTATCTAGATTGTGTTATTAGTACAACGATAACATTCATGAGTACGTATGGAATAGACGGTCAAAGCTAAACACAGATAATTTAGGTAGTGTAGACAGATGTTTATTAACAGCCCTATTTCACCGTTGTTTTTTTTTTAATGTTTTTTTTTTATAATATCACGCCTATATCCCCGAAGGGGTAGGCAAAGGTGCTAGCACCCACATTTCGCCAGTTTATATTTAGGTCCCAATGTAATAGGTGGCGAGCCTATTGCCATCAACCGGGCACTTATAATTTTTTTTTTTTTTATACTATCACGCCTATATCCCCGAAGGGGTAGGCAGAGGTGCTAGCACCCACATTTCGCCAGTGCATATTTAGGTCCCAATGTAATAGGGGGCGAGCCTATTGCCATCAACCGGGCACTTATAAACCTGCGATAAATACACACATAACTTCGAAAAGCATCGCAGTCATTGGTGTGTGCCATGGTAAACCTGGGATCGAACCCGAGACCTCGTCTCAGCAGTCCACCACCCATACCACTAGGCTATCGCGGTTACGGTTTTTTAAATGTTTGTAACCGAAATCACTAATATTCCCGCGCCTATAACCCCTCCAGCTAAGCTCAATGGCTTGTGTTTAGAGTGGGTTCACGTCAGTAGTATATGACTAAGATTCAAACCCAGGGCCTTTCGAGCGTAAGATCGACTCCTTAACCACTAAGCTACCGATCCTATTACCTAACTATTAACGCTACTATTACCGTTAAGCAGGCAATTTGTCATGGGACATTGTTTACTGTCAAATGGAGTACAGCCCTATGCTAGTCCACCTTACCTATATTTTTTTTTTCGTGCGAAAAATCCCCACGGATACCCCCCTTCTCCGCCGAGGACGGTTGGAGAGGTTATGTCGGACTCGATCCGACCAAAACGCACGCCATCTTTGGGTCTTTAGTTGCCGGAGGTGAGATAGTAGTCAACATATCCCTCGCACCCCGGCAGACCCGGCCCATGCTAGTCCATCTGGAACCCACACGAAATTTTAATATTATTCTTCCAATCAATCAATTCGCCTATTGCAGGACATAGGCCTCAACTAATGATCAAGCACCCGATCCTTCTTCCACTTTCCCGATTCCATATATTCCAGCCGCTTGCGTTTAGCAGCGTGGGTTTAGGCAGATACTGCTCTGTAGTGGTATCTTCCCTAAACACATGGTTTGACTTCTGCGCTAACAGCACAGAAACTCGCTTAACTTTCGCCCACTCCCATCGTCTTACAGTGTAAGCAGCACAAGGCCGCAGTGACCACTTTTCTGCAGGTAGGCTTGTCTGCCACCTAAGTGGTCTATAAAAAAAGAAACACAACATTTTAAACTATGCACAACTTTCATTCTCAACAACTTAAACAAAGTGTTATACTCGGGTTATCCTCTCAAAGCTGTTACTTGTAAAACCTCATCATCATTTCGTTAGCGAGTTCATGTCAAGTGGACCGAGCGTCTCCCTCACAGCCACCAACCATCCACAGAACTTTCAACCTTAACGGACAGGAAATAAAGTTCTTTTTACTTTAACTATTAGATGTTACCGTATCGAAGTCACTACTAGAGCGTAGGTGTCAAGTACTGTTAGTAGCTCTCGGGATGAATAAAAAAGTTTACGCATAATATTAGACGGGTATACCTTGAAGCATATATTATGAACCAAAAATGAGCTCTATACGTGCACTACGCGTTTTAGTTGTCTTTTTAGGATGTAGGTTAGGTCCTACGGGGGTGGACGAGCTCAAATTTACAAATCAAACATCATTCAAAACAATCCATGCTTATATGGGTCTCGTTAATTAGGTCCATAATATGTGACCCGAGGTATACTTTGGTTTTAGTTTATACGGTAGCCGTGGGAGTCCGAGTGTCCCACATTTCTGTGCGTCAATAAATTCAGTCGTATTGTCGCGCGATATTTTGTGTGGGTATTACGAAATCGTAGCAGCAGCGGCGACTTCAAAACAAACAGTACCTACTGGACCGATATTGATGTGACTTGATAATTTTGATTTATTTTACCACCGTTGGTGAAGTGTATTTTCAGCGAGGGATGTCACTTAGCTGATGGCAACTGCGATCCCGTACCTTTTTGTAATTTTCATCTGTAAAAACGCCCCATTCCGGGTTATTCCGGTTTACGTCACTAGCTGTGCGACTAGTGGCACAAAACGGATACTTCCTTTTTATACCACTGTATACCACTGACGGTAAGTGGCATAAGATTGAAGCATTTTTCATTTTTATGCCACTAGTGACATAAACCGGAATAACACCCAATTCCAACCTCATCTCTGACCAGACATAATTATTGTTTTAAACACCATTCTAGCAATATACCCAAAATCGTTGTCATAAACTAATATCAGAAACACAATTAAATTTAAATAATTGCCTTAATAGCACCGAACCGTGAAGTACATTATAATTAATATCTGTAAATAAACAACGGTGTCGTAATATAACGCAAACCATTGCTGTACCCCGCTCCTTGCTGACACCCTGTCGAAATAACAGCTTGCCGAACAATACAGTACTTGCATCAGTCATATTCTAACTAAGAGCCGTATGATTAGCTACTAATTTGCTAATAAAATTATTAATTAGTTACGTCTGTACATTGGGGATAAAAAAATAATCTTTGGATGACTATATTTATGATTCTGAACGCAAAAATACTTTTATTACATTTTTTGTTTAGTTTTCCTCGATGAATGAAAGTTCCACAATCTCAAAAAAACATCGGCAAGTTGATGGATTCCACGGGATTTGTGGCTTTGAAATAAATGTAGCTAAATGCAGCTTGTTTTCAAATTCTTAAATGTAAGATCGACCTTAAGTTTGTCGTATATTATTTGATTGAGTAGTACATTCTAGAGTAGAAATCACGCGGACGGAGTCGCATATTAGTATATTAATATTGCGTTTAATTTGCTAATCGGCTTTCAAACATCATGTTTATAGAGGTCAAAGTTAAAGTCATCGTAGAAATCTGCTTAATCCTTTCTTAAGAAGTCGTAATCATTAGATATTTCATCAGTAATATTTTTATTTGTATGAGTAGCTATTAATTTGATATTTCGTTCAATTTTGTTAAGTGGTTTGTAAAAGTCATGTTTAGGTCATAGTTCATTTACAACACGATACGCGACTAATCCATTGTCAAATTTATATGTTCCTTTTTCAAATGATGTCGTAATAATTTCGACAGTCGTATTATTAGTTGTAATAATAACTGATAAATCGTCTATAAGCTAAACTGTTTGCAAAATTCATGGTAATAGAGGTTATAGTTTAATGCGGATAATCCATTTCCAATATGTTCTGTTTTTAAATGATGTAGTAACAATTTCATCTGTCGTATTATCATATGCATGAGTGTTGAGGAAGTAATTTTGCAAAAATTATGTTTATAAAGGTGATATTCATATGACCGTACCTAATCGTTTTTTTTTATATCATCATGATACCAAGTAATTACAGATGACCCCAAACCAATTTCAAAAAAATATTTTTCACGCGTGTTTCCTTTGCCGTGTGTACTTTCCGTGTATTCATTTGAAACTTAGAAAAGTATTAATGTACTCCATAATTCATATCCCCGTATCTAATATAAAAATTTAAATAAGAAACGGAACACCGTACGTTGACATTTTTTTAAACGTGTGTTCTGTATTTGAGCCATAGGTAATATAAATGGTTATTTAATGCGTTCCCTGCCACTGCCACCCGTCGTGACATCCTATGGAGGGTGGCTAAATGATGTTGTGTTTTCTGCTGACGTAATGTCGTTTAGCTAGCATCCTTTTCGAAATATATGTTGCTTGAAACTACATTAAATGTAAGGATAAATGTAAGTATTGGCGTTAAAACGTCAATAAAATATATGTAGCGTCGACGTTTTTAAGAAGCAGAGGGCTCCGATTAAAGGTACGGTGGATTATAAAAGTTCCTGAACCCTTTTAAGGTCTATAATCTTTTGACAGCCTAAGTTTTATTTAACCAAAATCAACATAGCAATACCATAACCAAAATAGTGTTAATAAAATAAATTAGATCGATGTCTTGTTTCTTTATAAGAAAAAAGGAAACTCATACAAGTAGCAGCTCAAACTTAATTACATTAATAAATATATCTATTTTCTAGTAGCTTATAAG
Source organism: Pelosia muscerda (assembly GCA_963691645.1). Taxonomy (NCBI): domain Eukaryota; kingdom Metazoa; phylum Arthropoda; class Insecta; order Lepidoptera; family Erebidae; genus Pelosia; species Pelosia muscerda. The sequence continues at coordinate 3,098,464 of OY829104.1, forward strand.
ACTAGTAGTTATGTAGTGGCATCAGTTCATAGTTTTAATTTCAAATTATCCAGCGATGTATGTAAAGGTATATCCTTATTTCTTTGGCTGAATGTGCGTTCAAAACTTTTAAGCCTGCACGAAACACGAACGAGAGTGTGAACCATAAAGTTACTTCGGACAAGACAATACTCTAGTTTAGCTAACGTAGTATCTATTCATTAATCTGTGGTTTAGCTTGCTAAGAACAATAAGAACAAAAACAACAAAAAATGACAGACACAGAAACATGCACATGCATAATAGATACATAAGGTAGTATAATAAAATTCATGTACTGTAGTAATAGTAGAATAAACAAAAAACAAAGCTACACGCGTCGATGACGTAGTGTGATGTTTTACGCGTATGAGGCGCTTGAATTACGATCGCGCAACCTGCATGAATAGCGCGTGCTTGTGCACTCTCTATATGAGGTTGAGTACTCTTTTTCTTAATATACGGGCATAGATTGTATAAACCTGTTTGTACTAGGGTACAACACGCGTCAGGTACTCTCGTATCCGTGGCAGCCTTCATGTCCGTGACATTGCGGATAAAATGCGGGATGTTTTGGATTCACACTTGAGCACGATAGATGGCGCTGCATTTCTAGAATCTAATTTTTCATGCAAAACCAGTCGTTCTTTAATATTATACCGTTCAATATAAGCGTCGGTAGCTCAGCGGTTAAGGAATCGGCCTTACGATCGAGAGGTCCCGGGTTCGAATACTTACCATTACACTACCAATGTGAACCCCTCCAACTAAGCCATTAAGCTTAGTTGGAGGGGTTAGGGGGAATATTAGTAATTTCGGTTGCTATTTTCTTTAAAAAGAAATATCTGACAATCTTTAGCGTGACAGTAGTAAACGCGATTGCTGCGCATGAGGCGCGGGTTCTACTCCCGCTTAGTGAAATTTTTGTGAGCATGAATGTGAATAGTGTCTCCATAACACAATGTGTGTGAATCCACAACACAAGCTAAGTTAAGCTATGCTTACCAAGATAGGTCTAGGTTGCGTTGTGTAGATTGCCCTACAATATTTTTTTATTTATAAATATCAACACAGACAGAAAGATTAATTAGATATTCAAATATTACGCTTGACGTTCGTGTTCCCCATTTTGTTGATCATTTAATTATAATGACTTCGTATTAATTACGTACGTTCGTGTAAAAATGCTGTTAGGAATTCCTCGTGAAGATTATCATTCGCTTATTAACCTAGTAGTGTCATTGTCATAGCGTGAACATCTAGAACCCACATCTAGGCTGATTTAGATAAAACTGAATTCTTAGTATTTTTAATTGCTTTGTTTTAATCATGACATAGATATATGTATAATGTTTAAGCTCATAATGACAGTAGATAATAGTGGGGACAGATAGATAACTCTTGTGTCCAGAGTAGACAAAGATGTCTGATCTGAACTCTAATATTTTGGCGAAATATGAAGTATATTAACTTTAACTGTGGTGATTTCAAATATATAATATTTACTTAAAATAAACAATTAGTATGCTAACAATTCAAATCTATTCAGATTAAATAGGAACAATCCACTTGGACTTGTCGCGGGTTCAAATCCCGTTTGAATGTTCACTTTTCAATTTAAATATTTATTTTTCGATAACGGCTTACCATCTGAAAACACATTTCATCACGAACTTTCTCTACTTGTTGATGAAAAACCAACGCAACGCGATGGTATTTCATCGATAAGTGAAAATCCATCGCATTTATCTTCAGGATAGATGAGGATGCTGATCCCCAGACCCGATGATCTGCTGGGCAATGATTATGTTGAAAACTATCTCACGACTGGCAGGTATAGGAGCAATGCAATGCAATGAGTTCCAAAGACGGCGTGCGTTTTAGTCCGTTCGAGTCCTACATAACCTTCCCAACCGGCTACAGCGGAGGGAGGAGGACATTCGTGGTGATTTTTCACAGGATAAAAAATATATGCATGGACCTCTACCAATATATTAAAGGCACAAGCCAACCTCGCCTCTGAACAGCGTAAAACCTATACATATACGCACACACGAGACATTTTATTAAAGTTCGGAACCCGGATCGCAATTGTTTTTGTTAAAGCCTACCAAGTCATTAGGAAATGAGTAGGATAGTGGATTCCGAGGTTCAAAGTTACAGGGTCCTTTAAGCGGGGTGTGACAAAGTACCTATCTGACGAGGCCGTAAATCTGAGCGCCGCCATTGTAAAACTGTACATGTTTGTAATGGTTATCCTTTTTCCTAAGACTTTGCTTCCAGCTTAACATCAGGTGAGGCGAAGTTACTTTGACGTATGCGGGCTAAAAAAAATCTGCTAATACACATAAGGGCATGGCGTATTTTAACTTTTTTTTAATGAACAATATGAATGAGCACATTAAGACAAGTACGACAATACTTTCTTAACCATTAACAACTACTTATTAAGGATCGCGTTAATGAAAGACCGATTGCCTTTTCGAATAAAAAAAATCTTGATAATTTCATTGTGATAAGCCGTCCAGCGTGAATCACTAAAATCATTCGAAACTTTCTTTTTTAAACACCTACATGATGATTACAATCTTGAGCATGGAAAAATTTAAATTGGATAATTTAATACTGTCATAATTAACTGATCATTCAACAGTCGAAGGTTTGGAAGGAGGGCAATGAAGGTACTCCATGGAACGTGAAATATTTTCCATTTGATTAATATTTACTATATAACACTATTGCTCGTATGCTCGGAATCTCTTTGCTAGTTTGAATCAAAAATCAGACGAACGAAAGTGGTCGACATAGCCTACAGGATTAGCAAGCTGAAGTGGCAGTGGGCGGTGCACGTAGTAAGAAGAACAGATGGCCGTTGGAGCCGAAAGGTTCTCGAATGGAGACCGCGTGGGACGGTCTCCTGCGAGGTGGACGGACGACATAGTCAAAGTCGCGAGTACCCATAGGATGCAGACCGCCTCCAACCGGTCGATGGAGGAGGCCTATGTTCAGCAGTGTACGTCTTGTGGCTGAAATGTTGATGAATGATGATATGACACTCATACAACACTAGTATTCTATGTATTCTGACTAATGATGACCATTCTAATCTCACTATGGAGGTAAAGTAAATAAAGTTTCAAATGATTCAGACGAGGCTTAGCGGTCAGAGCATTCCCCCTGTAAGGAAAAGATCGCGGGTTCGACTACCGTCGAAGCATTCACTTTTTCCTATCTAAATTTGATTTGAACAGTCCGCCTACTAATTGCTATTCTAAATCCATTGAGTCCTGGAATTCCTTACGCCGGTAAGGACGTGTTTCCTTCTGCCTACAGTCCCGGGTCCTTTAAGCGGGGCGTGAAAAAGCATCTAATGAGGCCGTCAAGCTGAGCGCCACCATTGTAGCACTGAACGTGTTTGTAATGGTGCGACCCTCTTACATGAGACTTTGCCTTCAGCTTAACATCAGGCGAGGTAAGTCATATTGACGGGCCAGAAAAAAAATTCTATGCAAAGTAAGATGTAATGTAATATAATAATAATACTTTTGAGAGGTGGTGTTAAGTCCTCTGATCTGCACAGTACGCAGGTAATGTAGGTCACAAGCCAGACTAATAAATCAGTATCAGATATCTAGTTTTCTAGATTGTGTTCGAATGAACTGTAACGTATGTTTCTGCGGACAGTTTTGGGGCACTGTGTTATTTGAGATGTTTGAAGATTTGCTTAAATTTATATCTACGTCTATGCTGTGTGATTTTTATAATAAGAACAAGAACGAACACTCAAGATGATATTATTACCGATACTTACTGTTATCCAAGGAGGCTATTTGATGGAGGTAGGATATGATGGTATCTCTAGTACCTACCAATTGAGGAGTCCGACTGGAGAAGTACCTTTGCTATACAGAATACCACGGTTAATAATAACCGGTATAGGGTAGCCGGAACTCACTGGAAAGGTTGTATGTGGTCAGTGTGAAGATTGATACTGCTCTGTGCTGGTATGAAGACCTGCTTTATCTTCTGCGCCAACAACACAAAACCTTTCATAACCTTCACCCCCTCCCTCAAAACCAGTACGAAAGTAATAAACCTGGCGTTGCAATGTCTATAGGCTACGGTAACCACATTACATCAGGTGGGCCGTGTACTTATCTGCCACCTAAGTGGTCCAAATTGGTCAAATCAATTCATCAAAGTTAATCCCAGTACCTCGAGGTGAGTGATGTTAGAAGTTGGTGATATAAAAGCTATTTGAACCTACCTCGAAGGGAGAAATGTATGTATATGTTCCTCCTCCATTCTATCCTATCCTATATGATATAGAGCAGATGATACGACCGCATTGCAATATTTATTCTCTCTTCTCTGTCTCTCTCTCTGCTGTTACATTTTTTTTTATTGCAAAAGTCAACATATTAGACGGCACAGTACATTTTTAGGAGGTATACTCTACCTACTACTAAAACTACAATACCAAACTAACGGAAATAATTAATGCTGAACATGGTTTTCAATTATTTCTGCATTCTTATATTAAAAAATCTGACATACAATTTAGTTGAAAAAATTAAGCATAATGTTTCAAAATTTCTTTCATCTACTGTCACTTTTCATATCTGGGCCTGCTAAGAATATTATTATTTATATGTCTCAACTAGAAGTCTATTAATGATCTCAATTTTGGTTTATCACGAAATAATTTATAATAAGGTAGGCCAAAGTCATCTGCCTGCTTATTTTGCGTGAGGAATTGGTTCATCATATCGTAACAAGATTAATTTGTAACGGAAATGCGACCGAAAAGTATTTTTTCAATGAAGCTCGTTAGCGAGACATGAAGAAGTATTCTTAGTAGTAATGACATTCAAATCCCATCTAGGCATTAACTTTTCTAATATAAATCGATTTGAACTTGAATAAAGTCCAGGTGATATAAATTACTATTTCAAATGCTAAGAGACTCAAAATAATGGCCTCTACAGAAGAAAAAACTGTTATATGCAATAACTACTTGACGTTACTATCAAAAGATACTTAATGAATATTCTCTATTGTTTCCAGGTGACAAACAAAACCTCCGGCAAGGTGATGGTGCTCAAAATGAACCAGCAGCGTGCTAACAGACCTAACATGCTGAGAGAAGTGCAGCTCATGAACAAACTTAAGCATCCGAACATACTTGGGTAAGCCCTCCAAATACTTAGTACTAGCATAAACGAAAATGGGAAAAATGTAATAACTATGGCTGTTCGCGACCTTATGCTAACGTCTGTAGATATGACTCTCTTTGATCAATAAAATGAGATTATAAAAAATAATGATACAGGTTAAAGGTATCGAAATTGCTCGAAAAAATGCAGAAGATTTGTAAGTCTTTCCAGCCAGACAATGCTAGCCAGGCCATCTAATAGTAATAATGCTAGTAATGGTATTATTTCATACTGTCGATTGATGGCACTTGGAAGAACTTATTGTCACACATTATTGATAAGATAACACACTTGTACTTCTCCACGATATACCTTTGAGAATACCGCAAGACGAAACCGGTTAGCTACAATAATAAATATTGTGGAGAAGTAAAGTGTGTTATCAATAATGTACTAGTAATAGTATGCATAACACAAATCATTTACTTGTTAAATATGCAAAGTCATCTTATCTTATCTTAGGCTTCTTATCCTTTTTCCTACTAGTATTATAAATATGAAAGTTTGTGAAGATGTTTGTATGTTTGTTATTCAATCTCTCTCTATTTTTTATATATACTGGGAATATGTTCTCATGGGTTACGGAAAGAGATTTAAAATTCCACGTGGGCGAAACTGCGGTCATCAGCTAGTCATTAATAGAGCGCACTATAATCTTCAATATATTTTTTTGACAATTCAGATTTAGACCACTTTCAAGGAAATCTCAATAAAACAAGACTGACCTCAGGCAGCAGACAAACCATTTAGGTCCCTTATTCAACTTGACCGACCGTACCATAACTACACGCGTTTCTATTTGCCCACACATTTAAGTTTATTGAGATTTTACGCCAGTTTTATTTTTCATATATATAGTATACCGCGGTAGCCTAGGTATGGGTACTTTTCGATCTTTTTACCCGACTGCGCGACGCAAAGGAGGGTATTGTGTTTATCAGTCTATGTATGTATGTATGTATGTATGTATGTTTGTTTCTATGTGGCGCTCTAGAGACCAAACGCATGGGCCGATTTTGATCATTCTTACGTCAATCGATTCGTCTTAACCTTGCGAGTGTCACTAAAGACATGAAAGTAACCAAAATTCACCACAGCGACAACCAGACGCCATATTGTCAAAATGAAAAAAGAAAAAAGTCGATGAACTATGTCAAGTGGGGTGTCGTTGAATAGGTATTTTAAAATCATATTTAGGTTTCTTTTACCATTTTTCATTTTGAATAATAGTTTAGGATATATAACGATTTAAAGTTGTTTAACAAAACATTTAGTCTCGTTAATTTCCCTGGGAAGCCCCTGGCCCCTTGGGAAGATTTGATTGGTAAAATTTGAATGGGCCCCGACTGTGAGTATTGTATGAATTTTCAACTATTGGGCTTGTTTCTTTCTTTTTAGTTTACGCAGTCGGGTTTTTTGTTTTTCTTTAAATTATTTTTTATTCGAAGTTATGTATGTATTTATCATAGGTTTATAAGTGCCCGGTTAATGACAATAGGCTGGCCACCTAAATATAAACTGTCGAAATGAGGGTGCTAGCACCTCTGCCATCTCCGAAGGGGTAGGGGTGAGTTTATGTTATGTTATTTTTTATGTTAACCTATAACACGTTGTCAAGTAGAATAATACGCCAGGCTATATGCTAAATATTGTGAGTTCGAATTCTATCCTAGTTTACGTTTATAAATTAAAATTGGCAACAAAATTAACATAAAGTGTTGTCCAAAAATGTTGTATACCATCAAATATTTCAAGGCAAACTTGTTATCGTGTTGATTGACTATTAATTGAAATGAAGATCGATCTAGTTATACCTGCTAGTATGCTAATTACTTACGATTGCGTGAGTGGTACAGTGGTAGCGATGGCGGCAATCGTACATGAGTATTGGGGTTCAACTCCCAGGACGCTGGACAAGGGGTAGACAGAGGTGCTAGCACCCACATTTCGCCAGTTTATATTTAGGTCCTAATGTAATAGGTGGCGAGCCTATTGGCATTAACCGGGCACTTACTAGCCTGTGATAAATACACACATAACTTTGAGAAGCATCGAAAATTCATTGGTGTGTGCCTTGGTAAAACCTAGAATTCAACCCAAGAACTCGTCTCAGCAGTCCATTACCCATACCACTAGGCTACCGCGGCTTGAAATACAGATTGAAATACATTTATATATCACTTTTAACGCCACATCATTCATAAGAAATGAAATTCATGTTGGGCACTCGTATTACTAAAGTACTCGCAGCTAAATAACTTTACTTACGTTTTTTATCTTTCTTAACAGAAATCCAAAAACATTTTTATGTCTTATCCTTTTATTTTACTCATAATAAGTGACTTCTTAAACTGTGAGGGTCAGTGAGGAGGGTCGTGAGCAACGAAGCGAGACTGGGAACAAATTTGTAAAATTCTTTCTTCACATACAGCGATTTTATTATGGCCATCAATCCTGTCTGCCGCCATAAAGAAATGTTTACCATGTACTTTAGCGCCAGGATAAAGGATCACATATATAATATATTATATCACATACATAATTTTCATGTATAATACTGTGAGTGGGGTAAATATATCAGAATGACTCCCTCCATCATATACAATATGGATATACTGTACGGTTTCGTGCGTTAACCCTCACGGATACCCCCATGTTTAACCCCAGGCCTTAAGGTGTCTAGTAAGGTATCTCTCTCGTACCCCGGTTGACCTAGGGCTAACTCTAGATTCGACTAGACATTTTTTAAGGATCAAACAACCTGACCTATGAGCCGGTTTACTTACTGATAAACGGACGAGGCTCTGGCGCAGGCTTTTCTCTCGAATTTGGGTGGTCAGATGGCAGTCGCTCTCGTAAAAGCTGAGATAACTCTCACATACGTATAGTTTCCGGCATAAAATCAAGACTAGCACGTACAGATTGTTTTTTTTTGTTTTTTTTTTTTTATACCACTTAGGTGGCTTTTTTGTTAATGCTTAGGCTTAGGTGTTTTAATATAACCTCGGCTTGGTAGATTGTCGACTGCCGTCATAGCACCCCGTGCTATCCTCAAAACGCGTATTGCATGTATCGAGCACATATTGAGGGTCAAGATATGTGCCGGTAGCTATAAGTCAAATAATGTTCTCAGTTCCCACGGCTCGGCACGATCGCACTCGTAATAATGAATGATATAACACTTGGAACTGTATACACACAGGGATGACTCATCGGAGTCTGAAACAAGAACAAACCATGCTTCTAAGTAACTGCTATTACTGAAGGGTAGATAAACATAACATAACACATAAACTCACGTCTATATCGAAGGGGTAGGCAGAGGTGCTAGCACCCTCATTTCGCCAGTTTATGTTTAGGTCCTAATGTTGCGGTGGCGAGCCCATTGCCATTAACCACGCACTTATACTGCGATAAATACCCACATAACTTCGAAAAGTCATTGGTGTATGCCATGGTAAATCTTGGTGATTGGTGTGTGCCACATTGACTTCAGGCGGCTTCACTCGCTAGTTCAGTACGTTCCGTCTATGTTATTATTTTAGTCTTAGCATACAAACATCCTGGTGATAACGAACACAACAAAAAATAATTATCCAATTTAGTGCGGTCGTTTAGAAGTTATGCGCGTACATATATTTTGACGATTAATTTTTGTGTTTTAAATGTAGGTACTCTTGAAATTAGGCGGTTTCAGTGGGTTTTCCCTTTTTTCAACGATTATTTACGATACATTTTCCGGTTCATAATTGTTGTACGAAACGTTAAAGCACTGCGGGCTGAAATTTAATTTCTGTAATGGAACGTCCACCACATTAGAAAATATTTTACAACCGTCAGCCACTCCTGGGTATGAACCCTCTTGCATGCAACCCTTGCAGTTAATGGCGCACCCAGTCCATTCAATCTTGACTTTTTATTTGATGTGTACAAATAACATTCGGGACACGAACCAAAGATGTAAGGAATTTTTTAAGGCAATTTGCCGTTCACATAATTGTTGGTTATACTATACTTGATACTAAAACTAAAGACAACTATAGTATTATTTAAATTATTCACCATTCATCATCATTTACAAATTCATTTAAGTTATGTCACGCTACTGTCCATCCCAAGGTTGCCTGGAAGAGATCGCTTCTAGCGATAAGGCCGCCCATTGTACATTAGAACAACTGTAACTCTCACTACTTGTCCTTGGTGTTTTCTTGTATTTATTTGTTGTTTTGTTTTTGGTGTACAATAAAGAGTAATCTATCTATTGTCCATCTATTCACTAACATTTATTATTACAGATATGATAGATTTTCATCAGGTCGGCCGCGAGCTTGTCTGCCGCCTTAGTGGTATAAAAAAATATTAGACGATTTTTGTTACCAACCTATGAAACTGTACCTACCAGTTAAAATAATAATATAGAATCTGTTTTCTACCACCAACAAAAGTTCTTTTCGTTCTCTACCTGACTTATTAGCTACGTATGAACTACTCGGAGTGTTCATCAGGACGCACTTTCAGCAAATAAAGTAATACTTGGATACTTGGTAAAAATGTATGGTCTGCCACCTAAGTGGTATAAAAAAAACTAAAAACAAAATGAAAATCTATGTCATATCAGGGACAAATAGATGAAATATACTGTAACTATTAATTTAAAGTTACTAGCAGGCTACTATTTGAATAGAGGCGTGTGATAAAAGGAGCCGGATTGAGTTGTGGAATACCTTCTATCCATGAATGGGATGGATGATGGATGGTCCCCTAATACGAGTTCTAAAGTCATTTTATATAAGGTAAAGTTATGGTGTGGATTCATTTGCACTATTGGCTAGCACTATCAATGGTGCAAATGAAACTAATATGTATCGTTTGCACCAATTCATAAATAGTACAATGCCCTACTGGAATGATTTTGGTCTTATCTCAATATAATCTCAATTCAGTCACGGAGCAATCGCATAAAAATGTCAAAACAAGGCAGAGGCCCACTATCAGATAAGAATCAAATATGAGAGAGAAAAAGTATCTAGTTATAAATAAATGATATATATAGAACACTCGTGGACAAACTGGTATAAAAGTGTTGTGTTTTATCTTGTTTGGCACACTGAACTTTATGCTAAATCGATCTAGGATAACATTGATGTATGCGAATACATTCATTTATTATATTGCCTTTTAAATATGTTGCCTTAATAATAGCCTGCAGTTAAAGGGAGCAAAATATATATTAGTCACTGCTGTGTAAGGCTGTGCGCAAACGAAGAAACTTTAATTGAAATAACTTTTTTTTGTATTATTTCGTGGGATAATTTATAATGATATTAATGCTCCTGATAGTAAACTAAAGACACAGAAATAAAAGTCATTAGTAATGTTAGGTTAGACGACTTCATTAGATGTTTATTCACACTCCACTTAAAGTCCGAGGCAGGCAACAACCACACGTTCACGAAAATCATCATAATCAATTAGTCAAAATCCTCTAAAGATGATTAGACTAGATAGATGATTTTGACTAGATTGCGACCAAAGAGATAGATTAGAGACCAAAGCAAATCGTATCTGCGAGCTGGTCGACTTGCCCATTTAATTTGGCTAGCCATAGTCCGCGTAGCGAGTAGAAGTGCAGTGGAAACAGCGAGAAGGCAAACGGAAGGTAGGGTACGCCCGACTCAAGGACTCGCTAACTATGTACGAGAAATAAATAAAAATGTTGAAAAGCTCAAAACTCGAAGACGGCTGGACCAATTCGAGTGAGTAATTCTTTTTTGTTTGTCCTTTGAACTCTTTTTTGTGAAGCAGCGGGAATGGGATCTGAAGTCCACGTGGGCGTGGGCACAACTAGTGTATAAATAAAAAAGCATATTAAAATTAATATCATGTTTTTCTATCCATTAAATGAATTCTTTTCTTTCCATTACATTATATTTCCTTTAATTTTTTTTCTTTTGAATGTTTACTGCAATTTATTAATAGTATCCATAATATTTATTATGTAATCTACCACAGAAATCTGTAGCCAATACTGGGTATTAGCAGCAGTTTATCAGTTAAAGCCGTTTCCGCTGGACCGGAGCGGACATGCGGAAGTCGACCAATCACATGAATGAATTGGAGATGAGGCGTAGATTGCTACATACTGTAAATTGGTCTATTTCTGTAATTCCTCACTCGTATAAACATAGCTTTATATTTTAATATGTTAATAATTGCAAAGGGTTTTTACTATTATTGCTGTATATAATTTCCTTCGGTCGAATGTGTTTTCGTGCGGTGAATTGGTGCAAAAATACTTAAGTACAATGTCTTAGATACCCCTTTCCTACTTATAATGTAACTTATTTATAACTTGTCTTTGCCTTTGTTCTAGCGATTCTCGTAAATATTAGTATTTAACGTTGTTGTTTATATTATATTATATATATTATACACAGCCCACTGATTGACAGATAGACATCGAAACCTCGATAATAGGAATCCAGGGTTCCACATCAAGTACAGAACCTTAATGGATACCTTATAATGTTTACCCTATGACTCAACACTATTTTTTCTACATGTATGATGTATTCATAAAGGTTAATAGTATCGAGACAACCAAACACAATGTAGTATGAGGAGCAAGGTCACAAAGATCAGTAATCATTAAAAACATCATTAGCAACTGCTACTAAATAGCTATATCACTCACGAAGGTCTTTTCTTAATAGAAAAGGTTCGAAGATTTCATTACTAATGATTAAATAGAATTATTCGTCTTCGTTGTACAGACGAAAACGGAAGTCGTTAAACATATTTAAATGTCGAAATTTTTGTTCATGATAATGTCATGAATAAATTTTCTGAAGAAACATTTAAAGCTAAATTATAAATTGAATACATAACAGTTATACAGGCAAAGTACGGTCTGATCTCAATCAATTAGTCACAAACAATATTCAAATTGAGAAGAACTAACAGTAAAAATAATATCAATTACCATAATAACATAGCATGAATATCAATTTTAGACTCCAACTTATTTGCTTCCATTCATCGCGAACTAAACATCTGAGTATGACGTACGTAGGAACAACAAACTTCATTGTGACTAATTATACTTGGGGGTCTGACGTCAAAAGATCATATGTCTGACTACACTAAAAGATTATCGAGATGCTGGTAGGGTTATCAACCGTACAAATTTATTTTTAGCACAATATAGTTCTATACGGTAGTCTATGAAAGATGATTGACGAAACAGATTTATGAGGCGAGAGAGAATAGGCAATGAGCGAAGATCGATCTAGACGTACTTAATTTTATGTCAATTTGGTCGATTAATTCACACTTGATCCAAAAGCTCAAAGCTTCATTGTCATTGTGAATAATGTCATTGTCATCATCTTCAAAATGAAACTATTATATCATCCCAATGAAACGCGATTACGCGGATCTGTTCGAAGAAATCGCGTATATAGATGAATTTCGGATACGTTTCTCGTCTTCAATAGCTTTAAAAGCTACGAAAAGATATTTATAAAAGACTAAGTAGGTATACAATATTCAGAACCCGAAATTTGAATTCGAATTTCAAAAAATGGTACGAATGACCTTCTCAAATCAAACGATCAAAAATTATTACTTGTAATTATTAAAAAAAATTAAAGTGAATTCTGAACTCATTCTAGTCTCACTTCTGTTAATTTCCAATCTTAATTGTTACAAATTATGACATTGGTAACTAATGAAGAAATTAATTACTATCTATTCACTGAATATAAACGGTTTTAGTTCATATAATGATGGTAATTCTTTAAGCAAAAATAAATTAAGATTTGATCTTGGTTTTAATAGAAAAGGAAGGAACGTTTTATTTTTATCGAAGTTGATAAGGACAAGAGTATTTTACAATATATTCTTGATTTAAAAAAGTTTAAATTTGTATGTATTATTCTGAATGTCAACAGATTATTCAGAAATGTATTCAACAACGCATTACAAATCAAGCCTAAATATGTGCTTGTACCATCGAAATTGACGTTATTGTCATTGATTTTCACAATATCCATATTCTATGTGAGTAAATTAATGTAAATGTTTTCATACACATTCCATTTCACATACTATTTCCTAAATATTTGACTTGTATGGGAAATATTGAAACGCTTCTTATAAAATTGGGAATATAAAATGACTATTTATTTAAGAAACCTGACCTTCAGACAGGTAACTTATATTTTATAAGTCCTTGTTTTTTTTTTTTTTTTTTTTTATCTATGGCACGTCAATTTGACTTCACCTCGCCTGATGTTAAGCTGAAGGCAAAGTCCCATGAAAGAGGGTCACCATTGCAAACACGTTCAGTGCAACAATGGTGGCGCTCAGCTTGACGGCCTCATCAGATGCTTTTTCACGCCCCGCTTAAAGGACCCGGGACTGTAGGAAGAAGGAAACACGTGCGCCGGCAAGGAATTCCAGGACTTAATGGTACGGCAGAGAAAAGACTCACCGAACCGCTTGGTTCTTGATGGAATATTCTGTACCGTATGCGAGTGACACCTAAGCCCTGCACGCGTTGTCCTGTGTAGGAAAGGGGAGGGTGGGATTAGTTGGAAGAGCTCATCAGAACATTCACCATGGTAGAGACGGTAAAATACTGCCAAGGACGCTACATCTCTACGCATCTGCAAAGGCTCGAGGGACTCTGTGACCTCAGGACTCCCAATAATGCGGACCGCACGTCGCTGCAACCTGTCGAGAGCATCTAATAAGTACTTTGCGGAGCCATCCCAGAGATGCGAGCAGTATTCCACGCAGGAGCGAATTTGTGTCTTATAAAGAAGACACCGCTGCTCCGGTGTGGTGGAAGTTCAATAATCCTATTATTGTTTAGGTCGGATCGCCATCTAATCTTATTTATTTTGTTACCAAAACATAAACTTTGTCCACTAATACAATTACCGTAGTTGGATTTGGTTGAAATCACTTATTTAACGGCCGGATTACGATGAACTTGACCTTTTTTATTTATATGGAATCCTAAATTATTTGTCGTCGGGATGTTCTTCAGTTTTATATTTTTACTGTAAAGTTTCAAACGTTTCATCATACATGCGTTTGTGTCTTCATAAAGTATGCTCCTTAGACGAAAATAGCCAAATTATAGTGATCACTATTTGGATCTTATGACTATCAATTTATTATTGGTTCCATTTGTTTTCCAAGCAGCTTAAGTTGTGTAAACTTTTAAATTGAAAGTGTGATAACCTTAAATATTCCGCTGTTCACTATTACATCCAATGATTTCTGTGTCTGTACCGTCATTAATTACGTTGTTGTTTATTACTTATAGATGAGCACTAAACACTCTATGTGATAACGTAGAAGCCTGATATATTTCTCGAGACTAATCAACTGATAATAGTGACTTTCTACATTTATCTTAAACATAGGCTACATTTAAGATACCGCTACCTATTTCTCAGGAGAAATATGTAGCGGATTTTGAATAAGGCCATGGAATTAAGTTTCGCAGTGAAATTAAATTTAGTGTTAAAGATAACTGTTCGAGCAAACTAAGGTAATTAGACAACTTGCTTTACAACTTGTTGCAGTGTTTAACTAGCTCTTAAGTTTATAATGGCATATAAAATCGCACCTCACTCTTTTTCATACCACTTAGGTATCAGACAAGTACACTGCCCATTTGATGAAAAGTGGTCACCATGGCCTATGGACATTTACAACACCAGAGGCGTCACACTCGTGCTACCGACCCTATAGAATACTAATGACCTTCTTGAAGAACCCCATATTCTAGTAGCTTGGAAAAACCACAGCAGGGAGTTCATTCCACAGCTTGTTCTCAGACACAGTTCATTCTCAACATAAATACTAGTGAACATGTAAAAAAACAATATGGTTCCTTGTTCACCTGTGTATTCATTTATGACTTACGAGTATGTAGGAGCATTTTTAAAAGGAAAATATCCTTCACAAATTTTCTATAATGAACTAAAGTTGAAGCGATTTCCCCTCAGAAGCAGTTCACCAGATTCGCAATTTACCAGATTCGTAATTTACCAGATTCTCGATTCACCAAATTCGCAACCGACCAGATTTTGTACTATCAAAGAGAAATTGCATAGCGGTGTGTAAACCATATTTGTTAAAATGCATATTAATATTAAAAAAAAAGAAGAAGAAGTGCAGGATATAAAAAATTTCAAAAATTCATTACATTATAAAGACAACAAAAGAAATAAATAAATTCTAGCAAAAAAAAAAGGCTGGCCTGGCTGGCCTGGCTTCTTTAAAGTGTTAAATAGCCTTATATTATATAATTATTGTTCATGAATTATTTGTTAGATTTTTTTTATACAACTTAGGTCGCAGACAAGCACGCGGCCCACCTGATGGTAAGTGGTTACCGTGGCCTATGGGCGAGTGTAACACCAGAGGAATAACACTCGTGCCACAACCCCTGTGAGAACAGAGACATTCTGTGTTGTCAACGCAAAAGATGTAAGATAAGCCTTTGGTTTTCCCACTGACAACACAAAACCTCTCTAGTGAGCTCTCGTGTCCTACCTCCTCTAATTTTTTTTTCTAACTATTTTTTTTTAAATGGCTTAGTTGTAAATACAGTACCTACTATAAGCATAATGATTGTTTTTATTGGTTGTACTTCTGGTGAATCGAGAATCTGGTAAATTGCGAATCTGGTAAATTGCGAATCTGGTGAACTGCTTCTGAAGCGTTGATTTCTAATCAACTTGGGCCAATTTGCGATCTTTAGTTTGTGTCCTAATTATGTCGTCTGTCATTTCTATTCTAGACTTTAAAAAACGAAACTGACTGCAATATACATTGTTAAACTACATGATACACTGCAGAAGATAAATCTGTATAAACAAGATAGCTTGAATTCATACACATTCTCAGATAAAAGCAAATAACCTTGTGCCGAAGAGCCAGCGTAAACACCAAATTAAATTTTTCGTTTTATATTATCGTGAAACATTATAACAAGGTAACGATAGTTTTATGAAACCCATTCATGAAAATATTATACTATCAGACTATAAGGATATCTTTACCTTCAAACCAAAGTGAATCAATCCATCTGTGATGCACCGGTTCACTTTCGGTATTCTGGTGTCATCCGACAATATATTGGGAGAAAATAAATATGATGTTCAATTCTATTCCAACTCGTCTTAACTGCGAAAACATGGATTTTTAAAAGAAAAATGAAATTATTCCACAAAAGAAAGTGATAAGTGATCCGTCGTAATTTTGACACATTTCATGTAATTTCGTGTATTATATATTTCAAATGTTCTTCTATAGAGGTAAAAGCTACTTTCATTGATAACATTTATGAAAACCAATCTGCTTAACAAATAAAAATCGTTATTTGCAATTCACAATATACAGTTATCTTAATTAAGTCCTCAAGATCAACGGTATTGTGGTTATCATATGGCTTTAAGTTTTAAAAGTGTGAATTGCTGAAAAATACTTTGGTCGGAATTATTAATGGAATTTCTCCTCGCTTAAGTGTAAAAGTGAATCATAGCCCAAATATTTGCAGAGGTCAACAATGTTATGGTTTGAAACGTTGACCTACTGATGCTTTTTATCTTGTTTACCTAGTCAATGTCAACGAAATATTTTGGTGTCTCATATAGCCCAAGGCGACTATAATGAATTTTGAGGAAAACTTGGAGGAATTAATGATCGCTAAGTGATAGAAAGATATGTGTGTATTGCCCGATCAGCTTACGATGTCCAGTCTCTGCGCCAGAAACGATCCGGAGTGAGAGTCACCAGTACAGCTTCTATGAGCCTCGACCTGATCTTTCTTATCAGTCTTTTGGCCTCGTTACCCTAGCTCTTTAGGGCCTCCATTGCTACTGGCACGAAGTGGTACAGCTTCCCCAACTCGGCAGACTTAGGTGACATTTCATCCGCAAAAATTTCATCTGCGGATGAAACGTCACCCTTTTTAAATTATTAGGGGACGAATCATCCGCAAAATATTTCATCTTCGGATAAGATGTCACCGTCTCAAACTTTGAGGTGTCAGCTCATCCGAAAAATATTTAATCTAATTAACTACTAATAATAGAAAAGACAATGATAAGAACAATTTGATTTTTATATATTATACGTGAGAATAAATTATTAGGTTGAATCATTTGGTAAATCAAAATATTGAAACATAATTTTAGTTATTGTAAAAAGTTCTTGTAAAATAAAAAAATCATATGAAAACAAGTACTTAAATAATGTAAAAATAAATCACTGTAGGTTCTTCTATATAAATATAATTTAAATTGAATATTGATTTAAAATTGAATTTGAAAGAAAATATTCAAGTCAAATATATAGTATATATAAAAAATAAAAGTAAAAAGTTCTTCAATAATAATTTATGAAGTCATGTCAATCAAAAACCAATATTGTAAACTAACGTAAAAAATACCACATAAAATAAATCACATTATTATAAATCACGCAACAGTACTATTGGACGAAAGATTCTTCTAAAATAAAATAAATAAGTGTCAGTAAAAAATGTGAAGTAAATAAATATTGATGTGAGCATTAAAAAACAAAAAATTGCGACTCAGTAAGCTAACTTTTCGATGCAGTGTCCGAGACTAATTTCATTATCAATTAGTTCTCTTAAGATTTTAGATTTTTTTTCTTCTTTCAGTTAGGTTTGGTAGCTAATAATGCTATCGAATGGTGGAATTCAAGACTCAATAGGACCTTAAAAGTTACTAAACCTAACAATAATGTACTATTGAAAACTCTTAAAAAAGATAGTTCGTATTATTCCAATTTACACAGAAGGCAAGGCTATATTTCAAAGAGAACTGAAGAAAGTAAACTGAAAGAAGAAAAAAAATCTAAAATCTTAAGAGAACTAATTGATAATGAAATTAGTCTCGGACACTGCATCGAAAAGTTAGCTTATTGAATCGCAATTTTTTGTTTTTTAATGCTCACATCAATATTTATTTACTTCACATTTTTTACTGACACTTAGGTATTTATTTTATTTTAGAAGAATCTTTCGTCCAATAGTACTGTTGCGTGATTTATAATAATGTGATTTATTTTATGTGGTATTTTTTACGTTAGTTTACAATATTGGTTTTTGATTGACATGACTTCATAAATTATTATTGAAGAACTTTTTACATTTATTTTTTATTACTCAGTTTTTGTTAACTATTGTTTAATTTGACTTGAATATTTTCTTTCAAATTCAATTTTAAATCAATATTCAATTTAAAATATATTTATATAGAAGAACCTACAGTGATTTATTTTTACATTATTTAAGTACTTGTTTTCATATGATATTTTTATTTTACAAGAACTTTTTACAATAACTAAAATTATGTTTCAATATTTTGATTTACCAAATGATTCAACCTAATAATTTATTCTCACGTATAATATATGAAAATCAAATTGTTCTTTTCATTGTCTTTTCTATTATTAGTACTTAATTAGATTAAATATTTTTCGGATGAGCTGACACCTCAAAGTTTGAGACGGTGACATCTTATCCGAAGATGAAATATTTTGCGGATGATTCGTCCCCTAATAATTTAAAAAGGGTGACGTTTCATCCGCAGATGAAATTTTTGCAGATCAAATGTCACCTAAGTCACTCGGGCATACCTGAGCCTCTTCCTTTTTTTAATCTCAATAATCTTCGTCATTTCAAATCAATTCCATATTTCATTAGTCCCCTTCACCAGGTCGTCATCGGTTTATTAAAAAGTCCACTTAACTTTTACCCAATCATCTTAATATGTATCCAATGGATAAGTCTATGTACCAATATCCAACATTCACCAATTAATCTACCGAACAGTGTGTCAATATTTGCA
The DNA here is from genome assembly GCA_963691645.1 of Pelosia muscerda. Classification (NCBI taxonomy): domain Eukaryota; kingdom Metazoa; phylum Arthropoda; class Insecta; order Lepidoptera; family Erebidae; genus Pelosia; species Pelosia muscerda. The sequence continues at coordinate 3,117,599 of OY829104.1, forward strand.
GGGAGTACGTAAACCTCTGAAACTTGCAAATTTGTAGATCCCGACCCTTTGCGCCACTGTTTGTGTTGATCAAACAACCGGAGCCGATTCGACATTGTACACTGTTGCGTCACCGCCATGCGCCAGGATATCAGTTTCAAGACAAACTTTTATTGTGTTTGCTTTAATATTTTTATTGATACAATATGTTTGATCTTTGGATCCATAATCCTCTTTTTATATGCGCTATATGATGTTTATTCTTATCTACCGTTGTATCGACGGCATTTCCACTCCTAAATTCTGTATTCGCGGCATCCGAGAACCCCTACCTAAACCGGTTCTCCTTGCTTCGACCGACCCGTGCTCGAAGTCTGTTTAAGAACTTCCACCTGATCCAGGGAAGATCATGCCCAGGAGGAAGACTGTTCGACAGCGGGACAAAATAGGTTGTAAGCAAGCACCGCGCTTTCCAGGGATTTGCCGGAAGGTAGTTTCCAAATCTACTCTAAAGAATGATGAGGAGCGTTTGATGATGACTCCAAGTAATAGAAAAAGTTATGTGAACTAATATACCCGTAACCAGCTATGGCACAATTGGTGAGTTGATTAAAATTAAAATCCTGTTTTATATCCAGTGCTTCATGTATCAATTAACCCTGAACTAAACGCTAAATTAATAGCAATTCTGAACATAGATTTTAATTGAAAATATTACAGTAATTACGTAGTCTAGACAGTGAACTCTCAAGAGCGTTCTTCAAATGAAACAAGTATTTAGGTGAAATACTCGCATTCCTCTATAACAATACAAATCTAATTCCCGTGCATAAGACACTTCCTAATACCTCGTGCACGTTTTCACTAAGCAGATTGTATCTGACTCATTATTTAATATTGCCGTTCTAAAACAATATGTCTTATTTCTACCCTAAATTATGTTTGCATAATATGTTACGAAATGGAAACGATGAACCAAACAATGGCACCCACTGTCCCCCATTTCGCTCGTTTCCTGCTCGCTTATCATCGGAAATAAAAACAATGCTCGTACTGTCCGATTGTTTGCTTGGATTTTTTCTCATCTATCTAACACATCTTTGCTTTCAGACTTGTTTTGTTTAGCTTTAAATATGCCACGCTGTGTATTTAAATGCTAACTGTGAACTAAGCAAGCATGAGCATGTAGAAATTTTTAAGTCGATTCAGATCTCGAATACGTTGGCATTAAAACCACAAATGATTAATACTTGTGCGTTGCGGCCGCCGCTATCTACAATTTACCTCGATAACTGAACATTAAGCAAACTAAGGTGTCAATTAACCTTAACGCATCAGTTTTATTGCATGACTATAAAAATATTTTCCTAAGAATAACAGGCGCTACTTTCTCCGTCATTTTACCACGATTCTTGTCGATTTTTGAGTTCATCTTGTCATGAATGGAACCCTCATTAATATTTCCCTGTCAATATCTCCACGGCAGGTCTTTAATTGCCAATTTGCATTGATTATAGGATGATTACTTGAAGAGGCCTTGACATCTGTTTCATTGCATGATCAATCACTTAGTGTTATTGCTTTTTTATTTCTCAACAGTCTTAACTCCGTACTGCACAGTATCTTATATTTCAAAATCGACGTAAGTCGATTTAACATAAAAAAGATTTTTTGAATCGTTCATACATGTGGAGCATGTCTCTGCATTATGATTAGTATTTTTGTCTCCAAACATATCATCGCCGGTCACGTCAGTCTGTTAATGTAACACACAATCAGCATAATAATGATGTATACTTGTTAGCCGGGGTAAAATTAGTTCTGTTTTGTCATGCTCATGAATATATTAGGACAATGATCTAACTTCAGGTGTCTCTTCTATATCGTCTTCCATATGTGTCTGCACAATATTAAAATTAATTGAATCTATTTCTTCAATACTTGACTTTATGACAAATTTTTGTCAGCCACATTACTATAGTTGCGCCATCATTACTGCATCATCTCCAATCTATTGCCAATTACTTGCGAGACCATACTGGTTTGCTTCACATTGCGATCCCAATTTATTATAACAATCGGTCTTCTAATCAGCGCCGTGCATTGACCTTGATATTTCGCCTAGGAGAACATCTACTGAATGCATCTGATTTTTGTTATAATATCAGAACTGGATTAGGTCTATAAAACTTTCAATCATTCATAAATCGAAAGACCTTGAATGTAGTACTATGATAAACATTATTGGTAATACTCTTGTTGTCAATGGTAAAGCATAATATTGTGGTAAGATTATAAGTCCACTTCAACGTGCACTTTCTGTGACTTTTCATGGTCCATATAAGCTTTTTAAGTTAGAATGGATGGGATGAGATCACTTATCCTGAGGGAATTTTCGCATAAATCTGTATTTTTTTAAGATTGACACGAAACTTAGTTTCCATCATGAGTTGTTAGTTAAAATATAATGTGAATTGTAATTTAGATCGATATTTATGTCAGCATCTTTTGTTTTACCTAACATTGGTAGAGATTGTTTACAGTTGGTTAGGGTTTGTAACTTGAAGATTTTTCCAGGATTTGAACAATGAGCATTGAAATAGTTCGATTTCCTAACATTAATTTAAAATTAATTCCAATTGGTCGCTTCACTTAACGTGTTTTTGAAAGATTCTCACAGTACAATAAGGCCGTTAATGGCATTAGCTCATTCAGTCGTATTACTTACTTTAACCCTTAGTGTACAATAACGTAACATTTTTACCTATTAATATTGTCGACATACGACATGAACAAACCTGTATCCTCAAGGTAGAAGCTAAACTTATTATAATATTGAAAGAAAAACAATTCGTAAATACCTTTCACATTTGTACACAATTTGTCTCTTACTGATTCTCCATATTTGGAACTGACCTTTTGGACTAGCCACTTGCCCGAAGTTATTTCAAATTCTGAGTCTTATTATATTCCAAGTAGTTGTATACATGAAGCAATATTGAAACTGCCTTTATTTGGTATAAGGCACGCTTTTGGAATCGTAATCTATACCCATTGATTTTATAATAGTTCAGTAGCGGAAGATTTTGGCAAAGTTTCGATTGCAAAATCTTTTCTAGTCGGTATTATTTTGGCAAAATTCTTTTTTTATGACACCCAAATATTATTCCATACACCTGTATTATTCCCATACATTATAAAACAAGCCTTTTAAACGTGGGTAGTTTAGTGGTTAAGGAGTCGGTCTTACGATCAAGAGGTTTCCGAATTCGATTCCTGATCATTACACTACCTACCGGCGTGAACTACCACTCCTAACACAAACTATTCAGCTTAGCTAGAGGGGTTAGAGGGAATATTAATAATTTTGGTTGTTTAATTCTTTTAAAAAAAGAAACAGTCTATTGCTTTAAAATGACCAGAAAAAAAAAAGTAACTATTGCCTCTCTGCCCCTGTGGATGTCGGTTATCGTGACCACACAAAACCTATGTCCTTTCCCGCTGTTTAATCTATCTCTGTACCCAAATTTCATAAGAATCGGTTCAATGATGAGTGAAACACACCCGCATAGTTACTTTCTCATTTAGAGAGAGAGAGAATATTATGTAGTATGGATAAAATTACCTCTCTAAACGCGACTTCGGCGGATTCAGGCTGCTGGCTAATTTAACACAATCATAATTATTAACAGAACAATTATTTCTACCTTTACAGTTTCATGGGTGTCTGCGTCCATGAGGGACAGCTTCATGCACTAACGGAGTACATGGAAGGAGGTTCTTTAGAGCAGCTAATCTTGAATGAACCGCTGGAGCCACTGCCTCAGCCGCTGAGGATCTCGCTTGCGGCGGACGTTGCTGACGGCATGATGTACCTGCACTCCCTCGGTGTCTTCCATAGGGATCTTACTACTAAGGTAGGCATGACTTGTATACTGCCCTGTCCCTGCTGGTGGATATCAGCTCGTTCACTTTCGTAGATCATATCCTTAAAAAAACAGCTAAAAAATGCGTATGCACATTTTGGATTTTTGAGCAAAATTTTGGGCCATAATATATGGCGGTACTAACTTGGAAGAGGACAGGCATCTGCTTGTTCTGATTTATAGACGTCGTCGTCGTCCGCCAAAGTCGGCGAGTGTGGTTATATCGGACTCGAACCAACCAACAACCGCACGGCTGTCTCGAAAGGTGTGAGGTAACCTCTGGCGTCTCCCTGACTCCCTGTCGGACCTTTGGCCTAATATAATTTGGCAGTATCCTCAGCCTGTCTATTGTACCCAAGTAGACAGACCCATTCACTGTGTACAGTGCATTTTTAGGGTCAATCCAACCGGTTCAAGTCTCGCTCCCGGAAATATCGACATTATCTGTCAAAACCAATAAGCTAACACCGGGCTTCAAATATTGGATGCCACTTGGAAATCGCTAGGAGAGTGATGAATGCAGTCAAAATGTAAATCTTTCTACCAATATTAATGGTATATTTTTTATTTGTTTCCAGAACGTATTATTAAGAAAATATGGTGAAGGAAACTTTATGGCAGTTGTCGCTGACTTCGGTCTTGCAGCCAGAATACCTCATCCTGTGTAAGTATTACTTTGTACTAGTGAGCTCACTCTAGGTATGTTTTAGAGAACTGGCCATTGGCACTACGCTGTTCGTGATTGCGTACAATCCGAACAAATCCGGGGCTATAGACGGTCATAATGGCATAGCACTGAATTCTCCCAACTTAGAAGAGAATTCTAGAGAAATTCTAAAGGGAGAGCTCTCTTTCTTTTTCGAGGTCGAGTCTCTCTTATTTAGAATGAGACTCGACATTGAAACTTATGAATGCTTTGCTTCATGCAAATATACTTACTTTGTTAGTCAGTATACACGGTATTTTATTAATTACCATAGAAAATTTAATGAGGTATTAAGTACTCTACACGTGCAACTATCCGTGTAGTTAAACAAGCAAAAAAAAAATGTCAATATTAACCCTAAAATCACGTAATATTTGTTCATAGCGCAGAACGCTCACTTAATAGTCAGAAGCATTCATTCCGGTTAAGTTATTTCATTTTCTTTAGTAGATAGGTATCTACCAGATGATTAAATAGAGGGGATTCATTCATTGATATAATATTTACTAATCGTGCGTATAATAACATGGGGTCAAGAACTTATACAGGTATTTTGAGATTTTAAAACATGTTTTTTTTTTTTGTATGGTGAGGTATTTATATTATCTACGCTAATATTATAAAGAAGAAAGATTTGTTTTTCGTTTGTTTGTTTGTAACGAATAAGACTCCGAAACTGCTGGACCGATTTCAATAATTTTTTCACTTATGAAAACTACAATATCTAGAAGTAACATACCTACCTACCTACCAAGGGAGCGGTGCAATAATCATAAATTTCAATAGATTTGGTAGATACCTATCTATATATGAGCGCTAATATTGCTAACTATTTCCGTTGTGATGACAACAAAGAGAAGTAGTACAGAGGCAAGTTGAGAATCGATTAGAGTCGTACAACGCGATAATCGACATCCACTCGGGCGGATCCGCGGGCAACAGTTAGGTTTATATATATCCCAAAGTTTCTGTGATACTTAAAAACTATTTTAAGAAAAAATTGTATACAGTTTACATGGCTACGACTGGAGTGTTGAACGATTATAATCATTTAGCCCCACATTAATTGGCAAGCGTACCATCGTACATATTTATTGGCGGTGTAACGGTATCTGTGAGGCACGTCCATATGTCCGCACAGAATCGATTAGAAACAGATTCAACATGGTTACCGACACGTTATTTGATGGTCGAAATACTAAGATTATCGTTGGTTGATGAAAACTGTCCAATTGTGAACAAGTACCGTACCGCGGTAGCCTAGTGATATGGGTAATGGAGTGTCGCGGTTGCCTAGTGGTATGGGTAATGGACTGTTGAGACGAGATCTCGGGTTCGATCCCAGGATTTACCATGGCACACACTAATGACTTGTCGATGCTTTTGGAAGTTATGTGTGTATTTATCGCAGGTTTATAAGTGCCCGGTTATTGGCAATAGGCTCGCCACCTATTACATTCTAAACATAAACTGGCAAAATGTAGGTGCTAGCACCTCTGGCTACCTCTTCGGGGATATAGGCGTGAGTTTATATGTTATGTTATGGTATCAACGTTGTCATACAGTTGGTCAGACGTAATTACGATACTATAAGTACGAAGTGTGAAGAATGCTCTAATTCGTTGCGGACGAAACAATTGTTATCGTACTATTACATACAGTCACGGTTCTTTCCCATTGGGGTACGCGTTTACCACATTTTGACATACACTTTTCGCTTCTTCTTACATATTTTCATCATACCTGAATGCTATCCTAATATTACCTCTCTTACCTTAGAAGTGTTCCCAATTCCATCTTCTCTACTTGCACAAACTGCGTTTTGGGGCTGGATTTTCTCTCGAGGTAGGGCTTCCGAGAGTAGCCGCTACCCTAAAAGCCAATAAAAGAGTCCGTGTGAGAAAACGGACTCTGGACTTCAAAATACAAACTTTTGTAGTAACCGACATTGATACTCGGCTGACAAAGTAACTAAAACAAATTAATAAACATATTTAATCATTAAATTACAATTACCACATCTAAGAGAGAACGTTAATTTAACAATTTAACTGTCACGAGTATCTCGTGCACGCTTCAATGATAGCGAGCACGCAATTTTGCGTGCAAACGCAATATTCACTATTAGTCACCTTCCAATCATTATTCACTGCTCAATTTTACTATTACTTTACTGCGGACCAAATTACTTGACTCCCCTTGACTGAAACGTTGTTAATGGATGTTAGACATATTCTTTAGTGTAGAGGAACTGATTTTTGTTTTTTATTCTTACTATTATTATGCGCACTGTATAGTATATTCAAAGTTCTTCATGACAGTCGGAAAAAGTCGAATAGTTTATACTGTAGGACATAAGCAGGGGGAATGTTCTAACCGCTATATTTAACACACATTAAACTATTAGTGGGCAAGTGGGGTAAGTTCATTTGTAACTCATACATTTTTTTTGACTTCGACTTTGGATGTTTCAGAAACGGCTACAGGCTCCCGAGTGTGGGCTCCCCGTGGTGGATGTCGCCCGAGTGCCTGCGCGGGCGCTGGTACGACAACCGCTCAGATATTTTCTCGTATGGGATCATATTGTGCCAACTTATAGCCAGGGTGAGTACATTTTAATTATTTTTTTTCTGAAATCTAAAATGACGTATTTGGATTTTGAAATCTAGATTTTGCTAAATCCAATGAATGAAATCTGAAACTGAAATTGATAACATGAGCTTATCTGTGTGAGTGCACTGAACCGAACGTACTGAATTGTTGCTTTGTGTCACAGGTGGACGCCGATCCAGACGTGCTACCCCGCACGGACAACTTCGGCCTCAACTACATGGCGTTTGTGGAACTATGCGAAGAGGATACCGTGCCTGACTTCCTCAGGCTCGCATTCAACTGCTGCATTGTAAATAAAACCTTAATCATATAGCACTATAGTTGAATTTCTCTCATGCCATGTCATTTGAAAATATTGTTTATTTCAGTATGAGCCAAAAGCGCGACCACTATTCCCAGAAATAGTGAATAAATTGGCAGAAGTTAAGGAGAGCCTGGACGACGCGCCCTGGGGCTCCCACAGCACTATCAATAACTTCGAAAGGTACACCAATATTTAATTTTACTGCTAATTTGCTATCGGTTCCACGAAACTAAAGGTTAAGATAAATTTAATTAAAAGTCATATATAGCAATTTGCCCTAAGGCGAACATCTAATAATATATTCTCCTTAATTTACAGTGAAGAAGCAGATTCATCAGGTCCACGCTCCTGTCCCGGATTATCCGCGTGGCGACGCCCACAACGATTGAAATCAGAAGGTAGTCCGCGACGTCACGATCACGATCCACGTAAGTTGTATATACGTAATATAAAGAAAAGATGACCCAGAGTGGTACCTTGCGGGACCCCTTTACATATTGTACTAATAACATAGTCAGTATTGTAGATATAGTTTTAATTACAGTATTATAATTTATAGTATTATTATTAGTATTATATTTATATTGTTTCAATCAATCAATCAATCAATCAGCCTATCGCAGTCCACTGCTGGACATAGGCCTCTCCTAGTGTGCGCCACTGCTCCCTATCCTCTGCCTTCCGTATTATATTGTTTACCAAAGCAAAATGCAAGAAAATCCATTAGTTTGTTGCTAAAATACATTTTTTTATTTTATAATCGAAGATATCAAAAGCGGCAAACAAAATTTATTCGGTACTCATTCATAGTGCAACATCGTCGATCACTATCGGAACTGGAGTGGAGCGCGGCGGGCTGGGAGGGCGGCGCGGGCAAGGGCGCCGCGCACCGCTCCGCCTGGGCCCTCGGGGCCCCGCCGCCGCCGCACCCCGCCGGGGGGGCCCCGCCGCGCCTCGCGCGCCTGCACCGCCTCGCGCACATCATGCTGCTGCGCGACGCGCACGCCGCGCCCGCGCCCGCGCGCCGCGCGCTGCACACGTTCCGCGGCGTCAAGAAGATCCTGGAGCCCGGCCCCGGCTCCGTGTCGTGCGCCGAGCTCGCCTCGCCGCCGCGCGCCGCCTCGCGCGCCCTCGACGTGCCGTCCGACGACGAGCCGCGCGCCGCGTCGCTGCCGTCCTCGCCCGCCCTGTCGCGGCGGAACAGCCTCGATGCCCGGCCGCGGCCCGACCTGCGGCGCCGCGGCTCGTGCGAGTCCGGCATCTTCTCCGTGGCCAACGAGGAGCTGTGCCCGCTGCGCGGCGGCGGCGCGCGCGCGTGCGCCGCCGTGTGCCCGTGCTCGCTCGTGGGCTGCCACCGCTGCTGGTGGTGGCGGCGCGACGCGTCCGAGCGCGACGCCGACGCGGCGGGCGCGGGCCCGGCGCGCGCCACGCTGTGCGCCGACTGCGTGCGCGCCTACGACCGGGCGCTGGACGCGCGCGCGCCCCGCGCCGGCGCCGCGCCCGCCGACGGCGCGCCGCCCGCGCTCGACGCGTCGCCCTTCCTGTGCGGCCGGCCCGACGCGGACGCGGCGGACTCGGCCGAGTCGGCGCCGTGCGAGTACCACATCCTGGCGCTGTGCTGCTGCGAGGAGCGCGACGACGACGACGGGGGCGCGCCGGCGCGCCCGCCGCCGCACGCGCTCGCGTCGTGCAAGCGCACGTCCAGCGTGTACACCGACAGCTCGGAGGACGTGGCGTCGCTGGCCGGCTCCGACAGCCTGTACTGCGACGAGCGCGTGCCGCGCCATGTGCGCTCGGCGCAGATCGGCAAGATCGTGGAGTACTTCGAGCGCAAGGGCGCCGACTTCACGTGCGAGCGCTCGGCGCGCGGCCACTCGCGCTTCCGCCTCAGCGCCGCCGGCGAGGCGAGGCGCTCGGCGCGAGACGAGGCAGTGCGGGACGAGGCAGCGCGGGAGGAGGCAGCGAGGGACGAGGCGCCGCGCAAGGGGACGCACGTGGCGCAGCAGCGCCTGCAGGTGTGCGAGGGCGCGGTCCGCTCGAAGCTGCCGCTGTTCGACAAGAAGTCGTAGCGCCGCCCGCGACCGACTCCCCCACAGACATTTGAACGACCGCTGGACGTCGAGCGGCGGACGAACTTTAGCTTTATTTGACCGCATCGGAGATGATTCCGTCGTATCCTATGAGCCGTGACTTCCGTAGTGTTTACAGAGAATATTTTTACTGTCGATGATCACGCGCGAGGGACGGTCGACGTTGGCTCCGTTCAATCGCGGTAGATACACGTTCAGTATTTTCCAAGGCTAGTGCCGATCGTCGAAGAGTGACGTGAGCGGTACGACGGCGCGGGACCTGTCGGTCGACGCGTGACACCTCTACCGTCGAGGCGAGTTGTTTTTTGACTGATTGTAACTTCGTACTTTATTTATATATGTAACGTACTAAGGGCGAGAAAATTGAGATTAGAAACGGGGTTGTAGATTGAGGATTAGTCGAAATTATCGGTGATTATAGTCAATGTGTGGTTGAATAGTCTTTTAAAGTGTGGCCTATCCGTATATTATGTAGGCCTCTTAGTCTCCTTAGTCTTAATATATAACGCCGCGGCGTTCTGAACTTTCGTTTCTTTAACAGATCGGCGGAAATACGACTTGTAAATAATTAATAATTTAGGTTATGTTTCGATAACTTCATAATTTATTTTTTATGTTTCCAGTATTAAATATAACTTGCCAGTTTGTAACTAATTTAAGTTGTAAATAATTTATATTTACTTAAGTCTACTGGCATAATAAAACGAACTAGGTTGGCTATGAATAGTATTGAGCCTAACACTAACAGTAGAACACTGATTTCATTAAAAATATATTTTTATTTTGACAGTGCAAATATTCATTCGCTATATTTCTTTAATTTACGACAAAGTCATATTATTTAAAAAAATATTATTTACTTTGAAAAAACTTTTAATATATATCTTTATCGTACAATATACATTATAAATTATATGTATACTCATAATATACGGGCCATTATCGTCCTCAAGTTATATATACATAAATATACAATCGAGTGTCACGTTACTTGCTAGTCTCTTAAAACGCGTCACTTTTCGAAATCCGTCGTATTAATTATATTAGTACATAATTATAGTGAACTACTTACACGACCGACACCAAACGTGTTACTTAAGTACGCTCACACACTGTATCTGCGTGTGCGCACTTAAATGGACCTTTGAAAATATATAGAAAATTATAAATCTCTTTATATCTCTACTTACTGGTGACTGGTAAGACGTCAACCCTTCTAAATGAGGTTACCCAAAACTAAGGAGGAAATAAAAGGGGAATACAAACCCTTTTTATACCTACCCTTAATACTTGATTCAGATTTCTAGATAAAAAAAATATTATAAACAATTATTTGCTGCATTTCATAAAATTTTTGAATTATCTAGAATCGTCTTAAGTGCTTACACGCAGTTTGGATGATTCACAGACGTATTTCGTGTACAATCGTAAATACTGTTCTAGGAATTCTACCATCCAATTTCTACCATCGCCGACAATTATACGTCTGGCAACAAATCCGGTTTCGTAAGAAATGTGTTGATAATTGCTATGAATATACATGATCCAGACATGATAGGGTTTGAATAAAAATACATTTATCCTAACGGCATTTGCTGTAAGATTATTTGAATACCGGTATTGTAATACCGACCTTTCGAAAGTACCCATATTGAATTATGACAAAAGGACAAATAAATTGTCTAGTTTGGCAATACGCGCTGTTTCGTTTATAGCTTATGCTTTGCGTACTTCATGCTTTGGTCAAGAAGAAATAACATTATAAAATAGCTACGGAAAATAGGAGAAATAATGCTCTTCTACATCTTATATGATTGTCATGAACAGTAGAATTGGTACTTCAATATGAATGCCAACTATGACAGAACTTTCCTGACCTAGCAAAGAATTTTTACAAATTCAATGAACAAATAATAATTGTTACAAAAAAAAAAAGAAAAAATGATCGTTAATCTGTGAATCTCCAGAGCGCTTCCCAACCCTTTACTCTTAACAAAATCATAATGTACAAATATGTGTCAAAAATCAGACCGAACTATAGAAAAAAATGTGTTGCCAGTCGCTTCGCGTATTTCTTAGTAAATAATAGCTATTTTCATCAACGTTGTCGTAAAATAGTAGAAATTCAATATACGAATTTTGATAATGGCAACTTGTTACATTGTTTATTTTTTCTGTAGTTATATGGATTAGTTACTCTTTTCATTACGCGAAACGACCGCCAACATAAAATACGTTATAATAATATCATATTTTTGTAAATACAGTATTATCGTGTATTTAAACATCAGCATCATCTTATAGTATATTTTACTTTAAAATCATGATTATATTATTAAAATCAGGGTATACATGGTGTAAATAGAAAATTTGAATATTAAAAACACGTGGATTCTGTAGACTCCCGCGGTATAGATATCAGTGCCAAAAATGTAATTGCAATGAATATTTTTTTTAATGCACAATATCGTATTGACTCCGTCTTTTAGCTCGAACTGGTTACCATGTCATGAGTTGTTACAGTACTGCGATATATCTATAATCAGATCAACGGAAATATAATCAGAAATCAATATAAATAATGCACCATATGTCTGATATATAAAATATATAAAATAGTCAATAATTTATGTCATTATTGACTTAAAAAGTTAGGCATAAGCAGTATTTAAACAAATATGCCAAAACAGTTCCTGCAGTGTTGCTATATAAATATTTAAATAAGATATGGTACGATTTATATTCTCGTCCGTTCATAAGAGAGCGTGTGTATTACAGAAAGACGCAGTCAATCACGACCAGATTGAGATATCGAATTAGTGTTGAAACACTCTTAAATCATACGAAAGAGCAATTACGTGTCCGTCCATTACTAGGCGATGATATGCATTTTATCACTGGTAGCTGTCATCTCACAAAAGTTACACCTATTCTACCATTTAGTAGGAAATTAGAGGAGCTGGCAACTGTGCGCAGCAGCGTTGACGTCATCGCAAAGGACGTGATCTTTTTCATTCTGAATATGCCATAGGTAACGTTCGCTTGTTTTTATACATATTTTTCTATAACAACTCTTTTGTCGCAGCTAACGCATTTGAGTCCTTATTTCAACAGTAGTAAAGTCAAAATTCATGTGTAATTACTACTATACTTATTGCATTTCTATCGGCAGCTCGCTGGTCATCAACACGCTCCTTTTGTGTTAAGGGCATACACGCAATGTGATACATGTTAGTGACCTTTGGGCACTACTGGCCACAAGACTGATAGGGATTTACTTAGCAGCTTATTTTGCAGCCGAACTGTCAGAGACAGGTACTAAGAGTTACAAGATAGTGACAAGTTTACTAGTTTCTTTTTTTAAAATGTTTTAGTGAAATACTGAAAGGGCAATGGAGGCTATATATAATAATTATAGATAAATAAGGTAACAATTTTTCAACTGTAAATGTAGAGCGAGGATGAATCAGCCGAAATTGACACTTTGTTTAAATAAAAACTGTGTTAGGCACTACATGCTTTTCAACTCAGTTATGCAAAAATATCTTAGATATAGTTCCCGGTATATATTTTGACCCTATAGTCGCGAGTATTGGTGTGATATAAGGTAGGATTTGTGAATTTGAGCTCTTCCACCATGCCACCCTCAAAGGTCATCCTAAACGCATACTGCGCATGTAGACTAGGTACATTTTGTGACTGGAGCCAATGTATATATGCCGGTAACTATACCTTAAGACTAATAATTGCACTATCTTGTAACTGTTAAGTATTTTAGCTTTCATTATACAATTTTACTCAGCAGGTTACTGTTATTATATGTATTAAAACGTTGCTGTAAATAATCACATATTTAGTAGCCGATTGTATTTAGTTAATCCACATTTAATAATAATATACATATGTTTCTTATTATACATTTTAACTGTATAATATCTGCTTATATATATTTTTATCACTAATAGCAAAAGCATTAAAAGTGTCACCTATGATTATGATAGAAAATTTTCTTTAATAATCAAATTATTTTGGCTGGAAAAGAAAGAAAAACTGTTTCATATTAGAAGTATAAATGTTGTAAAAAAACTTGAAGTGTATTTAAAGCGTAAAGCTACAAAATGAATTTGTTTTGATCATTCACGAAGTCAATATGTTTAAATTTTTGTATACCTGAATACGAGAATCGATTTACTCCTTTACAATTAAACAAAGATAACTCTATAAAGCAATCTAATCGAATCCTATGTCGAATTGCAATCTAAGCGTAGTAGGTATTCCATAAATATGTATTATCATGTCAAATAAATCTATCTACAGTCGACAGAAGAGATACAGTATCACTTATTCAAACAACGTTGTATGTAAAAGCGGTAACTATATTTTTTTGTTGACTGTACAATAATATGGTTGCGCAATATGGCCCTGTGTCCGCAATATGGTCACGCAGCTGTTTATTTCTAAATATTAGGACCCCTATTTTAGTTAGCATGACTAAACCATTGCGATTACAAAAACTGCCAAATTTTAAAATTTAATGAGTTTTTCATTAAATTTAATGACATCGTTTCCTTAACTCTACACGATACCATTTTGTACTTTAATCGTATAGACGTTAAGTCTGAAATGTAATGGCAATTTTAGTAATATCATTGGTTTGATTGTGATTGACAATTACTAGTTTCGGGGTCCAGCTCCTGTTTGACCATGGTATGTCTGTCATATTACCAGCTAATGCTGAAAGCTTTGAAGGAAGAATAAAACATAGAGTAGTTGTTACCTCCAATATTAACCAAATTAAAGATGCTTCGTTGAAAGACGATTTGAAAGAGTGGATTTACCATTATTTTTGTACTCGCCAAATTTGATGACCTCTGAACATATAGGCAGTCTCGAGACTCAACTGTTACTCAGGCACCTGCAATAATGTGTATACGTTTTAGAACTTTTTCACATTAAACTTGTCAAAGTTTACCGTTTCATGTCATAATGTTGACTTGTCATTTATTATTGTGACAAGGTTCCAAAGTGTATACGTATTATTGCAGCTGACTGTACCATGCGACAGGCATGGTACATGTGAGTACTATACTGAAATACAGACAAACATTATTTTAACTTTTCTGAGTCTTGTCTTGTCTTTATTTAAACAATGATATGACCATAGATATAAATATTACTAGCGTTAATAAACCCACAGATCATAACCGCGTTACCGAATTTAAAATGTCAGTGGCAGTGACTGACATTTAGTGTAGAAACATTGACATCACTATAATATCTATTTCTGTCAAAGTTGATAAAAGTTTATAAAAAAAACGGTTCGTATACTTTTACGTATATCACTCGCACACTTTGTTCCTCTAACTATGATCAGGACGGTCTTCAAGTTTGGCGCTACCTCCACTACTCGTGTTTTATCAATCCCTAACCACACACACACAATAATATTGACAATAATATTGTGTATTTACGACCCATATTGCGGTCTTGATCAATATTATTGTGAGTGTGCGGTTAACCTAAAGAAGTTAAACAGCATAAAATTGTTATTAATAAATTGATTTAAAGACTCACGGAAATATTGTAATCGTTATGTGACAAAATTAATAAATCAATGTAATCAAAATTCTCTAGATATCATATTCAATAGATATCAAGTTTGAAAATTGTCTTAAATAGTAAAAAGTTATAGATTATATTGTTTATTAATTGTCCACCATAATACCGAATCTAATCTGATTGATGTCTGCAATAAAAACATTTATATGTTTCTAATTTTATTAGTGAAACATTTTAAAATGTAACGTAAAAAATAATAAAACGATTATGAGCTAGATTGAAAAATGTATAGGGATATAATTTAAGGGCTTGTACACAAAACTGCAATGCAACGCGATGCGATGCGAATCAACGAAAAAATTTATCGAAATAATTGTTTTGCGAACTCGCATCGCAACGCATCGCAGTTCTGTGTACAAGCCCTAAGTAAAATCCACTCGCAAAGTCAAACAGTTTCGAACTTATCGTTGCATTGTAAAGCATAGAACAAGAAGTGTAACTTTCTTTGAGATAATACGAAGCACTGTTTCAGCACTAATACGGATAGCCCATACGTGGATTGTACGCTTAGAGCTATCTGATGGGCTAAAGTTACACCACAATAAGCATATCAGTTTCAAGCATAGATAATTATTAGTTATTTTGTTTATATTTAGGTTTTAACTAAAGCGAACTTATGTGCGATCGATCTATAAGTATAAAGGGGACTATAAAGACCCCAACATAAGAAATTCCACTAAAATGGTTGTCTATACAACATATGTGTAATTTATTTATCGCGCCAATGATTACGATTAAATACACGCCTTGTGTAACTCACATTAAGCGAGAAAATACTCGAACTGAATTCTCTGTTATCTACGGCCTCAACTATTTATAAAAAAAAGATAACAGGGATTCCCCCTCACAAATTAATAATTCAACATAACTGACGTCCATTTTAATGATATCCTTTGTTAAACAAGGAATGCATTATTATTCTTTGTCATTATTATGTTAAAGATACATAAAGACCGCAGTTGCCGCTGTGGGTAAATATTTAGACCGGAAAAAGTGAATTCGTTGACGGGACTCGTACCTACGATCTTTGCTTTGCATGAGGAATATTCTAACCGCTGAGCAACTGAGCCACGTCCTGAGGATTCGAAATTCTCGCCCCATATGGTTGTATAGGAGAATTCTGAATGCTAAAGATTTGGCTCCGTGGCTCAGCGCTCAGAGCATGTCCTCTGTAAGGGATCTTCCCCTATCGGGTTCGGGTCTCGTCGGGGCATTCGCTTTTTACTTTCTAAATGAATTGAAACATCGATACTGTTATATTTGATTTGAAATTCAATTATATTACACTAAAGCTACGTACAGATGGTCGCGCGCAAGTTCGTATATAAGTTTCGTGTAAATAACTCCTAATGTTCCTTATTTTTAAGGCACTAACGGTATATTGTAGAACATTTTCTTATACGGTTGTGTTATTTACAAGCCCAGACTTATTATAGTTATAGTTAAAAGCCAATTAGGCAGTTACAGAATGAGAAATTTGTAAAAGGAAGGTCGTATTAAATATATTTTGTTTCAATCGAAGTGTTTTCTTTGACCCTACTCTCCTAAGACTGCCTTCACACTGGCGTTTATCCAGCATAGGCGTTCGATAAAGGTACACGCAGCGCATACGCCGCAACAACGCGACGCTTGCGCGTCTTTGCTGGAACATAATGAGTACGCTGCAGCAAGATCGATAAAACGCTCGAACGTCGATAGAACTCCCGACGCTACTGCAGCGTACTCATATATTCCAGCAGACACGCTGCGTATACGTTCATCAAACGCCTACGCTGGATAACACTGGGTGAAAGCAGCCTAATACTAAGTACAATCATCAAGTTGAAATGACGTTGCCCGGATCATCAAACAATGTTTGGGTTACATAAAAAAATACTTTCCTGCCGTAGTTACACCGTTTTATTTTTTACTTTTTTCGCATTATTTCTAGCGTTTATCCAGCAGCAGAGACGCCGCGACAACGTGACGTATGCATCACGTTATCACGGCGTCTGCGTTGCGCTTACTTTCATCGAACGACTATGCTGGATAAACGTTAGTGCGAAGGCAGCCTTTGAACAACCGCAACTCTCACTACTTATCCTTGATGTTTTTTGGTGTACAATAAAGAGCTATTTATCTATCTGTCTATTATTCAGTAATAATTTGTAAATTGAGGGTATTTGGACAAACCCTCGCCCAGTAGACGTCGTGTCTCGGTACTCTCGGACTAAACAGCTATCGTACAAACTGTACAAAGTGACAACGTGCGTGTGCGTGTTATTAAATACGCGTGTGGGAAATAGAGGAAGGAATACGGCTCCTGTAACCAACTAGGAGCCTCGGATCCTGGTCGAGGAATAAGGGTAGTACTACACCGACACTATTAGCAACGGTTCACATTCACATACAGGGTTCCGATCAGAAGACGAAGCTGCATTGGGTAAGTGGCCATATTCGTTCTCTTTAGAGCCCCGTTTCCGTGGATCGTCTGGAAATCTCGGTAGACCACCAGGTAAAAATGCGGTTACCTGGACGCGGAGAGTGGTGGCTGTGACTGTGGTACACTACTGCAGTCGATAGACCACCTCCTGTCTTGCCGCTTTGCCTCCACACCTGCACAGTCGCCGACCTGTAGCACTAGCATGACCTCCTATCGAATTCGTAATGTAAAGGTTTCGAGAGAACGGAGCATTATGATTGGCAGTCTGCCTCTTGTGAACCTGTGTGTGTGTGTGTAGCCCGCCAATCGCAATGCTCCGTTCTGTCGATACCTTTACATTACGAACGGCAAACTTCATTTCTAATTGTTGCCACTGACACGAAGAAGAATAAACAGTAGGTACATACAAAGCCAGGCAGTGGACAACCATGGGGCAAGACCAAACGAACCTAAAGGAGCCACTTCCCTTATAAAACGACTGCTCTAATGATCGCATGACAAACGGAACCGAATGCTTGACTCCCTATACCCGTAGGCTAGGCTTAGGGACACCTAAGTTTTTACTTATAGGTACATACTAAGTTTTTGTACTATACAATAGTTATTTGTGCAAAGTAAGCAAAATAGTTTTTTGCTGCGAGTACTAATTTTGAATCCCGAGCAAGCGAAGGATTCTTAGGTTGAATCACGAGCGTAGCGAGTGATTCTAATGTAGAATCCTGAGCGTGGTGAAGGATTCAAATGCACGAGATGCAAATTATTTTGCTCTCGTGTGGCACACATTACTTTTCACTTCAGCAGCGAGAACACATACCTTAAGTATTACTTAGAAGATAACACAATGGACAGGAATAGACCGAAACTCTTCTGGTAGGTAATTATTAAAATACTGTCTTCATCACTAGTATCGCTGGTCTTTTAGGATTATTTTATTTTTTTATTATTTTAATATTTTCAGTATTATTTAACAAGTTTAACTGTGAAACGTTATTCCCGCTATTTTTTTTAAGGTGCGTTCAGAAACAGCGTCTGTGACATTTTATTTTTAAATGTTGAAAATAGAAATCATTATAAATACATTATGCATCACTTTTTTTTATCTCACATCTTAAAATATTTAATAATTCAAATAAAACATGGTTATTCGTTTTACAAATATCTTTCAAATTTAGAATTTCGAAATTGGACCTTCAAATTCTTTGACTCGCACTTTATTTAGGACGGCCAAGAAACCATGTGCAGTGTAGTGCGATAGTTCTTCGCGGAACAATTCTTTTTACCCGACTGCGCGACGCAAAGGAGGGTATTGTGTTTATCAGTCTATGTATGTATGTATGTATGTATGTTTATTCTATGTGGCGTTCTAGAGACCGAACGCATAGGCCGATTTTGATAATTCTTACGTCAATCGATTCGTCTTAACCTTGCGAGTGTCACTAAAGACATTATAGTACCGTAATCAAAATTCACCACAGCGACAACCAGACGCCATATTGTCAAAATTAAAAAAAAAGTCGATGAACTATATCAAGTGGGGTGTCGTTAAATAGGTATTTTAAAATCTTCTTTAGGTTCCTTTTACCATTTTTCATTTTAAATAATAGTTTAGGATATATAACGATTTAAAGTTGTTTAACAAAACATTCATTCTCGCTAATTTTCTTACTTATTGATTTAAGTTTATATTTCAAGCATAAACGATATAGGTACAAACAAAAATATTTTTGGTAAAAAAATAACTTTTGAATGAGTCGTAACTAAAAAGTTTAAAATAAAAAAATAATTTAAAGAAAAACAAAAAACCCGACTGCGTAAAAACTAAAAATAATAAAATTAAAAAGTAACTTTGTCCCACGCAGTGGGCAAGATGTTCAAATCTTAGATGGCCGCCACCATTAACTAGCGAATTACCTACCTTTTTTATAAACTGGTCTGTCTATTTTGGTATCAAATGAAATGGCCTGACAAGAAAATTCATTTAAAATACTTCTATTAATTAAAAATAAATTAAAAACTTAAAAACTATTAATAAGTAAAAAATAAATAATTCATACGTTGTCGTGTCGGGGGACCATGGACCTTGTTTTCCAGTTAGAGGTCCCCCGACACGACAACGCATGAATAATCATATTTTTACTTTTTAGTAGTGTTTTGTTACCTACCAATCGAGGGTCTTTCTTTAATTTTTTACTTTACCTTTTTTCTCACAAAATGAAAGCACGCTCGCTCACATTAGTTCTTTGAAATGACTCCATGGCCTATTAAAGCCTATCCTGTCTAAAATCCATGTGTAATCCACTGCTCAATAGGCGGTTGGTGGGATGAAAGACAACATAAATTGAGTCATTGTCGAAATAAAACTATTTTTAACGGGTAGTTTCAGTAAATCATATTTATTTTTGATAGCTAAAAGCACTGAATATACAAAGTTGATACCACATAGAAGCGTTATTTAAAACGATGCACCATTTCAAGGCTGTACTCAAAAAATCAATTAAATCTGAGACCTATGATTTGTCACCCTCATAATGAATCTGTATTATCCGATCAAATTTGTTACGTATCGTAATATTTACTTTATTTCGAGGTAATCACCCCTAGATACTTAAAAACAGATACGTATAAATATATTAGTTAGATACACGATGTTAAAAAAAGTAAAATTAAAAATATATCCTAGGGTTATACTACTGCTTGCATTTAATAGATTTTTTGTGTACAACCTGGAAATCGCATGCTCAAGACCAACACCCTATGGTATCTCAATCCCGTTGAATTACATTAAAAATATTAATTATGGAATAGGTATTTCTGGGCTAGTTGATTATATATCAGGGCACCCGCACTTCTTCAGTGGCGGCTGAGGCTTACAGGACGGAGGTGGAGACGGCGGCACCTTGCAAGTGGGAGGTGGGGATTTCCTGGTTTTACAGTGGCAAGCTTTAGGATTAGGATTTTCCTGTAAAATAGATAAGAATGGCGTTAGAAAGTTTCTACAGGATGGGCAGCATGTGTGTGACGCCCCTAGTGGTGCAAATGTTCATAGGCCACGGTAACCACTTTCCAGAAGGTGGGCCGTGGCCGCGATCCTCGTCCCTTAATTCACTGTTTTCCATATAAATCGATTTATACAGACATTATACGTAATGTTTTAAAATTTCATTAAGCTATTGAGACTAGTTTAGCAAATGGACCACTCCGCTGATTCGAAACGCGGCCCTGAGAAAGTTAGCGGGCTTTGATTGGGGCTTGGTAGTTACGTTGATACTTCTATGCTACTATTATATAATTATTAAAAGTTTATGTTTGTCCGCGATGGACGCAAAAACTACCGTGCGGATTTCGATGCGGTTTTTTTTGTTTGAAGGGTTATGGTCCAACTTAAAATCTTACGCTTGTTAGATTGCAATCGGTCAAGTAGAACCAGGGTTATGATAAGTGATATAGAATTTAAGTTGCACAGATGGCGCTTTGGTCACGATAACCGACAGCCTTTCGACCGAATTTCTTCAGTTCAGCTTGATGTGGTAACGCCACACATAAGTAGGTATACGGTATATTGCCTATTTGAACAAGACAATAAGCTACATTGCTTTTCGAATGCTGGAGGCTATGTACATACCGGCGTTTGCTCGCAAGTTGATTTCGGAGGGCAGACCGGAGGTTTGGGTGGGCAGACCGGAGGTTTCGGTGGGCAGACCGGAGGTTTCGGTGCGCAGGGAGGCGGCGTTCTTGGTGGGCATATTTTAGTTTCGTTCCGGTCGGCGACGAGAAACCCGAGGCCCAGCATGGTGAGGATCTTGCGAATCGTTCGTCGATCAAGCGTGTATAATAAATACGCTAGAACAGCGAACACTAAAGCCGATAATGCCAATATGAACCGCTTGTTGTGCTCGGCAGGCGGACCCGGTGGACCTTGGTCTTCTTGTTTCTCATCGTGCGGCCCACAACATTTCATACATGCCTTTAGTCGCGCTTCAGCACTGGAAATAATACAATTTGATCTTATGATGCATAAAATCCTGTATATCTTTTTGTATGTATGAGAGATTTAGTACTTTTTCGAATCTTAGTAGGATCTATTACGGCCGGTTGCTAATAAATATGTCCTTATAGGAACAAAATGTGCGAATTACATACGTCTCTTTACACAAAACCTAGACGTCAAAAGTGTCAGAATATATGAACCGTGAAAAAAACTTATAATCCATTATCAACTTTGACAGAGATAGATATTACAGTGACGTCAATGTTTCTACACTTAAGTCACAAGTCACTGCCACTGACATTTGATATTCGGTAACGCGGTAACCTACAAGTACATACGCTATGCAAGCGATTTTTCATTTTGTTTTTAAATCAGGAAATGTTTCCTTTGAATGAAATGCGCTACAAACTCAGAGAAAGTACTCTAAATATTAGGGATTTAGATTACCTACTTTCCCTGAGATCGTAATCTTCCACCTTGTACTTATATCCGACGGTGTTCCACAGTTTGCTTGACTAACCAGAGCATGTGGGTGTACACAACTACATACTATAACATATCTGTCAGAATACCAGCCTTAGTAAACTCAGCATTTGAGATGACTATTAGTGTAGTCTAATCAGTAATGAGTATTTACTTCAATCGGTTAGTTGTCTTAGCTGTTTAGATCCCCGTCGAATTAGCTTGCAACAATAAAGTCGCATACCTAAATAATATTTTTTATCACCGGTACCATCAATGTACGAGTATAAGAAAGCTACATGTATAAAAAAGCTCAAGGTCACAAAGCGAGCTATGGAAAGGGCTATGCTTGGAATCTCTCTGCGAGATCGAATTAGAAATGAGGAGATCCGTAACGAAAGCTGTACATATAGCCTACAGGTTTAGCACACGCTCATCAATCATCACTCAATTACTCTATCGCAGTTCACTGCTGGATAACAGCCTCTCCTAACGTTAGGAAATTTTGGTCTACTGTTTCCACGCTGACCAGATGGGTTGGTACAGAGTTTTATTGCATTTTCCTTCTCTCGCAGTAATATCATTAGAGTATTTTTCCGTTTGTCGCCTCTTACGACAATATTCTTTCCGTGACTGCACGCAGGAGATGGACACGGCACTCATACATGAGAATCAACTGTAAATTATGGGAAAGTAGCTGTTGCCTGTGGCTCCGCCCGCGTCGACTTCTATTCCCGTTTCCGCTGGTCCATAAAAACCTTCCGTAGTTTTGAAGGAATGAAAAAAAGAGACTAGGTACTCTAATTGGTCCAGCCGTCTTCGAGATTTACGCTTAGCTACATATTTCGCGATGCATTTTTATTTATACCTATACTTAGATAATGAATGTACCGCGAGTGACTCTTCAATTATGGTTATATTTTTACAAATTGTATGACATCACGATGGCTGTAGCGCTTACCGGGTTGCCATTTAGGTAAAGATTAAAAATATGTTTTCAAATTGAAGTTCGTACAGCCACATTTTACTTTTACGAACAAAAATATTTAAGTATCATGAACCAATTTCTATAGGACAAATATTTATTTAATACAATTGGATATAAGTTAACTACCGGCTTTGGTGGACATTGGGGTGGAAAGCTCCGCTCTGCGAATAGAAATCCGAGGCCCAGCATGGTGAGTATCTTGCGAATGGTTCTCCGGTCGAGCGTGTATAACGAATACGCTAGAACAGCGAATAATAAGGCCGATAATGCCAATATGAGTCGCTTCGTGTAGTCAGGCGGACCATCATCTCGGCTGTCATCGTGCGGCCCGCAGCATTTCATGCATGCCTTTGCTCGCGCTTCAGCACTAGAAATAATACAATACTTGTATTATTTTTTTGACTAAACATGTTTTATAGAACGGCAGAGTCTATTTCAGATACATTGTCATTTTTACTGAAGAGTTTGAATTGTGTATGAGGTCCGGTACTTTTTGAATTTTCAATTTACAGATGAAGAAAAGATTTCAATTTAAGTTTAAATCTTTAGGTTATATGAAATAAACAATTAGTTAATACAATTTGATTTCAGTCAACTACCATACTGAGCCAGCTACCGAAACATTCCAGAGTAAGTAGATAACCCTCAAAATCGAAGGAAAAATGTAGGAGATTTTTTTCCTAACACGAGTGTAAATAAAAAATGTTACCGATATTAGTTACTCAATATTACACAACAAATAGGGAGAGTGTAGTTTACCATGGGCAGAGTTTGGCAGAACCATACGATCACACACACGCACACACTGGCACTAAGTCCCTACATTTTTATTTATTTATGTTGCAAATATACGTAGAGGGTTAGTACAAGGTGTTCATTTAAAAGTAGGTTACTACATTAAGCCTTGCGGCATGCAACAATAACAAAAAAATGGACATACATTATTACCCGCAATTAATTTGTCAGACAGTATATTTAAATAATACAAATACAACAATTATCAAATTCTATATTTTTCTGTAGAGTCATAATAAGTCTATGCAGTTTTCCATCGAAGTCATTTGAAATGAGGAATTGCAAAGAAGTCGGTGGATGCGAATTCTACAAACTGTTATCAGAACCAATAAGTAGGTACGTAATCTGTGGCGTTTTCCAGATTAATAGAACTAGAAAAGTATGGGATTAGCAACAGTGAGTTTTGTTGGAAGAAGTCTAACTTGGAACTTCGATATCGCCATTGGTCATTGGACCACTGGTTGTGGAGTTCAGATGGCATCGCTTCACGGAAAATATCGAAGTTCAGCCGCATCACAGTTGGAAAGACTGGGAAGCCGACCCCAACTGAATTGAGAAAAAGGTTTAGAAAATGATGAGTTATGATGAGTATATCGTTGGAAATGACGATCGTAAAATATTAGCTGACGTAAATTGATCATTTTAAAACACGGTTTTAAAGCAATATTAGCTATTGAAGTATCAATTAGGATCCCTCATCTCACGTGTGTGGTATCTATTGTCAAACGGTACTCACCAGTCACACATTATGTTTATTAAATTTGTTCTCCTTTATAACATTTTAATATGAACATTTTATAGAAAGAGATTGCGAGGGCAGGTTTGAACTATTGTACTATTGATTTGCTTGAGATGGTCCATTTTATGGGTTATTTACTAATGTTTTTGTGGCCGCCATGTCCACGGTGTACCATTTGACATGTGACTGACATGACAGCCGAATGTTTCTTTATTTCTTGCATCACGAATACGCAGGATTTACTTCGGGGTTTTATGCAGTTGACACTGTAAAGAAGAAAAACGAACGCATTATTGTTACATTAACGTTTTTAATACATTTTATTGCTTCAAAATAGTTATTCAATTTTCTTATTAGGTACAAGCCTTATTATATCCTATCTTCTATATTAAATTACATGTATACATACATAAACTCACACCTGTATCCCAGAGGGGTAGGCAGAGGTGTCAATGGTATGTGCCATGGTAAACCTACGATCGAACCCGAGACCTCGTCTCAGCAGTCTATTACCCAACCACTCATAATATGCTGTAGGTATGTACACGGCCCACCTGATGTTAAAGTGTTCACCGTAGCTTATGAACGTTTACAACACTAGGAGCGTTACACTCGCGCTGTTGACCTTGTAGAAACCTTCTAATAATGCCCTTCTTGAAGAACCCCATATTGTAGTCGCTTGGGAAAACCACGGCAGACAAACGGAGATAGGACACGACGGTATCTACCGTCCGAAATGAGCTGTCCAACTGAGGAAGTACCTCCGCCCTACAGAACACCGCGGTCATAATAACCATCGTGTTGTGTTCCGTCAGGGTAGCCAGAGCTCACTGTACCCCTCCTCCCCCTCCCCTTCCTAGTTTCCCCACCCCTTCCCAGCTCTCCCCCTTTCCCTTCAGGGTGGGCAGCGCGTGTGTGACACCCTTAGTGTTGCACACGTTCATAGGCCACGGTGGCCGCTTTCCATCAGGTGGGCCGTGTGCTTGTCTGCCACCTACGTAGTATATAAGAAAAAAGGGAGTTCATTCCTAAGCTTGAGCGTGCTTGGGATGAACTTCCTATCATACCGCACAGTGCGCACCGTTGACGTTCGTAATGCATGAGAATGATGGGGATGAACTCCCTGTTCCCTGTCCCTGAAGTAGGCGTGGTGGGCTTGGTGGGGATTGGTGGGCATGGATGGTAGAGAAACCATTGTTACACGTGTCATCTTGTACGACGTCAAGTCAAGTGTTACGACTAGCGTCCGACTATTGTCAGGCATTGTTGCAAACGTCCATAGGCTACGCGGTAACCGCTTTCCATCAGTCATCTTGTCCTAACCTGAGTGGTATAAATAAAACAGTCATGTGTGCGAGAGTTTCTCACGCGGTTCAATGGGAGTCTCCACTCATGCACCGTAGCGTTATCCTTATCTATTTATTTTATTTAAAATAACATCGATTTCCTCCTCGATCGAAAGCAAATGTTAATTAGTTTCCATCCGTACCAAGAATTGGGTTATCAAGTGCAACATTTGTATTTATCTAATCTCATCGGGTCGTGCGGCGGTGCTATCTAGGTAATTAAGTCCAGAAATTAGTACCTAATCTAGGTAAAAACAAAATAACTATAATCTAAATATCATAAACCGAAAATAACTCGAAAGTTCTGAAGAAACTCTTCAACACTCTCTCCGATAGGTAATGTCGCGTACTCTGCGGAAATAGAATACGTCACGCCTTCTCGGACCTACTACTACAGTCCAGCTATTCGCTACAAGTCCTGTCATAATGAAATAAAAAATATTCTGCGACGTTCTTCACAGCGCTACCCAGACGAGGCACAAGGGATAACTCAATTAGGTTGGGTTATGATTGCTAGAATGTGGACAAATACATACATACGGCTAAATACTTTCAAATTTTATATAAAAACCTCAGACTAAAAGAGTAACATAGACGGAATGCATAGAACTAGTGAGCGAAAAAGTAATACTAAAGTAGTATAATATCGTTCGCACTTGAGGTAAGCGTGTGGGGAAGACAATAAATGCAAGTGGAATCGCGTTACTTTATAGTATTACTTTTGGCGGCTTCACTCGCTATAACCGATGCTCGGGCCCTCTTCGTGAGTAGCAGCGCTGCCGTTAAACAAATTACTACCCAATCAAAATTGGAGAAGGAGACCCATAAAGTTATCTTTAGAGTCACAAAGTGTGCAAGTGACATACGTATCTTTACACAAAACGTACTGCGTGAGAAAGTGCAGAGTATATGAAACGTTTTTTTAACCACGTTGATAACTTTTAAATTGAGTTACGCGGTAATGAAAGAGTTTGTGGGTCTACATTCCATCAAGAACCAAGCGGTTCGGTGAGTCTTTTCTCATGAAAAAGCATCTGATGAGGCCGTCAAGCTGAGCGCCACCATTGTAGTAATATTAATGTCTATAGACATACCACAGAAAAACGAATCTATGTTCTGTGGAAGTTCGTTAGACTGTCATAGTCTAAGTCTTTCTGAATAGCTCTATGATGTAGAAAGGATTATCAGTAGATATCATACCTCATAGATAGAGATACCAACGTCTCTTAGCTGGACTCTCTTTTCTACCCGGCGACGACGCATTTCAAATTATACCTACACCGAATAGGTAGGTACAGTACCTAACTCACAATTAAATGATTTTGTTAGGTTCAGTCAGAAACTTGAGTTTATAAACGACGGTAGTTGAAATAGTTACAAAATTGCTTTGTACCTTCACTTTGTTACTTTAACCACCAACCAACGATTCTGTGTCCGTGTCACCAACGATTTTGTCAGGCTATAATCGTATTTTGTATGAAATTTGCACGAAACAGCGGAAACTTACTATTTTATCCTTCTTACAAGTGCACTTATAGCTTCGTGGAATGGGCTTTATCTCCCTATCACACATCTTGGTTTTATCGCTTAGCAGTATGTACATCAATGTCAGGACTCCCACGCCGACGACGAGTGCTCCCACCAGTGGTACCAGCGGAAAGTCGTCTCCCCCTCTACTGCTCATCGTCAACACAATATCACGTCATATATTTTATACACTTGTACAACTATATATACTTTTTTCCATAAATTTTTAATAACCAAAATATGTTATATATATTTGTTAATTTGCCTAAACGCCATTGCGTTGAATGACAAATACCAAAGAGAATTATGATCACAATAAAACTATTATTTTGGTTATGGTTCATTCCATTGGATTTAGATTAGTTTGTTCATTATTTCGTAACCGCGGTAGCCTTGTGATATGGGTAATGGACTGCTGAGACGAGGTCTCGAGTTCGATCCCAGGTTTACCATGGCACACACTAATGACTTTCGATGCTTTTCAAAGTTATGTGTGTATTTATCGCAGGTTTATAAGTGCCCGGTTAATGGCAATAGGCTCGCCCACCTATTACTTTGGGACCTAAACATAAACTGGCGAAATGTGGATGCTAGTACCTCTGCCTACCCCTTCGGGGATAAAGGAGTGAGTTTATGTTGTTATTATTTAGTTTAGGTAGTGCGTATACACGGTTCTTTAGTCACCCACCATATTAAGATCCCGGCCCGGCCAAGACTGTCTCTCTTCTATTTTGTAGAGGCTCTCCACGCTCTGAAACCTACTAGACAAAGTGCGGGCTGTTCCCGAAGACATAGGCCCCCAGCAGACATGCGTGAATACTCTACACGCACCCTGAAGGGGTGAGCCCTTTCCACCTTTAGGAAGGGGCCATAAAAACCGAAGATGGCCCAGGGACATTCGGGGTGCGTATAATAAAAATATGAACGTGAAAGAGACCATAGATACAATAAGCACATCATCATCATCATCATCATCAAAAAAACCCCGGTAGCCTAGTGGTAATGGGACGACTGCTGAGACGACGTCTTGTGTTCGATCCCAGGTTTTACCATGGCACACACCAATGACTTTTCGATGCTTTTCGAAGTTATGTATTTATCGCAGGTTTATAAGTGCCTAGTTAATGGGAATAGACTCGCCACCTAACATTGGGGCCTAAACATAAACTGGCGAAATGCTAGCACCTCTGCCTACCCTTCGATATAGGCGTGAGTTTATGTTAATTTGTGTCATCATCATCATCATCCTCCTACTTGCGTCATCTCGGTCGCACCCGAAGCTTTTTCACCTTGAAGTCTGGGGTCCGCATTTTCCAGTTTAATTGCGCGTTTATGGCTACCGCGATATTTTCTGTGAAGTAATTGTCATCTGGCATCCACAACCTAATGGCAATGACCTCAAAGACCTCACAGGCACAAATGCCACGCCATCGATACTATCCTTAGGAAGTAAATACTTGCGTATGTATTTAAAAAAAAGGCAGGTGTAAAGATATAATGTTTATTCTTATTCTAGAACCCATAACACAAACTATGCTTAGTTTAGGTTTAGATCGCGCGACATATTTATATGCTCTCTGGTAAGCACATTATTAATTAAAATTATTAAAACAAGAAAATATTATTAACACATACATAAATAAATGTCTAATAGATTACAATATTAAACTTATAACATAGAATACAATGTTAAACTAAAAATTAAATTAAGCACCGGCAGCTTAGTGGTTGAGGAGTCGACCTTACAATCGGGAGGACCCGGGTTCGAATCCTGGCCATTACACTACTGACGTGAAACTACTCCTAACACAAACCATTCCCTCCGGACTCGTGGTCCCCCTGTGATGTTCCCCTGGGGGGACTACGAGTAAATCGCATTCGCTCGTGGTCCCTCCGATTCACTCTTGACCATTAATACATAAAAGGCATATGGTATGTAATTGGATAAACACTTAACGTACCTACTTTTTGTGCATAATATGAGAATAGTACCTACGTCTATGATGACTACTTCGCACAATTAAAACCTCATTATATTTATCTATTTCATTATTGTACATATAATTGTCAACTGTCAGTATTGAATTTCTTATTATTGAACTACATTACATAGTTGTGGTTGGGCATGAGTAAATAAATTAATTACAATTATGGAGGAAAAAGTTACAATACTTCAGCGGAAAAATGGTTCGGTGTTATTATTTGGTGGACATCAGTACTACCGACACAAAATTTACAAAAATAAAACGGTGAATTGGACATGTTGCAATAAGTCCAAGAAAAAATGTTCGGGATCTTTAACTTTAAATGTAAGTAATTCGAGCAAGTCAATTCCATTAGTTAGTTCCAGAAAGATGGATGATTTGCTAGGTTTGATCTAATCATGGCATCAGTATTAAAATTATTATAGTTATATAGACCGCGTGAGCAACGCGAAGAATTATTAATAATAATGAAGAATTACTGGATTTACAAATGCAACTCGTACATAATGAAATCACCGTAGGACATTTTCTAGAAACAGTACGATGAATTTCGCATTTTTTAATTATACCTATTATACTATAGTTTTTAATTTTATTACCTATCTTTTTACTTTTATTGAAATAGAACTGACAAGGAGAACCACGAGTCCGGGGGGAAAAGTTTAAGAAGTCTGCCAGTAACATACCACATTACTTCTTATCCGTTAAAATTGGTCAAGAGTGAATCGGAGGGACCACGAGCGAATGCGATTTACTCGTAGTCCCCCCAGGGGAACATCACAGGGGGACCACGAGTCCGGAGGGAAACCATTGAGTTTAGTTGGAGGGGTTAAAGGGAATATTAGTAATTTCGGTTGTTTTCATTAAAATCACCCCGTTTTTGAAACATTTTTATGCCTGCTCCGCATCTGTTGATCGTAGCATGATGTTATATACATATTTTTTTTTTTTTTTTTTTTTTTTTTTTTTTTTTTTTTTTTTTTTTTTTTTTTTTTTTTTTCATATCTCTGTATACCTCTGTATAAATGTACTTCAATTAGCTGTAAGTTTTCCGTAAAAATAAAATAAAATAAAATAAATATAAACGTTCCTCTTTAACTATTCTATTTATTAAAAAATCTGTATCAAAATCCGTTGTGTAGGTTAAAAGATTTAAGCATATAAAGGGACATAAGGACATAAAAAATAGGGGCAGAGAACGCGACTTTGAACTTGAAAGCAACTTTGAAAGTCCAATCAGTACTTGTATTTTATTTTTTTTTATTTTTTTTTATACTATCACGTCTATATCCCCGAAGGGGTAGGCAGAGGTGCTGGCACCCACATTTCGCCAGTGCATATTTAGGTCTCAATGTAATAGGGGGCGAGCCTATTGCCATCAACCGGGCACTTATAAACCTGCAATAAATACACACATAACTTCGAAAAGCATCGTAGTCATTGGTGTGTGCCATGGTAAACCTGGGATCGAACCCGAGACCTCAGCAGTCCACCACCCATACCACTAGGCTACCGCGGTAAGTATTTTATATTTATTAAAATTAACTCTTAAAAACTGTTACAACTTACTTTACTTATAAAAAAGGGCGTGGCACCGTTATGGCCGCTGGCTGAGTGTTGCCACTCACAACAAGAGTAAAATATTAAACTAATTACCTACAAAAGAAGATACACTACTGCGAGATTAGTATCCATGGGGATGTCGCGCACGGAAAAAATTAAAATAAAATTTCACTTGTTGCAGAGTTCATGCTTGCTAAAACTTCAGACATCATCTTGTGAGATGACTCAGGTCGGTGAATTTAGAAATAAATATTATAAAGAGGAAAGATTTGTTTGTTTGTAACGAATAGGCTCCAAAACTCCTGGACCGATTTTAATAATTCTTTCACCTCTAAAAAGCTACAATATGTAGGAGTAACATAAGCTATATATCATCATGCTATCATCCAAGGGAGCGGAGTAATAATCATAAACTTTAATTGATCCGGGAAATTTCTATACAATAGCGCTAATACCGACAGCAAGGAAAAGTAGTATAGAGAGGCAAGTAGAGAATCGAGTAGAGTCGTACAACGCGATAATCAACATCCACGCGGGCAGAGCCGCAAGCAACAGCTAGTTTAGAAATAAAACCTGAAACCCCAACTAGTGACACACGTATTATTTAGGGATCATTTTGTTCATTCAGTTATGGCATAAAATAGTTCTTAAAGTCTATTTTTTTCATATAATATGAATAAATTCTTATCTACACGCTTTTATAAGTCTTTATAAGTTTTATTAAAATAGCCGGTAAGTTACCGGTATTCATATTTTCTTTGCAACATTTTCTCTTAATCCGAATCCTCCGACGAACCGCATTGTAGACGAATCATCTGACAAAACAGCCGACGCATAGCAAAGCTTTTCTTCGAATGTACTGAAAGACGCATTGCAATCCGAATCGTTTCATGAAGTGGCCTTTTTAGACCCCTAAAACGTTGATGGGGTGCGCTTTGGGTATGGGCTAGCACTTTTGTTTCGTGGTTCGTATTTTTAGAATGTGAATTCTTGTTACTAATTTTATTTTAGTCATTGTTCTCTTGTTCTTAATCATTTTAATCCTGTTATAAATGTTATATATAAAGTGTGTTATTCTTATTAATCTTCTCTAGGAGTCATAGAAAACGAGCGCTGGGTACTCGTGCTCGGCTAAACTGGCTCTTTTCTTTGTGCATAAGAAAAGTGCATAATACGGGACCAATCTATATCTACACTAATATTTTAAAAAGAAAAAAAAATATTCTGTAATGAATAAAATCAAAAACTATTGTGACGATTTCAAAAATCCTTCCAACATTCGAAAGCTACTTTTACCCTGAGTAACATAGGTTATATAACCGACATCTAATCGAGCGGAGCTGCGGGCAACAGCTAGTATATATTTAGATATTTTTAATAAGTAAGTACCACTTTGATTAATTCTATGTATGTTTGCATAAAAATAAAATGTTTTACCTTACTTACTTTCTAAACTTTCCTTACGTTCTTTCTAAATTAAACTTTAACACTATTTTACCAGCTCACAAGTAAATTCAGCACTCATTAGATTAACTAATTCTGTATGTGCAAATACTTTCTATTGTAGTCACTAAATTCCCCCGGGGTCAACAAATATTTGGCGACTAGTTTGTATTGAGAAGAACTTTCTAGAACGTTCATCAACGGTACCAACTGATTGGCATACTGCACCAATGTAGTTTTAGCAATGCCTCCAA
The DNA here is from genome assembly GCA_963691645.1 of Pelosia muscerda. NCBI lineage: Eukaryota > Metazoa > Arthropoda > Insecta > Lepidoptera > Erebidae > Pelosia > Pelosia muscerda. Next base: position 3,150,348 of record OY829104.1, read on the forward strand.
TAAGATTATTCCTTCTATTCCAGAAATAAGGAATATTTCCGTCCATTAAAGCTGCATGTAGTTTTCCAACCATTCGTCTAAACAAGATAGCTGGACTGCTTCGCCAATATTCTTCGTTATCAATTTCAACAATTTCCCATAAAAATAATGTTTTTATGTAGTAACTAGCTATTTTGCCCATGTTTAATGAATCCCGTAACTTCTTCATCTGTAATAAATAATATATTTAATCACAATCTTCAATTATTTAAACATAGTCGAAGAGTTAAGTAAACAATATTAGACTATGCTCTTAGAAAAAGAAAACACTTGAAGAAAAATAGATTTTACAAATATTGAGATATGATTTCGTTCTTCTCAGGAAATATAATTGAAATTAGTACCACATACTCAGGTCTATAACTTGAAATATATTTATATATAACTCAAAACCGTGTAAAAATCAAACTTCTAAATCAACATAATCAAAATAATATTGCGGTTTATGTGACATAAGTACGGAACCCGCGGAACTTGGCAGGCTTATTTTTACTATAGCTTAGCTTTTTTAAACGTGCGAAAAATCCCCATGCAAGAGCTAGCCGGTTAGGGAGGTTATGTCGGACTCGAACCGGCTAAAACACACGCCGTCTTTGGGTATCTAGTTGCCGGAGGTGAGATAGCAGTAGGTATATCCCTCGCACCCCGACAGACTCACTTCGGGAGTAGGGACCACGGTGTCCCCGTCTAGCCCGCGGGTATGGGAAGAAAACCGCGGGTATAAGAAGTGTACCCGGTATGGAGAGAGCCCTCGGTGTGGAGAGAGCCCCCGGGATGGAGAAAGCCCCCGGTATGGAGAAAGCCCCCGGTATGGGGAGAGCCCGTGTATAGGGAGACCCACTACTATCAACCTTAAGTAATGCAAACAACACTCACCAGTCGTATAGTTTGTCTTAAATTGTAAGAATTGTACATATACTCTCTCTCTTGATAGTGCATAGATATACGCCATGAGCGCATTTGATCATGCATATCTGAAGATCCTTTATTCGGTTTGGGCACAACCAACCAATATCCTTTCCTACACCTCACAGGTATGGCTCGATAGGAATTCGATATTGGCCATCTACTTTCTGGAAATCTAAGAGCTGGCACAAGGTCTATATCCATTTTGAAGTTATTCTCATGATTGCGGATTAGCAGCGTCATCGCAGGCCCAGACTTTGATACCCCAATAGTGTACGGTATGCCCTCCACACACATCACTGGCCGGGACTGTCTACTCACAGGGTACAGGTTCAAGGCTCTAGTTACTACACTCTCAAACCATTCGATGAATTTGGACCGAAGCAAATAATTGCAAGAGTCCATCCATTCATACCCAGCCTTATTATTTTCCCATTCGTTTAAATCTCTCGTGTGTAACCTTTGGAACTGCACACCCATCTTTAGCTGTAGGAACCCATGTGTTTTTACCTCTATGTTGATGTCACTTGCAGCAGGGTTACCAGGGTATAGTTCATAGTTTAAGGGCATACCAATCACTATGTCCATATCAAATTCATCAGGTTTATGAATACGCAAGTTATCATAATGACTCCCAGCAAATTGAACCTATAAATTAACATTAAAGTGTTAGATTCGATCGATGCAATTAATATACAACGAAAAGCTTGAGGTAGCCTAGTGGTATGGGTAATGGACTGCTGAGACGAGGTCTCGGGATCGATCCCAGGTTTTAACATGGACACACCAATGACTTTTCGATGCTTTTCGAAGTTATGTGTGTATTTATCGCAGGTTTATAAGTACCCGGTTAATGGCAATAGACTCGCCACCTATTACATTGGAACCTAAACATAAACTGGGGAAATGTGGGTGCTAGCACCTGTGCCTACCCCTTCGGGGCATATAGATGTGAGTTTATTTTATGTATGTAAACCAGCGAGGACATGTTAATTTAGGGTTGATTATTAGGATTATTATTATTGCTCCATGAGCATTTAGGGGTATGAAAAATAGATGTTGGCCGATTCTCATACCTACTCAATATGCTCACAAAATTTCATGAGAATCGGTCAAGCCGTTTCGGAGGAGTATGGCAACGAAAACTGTGACACGAGAATTTTATATATTAGATAAATCTGTAAAAGTTGAAAATAATGTGAATAAACAACCGGGTTGACAGCGCGAACCATAGCGCGTTCCTTGGAACTACGCATACAATGCTGTGCCATTTACAGCCTTTACAATCAAGCAATCAATAAGCCGATTCCAGTCCACTGCTGGACATATGTGACATCTAATGACATGACATATGTCCATGTGTCCAACGTTAGGGTTGGGAGACTAAGCCTTTCCAGAGACTGACCCTCTTTTCTTTTCTTTGCCTTCAGTTTATCATCACTCATCATGTCCTATATAAAAAAAAACTAAATATCCTGTGGTATTTAATCTAGGAAACGTCAATTTGACTTCACCTCGCCTGATGGGAAACTGAAGGCAAAGTCTCAGGAAAGATGGTCACCATTGCAAACACCTGCGGTGTTACAATGGTGGCGCTCAGCTAGACGGCCTCATCAGATGCTTTTTGGACTATGGTAACATTTAGTTTTATATTTTTAAAAACAGTATTAATTATATACTCGTAATATACCAACCGTGCTTGAGTACTTTCGGTAATAGGCGTCAACATCCTTCATCTTTTTGTGCAAGTCATTGAATACCACATCAAACACCTTGTAATGGAGAGGGAATTCCTTCAGTTTCACATAACGAAGGTAAATATCATGTAGCAACGCATCAAGATTGGTGATGACAGGATTAGATTCATTTGGAGCACAGCTGTTCATGATGATTCTATAAAAATATTGTAACCAGTTAAATCAAGTGAAGGGTGCGGGCAAAGAACAGAAAATGTCACAATTTTTTATTCTTTCTCTTTTTTTATTGACATCAAATCTTTGTCTATAGTACTTTAGTTCTTAAATTCTCAACTCCTATATCTATACTCTTTGGTTCTCAATCCATAATAACTACATTTTGCTATTGCCATCATTGTGATTGTTAAACCGTGGGTGAGTGATGGGTTCCCCTCCCTTCCCCAAAATTTTGTAGTTAAAAAAAAGCAAAATTACACGACTGCTATGCAGGAGGCGCGGGTTCGATTCCATTATTTGTGTGCTTGAATATGAATATCTGCATTGGTCGGGGTGTTTCTATGTATAATATGTATTTACAAAAAAAAGTATCTATGTATGTTTATCCGCATTCTAGAATCCGTAACACAAGCTAGTTAAACTATGCTAACCATGGGTCTAGGTGACGTTGTGTAGTATACATGCTCATAAATATTTGCATTAAGTGGGAATAGACCCCGCACCTCCTGCGTAGTTGTCGCATTCACTACCGCCACGCCACAGAGGCTATCGCTTTACAAAAAAAGTATGTATGTACTAAAATATTTACCATAGAGAACGAGATTGCTCACTAGTACTCCTGGTGGTACAATTTGGTGGTACTAGTGGGTACAAAGCTTATTTATCTATACTAATATTATAAAGAGGAAAGATTTGTACCTATTTTTGTAAGTTTGTATGTTTGTAATGAATAGGCTCAAAAAGTACTGGGCCGATTTAAAAAATTCTTTCACCTCTAAAAGGCTACAATATCTAGGAGTAACATAGGCTATATATCATCACGCTACCATACAAGGGAGCGGAGTAATAATCATAAATCTCAATTGATCCGGTAAATTTCTATACATTGGCGCTAATATCGCTAACAATTTCCGTTGTCATGACAGCTAGGAAAAGTAGTATAGAGAGGCAAGTAGTGAATCGAGTAGAGTCGTACAACGCGATAATCGACATCCACGCGGGCGGAGCCGCGGGCAACAGCTAGTTATGAATATTCGTGTTCCAGAACCCATAACCACGCTTAGTTTGGGTTTAGATAGGAAAGCTTTTTATTCCCGAAAAACAAAGTATCATTTATTGAAACAAGAAATATTAGCTTACCTAATTATGTGATATACTTTTGTTTTGAAAAGTTAGAACGGAATCACAATACTACGAACTTCAAAGAAGTAAACTGAATGAAGTGAAATAGTGTAGGGGCCCTCCTCTTATACCCATGCCATGATTATGCACCCGTTATCCGAAACACGCGTCACATGTCTATCAACAAATTTATCATAATACTAGCCTTTGCCCGCGGCTTCACCCGCGTGACTTGTGGTAATGGCGATCTAAGCGCCATCTGTGCAACGTGCTCGCGGACAAACAAACTTTTTACAAATTATATCTATTATATAAAAATGAATCGCGAAATATGTTGGTAAGCGCATAACTCGAAGACGGCTGGACCAATTCGAGTAATTCTTTTTTCTATTTGTTCCTTGAACTCTACGGAAGGTTTTTATGGAGTAGCGGGAACGGGATCAGAACTCCACGCGGGTGGAGCCGCGAGCAACAGCTAGTAATAGTATAGATTTCAATGACGTACAGGCCTCAACATTGTTCTCTTAAGCATACATTGAACATAACATAAAACATGTTTCTTAACTCTCGGCGTATCTAATAACGCCAGGGTGTTATAAGTTTCACGTGTATGTGTGTGTGTGCCTGTCTCTGCCCGATTTTCATCTAGTTTTTTTTTGTATTACCGAGCCCCCAGACTGGGGGAACTCTGATAGACCTAAAGGCCTTCCTTCACTGAGGGCAAACTCAGTGCCCTTTGAACCTCGAACGGCTACGACCGCCGCGGACTATTTGCCAACCAACACGCCGGGGAGCGACGACGTGTGGGGGCCACGAATCGCATTTGCTGCGTCACTATACCACAATAGCTATTCCTTTACAGCATATTGGGTCTACATTTTTTTGTTTTAAAGGTGAATTAGTAAAGAAAGATCATAGCTTTAGTTGTTTTGGAAAACTTGAATTGTTCTGAAAACATGTGGTAGAGCTTTACCAGTCAGAGGTACCTCTCCGGTGAAGATTCCGGGCCCGCACTACCCGTGATGAGCGGAGGTGACTCGGAAGTCGGAGGTCGCAGTATAACCAACCGCCGCGCGGGCGCAGTCGCGGGCATAGGCTAGTTAATAAATAAAACCGAACAGTTATCAACTCATTTGAAACTCGTAGTAATAAAATAACAAAATAACATTCAGGAATATAATTTGTCTTGGAGGCATATCATCCCACTGATAAGTCTACATAAAGAATTACTGTGATGTGTGTAAACTCTTTGTTATTTTAACTACAAATTAAAGTAGATACAACTAATCTTAATTGACAAAGGCCAAGTAAGTTTAATTATCGTTATCTAGTTAAAGACCTATTCTAGAAAGTTCTTTTCTTATCTTGTCGGGACTTAGCATGTTCTTATCAATAATTCGTTATCAACAAACCATTCATAGCTTCTTACAGTTCTTGCCATGTAGACGAGCTGGGGCTCTAGACAATGGGACAGTCTATTGAAAAAGTGCGCCTCCCCATACCCGGGGGCTAGTTGGGGACACCGTGGTCCCTACACCCGACGGGGGTCATCTCGAAGAGAAGGCCCCGGGTCTGCCGGGGTGCGAGGGATATGTTGGCTACAACCTCACCTCCGGCTACTGGAGACCCAAAGACGGCGTGCGTTTTAGTCGGTTCGAGTCCATAACCTTCCCAACCGGCTCCGGTGGGGTAATCGTGGGGATTTTTCGCACGATAAAAAAAAAAAAAAAAGTGTACATTTATGGAATTGACATTCTGTAATAATCATTCTCTGAACCTTTACCCAACTCAGTTGGGGTCGGCTTTCCAGTCTAACTGTGAGTCCAGTCTAGCTGAACTTCGATATTTTCTGTGAAGCGACTGCCATCTGACTTCCACAACCAATGGCGATATTGAAGTTCCAAGTTAGACTGGCTGGACTTTTGAAGGCTCCAACTACCCGTAACTATTACCATAGATGCTTGTATGGCAACCGGGACCGACGGCTTAACGTGCTCTCCGAGGCACGACCTGACCAGTGCAAACAGCCATATTCATGCATACAACTTTTTGCACTGAGCGGGGATCGAACCCGCAGCGTGCGTAGCAGTCGCGTGTATTACCGCCACGCCACAGAGGCTAATGACTACAAAATAAAAAGTGTCGGCAGCTTAATGGTTAAGGAGTCTGCCTTACGATCGAAAGGTCCCGGGTTCGAATCATAGACTCTACTAGCGGACTCACATCGGTAGTGTAGTCAACCGGTGTGAATCACAGGGCGGCCCTAACGCACTATTATAAGGAAGAACAGCGTGCCAAGGTCACCAAAATCTATGAATGCTTTGCGCCCCGTCATTCATAATTTTTTCTAGTCTTTTACTACAACAAGCATACTAGTGACGTACTTCAAGAAAAAGAATTATCGACGAACGATGAGCCGATGACTGCTTATTTAAAATTTAATATCCATAATGATTATGAAGAATTGTTAAAGTGAATTTTCTTAACACAAATATGTAGTTTTGAAGATATTTGATTTCGAAAATTGAAACGAGCAGCTAGAAAACGGTTTTTGTGTGAGTGACGGCATGACTTCTTATTAAGTAGTGCAAATGCATGAAGTGCGAGAGAATATTGCATTTATCTCGGTCCCGGTTGTGTTTTGTTGTGTTTACGTGTATGATTCATTAAAAAATAAAAGTCATTTGGAATAGTATGAAATCTATAAATTATAATAAAAATAAGAATAATAATATTATCTCATAAGTGTTAGCATGTTACCGGTCTTGTTAAGTTAATACACGTTAAAAGATAAGTAAACCCAATCGTATTAGTATACATAAATCGACCACTTCTGCGATAGTAGAAGGCACAGCACTAACGTAGTAAAACGTCCATTCATAAAAATGGAACGTAGGTAGGACACAGCGTTTTGTAGGTAGGGCCCATCCCCCCCCCCCCCCTTATACATCAATGGTGTGAATACATTCCTGATACAAGCTATTGAGCTTAGCTGGAGGCGGTTAGAGGAAATATTAGTAATTTCGGTTCATGATATTCTTATTACGATTACAAATAAATAAAAAAATAGGTAATGTTTAAATCTTTGTGACTCATAATATTTTTATTTCACATATTTTTATCATTAAAGTCACCGTAGTATCAAGTAATCCATTGATAGCATATGTACCTACAGAAAAAAATTAAAAGCAAGTAGTATACTGACGGTTCAACTTAAATTTAGATAACATCGAAACATTCACTTTCATCATCATCATTTCAGCCACAAGACGTCCACTGCTGAACATAGGCCTCCCCAATCGACCTCCAATCCGACCGGTTGGAGGCGGTCTGCATCCAATGTGTACCCGCGACTTTGACTATGTCGTCCGTCCACCTCGCAGGACACCGTCCCACGCTTCGTCTACCGGTACGCGGTCTCCATTCGAGAACCTTTCGGCAATTAAGCAATTCAACAATGCAACATTCATTTTACCCTATCTAAATTTGCATTGATAGCAAATTGAAAACGTTTCACTTCGACACAATTCCACCAATAGAATGTCATTTTGTGTAGAGGCCCCGTGGTGTAGCGGTTATAGTAGAACGTTCGACTGCTTCCCACTCAGTGCGAATATTTGTATGCATATTGCATACGGATGTATATTGACATTAGTCCGAGTGTTCCTATATGTACATATCATAATATGTTGTTTGTAAAAACACAAATCGAAAATATAAATAAACGTCCAGTGTATTTACAATTTTCAATTATTTTTATGCACGAATAAGTCTGAGTGGGTAGTTATACCCACCACTACGCCACAAAGTCGGTCGTGGCAATGCCCACGAGGTTTCATATTATGATTTCCTTTTTATGATGTAACACTATTATTTATTTTGTGATGATAGGTACTAGAGGATAGGGCGTTGCGTAGAGATGGTATATTAGGTTACGATTTTCATATTCATGTTATTGAATATATTACTTTGATGATATTATGTTACCGTATTATGTTACCCAGTAACAACGAAATAACAACCGAGAGGGATGCTAATTAGTTACTACGAATGTAGATCGTTCTATGTTCGATACGTACTTCTTGTTATAGCGAATACGTTGTAACAATATAATACCCATAATTTTATTCTGCTTTTAATATTTATCAGCCGAGGTTACGCATACGATTATTAAATATAAATATTATTATTATTTTTTATAGACTTTTTTTTTATTTTTTTTTATGAATTATACTCGTATATTATGTACATGATGATTTATAAATTCAAGTATTTACATATTTACATTTAAGTACATATTTACACTTACACTAAAGATTATTTGCACTTACACCACACACACTAAGTACTATTTACATATCACAAAAAAAAAAACAAAAATTCGTAAATAAACAATATACAATAAACTTTAGCGCGACGCGCGCGGAGCAGTCCAACTTAAACTGGTTTTGGTCAGTTTCTGTTTAGATGTTACAAGATTTACGCATACACCGTATTGTTTTTCATTGAACACTTCTACAATCGAAGTGCATAGTGTTCATACAAAGAGAGCAATGTAAAGCAAACAATTCGACTCCTCTGCCAAAACAGTAGTTATCTTGCTTACACATACTTAAATATCAATACTTCTATCCCGTTCTCGCCCAGTGAATCGAATGGAACGGCAACAGCTACCTTTTGCTTGCCTCCCTCAACACTGTTGCATTGCAACTCACACAAAAATAAACCTCAATGCGAGAGTGTTATCTTGTTATTGCATGTTACTAATAACAATGTAGTAGACATGGATCATAGATATTCTTCGAACAAGATGTTCTCCGTAACTAGTTATACGTTACGTATCAAAACATAGACAAGTTAGTCGGAACGTGCGGGTATAGCTACCTACGGCTTAATTGTTATTTCGTTGTTATTCAGTAACATGTTACGAGAGCCATCAGTAACATAATATGATTTTTTGAATCCATATTATGTTACTGGTACTTGTTATGGGTATATTCATTACACTTCTAGCGTTGCGAAAGAAAGGAAAATAAAACAATATTAAAATTATAGTTCTTTTTATTATTAAACTAATCATTCAATTGTATAATTTAGACATAGTAATTATTACAAGATAAATTTCGATATCACAATTTTAGGAAGAAAACCTTATATTAAAATATACAGTCATAGGTTTGAAATAATATTGCACAACATTGCAATAATTCTTACAAAATACTATGCACAATAATTTCACAAAATAAATAGAATGTGAATATTATGAACCTCTCAATACTACACATTTAATAGTATTTGTGCAAACATTTATAATATAATTTGCAATATTATTATTGTCATAGTAATCACGTTTTTTAAAATACCATAGATAAATAACATTAGGTATATTCATATCAAACAAGAGTTAAAATTAAATACGCATAAGGTATTATTCATTGCCGCGCCGTAATAATGCCTATTTTAGTAATCAAATTATGACACAAAAATTGGATTATATCTTGTATATCTGTAACAGTCCTCTATATGTATGTATATATAAGAATGTAAGTAACAGAATAGGTAGTTTATTATTAACAATCACGATAATTGTTTGATGATAATTGATGATGTCATCAGAAAAATATACAAGTAATACATAATAAATTATAGTGATGATAAAATACAATATACAATTCACGGCATTACCAGCACTCGCCTGGTTGTTGTTAGTTGTTACTAATTGGATTGACACAGGAACATGTACTTACAGTGGACCCCAAAATTCCTGGTTCCCGGGCAAATGTATGAAGTGATGCCTATTAGGAGTAGTAGGTAATCTGTGACATAACTACTAGCCTTAAAAGCTACTGGATAATAGACCTACTTATTAATGTAATTAACTTTAGGCCACTACTTGTTGAAGTTTACTTAGTTTATTTTGCTAACGCTATCTATGTTACTTTTGGTTGACTTAAGCTGCCAAAGAATTATAGATCTTTATGTGTCCAGGAACTTTTATAGCCTATACTGTGCTACATACTTATAGATACGTGGTTGGAATTCCGTTTCGCCATGTGAAAAATGATTTTCCCGCTTTTCTGTTGAAATTTGTCCTGAATTTTCTTTGCTATAAACCTCACGGAGCCCGAGACCTTTCCAACGAATGCAAAACGGTGGAAATCGGTTCGTGCGTTCTGGAGTTATAGTGTCAAGAAGGAAACCCGACTTATTTTTATATAGTAGATAACTTTAGTAATGTCAAGGGCCAAATCAAATTATGTTGCCACCAAATTTGTGATAAAAATTGTAAATCTAAATGAAGAGTCATGTACCTAAGGTCTCAGGCCACAAAATATTGTCTAATTACAGTTAGAACATATTTCAAACATACAGTTGCCATTTTTTGATATTATCACTGTAGGTATGGCTTAAGAAATAAATTTAGATACACAAAAAGAAATAAACAGTTCTAAACTTGACAACCGCAAACATATATTAGTAGATTATCACTCACACATTACTATGCAAAAACTTTGCATTGTAGTCAGAATATTCCCTTGGAGTCAACAAATATTTAGCAACTAGTTTGTACTGAGAAGGGTCGTCTAGAATCTTCATAAGAGGCACCAATTTATTTGCATACTGGGTCAATGTAGCTGGAGGAACGCTGCCAATAAGATTGTTGCCCTTATGCCAAAAGTAAGGGATTTTACCCTCTACCAACGCTTCATGGAGTTTTCCAACCATTTGTTTGAACAAGATCGCTTGACTCTTGCGCCAGTGTTCAACATTGTTTATCACCAGAATTTCATGGAAAAATACTGTTTTTATGTAGTAGCTAGCTATTTTGTCCATATTAAGTGAATCGCGTAATTTCTTTATCTGTAAACAAAATAGGATTAAATTATTATAATAAAATTAAATCTATGTAAATTATAAGCGTCGGTAGCTTGGTGGTTAAGGAATCGGGCTTACGATCGAGAGAGACCGGGTTCGAATCCTGGTCATTACACTACCGACGTAAACCTCCTCCAAACACACACCATTGAGCTTAATTGACATATCTACTAAGTATGTAGACCTCTAATACCCGTATATAAATAAATAGTCAACACATTATTACCTCATTCTATATTCTCTGAGAATTAAAAATAATATAGCACATATATTTGCTAATTTTATAATACCAAAACTGTGTATAAAAATTATAGCATCGAAGGACCTTCCATCGTTAGCTCGCGCGCAACCGCGCAACTCACTGCCGCGCGCGGCAGACGTGTTCGCGTACACTGACTCATTGACTCGCGTAGCAAATGTATTTCAAAGGTAAAACATTAGATCGCGCGGCTGCCGCGCGTTACTTATGTGCAACACAATGTTAACAGGCAGTATTGAAACATTTGAAACTCACCAATTTTATAGTTGGTTTTAAATTATTACAGTTGTGCATTAACTCCCTCTCTTGGTTGTGAAGGGCTATACGCCATGAGCGCATTTGATCCTGCGATATTGGTGATTCTTTGTTGGGTTTGGGCACAACCATCCAATATCCCTTCCTACAGTTTGCTGGTATGGCTCGATAAGACTTGGAGATTGGCCATCGATTTTCTGGAAACTTGAGAGCTGGCACTAGGTCAACATCCATTTTGAAGTTTCTCTCATAGTTGCGGATCTTTAGCGTCATTGCGGGCCCAGATTTAGATACTTCAATAACATATGCAACACCCTCCACATAGACCACTGGCCGGGACTGATTCCTTACTGTGTATTTGTTCAAGGCTCTATTTACTACACTTTCAAACCATTCAATGAATTTGGACCGTAGCAAATAATGGCAGGAGTCCTTCCATTCATATGCAGCCTTATTATTCTCCCATTCATTTAAATCTCTCATGTGTAGCCTTTGAAATTGCACACCCATCTTCAGCTGCACGAATCCAGGAGCCTTTGCTTCAATGTTTATATCACTCTCCGAGGGTTTAAGTGGGTCTAGTTTAATATTTAGCGGTAGGCCAATCACTATATCCATATCAAACTCATCAGGTTTATGGATACGCAAGTTATCGAAGTGGCTCCCGGCAAATTGTACCTACAAAAAAGAGACATAATATAGTTGTCATGTCCTATCTCATTAATAAAATAAACTAGCTTATTAACGCCTGTAATCTAGCCGTTGTACTTCTCAGTGACTACTGATCCAGAGCTTACAGCTCCACCGACATGGATGTAGGTGATTGTGATCCCTTTTGGTCATATACATGTATAGCCGGTCTCTTACACACACAAAGTTTTTCTTTTGTTTTTTCCATCCATCTGCCATCAGCCACGAACATACACAAAGTAATGAAAAACAAATTGAGGACAACCTATTGCAATAAAAGATACGGATTTTCGGATAATATTTTTTATTGCAACTGGTAATTTTTTTTGAATTGATCCTTGTCATACATTGATATTACATACATATGCTCATGCCCAATCCAAACCCAACCAAAAAAAAAAATCCCCGTAAGGGTGTAACTTAACACTCACATTTCGCCCACTATGATTTTCGGTCCCACGTAATACGGGCAAGCCTATTTCCGCCAACCGGGTAGGTACTTAGTAAAAAATTTAATTCACCCCATTCCTTGCTATGCAGTGTAAATTGCAAAGAAATATAATTATGTGCTTAGCCGCACAAGCACTACCAATTAACGTCTTGGAGAATATCTGATGAAATGATTTTTGTCATTAACAATTTTATTTTGCAACAGTACCTCAGCTACATTATGATCTGGTCATAAAATTCATTTACGAACATATTCCTCAGTGAGTGGGCCTCATCCTTCTTCAACCTCACAATAATTGCTCTTTGTCTCTCAATAGTCTCAATTCAATATAAACTCTATACAATTACACACAAACACAAACACACAAAACAAAGGTTGCCTGTAAGAGATTGCCGCAGAGCGATAAGGCCGCCAAATGTATTTACCATGTGCAAACATTTCTCTGTGTTACTATAATTCTATTCTTGGTGTACAATAAAGACATGTTATTATTATTATTATTATTATTAACAGACAGTATACCAACCGTGCTTGAGTACTTTCGGTAGTATGCGTCAACATCCTTCATCTTTTTGTGAAAGTCATTGAATACCACATCAAACACTTTGTAATGGAGAGGGAATTCCTTCAGTTGTATATAACGTAGGTGGATATCTGCTAGCAGTGCATTCAAATTATTAATAACTGGATTTTCTGGTGCACTTGGAGATACTTTTCTTGAATTAGACACTGAACTGTCGAGAACAAGTCTACAACAAAAAAATGTAAGTTAATAGGAGCATTTGTATAATAATCTAGTATTTATTATACTACAGTAATAACTTAATAAAATACAGATATTGTAGGGAGGATGATGAAAAAATTTAATGTGTGCGAATGTCACTCTCTAGGAAGATAATTAATGGATCTTATCGGGAAGAGGTACCCCAAACCAGGGGATTACATTGTGAAGGCTATCCCTCCTCAAACGTAGGGCCAAGTTGGGGTCATTTCCATAATAGCTCCAAAGCACACATTCCCAAACAAGATAAGATAAAATAAACCTAATACATATATTATGTATGGTAACAGTCATGAGGGCTATGGGGAGCAACTTAGACCCCGATTCTATCAATTGCCAACCATTGTCAAACCTCTGAGATTACAAAAAGTTCAGAATGTTAGTAAAATATAAATATTGGTGAATTAAATAAAATATCCCAAAATACCGACCTAGAAACCATGTCTAACAAATATGAGGAACCATTATTATCAGTGTTTCTCTGAGGTGGTTCTTGACGGGTCAGTGGTGTTTGCATGCGAGTGGTTTCTTGTTTTTTCTGTTCTGGCCTTTTTTCTTCATGTTTCTTTTGTTCCTGTGCTGAATTACCTCTTAACAAATATGTGGCTGTACCAACAACTGCTGCTATTCCTAGCCCCACTGCGCCCGCAGTAAACCATGATCCAGACTGAGATTGGTTTCTTTCGTTATTATTGTTATTAGTGTTATTATTATTCATTTTATCTGCAAAGTAAATTGTAGTTTTTATTGTTATTATTGTTTACCAACCTTGTTATAAGTAGGTAAATTTAAAAAGAATGTTGACAGATTCGTGCTTTTTTCGTTAATAAACTTCGTGCAAAGTTATGTTGTTGGTTGCAGAGTTTCCTAACTAACTTTGTTATTGATAATAAATAACTAACCTAACAAATGGCTAGGTCGAAAGCAGCTTTATCCTTTGCATTGACAAAGCTTAAGTAATTCTGTCGTAATATTACATTCACACTTCACAATAAGTATTGTACCTAAGTAACTGACTTACCTTAATTTTCTATTCTTATTCCACGAAAACATGAAAACACAAAATGTCACGTCCCGAACGGTGTAAATCAAGTTCTTAAATGCCACATTGAATGCGATCGCGATCGCCGCGGTCGGTGTGCCTGCTTTTATTTATTTTCGTTTTCGTTGCTCGGTTTCGGGAATTCCCCACCAATTGATGACATTGCCATGAGTTGCCATGCCATTGATGTTTCTTTGGAGCCTAACCAATATAATATTTGAACCATAATTATCTTTAACTATTTCAAATATTATTTCATATTATATAGGGTTACGTGCTTTGTAAAAAATCAAAATTGATTATACAAATAAATAATTAAAATGTCGACTCACACATGGCATCCGGAATTCAGTTTCTGAATTTTGTATCATTTTTAACTCACAAACCCGGAAAAGTTCAGATTCGTCAGTAAGTTAATAATTTCGTATATACTAATTATATGGTTCATGAAAATGTCTTTATTGAGAAATACTTAACCTTAATATTGCACACAAATTTTATATATAAACCTGTCCAGTTTCACCACTCGATATATTCATGTATCTTAATAATAAAAGGAAATTTAATTTATGAGATTCATGATTTATATGTCGCTAACTGTGGGTGCGGGAATGAGCAGTTTTCTAGTAGGTATTTAGAGCGTTTCTAACGGCGCGCTAGATGGCGCAGCCAGCACTTTTGGTAAGAAGAGTGTGGTATCACATCTTACTAGATGTTTCGTTTCGTCGTTCGAAAAAATGTTCTTCGGTTTTCGAGAGGATTCTTCGGAGAAAATGTATGCATACTTTTTTAGCGAACGACCAGGCTTGTCCAAATCCAATCTTAAAGCCCTAATTTATTGATTTCGTAGAGTAATATCTTGTGGTACCAAATGTTTTCCTTGGTTTCCACAGGTATGAACAGCACACTGTGACCACATATTGAATATTAGTTACGTATTACTGTATACAAAGACCTATTTACTATTGACTATTTGATACATAGGCTTTAAATAAAATTGGCCTTATATTAATTTTGTATACCATTATGGGCGTTCTGAATTCAGATACTGAATTCTGAATGCGTCTAGAGTTAAACCAAAACGTAAATAAATTACACGTTTTGTCACATCGACTTGCATCGAACACAATCATGGCGACCCTAACGAATCATGAAATATGGTATTTTGTATTTGATCACAGCATTATTTGTAGGTATCCTTCCCTCTATATCTATGGCATCGAACCACGTAATCTGTCAAATTTAAAAGACATCAAAAAATGGTAACACCGAGAATATTTGCGGGTTGGAAATCCCGGGGAGTAATTGTGCATTGTTTTGTGGTTGTATTATATGGACGTCGTTAAGCAAAAAGGACTCAAACCACACAAAGTCAGTTTTGAGTTATGGACGTTTGAAGTTTGAGCTGTCATTGCTCTAAGAAAAAGTTTTTTTTTATTTCTTAATTGTCTCTTTTTTGTTAAATAATTGTCTATATTATATGTGTCCATCAAATTAGTGATACCTTTTGCAATAGATTTCGAGATATGAAGTTAAATGTGGGTTGAGTCCTTACCATTAAACTTAATTTTATAAAGGCAGATACTTTTTTTTTATTTCTCAGAATGGACTCATAACTATTCTTCGACTAGAAAACAATTTATTAAATAAAATTAAACATGTAATATCATTTAAAAGTTATATATTTATTAACTTTAAGCACGAATCTATCTTTATATCGTAAAATCAACAGTATACAAATAAAAAAAAATGTAAAAACAACAAAAATGAGCGCGCATATTAATATGTCTCATCCAAATCGAAATCAAGTGTTGGCCCGTATCTATCGACATCCTCTCTAACATTGCTGTTTCCCTTTAGATTCTCATAAAATGCGTGACAGTCTTCCGGTATTAAATTGAATATAGACCTGAGACCATCCAACTTCGCTTGAGGAATGGGTTTTCCCTGGGGCCAGAAAACTACAAAATCCTCTTCTGAAAATGTAATCAGAACACCTCTGTTTCTTTTTGACAAATCCAGTTTATGAATGTCTGCACTCTCTAATATCATTTTTTTTTTTATATACTATTACGCCTATATCCCCGAAGGGGTAGGCAGAGGTGCTAGCACCCACATTTCGCCAGTGTATATTTAGGTCCCAATGTAATAGGGGGCGAGCCTATTGCCATCAACCGGGCACTTATAAACCTGCGATAAATACACACATAACTTCGAAAAGCATCGTAGTCATTGGTGTGTGCCATGGTAAACCTGGGATCGAACCCGAGACCTCGTCTCAGCAGTCCACCACCCATACCACTAGGCTACCGCGGTGATATCATAGTAATTAAGTTGTATTCATCTGCTTTATTCAATATAATCTGTTTAGTTTTCAGCCACTTTTTTTTTATTTTTGTTTTTGAAATTTTGCGGGTAATAATTTTTTTTTTTCTATTTTTTTTGTGCTTAAAAAAATCTTGCGTTTTAATTCTTGTAACTTGAAGGGGATTTTTCTTTTCAGAGATTTTCATGATGTTCATGTATCCTTCTATGGTGTAAATCCGCTCATGATGCGTAAGCTCACATTCAATTTTACTGAAATCAGTAGGTGTCATTAGGCAAAAAAAGAATGTCCGGACTCTAACTAAGCTCACATTCAATTTTACTGAAATCAGTAGGTGTCATTAGGCAAAAAAGAATGTCCGGACTCTAACGGTCTAACGGTCTAGACCAATGGTTTGAATCTTGACTTCATAACTACCACAGATTACTACAAAAATTGTTACAAGTTGTTAAGCATCATGAGCGAATTTACACCATAGAAGGATACATGAACATCATGAAAATCTCTGAAAAGAAAAACCCCCTTCAAGTTACAAGAATGAAAACGCAAGATTTTTTAAGTACAAAAAAAATTGAAAAAAAAAAGGAGTTAACCACAAATTTGTATAAACAAAAATAAAATAAACTGGCTAAAAACTAAACAGATTATATTGAATAAAGAAGATGAATACAACTTAATTACTATGATATCAGAGAGTGGAGACATTCATAAACTGGATTTGGCAAAAAGAAACGGTGGTGTTCTGATTACATTTTCAGAAGAGGATTTTGCAGTTCTCTGGCCCCAGGGAAAACCCATTGCTCAAGCGAAGCTGGATGGTCTCAGGTCTATATTCAATTTAATACCGGAAGACTGTCACGCATTTTATGAGAATCTAAAGGGAAACAGCAATGTTAGAGAGGATGTCGATAGATACGGGCCAACACTTGATTTCGATTTGGATGAGACATATTAATATGCGCGCTCATTTTTGTTGTTTTTACTTTTTTTATTTATTTGTATACTGTTGATTTTACGATATACGGATAGATTTGTGCTTAAAGTTAATAAATATATAACTTTTAAATGATATTTACTTGTTTAATTTTATTTAATAGATCGTTTTCTAGTCCGAGGAATAGTTGTGAGTTTATTCTGAGAAATAAAAAAAATATATCTGTCTTAATAAAATTAAGTTTAATGGTAAGGACTCAACCCACATTTAACTTCATATCTCGAAATCTATTGCAAAAGGTATCACTAATTTGATGGACACATATAAAATAGACAATAATTTAACAAAAAAGAGACAATTAAGAAATAAAAAAAACTTTACTTAGAGCAATGACAGCCCAAACTTCAAATGTCCATAAATCAAATCAAAAGTGACTTTGTGTGGTTTGAGTCCTTTTTGAGTAGCTTGTTGCTAATAAGTGTTCTGTGGTTGCTAGTTTTTGAAATAAATTTACTAACAAAATGTTGTCACTATTAAAAATATCTGGCAAGTAATAACTTTTTTTCAGATAAATATATTAAGTCGTTTTAGTATAATTAAAAGTATTTATATCCGTCATTACTTCTATCGCATACAAACAACTCAACCTGTTTGAGTCGATTTAGTTTTTTGATATTAGGTGTGCTGTCCATCGAAAGCCGTTTTTCGAAATATCTCAAGTGTTTTGAGTTTTTTCTGATAAATAAAAATAAATGTTTTGTTTCAGTAAAACTAAAACACAGAAACGACCTAACCTGTTTAAGTCCTTTCAGTTAATTGAGATAAAATTATATATGCAAATTAAACTTAATTCTTATAAAGGAACCAAACTGTTTGAGTCTATTCTGATTTATCAAACTTATGACCATATTCATAGACATTAAATTACTGAGAAACAATTCAAGCGGACTAGGTTCATTCTGCAAATACTTTTTGTGTGTTCTTCATACTGTGGGTTGAGTCGGGATGGTGATAAAACTGGTTTCCGTGTACGTATTCAAAATGGGGTTTTCACTACATGATAGAGTCGACCCTTGGGAGTATGGTGGTACACTTAACTCAATTTTGGCCAATATGTGGGTTGAGTCCTTTCTGCTTAACTACGTCCATATCAAACATGTTTTGAAGTAAATTATAAATAACAATGGAATAAGTTAAGTCAACACAACACCCGTTGCAATCAACCGGTACCTTTCATTGTAGTTATATTGTGTTGCGATCTGAACCAACTCATGTTGAATTTCATTCAGTTTGGCCCTTCTTGTGTACTGGAATCGACTGCACATTCAACGATTTTATCGTAGGTAAGAATACTTTCCAATCGTTATAATATTTAATGCTGATAAAAAAATAGACCACACTTTAAACTACACGGCAAAAAATTATTTTCTTCGATGTAAAATTTGTAAATAGCCAGTAGCCAATCAACATTCTATTTTAGCATTTTCAGCGTCGCCAGGAGTATAATATTATAGTTCCCATAGTAATCATGAATCTTACACTGTTGGTCCAGTTTATACTTAACTAACGTCTGGTAAACAGTGCAACAGGTAGGACTAAATAAAGAGCTAAATAAGAAGATAGGTATATGAGAATTTAGATTAGTGTGAGATTTCTACTAAACATGTGAAATCTTAGCCTTGCTTACTAGTAAACCCTAAACAGTTCAGGAGTTAGGTTTAGTATGATAATGTTGACTTGTGTACCTGCTCTGTTAATTAAGTTTATGATGATCTTCCACATTCTTAGTATTAAAAAGTTCACTGCACAGTTGAACAGGGCAAAACAAAGAACAATGAAGTAGGTAGTATATAATGACTGAGATAAAAAGTAGTGTTTATGAAGTATATTGATTCTGTGAAAGAAAGACATATTTTTTAGAATCATTAAAAAGCTGGTAAAACATCTTAACTCCAAGATAAACAATACAGCTATGTTTTTATATAAATAAGGAACATATTGTGATCTTGAATATTGGAACTTAAATTTCAAGCTATTAATAATATATTTTTACCCGAAATAGTGGGAGCTCTATCAGATATAAAGAATTTCAACAAACAACCAGTTAATGGTTCCAATAATAGAAATGTTGATATTACTTACCATCAGGTGAGATAGAGGCGAAACTTGTGTGTGTTGCAGCTTTCTTCCAAGTCATAAGTGTTGATTATTCTTAAAATTTTGTACATATTACTGCAAATAATATTTATACTCATTTATATGAATTGATTGCCTACGACTGACCCTTCTTCTACTAACTCACTATTCTAACTATTTAGGTAATCTGTGCCGTACACTTGTGACAATATTGCATGATATTATTCAAAATAATATTTATTGCACAATTATTTTCAGATGTTGTATTCTAAATACTAATGCTGAAAATTTTAGTACAACACATTATTATTGTGCAATTTTCAATGTTGCATCACATTATTATTAATCCACAAAGGGGTAGGGATGAGGGGGGCCTTGTAGTAATCATTGCTTATAAATAAGTACAAGCTGCTTTACTAGTAATATTACAAAATTTCAGTCGAACAAGAAGGAGGTTACAGGGAATTTTATTAATAATTGCAGTCTTACTACCTGAAACTCTAGTAAGTAATAATAATTGTAAACTTTTTTATTTTTTTTTAATCTTTATTTATTAATTTGATGCCATAATTTTTTTTAATACTGAAATTTTTGCTTTATCTACTGTCAAGATCTTCTGGAAGATTTTTTTTTCACGTGGTAATTTATTTGAGTACCTACCCACTGCCACCATCCAGGGTCAGTCAGGGATTTAGGACTCAAACTAACTAAAACCCTCGTACCCTGGACCAGATAATACTTAAAAATAATATGTGATTGAGGTGTGAACCTTGCTTCAGCATATTTCCATGGTCTTGATGTATCAACATTCTGAACCTACCCACTTTCCTCCTACTTGTTTACATATTTTATTGCTTGTGTTATGGGTTCTAGAATGGGGATAAACATGCTTAGATACTTTTTTGTTTGTAAATACATACATATTATAGACAGAAATGCCCAGACCAATGCAAATATTCATATTCATGCACAAAAATGTTTGCACTGAGCGGGAATCAAATCCACGCTTCCTGCGTACCAGTCGCGCTCACTCCACGCAGCAGTTGTGAACGCTACTGCTACGTTCCTACGTAGCAGAGCCCCACTCAGTGCTTTGTATGTATTAATTTATGGCTATTTGCATTGGTTTGACAGTGCCTCCGTGAGGGTCTTAAGTTCCAGCTGTCATACAAACATATATGACAGTCATTACGGGTAATGAGAGCTCTTAAAAGTCCAACAACTGGTCTAACTTCAATACTTCGATATCGCCAT
Source organism: Pelosia muscerda (assembly GCA_963691645.1). Lineage (NCBI taxonomy): Eukaryota > Metazoa > Arthropoda > Insecta > Lepidoptera > Erebidae > Pelosia > Pelosia muscerda. The sequence continues at coordinate 3,171,332 of OY829104.1, forward strand.
TGGGTTATGGAAGTCAGCAAGCATGCATCCCACCTGATGGAAAGTGATTGAAGTCTGGTGCTGTCAATGCAGAATACAAAGAAGGGTTTCTCGGTCTACTACTACTCAATTAAGATGGGAGATACCTCCGTGAAAACCGTTTTACTAGAATGTGTGTGAAACAAGTGCCAAATGCAGTGAACTGATGAGTTTAATATCTATTATCTTGTTGTAGCAAACCATGTCTTGCAAAAAGAAAAGTCTGGATGCCTATCTCGGTGAGGTTTACAAAGAGTTTATTGCTATTAAAGATGATGATTTCAAGAAGGCACAAGAAGTATTTAATAGTGTTTTCGACCAAGTTAAACAGAAGATGGGTGAACAATGTAACTACTTCAAGAAATATAGCAGACAGGTAACTATTTTCATTATATTTTTCACTAGTCTTTTTTTTTATTTATTTTTTTTTATGGCATGTTTATCAATATGCCAACGGCAAGTGATTGATACTTTTGCCGAATAGCTACTATAGGTGTGGCATGCTATGATGGCCGTTTTAACTCGACTGGTTTTGCTCGTTTTCTCTTTTTTGGCGTGTGAAGTTTATTTTCTTATGTGCCAGTCACGCCATATTTTTCTTTAGTTATTCGTCTAACAGTTTTTGTCCAATATTAAGCGCACGAAAAAAGAGAAGGGGAGCATAAATAGTCGTGTCAAAACGGTCATTATAGCGTGCTTCAACTATAGCTAACAACTTTTGCTTTTTTATACAACTTAAGTGGCACGGCAGTATAAAGGAGGGGGTATGTGGTGAAGGTTACGAAAACTTCTGTGAGTGTTCTGAAGAAGTCTCGCGGGCTTCATACCGTTGGTAATAGATAATGTCAGAATCTGAACCCCGGACCTCTCGATCGTAAGACTGACTCCTTAACCACTAAGCTACCGACGCTTCTATCTTGTATTGACTCTTAGATTGACATGTATTAAAAAAACTTGTACTTCAGAATTTCTATATGCACGCCGCAAGGCTAAATATAGTGTTACCTACAATATATAATTATATTATATATTTAGCCATATATATATATATGGCTAAATATATTGTATACAACCATAACTTTGCGATTATAAATAAACTAGCTGTTGCCCGCGGCTCCGCCCGCGTGGATGTGCATTATAGCATTGTACGACTCTACTCGATTCTCTACTTGCCTCTCTATACTACTTTTCCTTGTTATCATGACAACGGAAATAGTTAGCGATATTAGCGCTATCGAATTATTGCTCCGCACCCTTGTATGGTATCGTGATGATATATAGCCTATGTTACTCCTAGATATTGTAGCTTTTACAGGTGAAAGAATTATTGAAATCGTTCCAGTAGTTTCGGAGCCTATTCGTTCGTCGTAAACAAACAAAATAATCAAATCTTTCCTCATTATAATATTAGTGTAGATAAATAAAAATAGAAATAAATAAATACTCTCAATATTTCGACGCTACGTTCAGAGTCGTACAACGTACAATATATTTAAGTTATTTATCTTTTTTTATATATTTATCTTGTAGGTAATGTTTGCTGGGAGCGTCTTCGATAACATCAAAGTATCAAAAATGGATGAATTCGATATGGACATCGTAATCCGTCTTCCAATCAATTACGCGGACGGTGAAAACGGTATCATCATTGAAAACGATCAGCCGGGCTTTGTTAAACTGAAGATCATGAATGCATTCGACCATTTAGACAAGCAGAAGGAATGGGAGACGTGTCACAAAGTAACCCGGGAATGGCGGGACTCAGAGAAATATTTCCTACAAAGTAAATTTCGGAGATGGATGCATGGTATTGTACAGAAGGCGTTGAACGTTATGGAGGGGAAAGTGACTGTAAATGGTGTGGTGTATCTGTTAGCGCACAAGGAGGCGGGGCCAGCATATACTCTGCACATCAGGAACGACATTGGCGATGAAGAATTCAAATTGGACGTGGACCTCGTGCCGGTTATCAAGTTCTCGTTCCCTCGCGCGCCAAACGGATACAAGTTAGTTTTGTATTGCTTAAATTATCTTCTTACTATTATGTTTTACTAGCTGACCCGCGCGACTTCGTCTGCGTCACCCCGTTTTTGCAACATTTTTCATTCCTGCTCCGCACCTGTTAGTCGTAGCATGATGTTATATACATATAAACCTTCCTCTTTAACCATTCTATATATTGAAACAAACCGCATCAAAATCCGTTGCGTAGTTCTAAAGATTTAAGCATACAAAGGGACAAGAAAAATAGGGACAGAAAACGCGACTTTATTTTATACTATGTAGTGATGATGTTCAGCTGGTAGTTTAGTTATATGTGTGCTATATCGCTACCCCATTTCATCGGAAGGGAAAAATACGCAGACATTACTACGAGAGAATATATCTCGTAATAAAACTCTTTATCAACCTGTCTGGCCAACGTTTGGCCAAAGCCTTCCAATATTGGGAGAGGTCTATCTCCAGCTGTGAACTGCAATAGACTAATAATTAATTGAGGTAGTGTAGTAGTGCAAATACAGTGTGCAATCACATTAGAAGATATAGCTTAAAGACCGAATGCGTTTTCCAAATACCTACATCACTACATAGTATAAAACAAAGTTGCGTTGCCTGTCCCTATTTTTCATGTCCTTATGTCCCTTTGTATGCTGAAATCTTTTAAACTACGCAACGGATTTTGATGCAGTTTTTTTAAGAGATACCATGGTTAAAGAGGAAGGTTTATATGTATATAACATCATGCTACGACCAACAGGTCAGCAGGAATGAAAAATGTTGCAAACACACAATCTCAAAATTTTGTACAGAAATAAATATATTATCACGATTTCAGAATGGTTGAAGGTATTCAATCTAAGGACTGGCTGGTGGTGCCTAAACCGAACAAGGCGGCGAGTGATCACACGTCAAAATCTCGTTGCTGGCGTCTCTCCTTCCAAAATCAGGAGAGAGAATTAATTCGAGATCGCCTTGCTTTGAAGACTACTATTAGACTGGTAATAATCTTTTTATGAAGCACATACACACCGTTGAAATTTTAGGGTTTTCTTTATTTTAGGTGGGATACGGCCAAAAAGTCCTGGCTTGATGTTAGGACGCCTAAGATCGGGCGACGTGAATGAGGAAAAGTAGGGCTGAGCTCCGAGTGCACCTTGACCTTGGATGCAATTAGGAAAATACATCTACACGATGATGATGATGATGATGATGATGATGATGATGATGATGATGATGATGATGATGATAATGGTGATGATGATGATGGTGGTGGTGATGATGATGATGATGATGATGATACAGTCGAAATTTTATGCGATTCATAAAATACTTTTATTTTTTCTTAACAGTTTTTTTTATCACAGCTGAAAAAAATGAGAGACGCGCTCGAGATGAAGGCCATCGCCAGCTACTACATCAAAACATTGTTCCTGTGGAAAGTTGCCGAAAAGGAAAACGACAAAACGTACTGGCGGGGCAAAGTGAGCTTCCATTTCCAAACCATGGTAGAAGAATTATACAACGCTATTAAGAATAAAAATATTCCTTTCTACTGGAATAAAGAACACAACTTGATCGAAAGTTTGAAGCCGACCCTTCAGAAGATTTACACTGACAAACTTAAGGATGTTCTCGCTAGCATCTCAGCGAATGATCCTGACAAACTTATCACATACCTCTTAACTAAAGATGAACTAAAAGAGTTTAAAACTACAGAGTTTTATGTAAAACAATGTGAGCTATCGAACGGTGCACAATCAGTAGTAGAGAGTCGTACTCCACCACTTGAGTTACCTCTGTCCGATCACGTGAAACTTTTGAACAAAGAACTCGATGAAATGCGGGCTAAGCATCAAGAGAAGGAAATTACTAGACTGGAGGCTAAAATTAACGATTTAGCTGATCGAGTCGGCTTAGTAGAGGACAGACTTGCTCGGCTGGAACTAATGGGACGAGGGCAACAAAATGCTGTTTGTAATGCAGACAATTTCGTTACTGGTCTTGCCAGTGGGGTAAGTGCGTTATTGAATGAACCTAAAGTTGAACTGATTGATTTTTGACGCCTATGAACGAATGAACTATGTGATGTGATTTAGGTCTCTAGAAATGTCTTTAATCTATGTTTTATTTAATTAAATTGGGGCAATATAGTGCCATATTTTGTATTTTGCTTGTATCTGAGTAACTTTATAATCATTATTGTTTAAGTTCATAGTGGCGATCTTATTCTGACTGGTATTCTTTTAGAAATAATTTAGTATTTACTTAAGCGTAAAATTTTACTATAGACATACCGTTCCAAATGTGATTTTGTGAACTTTTTGGGACCGTGGATAGTGCAATCAGGACCTAGATTATAGTAATTGTTAATCATTGTCAAATCACTGCGATTACAATAACTGCCATTGAATTTTCACCTTTATCGTCATAAGCATAAAGTTCAAAATTGAATGAAAAATTAGATTTTTTCATTCACTCTATATGATGCCATTCAATTAGAGCTTTTAAAGGCATAGCAGGAAAGTCTAAAATTCTATGTTTTTTTTTGTAATATGAGTGGTTTGACAATGTATTTTCTACGAATTTATTACCCCCCTAGTGGCTATAGCCACGGTGTCGGTCAACCGGCAGTGACTAATCTAATTGGCTTTAATTTTTATAATCGTGATCGAAAGTAATGTTATATAAGAAATTTTATAGTAATCAAATAAATTTATATTCTTTTATTATTTCATAGTATGATTTTCACACATGTATGCATATCATCTGGTGGTTACAAATGATTTTCCAAAATAATAGGTAGGTATTTCAGACTGCTTACTTATGGTATGTCGGGTTGGTTACCGCAACGTTTTTGAGACAAATAAACTGATTTTAATTTACTTCGTCGTCGGGAAGGAAAGTCTATTGAAGCCCAACTTGCTTTAGTTGTTATTCTCTTTTGTCTCATTTTGATTTATCTTAAATCATGGGACTCATGGAAGCGACTGTGGACTTAAGAACTGTGCCCTTAGCACGAAATACTATCGTATTCGTAATTTCAAGGTATTGAGAGAATAGATCATTGCGATTGGCAGCCTGCCTTTTGAACCCACGTGTGTGTGAAGCCCGCCAACCGTAAGGCTCCGTTCTCTTGATACCTTGAAATTACGAATTCGATAGTATTTCGTGCTAAGGGCACAGTTCTCAAGTCTGTAGTCTTCAATAGATTTGCTTCCCGACGACGAAGTAAGTTAAAATCTGGCAACTCTAAAAGGTTTGTCATCAGTGTTCTTCTGTTTTGATTTGAAGTACCGTTTTTTTATACCACTTAGGTAGCAGACAAGCACGCGGTCCACCTGATGGAAAGTGGTTACCTTGACCTATGGACGTTTGCAACACCAGAGGCGTCATATTCGTACTGCCGACTATAAAGAGAAAAGGAGGAAGGGAGAAGGTTAAGAAGGTTAAGGGCTCTGTGTTGTGATTGCAGAAGAAGGGTTTCTCGGTCTTGCCCACTGACGACACAAAACCTCTACAGTTAAAAAAATAAATACAACCCACTTATTACGATAAAAGTCGCCATTGCATCAACACTCGTAGTTTATCTCAGCGATAAGGCTTACTAGTTGCATTGAAGGCACATCCTTTGCGAGGCGATAACACCGCTATCTATGTTTCCTCAGATCCTGAACGCTGACATTGTTCTATGAATATTTCTAATAACTAGCTTGTGTTACGGGTTCTAGAATGCGGATAAACATACATACATAGATACATTTTTTTTTGTAAATACATACATTTTTACATAGAAACGCCCTGACCAATGCAAATATTCATACTCATGCACACAAATATTTGCACTGAGCGGGAATCGAACCCACGCCTCCTACGTAGCAGTCGCGTTCACGCCACCGAGGTTGTCTAAATATAATTTATGGCCAGTTATGACATATTTTAGTGACATCATTGTGACATAGTACCTTCTGTAATGGTTACCCTCTTTCTTCAGACTGTCTTCAGTTTACCATCAAGCGTGGTGTAGCAAATTGACCAGTCCTAAAAGCTGGTTACTGACTGTAAACGTTTTCCATCTCGCTCACTCATATCGTTCTAAAGAAGTATTATCATGACGTGTGTTTAGACGTTCATGGCCACACGACTCAGATGCTTACGGCCGTACTCATCTCATCTCATCTCATAAACTCACGCCTATATCCCCGAAGGGGTAGGCAGAGGTGCCAGCACCCACATTTCGCCAGTTTATATTTAGGTCCCAATGTAATTCAGTCATTGGTGTGTGCCATGGTAAACCTGGGATCGAACCCGAGACCTCGTCTCAGCAGTCCATTACCCATACCACTAGGCTACCGCGACGTACGGCCGTACTATAGGTATTAAAACAAGGCAATTAAAAAAATAATACACTTAACATTTCAGTATATCTCTGCACGTGTTTATATTATCAATTTGTAGAAAAAGATAAGTTACAGCAATACAATTGAAACGCACCTTTATATAAAAAATCATATAATAATGTTACAATTGAACAATTACGTACCTACCTCAAATAATTTTAACAATGAGGTATGCTAACAGGTGTTGACATTCACTGTTTATTTTTAAACGAATTGTACTGAACAGTTTAGTATAAAAGTCAATATTGTGGCCAAATACCTCTATACGACCTCAGTAGGCCTAGCATGGCGCGAAGACAAAAGTCCCCGGGGAGTGGAGAAAAATTTGTCTTTCCCTCCTTCTCTCTCCCTTTAGCTAGCATGGCGTCGAGGAGAGACTAGTTTGTCACCGGGGAGAACGTTTGTCCACTCAATGCTACCAATATACGAAAAAGTATTATTCGACCAAATTGATAAAACCTAGCAACGTGCATATTTTATAAGTGCAACATTGACTTTTTAAATTGTCGGTGTTATTTTAATTTCATATAATGTAGATATAGCTAAGTTAGTAAGTAGGTATTATTACTTTGTAATGGGATGTATTGTGTTACGTAATGTGTCGTAATAATATAGGATTATATGTTTGGATTTTTTATACAACTTAGGTGGCAGACGAGCACACGGCCCACCTATTGGAAAATGGTTACTATAGCCTATCGATGTTTGTAATGCCTAGGGTGTCACACTCGTACTGCTGAACGCTGTAGGGGGGGGGGGGGGGGGGGGGTTCCACTATGACCGGTTGTAGAGTCCATATATAAATACATATATACATATATATACATATATGTATGTATGTATATATATATATATATATATATATATATATATATATATATATATATATATATATATATATATATATATATATATATATATATATATATATATATATATACATATACATATATACATATATATACATATACATATATATACATATATGTATGTATGTATATATATATATATATATATATATATATATACATATACATATATACTATATATATACACATATATATACATATATATATACATACATATACATACATACAAATATTAATACTTTATTACTGGATTTTAAATTTTGAAGGTCAAAATTATTTGAGAAAAATATTTAAATCCCCCCTTTCCCATATATATACATATATATATTATTACAATCTTAATTCATTAATTAATTAATCAAATTCGATGTATTTATTTTTCGGTTACGATTTTTGTCCCCACCTCAATAGTTCGGAGACTAATATCTCTCTATAATCTGTCAAAAAGAGACATATCTTGTCCACTTTACGGCCGCCGTGCTAAGCAAGTGGAGAAAAAGTCCCTTGTCTACGTCACAGCGAGGGACATAAGTTATCTCCTTCGACGCCATGCTAGCGATTAGGGACAAACGCGTTTGTCCCCGTCAATTTGACATAAGCGGTGGAGAGAGATATTTGTCCCGCGCCCGTGTTAGGCCAGCAGAGTTTGAGTTTATTTGCGATTACCCCCGAAAAACTTATGTTTCTGTATTAGTGTTTTATCGCACTGGTATAAAGCAAAGCTTTTTGGGGGGGGGGGGGGAATCAGGACAACACAAAGTTTGTACTTCATCAATAAAGTGTATTTAAATGAGGTCGTAAGATGTTTTTGTGACAGGGTCAAACTGGGAGGTCGTAAGGGTACTTAGACGTTATTGTCGAAAGAAGTCCCTTACAATTTCATAGCAAATACCGCCATACATATTTACAATACTTGAATCATTTTGTTATTAAGACGTTACATTTCTTGATAAAAATAATATTTCGTTAAACCTTTCGGTTTCTTACTAAAAACATTGATTGAAACTATTTGAGATAAACTTTAATTATCCTTTCCTTAATTTAAGTAGGTAATACTAAAAAAACGCCGCTTGCGCACATCTTTGACAAAATTCCGAAACAATGACCACATACAATTTTCATAAATAAATATACACCTCGTTTAGCGCCATGTCAAAGAACAATCTTATGTAAATATATTCACGATTCAACCTGCAAGACACTGAAACATTTGACTATTTATAATTTATTTTTATTTTATTAGTAAATTAGGCAAAAAAATTTTTTTCTGGTCAAAAAATCGTGATAAAGAAGCGCCCTGCAGATTGTGATTGGTGCTCAAACATGACGTTATTGCCTTGGCTCTAATGTTTCATATCGCATTTTTTAAATATTGAAATAAATACTTGTAAAGTTTTTAATATACAGTCGCTAGTCATAACCATTTATAGTATATACCGTATATATATTCCATCCGTCGAATTGTTGTGCTGCAGAAAATTAATATATTTCATATTTTGTTTATTATTTTATGAACATTTTTATAGCCAACGTGATGTGAATTTAGATATGGGTATTAATAAATATGGAATGTGTTAAGATACTTGTCAAGGCGACTGTACACCACTTATCGAGACCCACGTCTCTGTTCGTCGAATATATATTACATAATTTCAATATTTATATATTAACATAATGTGCAGTCGAAGCAGTTTAATTTCAATTAATTACACATCTAGTGACTTTTCTATATTCGACAAAACATTGCTAGTGTGCGGACAATATAGTTGATTGCTAAATAAGAATTATCGTTGATTAAAAAGCGAGTACACTATATTATAGAACGTTTGACAAAGTGTTATATAAATATCATATCAGTTTGAAAATGTCCAAAAAAGACTGGACATTTTGTGTCAGAAAATTGAAGTAAATTTTTGAAATATTTTTTGATTTCAATCAGGGTTGTGCCTCAGGATAGAAAATAAAATAGTATATTCGCTTCTTAAAGTAGTATATATTTCACAAATTTATACATAAGTCACATGCATTGTTTATGTTATATACAGTCTCCACCTAATATTACATACATATCAACAAAATTATCCTCACACCAGTCATTTTTAATCTTATTTTTTTAGCTAACAATATGAGATAAGTATATTTATAATATATAACGCTAATATTATCAATGAATCTAAATGCTCTAACTTGATACTACATCTAAAGTATAGTTACGGATAGATAATATATCATATCGTGTCTTAAAAAAACAGCAGAGATGTATTTTTCGCACTTTTGATTAGTTAGTACCAGCGGGCTTTGTTTTTTGCAGACTCTAGATAATTATTTTTATTTTACCTTAAAGAAAACTCCTTTTAGAGTAATCAAATCCGAATTTAAAAAAGTAATATTAACGAAAATGTTCAATTTATTACGATTTTTTTAGAAAGATGGTGAATTAATTGATATGTCCTGAATCTTGATCTAACGTTAACACTACATTTGTATAGTCTTAAGTATTTATAATGTACCTTATTACGTGACTGTGAAGATAATATCACAATATGGGGTCCAACAGTTTTAACAATTATTTTTTGTTCAAAATGTCTAATCTAAAATGCCAATATTCAATTAGTTCTACTGTTTATTTACTATTTTTGCCCAAACAATTTTACCTGGACATTTTATCAAAATTTTACCTAGATTTTTTGTCAAAAAATATCACATGGACATTTTTAGTCAAAAATGTTACCAGGACATTTTGAAACATATCCTAAGAAGTTGGATCTAACAGAAACTATATTTTAGATGTACGCGTACATATCTTAATATGACGACATTATCTTTTCACATTATTTAAATAGGCTATACATTTTTAATAAATATTTGCAGTAAATTAAGTGAACGAAGTTACAGCTTGGCACCATTTCAAAATAATTCAAAATATAATGCAAGCCAATTGACACTGTGACAAGATAATTTGTCACATTGTTACATTAGAGAGTGCATAACCCAAGCTAACATCACGGCTTGAATGAGATTGAATATTCCTTTATTAACAATGATATACGTATAGGGCAAGAATATTAACCGCCATCGATGTCTCATGCGTGTCGTTGTGTGGATTTTTTTGCACGATTTTGTTTAAATTGTTTACACGATTTTTTGCAAATTATTTGCACGATTTTTTGCAAATTATTTGCACGATTTTGTGCAAATCATTTACATAACATTCGCAGATCTTTACTTATATATTCAAGGCAAAGCGAAGCGGGCAAATTACCTACATTATGTGAAGTAGTTAGTCTGATTTTATTTAAAAACATCTGCCGTTTGTATTGCAGGACATCGTTGCCTGTGGGATGTATTATATTTTTTAAATTATATATTTCAGTCGCATATATCTAGGCCCCTAAAGCGCAAAACACACACAGCGCGGGTGCGGCGCGGGTCGGGCCCGCGACGGGTAATTTTTTTTTGTATTCCGTACAATTGAATGGACGACAACACACATAACGCGGGCGCGGGTCGTGTCAAGCGCGGGTCAAGCGCGGGTGCCGCGGGTGTCACCCGCTTTACAAACCAAGGCGCGGGTGCGGCGGGTGGGCGCGGGCTAGCGGCGTTTGTTTTCGTCGTAATGTACGCATTCTCCTATAACCGTTCACACATACGGCGGGTGCGGGTCGTGTGCGACGCGGGTGGCGCGGGTGTCATTTTGCTTTTGTAATTATTTACAAAAACTAGTACATCTTCGCTATGAATCTCAATGAAAAAAATATTGAATGTGGTCCTAAACATGTTCGCTTGTTTTTAATTCTCTAGAAGTGATGACATTATCCGTTTTCTAGTCTTTTTTATAGATTTCGTGAATTCACGACCATTTTCTATTTCGAGCTCTTCTTTTCAAAACAAATAGAAACAGTTTCTCTTCTTCTTGCCTAATAGCGTTATTTTAGCATCGATCATTTTTGCATTTTTTTATACCACTTAGGTGGCCGAGAAGCACACAGCCCACCTGGTGGACAGCGGTTACCGTGGCCTATGGAGGTTTGCAACACCAGGGGCGTCACGTACGTGCCGCCGACCATATAGAGAAGAGAGTGAAAGGGGGAGGGGGAGGTATGGACCTCGGAGCAATCCGCATTTTTCAGTCTAACTCCGTGTTTGGCTGAACTTCAGTATTTTCCGTGAAGCTATTGCTATCTAACCTCCACAAACCATTGGCGATATTGAAGTATTGAAGTTGGACCAGTTGTTTTATTTTTAACTCTCCACCTACACGTAACGATTGCCATGTATGCAATGGCGCCGAATGAAATCGAACCCGCGTCTCCTGCGTAACAATCTCGTTCACTACAGTTATGCCACAGTGGCGGTCAAGTTGTTCATCTGTGTCCGAATTCACCGACATTTTCAATCACTGAAACGGGCGGCTTCATTGCTTTTTGATGGAACGCCAGAAGCATCATATCTTTGCAGTGTTTCATTATCTTAATTAGATGTAAGTTCGAGTTTGTATGTATAAAAATGGTAGAGTATATAGCTTAGGGCTATATACTCCACCATTTTTATACATAATATGCTCCTTTCTTCATTTTCATGTACTAGCTTAGGGCTTAAATAAAGTGCTCAAATGTAGGAAAGTGGCATATTACTGTAAATTTAGATTTTTTGATTTGGTTCCTTATCTCCATAGGAACCTCTCTATAAAGTTTTCACTACTCAGTTCGTAATCATCTATCATCGACAATTATACAAATACAGTAACTTCATAAGAATTATACTCTAAAGCAAAGCAGAAGAAGCCACCCGCGCCCGCTCGACCCGCGCCCGCACGACCCGCGCTATGTGTGAAGGCACTGACAGCCGCGGCGGGTGGCGCGGGTGAAGCGCGGGCCCGACCCGCGCCGCACCCGCGCTATGTGTGTTTTGCGCTTAAATGTCGTTTAATACATTAAGTATTCGCGTACAGTTTGAAATTCATGTACAGTAAGTAGGTACTCCGCACTTGATATTGCACGTCGGCAAAAATAGAGAATCTGAGTAAAATTTGCATGCTCTGGTTTTATTTAACGTTCCGTCTATGGCAAAATTTTAATACCTTTCTAGAGTAGTTGAAACCGATGATATAATTAACCGAGAATTAAATTTATGAACACACAGTTTTCACTACTCTATAAAAGTTTCAGACTGACAGTGTCGTGCGACAGAGAGAACACTCTACAAAACCGAAGCAATCCGATCTTAACCGAATTCTTCTTACTTGGCAAGATGACACATCAAAATGCGGGTACCTTACTTATGTTCTTATGGCGGCAAGCTCACCTCAGACAATCACAAATATACAATACTGTCTAGCGAATACCGTTCAAAATGTTTATCGTATCATCATCATCGTTGAAGCCATCAGTGCCGGTTCGCAGTAGAAAAGCGGGCTCCGGACTTCGAGATCATAGAGCCTCCTTCCAATCCGGGCCTCGCTTTTCCGACTTTCACATTAAAATGTCTAACGTATATTTCATTGTAATAAAGAGTTCCAACTTCATTATAGTCGTAACTTACATTAATAAAACACAAGACGATCTTTTTGCACGGTCTGTAAGGCGCAGTTGTGAACATTCTCACATATAACACAACTATATTGTATTTTGATCAAGAATTATTACTAATATCCTATACTTTTCTTCGAAATTACAGCCAGATATCGATGTCTGAAAGGGCATAAGCAACTATGACATTTCACAGGAAAATCACTGTGCGGTAAAGCGTGTTTGATGTGCTTTAAGACCTTTTTTCTATGAAGTCGAAGTCGCTTGTACACTTTTGCCTTTCTACCGTCGACATGATGTATTTTTAAAGCGTGCAGCGGCGCAGGTATATAAATAATTGGATTGGCGTTCGAATCACACCCAATACAGATTTGAACACACACCTAACAAGAGTACATACACGGGTCTTGATTTGACATGTCGCGGGAAGAGTGAATATCCGGCTGAATATGACTTCCTTCGATTTTTAAAACATTCTTCCTCTCTATCACACATCGCCTGTTTACAGCTTGATACTTCTTAGAGTAGTTAAAACTGAAGCTGAATGTCAGATTTTAGAAAAACCGGTTTCAACTACTCTATAGAGATATCGAACTGTAAATCCGATGTACGGCAGAGAGAAAGCTCTACGAAATCGAAGCAAATCGATCTTGGCCGTTCTCTTACTCTTCTTCCCGACATGCCAAACCAATTCAGGTACTGTACAATATACCAAATATGTATATTTTATATAACTAAGACAACAAACAAACATACAGCCCTTTCCTTTCTACGAAATCAGCGTGCTATTGTTATTAGCTGATAGTTAATAACAGCGAGCTATTCCATCCAATGGTAGGTTCGAATAGCACGCTAATATTTTTTAACATAACTTCATTGAGACTCGAGGCTTCGGTTATACCATCACAAAACCTTAATTATCTTTCATTTCATAAATAGAACATTAGGGAAATGGTTAAGTATAATTCCGGCATATATCTTGACCCCAAATCGAGGGAGAAACGAGACCCACAGGCGCGCGCGGATTGTATTGAAATAATCTATGATTGGTGGATTTGAGCTCGTCCACCGCGCCGTAGCATCCCGTGCTACTTTCAAGAGACACGAAAATATGCAAACTTCGCTTATAGAGCCCATATTGGAGCAAAGATATATGTCGGTAAATATATTTCATAACGTAAGATTAACTTTTGCACAGCAAAACATGACGAAACTGCGCCTTAAGTGCAAACGATGTCTAGTACATAGAGTTGAGAGCGGTGTGCGCTTAACGCGAGCTGCCGGACTTACTGTGCGCGATGAGCCATTGTAGCGTGATGTCGATATTGTCCTTCTCTTTGCACGAGATTGAGTAGCAGCAGATCTCGCGGTCCTGGATAGCTGATAGGTTCCTGGAAAATAGATCATTTTATATATTTCTGAAAGGTATACTTAGGGCAGCATGAGAGTGACGCTTCGAGTGTTGCGTACATGCATATCGTAGGCCACGGTTTTTCATCAGGTGGGCCGACTGCTTGTCTGCCCCCTAAGTGGTATAAATAATATTAATGTGTGTATATTGGTGTATGAGGCCGTGCTCGTCGAGCGCGTGCGGCAGGTCGCGCTTGTTGTGTGTATGTGAGTGTGCGTGTGTGTGTGGCGTGTACTCACATCCGCTCAATGAGGCCGTGCTCGTCGAGCGCGTGCTGCAGGTCGCGCTTGTTGTGTGTATGTGAGTGTGCGTGTGTGTGCGGCGTGTACTCACATCCGCTCGATGAGGCCGTGCTCGTCGATCGCGTGCGGCAGGTCGCGCTTGTTGTGTGTATGTGAGTGTGCGTGTGTGTGCGGCGTGTACTCACATCCGCTCGATGAGGCCGTGCTCGTCGAGCGCGTGCGGCAGGTCGCGCTTGTTGTGTGTATGTGAGTGTGCGTGTGTGTGCGGCGTGTACTCATATCCGCTCGATGAGGCCGTGCTCGTCGAGCGCGTGCGGCAGGTCGCGCTTGTTGTGTGTATGTGAGTGTGCGTGTGTGTGTGGCGTGTACTCACATCCGCTCGATGAGGCCGTGCTCGTCGAGCGCGTGCGGCAGGTCGCGCTTGTTGTGTGTATGTGAGTGTGCGTGTGTGTGCGGCGTGTACTCACATCCGCTCGATGAGGCCGTGCTCGTCGAGCGCGTGCGGCAGGTCGCGCTTGTTGTGTGTATGTGAGTGTGCGTGTGTGTGCGGCGTGTACTCACATCCGCTCGATGAGGCCGTGCTCGTCGAGCGCGTGCGGCAGGTCGCGCTTGTTGTGTGTATGTGAGTGTGCGTGTGTGTGCGGCGTGTACTCACATCCGCTCGATGAGGCCGTGCTCGTCGAGCGCGTGCGGCAGGTCGCGCTTGTTGTGTGTATGTGAGTGTGCGTGTGTGTGCGGCGTGTACTCACATCCGCTCGATGAGGCCGTGCTCGTCGAGCGCGTGCGGCAGGTCGCGCTTGTTGCCGAGCACGAGCACGGGGATGCCGGTGAGCTGCTGCTTCTCCAGCAGGCTATGCAGCTCGTTGCGCGACGCCTCGATCTTGTCAGGGTCGGCCGCGTCCACCATGTAGCTGCGGAACGAGCGACATGGCATGAGACGGATGAGACCACCGCTCAGTAGAAAGGCATAATCGTCATAATCTATATAATAAACTAAGTAGCGAACGAGTAAAGAGGTATGTAGCTGTGATAGTTTTAACACTAGATATCACTCGTTCAGGACAGCCTAGATGATAAATAAATTCTTAAATGCCCGCTCGGTGAGGATTCTGATCGCTTGAGCGAGAATCGCTCATCTTTCATCTTTGACAGCTCTTTCATGTCATTGTTACAAAACTAGTATAGAGAAAATCTCGTCGGCAAAATGAATACATACACAATAGCATTTACACCTCGGCAGTATCTCTCCCACATTGAGCGGAATCTGGGCTGGCCTCCGATGTCCCAGACCTGGAAATGTAAAGTATTTCACATTGATTAAAAAATGCATTCCGTTTTAAGACACTTAACAAAGGGTTCCAGGTTATTTAACAGAATGGCTCAAATCGTATTGATCGACAGATACTACTACTATGATTTAAACTGAATCCTTAGGTCACAATGATAGTTTTTTCTTCATCGAATTGACGTCATTTTTGAGTTGCCATCGTGGTGTAAATATTTTGTTTGACAGCACTGGCGCTACTCACGAAGAGGGCCCGAGCATAGGTTTCTTTGGTTTGGAAGGCTTACTATGTCCCCTCTGTGTATATAGTGATTATAATATATTATTTTTGTAAATGATCGTGTAGGGCAGTTCTTATAATTTCCAATTAGATAACGTAATACCTTTTTCAATTGTATAGACATGATTTTTAGAAAATATAGGAAATTAACCTAACCTGTGAGTAAAAAATAAAATACCTTAATAGTGACATTTCCTTTGGTGATTTTACGCATATTGAAGCCCACTGTAGGGATCATGTCTTCGCTGAATTGGCCCGACTGAAACAATAAATTTGCACAGTTAATAACGTAATTCATAGATTTTAGTATAATCATTTTATGGGTAAAACAATAAGGTCAAAGAAACTGTTGCGTGTTTGTTTGTAGTTCGCTGTGTCCATGTATTTCTTTGGTCACGTCAATGTGTTAGCCATGTTAGCATGTTTCCACACTCGTTACAAATATGCTAGCACAAATGTAGGCTTGCACAAATATATTATAACGTGGCTTGAAAGATACTTGTGCAAATTTTATTAAGGGTATTCGCTACCGTAAGTTATGCATTTTCACAATATTGGCGCCGTTACTTCGTTACGCCGTTCGTTAGTCTCGCTAAAACTCGAGAACGGCTGGACCGATTTGGCTAATTTTGGTCTCGAATTATTCGTAGAAGTCCAGACAAAGTTGAACAAATATGAAAATGCTCGGAATGGAGCAGCGGGAACAGGATCAGAAGTCCACGCGGGCTAAGCCGCGGGCATCCGCTAGTACTTAAATAAATACCTACGTTATGTGTGACAGAATACAAACAAAACGTACATCCATATGATAAAATACTTCATAGATTGAGACACAAAAATCGAAACAAGAATGTCATAGCCGCGAACGAATTTGAGATTTATAAAAAAAAAACAGTATCCAAGTTCAGTTCACTTAAAAGCTCAATTAAAATCAAATCAAGCCAAGGATAGCTTATTCAACGTTTGTACAATTAAACAAAGTTTGGACATTTAGAGAATAGGTGTACAGTAAAACATTAAATGGCTGCCATTAATTACCCCTGTGACCACTTACTACTGACTTGGGTGCTGAAAATAACCGTAACGTCGGGTAAAGTGTAATTAGGTAGGTAAATAACTTACATTGTATTTAATTTACATAAAACTTAATACGTTAGTAAACAAATCAGTACAATTAATCATACTTTTTTTAGAAGTCTGTTTCAAATGAAACAGAGTAAGCTTGATAATGCGCTAATCAGTAATGTAATGACCTTGGTGAAACTGTCAATTGTTTAAAATTGGATATTTGTAACCAGGCAGCATGTTTCATGAACATCAATGGCAGAAAACGTAATCAAAAATCAAACATTTCAGTCGAAAATGTTTTAAAAAGATTGAGAAAGCAAATCATAACCAACTATAAATCGCAGGTAGATGATTTTTTCTACATAGTAATATTTTGGAAGCAACTTTCAAAGAGAAAGAAGAGAGAAAAGAGATACTGCAGACCTTCCAAGTTCAATATTACTAATTGTATGCCGACATAGCCCATTGGGTTAGCAAGCTGAAGTAGCAGTGGGCGGAGCACATAGCAAGAAGAACAGATGGCCGTTGGAGCTGAAAGGTTCCTGAATGGAGACCAAGTATTGGTAGATGAGAGATGGACGGAGTCACAGGTAATTATTGGATGTAGGCCGCCTCTAACCAGCAGGATTGGAGGTTCGATGGGAGAGGCCTATGTTCAGCAGTGAGATGATGATGATGATAATATTTTATTATCACATTCGCAAGAACCTAACCGCAGAATAAAAAGTGAACCAGGAACCATTTATTCTAACTGTGTGCCAAATTTCAGCCAAATCTATCAACAGTTTTTTCTTCAAATGGTAAAAACAAACAAACCCAGTTCCGCAATTTTTTTAAATGTAAATGAACTGCAAACTGCCGAATCGTTGACCTATAACTCCAATGATATTATCTATACTTCTATACTAATATTATAAAGAGGAAAGATTTGTACCTATTTTTGTATGTTTGTAATGAATAGGCTCAAAAATCAAAAAGTACTGTTCCGATTTAAAAAATTCTTTCACCTCTAAAAGGCTACAAGATCTAGGAGTAACATAGGCTATATATCACATACCATACAAGGGAGCGGAGTAATAATCATAAATATCAATTGATCCGGTAAATTTCTATACATTGGCGCTAATACCGACAGCAAGGAAAAGTAGTATAGAGAGGCAAGTAGTGAATCGAGTAGAGTCGTTCAACGCGATAATCAACATCCACGCGGGCGGAGCCGCGGGCAACAGCTAGTATATACATATAATGCTTAACATGACAAGCAACATAATATCACAATGAGTTGTGTGAGGTACACCGTGCAAGTAACATTTTATGGAGACAAGCCTTATGCCTTAACCCAACCGACTAAGGATCAATTTTGAGAAGCAATACTCCAAAATGTTATGACTTTCAACCGTTCTGTATAGTGTATGAGGGAATAAAATAAATAAGGGTTATTTCGTACGGTCTTTTAGAGGTTGAGGCCCCGAAACTTTTTAGTGTTAAAAGTATTGGATAAGTATTTTCAGGGCCGTGAAAAACCTTATAACATAATAAGATGGCCTTAAAATTATGGAAAACGCTCTTTTATCAGAATCCACGCTGTGTAGTGCGTGTACATGTTTCGTGCAAAGAGTACTGGCCTAATTTTAAACGGATAATTTGCACAAAATCGTGCAAAATCATAGTTTTGTGTTCGTGGAGTCCAAGAGATGACTGCACGAAAATGTAGAAAATCGTATTGTATGGTACGCATTTTTAACAATAAGTAGATTTGTATTAGTGTAATAATATTTATAATACACATAATAATGAATAATCAAAACCACAGGATATTAAACATAAGTAAATACTGCTATTCAAAAGCAATTCTATTATACTATTTAGCTATAATGTTTCAGCGTGATTTTTCCTTGTTAAATAAGGATAATTTTAGATCAAGTTCACATGATTAATCATACATAATATCTGAAAGTTAAGGTCAATTCGGATCAGGCGGAAAATGCTGACCATTTTTCAAAGATTATCTAAACTTTGTTTCGTTTACGCACAGCAGAAAATGAGTGTTGTTGCATTCTAATCTAGCAGAAATCAGGGTTGCGAGGTCAGTGGTAGTAGCTCCCATAAAAGCGTCCAAGAGGAGAAGGAGTTCCAAGGTAAGAGCTTCGGATACCACCTGTCACGCTAAGATGATAATGATGACAGAAGGAAAACTTTGTTTTGATAGCATGACGGCATGGGCCGTCACACTCGTCGACCGACCCTGCATGAACCTTCTAATGCCCTTCTTTTGAATAGTAATAGTAGTAGCTTAGAGCAAGTTAGCTGAGCAAAGGACATGACTTTGTTTACTATGCAATGATTTATATCTCAATAACGTTCCAGCCTAGAAATTTTATAAATATCAGCCACCGACGCCGCGCAGATTGTATCTTTATTATGCATTAAAATGATTAGAATTTCAATATCATGGACGTATTTTCAATACCCTCACAGCCCTCACTACAGTTATACGAAGTTGTTATTAATTCCATGGCCAATGCCTAGGTCACACAATTTTTTTTAATGACCAATGAATAAAAATGCCAATTAAAAATATGTTTAGAATATTTTATATAAAAACTCTTCAAAAAACAAAATAAGTACATTGTTCGTACGTTCTCTTATTGTGAGACCCCATGGTTACATAACATAACATGACATAAACTCACGAAGGGGTAGGCAAAGGTGCTAGCACCCACATTTCGCCAGTTTATGTTTAGGTCCCAATGTTATAGGTGGCGAGCCTATTGCCATTAACCGGGCACTTATAAATCTGCGATAAATACACACATAACTTCAAAAGCTTTGAAAAGTCATTGGTGTGTGCCATGGTAAAACCTGGGATCGAAACCGAGACCTCATCTCAGCAGTCCATTACACATACCACTAGGCTACCGCGGTGCTAGGCTAGTGCGGTAACCCATGGTTAACCAAGAGACTAATTTCGATCAAAATTGATTGGAGATGATTTTCGATGACGAAGGAAGAAGTATAAAGAGGCATTTAATTTCAATTATTTATCTCGTTCATTGTATATAGCTATTCAATGAGTTTAGAATTAATTTTAAATCTGCCATGACAACCACTGGCGATAATATAACTGCTGTACGCCTCACGAGTCTGATATTAGAGTGATGTATCAACGTAATTGGTCAAGTTCAAATAGAAAGAAGTTTACACAAATATTTTGGCAGATGTTTTGAGATAGATACATACTTTGCAGGTAGGTACAAATCATTAAAATTAATAATACATTATGGGTTAGTTGAGCAAATGGACCACCACTGCACCGCCGCCGCACCGGGTCGAAACCCGGCTCCGGCCTGAGATAATTCCGGCATGAAACTCAGCGGGTATTTGGTTGGTCTATTTACAAACATTTAGGTAGGTACACATTCCTTGGACGAGCAGACTGTATACTGGTGTTTCAGTGACATATAAACCAACATAAACAAAGTGGAAGGAGGAAAAAAAGAAGGAGACCGTCCTAGACTCTAGCCGTGGAACTGTGGGATATGAGGAAGTTCTAAAGAATCACGAAACACACTCCACTCGAGTCAACTCAGCTCGACGGACAATTTATCGACGAAAGTTGTATAGTTCCGACCTGGCACATCATTGTCTATTTATGGACTCCTTTGCCTGTGATCTCAAGTCGTCGTGCAAATAGAATTCTTTTGCATGATTTTGTGCAAACTAACTACACGAAATTACACATTGGACAGTAATATTTGCATGAAAGTGGTGAGGTGCCTTCCGCGAGCGCGTGAAAAAAAAAGGTACTAAAACGAAGGCCGGTTGGTCCCGGTAGTCATACGAACATCTATCGAAGTTCAGCGGCAACTCAGGTAGGATACAGAGGTGCAAGCAGATTGCGATCAGGATTAATGCAAGGATGATGATGAACAGACTTAAATTGAGTAATTCGATTTATGAAATCTAAAAATGCAGTGAATGTGTTTGAATATGCTCTGGAATAGTGGGCAATGTATGTCAGTATGTCATACTTTGCATCCGATTTCCTAAAAACCTTGAGTGTGACCCTGATGTATGTTTTAGTTCAAAGAGAAGATTATTAAATCTAGATCAATAGGTCGAATGAACCGATGTTTATGTCGGCTTCTGAAGAGACTGATAACAGCTATTACATATAAAATGAGATGAAATGTATAGGAAGATATACTGCAGGAATTGGTGATGAAACAAGAGCTGAACAGAAGGACCCCGAAATAGGCAGCTTTATGATATAGACAGTTCAAGGTGTGTGTGAGGACTGTAGACAATTTCAATAATTTCACAGTTGGCAAAGAAGATAAACATTCGCACCCGTCCCAGGTTCGAATCCTGGCCAAATCTCAAATCTCTCAATCACAAGGCTGGGTCTTTAACCACAAAACAACTGACTTATAATCCTCATTTATAGAATGCAGTAAAAGTTATCATGGCAAAGAAATTGTTAATGATAAATGAATTACGCCTTATAATGATTAACTTGTACTCAGATAGACCATTTGTGGTCTTCATTATGCAAGTCATATTATATACCTAGTACATACATATGTTTGTTTTAGGTGGACTGGATGAAATCAATAAAAAAAAATCCATAATCAAATGAGGTCATTATAACAGTTGTCTGATATCTGCATCAGACTACATATTAATACTCTTATCTTATTTATTTCATGTAAATAAACAAATTATGGCTTGACGTTGTAGATGATGACATGCATGTCATTGGTCTCACTACTAATGAACGTTGAAGACTTGCAAAGTGGTGAAGTAAAAGCAGACCGCAGCCTACGGCTTGTAGGTTTTCAATGGGACCCGCGATTAATAAAATGAAGGAATTATGCGAGGAGTAACATATTTTTTTCAGTGTTGATGCACAAAGAATATAAGCACCTCTACTCATCCGAAGGGTGTCGTAAGAGGCAATAAATGACATAATACATAACATAACATAAATTCATGTTTAAGGGGTCAGCAGAGGTAGCTAGCGAGAGGGGCAAGCACAAAAAGCAAATGACAAAATATGCAGATCATATCACTAAGAGAGAAGGAAATCTCTAAATAAAACCCTGTCACATTTAGTCAGGCTGAAAAAAGTCAGCCAAAGCCTCTCAACATTAGGAAATATCTATACCCAGCTGTGGACTGTGATAGGCTGATAGAGTCAATTGTGTACATAGATAATAAATAGAACTTGCTTTATTTGGTACTATCTTTACAAATTTTTTTTCCATATTATTCATGTTATAGTAAACTAATTGAATTAGATGTTTATACAGGACATGCAGTAAGAATTAATTATAGGTATTAGAGTTTGTTGTATTTTAAACAGACTAAGTTTATTTTACTATACATTGACGGGATAGACAGACCACAACTAACAAGTTTCTTCCATTATTATTTCTGAGTTGCTTGGTAGTTTTACAAAGTGATATTCTTATAAGCCGATAATAAATTAATAGGAATTAAAAGGAAAAAAATTAACTTCAATGGAGCATTGAAATTTTAATGAAAATGTTAAAAGATAAACTTAATGCCGCAGAAAGTTAATTGACATAACTTTAAATTCAAACTTCAGCAGTTTTGGGCTAATGAATATTTACTTTCACCTTAATTTTCGGCGTATGTAAATGTTCCCTAACTGTAACTCAAGACCAATGAGATCTTACAATAACCATTGTCATGAATGACACAGAAACATATTATCAATGAACAAAAACAATGAGTAATACGATCACACACTAATGTATCAGCACCTAACCATAGAAAAAATTTCAATAAGAACTCAATCTCATGTCAGCATACGGAATTCGATCCCAATTAACTTACAACAGACGAATGAAGTACAAATCTATTTAATGCCGACACGAACTGAATAAGGAAGTTGTAACAACACAAAAATATTATTTTCAGAGAATACTAACGGCAATGACGTTAACAAAAGTTGTTTTTCCCGAGTACTGCAATCCGACTAGTGTTAGCTCCATTTCTTCCTTCCAAAACAAGCTTTTAATCCAATCAAGGATACGATTGATTAAAGCGAGCATTTTCACTGATTTTAATCACTGTGTTATATGCAAAAAACGTAAAATAATGAACGCCTCCTCTGAAAATCTGCTGTACAATTTGATTGACAGATATCAATTTGCGTTTAGTTATTGCTGGAATTGACGTGTTGTAAGTAGTATTAGACTAAATTAAATTTTAATGAAATTTTAAACAAAGCTATTTTTTTTTAGTTATAACTTTAATCCATTGATTTTGTAGTGTAATATCTTGTGGAATCAAATGCTTTCCTTGGTTTCTACAGATATGAACTGCAATTCATATACCTTTTAAAACGTAAACTCATAGGATAAACTAAACGTTACTGAAGTTATTCAATTTGATGTTGCCATAGCAATAAATACATTAAGACTGTAAATGAATATACAAATATGTAAGCGCTTATACAATTTTAGATATTTTATATCCGAAACGTAAATGTAGAATACAAATATTGACTAGCTTTTTTGAAATGAAAACATGAAAAAATATTTTCTAAACATGGATGTCGTGTGTTGTAATTTCTAAGCAACACTTCGAGTAAATTTTAAGTTTATGCTATGGTATCACTGACCTGAAGTTAAGTTTTTTTGACCTCCGAAGATCTTGGCGGGGCCACAAGAACTACCTCATTATAGTGGGGTTAAATCATATTTTGATCAATTTAGAATCTCAATACACCTGGTGGCAAGATATGTTTTGTAGTTATTTACGTTCTAACTCTCAGGAGTAGGAGTCCGAGGCTACCTCACTCTCGGCAACTGGTGGCCCAAGACGGGACGTGTGGTTTTTGTCGGTTCGAGTTCGACATTACCACCCTCGCTGACTTCGGCGCCGGGGGATATACGTGGGGATTACCGCTTGGGGAAAAAAAGATAGGAATCTGGTGCGGTTATATTGTCGGCCCGGGTCTCACAGCTTGCTTATGTTCACAATTCCCTCTTAGCGCCTCGTAGCTTCCCTCGTAGGATATTTTGGATAAATACTTACTATACCCACTACACCATAAAAAATTCTATAGCTACCAACCTAATGTCCACTCTCTAGTCTCTACACGTTGGCAAATCCGTTGGTGGATATGTACAGAGGGGAGTTTGTGTTTGTGCAGTTCTTGTCTCAACTTTGTCGTCGGTAGAGTGTGTTGGCCAACGCGTTCACCACTGTGTTTGCCAATGAGTAGAGCATAACATAACATAAACTCACGCTTATATCCCCGAAGAGGTAGGCAGAGGTGCTGCCACATTTCGCAAGATTATGTTTAGGTCCCAATGTAATAGGTGGCAAGACTATTGCCACTAACCGGGCACTTAAAAACCTGCGATAAATACACAGATAACTTCGAAAACCATCGAAATGTCATTGGCGTGTGCCATGGTAAAACCCGAGACCTCGTCTCAGTAGTCCATTACCCATACCACTAGGCTACAGAGCAGGCATAAAAAAAGACAATAAAATATGGAAGTGTATTAATAAATGTAGAAAGAAGTCTGGATTGTGTTCTGCGCAGTAACATTTCGTTGTTAGGTGCAAACCGAAGTACTTTTCAATGTCAGTTTATGCAAATAATGTCGGTTTTTGTTTTGTAATAGGTATTTCTTTGTGGCTGGAAACCATTACTTTGGGTCTTGGTTACTTTTTCTTTGTATCTTGTGTGTATCTTTCTATTATATAAAAATTAAGGTAAAACAGCAGTAATTATCGTGATTATTATTAATTACTCAGTCCACTTGTTGCTTCCTAATATGTAGAGTAGAACGATGTCACGCCATGTAGAATATCTATATAGTTCTGTCCTCCGTGTGTCACTCCAACTCTTGCTATGAGCGGTGGTATCCGTGGGGATTTTGCGCTAAATCCCCACGGATACCACCTCCACCAAAGTCGGTGGAACACGGTCGGAACTCGAACCGACTAAAACGCACGCCGCCGTCTAGATACGCGCGAAAATTTGTCAAGATTTTAAATATGTTAATATTATATTTATTCTTTTATAACAAATTCTGTGGGAAGTGGGGGAGGGGGAGTTTTGATTTAATGAAATTGGGATTTTCAGGCAGGTTTGTGGGGAATTCAGATCGTGCCAACTTAGTTTACATTAGGTACTGGATTTCATTTTTGAATGGGCCCGTTATCGGCAACCTCACAATTTAACTCTAACAGACAGAACAGCTAATCCCATTATCATCAATCACCGCAGAATAAATAATGAAAGGACTAGGTACAGAACTACAGTAGTACAGAAGTTCTTGAAGAAAACTGCCATTAAATGTCGTAATGTATCGTATTGCCCAGGTACAGTCAATGCCAAAAGTGAACATGTACAAACAGTACAAACCACCACAGTTCGTAGGTATACGTAGGTACACTGTACTTGCTCCCAGTCAAAATAAATTATCAAATTCGTAACGTACCTTTTCGTATCGAAAGAGCGGAGCTTTGCGATTGGCCGGCTTTACACACACACATGTTCACAGTAGGTAGGCTGTCTACCGTAATGCTCTGCTCTCTCGATATGAATTCGTTAATTTTTCGTAGTCGGGGCTAGTTCCAACTCGTACTCCTACTTATCTAATGTGGTTATACGTTGTCGGCCATATAAAATAGTGATCATCGTAATTATATAGTATTTATACATGAACACATAAACTCAACAAAACGCAAAATATTGAAACGCAACTGAAGTTGAGCAGTTTTTTTCTTGTTGCTTGTAAGGAGGACGCAATTTCATCAAACCCTCGGCATCCATTTTGGTATGCTTATTCTTATCGGATGCCTACTAGAAATACTTATTATTAGTACTAGAATAGTTATATCACAGAACAGAAAAAACTAGTAGAAACGCGACACGATAGTTTCAGTAGCGGAACCGATGTCGTGAAACTCATACACACAACCTTTAATAATACCGTGCATTACTAGTAAATAATTGCTTTGAGTGGAGGAATTTACTACTACTTTTAATGCCATATTAGCTCAAATAATACGTACTACAAAACTTAACACAGTTTCAAAATAGCGATTACATTGCTGTAGATAAAAAAGTATTTATGGCGTTGCATACCTACTTCGAATCGAACATGCTTGAATATTTATGATAAAGTTTAGACGTATTCTTACAATAAGGTTCATATAGTCGAATTTGTCCTTCGTTGTGTAAATACGCACACTAATGACACTCGTGCACCGACTACATCACACACACACACACACACACACACACACACACACACACACACATGCACACCCATACGCACACGCACACGCACACACACACGCACACCCATACGCACACGCACACACACACGCACACGCACACGCACACGCACACGCACACGCACACGCACACGCACACGCACACGCACACGCACACGCACACGCACACGCACACGCACACGCACACGCACACGCACACGCACACGCACACGCACAGGCACACGCACACGCACACGCACACGCACACGCACACACACACGCACACGCACACGCACTCGCACACGCACACGCACACGCACACGCACACGCACACGCACAGGCACACGCACACGCACTCGCACACGCACACGCACACGCACACGCACACGCACACGCACATGACTTCAAGTCTCATATTCATAGTCTTCAAATGCATTACCTTATCTATAGGAGTTGTACAAGGTACAACGGATGTTAATATCTGGGCTAGTATAGGTATGCTTTATCTGCGAAACTGGCAATAAAGATCTCAAGATAACATGTCACGTTCAGAAGCCGCATGAATTATGTAAGTGAAATATACCAGCTTGACCGCTTCGACTCTGTGCAAAGAAGAGTGTTGAGGATCTTCGACAATACCATACTTCCTCACACGCAGTGGGGAACCTTGAAGTCTCAGGAGGGACTTTGACTCACTGTGTGTGTTCTACAGCCTATTAAGCATTGTATAGACACATAATTGCATAGGCAGGGATTTATTCCTCACACATTGCTACTGCAAACGGTGCGCACTGTGCGGAGTGTGCACTGTATGCAGTATGAAAGAAACTTCTTCCCACACACGCTTTAGCTGAGGAATGAACTCTCTGCTGTGATTTTCCCAAGCGCCTACAATATGGCGTTCTTCAAGGAGAACATTGGTTTCTTCAGGATCGGTAGCACGAGTGTAATGCCCTAGATATCGCACACGTCCATAGGCCACGGTAACCACTCTCCATCAGTTATTAAAAAAATTAACGACTTCAAATATTTCATTCATAGCTGTTGTTCACGGCTCCGCTCGCAAGAAATTTACAGAAGTCTACATCTCTTAACATTTTCACAATGTGTTTCATGTTTCATGCAAGCATTATTTGCAGGAAACAGTGTGAAAAGATGTTACAGTATTGATTCGGAGTTCGGATCAATACTGTTCGTTTATTGTTCGCAAAACCCTCCTCCAAAGTCGGTGGAGGTGATTATGTAAGACTAGATTCGATTAAATTGAAACACACGCCGTCTATGGGTTTTAGATTGCCGGGGGTGAGATTATTCAAGACATACATATATATATCTCTCGCACCGCGGCAGACCCGGGGACATCTCTTTGGTATGACCCGCTTTCTTTAATGTGGGAACCATGGTGTTCCTATCCAGACCGTATAGAGAGACGCACGTTGCGTCTCCGCCGCGACCTGCTTCTGTTAGGGTGACAGGCGGCTCCACCCGTCATCCCCAGGCCCGAGTTCACACGGACCGGACTCTCGCGTGAAATCTGAGTGAAGCTCCTAATGTATACCATCAGACTTGTCTATACACGGAACTCCATGAAACACGCACACATTCTCACTCAAAGTAGGTAGGTATACCATTGAGAAACCGCCATCCATAACGGCCATGGGAGATCGTGCACGGGCGCAAGATGTTCCTGGGGAGTAGGAAGTCAGCAAGTGGTGGTAGTTCCTCTCTTCATAGGGACCGGAAATTCTTATCGCATCTAGCTCTGAAAACAATAGATTAGACGGAATAAGTCACGTCAGCCGCAGTGCTGTCACGTGCGAATACCCCTCGCGAACAAGCATGATTCGCCACCGGCAACGATGACGAAGTAAACCTCTTCCTCTTATCAAGACGCTCGGCCAGCGAGCGGACCGAACAATAACTATGGCATCTATCGCTCACTTTACTTTTTTCAAAAATATACTAATACAACCTCGCCACACTGAAGAGCTAAATATTTTAATTTTACGCTAGAATTTTGAATGCGCGCGCTGAGGAATGTGCCTTTACTGCCTTTTAACATTCCAATGCTCGTGCCATATTTTGACGCCGTCGACGCGCCGTCACGTCACATGACTTAAACCGGCCGGTGTTTAGAGTACATCCGCTCAGAGTGGCCGCGAAGTTCGCGCAGTGACGACGTTACGCGTATCACGCTCTCTTAATGCAGACAAATACGATAATAACAATCTGCATTCATTACAATTGTTTGTCGAAAATGGATAGCGATGACCTAACCTAAGTGCATCTTATGTCATAGAATTGTGTTATTAGCTAAATTCGTGGACATTATAAAGTGTAAATAAGACTATTTGTATAATTATATTCAGTGATAGTGAATTATAGTGAAACATACGATAACTATTGTGACAGAAAATCAGGAAGTGAACATGGAAACAAGAAATTATTGGGAAGAGAACGGACATCCCGTCAAATATGACAAGTAAGTTATAACTCCTTAGTTCTGATGTATTATGAGACCTGACTAAGTACCGGTGGTATTTATTAAATACGAGACATGCTTTTACAACAATCTACTTAAATGTTACAAATATTACTCGTATTTGTCAACTAAACATCAGCAATTAAGTTAAGTTGCTTATATTCTTATTATTTCAGAAAATACCTACGTTACAGATACAGACAGGTCAATGGTCTCTTCTCGGTAGTAACGTTCGCTACATAGCGTGCCAAATTGTGTGATATACCTACTCCTACCTAAGTACCTTACCTACTCATGTGTAATATTTAGTACATTAGTACATAAATAAGAAGAGACACAGTTTGCCTTAAACTTTCATCATGTAGAATGATGATATTTTAAATTAGTTAGTAATAATTAATGTCCATTATTCAATAGCATGCATGATGTTCGCAAATTACCTATACAATGTTGACATGTTATACAATTTTCAAATTCTCGCTTGGTTGATGTATGTCCTTGACACATAAAATGAAGTGAAAATGATTCACCAATTCAGTTTATTGAACTTCAAGTTTTTGTTTCGTAAACAACATAATCTACATTGAAGAACTTTTAAATTTTAGGCACCTAGCTGTTTATCAGTTCTTTAATGAATTGATTAAGAATTAATCAGTTTTTCATGAATTTTTCGCCTATATATTTTACATTATTGCCAGGCAGCTATCGTGAATTATAATTTTATGAATTATGGAGCGTGCCTATCGGAATTGCATATTGAAATAAAAAGTTTGATTTGACTATTTGACCTAAAATGTTTTTTTCATATCATTAAATTTTCGTAACTTTTCGCTTTCACCTATGAATTATGTAATTTAATCTAAAGTAAGCGTAGGCTAGTCGAGTACGAGTACGTGGTAAAAAAATGGGTAGGTATGCCGAAAATAAATTCATAACCGAAAATGTTGTAACAAAATAAATTTGGGAAAAAAATTGACCCGATTCCTTGGTAGATAATGCTGAGTAAATCACAAGGAAATTAATTACGTGCTTAGCCGCACAAGCATTACCAATAACGTCTTGGAGAGTATCAGACGGTTACTACTACGTGCTACATCACCGTGCTAATATTTCATGGTCGTGTCCCCTTTAAAATAAGGAATATGCATTAAGATTCAAATAGAGCTCAATATTTGAAATACGCTAATACACTCAGACGATAGAATAAGATTATTCTTTCGTCTGAGTCTAAACCAAACTTAACTGGTTTAGACTCAGACGAAAGAATAAAGTTATTCTTTGATCTGAGGGTTTAGAATAAATGTGAGAATAGGTGACAATACACGCAAACACGGTATCTGCGCAGCTAGAGTGCCTACATTGATTGTCAAGATATTTTGGTCACTATGTATAATATAATACTCAGACTGAAGAATAACACATTAAATAATAAATAATAACGGGGTTTGATTGGGGTCGGCGCAACTTGTCATTCTCCTCCACACATTCCTGTCAGATGTCATTTCTTCAGTCACTCCTTTCTCACATATCATCCATATTTTCTTGGGCCGATCTCTGCTCCTAAAGCCAACATTCATACTTTTTTACTTTGGAAAAAAAAAATTAAAAATGGTTTCACAATAGAATAGAAAATTAAAAAAATATATGTAAGTACCAAAGGTTTAAATTAATTTCAATCCTAGTGGCCAGTTCTGGCTCTCATGGGCAAGTTTCTTATTTTCTTAATGGTAGTCACACCGTTACCATATGTACAAACACTAAGTAGGTACTAACTTAGTAGTATTTAAACTAGGTATGTCGTTACAATCCGCTTGCACAAATATATTGTAAAATGTATTGGAAGATACTCGTGCAAATTCCATTACTGTATATTTATTTGCACAAGCATGCGCTGTTATAATTGAACGTGTACGCCTGGTGGATGCTAAAACATAAAATACACTCATGTCATGATCATGACTCAGGCAGTTAGACCAAGTAATTATAATTTACTATAGATTTATCGATAGCTATAAAAAGTTAATAGTTAAATAAAGTTTAAAACGCGATCATCGCGCGAATCTGCGATGCGGTAGTGTAACTTTGTCACGCGGCTCACGTTAACTTTTTAATCGCGTGTTCTTATCCCACGAATGTAAATGAGGACATCTATTCGACAAAAGAACTTGCGATGATGATGTAGTCGCTGTTTATTAGGACAACGCCTTATACCTACTTAAGATAAAAATATAATAGTTATATAAAACATTCCGCGGATTTGCACCGCGTGACCTAGCCAAATCAGCTGTCAGACAACGTGACAAGCTAACGAAAAAGGTGCGAAAAATAATTGTCAATCGGCAGACTCGACTCACGTTCATTATTTATAATAGACTAGCCGACCCGCGCAACTTCGTCTGCGTCATCCCGTTTTTACAACGTTTTACACTTCTGCTCCGCACCAGTTGGTTGTAGCATGATGTTATATACATATAAACCTTCCTCCTTAATTACTCTATCTATTAAATAAAACGGCATCGAAATCCGTTTCGTAGTTTTAAAGATTTAAGCATACATAGGGATATAGGCATATAGGGTAATGGAAAGCGACTTTGTTTTATACTATGTAGTGATGAAATGGTGAAGGAGCAAGGACATGTCATAACTGACGAAACAGCGTTACTTACCAAGAGGTTTATTTATTCTCTTTACTGGAATGCCGCGGTATTCGGCATTCCAGTAAAGAGACGGTACAGTGTTTTATCGGATGCACTTTAGGGAGTGCGCAATGGAGATGCAACCTGATTCCTCTAGGGGTCTTCCACTTTCGTACAACCAGACATACAGCGACACGCCATCTCTACATGATGGACGTTCATTATGTGTACAGCCAAATCGAAGCGATTGGGTGATACGTTCATTATACGTACAAACAAACTGTTTCCGGATAGCTATAACTTGAAAGTCTTCAAAACTAGAGTGAATAGGTTATCTAGAACAGGGTACTCTACCGTCACATTATCAATTACCAAGAGGAAAGATACTTAGTGGAGAAACGCGAGCCTTCCGTATATAAAGGATTGTTCTAAATTTTATTACTATATATTTCTATTATCCTTTTTTGACGGATGGTAACTCTCGGGCACCACCTCAATAAGGCTGGAATGCAGGATGAAGTAATTATATCTGAATTGGATCAATTATATACACTCACGTGTAAAGTCTCTACATTTGACGAGTGAAAACAAAAACTGATGATAAATGAAGAATGTTTTAAGAATTGAAACTATGAATTTAATAAATAACCATTTTCAGTTAAAACAATATTTACTTGAGTGCACACTGAGACAAAATAGAGAGTTCTATGTACTTTCATAAGTAGGTCATGCGTTATCGAAGTGTGATGAAAAGTAATCTTACATTATTAATTATGTAACTCAACTGTAGTTTTATTGCTACTGATGGAATTTTATTTCTGGAACAAGAGCAATATATTATTGTCAATATTTCGCCTACACCCATTTAGTTTTGTTCAATCAAAATACAATTACAAAAAGTATGTAATTTAATGTTACTATCTTGGTAGTTCGCATCTAAACGCGTTTGTTTACTTTGCAGTTCGCAGTCTTTATAAATCCGTGCTACTTGAATGCAATCAACTTTAGCCGTATGACCGTATGACGTCATTAAACTTGTTATGTCTATTTTAAGAAAAGAGTTCAATGCTATATTTCATAGTTAAACCGAATGACTGTGCATTTGTTTTTTATTGCAGCGTTTAACGTTAATAGATTCCCTTGAATATGCCTAGGTAGGTACTGTTAGTCTATAACTGAAGCCAAATATCAAAAGACAATTTGATTCGACAGAAATGTGGAGTACTTATGGTGTTAAAGAAAAGTGTCACAAAGCACACTGAATATAGGCACAGTTGAATAAATAGTTAGGTAAGAGTACGTTTTTAGCGGTTATATAAAAAGCAAGGACGTAATTAGTACTTCAAATGAGTTTCAATTCATCAAATACAAATTGTACGATCGTGATTTCTAGCGAAAGCGAAGCTAAAATAGCACCTCGGTACACGTGACTAGCGCGCGGGGTCGTGGGTGGTATGCGGGGGGCAGGGCTTCTGCACGCGTCGCCACCGCGTCCTCCACACGCCGCGCAAAACGTGACCGACTCGCGATGAACATACACAGCGATTCGAAGCGTAAATACGTATACACGCACACTGATGTGTGCGTAACGCTCACGTTTATGTCGCCTGACAATTTTACGGGTATAGAACTGACTGTTTTAGTACTTTTAGTTTCTTTTTTATTTATTTGGCTAAGGTATTTATAAGTTTATGTAAGGTTTTACCGGCTTGAATTCATTAGTTATTTATAAGATGATCGCGGTCACTATTTTTTTTTTATCGTGCGAAACATCGATCGGTCAATCGCGGTCACTGCTGGTGACCTCGGGGCGTTCAAAGGGTTACTTTAAAAGAAAAAGCGATCAAGGGCGATTCAAGCTAATGAGACTTTTGAGATTTTCACTGAACTATTAGATATTCAATTATAAAGATATTGTTATTAAACATTATCTTTCCTCCAAATTTTTGTTAGTAAAGTGCTCGATTGAATGTAATGTAATAACTATTCGCTAAAAAATAAATAAATATGGCACTGTCCTAAATCATACATATGGGTGAGTATGTGACACTCCTATTGATCATAAATAACTAGTTCACACAACACGTGTAGCTTTATTTTGCTTTAATATGATAAATAGAATTTGTTAGTATAATTTCTGTTTGCGTGTAGGTTGGCAGACGACGTCATGCTACCCGACAATATCCTTTATTAACTACTAGCTATTGCCCGCGGTTCTGCCCGCGTGGATTTCGGTTAACACGCAGTGAAGTATAATATGTTACTCAGGATTAACGTAGTTTTCCAATAGTGAAAGAGTTTTTGAAATCGGCACAGTAGTTTTTGATTTTATTCATTACACACATACACACACACACACACGCTCTCTCAAACACACTTACACACCCGCGCGCACGCATACGCAAACACGCACAAACAAAATTTTCCTCTTTATAATATTAGTGTAGACTAACAAGTACTCACAACTGTGGCATCTGAAGTACTCTCTATCAATGCTTCTAATAAAAATCAGGGAACTTAACTAGAACAATTATTATTATTAGGGCTAATAACATTTATCCATTAAAAAAACGGTGAGTAAAGTAAGTTAATTTCAAATTTCCCCAAATTTCATTCCGGACCACCGTGCGACGTTACGGACGTCAAGTCTCATTCGCGGGTCCAAGAGGTGCGAAAGGGTTAAGTCGCTCGTTTTCGATTTATAAATTCTACTTGTACCTAAAGATGGTTATGGACTTTCTCTAGCATTACAGGGTGTAACGTTATATCACGAGTAATATATAAAATATTGCATTACAAAGCTAGTGTAGTATAATAATAATTGTATGTCTAGTATAATAATGTAGGTATACGTTTAACATGTTTGTGTATTCAACAAAAATAAATATGACATCATTTCCAAAAGTTTGTGACAGGCATATCATAAAATACCAGACACAAAAACAATCTTGTAGTCTGTGATAGTAGACTCCAGGTTTCTAGGGTAACTGTATACGCGTTGTTCTTAAACTCCCTAATGAAATTAGGCATTTACCTATAAATAAATTTAAAAATATAATTAAAAGAAAATTATGCCAAAAGCTTTTATAAAATCCAAGATTATTTCGATAACAAACAAGCTTGAAAAACAAGTTCAGTCAATTTGCTACTTAAGCAAATTATAGTGTCTAGACTAAGTAAATGTTTGTAAATAAAAGAAAAGCCCGTGGAGTTTCTTGCCGATGTCATCTCAAGCTTCAATCCATTTTCTAAACTAACCTATATTTTTTTAATTCAGACTTTTTTTTTTAAGTGCTATCACGTAATTCAGAAATCATAAATAGAATAAATGATTTCTGAATTTTGAATTTTGAATTCTTATTTCTAGAATCCGTATCGTAAACTCCTTATGCTCAAAATGTGCATATTATGAGGGATCTTATCAAAATGATACACCAATATTTGTATGAAGCCGGTCTACTTTCTGTACTATCTTTGCCCAACAAGACTGCTCTTCACCTACTTATACAGCTTCGGTCGTACAAGGCAGCCTATTGACGCCAATATAGCTCGTAATTGTTTCCTACCTACTAGTCATCGCCAGTGTCGTTGTACTGAATGCCTATTTATATTATTCATCAAGTTCATTATTGCTACACGTGTGAGCTATGCAGACGGTTCGCCACGTGATAAAATTATGATTATTGTGATTTTGTATACTTTGTAGTATTTAGAACACGAGTATTGTTATAAGTACCTACTATTATTTGACAAAGGACTATTGTTGCGCAATTAGTTGCGTTTGTGAAATTCTGAATACTGATCGCGATAGCGAAAATAAAAAAAAATGTGGTCGAGTTTGTAGTTTTTAAAAATAAGTTAGGAAAAAAAAAACCGATGCGTAATGCGCTGAACTTAGCCTATACATAAAGAAGGCATAAGAATAAGGCTCAAATGAAATTCGAGTTGTCAACTGGGAGTTGCCGCGATTCGAAACTAATTTCGCACATACATTTTTGTATGGAGACTCGTACGCTAGGCTACCGTAGTCACGAGTTTCTGCGACTAGTGGAACTCCAATGCCCGTAACAAGAGTTTTGCGTCTAACAAATCAGCAGCTCAGTTCAAATATACAATGATGCGAAGATGGCGGATGCGTATTGTTCGAAATTCAAATTGTTAAGAAAATTGTATTGTGGTATTCTTGGCGTGAACAATACATTAGATATCTTATCATTATTCAGTTATGAGCAGTGATAATGTTTCTTTACAAAGTTCACACGAACAAATTATAACACAGCAGTGCCCTTAGCACTACGAAAAACTATCGAATTCGTAACGCAAAGGTATCGAGAGAACGGGGCATTAAGATTGGCGGGCTTCACGTACGCACATTGTTCACAAAAGGCAGACTGCCAATCGTAATGCTCCGTTCTGTCGATACCTTTACATTATGAATGCGATAGTATTTCGTGCGAAGGAAAGACTAAGGACACTGAGCAGTTAATGTTTCAAATTTACAAAGAATCAAGAATCAAAGTTTTACAGTTAAGGCACATAAAGAGCACTTATGAATGTCAAAGTTTTACAATAATTATGTAGGTACCTACATTTGTCAAAAACATTATAATTTATAAAAAATAAAATACTTAGTAAATAAATCATTTGAAAATGATTCTTTCGCAGGTTCGGTAGTTAAGTCTCCTGAGAAGAGACCAGCAAGAAACTCAGGTAGAAGTTCACACGAACAATAACAGACGGCAGTTCATACAAAAATAACACAATAAATGATTTGATATTGAGTGTTCATACAACATACACAGAAGTAGATACTCATTACAAGAATACAAGTCACGTTGTCGCACACACGGTCGTCGTACGAACGCCAGCACGCCCACTGCCCTTTTGATAAAATTTGTTCCACAAATGTGACTTGTACATTACTGGGTATCGTTTGAATGAATTTAAAATAGAATTCTGGTTTAATTTGAAACGTGTCTAGCACCGTCCTTAATTAGTTTGAGTACTTATGGCGGATTTGATCAATTCTTTTTTTATTAAACGTGATAACCATTGAAGTGATAAACCTGTTTAGCTTGTAATAAGGGGCCCAAATCCATGCCTATCGCGATCTTCGGTGTCTTAACCAAGTTTACCTTAAGCCGATATTAACTGCGGAAATGCTGATTGTTGGACCAGGCCTTTGGGATTGGTGATCAGACAGCATAGCGAAAAAGTGAACATGCTAAATTTACAGGAAAGTTGACGCGAATACCTACCTCGTCCGTCAAGCCGTGGTTTGGGCAGATTTTTAGAGTCCAATCCTGAAGACCTTAAGGGAGACCCTTATACATACAATTGGCTTATTGAACTTTAAGAACATTGCGTGCCGGTCGCATTCGAAGTTTTCACCTCCGATTTCGGGGTCTGCTGAACTGATCAATTTCTTTTTTTTTTTATACTACGTAGGTGGCAGAAAAGCACACGGCCCACCTGATGGGAAGCGGCCACCGTGGCCTATGAACGTGTGCAACACTAGGTGTCACACACGCGCTGCCCACCCTGAAGGGAAAGGGGGAGAGCTGGGAAGGGGTGGGGAGGCTAGGAATGGGAGGGTGAGGAGGGGTACAGTGAGCTCTGGCTACCCTACTTACCGGCAGGAACACAACACGATGGTTATTATGGCCGCGGTCTTCTGTAGGGCGGAGGTACTTCCCCAGTCGGACAGCTCATTTCGGACGGGAGATACCGTCGTGTCCTACCTCTCCTAAATATTTCCACAATATTTCGACATTATCACGACACACGACGTTAACAAAACATGCAGTTGGAGCACGTGCGCCATGACGTCAATGTACATAACAGGTGTAAACATGGCGTGTCTTAACATAAACAATGTATCATATTTGAGAGAACACGTTGTTGATATATACTGACGTTGGGAAATTAGATTCGAAAGGAAGTAGGCTATAGTGTGTGCTTGCTATGATGGCCGTTTTGACGCGATAGGTTTTGCTTGTTTTGTCTTTTTTTGGTGAGCTTAATATTGCACGAAAAAGACCGCGGTAGCCTAGTGGTATGGGTAATGGACTGCTGAGACGAGGTCTCGGGTTCGATCCCAGGTTTACCATGGCACACACCAATGACTGCGATGCTTTTCGAAGTTATGTGTGTATTTATCGCAGGTTTATAAGTGCCCGGTTAATAGCAATAGGCTCGCCACCTATTACATTGGGACCTAAATATAAACTGGCGAAATGTGGGTGCTAGCATCTCTGCCTACCCCTTCGGGGATGTAGGCGTGATATTATAAAAAAAATAATATTGGACGACGAATTGTTAGACGAATAACTAAAGAAAAATATGGCGATACTGGCACAGAATAAATAAACTTCACACACCAAAAAAAAACGAGCAATACCAGTCGTGTAAAAACAGCCATCATAGTGTGCCGCAACTATAGTAACACAAGTTGCTAATTGTTGATCGAGGAATAAATTAATTATGTTAATTTATGTGGGAAGTTTCCACAATGATGAGAAAAGGACGATTTGAATTTGCAGCGAACTACTTCCAACTTTACCTTATACCTACTGCAGTAGGTAGAAGATTGACGATACACATTTATGAAGGGAAGCTAAATGGGAAACCGCGGTAGCCTAGTGGTATGGGTAATGGATTGCTGAGACGAGGTCTCGAGTTCGATCCCAGGTTCACCATGGCACACACCAATGATTTTCGATGCTTTTCGAAGTTATGTGTGTGTTTATCGCAGGTTTATAAGTGCCCGGTTAATGGCAATAGGCTCGCCACCTATACATTGGGACCTAAACATAAACTGGCGAAATGTGGGTGCTAGTACCTCTGCCTACCCCTTTGGGGATATAGGCGTGAGTTTATGTTATGTTATGTAAATTTTATCTAATCAATCATCATCGTAGCTGACATCAGAAGGCTCACTTTCTCTCAAGTGATTGCTTAATTTTTCTGTAATCTATGTTACCGCATGACCTTGATGAGTTGAAATAGAATTAAACATTTTTTTTAATAAGTATGTCGTCGAATGACACCCGAATTGACCCGAATGTCGAAAGTGAACCGATTGAACACTGTTTAATCTTTTCATTTGTGAGTTCAATTAGCATTCGTTTAGTTTTTCAAGTATAGGGACCGCTACTAATCGTAATTATATACATTGGTATATTATATTATAAATAGAATTCTAAGACTATTCTACCTCGGTATAATTGTAGTGAATTGTGATTTCTAGTTCTAGTAAAGTAAAGTCTCCACTACTTTACTAAGGCAACTATCATCCGCCATCGTCATCATCATCATCATCATCATCATCATCATCATCATCATCATCATCAACAATCATTCCAACAATACTTATGACAAAATATTAGAAAATTCCCAACTCGACACTGGCAAGATTGTCCCCTAAATTGGGTTGACGTGTTGCCATCTAAGAAAAGAAGAAGAAGAAGAAGATAGTGTTTGTGTTTCGTCTGACTAATGTCACTGTCAATGTCAGTGACATTAGTCAAACGAAACACTTTTTTGCACTTTTTCATTTTCTCTCGAGTAATTGCATCATTTTCCTTTTAAAATCAATGTTGACGCAACATAGACGGGTTGAAAAGGTTGAAAAAAATAATGCCGTTTAACAGATGATACCTTCATTCGTGAGTTCAATCGGTATTATTTACGTACAGCAGTCTCATCATGGCGGACATGTACAAAATTGAGATAACTCTTTGCCCAATGACATCGTTAATAAAATCTCACGTGACCAGTGACAATCAAAACTGGGATTCAACGAAAATAACTCACTTTTTTAAACGTCATGATGGTCGACATTTCAATTCTTTCATTTCTCCACATCTGACACTATATTTATTAATCTGTGGTCTGACAGCATTATTCTCGACACTTGGGAGTTCGGGGCCCGCTTACTTCTCCTCTTAACTTGGCCTATACAAGTTTTATAGGAGCACCTGCCGTCTGATCTCAACAGCCAACACTGAGAGGAACCTCCAAATCTACAAATGCAAAAACACGTGAAAGTAAATCTTCATTTTTATCTCCAGTGTAAGTATCATCAAATAATATTAGTCACTCAACTCACTGTATTTATCACTAAAGAAAATCTGTCAGTTACTCTCGGATTTAGCTGATTGATAACATGTCGACGAAGAAGATTAGTCCGATGATCCGATGCGATGTTATTTTTATCGTAATATGTTTTTTTTATTGCTTGAATATGAAGATAATTTTGACAATACATTTTACTTAAATATCCTTCACGGAATTGATGGGATGCCGATTATTAATAATTATAATCGGATCCGTTGAAAAGATTTCTAGAGGAGGTAGGACACGACGGTATATCCGTCCCAATCGAGCAGTCCGACTGGGGAAGTACCTCCACCCTACAGAATATCGCCGTTTAATAACCTTGTGTTGTGTTTTCGGTGGTGAGTAGGGTGGCCAGAGCTCACTAGAGAGGTTTTGTGTTGTCCATGGTAAAACCAAAGGCTTATCCTACATCTTTTGCGCTGACGACACAGAATGTCTCTGTTCTTACAGAGGTTGCAGCATGAGTGCTATTCCTCTGGTGTTACACTCGCCCATAGGCCACGGTAACCACTTACCATCTGGTGGGCCGCGTGCTTGTCTGCGACCTAAGTTGTATGAAAAAGAAATAAAAGGTTTATCTGTAAGTGGCAGTGGTATAAAAAGAATAAGCAAGAAATTAAATCAATGTTTGAGCGTCGGTAGTTCAGTGGTCCCTGGTCAAATCCTGGCAATTACACTACCGACGGACGTGAACACACTCCTAACACAAGTCATTGAGCTCAGCTGGAGGGGTTAGTGGATATAAAAAAAAATCGCATCCGTGAACTGCATCTAAATTACTTCTGGAACTGCCAAATTATAATACAAACTCATATCAAAACTAGCCTTTTATTCAATACGTTTCATAATAGCGCCGCGCGCCGTCTAAATAATAGTCACTCAATCCAGTTCTACCTCATTCAAGTTATAAATCCGGATTACACGAGTCAGTGTTGTTATTATTTCAGCAATCATTATTCATTAATAGAGGACAAATATAGAATCATTCATAATCCCTCAGGGAATTGCGACTCTATTCTGACTGTAAATGTGTGCGAACAATGGTTAAGCTACAATAATGCTAGTACCTACCTACTGCTACTTAGTAACGGGTATGAAGTAATAGTGGTATACCGGCACCTAGTACTAAAGTACGGCTTCACACGTGGCTAATAACGGGAGCTCCGAGAGTCAATCTAGACTTATTAATTGCTTTGGCGGGAAGTGGTAAAGAAAGAGAAAGAAAGAACAGGAATCGAGATGTTCTTTGATCTACATTTAATATGTGAAGAGAAAATTTTGGATCTCTTTTTACGAAAATTGTAGGCACGTAGGAGGGTGAGATTAGATTAGGTATATTGATAGTTTATACGAGAGTGAACAGCGCTTTGCCTATACCAGGGGCTCTGAGCACACAAGAATTTGGAGGCCCTTTTGGATAGCTTATAGTTTTAGACGAAAATTACGGGCACGTAGGAGGGTGAGATTAGGCATATTGATAACTTTATACGGAGGTGAACAGAGCCGTCTTTAAGCCGGCCCTGGGCACACAAAAAGCATTGCACAATGCCCATGAACCATTTGCATAGTTTAGAGTTTTAGATTTTCCTTAAGTGGATGTGCTAGAAATTGTCTTCCTTTCGGGTGGGCCTCCCTGAGGTGGTGGGCCCTGGACACGTGTTCTGAGTGCCCCAATGGTAAAGAAGGCATTGGCGGGTGAAGGGTGAAGTTTAAGAGAATTTTTGTGCTGTCAGTGCAGAAGACAAAGCAAATTTTTTAGGTCTTCTCACCGACAACACAAACCCTCTCCAGTGAACTCTGGCTCACTACCCTACTAACCAGAAATGCAACTTT
Organism: Pelosia muscerda; assembly: GCA_963691645.1. Lineage (NCBI taxonomy): Eukaryota > Metazoa > Arthropoda > Insecta > Lepidoptera > Erebidae > Pelosia > Pelosia muscerda. The sequence continues at coordinate 3,212,773 of OY829104.1, forward strand.
TAGCTCAACTAGGTTGTTTGTTATGCAAAAAGGAGAACAACGTCAAATAGTTAATTAAAAAACACGGTTCTTATCTTTTCGAACAAATATTCCAAATTAAGTAAGCAACAGATTACTTGATAATGGTACCTAACAAATTTTGATTAACTATTTTCCAAATAGGTACATATTTTTATACTGTAGCAACATTGAACTCCCACAGATAAGATAAATTTAAGTAGTTGCTATGACTGTCATCGGCCGAGACTTTGCCGTCCTTTGCCTTTTTTTTTTTTTTTTTTTTTTATCTATGGCACGTCAATTTGACTTCACCTCGCCTGATGTTAAGCTGAAGGCAAAGTCCCATGAAAGAGGGTCACCATTGCAAACACGTTCAGTGCTACAATGGTGGCGCTCAGCTTGACGGCCTCATCAGATGCTTTTTCACGCCCCGCTTAAAGGACCCGGGACTGTAGGAAGAAGGAAACACGTGCGCCGGCAAGGAATTCCAGGACTTAATGGTACGGCAGAGAAAAGACTCACCGAACCGCTTGGTTCTTGATGGAATATTCTGTACCGTATGCGAGTGACACCTAAGCCCTGCACGCGTTGTCCTGTGTAGGAAAGGGGAGGGTGGGATTAGTTGGAAGAGCTCATCAGAACATTCACCATGGTAGAGACGGTAAAATACTGCCAAGGACGCAACATCTCTACGCATCTGCAAAGGCTCGAGGGACTCTGTGACCTCGGGACTCCCAATAATGCGGACCGCACGTCGCTGCAACCTGTCGAGAGCATCTAATAAGTACTTTGCGGAGCCATCCCAGAAATGCGAGCAGTATTCCACGCAGGAGCGAATTTGTGTCTTATAAAGAAGACACCGCTGCTCCGGCGTGAAAAAACGTCTCACTCTGTTCAGGACTCCGAGTTTACGCGAAGCTGTTTTGATGATGCTCTCGATATAGTTCTTGTTGTTCAGTTTGCAGCGCACGTCCATACCGAGTATATTGAGGTTATCCTGTAATGGCAGTGGTGTGCTCTGAAGAGTGGGAGGAGGAAGGAAAGGAGATGTCTTTGCTGAAAACGCGCATGCCTGCGTCTTCTTGGCATTGAACTCGACCAGGTTCTCAGATCCCCATTGGGAAACGTGATTGAGGATCCGGTCAAGCCCAGTGACAAGAAGTCGCCTCTTTTCCGCTATATCGGACTGCTTGGCCGCAGAATGTCCGTGGTAGCTCCCGTGTACAGTGCTATCGTCTGCATAGCAGTGGATGCTGCCGGTGGACAGCATGTCATTGATATGCAGAAGAAAGAGAGTGGGTGATAAGACGGACCTAACTCAATAAGGGGCAATGGGGGCAACCGGGACCGACATCTTTATCATACTCTCTTAGGCACAGTGGGGTCTGTGAATGGTCATTCATTCTGAGTTTGACCTGGTTAGTATGAATCTTTATATTATTCTAAAGCGCAATGTATTGCGCTTAATTATTTTTGAGTATTTTCATTTCATCATTCATTCATTCATCATGATATACTCGTAATAATCTTGACTCTTAAAATTCAATACTGTCACTCTTTGACCTACATACCTATATGAATAAAATTATTTGATTTTGAATTTGAATGAAGCTCCTTTGAACGAACCTACCAACACATAAAATATACAAATATTTTTTTTAAAGGTACTTTTACCTGTGGGGCAGTGACTGAGCTATCGGCAATTGACCCCAAGACCGAGCGATTTGTTAGTCTTATCAAGCTATTATCACATAAAATGTTCATAAGAATCAAGTTTGTCATTGGCCATTTGAGAGATGTTATCTGTGCGTAAAAATTAAAAGTAAATATAATGTACTAGCGTCCCGTCCCGGCTTCGCACGGATGGACAGAATATTATAAGCGAAGTGTCACTTTACTTGCTCCTTTACAGTGTCACTTTACTTGCTCCTTTACCCAATGATGACGATATCTGACGGCTCCGTGCCAAACTAATAGCCGGATACTGTATAGTCAGAATAATCGTCAGATCTAGTCAAAAAGATCTTAATACCTAGTTGTTGACTGACGACTTAAAAACGAAGGGGTGTTATAAGTTTCACGTGTCTGTGTGTGTTTGTGTGTTTGTCTGTGGCATCATAGCTCCCAAACGGTTGAACCGATTTCAATGTAGTTTTTTTGTTTAAAAGGTGTATTAGTCGGGAGTGTTCTTAGCTATGTTTGATGAAAATCGATCCAAGATGGATGGAATTTTTGTACAAATCCCTCAATATGGATGTCAAATGAAAGGGCCACCACCAAATAGTGAATTACCTTTTTTATTTACTATTACGTCAATATGGGTATCAAATGAAAGTTCTTGACAAAGTCCATTTAAAAAGTATAAAATATTAAATTAAAAAATTAAAAATTAAGTTGAAAATTTTATTTATCGTTTCGGGGGCTTTTTTTAAATTACATTTTTTGAGTTCTTTGTTACTCAAGATCGAACTGATGCTGATTGTACCTAATTACAATGTAACGTCAACGAGTTCATTAATCATGTTTTATCAAATGCGAGTGAACTGTGATTTTACGATATTGAACCGACGACGTCACATGGCAACAAATTATTTTTATGGTTTTTAACTCAATTTAAATACGATGATGAAATCATTGAGATATTTTTATTGAAGAAACTAGGAGAGACTGGTGGTCGACATTTGACCACTCTACTCTCTCCCTATACATTTTCATCTTCCTCCTATTTCTCTATCTTATGACGTAAGCGCAGTAGAAGTGAGCCTATTTTTTCGTACATTACCTAATGTGAGACTTCCGCCATACCCTTCTAACCTTATCTATCCATGTCCGAAGTGACAACACGCGCTGAATTAATGCCTACTAACTAGCCAGCTTCGGCATTTGTTGGATGCCTTTGTGTAATTAATGCAAATGATTGCGGTAGATGTTATAAAAATAATAATTTTGTAGTTATAGACAATGTCTGTGTAGATACGAAACTATACATATAGATTAAAAAATCATTTCGATTACAAATCGATTTAGTTTAATATGTTTTCATTCCTGAAATCACACTTATAAGTTTGAACATTTTCCTCTCTGAAACACGCTCAGAAACTCGTACGTAGATTATTTCCTGCACCGCAACCTTGAAACGAAAAGGAAAATTGTCGAACGTACCTACTTATCATAACAATGATATAAAGGTGACAGGGTTTGTGCACAGTTATCGTTTTATGTGTTATGTCATGTCGCTTCAGGCGGTTGGTGAAGTTTCGCAACCATCTGGCCTCGTGGGACGCAACGTGACCGAACCACCGAGTACGCACGTGGCCTGTCATGCTGTACTCTGAACACCTACTGGTATTATTAATAACCGCCTGGTTTAAATTATACAAACCTGTTCTATTTTTAAAATTTTACCTTTTTAAATTTTGGTTTTATAATTATTTGAAACTTCGACTTGATTGTCTATGGTATACCCTACTCATGGCATTTTTTTTGACGACTACGTTCTCGTACGACCTCCTAGTTTCGACCTACGGCCGCGTTCGACCCACTATCAAGAATCACACAATGTAACAAATCATATGAGCCTATTCGACGAAGTATAATGTAAACTATCCGTGTATTTATCTACTAATGCATCAGAACCGTCCTGCAGTTTGAATAACTGCGAATGGGACCAACCGCGAATGGTACAAATTGCGAACGGAGGACGAAGCGCGAATGGGACGTAGTGCGCATAACCCATTAGGACAACATCCAAAAACCTTCAATTTGTGGAACGAAATATACAACTTGTGTTACTTTTTAACTGCTTCCGTAGTCTAATCAAATTACTTGCAGATTTGACTAAATCTCTGATTTTATTATATTCCTGCGACATAAATTATTCTTGCTTAGAATTAGAATTACAACTCTCTTTATGATAATACAAAATCGAGCTCTCTTGTATTATTATTACATATTATTATCATGTAAACTTGTTATATCATACGTTTGTAATCAAGAAAAGTAATGTTTGTGTGTCGTCAGACATATTTCTATCATTATCTAGGTGTGTGACTGCCTACCACATTATCCAAAACACGTTCACGTATACAGTTGCGTAAGTCCTCGCACTCCTCACTCACTCAATATTTTTTTTTATATAAGAAACTTCTTGATAAAAAAAATGTGTGAGTAAATCAAAAAATAATTTGTTTAAAGTGTTTTCACGACTATACCATGAATTCTATGCATTCGTACTCGGTACGAGACTGTAAGGAAGCAAAAATTTCATCGTTTTGACACGACTGGTTCTTCTCGATTTTTTATTTCTTGGTGCGCTTTATATTGGACAACTGTTGGACGAATAGCCAAAGAAAAATATAGCGAGACTGGCACCGAATAAAATAAACTTCACACAAAAAAAAAACAGAAAGGCATCAAAGCGTGCCACAACTATTAGTAATAAGTACTTACCTACTTGAAATGACTTCTATACGTTACAACATACATTATACCTTCTAGTTAAGCTATTTAGATTATTTAGAACAAAACCTGTGTCATAGTTCCTTGGGGCGACATGAATTAATCTTAGACGAAAAGAGTAAGGCATTAATTTTGAATTTCGAACGGGCGCAGAAACTAATTTATTTTCTGACTTCTTGCATCGCATTTAGCCAATGTCAAATTAGGGAAATATTTTCCCTAAAACTGTAATTCTAGTTGGAATAATTGTTGATGATGATGATGACGATGACGGATGATGTAGACACTTTACTAGAAGCTTTTCTAAGGGAGATTTTGACAGCACGAAAAATCACAATCCACTACAATATTCCACTTTCCTACACTTGTGCGCTTCGTCTAAGTCACCTAATTTACACTAAATTTAGAAAATGAAACACAGCAGTGTAGCGATACTTTTCGCGGTCCCGCCGAAAAACCCATAAACTACTTAAATAACATAATATGTATAAGATAAATGAGGTCATTTTTTAAAAAAGGCGTATTTATGCTACAGATAGATATATGTTGCATGACGCGCCTTTTTGTAATGTTATCTGTATGACAACTACAAAAAAGGCGCATTGTTGTTGGTCCATTACAATGGAATTGATCTTTAACGATACGATTTGTTTTTCTACCAGACTACTAGTAGTAGTAGGTATATACTGAAGTCATTACACAAAATGTTAACACCGTCACATTTTAGGCAACTGGAGTTGCCGTAATTAGGGATACATTTATATAGCGATTCGTGCGCTAGGCATTACATTTAGTGCTTGTACACAGAACTGCGATGCGTTGCAATACGAGTTCGCAAAACCTTTATTTCGATAGATTTTTTCGTTGATTCGTATCGCATCGCGTTGCATTGCAGTTTTGTGTACAAGCCCTTACCGCGGCTAGTTTGAAACTGAAACGCGAAACCCAACATGCGAAACTGAAATGAAATTGCAACTCGAATTTCACGTCTTAACAATCAATCTGCAACTTTCAAAAAGTATCAACAAGATGGCAGATGCCGCGGATTGGTCGATTTTTTTTTACAAGAAACTGAGAAAACTCCATTCGCGTAATATAGGAGCGTGTATGTAGGTATCTACTCGAAAGTCAAGGTTTTTTTTCTAGTTGCCTAATATAAGAAGGGCGTAGACCGCACGTGACGTCGCAGTATTTTGTTACTCATTAGACAAAGTCACGTTGGCACCCACGAGGATTCGGCGGTGAATGATCCAATAGATAATTTAATTTATAAATAACCAAATAGCAAGCTTCATTATTTAGGGCTCGATTTCGCCAATATGGAGTAAATTTAACTGAGGTTAGACTGATAATATCACCAATGATATGATTTAGTATAATTCCGCTGATATCAGACGTTCATTTTTTGAAAGGACCAAAGAAAGAAAGAAGTAAATAGATGAATAAATGAATGCCTCTGTAGTAGAAGGACAGATTTGCAAAACCCCGGAATAGCAAAATCCCAGATTAGCAGAAGGACAGATTAGCGTAAAGTACAGTACAGACGCACACAGAAAGCGTTATAAAAAGAAAAGAAATGAATAAAAGAAAGATATAATTGAGTTGTTCATAAACATGGTAGCATACAGATCTAGAGAATTATGTAACAGCACGACTTGTTTGTTCAATTTCAACTGAAGCTTTACTAAGCTGATATCAGACGTTCATTTGAGTTCATCATTTGGGGGCCTACTACCACCTTATCCACACTAAGTATATCTTATAGCCGGAGAGTTATGTTTGACGTTCAGTAATGCTTATACCCGTACCACTACTTACAGTAGGTACATTGTACAGTCACAGTGGACTTCGAAAGTTCCTGGACGATTCGAAACTAAAATTGTATGAAGAGATGCCACTACACAACTGTGTTTTAGTAGCTACTGGATAATAGATCTACTTAATAATGTTATAAGTTTGAGAAACTTCTGGAATGACGTTTGGTAAGTGCCGTTTAATGGTCTTTAAAGAGTAAATTATTTTTAAGCAGCGTGTATATGGCGTAGCGATAGAGTGTTTAACTGCTACGCCGCGCGCCGTAGGTAGCTTATTTGACTCCCACTCTATGCATGATAATTTATCTATTTCAATTGGTCTGGGTGCTTCTATGTATACAAAAGAAACGTAAGTATCTAAGTATTTATTCATTTTCTAGAACCCATATTACAAGCTATGCTTGGTTCGGCTTTAGATAGCGCTTGGTAGTTCTATCGATACGTGTAGTACTTATGCTTTTTCGGGCTGTCTTTTGAGGATAGCACGTGGTACTAGGGTGGTGGCCGAGCAAATCTACCAACCATAGATTATATCAAAGCATGCCTAGTTTTTCTAGCAACTTAGATCAAAAATCCGAACTGACAAGTATTCGTTAAAAAGTACAAGCTATCTTACTTACTGGCGTAGATTCTTTCGTGATTTGTTGATTGTTGAGGTCAGACGGCAGTGACTCCTGAAATAAAAACCACATCAAGAGAGAGTAGAAAAACGAACCCCGAACTCCAAATTGAGCTGCAACCGAGACTAACGTCTGTGAATTCTGTGATAATAGTGATTATATAACTGCATTGGCTGTACAGTATGTGTGTCCGTTGCCTAAAGTCCTCGTGCCGAAAAATGTGAGTAGTAGATAAAATTATACTGCGTAGCGGCACGTGCAACGTTTCAATGTCAAGGTTTTTTTTACGAAATACCTATTGTTGTGTGTATTAATATATATTGTGTCGCAGGCATATAATAAAATACGGTTTATGATCAAAAACCTGTTATATAATTAAGAATCAAACGGGCCTACCTGCACGGCATGGTTGATTCTATTTAAACTTTAGGTTATGTCGATTGGGTCTTCGGTTGCTGGAGGTGAGATAATACAAGACATATCTCTCGCACCCCGGCCGACCCGGTGCCATCTCTTTCGAGATGGCTCCATTTCCTCTTGTGTGGGATTTACGGTGTCTCCGTCAAGTTCCAGGGTATGAAGGTACACTTTGAGCAGCCACCGCGGTCTGCTTCTGCTAGGGTGACAGATGGCTCTACCCCAGGCCCGCGCTCATGGAGGACGGAGGTCATTCTGTGACCTCTTGACGCCCGAGTCGCCTCCGCTTATCGCGAACTGTGCGGGCCCGGAGTCTTCTTCGGACCCGCTCCGCTGTCTCCTTCTCGAGCATTACTTGCTCGCAGAATGAGGCGACGGTAGCCCAAGCGCTCGCGCATCGTACTATCGTGAGTAAAGCGACGAGCGATAGAATTCTCACCCGCTTCGGCAGTGGAAGAGGCTCTGGCGTAGGTTTGATGATTGAGACTGCCCTCAGTCTCCTCCGTAATAAAAAACTAAAAAGTACCACATTGCTAAATGCGGATTCCGGGCTTTAAAGCGCAAGGTTTGGATGCAACCGGAATTAGCACTGAGATGACATGATAACGCCTCGTGAAGATATTGCAGACAAACTTATAGATGAAAAGAAAGTAAATTATAAAAAGTTATATAGAAGAAAAAAAACGTTTAGCCAATGTTGGTGTGTTGGCACAAAGATGCCCCAAAACACCGGATTCACGTAAGGGTTCTTGAACACACATAAACGTGATGCAAAATTTTAAATGAATTAAAATTAATGTGATAATTTGAATGCAAATTATTTGGTGCTTTGTTCACGGAGAAACTAGTTGCTGAAAGGCCACCGAAACGTCGGATTCAGGACAAATAATAACATAACATCAAATAAATCGCGATATAATTCATCAAAAATAGTTTCATTTCATTATGTTTCATTCTTGCAAACTTTTTAGCACTCGAGTAATTAGTTATTTGATAAAATTCCTAGTTTTATCATATGCCTGCGACATACCAAGTTGTCATTAAACTTATCAATATAGCTAGGTACCTACATTCAGACAGTTCACGTGTGATGGATGAGTGATGACGCTGATGACGTATTTAAAACATTACCTAATTTATTCAATAACTAGCTTTTACCCGCGGCTCCGCTCGAGTATATTTCTGATCCCGTTCCTGCTGCTACATAAAAACTTGCCTTAGAGTTCAAGGAAGGTTTCTTCTTATAGAAGAAAATTACTCGAATTGGTCCAGCCGTCTTCGAGTATGAGCTTAGGAACATATTTCGCGATTCATTCTATTTATTATAGACTAGTTACGATCACGGTTTTAATTTATTGCCGCGGCATTCAAATTATTTTTCCAAAATAACAGTATTTATCGAGTTATACGTTATACCATCGACATGAAAAATTCCATCTACAAAGAATCAGAAAATCAGCTTACACAGATATTTTTTTGAAAATTGCTATTTTTTACAGACCTCAATAAAAAGGAGGAGGTGATATATTCGACCTGATATTACAGTTCATCGCAATGTTACCTGTTTTGTGGGGTCATCTGTAAACCGATGTTAGAAATTCTCTTCTTTGTACTTTAACTTTCACGTTGGTCCCAATGTCATCAATTCGGGATCTGATATTGGTATGGGATCCCGATCCCTAAGGAAATCGAAAGAAACCGTGGTATTTTATAGATTTTATTTATACCACTTAGGTGGCAGACAAGCATACAGCCCACCTGAAGGAAAGTGGTTACCGTGGCCTATGGACGTTTGCAACACCAGGGGCGTCTTGTAATGCTTTCTTGAAGAGGTTGTGGTAAGGGTTGGGAGTTGTATCTCTAGCGATAGCTGATATTGCATACCTAGGCATTTTTTCTGTTATTACATAATTTGGTGACATACTCTCTGCCTATACTGTTTAATGGTCTTGAGGACTTCCAAGTTATAGCACTCCCGCAAAATGCGCCCCCCATACCTGGGGGCTAGACGGGGACACCGTGGTCTTTCACCCGAATGGGATCAACTCGAAAGAGAAGGGGAATACTAGCTACTAACTCACCTCCGGCAACTAAAGACCCAAAGATGGTATGCGTTTTAGTCGGTTCGAGTCCGACATAACCTCCCCAACTAGCTCTGTCGAGGGAGGTTTCCGTGGGGATTCTTCGCACTATAAAAAAAGAAAAATTAGTCATAGCAATCTGGAAAGACAGATTCAGGCAGGGCATTCCACTATTTGGCTGTACGCATAATGAACGTATCACCGAATCGCTTGGTATGGTACGTAGTATTATGTATATTATGTATTGTACAGTAAAAAGAAATAAGGCTCGTTTTTTAACTCACACTCGCATTTAATAACCCTTATTATAAAAGTTTCAAAAACAACCTACTATTTCTTAATTTATTTTGATAATTTGTGCGTAAACAATGTCATTATGTTTTTAACGTTTTAATTTTGACATTTTCAGTAATTAAGTATGTGTCTGAGAGTAGATAAAATAAAAGTAGAATGAATATAGATGTACCTTACCAAGTATCTTATTGTAATCCATATTCACATGTAGCTGTAATTTGTGTATTGCATTTGTGTCGTTTCAAGGTTATAACTTCAACGGTCATCACATGGAACGGTTTTTCAAGAATCCAGTTGAATTATCTTTTCTAAATTATCGTAATCTAATTTCTAAAAAATTGTCGGCACCGACTTTTGCCATAATAAATAAAAATTGAATTGAATTAGATGACATTATAAATACGAGTATGTTACAAATAAGAGTGATAAATCTTTAAAAAATAAATAATATTTAAGCTAAACTTCAAAATAATACTATGTTTTGGGTCACTGCTGCACTAATAACAAAAATGGCCGCCAAACCGCGTTCGCTTTATCTTGTATTTTTTAATTCGCGCCATTTTGTCACGTTTATCGCTTCACGTGCTGCTGTGTGTATCATAAACAAGGGTGAATGAACTTTCTTTTCAGTTCAGCACGTTTCTAACGAAACAAAGGCATACTTTGACCCACGGCCTCTTCTGTCAAGATATTTCATAATAAAGGAGGAAGTAATATCGATGACGTGTTATTGTTTGAATAAGGAAAATTAGCCGTGTTTTGGTTTTTGCTATTACATTATGATGTAGGTATAGACATAGGTACCTGAGTAATCTATTATTGCAATATTTGCCAGATAATAATAAATTATGCTTGGTTATCAATAATAAAAATATGGTTTTTGTTTATACATATTATAACCAAGACTATGTATAAGACTGAAATACTAAAATATAAATGTTAAGATTGATATACTTAGATTAGATAGCTATTTAGTTGGTAGATAAAATTCGCCTGCGAATTGCACAACTTTGTTTTTTTTTACGAACGAATTAAGTTAAGTGTCATTCAAATTTAGAACGTCAGAGACAAACATGATTGTGTAATTCGGTCCCGTGTAACCTTGAACCAGAGATGAATAAATTAATTTTATAATTATCATCATCATAGTGTTAGATCTGTTTGCATTCAATGTTTTCACTTTTGAGCTCGAGACCAGCTCTTCTACACTTTCTCTTGATTTGATAGCATAGTATGGTAGACTAGACACACATTGGTCTGATAGAAGTAACCCCGACCAGCAATAGGGGGAAACACTGGAAACCAGGATTGCTAGAATTTTTTAGTAAATACCGAGTAGCGAACAAAAAAAAATTATTGCTAGGTATTAATAAATTAACAATACAAAGTAACATTGCGCAAAGATCATCAGCTACTTATAAAAAAAATCTCACATCATTAACACTTCGTTTTCTTATTTACTTAAACTACTCCATGCATTTCGCGAAATGTCAGATTGAAATTGCGTCAGGGCATGTAAGATTCATCATGGAGGACTGGCTAGAGAGGATGCACATCAGCCTCTCGTACCGAATGACGCAGGTGGTCACCAAGCACGGGTGCTTAGAGGATACCTGCACCGAATCTAAAAGACTCGCAGTGCCACCACCGTGATGCGAGCGCCAAAAATAGAATAATAAAAGTATAAAAATAAAAGTACATTACATTTACATATAGGTACCTACAGTGTTAAAATACCAAAAGGTTCGGGAGTTCGAACACCTGGCAAGTCTGGTGGTGGAAAATGTGAGTCTTTAATGAAAGATCACTCTAATGATGCGGACATGGCCGCGGACATCAGTTAGTTATTTTTATATCAATAGCTCTAATAATAAAAATGATCACAACACATTTACCTGTGCCATTAATAACATATTCACAACATTTTAGTTGTTGGAAAAATCTATTGCGCGCGAATTATAATTCACGCGACCTCAATAGAATCTCATTCACGCAGTAATGCAACCTATTTTCTGACTCATAAGATTTCATTTTCACTATCGTATGAGCAGCACATCAGTCTCACTTGTTCCGATTAGGTTCATGCACGTGACTTGCCCGCTCGCAGCTACACTTGCTAACACGGTGTATAAATAGTAGGGTAGTTTAATTATATTTGGACTGAGGGAATTATTATTCTATATTTATCGGGGGTGATGACGAATGTAGGTCACCCCACCCCATCTCATTCTGAGGGAGTCGTGAGAGGCAACAAACCGAAAAATACAGAGACGAGGAACCAATCCGGCTGGCCAGTGTGGAAACAGTAGAGTCTACTGTTTAGCTGTTGGTCTACTGAGTAGACCAAAGAAAATCGCACAGCATCGAAAGTGGCTTATGTCCAGCAGTGGACTGTGACAGACCAAATGATTATTGATATTATTATTTTGGGTACCTGCTTATTTCTATTTGGTCGGTTATTTAGCGTTATTTCTGTGCGTCTGAGGCCTAATTCCTGTAATATTTAAAATGATTGCGAATCGATTGCAGTTCGCCTGCGGTCAATGGAACTGCGAATGAGGTGGCGTCTTAGTCATGTGACTGCTTTTTGGGCGATGAGGTCTGACCTCTTTGGTTCTCCTGGTTGTATGAGAGAGACTGCCACCTGACCTCCCAAACAATCTTGTCCATCGATCAGCAAGTATACCAGCTTGCTAATGAGTAAATCTGTAAAATTCACTATCGATTCAATTCCGATCTCCCAATTCTCTCCTCAAGTCAAAAACAATCACGATTTCTATGAAACTTATATTCGGGAATACTGTTATTGACATTGGGGGATTGGCATTACATTGATGATATTTGGGAGATTGACATTACATTGCTAATATTTGGGAGATTGACATTACATTGCTAATATTTGGGAGATTGACATTACATTGATGATATTTGGACGATTGACATTTCATTGATGATTTTTGGGAGATTGACATTACATTGATGATATTTGGGAGATTGACATTACATTGATGATATTTGGGAGATTGACATTACATTGATGATATTTGGGAGATTGACATTACATTGATGATATTTGGGAGATTGACATTACATTGATGATATTTGGGAAATTGACATTACATTGACGGTATTTGGGAGATTGACCTTGCGTCGAGACTGAATTTAGGACATATTTATGTCACAAGAATAGGCCTTCTGGTTTTCATTTCCCTTGGGATTCTGTTCTGATACCTAGTAACAATCCATCGTCTACCTACAGCCTCACGTTACGCTTATGACTGCGGCTGCGTTCGAAAGTCATTGTCAAGTGGAATAATGCACCAGGTCAGACATAATAATGAGTTGGGAGATTGGCGAATGCAGCTTCTCAAGTTACTTGAGCAAGCAAGCTGAATGTCAATTCTGCTTATTTATCAGATAGTTAAATTTTAGTCTCAATTTTATTACACTTTATACTCCCAAAAGTTTCTTTTTTGAAAATACAATTTTCAAAAAAAAAAAAGTAGTAAGTCGTTATTTTAAAGTTAGAACGAAGGTCTATTGTCCATTGAAATCGTGATGTCTCGTGTTTGACATTTGGCGGATTGAGGGTGACTTGGGAGACACTTTTGATTTGATCCTTGAGTACAGGTTTAGTAGTGTGATATGTCCAAATATTGAAAAGTAGGTAGTGGGGCTGATTTGCTTACATTTTTTTTCGTGCGTGAAATCCCCACGGATAACTAATCCCACCGGAGCCGGTGAGAGAGGTTATGTCGGACTCGAACCGACTAAAACGCACGCCGTCTTTGGGTCTCTAGTTGCTGGAGGTGTGATAGTAGCGAACATATCACTCCCACTCCGGCAGACCCGGGGCCCTCTCTTTCGAGATGACCCCCTTCCGGTGTAGGGACCACGGTGTCCCCGTCTAGCCCTCGGGTATGTGGTGGCTTCTGCTAGGGTGACAGACACATGGAGGACGCTCATGGGGGACGGGCTGATTTGCTTACCTGTATGTATTTGAAATAATATGAACGTGCGGATATTGATATAGGAGTATGGCAACACAGCTTACCAAGCACATCGCAGACGGGCGTGCGGCACGTGAATCGACGACGGATGGCGCCCACGTGACCTGATGACGTCACCGCACTGCATTTGCAACGCCTGATAGTGCGCATGCGCGGTAAACGAAAACGGAGCGTTGAACTCATTCTTTTTGTGACGAACTGATTTATAATTGGAACTTCGATATTATTCCATGGTTTATCGTTGTACATAATATAAATAATATATTTGCTTATAACAAATTTAATAGCCAAATCTACATTATGTATGTATATCTTTTTTATACCATTTTCAAATCTCCATTCGTTCGATATAAGAAATTTACGAATTAATAAATATATTATAGTAAAAGATCGCACGTTAAAAAGTGATTCACGATAGGTAGTTATACTAGATACCTACCTATCTACTAGGTGTGACAGAATATTTAGATTAGATGACAAATTATTTTAGGACACGTTTTGCGAACGCAAGCACTTGATTTGATATAAATATTATGGCTCGTCTTACAAGTCTCATGAGTTCACATGTAAGTGAGCGTCGAAACACGTGCTGGCGACACGGTGACCACGATTACGTATTCAGTAAATAGGACACTACGTCACTCTACCTAATCACTACGAGCGAAGGAAATTTTTTTATTTCTTTTTTTTTAATGACGAATGCTACCGCTACTTAGAGATACTCAGACTCCTTGAATATGAAAGCTGCTATTGGTGGTAATTTTTTCAAATAATTCTTTAGGGGAAATGATATGGACGAAATCCACAAAAATAGCGATTTTCTAAACGTGAAATCATCAGTAAACGAAATCATAACATAAATTTATTATACGAAACCTATGCTCGGGCGTTCTTCATGCGTTGCTGTGAAATAAATTACTACACACCGATCGCAACTCAAAAATGCCGTCAATTCGATAGAAGAAGAATTATTATTTTTAAGTTCAGATGTATCATGCATTAATAACAACTTAAAATAACTTAAATCAATATAATACAATCTATTGTTTAATAGCCTTGATTATTCAAGTGTTACGAATTTTATTCACTTCAAAATTTATGTAGGTATGTAATATTACAGAAGTCTGTGTTTACAGTATAAATACGACCAGTCATCGTGTCAATAGTGAAATAACATGACACGTCGCATATGCACGTGCGCTCTTGTTATGACTCTTATGATTGTCTTAGATTACTTTCTGTTAGGAAAATACCTATGATAAAATGTATTTTTAGATATTTGTTTATTATCGGGTTATTGATTATGATGATCAAGATTCCGTGGTTATAGAATAATAACCTAAACAGTTTTGTGTAAAAGTGAACCAGTTTTGAGCACAAAATAATTTTAATTGGAAGTAATTATGACGGGAATAACTTACACTTATACAATTGACTTTTATTTTTATTTTATTACAAAACTAGCTGACCCGCGCATCTTCGTCTGCATCACCCCGTTTTTGCAACATTTTTCACTTCTGCTCCACACCTGTTAGTAGTAGCATAATGTTATACCTACACATAAAAACCTTTCTCTTCAAAAAACCGCATCAAAATCCGTTGCGTAATTTTAAAGATTTAAGCATACATATGCATGTATGGACAAAGAAAGTGACTTTGTTTTTATACTATGTAGTGATAGTGATATAATCTGCGGCAGTAGTCCAATAGTCCACTGTTATAATATCCTGCCTAATCTTCACAGCATACTCAACCTATCACCTCCATTACGGACCAGATAACCGTCTCTCTTAATGCGTAGTAGACGTGTTGCGGGAATAAGTAATTTCAGTGGATTGTCCTTTATTTTTTTCTTGTTTTTGTATTGAACCTACATAGGCACACGTAGCGGCCTGGTGTCTCGTTGCAGTCAGTTAGTAGTTTCTGTGGTCATGTTCTCACCTGTCGCGTTTACTAAATATTTGTGATGAATGTGTTATTGATGCCGTTTTCGAGGCCCGATACGAGTGTCGCAGATCACTTGCCTGGATTATTTCCGTGAGTTGTTCGATTTTTAAATTATTGTTTAATAGTTTTTATAGTCATTCAACGTGACAAAGTCATTAACACAGTTATTTCTTAAACCAAATCAAGAAATGATAATGAAAAAATAAAATTTATTAGCAACATCTTTTTTATAAATAATTGAATAAGGTAAAGATAGCCTGTAGATCGATATTTTAAATTTTCTACGTCTAGATCGAGATTTTAAATTTTGACGTACCTATGTCAAAGCTGTCAGGAGTATTTTTTTCAGTGACGCTTGGTCTGGATGGGTACCTTTACTTTTTTTATTGTACGCAAAATCACCACGTATACCACAGTATTTCTTTGTTATAGTTATTAAAACTATGTTAAATGTTGTATTATTTTATAAAGTTTGGTGAAATGTCCGTAGCTTTTTGAATCGATATGGCTCCTATGGATGAACGAACAATATGAGTCATATCAAAACACTAATATATATAATATTAATAGACAGAATGGACAACATAAATCCTAATAAAATGTAATAAGTATATAAATCGGTAGTTCGTAAATGTCAATTAAATACTTAAAAGCTGACATTTAAATTAAATAAATACAAGTATGTATATTCAATCAGATGTACGCGATATATTAAGTATGTTTTTATTATATATTTATTTTGATATGATCCCGACCATATCTTGACATTATTAGTTAAAGATATACTATAAATAGTTAAAGCTATGTAACATAGATAGGTGTAAGATTGACGGCCTCTGCGGTGTGGTCTGTAAACGTGACTGCTACGCAGGAGGCGCAAGTTCGATTCCCACTCAGTGCAATAATATGGAAATTTTCATCGGTCAAGAAATATGTACCTATCTAAGTACGTTTATCCACATTCTAAAACCCATAACAAAAGCTAGTTGAGCTATGCTTAACGTGGGTCCAGGTTGCGTTTTGTCACTGGGACCCAAGCCTGGGAGAATAAACAGGATGCATTAGGCATCTTTTGTGATCTATCCAAGGCTTTTGATTGCGACCACCATGACACGTCCACCACACACGCGTCCACCATCAGGATATTGGAACATGGGATAAGGAACAAGGCTCTCGAGCTTCTGACTTCATATTTGAACAATCGAATTCAGAGGGTCGACGTTAATGGTACAAGCTCAGCGCGGTCTGTGGTTTCTATGGGCGTTCCGCAGGGTTCGATACTTGGACCATTTTTATTTTTAATATAGGTACTTACACTTATTAATGACCTTCTAAGTGATAAAGATAATACAAACACATTTCTGTATCTAGACTAAGTAAATGGTAGTAAATAGACCAAAAAAAAAAAGAAAAGTCCAGAGTCTTCTCAGGCCAGGGCCGCGTTTCGAACCGGTGCGGTGGTCCATTTTCTCATTAATTTATAAAATATTGTTGATATTGACGTTTTGTAAGTTCCGTTTAATGGTCTATACAGAATAAATTATTTTTGAATTTATTTAGGATAAATTTAGTTACCTCATTTTAGTTAAGTTAATATATTAACTTTCTCTACAGGCTGTGCCCAGGGGCTCAAGAGAAGTGGGAATCGTTTTGTAGAATGGAATAGATTGATCAATGTATGAGATTAACATTCATTATTATTTCATTTAATTCTACAAAACGACCATGATACTTTACGTTCATATTGTTTTTTTTTATTCATACGTATAAGAGTCTAAAGACTGAAGTTTTGACATTAATGTTTTAATTTAGACATTTTAGTACTAGAGTAGATAAAAACTTACTTTCCTGTTCGACTACCCGATCTCATGGGGGGCGGACACACGAAAACAAATTTACTAGCGTTCCTAACGTAGCTCTGGTTAACTTTCTTATAAAACTTAACATTGGCATGTCGCCATGATTTTTTGTTACATTTAAGTCTGCTGCAGAAGCCATTATAAAAAGAAAGAAGAAAAACTTATTTTAATCCTTCGTGACCTATTTCGGTGTTTGAGTACAATAAGTATTTACCCTCATAGAACAGTAAATATTATTCTTCGACCTAGTTTTGTATGGAACCATCAGTGCGCGTGCGCGACTCTTACTTGAGTTTTGAAAAACTACATACATACGTAATGTATATTCCCTCACCTATTTCCTTTTGGGGTAGGTAGAAGTGAATTAACACCCACATTTCACCAATCAAATTAGGTCACACGTAATAAAGGGTGAGCCTATTGCCGTATTCCGGTACTACTGATACTGTTGACTCGAGCCGTTGCTCCAAGGCTGAGTCTGAGAACCAAGAACCAGAATGGTTTATTGAAAAAGCACTCAACAATTTTCCTTCACCTCGCCTGATGGTAAGCTAAAAGCAAAGTCTCAGGGAAGAAGGTCTCCGTTACAGACACAAAACAATGTTAGATAGTGGCCCTCAGACCGTTATTTTTTTACAGTTAACCGCACAGAGGTCATCCCACAATTTCAGATTATTATCCCGCTTTCACACCCCAAGGTGAACTGGTGATGTTATACGATCGCGACACCTCGGTATAATATATTCAAAGCACGTGTTGTTACGACGCTTCGCGAGGTAGACACGTGTACACTATATATAGACACATGAGTGTATGTGTATAAACTCTTGTTGCGAAATTAAACAAGTGTAGGTACCTATAGTATTTAATTGAGTCAGTATTTTACCGTCTTTACCATGGTGAATGTTTTGATGAGCTCTTCCAATTAATCCTACCTTCCTCTTTACTATATCAGACAACATGTGCAGGGCTTAGATGTAGAGGCAAATCTGGTTATCATGCTCTCAAAGTCATCATCTGTATGATGACTAAAAACCATCGTCGCTTAGTGGTTAAGGAGTCGACCTTACCATCGAAAGGGGTTGGAATCCTGACCATTACACTACCGACGACGTGAACCTACTCCTAACACAAGCCATTAAGCTTAGTTGAAGCGGTTAGAGGGAATATTAGTAACTTCGGTTGCTAATTTAAAAGAAAAAAAAACAAAAAAACACGTTTTTCAAGTACCTAAACAAATGGAGTATAGATGAATAGGTAAATGAAATTGATAAATGTACAAGGTCGATGCAAATTCTGGAATAAATACATAAATAAAATAGTGACAGCATTTATGTACCTATTTCTAATCTATCATGCGATAGTGGATATCTCACTCAACACGTGTAAAATAAGGCATAGAGTGTTAGAAATTTTAAATTTTCTACTTCACGATTCACGACGAGTGTACATTACATACAAATAAATGGTTTTAGGACATGTTTTCTGCGTCTGAATCCAAGTTTGCATCTACTTATATTGGAGTAAGAGCTTTATGACCTCCAAATGCTTAGAGAACAGCAGGAACGAGAACCTGGGGGTGACGGGTGGAGCCGCCTGTCACCCTAGCATAAGCAGGCCACGATGGCGGCGCAAAGTGCCACCCCAGAGCACCATGGTCCCCACATTAGGAGGAGAGGGTCATCTCAAAAGAGATGTTCCCGGGCCTGCCGAGGTGCGAGAGATATGTTTTGTATAATCTCACCTCCGGCAATCAAGGACCCATGGATGGCGTGCGTTTTAGTCGGTTCGAGTCCGACATAATCACCTCCACCGGTTTTGGCGGAAGTGGTATCCGTGGGGATTTTGCGCACGAAAAAAAAAGGACCATCTCTTTCGAGATGACACCGTTCCCCTGATGTGGGAACCACTTCTTTTTATTGAGAACTATTACTGTGTCCGATTATTTGTTTTTTAGCATGATTGAGCAACAAACATATAAATCTATTCACTTTCGCGTTAATAATAATATAGATAACAAACTAGCTGTTGCCCGTGGGTCTGCCCGCGTCGATGTCAATTATCACGTTGTACAACTCTATTCGATTCTCTCGATATACTACTTCTCCTTGCTGTTATGACAACGGAAATTGTTAGCAATATTGGCGCCAATTTATAGAAATATACTAAATCTGTTGAGATTTATGATTATTGCTCCGCTTCCTTGGATGGTAGCGTGATAATATATAGCCTATGTTACACCTAAATATTGTAGCTTTTCATAGGTGAAAGAATTATTGAAATCGGTCCAGTAGTTTCGGAGCCTATTCGTTACAAACAAAAAAGCAAATCCTTCCTCTTTATAATATTAGTGTAGATATATTTTATAACTATAAAAACTGTGCCATTCTGCAAGTCAGAACGCAGTCAGAAATAAACAAGATAGAGTGTCTGGCGACTCGCGCCGGCCTTGGACATGGGTCGTGGATTCGATGCCTTTGTAGGTCACACACGTGCGCGACTGATGGACATTTACTACATGAGTAGTGATTATTTAGTTGTTAAAAGTAATTTTTTGAGGCGTTTATTGTTTACTAATCTTCATGAATATTGTTTAATTAATTCTATAACATAACATAAACTCACGCCTGTATCCCTGAAGGGTTAGGCAGAGGTGTTAGCACCCACATGTCACCAGTTTATGTTTAGGTTTAGGCGAGGCTATTGCAATTAACCGAGCACTTATAAGCCTGCGATAAATACACACATAACTTCGAAAAGCATCGAAAAGTCATTGGTGTCTGCCATCGTAAAACCTGGGATCGAACCCGAAACCTCGTCTCAGCAGTCTATTACCCATACCACTAAGCTACCGCGGTAACTTCTATGTTATTGCGATCTATAATATATAATATACAGTGCCATGTAATCCTCGGAACTTAGATTCCGGAAATCGTCAAGCCTATCTCTTATTCAAACCAGTAATGCGTGATTGAATAACAAACTTCCAAACATCTAACTGTATAACTGCGGCTGAACTTCGATATTTTCCGTGGAGCGACTGCCACTGACTTCCACAATCAATGATCCAATGACCAATGGCGATATCGAAATTTCAAGTTAGACTGGTTGGACTTTAGAGGGCTCACTACCCGTAACGACTACCATAGATGTTTGTATGGCAACCGGGTCCTAACTGTAATACCCTATTAATAAATAAATAACATATACAATACAGTTTATGTACCAAACAAAACTTGTTCTAAAACTATTTGTTTCCAATACTACAGTAAGTAAGTGACCTTGTGACCACGTTTTGTGGTCACATGCCTTCAAATATAACCTTGAGCTTATACAATTTACTTCCCTTGGATACGTATGTTATGTATCCCGTCTAAATATTAGGTGTTCGGGCCTCACGTGACGGTCACCCTTTAGTTAAATAGATTAGGTACATTAAGTCCGTTCCTGTGTTCTTTAATTTCCCTGTGTACATTTATATGTCGCCGGGGAGGCAACCCGCCTATCAAACATTGGAAGAGTCGGCGTATCTGACAAATGTAGCCAATTCAATATTCCAAATTTCCTTTGTCCTTACTACTAAATAAGGAACGAAAAACTACTAGGGTCTAGGTGGCGTTGTGTAGATTGTCCTAGAATATTTATATTTTTTTATTTATTTATTGGAGGGAAATATTATGTTATTTGGCGGTTGTTGGCTTTTCACTGTATACCTACATACTTATACAAATATATAACCATATATAAATAGGTACATACCCAAATATATACATTTATAAGAATACTTAATAATGTATTTTGTATACCAATATTAAGTTTACCTATAACAATACTTAATAATTTATTTTGAGGTAGAAAATAAATGGGTTTTATATGAATAACTGAAATCGGTCTTTAGTACTAAAATAGTCATCGACCTTTCGCTTTTATTATATTTATATTTATATTTATATTAACAAAATATTTTTCTTAGTCTATTGCGGTTTTCCATTTCCCATAAATAGCTTGTTTCATTGTATAGGTATTTACTACCCACCGTAATGTTCACCGTATTCTGAGAAAAATATCAAATCATTTATGTGTAAGAAGAATCCGCTATAGTGATCAAAAATAGTATGACCTTACGTTTTCATTAGCCCGAAGAAAAGCAACAAACAATTCTTCGACTAGTTTGCAAATTGAAGACAAAAAATATTGAAAATTTGCGTGTTTAATACCAACTATCTATTTTATTTAATTTCAGGAACATTATTTATTTAATTAATGTCAAATTATGCGTCATGTACATTATGTACATGTACAATATACAGAGTGGAAATTTTTGAACGTCCATGATATACCTCAATGGTCCATGGAGAGAAAGTATTATTTTGTCGAATTGAATTTATGAGCTTGGATTTCAGGGATTTCCTTACACTTAATTTATTGTTATATTGACCCCATATTTATACCGTAATAATGCAGCATGTTATTTTTTCGGATTTTAATCAGTTCAATTACCCGGTGTACAAGCAATATTTCGGAAATTGTAGAATGCAGTTTTGTTTCTTTTTAAAAATAAGATATTTTTTTAGTGAAATTGTTATTTTCATAATTTAGAGTACCTACATACCGCCTATGGACGGTCAATAATTTCCGCCCTGTATATACAAATTGATAAATTAATCGAATTACCTCCCCGTGACCACTCCTTGCCCAAAAGTGCCCATCACATTCGCCGCGTTTCCACGCTGGGTAACGATAGTCAACATCTGTACCAGAAACCATCTGGAACGGGAGTCACCAGTCACCAGTCGTCTCTTTAAGATTTTTCCCTATTTTCCTTACAATTACTTTACCTTACAAGTTATTAACATACTTTTAATTAGCAAGGACTTTTGCTATAAAAACAAAACTTTTAGCAAAAGGGCACAGCACCAGATTCAGTTACCAAAATAATACTTGACCTTTCGTCTGAAGAAAAACAAAAACACCCCCTAATTTGAAAAGTGAAACCAATGAAACAAAATTTTGTTTTGAAAAGTTTTTTTAAATATTGTTCTCTGCCGTATTTTTTGCTATAAAAAACAAACTTTAAAGGAATTCTGTTTCAATGACTTGTTTTTGACCAAAATAGTAATTGACCTTTCGTACTTATTTGGATCAAGAAAAACGAATTCCCCTAGTTTAATAAGTAAAGTTCAACTTTGAAAGTTAGAAGCCATATTTAACTTTAAAAAGTTTCTGATTTGTTATTAATAGCTATCCTTGTACAGTGGCCTCCAAAAGTTCCTGGGCACCTTTATATCTATAATTTTTTGAATTATGAGTCCAATTTAATCAAAAGTAACATATATAGCGTTAATAAAATAAAGTCGATCGATATCTTGTTTCTTTATGAGAAAATAAGTAAACTCATGCAAATAGTATCCTAAGCTTAATCACATTAATAAGTAGATCTATTATCCAGTAGCTTCTAAGACTAGTAGTTCTATGATGGCATCACTACAAACAATTTTAGTTTAGGAACTTTTGAAGCCCAGTGTACAAGTTCACGTGTAAAAAGAGGTTGTTCAGCTTCTGTCGTTCTGAGTATTTGATCATCGAATAATGCGATGTTCATCCCACACACGCTCAAGCTGTGGAATGAACTCCCTGCTGTGGTTTTTCCAAGCGATAACAATAATTCAAGCATGGTATGAACAGCGCTGCAATTCTCTAAGCATACATCGTCGAGCTCGTCGACGAACTCAACAACGCTACCAACCTAGAACTGCAGTAACGCAATTCTCTAACCATTCTGCGTTGAGTTCTAAGCTGAACTCGATGTAGGCACAACCTAGAAACAGCAGTACAGTTCTCTAATCGTCAGTTATCGGTTGTACTTTACGTCGAGTTCATGGACGAGCCCAACGATGTATATTAGAGAATTGCACTGCAGAACGTTGCTACAGGTCCGGCAGCACGAGTGTTGGGCCACTGATCTTGCACACGTCCGTAGGCCACGGTAACCACTTAACCAGTCACTGAAACTGGTTGGCCGTGTGCTTGTCCGCTACATAAGTGCAATTAAAAATCTTGTACTCAAATGCTTTTTCTCTCTTCCAGTTACAATTCAAACGACGGATTCGGGCGAGTGGGGGGTGACCAGCTTAACTTCGCGGCGCAGTCGGAGGACGAGGGGGAGTACCCGACGGGGGCCTATCTCAAAAAGGCGAAGGTCTCGAGGGCAAGTCTACCCTGAATATGCCCGATTTTATTTCTATTCTACACACTACATTAGTTCAATTCACTAGTATAGTTATAGGCACGAATGTGGACCCAAAATGTGCTTAAAATGCCCTCTATACGGTCAGTAACCCTCTTTGGACTGTCTTTTGAAGATAGCACGGGCTGAAATGGTGTGATATGATCTGTAATTGGTGGATTTGAGCTCGTCCACCCCCGTCGCATTGCACCCCATATCGTTTTCTTTACCCTATCCTCAAAAGACACCCAAAAAGTGTGCATTTAGAGACACATGAAATCTGTGGAAAACTTTAAGTGATTCTAAAAAAAATCTTATAAAAAAAATAACATAACATACAACAATATCAAAGATTTATTGTCATTGATAAATCGAAAAAACCAATTATAAAAAGGATCATCCATATATTATTTGATTTTAATTCAAATCTGTTAGTTTTCAAATTGCAAATAAAATGTAGTGTTAGGTACACTATAATTATTAATTTACAAATAAAAATAGGTTAAATAATAACATTTTTATTAATTAAACAGCAAGATCCGATGTCGCACCGCATTATTGAGAAGCGACGCCGTGACCGCATGAACAACTGTTTAGCGGATCTGTCGCGGCTCATCCCGCCAGAGTACCTCAAGAAAGGACGCGGGCGAGTGGAGAAGACCGAAATTATTGAAATGGCTATAAGACATCTAAAATACCTTCAGGAGCGCGCAAATGGTCAGTAGTTATCTTATTCATAATAGAGTGGTTTTCACCAATCCGCTCTAAAATCGGCATCAGTTGCGTTATCACATTCTACTAAACGAATTCAAATGAGTAGAACGTGAGGACCAAATTTAGTTGAACTTGAACGCAATTTAACAAAATAGTTGCGTTCATGTTTGACTGGTGAAATCCAAAGTTTATTTCGATTAGAAATTGGTATATGTTTTCATTAGGCTTCGATTTATTAGATATATTTACGAAAATAAATAAATAGTACTGCAAAGAGACTAGGATTATTCTGTATGCAGCATTGCTTTCAGTTTTCAAGCTTGAATACGAAATCGTGCCCCATATCAGTCTAATAAGTTGAAGCCTAGGTTCAATAAACAACCTTATTTTTACGAAGCATTAAAATTGTCCTACCGCAAATAAATTTTTGCCTGACTTAAATTTTACTGCTTCGTGAAAAATAATTGTTGTATCCGACCCATTATACCAACCTCAAACCTTTTACTATTCTCGTTAAGTACCAAAGTAGTACAAATTATTATTCCCCAAAAAAGTCCCAATAGTTTAGATTTCTTTAGGCATTACAAAAATAATAATTAGGGATTGTGCTGTGACTTTTTATGATATAGTTTTCTTCAGCTTTTAAATGTTTTAAGATTAATGTTAGAATACAGTCAAATGGGCCTAAGTACTCTAAATAACAGGTTTTGGTATTCCCACATGATCTCTGAATATTTAAAGTTACGGTTGATGCACTAAGTTTTGCAAGAGCATTATGTGAGCCTACCCTGTACGGATGGATTACGAATTCCCTTTACTGTATCATTTTTACGATTTGAATAATTGGGCATCACTTATGTAGTAACTTTTATAAATAATATCTAATTTGATTATCTCTTCATCATTCATGGTTGAGAACAGCCAAACAAGTATAATATAATTATAATGACATCATTAGAGCTTTCAAATAATTTGACACATAGTTGAATTCTTTTATAATTTAATAATAAATTTGTTTGAAACATTATAATATTAGTACAAAAAAAGAAACATAGCGAGAAATAATTGCAATTCTATTAATAACCGATAAATAATGATGGCAACATTGCAATAATTACTTTCAGCCTGTGGGGAACAATCTAGAATTTACTACTTAACAATGTCCTGTCATCGTCATTCATACCTAATGTCTGAAGTCACATTTTTTAAAATGAACAATTAAATTCGCTGACACTTATTATTTCACATTACAAACCACCGCTGCGTCATTTACTCTAATATCTGATTACATTTACGTCATACATTTATATTTTTGAACCACTTGATACGCCGAATGTTGATTCAGGAATTGTACTACTACTTACATACTTTATTATTAGAACAGTGATAAATTAGTGATCGCTTAAAACTCAAATATTTTAATTTATCACTCTCACTATTAGTTTATCACTCATTAAATACTCATGGTTTATGTCAGATCCTTTATTCCTATCCCTAATTCCTTCACATGACCAAGGCTTACAAGTAATACTGCTCTATCGTACTACACTGAAGATTACTAATGTTGTTGAAAGTCGCCCAGCAGAAGATGTTCCATCTTTGCGTGGGTTATATGTTTTTAGCTGCCGATCGTCAACAAGGTGAAGATCACTTCAGGGCTGGCTATCAGGATGCGGTTTCTGAAGTATTAAGGTTCCTCGTCGAAGTGCACGGCTACGGGCCCGGTGATGGACTTTGCCTGCAGTTAGCTTCACATATGCAGAGGCACTGTGAAGCTGTTTCCAAAGGTACCTACCAAACTATGGTTCTAAAAAGTGTTGAAACTGAAGACTGCTTCGAAATTCAATAACGACATTTGACGGCCAAGACAGGTATTTTTCTAAAACATGCAATCGTCGGCAATTTACTCGAGTTTATTTGTATTCTATCTTCTCTGTATATTTTATACAAAAGATCATTCAAAGAATTTATTTCAGGAATCTCACCGACCAATCCCCGCCAGTGAATTTGTTTTTCTGTAATTTGTATTGCCTAATAGCTCACGGGGAACCTAAGCTAACAATCCCCACAAGGTGTTGTTTCCGCGCATCCGAGTTTTACCACTTGCTGTAAATTTTATATTGGTTTCATTGCCCAGGTGAACCTACAAATCGCGAGAAGTTCCGTTCCCACGCCGGGTCATCATCAGAGACGACGTGCTCCTCAAGTAGCTCGCATGGTTACGCGGTGAAGCCGACCGTCATCGCACAAGCGCCCCCACCAGCCCCGCCGCCCTTCGCTAGCGAACCTTTCGAGGAGCGACCGAATGAGTCCTACAATATGGACTGTGAGAGAGGTAAGTCTAACCACATTACCCATCCATCTAAAAGTGGGAACTTCACATAGCGTAATGTCTTTTCATCCGAACGTATATTACTCGCAAGATCATAAAAGTCTTACACCATTACTCACACATCTACACACACATCTTACATAGCTGCAAAGTATACATATCGTTTTTATTCTTTCCGCAGTCAAACAGTCTTCCTGGTAGCGAGTACTGCGCAATAGTTTTTTTATTTGAACGTCAGTGACAAGGTATATTACATCCTGTTAGGGCGCCACCCAAGCTATAAATAGCTTAGTTTATCCAGTTTTTTTCACTTTGCAGTATTAGCACCTCAGACAACAATGCAAAGAGAGGACGAAGAGTTACCCGAGTCAGAACCCCTCAATTTGGACGGACGGCGAAGGAGGGAGTCCACACTACGCACGGTGCGGAAACCAGAACACGCCGAGGACTACCTTCATTCATATAAGTTCAAGAATTCCATTGAAAGGCGATTTTCTAAATCGCAGGACACCGAGGTGAATAAAATATGAAAGTCATAATCATTAATGACTAATAATTATACGGGCTGTAAGGGAAACATTCCCGAAGCTTAAGGCTTCTAGTAGTACTCCTGGTGCACAACATGTTGGCCTTAAAAAAACGCCACAGCAATTTCTTTTTCTTCTTTTCGCATTATTTACTCTTCAACGTATAAGTAAAGCTAAATGAAACGAAAATTTAATAAAAAGAAACGTAACTTCAAAAAAAAAAAAGTGGCGCATCTAGTGAGTTCATGTTTTTGTATGAAATTTCATTTAGCAGTTTCATTTAACTTTACTAACACGATGGAGAGTGAATAACGCAAGTTCACTGTATAAAAAAAATCTCAAAAAATTGCGTTGCCGTAATTTATTTTCATTCCAATATGTTGTGTACTAGGAGGACAACCACCCTGTATATACAACAAAGTAGAAGTATCAAAAAAATTGTGAAAAAAAAATATAAAAACTAACGTCAATATTATATCGCGTCATGCAGGCCGTGGTGACGCAGGCGGCCGACGTGCTGACGCGCGCGCACGGCAAGCTGTACTCGCACAAGCGCCGCCGCGCCGCCAAGCCCGCGCCCTCCACCTCCACCTGCACCTCCACCTCCGCCTCCGCCTCCGCCGAGGAGGCGCGCGACAACTCGCCTCAGGTACGCTTATATACGGATTCCAGCAGTCACTCGATTAGTCTATTGCAATCCATTGTTGGAACAAGGTTTTGACATCGAGTCATAACTCGCAATTTGCAGCTTAAACAAGACTCAGCCAGGATGATAGCGAGCGTCATTACTTTATTTGAAAGAGCCCACCAAACCACATAAAATATTCCTAAAGGTGTTTCAGAGATATCACGTAAATTCTTGCGAGAAAAAATAATGTACAAATATGAAAAATCTGATTAAAGTAAAATGTTTTTCTAGATAATTCCGAAATCGATACAATTTAGGAGAAAAACCATAATATATTAACTATTATACCTACTTATATGTAAATTTTGAGAGGGATTGAGACAATTTTCATGACAGATGTTGTGATAGTTATCTCAATCCTGAAAATTCTTAAAACGTCTCACGTAATTAATGGACGCGCCTCAAACCACACTCCTTTGAGAATGCATACTAGCAGTGATATTATTTCACTAACCGACCTCTGATAATGGAGGCGCTCAATTCGAATACTTACCTATATATTTTTTAAGTGATGTAAATAATGTTTGTTATCTCGCTTAATACTAACATGTTGTGAAAAGCATTTACATATCTGTGGTCAAAATTGTACCGTAAAACGAGGTGAATAGGGATCCACGGGTGAATAGGGATGAAATGGTAGATCCCTATTCACCCCGTTACACCGGTAGCGCTTCGTGCGACACTATCCTATTTTCTTCTTTCTCGCTTGCTCTCACTCTTGCTTGCGGTGAGGAAGCGAACTAACTTGACTGTCAGTGACAGTTTCAAGTGCCAGTTATACATCTGGATACTAATGCCAAAACCAACTGAACTTATTAATGTAGTGTGCACAATTGCAGGACACGTCGAGCGAGTCTCCTCGGCACCACCACTACGACAAGCCGCCTCTACCGAACCAGTACGTGCCTGTGTTCGCGCTGAATGCTTTAGGTGAGGCTTATATTATTATAAGTGTCTTTTTGGCTTCCGGATCTTGCATCTAACGTTTATAAAAACTTTAATTTTGGATAGCTAGTGAGTAGAATATAATAAATAACTATAATTTCTCGTATTTCCAGGAAAGTACTATGTTCCTCTGAGCGTGGACTACGCGTGCCTAGCGCGACACCTTGGCCCTTACGACGTTCTGGACGCGAGGGCAGTGCACCTGGCAGCTCCGTTGCACCCCGTCACGATACACGTGAACTTCCAGCCGTGTCTCAACTATCACGTCAAACGTGAACCCAACGACCGTGAATGGAGAGGTGTTAACTAAAAGACTTGTACCCAGTGTTAAAAAGTACGTCAAATTATCTATGACTTGTGAAATTTAGGTCG
Organism: Pelosia muscerda; assembly: GCA_963691645.1. Taxonomy (NCBI): domain Eukaryota; kingdom Metazoa; phylum Arthropoda; class Insecta; order Lepidoptera; family Erebidae; genus Pelosia; species Pelosia muscerda. The sequence goes on from OY829104.1 coordinate 3,242,077, forward strand.
ATATTTTGGACAGCGTATGCCTATATGTAGTGTCGGTATTTTTGTTAAATTGTATTACAACTGCGATTAATGTCGTAGTTCACCATTTACGACAATAATATCACTTCATAGGCATGAGCTTTAAAATATATTTTTACAAGGAAAGGTATACTTGACGAAATTGGCGCCAACGTTCAAAACGTGACAGCTAATATTTAGCATTTTAGTAAAAATGTTTTACGAATTTCAAATAAAACAGCATTTAAATTATATGAGCCTTACAATAGAAAACTATTTTCCTATCGTTATATGTTAATATTCAAAATCAAAATAGTTGCATATTTTTGAGATTACTTATAGGTAACTTATAAGTCAAGTACAAAAATAAATCTGTTAAATGTGCAGCTGACTGAGAGAATCAGTTCATACTAGCACATTACGAATCGCATCGATGCAAAATAATTTCATTTTTCTACTCTATTCTCTATTTAGCATATCTATTTTAGATTGATGTGCGCGATGTGTTAGCATGTTATACAACCTCAGACTAAAAGAATAACATAGACGGAACACACACAATTGGCGAGTTAATCCGCCTAAAGTGACACCAAATTATCACCAATTTCGCTCGCAGTCTTCGTCGCGCGCATCGTAACGCATACGAGCTAAATGGTACCATTTCTATAATTCTATGACATCCGTCTATGTTATTATTTTAATCTGTGGTTACAACTTTTCCGAAACCCCATTACATGTGCTCAAATATAAGACTTGCATTACTAAATTCAATGAATCATTTTGGATATGAATTCAACAGCAATGTAAATATTTGTAGTTTTGTCTTCGACTGTTCTAGTCAAGTGCGAGTCAAACTGAAGCCTAATAATGTACATTAACAGTGAACAAACAATGATGACAATATCGCGTTGGAATTAAAAAATCGTGATACTTACAATGTTATGTGTCGTCTTCATAATGATAAAGGACATTATCTGCTGACACTCGATGCGCCTATTCAAGAATATGGTTCAGTGAAGTGATCGATAGATTAAGATGAGGATAATTTCAGTGTTCTTAGTTGCGGCTGTGATTTGTTAAAGTAGCAGGGCTACTACTGAGGTGCGGTATCAGTAATAGAGAATATTCGAAATTTTGAAACTTTTTATTATATTGAGCAAGGGCTCTAGGCAAAGTGACATTCTGTTGGCGAAAAACCATTGGAATACCTTAGTAAAATATAAAATAATATGACTACAATTTTTTTTTTTTTACCAAATGCGACACTTAGTTTTTATTAAAATCCATAAATCATCGCAGTGTCTAGTAATCCATTGATAGCAAATTGAAAATTGTCCGCTTTGACTCGTTTTCATCAATATATCACTTTGTCTAGAGGCCCTGTTCGCTTTCGTTTATAGTATCAATATTGTTTAAATCCTATACCAACTGATAAATCACCTCAGAACCCAGTCTTTTATTAACTTGAAATATTTATTATATAAGCTGACAAAGCCCAAATAAAATTCTTCTAATGTACAGACAGTACATTTTGAATTTCCCACCAAAATTCTGCAGCTCAAGCAAGCGCGTTGTTTCTGCGTAAAACGTAACGTGACATGTTAAGCTGGTGGATATATTGTTTCGTTTATTTTTTTAATTAATGTTGAGGTAATGGTGTATTGAATTTGACAGGGAGTGGTGCCCACTAGTGGGCAAAATAAAGACTGAGGTTTTTATTTACATAGAGGTATAGTTATGACTGTTTTGATGTTGAATCCTTATCTCTGAAAATTGAGGTGTCATTACAAAATTACGTGGATTGATGAAGGGTTAAATACATTTTTTCATCGTGTTAATTTGCAAACTTCAACCAAAGGTCGGGATTCAATGATACGAGGTGAAAATGTTTACGTAAAGTTAGTAATAGATAGTTTAAGTATCCTGTTAAATGTTTACCTTTTATTTGTAAATAATCATGTTTAAGAAATAAATGTTAAATATTTTATTAAACCTTGTATGATTTTGTTTTTAGACGAGAGGACTAAAAAGGAAAGGCACTACATTCAAACGAAGATTTTATGTAATTAATTATCATAACATCTTTTATTTTCTAGTATTATTTTAAATTTTACATGCTTAGTTCAAACATTGAGAAAGAAATAATAATATTTAACATCTGAATAATATACAGCTTTTCTATTTACGATCACTTAGTGTTAAAAAATTATATTAATATATATATTGCAAAATATACCATGGTTACATTGAATACGTTACATATTCTTGGGGAGCGGGTTACCAAAGGTGGGAGCGATCACAAGGGAGTCAAAGTTACCAATAAACTAGGATCATAATATGGCAAACCATAGAGAGTGTGCTTTTTGTTCACCATAACAAAATATAGCTTTCACTTATCAATAACTATTATAATATATATACACAATACGCATCACTAAGGGTTGATATAATTCAGAACTTTTATCACAAAGATTTTCATCTAATATACTACAGAAAGATTAAAATGTCGGAGTATGTTTTATGTCAAGCTATACATATATACAGTACGGCTGCCATTAATTGAAAGTTCCACTACGGATCCGTTTCGGACTAAAACTACAGTTTGGACATGTGAGGTCGATCCCGAAGGATGATGCACTGCTTCGTGAAATGTTGAATATTGAGAAGAGACTCAACATAAAAACATACTCAAACAGAAATATTAAGCAACAAATTTACAGTTTATTAAAACCAGATCGAAATATTTACAAATCTATTTGACAAGATTGACGTTGTGCTGCGAGCAATCTCAACATGTCACGCACACTATATTCTACAATTGATTCAATTGAAAAAAAAAAATCATAAAAAATCTGCCTACAATCACGTTTATACAATACAAAAATAATAAAATTGTGGATTAAATAAAGCTGTTAAAATATACTTTTTCTGTGTTAATAACTATGTGTATTTATTTGCCTTCAAGGCACATTATTGCAACGCATTTGACTAATCTAAATTACAATTATGCATAGAACATAAATTCTAAGTAGCAGGTAAATGCGTCCCGACCTTGTACACCAAATATATTGCTATTCAGTTACGTCTTACAGCTGCACTAAATTAAAGGAATAAAGACAATTCATACAACATTTAATTGAAATGACGTGCCGATATGTACTCATATAAACTTTAAGGCAAAGTAATGTAGACTTTAAAATAGTTAACCTAAATAAGTCAGCAGTTACAATCCTGGAGGTGTAATTGACAATCACTAAGCGGTGCCGCAATGTATAACTTCTAGTTGACAGCGAAAAAATAGTACACAATTTAATTTATACGGAGGGTCTAATAAAAAAAAAGTTAACACAATGCCTCACCAGAAAAACTCTATTCATATGTCAGACACTGGGTATATAATATATATACATATACGTAGTTTTACTACATAGAAATCAATAAACCTAAATTGCAATGTTTGGTTTTACCTAATAGTGGCTGTGATACACTTAAAATTTCTAACCTTATATTTTTTTTAAATTATTGCTCAAGCATTTGAAGCCTTGTACAGATATTTCTACACACCTTACATTTTAAGTTATTTTATCGCAATCCTTATGAAGTTTGCGCTTTGTAAAACATTTTGTAGCGAACAATATACAATATACTAGTGTTCGATGAATAATTTATGATAATAATAATGGCTAATAAATAATGAGTAGGGGAAAGTGGGGTGGATTCGTACACTTTTCACTTCGAGCCCTATAGCAGAAAAACTAAACACTATTTGATAACCATTTGAGCATTGCTAGATTGCTTATATATTTGCCTACAATGTTCCCTTAGACGACTTGTTCATAGAAAGAACCGTAGCCAAGCTATGACGATTTTAAAAAAAAAAGTAAATCGTCCGAATGCACCCCACTCACGGGGTAACTTCGTACATGTGCTATTTATAGAAAATGTAACGTATATTGAGATCAAAATTTCGTAGAAACAACCTGGGGTGCTAAGTACCTAATAATAAGATCATTATACTTGTATTGTAAAATCTGACTACATTATATTCAAAATATTTAGTAGGTTTTACGAGGACCGCCGCCCGAACACTAGATTTCACCAGACTACAATAAAAACCCCGCCTGGACACTTTTTAAACTAGGACGAACACGGACAAATCCGAATTTATTAGTAGTCTCGTAAATGCGGATTGCATTTTTTACTGCAGTACATTCATATAGTACGAACCCACCCCGTTCATTCCTGTACGAAGCTACCCCAACTAAAAAAATCGATTAAAATATTGAAAATAAAAATAGCTGCTAAGATTATGTTGAAGTAAATGTAAAAATAATAAACTTAAGTATGTATTCAAACACCACAAAAAATCAGTTTAGTAATGGCAGCAAAACTTATAGAATATAAACACGTTCAAAGTTGCATCGAAAAATTACTTATGCAAAGCGAAAACACGTTATGTCCTGTCACATCGAAGCCAGCGGCTGCATTGGTGAGCTACTCCGCGGTTATATTATGCGTGTGTGTTGGCACCACATACACTAATATGAAGGCGCCACCATGATCCGTATTCCAATTATGGCCGTTGTATGAATGCTCCCGGTGTACGAATCCACCCCACTTTCCCCTATAGGTCGATCAACATTACCGTGGCTAGGAAGCGAAGTTACTGCTAATAACGATATTATTATGGACTTTATTTTTGCTTAGTAAAGTCATAATTGGATAAAAATCAAATCTACTCTCACACCTAAGCACCAAAAATTTACTTACATTTTCTTGACAATTTGCTGTCTGCAGTCAATGCTGCTTTGATGTATGGCCCACAATGAATTGCCAAGAATAATGTCAATATCCGGAAGCATTTTTACTGCTGTGTTGAGTTTTAGGCTTAATTTACACCTCGGCGTAATGGTAACGAACGAAATTGTAAGGACAAAGCATAATGAACTCTATGTCAAGTGCATAGTAAACAAATAATAAGAATCAATAAAGATCGCGCGTCTTCCGCGGAATTGGGGTACTGTCTCGAAAATTCCCCTAGCTAAGATCATATCGCAATTCGCACAAAGTTCATTATGCTTTGTACCTACAATTTCGTTCGTTTAAATTTCGCCGCGGTGTAAATTGAGCCTTGAACAACTCGCGTTACTAGCTTTCAATCTTATATCCAATTTGCACATTATACAATCAAGATAAAATTCATAATACAATACACAATTCGTTATTAGAAGTAGCTTCGCTTATTTCCGTGACACTGTAAGCGCCTATGAGCAATCTATCATGAAATTTAAAAGTGATCGAATAATTAAAACAACTTACTCAAAAGTATCACTAATAATCTCTAACTCAATATATTAAGGCGGTTATGACCTAGTCGTCCAGCCTAGCTTAGAATTTTCACACACTTTACCGATATTTAGCAACTAGTATTAAAGGCCCAATGGTTTACTAATACAAAGAATAATAAAATAAATACCGATATTGGACGCATAAAACTCCGTCTGTATCGGCGCAATCTGCCCGTACCTATAGCGATAACTAAATCTAACTTACCTACGACGCTACTTAAATATAACGAACAGAACATTTTGCAAGTACCTGCTTTTTAGTTCACTGAGTGCTTGTGATTCAATATTTTAGCCCGAGGTTACTCACAACATCGATTCGTTGTTATATTATACATATAATAGTCGAATAACAATTGTAAAATTATTTTATAATAATCAACTATTAAATTAAACGTACCTGGAGTGAATTCAGTTCATTTATGTAATTGAAACGTGTAATTTCATAACTTAAGGTAGTTTTATAAAATTAAAATTACAAAATGTAATCAAATTGTGTGATTCTGAAGTATAATCCTCAGAGCCCTTTTCTAACTCATCCCCTCAAGAAAATAATCTTCTTCTTTATCATAGCGTTACCCAATCGCTTCCGAAGTGTCCACTTCGGAGTCTGGGGTCTGCTTTTTAAACTGGACCAGGCCAATGCAAATAAGTAACATACAAATCGCACTGAATAGGGATCGAACTCGCGCCTTCTACGTAACGGTCGCATTTACTGCAAATCATAATAAATACCCACAAATAATTATTTAAGTTTTTCTTTCTAATGAAATTACACGTTTTGGAAACTTAGCCTAACAGAATCGGTTCTTCGAACGGTATCGGTAAGTAGATTTAAAAACTGGAGTAGTAAGTGATAAATGTGCGTTTGTAGCATATCCATGTTACAAACGCATAACTGGTTTTACGTTTTTTTTTCTAATGATTTGAAGTCACATGTTTTGGAAACTTAGCCTAACAGAATCGGTTCTTCAAACGGTATCGGTAAGTAGTTTGTAGCATATCCATGTTACAAACGCATAACTGGTTTTACGTTTTTTTTTTCTAATGATTTGAAGTCACATGTTTTGGAAACTTAGCCTAACAGAATCGGTTCTTCAAACGGTATCGGTAAGTAGTTTGTAGCATATCCATGTTACAAACGCATAACTGGTTTTACGTTTTTTTTTCTAATGATTTGAAGTCACATGTTTTGGAAACTTAGCCTAACAGAATCGGTTCTTCAAACGGTATCGGTAAGTAGTTTGTAGCATATCCATGTTACAAACGCATAACTGGTTTAACGTTTTTTTTTCTAATGATTTGAAGTCACATGTTATGGAAACTTAGCCTAACAGAATCGGTTCTTCAAACGGTATCGGTAAGTAGTTTGTAGCATATCCATGTTACAAACGCATAACTGGTTTTACGTTTTTTTTTCTAATGATTTGAAGTCACATGTTTTGGAAACTTAGCCTAACAGAATCGGTTCTTCAAACGGTATCGGTAAGTAGTTTGTAGCATATCCATGTTACAAACGCATAACTGGTTTTACGTTTTTTTTTTTAATGATTTGAAGTCACATGTTTTGGAAACTTAGCCTAACAGAATCGGTTCTTCAAACGGTATCGGTAAGTAGTTTGTAGCATATCCATGTTACAAACGCATAACTGGTTTTACGTTTTTTTTTCTAATAATTTGAAGTCACATGTTTTGGAAACTTGCCTGACAGAATCGGTTCTTCAAACGGTATCGGTAAGTAGATTTGAGCTACCCTTAACGCAGTAAACTGCACAAAAACTGGATTAGTAAGTGATAAATGTGCGTTTGTAGCATAGCAATGTTACAAACGTATAACTGGTTTTACGTTTTTCTTTCTAATGAATTGAAATCACACGTTTTGGAAACTTAGCCTAACAGAATCGGTTCTTCGAACGGTATCGGTAAGTAGATTTGAGCTACCCTACTTAATGCAGTAAACTGCACAAACACTGGAGTAGTGACAATTATGCGTTTGTAGCATAACTGTTACACACGCATATCCGGTAGCTTTTATATACACGAATATATAAACAGATTGTTGAATAAAGGTGTTATGTATATAAAAATAATACGATCCTTTTAGACTAAGGGAGGTCGCATACCAAAGACGCAAGCATAGAGTAAATACTCCTATATTAACATATAAGTTCGCAGTCTTCCAGTGCTAATGGTATGAAGTGTTTGTGGCATAAATATATGTCAATAAAGATGCATTTGCTACACGCTTGCTCATTTGATCGTGTGCGGCCGACCTAAGTTAAATAATCTTAAAGGATAGGTTACAAACAATATGGCACTGTATATTGTTTTTATCAACATAAGACCTTCATTTAACACACATAAACCAGACAAAATGGAATACGACTATTATTCATTTCACCTCAATATAACTATTGAGGTGAAATGAATAATAGACCCACAAAAATGCAAGAAAAAAATACGATATTTCTAAAGTGTTATCTTTCCTAACATTAAATATTCACATTTTACAAAAATGCAAACAAACGTCTCCCAGGGGCAAGACGCTGCAAAAATCTAAAACGATTTTTTGCACCGTTAAAAGCAAAAGCCCACTGCCCTGTTGCAGTGTCAAATCTGTTAACAAAAAACGTTAAAGATTCTCCACCAAAACTTAACGTTTCACTATTCCAATCCATTACTGATTAGGTTGTCATACAATCTATGAGTTAATCAAATAACAAAAAACGAGTGTTTTAGACCACACGACTGAAGTAAACCTTCTTCAACGTAACTGGCTGAGAGAAAGAGAGAATATACGAAACATAGCTCTTTCTCTTTCTATCTTCACACTAACTATCTCCCTCTCAACTGAGCATACTCTTCGTAACGCTACCGTCACGCATTCACCAGTTTCCTTCAAGATTCTTCAAATGTGTGAAGAGAAGTTTTATCTCAAAAACTAATTTATTCTTGGAGGTTATATTCTATAGCCCCAATCGGCAAGTTACATGACAATATAATTTTACAATTGTTATCGTGTTCAGTGTGAAACAGATGTCCTTGTCTAAAACGAACTTCTTTAGCCAGACCCCATCAAGCACAGATTTAGAGTTTGCTAGAGACCACAGACACTAATTAGTATGAAAACCGTGACTATTTTTTGCTCAAAGTTTGGAACCTTGGCCGTAACCACCACCTCTTAAAAGATTTCCAATTTACTTTTCTTTCAGTTTGATTCAGACTCGGACCTTCGTCGTCAATCGATATTAGTGTAATATTTTCTCGTATGGCAAGTGTAAATTCTAAACAATCAAACAAATAAATGTATTATCTACGTCATATAGAAATACTATCACTTTTAAGATCTGGTGGTAGGGCAAAAAGTTCAATCAGCAAGGGACAACATGTTCTAAATAGGTATACCAGTTTAGAGACACGTTAGGATGGACAGTTTGCGGATCTAGCCAAGTCTTAATCTGTGACATCAACAACCTTCGTCTCCAAGACAAAGAACCTGTACAAAATGTACACAGTACATATATAAGATTACACGTATCCCATAAAAGCCTTATCAGACATCTGCAACACACTGCGAGTGACAACGACAAGATTATTATTTAACAAAAAGCACGCAACTATGCAAATTACTAAAATAATTATTAATAATTATTTTATTGTGTCCAAAATATATTTCTAATGTATTAGTTTGCAATTCATGTCAGTCATAATGACTCTTTATCCATTTTGGATGCAAAAGCCGCACTAAACTAAGTTTTAATACGCACGGCACAACTTGGCAACTCGAGCCGACCCGTTATTTAAACTGAGTTTTACACAATACTCAATGAATGTCATTCAGTTGTGTAAACCCGGTTTAGTTAAACTTGCTCACAATTAAAAACTGTATAAAAATCAACGTGAATTTCATGTTTGTTTTGGATATCAGTTCATCTGATATTTCAACGCTGTTTCAAGCGCCATGATTTCGGATGTTCTGAAGATCGTCGACCTAGTTCTTATTGGACCAATCATATCGGACTACCCTCTTTGTCACTCCGTATTTTACGCATGTCGATACTACTAGTTTTGAAATTCATCACTTTATACTCGATTGCGACACACACGAGACTATGTTGTGTGTCGCGATCGAGTGCGTCTCCACTACCATTGTCCGGTAGTGGCGACGCGCGTATAAAACTAGTCATAAAGAGGGTAGTCCGATAAGATTGGCCCAATAAGAATTAGCTCGGCGATCTTCAGTGCATCGGTGAATATGGCGCTTGAAACAGCTCAACTGTACTACCCGAACAAATTGGTAAATATCCCGTTGATTCTTATAAAGTTTGTAGTAATGACCATGTCCATCTAAAATTACACATTGCTCGCAATTATTATTATGAATTCCAAGCTCAGTGTTACAGCACATATTTTTGTATTTATGACATCAATAATGTATATTCTGTATTCTTTACACTGCAAAGTTGTCTCGTGGTTGTATGTTGTGGATCGAAGAGCTGCCCGGACCAGAGTCCTTGTGATGATAAACCAAAGAAACCATCTTTGCACAAATACGCTCCGCTTAAATTATAACACAGATTTAACCTCTAGAAATGGCTAATGCGCATCTGCATGTAGACTCTAATTACACGTGAAACATCTAACGCTAACAAGAGACCTAGAAACTAGGACGAGCCCTCGGACCCCCTATAGACGCTAAAAAACAAATAATAAAACAACTACATATAATTTACTTAAACATTATGCGTACAAAAATCCTAGCCGTCGTTCCCTAAACACTCTATCGAATAAATCGATAATAAATAATATATCAATAAGATACATAAACCTTGTACATATATAAAAAATCTTCCATACCATTACACATATACGTCACCGAGTAGGTTACCTATATTATATCTTAACTCTCCTATATACACTATGTACAAAGGGAAATAAAAACAATTTGTACTTGCAGAAAACCGTCGAAAATAAAAACTTAGACGTGAAACGGAAATATACAATATGCTGCACGTGACGTACACTCATAGAAAAGTTCTTCTATACTAATTATTATATAATACATGCGACGGGACAGCCCGACTGAGATTTACAAAAATAATGTCTTATGTGGGTGTTCTACCTGTCGCATCTCGCAGCTGCAGAGGCGCCATCTGTCGGACAAACCAATAGCCAAGTTTTAGAAATGATACCACGACTTATATATCACTAGTTTATTCAGCATGCCAACAATACAATCCAAAATATGTACAAATACATCTGTTGAATCTGATTACGATCAATGAAATATATTATGCAGTCAGCATACATTAACATAAAAAGTAAGCCAATACAAGATAACATATTCTATGTTCACTATTTTAGATATGCTAAGTCGATCTAAAACGAGAATATGTTATGACCTAATATTAGTCAGAAACAAAAGTAGCTTGACACGTTCCAATGGACAGAACAATTTATCTTGTATTTTTTTTTTATAAAATAATAAACAAAAACATGTAATATATTAACTTGTCTTCTTATAATTACAAAAATACTTATGTATACTCATTATATAAGTGTCGAGCTATAGATATGAGCTGAGCCGTGCTAGCCAATCTTAGCCGGACCCTCACACTTCTTCAATCCGGATACTCTAAATAATATTCAACCACTGTTGCCACTACTTGTACCTAACCAAATAATCTAGGCTATACACCTCTCCTCCCCCATTTGAGCCCTTTATGACCCGACTTATAGCCATAGGGAGTCGTATACGTTTCACCAAACTGTAAATCGTAATGAGATAACTCTGCTCCATATTCTACTAGTCCATCACAAGTGAAGCCCCCATGCGGTCTACCATGCACTCCTCTTGCCAGTTCGGATTGCCCTAAGCCGCTACTTGGTAAACTACGGTCCATATCAGCACTACGAGTCCAATAGACCATACCGGTGTTTTCGGTAGGTGGTCTCGCCTCCTCATCGTCGGGCAAGGCGAGTCCGAACTCCCGCCGTAGCCGTGAGCTGAGGTTTTCTCGTTGACGTTCCGAAGCGGTGGGCTGCGCGTCGAACACACCTGCGCAAACAGATGTAAGTTAGAAAAACAGTTGGTTATACATACAATAATGTGTTTAGTGTAACAGAGGTATATTGGAAATATAACAATTTGCATTGTTTTCAACCACAAATTTGGATTTCTGGTCGAGAAGTCACGAAGCAAGAATTCTATTAAAGAATTTATTAGTAACGAGAACAATATTTTTTACAGTTTTAAACTTGTAAATATGAACCCAGAAATTTTACAGTACAATCAAGAGGAAATGTTTAGCAGCTATAAATTGGTTTCAGAGAAGAATCCGTATCCGCGATAAGGGTAGGTGACCCGAACGTTGGAGGTAGCAGAATGACCTCCGTTTTCTATGAGCGCAGGCCTGAGAATGACGGGTGGAGTCTGTCACCCTAGCTGAAGCAGGCCGCGGCCAGAGTGCAAGGGATATATTGGCTACTATTTCACCTCCAGCAACTGACCAAACGGCGTGCGTTTGGATCGGTTCGAGTCCGACACAACCGAAATTTCACACGATAAACAAGCAGTTATAGCAAATGTGCAATAATTGTGTAAAGACATTTAACATAATTCGCAACGCGATCGGATACGACTGACATTTAAATAACGTCACTGTTTTGAGAAACATTGTGTTTGTTGACACTAGTAGATACTAGTAATATAGATATAATATTAGCAAGGTTTTCACCCATTCAACGTTTTGGTGGGCAGTTCTAAAGTAGGTTATCATCATCGTCATAGCGTTGGTCTCGGTTACCAGCTTGTACTTTGGAGCTCAGAGGCAGTTTATTGAATCTTCTGTCAACAAATTTTACGAAGAAGAAAAAAAGTTAAGGCATCAGGTTTGTCCCCCTATTGTAAGGGACCAAAACAATGCTAAGTTCTACACACAACTTCCTACTCTATCAGTATATGGAAAAATATAGCTTTTCATTATCCGTGTGCGTTCAACTGCTCTGTTTTGCGTTCAAATGTTTCTTAAAGATAAATAATACCTAAAAGTATATAGCACTCATTCTACCAGCTTTACTTCTATACTTAGTTTATAGCTAGATGGCGCTGTATGACAAATCCTAGAACATTTATTTATATAACAAAGTTTCAATACAACGCTTATATATCACCATTGTTGTACTCTAAACGTTATTGCCTCACGTTCTAGCCTTGATTTAGAAAGGAAGATTAGCTCCATCAGTATATGAAATGAATATAGCCATACAACATTCAACTAAACAACACAGAAATCGCGCACCGCGTCTCGTTTACGCGTGTCTAAAAATAAACCTATACGGGTACAAACATCGCACAAACCAATTTAGAACAATTATGTTACTTCATACTATTATAAAATAGATTAGTAGTATTATCATGATTATCTCATATTATTGGTATGTTTGAGTGAACTAAGACAAATAAAATGTTTGAAAATCTACGGCGCAATAGTGTGTACGTAGTCAAGGTCGCGGTAGCAATCATTTTAGTATTCATTGTGGCGAACTATACGATTGTGCAGGTTTAGTGATGCTGCTGCATTTTGAATTTCGAGTTTTGAACTAAAGACTATGCTGATATTTTGTAGTTTTTGTTGTTTAATGTGAACAAAGTAGGTATCAAGTCGAGAGAAATATTATAATGATGGCGTATTATTAAGGTGACCAATTTAAAAAAAGTTACATATTGGTAAAAAGGTACTGGGATATTATCATAATCAAGGTTAAACTCTGGTTACACTAAACAGTGGTTGTGTTCTAGATGTATGATAGATAAAAGTGGGTATTTCATAATTCTTACTATAGCTTGTCTAAAACAGAGTCTACATTTGTGACATGAACTACAGAACAAACTGCGTAGAATTTGTACAGGACATGACGTAGAGTGTGGACGGAACCACTCGAGGCCATATCTGCACAAACTAGGGTTGCGCTGACACTACGTAACATCGATGATCCCAGAACTCTGCAATCACGCAGCATGGGACTGACATGCGCTTTTGATACGGTCACTGTAAAATGTTACGGAAATGTGGATCCGGCATAAGCATAAAATGACGCGCCCTAATACTCTCACGCACACAATCACGCATCAAGTTAATGAAATAATTGATGTTCCTGTTTTTTTTTCACAAAGAAATGTGAGTCTATACTTGTGTATTTGTTATAAAGTATTCAGATTATTTTGCTAGCAGTATGTAATAGGCACGTGCCGATTTCGTCGTTTGTTTGTTTGTTTTAGGCTGCTTGAACATGGAAATATATGAAGGAATGATGTGTGAATGAATTATGGATGATATGTGAATGAATAATGGATGATCTACGAATGAATGATGGAGTCATTTGAATTCGTTTGCGGGAATATTTTTTTAATGCGGTCGGGGACAGTACCGAAGAAAACGCGACGGTTGGTCATCTATGTTTCACTTTTGCTTTTAAATGTACTGTACTAGCAACAAAACATTGATAAGCCTGGGTCGCTTGTTGCATAACGTCGTACATTATCTACACATTTAAATTAATACATGAAACTGTAGGCATCTACTATACTACAGTACATTATGTATGGACATGGAACCATACTTCTGTGTGCATTATCTGATAGGGTATACACAGTGAGATAAAATTGTTTCATTAAACCATGTTGTTGATTTATTAACACATATTACATATATAGGTATATATTTATATTACCTTTCTTTTTTACTGATATTTCAAATTTAGGATGTGTTCAGACAAGTCAGTTGACTCACTCAACTCAGAGTAGTCGGTGTTCATCTTAGAAATGGACTAGTCGCGGGTTAATTTTCTTCCTGGAAGTTAACTTCTTCTTGATTTTCCTTCCGATCAGATCCTATTTAACATAATTCATCTAAGCGATGACCCACCGAAGCTTTTACCCTGGAGTCCGTCTCTTGGAGTCCGAGTACCATCTAAGCCCACAATCCAGAAAGCAGTCTTTACCACAGTCTCGTTGAACTATCCATAGTGGAAAATGAGAGGCAGGCTTATGAAAGTGCATCGTAGAAAATAAAAAAAGTACTATCGACACTAATTGAGTGTGACTACAGTAAAGGCGCGGGCGACTGCCCACAATACTGCAACAATTGAATCGAAAACGTGCGCGTGAGCAACTCGTGGCTGTAATTGTTTTACGCGTTCATGCAGTTTAATCAACATGAGACGTTGTTGTGCACATTTTATTATTGCATTAAGGACATAAATATAAGTATTATTTGCCTATATTATATTACTGAAGAGCTAAATTGATATTTATTTTTATATTTCTTATTTCTCTGAAATCGTAGGCGTAATATAACTGATTAAATGGACATACGCCTACATTAGAAGTTATATTTTTCAAACCAGTACAAGTACAAAAAGTGACCCTATAGTCCATACAACTTCCTAGAGGACTCGAAGTCACCGTAATAAAAAGGTACAAAGCAATTAATTAAGTTTATGTACTGTGTTCTGACTAATGGGACTGTGACCCATTTTTATAAGGAAGAGAAGAAGATGAACAGGTACTGGTTCTTCTTCTCTCTGTCGGCCATTTGTTAACAGTATGAAGAACAGCTGATAAAATCTTACCTTTAGGCTTATGAGAGGCGGCGAGTTCCCGATGTAAACGTTGTTCAAGTTCGTCGGCGGCAGCAGCTGCAGCTGCGTCTAACCGTTGGGGGGACAAGGAACCGGCTCCCGAAGACTCAGAAGACCATTCCACCCCCCCTTCGTGTGCCCCATCGCCCGCTTCACTGGAGTCGTGTCCCCCACCGTCTTCGCACGCCACCCCTTTATGCCGTTTCCGATACTCGGTTATAGAGAGCTGTTTTATAAAAAAAAAAATAGGAATTATGGAATTTCACCTCACTAATATTATAAATGTGAAGATGTTTGCTATTCTAGAACGGCTGGATGAATCTGGTTGAAATTTTGCGCAGGTATAGTCTGGCATAACACATAAGTAAGCTACTTTTTTATCCTGGGACTATTTCCTAGGTGGAACCTTGTAGTAGCACATGCGTCGTGAAAACCTAATAGATTAGATGATAGGTAGAACAATGATCCTATAAACTGTGGTTCAATATGTTTGCCGACATCTGTACCTAGTAGTTCAAATTTATCAGAAGTGACAGCAAAAAAACATTAGTGTTTCGAATCAATAAGAAGAGGAACATAAAATTTATGACATAATATGCGCGGGGTTTTTAACATCAGCATAAATATCGGTTGACGACCCAATTTCGTTCTGAAATAAACTATCAGCCGCTTTACAGCTCACTGATATTTTCGTATAACATCACCATTTTAATCATGAATGAAACACGCTAATCTAAATGTAACTGGATTTACAGATAAGGCAAACTTGAATAGATACACGTGTCAAAAGCACTTTCATTTGAAGGTTGGAGACAAGCGTGTATATGCATGTGTACATCACACAAGCGACCTTATCTAATCGAGGCCTTGGTTTCCTTTCATTTATTCTGATAACTTTCTTACACAGTTAGTTCTGTTCTTATGTACAAAAATAATTATAAATATATATTATTAAAAATAGGTAATCAGTTTTATCAGCTAGGCGTAATCTATCAAAGTGTTTTTTTCTCGAGAAAGTACTATTTATATAAAGTAGATGCATAGATATTATACAGCGAGTGATAAGATTGGCAAACAAACAGATGAGATTCTAATAACCGCACAATGACGATACCAAATTGTGAACTAAGAATGAGCCCAGTTTGATTGTATTCAACATTTTATTTTCACTGAGCATAGTAAATGACAGCAAGGTCAAATTCTGTATATACTTAACTGTGATGCTATTGAGTATATTCAAATTCATTCTTTAATATTTTCAACTTCAACAATTTAACAACAATAATAACTCAACAGCAGATAAGATTACTGAGATTATTTTTATTTATTTTACAACTACCCTACCAAATATTTGTAGATATTAAATAAATAAATCAATGCAAACTTACCTTCCTTCTAACTGGTTTAGGTTTTTCAACAGGCGGAGGATTCAGTCTGGGGTCATTGGTGCGTGCGCAGTAAGGTTTGGTGACCAACTTCGGAGATGGTGATAACAAACTTGCATTGTTCGAACTACTCAACACTCCTGATAATATCACACTGTTATTTGAGTCCATACTGTTCACTCGCGTCAAGATCGCCTCTACACTCTTCAAATCATCTACCTGAGAACTGTCCTTCTCAAACAAACTATTATCAATTGTTGTAGTCCTATCTATTGCACTCTTTATTATTGACATATTGGGTACATTATCATTTATTGAATTCTCTATGAACGACTGGGACATGTTGGACGACTGGGACATGTTGCTGAATATTCCTGAGAATAAACCTGTTGAACTAAACCGCGAGGAGAATGGAAGCGTTGAGTTTTCTAACACGGTTAACCTATCAAACGGTTTTTCTTTTTCTATCACTGGGGAAGCTGGTCTGAGTGTTTTAACTGGTTTCATGGGTTCCTCTGGGAGAGGGATAGTTTCTGGCGGCGGCACGAGTGACATCGGACTGGGTTCTTCTGGTAACGGTATGTTTTCTGGAGCTAGCAATGATATCGACTCTGTTGGAGGTAGAGGAATATTCTCTGGGGACACATGTAGTTTAACATCGTCATGAACAGAATTGCTCATGTCATCGTGAATGTCGCCATTGACCTCTGCGGGATTAGAGTTCGTGTCTTCCGTCCTTAACTGAATACTGATTTGATCATCAACCATGTTGAGATCGAAGTTTAAATTGACTTTCTTCCTCTTCTCTTTAGGCGGCTTTTTATTTCTGCTTTTGAGTATTTGTATGTTTTCAGTGTGGAATGAGTGTATTTTCTTTTGAATATCGTCCATTTCGTCTCTTTGCGGTGATGAGTTGCCACTAGTGTCTGCCGACTGACAACTATTTAGCTTCTCATTTGGGCTGTCAATTCCTTTAGGATCAACACTGCTGATATCCACAGACTCCTGTATTTTCGGCTGCGCGGGTATCGTGGTATCAATCTCCATTGGAACAACTTTATTATAATTACACTCATCTATATCAACATTATTATTATTACTCTTTAGATCTTCTGGTTTTGGTATATCTGGCGGTAGTTCCTCTTCTGGCGTTGGCACTCCAATTATTCGCCTGATATTTTCGCTGTCGTGAGGCCCTTTGATGTGCATATTTAGTACGTCATTGTCTATGTTGCACGGGTCGTCGGACCCCTGACCGCTGTCTGACCGTGTTCTATCTCTACTGTATATACTGTCCATAATATTTCTAACTTTGTATTGCCGTGTTATTGCTTGTACGTCGTCTTTGACTGGCGAATCTTCCGAGGTTAAAATAGGTGAAGTGTCGTCATTACACTATAAATAAAATTATTGTTAGTGAACTCTAAATTGGATCTAATTGATAACATTTCTTTAGGTTCATATACTTACAGGCACAATAGTATTTTGTTCGCAAGACAATGATTCTCTTGCTAACCTTCTCTTCTTCAAAGGAGTTACCATTTCATTGGGCGGGGATTCTGTAACAAATACGTCTAAATTTCAACATAAGAATATAATTCTACACAAAATGTTAAGTTCTTCATTACATTACAGTTGAATAAAATACAAACCGGCAGATGGCGAGTCGCTCTCTTCACTGATGGCTTGTCGTAACCATCTCTTCTTAGCACTGTGCTGCTGTATGACAGGTGGGACCACTTCGGCGACCTCTACTGGTGGTGTACTCCTAGTAATCCGTCTCGCTTTCTTCGGTGGTCTATTCCGTTCTCTTCCGGGTGTTCTCGGTGGAGATGCTCTCGTATCGTCCTCATGATCAATATCCTGGCTGCCGCTTAAATCCCCAATCATTGTCGAAGCTACTCTGACCAAACTTTCTAATGATGGAGCCGTAACCAAGGTTGGTCTGTAAGGTGACCTATAGGGCGAAGGTGTACGTTCTGGCGACCGTCCTATCCATTCCGTTGCCATAGTTTTCTTGGTTTTTGGCAATTTGAAGGCTGATTCAACAGAGCCTACAGCTGCTTCTACTAACAAACATGCTGAGCTAAGTCCGAGTTCCTGAAAATTCATGTTCTTTTTTAGATATATAAGTAAATTAGGTAAATATCTAGTATCTAGCATAACGATAAGATGTTCGACATACCTCATTGACGACATCACTCCTGTCGTGTTCAGGAGGCGGGATTGCGCTGTCACGGCGGTGTGGTGGTGGAATAGGTGGCGGTGGACTAAGAGGGGTATTCGATGCTTCGTCTCCCGAAGTGACCAGGTCGCTATCGGCAGAGTTAAGGCGTCTTCGATTTGACTGTGATGTAGTTCGAGCCCGACCTTTGCGCCTGAGAAAATAATTACTTTTACCATATTATTAACATGTTCAGAGAAAAAAATGCAAAGATAAGTATTGAAAGCAACTGAAATGTAACATTCCATGTAATTTTTTGCTGTTAATGGTATTTTCTATCAGTAAAAGATATAAAAAATGAATATAAAAAACATAGTTCTGTATAGTTTCAGCAGGATTGCCGCCCGAACCGAAACTCGACTGAAACCGGACATTCGGTTGGACACTAATAGACTTATTATTTGCAATTTTTATGTTTTCACGTTGCATAAAATCTAAACTCAACCTTGTCTAATTGGAATTTTGCCAAGCGTATAAGAAAGAAGAGGCAGCAATTACAAATAAATTGTAAACAAAATAAAATTTTCTATTTACTTTTTTCTCTTTTTTGATGTATTGTGTCCTTCCTCGTCGTCATCTTTATCATTTGTGTGAGGATGAGGGTCAGACTCTCTCCGCTTCTGCCTCTCTTTCACTTCCTGCTTGCGTAGTTCGGCCTTCTCCATGCGCTCAATCGCCTTCATAATTGCCTCCATCTTACGTTCCTCACGCGTCTGAAATGGAACCATATTGTTAGAATATGTTCTATTTCTACCTCCCACTGCATTCATCTTTGAGTTAGGACTCACCATCTTTCTCTTGTCTTTTTCTTTAGTAGTAGTCTGGATCTTATCTTGGGAGTCGTCTGTTTTATCATCCAAAGAATCCTGATTTACGCATGTCGTACGACTAGACCGAGACGATCTGTCGTGACATGCCGACTTGGCAGATAGTTCCCTCGTTACTGCTCTATCGTCTTCAATTTTAGGCTCTTTGAGTTCTTTAAGTTCTTTTTTGAGCTCTTTGAGCTCCTTAAGCTCCTTGAGTTCTTTGAATTCTTTGAGCTCTTTAATTTCTTTGAAACCTTTAAGTTCTCTGAGCTCTTTGAAATCTTTTATCTCCTTAACCTCTTCTTTCAGTTTTTTATCTTCCACTTTCTCTGATTTCTCCTCATCAGAAGAGATGGCATCATTTTCTTCTTTAATATCTTTCACTTCTTTAGGGACATCTTCTATTTCAGGTACGGGTTCTTCTACAATTGGTGAAGCTGGTGGCGGAGACGGTTCACGTTTTATTCGTTCGAATTTTTCCTCAATAGGTTCAGATTTACAGAAGTCTGGCTCATCAATGTCTTCCTTCATTTCTTCTTTTGCCATCAAGTCTATTTCGGTCTTCAGATCATCTAATGGTTCTGGCTTAAAAGGATCATCGAAATTCAAATTCATCACAGCAGATTTTAATGGAGACATAGGAGGAGAGTCGTGTTTAATTTGCAGTGGCGACTTCTTCTCAGATTTCATTGACATTAGTTGTGTGGGGAATTCTTTCACTGGTGTTGTTACAGCTGGAGTGAGGGGTGGAGAGATTGGTGACGACGCACTAAAGCATCTATTTCTACTTCGTTTCTCTCTAGGCGGATAATCAACGCTCTTTCGAGGAGGTACTGTATTGAAACCATTCACTTTGCAATGTTTGGGATTGCCACAAGCACATGGCTGCTTGCTTCCATCAGAATCATGACCAACAGTAATCTCAGTGTTGGCCTGCACAACACCAATAGTCACCATGTAAACATGTAATGTACCCTTAACTATACAATGCTGTAATTCGGCGTTGGGTTTACACGATCTTCGTACAAATCTTGCTTCGTTTCCGTACGTTCTCGTGTCTATACATATCTGTGTGTTGTCTTTAGGTAGTCTGTGGAAGAAAACAAATGGACCAGGCTTCTGACTACCAGCCCTCGCAGAGTTCTGTAATTGTGGTCTGTGCTGATTAGACAACATATACTTTCCGCGTAGCTCTATAACTGGAGTGTTTTCCTTTAAATCCTTAGTTGCAATTAAAATCTTCCCACCAGCATGAGGTACAGTCGTACATAAATGCGAATTCATAGCATACGCCATATTTGGTGTATTACCTAATTTACTGCTGTATTTCATTATTTTTGCCCTTAGCTCTGGACTATAATGGTTTGTTACAGCCAACTCATATGATTCCTGAAAATGTGATTGATTCGACAACCCAGTACTATATTTAGCTCTATTCATCAACAATTCTTTCTTCCGTTTCACACGTTTTTCTGATAGCTTTCTCTTGCCACTCTTTCTTATTACTTCTGGTTTCTTCGGCCTCTTGGGACCACGTTTCGGCAATACTAATGACGGTTGAGGTAAGGGAGGTAGCACTGGAACATTAGAATTGTAAGTAGTAACACAAGAGCCACTGGTGTTTGTGTAAGTAGTAACCGTGAGCAACCGTTTTCTCCTTTGACCAACAGCTCGAGCACTTTCTGATGAGTCTGAATCTGACGCACCAAGAGCACTGAGCTCCTCTCTCTTTCTCAACTGTATAGCACGTGCGTGACGACGATCAATCGGTCTCGGCAGACAGAGCTCGCACATGTAGGCATCTGGTATGTTCTGTCGATCGATACCCATACAGTCGACATGTTGCCATTCACCACAACGATCACAGCATATCATGTATCCATCATCATGTGTAAAATCGCAAATGCATCGCGTTTTGCCCTCTTCCTCACCTTCGGGAGCAGTTTCTGTGTCACTACCACCTCTTGTTGCCTGGCGCCTATCGCCATCTATGGAAGATATCACAGATGCAGCATCATCGTCTGGAGGTAATGGTGGTTGCGGCTTGTACGTGATCGGTGGCATTTGTACTGACGATACAGGTATTGACGTTCCAATAATGCTGGGTGGCACTGTTGAAGGCATTTCATAAGAAGCTGTAGACATAATAACTGGCGAATTTCTTTTCAGGGGACTCATCGGTGATGTAGTGATAGGCGGTGAAACAATAACAGGTGGGGGGGCTGTTGAAACTGGTGTTGAGGGCGGTGTGGGTTGTTTTTGGGCAGGTTGGGCATATGTATGGTCCAGCATCACAAATGCCAATGGTTGAAATGAATATCTCCGTAGTTCTTCAGAAAGGTTTGGTCTCTCTTCCATACCAATAATGTCATCTTCGGTCAGTAAAGTACTCTTATCACCACTGCAACAAAGAAAACAAAAATAAATGTAATTTATGCAATAAAACAACTCTTTTGTTGATTGTTCACACTTGATATGAATACTTACACAACTATTCTCTTTTGATTCACTGGTTTTGTTTCTACAGGTTCCTCAGGTGTTTGAGGTAAGCTTGTAATACTATGGTTGATAGGAGTTGGGCTTGGCTGGAGCATCAGCTTAGGCTGCGACAATGATTGCAGTATCTGCGCAGTCAGCTGCTGGTTTGCAGACACTTGTGATACTGTAGAGATTTGATTGTCTGCTGATCCATATGTCTGTACATATCGCAGGTTAGGTGTTGACCCTGACTGAACATAATGGGGTCCTTTAGGTAAACTCGTACTAAGAGGGGCAGTTGACAATAATACTGGCCCACATGGAGATTGTAGAACTAAACGCTCCCCTTTAGATGGGAACTTTGAAAGGGAGAGTGGTTGACTTTTATGTGTAGGACTACCAACTTTCTGAATGATATTAGATGTATTGGTATCAACAGCTCCATAACTTGGTTGTTGAGTTTTATAGGTAACACTTGCAACCGGCCATGCTTTTCCTTCAGAGAGTTTTTCCTTAGCAGATCCAGTCTGCTGAATTATTTTGATTGGTCTTGACTGATTTTTCTGATTAGAAACTTGGCCAGAACTCTTAGAACCCTTAAAAGTATTGACGGATTTTCTTCCTGAATGCACTGACATTTTATTTGGTCCAGAGACAACACGAGATAATATATGGCATTGCGTGTTGCCAGAGGAGGCTGCAACCATAGCATTTAAATTAGCACCATTGTTTACCTTATTTAATGTTTTATTTAAATTTGTGCTTTTTGTAAATGTGTGACTGTATGGTACATTCTTAATAGGACTGCTATTCACAACATTTGGTGATAAATTTGAACAACCAATCAATGATTGACTCTTTGGAGGTTTGGCAGAAAGCACAGAATTGCTAAGTTTGTAGACATGGTTTTGATTACTGTAAACTGATGCTATCTCTTTGCCACTTATATATTGCTGACTGTAAGTAGGATTCTTCGGGATTGATATATTACTTAGAATCTGGACTTTAGATGTCTTCGGTCGGCTTAAGAAATTGGTCTCTGTTACTATATTTCCTCTTCTGCCAGATTGATTAGAATCATTAACATAGCTTTCACTGGTGATGATTATTTGTGACACACCTGCTTGTGATCTATCTTCCTCAGCTTTGGAATCACTGGGGCATGTAGGGCCACTGGTTGCAAGTATTGTGGGCAGCCATAGTGTTGGGTTTCCAGCAACATCTTGTACATTTTGAATGGACGTAATGTTCCCAACAGCTGTATCAACATTGATGGTGAAATTCTGTGGCAACTTTGTAACGTTTTGAACAATTGCCGTGTTCAATGGGGCTTGTATGAGGGTTGCTGAGTTTTCAATATAGTTATCATCATTTGAATCTTCTGCTTCCTGTAATATAGGGTAGGTTATGCGTCCTACACTTTCTATGGCATCTTCTAGTCTTACAAGACCTGAGAGAGAATCCATAGACATATCTGTATTACACCGTTTTTCAGCAATGTGATATTCTACTTCTTTGTCTACTTTATGCATAGAATGAATGATACTTTCAGGATTTGTAGAGTCAGGTTCAGGGTCACCTTCACTGGAAGACAAGGGCACAGCTCTCAATATTTGAGGTCTTACACTTTGTACATTCATTTCTGCTAGTTTATGATCAAAAACATGTTCATAGACATTTTCACTGGAGGTGGTCGGCCCGTAATCCTATAACAAACAAAATATGAGTTTAAATCATTTACAGAAACATGTTCATTTTACATAATGTATATGAATAAACATGATACATACAATTTGTCCATATACTATTTTATAACATGTAGGTGTTTGAAAACTGAACAGATACAATATAATGCTGTGTAATACCACACTTGTGAATAGAAATTAATTGTAATCAACTCTTCACTAAAACTGTGGAACAAAATCTTCACACCCTATTCATAGAATGTATTAACATATATATATCTACATTACAGTGATTATGAAGCTGGTTGTATCAAATGCCCTCATTCACAAACTTGTGATAATTTGCTTCCTAACTACATAATATGTATTATTAATAGGCCTCTACTCACCCCCAGACCTGTAAAACAATCTTTAAAAAGGTTCAATAATACACTTTTCTTTTCAAATCTTTATTTATTACACTGAAGGTCCTAAACCTGATGGTCAATAAAAGGATACACTGTTGACAATGATATATGAATGAAGACAGGCCTTATAATATATATACTTAGACATATATCTAGAATAGAATGAAACATAGACACAAGGGATATGATTAGTGAATATTAGCAGCTGCCTGATGCCAAATTGATGGACTGAATGAAGTAGGAAACAGGAAAACAAGGTAGGAACATGATGTTATTGCTTACAAAATCATAATATTTACAAATATGGTACCAAGTTGAATGGTTTAATGGCCACCTAGGCAGGATTAGATGGGGACTTCTTTATTAACTTATATGATTGAAAATATATTGTACTCACTTGCCGGGCCGCAGGTTCGTATTCAGATGAAGCTGACATGCTGTATATACTATCATCTTGGGTCAAACCCGAGATGACGCCTTGGAGTGCTCCTCGGCCTCCAAATATTATTTTATGTGACTGCAACCGAAAATCGATCCTTTACCCATATATCCTCGAAATCATCAGTTATATGTGCGATGAGCATCATAATGTTCTTGGTAAAATATTTTTAGTCCACAAATAGGATAGGACCGTCGAGGTCATTGTTCCACAAAACTATTCGAAAGTCACTTTATTTCATTCCCTACGAGAAAATATAAAGTAAAACACAAGAATATTGCAATAAATAGGCAGCAGTATAGCAATAAATGTGTAAAATAATCGAATAGGTTAATCCACTGCCGCCATTATTGTAGCACGGATACAGAAATGTCTCACTAATAAACATCAAAAAAGTAAACACTAACCTAAAATGGGACGTAATATAGTAATCTAATGAGAGAAAAACTTATTAATTGAAACTTCATTTATGGACAAGCGAGTAAGTCCGCTTAGTAACAAAGACATCATGAGAAATATAAGTACATACGAAAATGAGGTTTGTATATTTATATCACTTCAATATTACAATAATGACATAAAAGAAGAAATTTCAGAATAAATTACGGTTCGTCATAGTAGAAATACTAAATATTTATAGAAAATGACAACATCACAATAGTTAAAGCAGTACGAAATCCAGATGTAAACACTTTTTCAGAAAATACTGTAGGAAACTTATACTGACCTTAATATATGCAATTTAAGAATACCTAGAACGTAGCGAAACTATTTCCGTCAAATAATTGCATAGCACGTAATAAATAGGCCTCAAAGTACGAAACTACGACCAAAACATTCACAAGAGTCGAAGATGGCGGCCATTGCATTTTCTTGATACAAAACAACGGGGTTTCACGAAACATGTCGAACTACCAAGTACTTCCGGTCAATTGAGCAAAAAAATTTCAATACCTTGTCTAAGCCTATAACATCATAGTATGAAAATATTTTATTTATAGAACCATTATATTATTGAAATTACTATTACTGTTTTGTAAATAAATATTCTAGTTAATAATTCTAAAAATAAAAAGTAAATCATTTGAATGAGCAATTGTTTATGAGTAGAGTTAATAGACAGCATTCTAATTTTTTAAATTGGTCTCGGTTTCGGAATAGAAAATTGTCTACTCTTTGTGTTATCGTCGCGTTCAGAAAAAAAAGTTTATTGTCTATTACATTTTATGTATTTTATCCAAACAAAACTTAAAAGACAAATCAAACTTTACTCTTCAAAACTAAATATATTTATTTTGTTGTACCTACTTACTTAGTGAATATGTAATCATTTGTTTAGGTGGGAGCATCAGTCGGGCCCTGTCACAGCTGGTGGTTGCTATAGTATAAGCTTCGCGACGCTTTGAACAAAACACACATGATATAAATACGATTATACGAAAATGAATCTGCTTATAGGAAAAATTATTGGACACCAAGTCAAACAAAATCGATATACATTTATTTCCATGGGCTGTAGCGGTGGACCTTTCAAGTGTCCTCAGTCGTCGGCCCCTATTTGGAGGAAAGGGACTAAACTAGTCTACAGACAACCTGCACTCTCTCACCGATGGCCTTAAGTGGCTGTAGTGCACGTAACGACCATATTCCGGTAAACCATGTCAACTCGTGGGCTAAACACGGTGCAGGGGGGTAGTGCATGAAGATTTGCCCGGTATTGAAGGCAAACTATAACTCATAAGTCACGGATATTAGCGGATACGACGGATGAGCAAGGCATTGTGAAAAGCCAAGGGCGATCTGCAGACATTAAAAGCAACAATCGGCCAGACGCTACGTCCAAATCTTCTTCTGAACGTATCTGATTCTTGTTCCATCGGTACCAGAAAGGCGAAGAATAGAGAGTGCACTTATATCTACACAAATATTCATGCACTATAATATTACCACCAAGTTACTAATACCAAGGTTGTCAAGACCTGCGGCGCGGCGATTAATTTAGGTTCAGCAATCTTGCAGGCTGGGTTTTGTCTGAGATCTGCACACAGGCGACACCGGGAGAGTGGTCACTCACGTGCTGCATTGGGGTGACAACGTGGTTTGGACAGCACCCTTTGTGAAAGAGCTGCCCTATTTAAGGGAAAACTGCTCCCCAACACTAGGGCGTAGGCGCCCTACCGCTGCATTAAGAAAGTTTCGTCAGTCCAATATTTGGACACCGTTCTTCATTTCATTAAGGAAATAAATATGCTGCGGTGGATTTGTAGAGACACATGTGAAGACCTCTTTCATCCGAGCCAACCTCCGTGTCCGTAAAATTGCAGAAAAAAGCAAGAGAGTCGCTTACGCTGGTGCTAAGTGGATAACAAATATATGGTCCTGTCGTCTCCGACGGGCCCCGGTAGGAGGGCAGATCCAAGAAGTGTTTGGCCGGGACTGGTTGCAAGAATTATAATAACAATGATACGTATGATATGATGTGATGATAGTGTGCATAGGGAGAACACTTCCATGATACCACCTCACTGTTGTGAACCGCTGACCGACGTGACCAAATGACAAAGTCTTATAGCCTAATCCGAGTTTATCCCACATCAAACCCATTCAGCACAAAGTCACTCATCAGTAAGTAACTTTCTTTCAGGCCCATTACGCACACACTCCATCAGCAAATGCTTATGCTCTGCAATTTAGTAGTATGCTTTTTTCATTATCATTATCATTTTCTCTAGTATGTATACAGGGTGGAATTTTGTAATGCCACCTGAAGGGGAAGTACTCTTAATACTGTAGATAGAAAATTTCACTCAAAGGAAACATTCCTTTATTTTTGAAAATAAACCAAAAATTCGCTTGCTGCACCCGATAATCGAACCGACTAAAATCTGTTAAAACCTGTACTTTTATTGCATTGATCGTTAGGGTCAATAGTTAAATTTTCTTACATTTCAATTCAATTCAATTCTTTTGAATGGCTTCTGTGTGTTGCCACAACTTGCCAAATTTTCTTTATAATACATTAACATCGCTTTAAGGGTTGTGAATATGTGGAAAATTCCCCAAACAATGGGGATTTTCAATCCAATTGGAAAATTAGGCTTGTGCTTATGTGCGGTTAATTAGGCATTAACTCTAAACCTAAGCCCGGAAAAAATAGGTACCATAAATATTGCTTATTTATACGTTATATTTGATCCAACTTTTCACCTCAATCTCTTGCTACTACGTGAGTGTGCAAACAATAACATAACTAGGTACTCGTATTTAAGTTTATGACAGTGGCTTAGAAGTTGCATTTTTTACATGTTTAAGAAATTGCAGAGATTTTAATATTAATTTCAACTAGATACCTTGACGCGTTCCTATGAAAAAGATTTTATCAGATAGACTGATGGACGACGAAGTGGACGAATGAGGAAGTCAGTCAGTATGTGGGGATTCGAAACCGTGGACATTGGCAACCCTGATTGCTTGGCTTTGCTTGACTTGACAGCTTGCTTGACTTGACAATTTATGTCAACTTCAATAGCACGTTTCCATTTTAGGGTTATGTTATTGTGCTATGAAAATATTGGATTTGAATTTTAATTGTAATTTCAAGGTTTTATCATTAAAACAAAAAAATGAGTGACTTTATGCTAAATGATTCAGATACTGAAGTTGACTCCGATGAAGAAGTAAGTGAACTACTAGAACAAAACTTGCTGGTAACACGAACTGTAGAAGTTTAATGTATATTACTAATTCCTTTCTGTTCTACAGTTGCAGGAAGCTTTCGCCAAAGGATTATTGAAACCAGGTCTAAATGAGGAGATAGAAAAAATTGAAAGACATTATGTAAATAATGTGGCAGATCTGAAATTAAAGTTGAAAGAGTTTCAATTGAAATTACCATGGGTGGAAACATTGGAGTTGGTTACTGCTGTTGCACCGATGGCACCAGACGTCGCTCTGCAGCTACAAGAGACTGCTCAAAGAAGGAAGTATGTTAAAACATAATTATCTTTTACATAAGTACACATTGTAAGGGTTAGGGGAAAGTGGAGGTGATTTATACACCACGAGCATTCGTACAGCGGTTATAATAAATTGGAATACGCAACATGGTGGCGCCTTCGTATCTGTGTATGTGATGCTCACACACACACATAATATAACCGCGTAGTGGCTCGCCAGTGCAGCAGGCTTTGATGTGACGTGTTTTCGCTTCACTTAAGTAATTTTTCATTGCTACTTTGAACGTGTTTATTTTCAATAAGTTTTACTGCCGAATAATATAATACTATTTAAATGTAATTCACATAAGGAATGCAATACATATTTTTGAAGCTACTAATAAATCTAGTTTTGTCCAAGTTTAAAGAGTGTCCGGTTTTTACTGTGGTCTGGTGAAACCTAGTGGCGGGGTTTTTTATTGTAGTCCCAATAAAACATACTTAATATTTTGAAAATAATGAGGTCAGATTGTACAATATAAGTATAATTATCTTATTATTAGGTTCTTAAGCCGCCAAGGTTGATTCTGTGAAATTTTGGTCTCCATATTTGTTACATTTCCTATAAATAACATATGTAATAAATCCCATGAGTGGGGTACATTCAGACGGTATCTTTTTTTTTCATTGTCAGCTTGGCCACCTTGGCCACGTTTCTTTCTATGATAAAGTTGTTTAAGGGAATATAGTAGGCAAATATATAAGCAATCTAGAAATGTTTTAATATAAGCTATACCATAGCTTTTCTGCTATAGAGCTTGAAGTTAAAATTGTATGAATCAAATATTTTCAGAAATTTGAAAGAAAATACTAAGGGTAAGCAGATTTATGATCCAACTCAAGACCCGATTTTAAATGAATTCAAACGTGAGAACCTTATCCATCGGCAAGCACAGGCAGCTGTGTTAGAGGGCCTTAAGAAGTTAAAGGAAGCAAATATACCTACAAGGAGGTAATGTATAATTTTTTTTTTTAATATTATGTTCATTTGTTAAGGTGTATTGGTGATCTTCCAAAGACAAGGCCAAGCCGACTTGCTAATTGATGAGCTGGTTTCTTTTGGGATTTATTGGAAATTCTTAACATTTAGGATATCCTCTACTTTACACATTTATTGTAAAAAAAATATTAAAGTATGAAACTTGTATTACTACAGTAAAACAAACTAACAACACACCTATCTACTATATAATACAGGTACACACAGGTACTTAACTTACTCAGGTAAGAAAAGCCCACTCAAGAAGAAGTAGAAAAAAACTTACGTCATTCTATTTCTCCACAAAATACATTCTCGTAGCATTACAGGAAACAAACATTTACCTTTATGTAGGTACTTAAAGTCACAGGTATATTTAAAAATATACCTCTGTAAACTAACTTTGAATAATTTCAGGCCGGAAGACTATTTCGCAGAGATGGCCAAAACAGATGAGCACATGCAGAAGGTACGCAAGAATCTGATGGCAAAGCAAGCTGCACAAGCTCGCACCGAAAAAGTGAGACAACTCCGTGATCAGAAAAAGATTGCAAAACGTGTACAGGTACTGCTACTGAATATTTTTGTATTCCATGTAAAATGCTTTTATATATTTCATGTTAGTTCCCTGTGGTACTCCACAGTGGTGCATCACAGGGCTCCCATCCTCACCTGTTGGTGTTGTAGTTAGTGACTATAGAATAGGGCTGTTCTCCATCCAACACTATACATACAGCTCATGACAGTGCGCACTTAATGATAATCGGCTTGCCACTATTTCGTGTAACCAAAAATTATAGTTAGCGAAATGTTAGTAGTAATACACCTCTGCTTACCCACATGCTGTGAAAATGTGGTCTATGGCATATTCAATCATCATCATAATCCTTGCGTAAATCCTGCTTGCGTCCAAGGCCTTACCTGGAGTCTAGGGTTCATCTCACCCAGTACTACCGCGACGTGGCTGAACTTTGATATATTCCGTGAAGCTACTACCATCTGACATCGACAGCCCATTAGGCATGCATTACCTACCGCATTTTATTATAACGTTTTATTTAATAAAATTAATAAAATAAAATATATAAAATAAATAAAATAAAATAAAAAAATATAAAATAAAATTAAATTTAATAAAATAAAAAAAAATGAAACAATAAAAGTTTGATAGAAAAATAATTGTCTTAGGGTACATAAATCATTCCTCAACAATGTGCAGGCGCAGAGATGCGTGACGTGACTGATAGCACTTTCTCTGACACACAAAGTTGTATGATTTCTAATCAATTAGATGTTAGTTCTTTATACATGCATCGGCTGTTGAGATATGTTAATAAAACACTGCTATAAATTCTGTTTAGTAGCTGTCCGAGGCTCCGCCCTCGTGCGTGGGTGTCTTTTGCTAAGGGGTCATGTACCCCTGTACCAAATTTCAACAAATTTGTATAAATTTACTAGCAAAATCGGCTGGATGAAATTTTATGAATAATTTTTCACTTTTATCTCATTGAAATTCTAACTTTCAGATCGACACAAAATTGAAACAAGCCGCAGACAAAAAAGATATGTTAGAACAACTAAAACGCGTAAGAAAAGGTAAATCTTCCGACCTTAGCTTCTTAGACGACAACAAAGGTAGCAAAGGTGCTCAAAATCAAAAAGGTAAAGGTAAAGAAAACAGAGGGAACAGAAAACGGGTCATGAAAGATAAGAAATTCGGGTTTGGCGGTAAAAAGAAAGGATCTAAGTTAAACACTAGAGATTCTTCAAATAATATGGATGGGTTTAATGGTATGTCTCAGAAAGCGAATAATTTCAAAACGAAGTCTTTTAAAGTGAAGAGTAAGAAGAATCAGAGACCTGGAAAATCTAAGAGGAAAAATGCGAAGAGATAATGTTAAACTCACATACTATAAAATAAAATAATTATTAAATATATTAAGTGTTTTATTTTTGAACTAGCATCACAGCTTTACCTCCTTAAGTCGTGATCCCGTGAGAATATCAAGATAAAAGTAGTCTATGTTACTTTGGAATAATGTGGCATAACAAAAAATCAGTTCAGTAGTTTTTTAAAGAAACAAATTGTTTCTCTATCCTACAATTTAAATAAAAAGTATAGTACCTACTTACTTCCTACTTACTAATGTAGATAAAAACAAAGAAATGTAACGATTTACTGTAGTCTGTAACTGATGCAATTATCTGTTTTACTAGCTGTTGCCCGCGGCTCCGCCCGCGTGGATGTCGGTTATATCGCGCCGTGCAATATAGCCTATGTTACTCAGTGTGAATGCAGTATTCCAATGGTGATAGAATTTTTCAAATTGTCGCAGTAGTTTTTGAATTTATTCCTTACACACACAAAAATAGAAAATGTTCCTTTTTATAATATTAGTGTAGGTGTATCCTATATAATATATGGTGTAATATCCACTCTCATAGTGTAAATATACACTACAGCTTAAAAAAAAAATCAATTAATAATATTTAAAAAAATAATTAAAAAACAAAGCTTTAATGTCAGTCTTTACGCACAAGCTATCAATATAAATTTAAAAATGGTAGTTTATGAAACTTGCATACAAGGAGTTCTTAAAATACGAGTTTTTATAATATCACACGAGTATTTATTAGACTATCTAATCTCATGAATATAATTTGCGTAATATTACAGCGTTATGTTTGCTTTATTTGTAAACATCAAAATATATCTAATGACCGCGCATGCGAGTTGCGCCGCGTTATCAAATTATGTAAAAATATTCTTCGTCCAGCTGAAGGTGTATAGTAATGGATAAAAATGTTATACATTATTGATAACACACCTGTACTTCACCACTATATAGGTATATTATAGTGGAGAAGTTCTAGTGTGTTATCATTATCAATAATGTATAACAATAAGTTCTGATAGAATGTTACATTATGATTTATGATACATTTCACCATAGAAGAGCAGTATCATAATACAATTTATCGTCTCACGACCCAAAGAAACCTATTTTCTGTAAACAGTGAGGTTGGGCCTCAAAGCAGTTAGTATAGTCCTGTAAATATGATAATGAACAACAGTTTATATAGGATTATTCTTAATATTGGTAGATGGCTCCACCGTCGCCCCAAGACGTTTGGCTGAAGAGAATATCCAATGTTTTTTTCTTTTTTTATCGTGCGCTGGGAAAAACCGTCGAATACCACCTCCGCCAAAAACCGGTGGAGGTGATTATGTCAGACTCGAACCGACTAAAACGCTTATGGGTATATGACCGTCTATGGGTCCTTGATTGTCACACCTTTTTTTATCGTGCGCAATATCCCCACGGATACCACCTCCACCAAAACCGATGGAGGTGATTATGTCGGACTCGCACCGACCAAAACGCACGCCGTCCATGGGTCCTTGATTGCCGGAGGTGAGATTATACAAGACATATCTCTCGCACCCCGGCAGACCCTTGATTGTCACCCCGGCAGACCCGGGGACATCTCTTTTGAGATGACCCCTAATGTGGCAAGCACTTTGCACCGCGGCCTGCTCCTGCTATGGTGACAAGCAGCCTCACCATTCATCCTCAGACACACCAGAATAACCAGTATCTAAGACTAGACGCAGCTCAGTTAGTGATTGTATGTCTCGTGTACGTGATTAGTCGTCAAGTCCCGTTTTGGACGTTCATTTTTTCCAACTAGAATCTACAGGATTATTTTGGCTTTAAAACTGATGAAATAAAACAATAGTAGATTATAAAACGTAATATATTAAACGTGTACAATGTTTACCACTTGCGGCCTTTGCCCTTCTTCTTCTGCTGCTGCTTGCGTTGCCAGGCTGCTTCGGTCTGCTTCTCTACGCGCGGGCTCTTGGCAGCAGTAGCCGTTGTACTGGGAGTGCTGGGCTGCTGCTTGCTCATGTCGCTGGGGAAACATTACCCGGTTACAACATGCTTTTTTTAACTATAGTGCCTACTGGCAAACTTCTTGAACTAGAGTCAAAAGTTATTACTCAATTGGCAAGGATCGATTGTCAATATATTAAAAATAATGTAGGTAGGTAATTCAACAATTGGAATATTTATCATATATATTTTTTGGAGTTTCCGATCAACTAAATATCGCAAGCTTCAAAAATTCATGAATATTGTGATATCTCTAAAAGTAATTAAAAATAGTCGAAAAACCACGATTTTTACAGTGCTCTGTTGTTATAATGTGAATAATAATTGTGAATGAATTTGAAATTACAAGAAGTAGGTAGGTATATCAAAACTGATATTTGCTAAAATGCGATGCTTACGTAAAACAGTTATACTTGGCGAGCGTTTCCTCTGTGATCACTTAGGTCCTTGTTACATTAGGCAACTAGAAAAAAACTGAAGATTCGTCAACTCAAGTTGTGTTTGCATGAGTTGAAGTACCTTGTACATTACGCGGCTCAAATATCAATTTCCTGTACAAATACTTCTTGAGAGCTTTTGCACGAGAAACTTGAGTAGCGGGCAAATCAAATTTCGGGTTTCGGTTTCAAATTAGACTCAGAAACTTCCGACTCTGGTTACCTAGTATACAAGTCACCATACAAATTATGTGCAAATCTCTAGTTTCGAATCGTGGCAACTCCAGTTGACAATTCTTTTTTTTAAGCAACCTAAGTTACTAATATTCCCTTTAACCCACCCAGCTAACTCAATGGCTTGTGTTAGGAGGGTGTTCACGTCGATAGTGTAATGTCAGGATTCGAACCCGGGACCTCTCGATCCTTAACCACTAAGCTACCGAGCAACGCTTCAAGTTTCGTTTGAGTTGCTTCAGTTAAAAAGGGGCTTAACCACACACGTCGGCTCAATAGCGTCGTAATAGACTTAAAACAATACTAACTATTGGTCCGTGGCGGTGGTGGACATGCCCTGGCTGCCCTTGATGACGTCACGCCGCACGCCGCGCCGTTTCCTGTGCGCAGTGCGCTCGTACTTCGGCAACCATCTGGAATTGGAACAGTTTCAACTATACATTAGTGGGTGTATGTTAAAATAGATTTTGCAACTAGTTGAATTAGATCACAAGCAAATATTTTTTTGGAAATCGCGTTTCATTTTTTTGAAATCATATTTAATATTTATAAACGGAGGTACATCATGTCGGTATTCTATTTAAGCCGTCCGACTGGGGAAGTACCTCCGCCCTACAGAATACCGCGGCTAATAATAACCTTGTGTTGTGTTTCCGCTTCCGCTGGTAAGTAGGGTAGCCAGAGCTCACTGCAGGGGTTTTGTGTTGTTTGAGGGATGAGGTAAGATCAAAAAGCCCCGCTTTGTCTTATGCATTGATAGCAACAAATTATAAACAGCATAAATTATTCTGAATAACTGAACTAATCCGGTTCGGTTCGAATTAATGTATGTCTTCATTTATAAAAAAAAGTTTTTACCTAATTTTTTTTTAATAATTTTTTAGTAAGTACTCGTATCAGATATGTTAAACTTACCTTTCTGGATCCGGAGGTTTGGAGAGATCCGCATTGGGCGGCAGTTTGGTTTTGCGTCTGCGGGTTTGTTTTTTCTTTTGAAGGAGTTCCGAACCAGGCGTTCTAAATACAAAACATTGAAATTGTAAATTCTATTGTAGTGTGTAAAAACTTAGGACGATCTACATATAATTATTATATACCTAATATTGGAACATTGTTATACAATTATGTACTATACAGAATTATAAATTTAATATATCTTTATATATAAAAATGAATTGCTGTTCGTTAGTCGACTCGAGAACGGCTGAACCGATTTGGCTAATTAGGTCCTAAATTATTTGTCTGTGTGTCCAGAGAGGGTTTAAAAGGTGAATAGTGAAAATGCTCGAAATGGAGGAACGGGAACGGGGTAAGAAGTCCACGCGGGTGGAGCTGCGGTCAACAGCTAGTATAATATAAATATATGTATAAATTGTACATTTTGGTACTATTATTTCAAGTTTTCATATAGTTTATCACACAACTTAGTATCATTATTATTTAAAATTTTGCTTGCAGGTATAATATAGTTTATTATGAGTATAGTTTACTATGAGTCTGTGCATTAATTCTGAAATCAAGCACTTACCCAGGTGATTGTTCTTGTTTACTTTGTACTGTTTTCTTCACAACCTTCGCACCCATCATCCATTTGGAGGACTCTAGGGCGTCTATGTCGATCTTAGTCTGCAATAAATTGTTTTTTATTAGGTTAAGTTTTACAATATATCGATTAAATATGTTAAGTCGGGTGTAGTGAACTTCGAGACAATGTACAATGGGCTACAGAAGTCAGAATACATATGAAAGTAAAATTGTGTGATATGACGTTACATGCTATCTAGTACGTAATACACCGGTAACCTTCAACGTATTACCTTTAATGCATTGCCATTGAAGCTTTAATTATATTTGAAGTTTTAGTTCACTGGTAGCCCGCGTGATTGTCGGCTATAGCTCCACACAATTCTCTACCCGCCTCTCCACTCGATTCTACTCGCCCTTCTCCCCCTTCTTCACTTTACATTTGTTCTTTCCCCATCTTTAATCACCTTACTTACTTACTTTCTTATTATTTCCTATATCCCCATTTCTATGTTTTGTCTATTTGCCTGTTATCGCATTTCCACACTGATCTATTTCTACACTACTTCATTTCCCCCATTTCTCCTTTTCCCTAATTTTTTATTTCCCCATTTTCCCACATCCGAAGTTTTGTGTGCATTTATCGCAGGTTTATATAAGAGCCCGGTTAAACACAATCGGCTCGCTACCATATTACATTAAGACCTAAACATAAACCTTCGACATGTGGGTGCTAGCACCTCTGTCTACCCCTTCGGGAATATAGGCGTCAGTTTATGTTATGTTATGTTATTTTCCCTATTTTGACAG
This sequence comes from Pelosia muscerda, assembly GCA_963691645.1. NCBI lineage: Eukaryota > Metazoa > Arthropoda > Insecta > Lepidoptera > Erebidae > Pelosia > Pelosia muscerda. The sequence goes on from OY829104.1 coordinate 3,278,366, forward strand.
TTTTACCTCTTCCTTTTTTTCCGCATCATCCCAATTTTTTCCACTTTCCCCATTTTCCCCTTTTCAACCCCCATTCTACCCACTTCCCAATTACCATTATCTACTCAAAGCCACGAGTAGCGTGGCGCGTGGAGCGTGGTGCGTACCTCCAGCTCGTGCAGCGGCGGCAGGTTGTGTGCGAGTGCGCGCGCCCGCGCCGGGTCGTGCGGCGCCAGCGCCTTGACGAGTCTTGCGAGCGAGCGCGTGTCGGCGGGCGCCGCGCGCGACACCGCCTCGTGCGCCGCCGCCGCCGCACCCGCCGCGCCCGCCCGCCCGTGCGCGCCCGCCGCCGCGCGCCACAGCGACACCAGCGACGACACGCGCTCCTGTACAGGGGCAGGCGAGCGTGTTAATGTACGCTCACTTGTAAACTTAACGCTAAAGTGTAAACTAAATGTAAACTAATTGCTAAAATGTAAAGTAAATGCTAAAATGTAAAGTAAATGCTAAAATGTAAAGTAAATGCTAAAATGTAAAGTAAATGCTAAAATGTAAAGTAAATGCTAAAATGTAAAGTAAATGCTAAAATGTTAACCAAACGCTAACATGTAAACTAATTACTAACATGTAAACTAAACGCGAATATATAACCTAAACGCTAGAATATTAACTAAACGCTAACATTGAAACTAAATGCTAATATGTAAACTAAACGGTAAAAGTGAAAAAATACTTACGTGTCGTGGCGTGTCATAACGCGCCAGAAGCATATTGATTTCATACATTTAATATGGTTAGGAATATATTTGCATGTCGTATCGTGTAGTCAGTATACTTCTAGCACGTCAAAGTACGCCATGGCATGTAAGTATGTTTCCGTCTTAACATGTAAACTAAATGCTAATGTCACTCAATTAGCCTATCAATCAATCAGTCTACTGCTGGACATTCGCCTCTGCCAATGTTGGGAAGCTTTGTCCTGTTTCCACGCTGGCCAGACAGATTAGTACAAGATTTTATTTCGAATTTTCCTTCTCTCGCAGTGGTATCGTCTGCGGTTTCTGTTAATCGCCCCTTATGTCAGGCTACGAGATAGTGTGAAAAGCATTATTTGTCCGTTACCACTTGGACACGCTAAGATGTAAAACTACGCTAATATGTAAATAAACACTAAAATATAATATAACTATTCGACAGACTGTACTGAAAGGCAGACTTACAATCAACTATTACGTATGGCATTTGTGAATGCCCATAGAAATCACATTCCAAATTAAAATTTTGGACATAATACTACCGAAAGTACCCAAAACTAATACCAACAGTATAGCTTAGTTGTAAGGATTAATAGAACTACCATTAAATAAATAACGGCACTTACAAAACGTGCGCAAAAACGATCCAACTCACCTCGTCATCCTTATAATGGTTGTAAACATCGGTGAACATTTGCGAGGCCTTCTCGAACTCGTTATCAGCACTCAGCAGAGTGCATAGCACGCCCACTACACCTGCGCGGTACTTGAATTCACTTTCTTCTAGCAATTTCACTGCTCCCTTCCTATCACCCTGGAACAAAATCATATTAGATAAGATATCCAGGCTGTCTCTCCTTCTTACAACATGTCTTTTTGTAATTGATTTCCGCCATGTAACGCCTACTTCAATACCATATATCTAGGCTATATTACATATTATCTCTGTCGTAAATAAAATATGACTGTTCCTACATTAAGTAACTACAAAAATCGACTATCTTGCCAATGGTAATAAACAGTTTTTTATACCACTTAGCTACAAGCACACGGCCCATCTGATGGAAATAGTCACAGCGGCCTACTGATGTTCGGTGCTGTTAACTCTGTAGAAACCTTCTAATGACCTTCTTGAAGAACCCCATATTGTAGTCGCTTGGAAAAATCACAGTAAGGAGTTCATACCACAGCTTTTTACATTCAGGGATCATAAATCACTTATACGATATAGATGTAGGCGTTACCTGGCGGAAATCCATTACGCTTGAGAGCGCTCCTGAAGATGCCTCGTGTAAAGGCGAAACACGTGTCAAGGTTTGTCCTTCGCACTTGCGGAATATTGCTCAACATAATACAACATCTCTCTGGTAAGATTTCTTTTACTTGCTTTGAAGAGGGCGGTTTGATATTCCAATATATATTGTTATCGTTGGAGTGTTGAACCGCGGGTGAGCGGTGGGCCCCCCTCCTTCCCCCAATATATAAATCACTTACTTGAGCTAATAGCACTTGGACGGCTGCCAACACTAAGTTCCCTCCTTGTTTCAGTAGTAGGTTAACAGCCGGTTGCCTCTTTCCTTCCTTCATGAGGGAAGAAGCTTCTACTAAAGCAGCTCGGCGGTCTTCGCCAAACTCTCGCACAAGCTTCACGCAACATTGCTTACAGAAGTCGGGCTGGAAATATGATTGATAAAAATATATTGCTAACATAAATATCGATACGTAAATGGTATGAGTTCGTATCAATCGTACAGCTGCAGTAGATGATGTTTCGTCGCGATAGCGATGTGTTATTGCGACGTTTTGTTGAATCTCTATGAGAAGCCTTAATAAATAAATAAATAAATATTCTAGGACAATCTTTTTAATCGTTTAGTTTAACTAGCTTGTGTTATGGGTTCTAGAATGCGGATAAACATACATAGATGTTGTGATGCACAGCGACAGGACCTCGATTCTACTAATTGGCAACTATTGTCATGACATGGGATAAGGAAGGTGCTATTTCATTTTATACTTAACCCAGTTAAAGTATCAAATTAAATGGCATTGTGTATAGATAATAAAACCAGGTAATAAAGTCCTTTTTATTTAATTTTGAACTTTTAGCATAATAATGAATAAATAATCTCTACCAATACATACATACATACATAAAATCACGCCTGTTTCCCTTAGGGGTAGGCAAAGATCACGGATCTCCATTTACTACTCTCATTTCATTCACTCTAATTAACTTCTTCATTCCTTCTTCTCTACCAATATCAGGATCATTTAGATGGGTGACCTAGTTTACAAAAAAAAATTACCAGATTATACAAAAATATTTGCATTTACCTGATTGGAATATATGGCGAGTATAGCCTGGTTGTAAGTGATGGCGGAACGCTGTCTCGAGTTTAGTTTGTGTTCTAGCCCGTCTTGCGTGGCCGCCTTCATCCTTTTACGGGAATCGAACACGTTACCGTCCCTAAAAACATATAAGCATAAGATATATGCACGAGCTTCAAGCTAAACGATTACGTTTTTATTGATTTAATCGCTTAAAGTGCAGTGAGCTACAACAGTTCCTGGACAATTTGAAAAAAAAAAAAGGATATGAAGTGATGTCACTACACAACTACTAGTCTTAGGCTGGGTTGCACTATTATTATTATTATTATTATTATTAGGTAGCCGCGGTAGCTTAGTGGTATGGGTGGTGGACTGCTGAGACGAGGTCTCGGGTTAGATCCCAGGTTTACCATGGCACACACCAATGACTACGACGCTTTTCGAAGTTATGTGTGTATTTATCGCAGGTTTATAAGTGCCCGGTTGATGGCAATAGGCTCGCCCCCTATTACATTGGGACCTAAATATACACTGGCGAAATGTGGGTGCTAGCACCTCTGCCTACCCCTTCGGGGATATAGGCGTGATAGTATAAAAAAAAAAAAATATTATTTGATACACTAGCAGCTCTACGAGCTGATACGTGTATATCATTGCACTTGTGTTCTTAATTATTTAAATGTTTGTCAAGTCTATTCTTGAAACAGTTCACTGTTGGAGCCCTTATTACAGTTTCCGGGAGAGAGTTCCACAAGTAGTACTATGTTACTTTAATATTAACAGTGCAGTTAAAGTACCGGTCAGCTATAAAACAGGTTGCACCATTTGATTGCACAATAGTTCACTGTATTGTGTAATTCATGCCTAAAATTCTCTACTAACCTGTTAATAACGACTATGTTATTACTAGCGATGGCGACGAGGGCCTGGTCACTCGGCTTGTCCTTCAGAACATTCTGGTAGATGGTGGCGGCCTCCTTCTCTTTGCCCATCTGTTGGAGGCAGTAAGCTTGTTGGACTCTGTTGAATAAAAATTTTGTTTAGTTTGTGATGGTACCATTTATTTTCTAATACTTACATAAATCACACAAATAAATAAATAAATAAATAAATATTTTAGGACAATCTACACAACGCCACCTAGACCAATGGTAAGCATAGTTTAACTAGCTTGTATTATGGGTTCTAGAATGCGGATAAACATACTTAGATACTTTTTTTTTGTAAATACATACATACTATACATAGAAACACCCAGACCATTGCAAATATTTATATTCATGTACACAAATATTTTCACTGAGCGGGAATCGAACCCACGCCTCCTGCGTAGCAGTCGCGTTCTCTACCGCCACGCCACGGAGGTCATAGATATGTATAAGTACCACTAATTATAATTATAATTTTTACCTGAAGTACTAACATAGCTTATAAATCTTTTCACTACCAAACTATGGATGTTAAATCTGAAATAAAGTATGTAAATAAAAAATAAGGGTGCATGGGGTAAAGATTCCTACTATCTCACCTCCGGAAACCGAAGACAGTGTACGTTTTAATCGACTCGAGTCCGACATAACCACTCGCCAATTTCAGCGGGGATACCACTCCCATCGGAGCCGGGAAGTGGGGCTCGTGAGGGATATGCCGGATATGCCAGATCCTCGGCAACTGATGGATCAAAACGGCCGTACGATTTGGGTCGGTTCGAGTTCGACACACACCTTTGCTGACTTCGGCGGGGGATATCGGTGGGGATAACCGCACGAGAAATAAAATAAAAGGAGAACGGTGTTTTTGGTCACGAAAAAAAAGCAAACAAAATACAGTACGTCCTTTGAATGAATACTCTTTCATTTCATTCTTTGTCAATGTTTTCACAGATAAATATCTGTATTATGAGTTTAAACAATCATACATAAAATCACGCTTGTTCCCATAGGCATAGGCAGAGATCATTGATCTCCATTAGCTACGATCCCGACATATTACTCTCGCTTCATTCACTCTCATTACCTTCTTCATGCATGCTCGTCAGTTTAGGGTACTCCTGACCTGCCCCTTTTCTAAAACTACCACGATTTGGTTCACGTATGTGGTAATATCTTGTGTTCTACACAGGACAACGCGTGCAGGGCTTAGGTGTCACTCGCATACGGTACAGAGTATTCCATCAAGAACCAAGCGGTTCGGTGAGTCTTTCCTCCGCCGCACCATTAAGTCCTGGAATTTCTTACCGGCGCACGTGTTTCCTTCTCCCTACAGTCCCGGGTCCTTTAAGCGGGGCGTGAAAAAACATCTGATGAGGCCGTCAAGCTGAGCGCCACTATTGTAGCACTGAACGTGTTTGCAATGGTGACCCTCTTTCATGGGGCTTTGCCTTCAGCTTAACATCAGGCGAGGAGAAGTCAAATTGACGTGCCATAGATAAAAAAAAAAAAAAGTTCTTCCATTTACCTTATAATTGCAGCCTCTTCTTTCGCCTCTTCCTCAGTGCCGCCATCATCAATGACACTCTCCGAGCATGCCTGTTCAGCGCGTTTCAGCACAGGTAAGGCTTCGTTGTACCGTCCGCGCATGGCCAGGGTACTGCCCGCGTTGTATGCCAGCTCATATGTATTTTCTTCGAACTGGGGTAGATCTGACGACTGAAATGGAAATAGTTTTACAAGTCTACACATTATTTACTGCTTTAATTTTTAACGCGGTATTAACCGCGGTAGCCTAGTCGTATGGGTAATGGACTGCTGAGACGTGGTCTCGGGTTCGATACCAGGTTTACCATGGTACACACAAGTTATGTGTGTATTTATCGCAGGTTTATAAGTGCCCGGTTAATGGCATACATTGGGACCTAAATATAAACTGGCGAAATGTGGGGGCTAGCACCTCTGCCTACCCCTTAGGGGAGATAGGCGTGATAATATAAAAAAAATAAATTAACGGCGCTTAGGAAATATCAATCGTCTAAATTTAAGCTAGACTAATTTGGCAAATGACTAATTTGCTTTTCTTTTTTTTTTTTGGTCTATTTACAATAATTTACTTAGTCTAGATACAAAATTTAGCTGAGTAGCAAGTGGAGTGAACAGCTCATTTTCAGGCTTGTTTATCATCCAAATAATCCTGGATTTTATATTAAGTTTAGCAAATAGACCACTGGTTCGGCCGCGGCCTTTAAACACCACCAATAGAAGCACCAAGCCCAATGCAAATATATGTATATTCAAGTACACAAATATTTGCACTGAATAGGAATCGAACATACGTCTGCTTCGTAGCACTTGCGCTCACTACCACCACGTCACAGAGGTCGTAAATTTTATCATAATGTGCTTGATATTTTCATTTATTAAAGTAGGCACAAAAATTGAACCCTCATCCTACCTCATTCAGATAAATATATATGTACATTACTATGTATGTAGCCTCCGTGACGTGGCGGTAGTGGACTGCTACGTTCGGGGCGCGGGTTCGATCCTCGCACAGTGTAAAAAGTTGTATGCATGAATATGGCTGTTTGTACTGGTCTGGTCGTGCCTCGGAGAACACGTTAAGCCGTCGATCCCGGTTGCCATACAAACATCTATGGCAGTTGTTACGGGTAGTTGGAACCCTCAAAAGTCCAACCAGTCTAACTTGAAACTTCGATATCGCCGTTAGTCATTGGACCATTGGTTGTGGAGGTCAAATGGTGGTCGCTTCACGGAAAAGTTCGAAGATCGAAGAAAATCGAAGTTCAGCCGCATCACAGTTAGACTGAGTTGGGAAAAGGTTTAGAGAATGATGATACTTTGTATAACCTGGTTCATTAAAGAAACGATTCTAAAATGGCGGAGCTTATCACTTTCTCTCGCTCGCACAATAGTGTCTATACTCACTCACGCGCGTACCGTCAACAGAAAACGCGCAACAAAAAAACTCTTGACGCGCTTAGTGAGTAATAACCCGTGCCCTTACCCTTTGATAATCCTGGTTAAAGGCTGTCTCATAGACAGTATTAATAATTTTGTTCATAATAATGTTAGTTCTTTATTTTACCAACATCATGATCTTCCATGATCCTACTGATAGATATGATATACGTTGCCAGGTACCTTTTTTCGGGTTAAAAGTCCGTTTACAGGGACTCTTTGTGTAAAAGTAGGTACTGTTTTCGATGAAATCAAAAATAGATGCCGTCGCATGTCTTTCTAATTTTTAACATTCACGCGAGCGAAGCCGCGCTCAGTTGCTAGTTAAAAATTATTACGACCCGGTCTCGTTTTTATAATTTTTCATTTAAAAAAATTGGTTGCCTGTAAAGTCGGTATACGGGCGAAAGTTTTACGTGACAACGACTTTGAGTGGTAAGGACGCGTGCCTTTCACTTTTTATGTCTGTCTCTCTCGCTCTTAGGCGGGCTAACCATGCCCGAGTGGAAGGGACGCGTGCCTCTCACTCGCTCTCATTGTGAGCGCATAACGTGAGCGGAGCGTAACGCAGTTTCTTGAAGTGTCACCCGGCAAGCCAATTTATAAGACGTTGTCACGTCAAAAAACCACTAGAAATTTTATATGCTAACTACTATCTGTCAACGCAAGTACAAGCCGCCATTTAAGAATATTCTTTAATGAATCAGCTTATATCTAAGTACATATTATTTTTTGATTTGGGGAGGGTATGCAGTATATATTTGTCTTATGACGTGCACACTCTGGTGGTTTATTAAATATATAAAAACACTTACAGGATTAAGTGCTGCAAGGTTGGCCACAACGGCAGACATATTAGTCTTCCTCTCATCTTCATAATCATCGGTGGTATTCTTCACGATGTCACGGTATAAATTGTAGCAGTCCTGGTACTGCTCTAAACGGTACAGGATTTGAGCTCTGGAACATACATATAATAATCTTTTTTAATAATTATATTATATTATTTGCCAAAGAAAACAAATTACATAATTACATTCGCTCAACAATCATCAAACAATCAAGTTCTGATACAAAACATCCTATAAATCATAGTGACAAAACATAGTAACATAGTACATTTAACTGGTGTTTTAATTGTAGACAATTACTTTTTCAATAGTAATTAAAAAAGCATGCGTATGGCGCCCATGGTGTTGAAAACATATGTCACTGTGACTACTTTTCATCAGGTGGCTCATGTGCTAGTCTGCACCCTAAGGGGGAAAAAAAAATAGTACGTATAAATATTGAGACTATTTGTACCTTAGTTCCTTCAAAGGTGGTGTCAGCTCAGGAGCATTATCTACTGTCTGAAGTGCTTCTTTGGGGCAGTTAAGACGGTACTGAGTGTATGCTTTCTCAAAGTGCAAATCAGATGCCAAGGCAGCATTCTTCTGGTTGCACAGCACTGCTAGTGCTTCTTTGAAGTTGTGCAGTTGGATGAGGCACACTATTTTGCAATGGAATGCCTTCTGCTCATTTGGAGCGATTTGAAGGACTGAAATAATGGAATAGTCCGGTTATATAAGTATAGGTATGATTTATTATATATAGACTTGTAATTAGCTATTTTGTTATCAAGCTGTAATATATAATATTGTTAGTAGTCTATAAACATCCCTTAAACTTATAAATAAAACAATATAAAATGAATAAGAGACACTGCAACTTGATTAAGCCTAAGTAACATTAATAAGTTTACTTATAACTGTGTTAGTATTAGTAAAGCGCTATTAGTAACTTAAATGTTTACTAAGAAGAGTTAAAATTAATAAAGTAGTATTAGTTACTTTAATAAGTTTACTTATTGCTGTGTTAGAACTAGTAACTTTAATAGTTTTACTATTATTTACTACCTTTAACAGTATTATAATTAGTAAAGTAAGTATTAGCAACTTTAACAAGTTTAATAAGAAATTGTCAAACAAGAATTTTGGTTATGGATTGAGGCTCATTGAGGCTACTTTAGCTAAAAAATTGGATAAGAAAATTATCAGATTTTACTTTAAGTTATACTTTCTTACAAGATATCACTACCTACATGTTTAGGACGATTAGAATATTCTATAGCTACTAATTATATTTAGATGAGTGCAGTTATGTCAATTGTGCCATATTGTTATAAGAAATGGGTAAATAGTACAAATATCTAGGAAAATAGATAAAAATATTTTTAGAAAGTGTGGTTATTTTCGTTATCTCCCAATAGAGTAATTATTAAATATACCTGGCTGATATAACTGGTATGGGAACCTTACCTTTTCCCGTAGCTTTTAAAGCTCTATCATAGTCACCACTCTGGCAGAATTTATTTAATTCGATATAAGCCTGAACAAGGTTATTCTCCTTGTTGGCTGACATTTTTTTGACAACTCACAACCTGTGAAACTTGGAACGTCACTCTTGCTGCGTTATGTTATACGCAGACGTACACATGCAGCTGTCTTTCAATTCTTCCGTCACTCATAAGGAATTTTATAATAATCCATACAATACTTACAGCATATCTAACATTTTTATAATAGTAATTTAGTCTGTATGGACTATTAAACGGAACCTACAAAACGTCAAAATCTATATATATAAAAATGAATCGCGAAATATGTTGGTAAGCGCATAACTCGAATACCGCTGGACCAATTCGAGTAATTCTTTTTTTATTTGTTCCTTGAAGCCTACAGATCAGAAGTCCACGCGAGCGGAGCCGATGGCAACAGCTAGTTAATAATAAATTATTGTTTATAGCCCTTTAAGCTAATTGAATGATTGATATTAAGGAGCGAAATATAATCTTAATCCCGTGTTAAAATCTCACTACAGCTAAGTATTTATAAAATATGTAAGGTAGTAAAATTTGAATGAATCGATAAATGTTTTAACGCAAACATACTGGAATATCCAGATAAAATTTGGGATTATATAAAGTCTGAAAGGCTAATTATTGTATAAGAATTATTGGTAAATATCGCAATACCTCTAATAATAGCGTAAATGACCGTGATAGTTCATATATAAATACCAATATTGAGACGAGATCTCGGGTTCGAACCCAGGTTTTTACATGGCACACACCAATGACTTTTTGATGCTTTTCGAAATTATGCGTGTATTTTTCGCCGGTTTATGGCAATAGGCCTGACACCTATTACATTTTGGGATCTAAACATAAACTGGCGAAATGTGGGTGCTAGCACCTCTGCCTATCCCTTCGGGGATATAGGCGTGAGTTTATGTTATGTTTTTTTTAATATTGCTAGTAACTAAAAACGTAACGTAGGTATAACTTTACATTTAAGTAGGTAGATAATTTTTTTTGTTGTTTTTAGTGACCTATACGAGAGGCTACCGTGTGGTCACTCTAGCCAGCCTGTCCCTGACGCACTGACGGGTTACCCTGAGTTTCGGTACACTTTGGACCCCAAGTCTACAGAACTAACTACAAGAACTATAGAAGTTCTTGTAGTCCTAGTTATTGTACGTCAATTTGCCTACCCCTCGCCTGATGATAAGCTGAGCGACTAATATCTGTCCTCTCAATACTAATAAATACATATTTGTATACTTATATGTTATACAAAGACATACCCCAACCAATGCAAATATTCATATTCAATATTCAAGCACACAAATATTTGCACTGTGCGGGAATTGAACACATGCCTCCTGCGTAGCAGTTGTGGAAACTACCATCACGCCACAGAGGTCGTACATATTATCATAATGTGCTTTCCTAATAATCCTCTAATCGAATCTGTATTTCTGGAAAGCTATAACCTGGGAATATTCAAGTCACAAGTGAATAGGATCGTTCTGGGCAAGCGTGATTCATCATAGACCGCACCGTCACTTACCATCAGGTGAGAAGAATAAAAAAAAAGTACATTATCACAGTGTAAGTAGTGCAAATACACATATTTGCACAGTGAAGGCGCATTTTTCCTGCTTCTGCTACGGGACAGGAGGCCACCCGTTACCCCCAGGCCCACGCTCATGAAGAACGGAGGTCATTCTGCCCGATCCGCACCCCCTGCTCGGCAGTCGTTCGCTTTACCGCTACACCACAGAGGCCGCCAATATAATATATCTACTTATAATTTGTGACCTAAGCAAACTTCAATTATTATATTGTATAGGTATGTGATCCATGGAGGACAGAATATATATGATTAGGTATAATCCGAAGAAAATTCGCCGAACACAAGACGTAGAACGGAACAAAATGCTGACAAAGCAAATTCTGTCCGAAGACTTTTATTCAAAAGTTTAAAGAAAAGAGACCATTGTGCAACTCGCTGAGGCGCTTACATCGTGTGTCGAACTCATCAAAGTTTCTCAACGGAAGCTCCAAGACCAGCCAGTTCGTTGATAGTTTTTGAACGTCGAAATATTGAAAATTGTTGTACGAAGTGTTCTACGCTTCTCGTAGATCACCTAGATAGGTACCTAGTAAGTTTGGTAGTTGTTTTGTGCTTAAATTCGATCTTGCGTCATCATAATATGAAAGGAACACAGCACATACCGCTATGCTTATATAATATTTACATTGTACCTATATTTCGGTCGAGAAATGGCTATCACATTTTTTGAGAAAAAAAAGACATAAAAATATTTTGATAAGTTTAGGATATAGTGGATATTTCTTTTTTAAACCAAAACCTCTTTAGGTGCCTTGAGCAGTTTTCGTGGAATATTTTGGGTGAACAAAAATCACGGAACTCCTCCCGTCCCGTGACGATCACTACCTACTCTGTAGACGCGTTAAGCTATTTTTTGGTGAACCAAAAATCATAGAACTCGTGTCATCGTCACCTTTCATCCCGTCCGGTACAATAGGTAGGTGCACAAGTTACTCAGTTTACCGTTGCAAAATATAATACAATTTCGTACCTACTACCTATATATTTTTTTTATACAATGGGTTAAATATCGAGTCTCCCTTCTATTATTAGACTAGGCATTTATTGAGGGGCCCACATCACAATCACAATCTATAAGCTAGTAGAAAAGCAGCATTGAATTAAAGAAGGTAGTCAAGGTACCAATCCACCTGCTTAGGTCTTAGAAACTATTGTCGAACATTCACTGTGATCATTTTGTGTTATTCTAGATATGTTGCAGACCTATCTTATAATCAAGATACCGCCCGACGGATATCTCCCGTCGCCGGCTAGCGGGAGTGGTTATGACGAGTTTCAATTACCTACCGGGTGTTAAGTGACCAAATAACGTTGTACTCCGGCTGACCATGGGTCATCTACGACCTTGAGAGGGCGACCTCGGGTGTGGGAACGACCATTTTTGCTCCGGAAAGGGGTGGTGTGGGGTTATGAACCTTACTACAAACTAGACTGTCTTTGATTAATAGTTGACTTCAAATTAAAAACCGACTTCAAAACTTAAACCACAGTCTAATATTCGCAAAACAACGCACGAATTTTAAGATTTAACGACACTGCAGAATTGTGCCCCAAATGCGGGTCCACCAATATTTTTATGGAGCAAGGTGGACGAAGGCTCAATATTTCAATTGTTCAGTGGACCGACAGAGTTTATAGGCCGGCGTGGAGTGACGTCGTAATACCAACAAACATTACCCTTTTAAATTGAATTTCTCGCAATTTATCAGAGCGGCTTCGGTAAAATACGAGCCGTCCTCCTCAATCGATTTAATTCCACAGAAGTAGGATGTACGTACTTATATGTCGTGATTGTCGATTTCACGTAGAGAGGTCATAGTGTCAGCAAGGCAATGGATGGCATGTCGCAGCCCAAGCCGCTTAGTACCCCAGGCCTCCCATAGAGAAGTGGTAATTCCTTGGTTGTCTTAAGATGGCTTCTTCTGCAGAAGAATCATAGAAGTCAATGAAATGGTAAATATAATACAAAATTATTAATGGAATCGAAAGTGTGTATGTGTGTGTATATTTAGTGACGTAATGGAAATCGTAGAGGAATCTCATTCGAGTGTAACAAATACAGTTAACTCGGACTAACTGGGTTAATGCTTAGTAAGTTAAGTTGGTTCTTGATCATATTATTATAAGTATGATGACTAATACGACCCCGGTGATAACCCAAAGACTCAGATTTAACATTACTAGCTCAACAGACACCTAATAGAACCTAATAGAAATTACTCTCCAAGCCACAATCGCCGACTCCAGTGAAAAGCAATACTAAACTTCATGTAGAACTTCGCTCCAACTTTCAGTAATGCGATTAAAAGTCGAGTTGGTCCGCGACAGGGCGGCAATAGATGTTACTTTAACGTTGTTTGCCTTGCGACATCCTCCGGTGCCCGACATTGACGCAGACCGTTATAATGCCCAAGTTTTCTGCGCTGTTTTTATACAGTGATTAATTAGGATCTTGTAGAGGAAATGTTACTGGCTGGTTTCCAGAATGTTTTCGTGTTCTTGGTAATGGGGAAAACATAAGGATTAGTCTCGATGTGGAGAGCTCTAGTGTGACATTTTGAACATGCTTTCGCGGGTTTTACGATGTATGTTTGGGGATGAAATTATATTCTGTATCTATTATGGAGGGCCGAATATGTCATTTTTTTATGTACCGTTACCTAATGTTTCAATCCGAGTTGTTCTATGTCAACATTGTTCTTATCGATTTAAAATTAAGAGAATGTTAAGACCACCTGAGCCATCAGACCACGTCTAGACCATTTGAATTTCTCTAGCACGTCTTAGAAGGCGACGTTGAAGTCATCTACTGACAATTCTACGGAGTAGATAAGTACCTATTGAAACTGAACGATTTATCAATAATTTTTCAGAATTGTTTTATGATTAGGTACCCGCCCGCAAATCTACTATATAAAAATAAGTTGGGTTTTCCTTCCTGACGCTATAACTTCGTACGAACCGATTTCCACGGTTTTGCATTCGTTGGCAAGGTCTCGGGCTCCGTGAGGTTTATAGCAAAGAAAATTCATAATAATCATAATAATCATAATCATTATTTATTTGCGAACACAGGTACAAATTATGGTCTTACATGAAACAGATTGTATGCTCGTTCCGTATTCAACCAAAAAGGCATGCAAAGTTACAATTTAAGTCAAAGTAAATAAGATAAACATTAAAGAAGTAGCTCAATTGATTACCGATACAGAGAAATTACAGATTAATCATGTCCAAAGTTTTAGTAGGTATGTCAAACCTTAAATTATATAAAATTATTACGTATATACCTATTTAATCAATTATTTTTATGAAATCACTAGTGCATTTCAGAATTACAATGTCAAAAATTTAATAATATACCTACCTACACAATGTCAATTTTTTTTTTTTTTTTAATAGTTCCTAAATAAATAGTGATGTGGTCACTTTACAAATTGTCTTTAAGATATTCATCAATAGTGTAGTACGCCTTTGTTACAAGTAAATGGAATACATTTTTCCTAAACACACTGATACTATCCACTTCCAAGATACATCGTGGTAATTTATTGTACAAACGAGGAGCCATACAGAATACACTTTTATCAAACAGTGCTGACCAATGCCGAGGTATGGAAATTTTATGGCAGTTACGTACACTGTTATATGTAGTGTAACGCCTCAAATTACTTTTTACGAAAGTCACAACTTCATATATATACAGACAAGGTAGAGTAAGTATTTTTAACTGAATAAAGTGTGGCTTGCATGTGTCTGTCTGTTGTAATTTACACACAGCTCTCAAACATCTTTTCTGTGCGATAAACGTCTTTTCTTTGTCAGTAGAATTGCCCCAGAACATAACTCCATATCGTAGTATTGATGTCACGTGAGCATGGTATGCTGTTAATACTGCATCTCGGTTCACAACCTTTGATAACATATACAGCGCATACGAGAAACTATTTAGTTTTTTACATATTGTGTCAATGTGTGATTTCCAGCTTAAATTCGAGTCAATGTGTAGTCCTAAAAATTTGGTAGTGCTAATGTCAATATTACTTTTATTTAAATGTCTTATTGTCATGTTACTTAAGTTATGTGAATTATTTCCAAATGTCATAATGTTTGTTTTTGCAAGATTAATTATAAGATTATTTGATGTCAACCATTTGATAATTTTGTCAATGTTACAGTTTATGTTAAATTCTACATTATTCACGTTCTTTTGTTCTGAATAAACTACAGTACTATCGTCTGCGAAAAGAAACATAGGGTATTCTATTGACCGTGGGAAATCATTTATATATAATATAAACAACAAAGGACCTAATACGCTTCCTTGAGGTACCCCGTCCGTTACTGTTCTCATGTCTGATAAGTATTTTACCTCCATTTTAAATTTAGGACATTTTCTATTTATTTGCGTTTGCTGTTTCCTGCCTTGAAGATACGATTTAATTAAATTTAGTGCATTTCCCCTTATTCCGTAAGTGTACAGCTTATCTATCAGTATAGAGTGATCCACGTAGTCAAATGCCCTTGTTAAGTCCATGTACATAGCATAGACTGGAAGCCTTTTTTCCAAATTTCCCATAACTGCTGAGAGAAAATTATAAATAGCCTCGTTAATGCTTTTGTTTTTCCTAAACCCTACCTGTTCATCAGTTAATACTGCATTTTTCTCTAAGTATTCGTATAAACACTGGTAAATGAATTTTTCCAAAACCTTCGAGAATATAGGGATTAGTGCCACAGGTCTATAAAATTGCATGCTTTCTTTATCCTCCTTTTTAAAAATAGGGATAGTTATGGTAATCTTTAATTTGTCAGGAAAAGTACCACTGCTTATGCATAGATTGATGATATGGCTCAAGGGGCCTGCTATGATAATAGAAACAAATTTAACAACTTTTGTACATATGCCGTCATAACCTGTACTTGAAGTGTTTTTTAGGTCTCTTATAATTCTAAGCACATCATATGGAGTTGATGGACTCATATACATAGAGTTCTCTTTATTCCATACTAAAGTGGTTTTATGGTTTTTGGAACTATCTGCTGAAGGTGGAGACTTATTCAAAAAGAAATCGTTAAATGCTTGTGCGATCTGCTGTGGATCCCTAATTATTGTATCTTCAACTTTTATGCATCGAATTTCCTCTTTAGGAATGTTTGATTTAATTTCATTAATGATTCTCCATGTGACCTGAGATTTATTTTTTGCGTTTTTTATTTTGTAGTCATTTTGTGCTTTTTTGGTCAACTTTATAATTGAATGAAGTCTCTTGCTGTAAGTTTTAAAGGTGTCTTTATTATGGGTACTTGGATTTTTCCTGTACTTATGTAGCAATTCCCGTTTTCGGCGCGAGCATACCTTGATACCTTTGCTAATCCACCGTGGCTTCACATGTTTAGTTAGTTTTAATTTTACTACAGGGAAACATAAATTGTAGAAAAAAGAGAATATGTCAAAAAAATTATTGTACGCAATATTTGGGTCATCTGAATTATAAATGTCATTGAAGCTAAGTTTTGTCAAGCACTGTTTAAACTTCGTCATATTACCTAAACTATAGTCACGTTTCATTATGTACCAATAAGAGAGAGTGCAGTATTCCTTAACTGGGCATGTCAATATTTGCGCTCTATGATCCGATATAGCTAGTTCAATCACCTCAGCGTGACAACCACGAATACTAATAAGGATATTATCGATACACTTACCACTGGCTGGTCGAGTGACCTGATTTATGGCAAGTTTAAGATTGAAGCACGTGCATATTTCCTCAAACCTAGCACTATTTTTACTCACTTTTAGCCTGTCAATATTAAAGTCCCCGCAAATAACCACTTTTTTGTGTTTTGTACAATATCTCTGCATTAAACTTTCCAAATTTTGGAAAAAATTATCAAAAGATATACCATCCTCCCTTGGTGGTCTGTATATACATAGTACTATGACATCGTGTTCTATCAATTTTATTGCACTGCATTCTATCAATTTTGGTATACAAAACTCCTCTATATCTACTATGGTTTGATATTTGTGGCAATTCCTCACTAAAATGCATGATCCCCCATATCTGTTTTCTCTACAGTAGATAGATGCAAGTTCATAGTTACATAAGTTCAGTATGCTTACATCACATTGAAGCATATTATGTTCTGTAATGCATAATACGTCAATGAACTTGCCCTTTTCTGCTAAATTATCAATGTGAACTTCCAATATATTAGATTTTCCTAAAAGACCATCTACATTTTGATGAAGTATGTTTATGACTTTCTTTTTAGTGATATATAGTGGTAGTAATTCAGGGAAATAATAAAAAAAATTCTTCATCTTTTAATCACCAAACGAAATGTTACATAAAACGAAGCCATCTGGAGGCGAAACGGAGTTCGCCGGAGTTTGCTAGTAAAGTATATATCTAATATAAAAATCAATGCCACATATTCTAAGCAGTCCTAGAATATTTATTATTATTTATTTATTGATAAAAACGCTTGTGCAATACTCTATGCTAGTTTGTCAATAGTATTAAATTCTTCTTAAATTGACAAAATTGTGTGCAATCCATACAAGGATAAGAGATTAGAAAATACCGTTACCCTTAAAAAGGTTGACCCATTTGTTCCACACGGGACACTTTTTTCCTGACAAATTGCCTGAGAGTAATTTTAAGTCCAAAGACAGTTATTTATGTTTAGTACTTTAACTTTATGTTCGTTTCGAACTGTGTGGATATTCATTTGTGTTTGTAGGGACTTAACCCATACATTTTTTTTCAAACTCTTCTATAGAGTGAGGATGGCTATGTGGCGTAGCGGCAGAACGTTCGACTGCTACACTAGGGGCGCGTATTCGATTCCCGCTAAGTACAATAGTTGAGCTGAACTGAGCTAATGGTGACTCTCTTTCCTGAGACCTTGGTTTTAATTTACAATCAGGTGAGGTGAAATTGACGTGTCCTAAATAAAAAAAATGTTCTCACTGAAAATGTATTTCGATTGGTGTGGACAACGTATTAGTTTAATTCTAATTTTCACTCACGAGTCAAATTCACTGCCCGCCTGTCACCACCACAAAGCCGTGGGTCTTGAGTTGCCGGAGGTGAGGTAGTAGCCAACATATCCCTCGCACCTCGGCAGATATGTACCTAGGTACTAAAACATTCCATTACGGTTCATCAGTAACCTCTGATTACGTTTACCATTTTTCCGTCAAAGAGACAAATCAACCCAAACAGAATGATTTGGGTTGTGTGTTAATCATAAAATTATTATTACTAGCGTCAATAGAGCAACAATGGCTCCATATTTTTAGTACCACATACGTGGCAGAGAAGCACACGGCTACCATGGCAGGTTACTGTGGCTAGACTACAAGAATTCCTTTAATCGGAGTCATCAAATAGTTCATTAATTAAGATTTTTAGTTATAGTTGGCAATTTTCAACCATCATCATCAGCCTTTACCAACTCAATTAAGCTCAGTTTACCAGTCTATAATGTGACGCGGTTGTAATTCGATATTTCCCGTGAAGCGGCTGTCATCTGACCGCAGGTATAGTCCATTTGTTTAGGTTCTTAAAAAAACGTAAACAATCTTGCGTGTCTTTTAATATGTTTTGTTTATAAACTCAACATAACATAACATAACATAAACTCACGTCTTTATCCCCGAAGGGGTAAGCAGAGGTGCTAGCACCCACATTTCGCCAGTTTATGTTTAGGCCTCAATGTAAAAAAAAATAAACTCAGTAAGTATAAAATTACTTTTCTACTTAGTAACGCATTTTGAAGACTAAAAACTTACCTTACCACTATTTAGTCACTTAGTTAGTCTAGTTTATTTGTTTAACATTTGTTTATATAAAAAGTTGCCACAAAATTGTTTACCTTTTTTACCTACCTAAACAAATGTAGTATGGGCTAGTTGTTGGAATTTTTAATGCTCCAACTACCCGTAACGACTGCAATAGATGTTCATATGGCAACCGGGTCCCAATTATCTCTTCTTTATAATTAAACTAGCTGACCCGCGCAACTTCGTCTGCGTCTCCCCGTTTTTGCAACATTTTTCATTCCTGCTCCGCACCTGTTGGTCGTAGCATGATGTTATATACATATAAACCTTCCTCTTTAACCATTCTTTCTAATAAAAAAACAGCATCAAAATCCGTTGCGTAGTTTAAAAGATTTAAGCATACAAAGGGTCATAAGGACATGAAAAATAGGGACAGAAAACGCGACTTTCTTTTATACTATGTAGTGATAGTGAAGCAGGTAGGTAAGCACGTATTTTATAGATGCTTAAGCAAAAGTTAATTTAAAATTTCACCTTTATAGGTACTGTGCTCTCCAATTTCAGTATATGACTCCATTTCCGACAATTCTTACGTCATTACAGTTAAACGAACGACTTTGGATGCACGTGGATGATGGCTTGACGTAAATTGGACAGGTGACAGATGTCAGGTAAGCCGCGAGATCCCAATCTTTCGACTCTCCTTGTCGTTAGTAGCATATCCACTAGACTTAACGAGTGAGGAATAGGGTTGTCTGAATGACTTACCTATAAATTTTATTTAAGAAGAAGTTATAAAGAAATCAAAAAGGCTATAATAAAATCTTAAATTATTTAGATGATAAACAAGAGTGGAAATCTGCTGTTCATTCAACTTCATCATTTATCCATAGGACGTCCTTATTTAGCCATAGGACACTGCTGAACAAAGGCCTCCCCCATCGACCTCCAATCCGACCGGTTGGAGGCGGTCTGCATCCAATGGATACTTCGTCCGTCTACCTCGTATTAGGCATCATTGAACTTATTACTCAAGAAAATTATTATTGTATGTAGTCTACATACATACAATAAATAAGTACCTAAATGTTTGTGAATAGACCAAAAAATTAACAAAAGCCCACTGAGTTTCTTACCGGAGTCTTCTTAGGTCGGGGCCGCGTTTCAAACCGGGTGGTCTATTTGATAAACTAACCTTTAATATAAATTATTGATATTGACGTTTTGTAAGTGTTGGTTAATTGTCTTTACTGAATAATCTTACCATCCTTCCATACATTTGCACATTTAAGTACTAAACATTAGTCTAGCTTTGATTTAGATGTTTGACGCTCCTTGCACGCTTCGAAAATTAAAACAGTGTCAGTTATAAAACTAGTTCTATTTTTTAATTTTGAATTTTGAATTTTATCTTGTAATATTAATTATTATTTTAAAAAGAGAACACGTCTAAAAATCTCAGCTAGTATTATCCAATCACGTTGCGTAAAGCACACACATCATTCTCATTTTATATCTCGTGATTGTCTGGCGGATAATTCATCTCTTTTCTCCCATCTTTTGTTAAACAAAACCAATTTCAATCTCGACAGAGTTACACGATTGTGTTCGAGTAAGGTTCATTAGAACTGATGTAATCTCGTAGAAACAGAAATGGTGCGGCTAAGGATTATTTGTTGGCGAAATAAACCTAATTATTGGTCAGTAATGACTGCTTGGTTGCTTCAGAACTGAGCTAACAGTTTGTAGCCACCATTATGGTAGGCTGTATATGTTTGTGAAGTTTTATGGATATAGTTACCTTACCCGCACCGTCTGATTCTCCCCAAGACGTTAATTGATAGTGTTTGTGCGGCTAAGCATGTAATTAATTTCATTGCGATTTACACTGCATAGCAAGGAATCAGGTCTTTATTTTTTTTCCAGGGATCCGAATTAAATTCATCATAAGCAACATGTATTATACTGTAACGAAATGTAATTTCTTTTGTCGGAACTAAAGCTTTATAATTATTAGGTTATTGCGAGAATGGGTAAAAGTTAGTTAGTATTAAATAATCACTACCGTTATTGTATCACTGAATAAAACGTTAAATTTACCGAATAAAACTTGATTTGTTCGACATCCCTAACCTGAATGGGATGTCAGTAAACCACCTCGAGTGGAGCCGACAACGATCCTTCGCTATGGCCTAATAAAGGCTCGGTATATGAGATTTCAATTTGGAGGCCTTAACTGGGCTGGTAAGGATTCGTTTTTCTGAAGCATAACACGTCTAAAATATTTTCATTACTATGGAAAGCAGACGCGGGCAGGAAATATATACGGCCGCATCTAAAATATTATAAATATATGCTAAGTGTCCATACAGTCCATGACAGTGCCTGCTTGCGGGCAAATAGGCTAGCCCCTCTTCTGTGTGATCGAAAATCATCGTTGGTAAAATGAATGTGTTATTTCACCCTTAGCGTCACGCTAGTACATCCCAGAAGGGAAGGTCTTCTGGGATGTACCGGCTTGACGATATGTGTGTATGTAGCACAGAACAGAAAAAAAATTAGATATTCAATAGACCAATTCCCTCAAAAGTCTAACCAGTCTAACTTAGAACCTCGATATCGCCATTGGTGATTGGACTGGAGAGTTGCTTCTCAGAAAATATCGAAGTTCAGCCGCATCACAGTTAGACTGGGAAGCCGACCCCAACTGAGTTGGGAACAGGTTCAAAGAATGATGATTTAATGCCAAGCAGAGATTGGGTAGGTACTTTAATACAGATAAAAAAGAATTTCGACTCGTTTCAAAGTATGAAACGATACATAGAATCCAACAAGTTTGAATATTTACGAAAAAGTTAAGACATATGTCATTGCATTCTAATGCTCGAGCTACACTAACGGAAAATGCCATTAATTATCGCGATGATGGACGTTTAACGAAGGTGTAGCCACGTAATTTAACAACGGCATTCACATTGCCGTTTGCCGTAGCCACTCAAATTATCGCTATAATTAACGCAATATTTATCGCGATGATAGCCATTGATGTTTCCCGTAGTGTGGTCCCATGAGATAGTTATTTAAAACTTTAACTTCTTACAACAAGGATCACATTGTCGAATTTGTCCTTCGTTGCGTAAAAATGCAAAACAATGACACGCCTACTCTGTCTTTATACTTCCACTTGTTTTTGGTTTTCCACAATGAGTAGTTGTATAACAATAATTAGGTATGTAATTATACTATACCATAATCGAAACTACGATATGTGCATAGATAAATAGGAACTCTATATGCAAGAAATCTAGATAACTACCTACCCAAAGCATGTTCATAAATGTTGTACCAGTACTCATATGTGAGAAGTGATAAATTACATAAGATCTCGCATTCCTTGTAGCATATTTCTTGGACCTAAATTGTGCTCAAATTCGGTTCTCTCTATATGCGCAGAGCGCTCAAATCCACCAAACATAGATTACATCAAAACAAGCGCCCCGTTGCTCTTGCGAATTGGCTCTAATTATATGTGCCCCGAGGTATACAGAACGCAGATTCATTATCTCCTACTGATTAGAATCCGCGAGAGGTGCCATCATTTTGATGTATTACCATCTCGCTGCGACGGATTTGTAGAACAATATCTTGTCTTCAGACACGCTTTATTCAACGATGGAGGGGTGTTTCATATTGCTGGCACTGTTGTCAGTTGAATAAACTAAAAAAAAAGTTAGACAATTTAAAAATGGAATTCAGTTGTAGTAATTGGTTCCATTTTTAATTTAATTTCATTGTATACTTACCTATTTTATCAGGATTAAATTGAAAATTGAAATAATTTATATAAATATAGAAATGATAAAGGTAATTTTTAATTTATTATAAATTTGATATTTAATGATCATTGTTACCGTTATTGCCAAGCCATGCTATTTGAATTGTCTTAACTTTAATTTTGTACACATTATATAACTAACATAACTATCATAATAAATAATAATAATAGCTTTAATTAATTCCATAATTTTTTAATTAATAACATTTTAATAATAACGTTGTATAGTTTCATTAATTGTTACAAACCTCTATCTTGGTTACTTGTAAATAAAGAGATTAATATTACTTATTATTATTTATATTATTTATAATATTATTTTTCATTAATCTATAATTTATGTAATATCAAGCCTGGTCTGTGGCAAGCAGCAAGACAATTTTGTTTTTCATTACACACGAATTATACTCATAATCTCCATTTAGATTTCAACATATTCTTTCTCAAAAGGCAGCTTCCAAATCCCCTTTGGAATCGAGCCTAACAATTCAATTATAGAGATCGGTTGCAGTCTGCAGCTCACCTTGATCGCCTACATCTAGATTTGATTCCTTCTAACTAGACATCACAATCCGTTTACCGCATCCGACTATTGAAAAAAATCCACAATGTGCACACACTGTTCGCTTTTTGAATAAACCTTTTTTCAATATTCGAATTTCGAAAAATGGTGGTGGTGTTAGAAATCTAGTAAAAGAAATTATTTAAAATATTCCGTTGACCATTTCATCCCTATTCACCACTGGATCCCCGTTTTACTATACTTAATTTAATAAACTAATATATTTGATAAAATAAATAAAATAAATGGTTAAAAATTAAAGTCCCGACTGCTGTTGAAAAGACTGAAACAAGTTTGATAGCCGACGGTACCCATTGATTTTCAATCCGTTTTATGATTTGCAAATGCTGCCGCTATTAAATTTGTTTCGGTCTTCTTAACAGTAGTCGGGTTTTTTATTTTTAATCATTTGTTTTATTTTGTACTTTTTAACTATGATATGACTTACATTTGTGTAATCTATTAATTCCCTTCATTTTGATATCCTATATAGTCGACATGATAGTAAAAAATATTGTAGGTTTTCATTTGGACGGCAAAAATCCGCCATCTTCATTTTCTGAGAATTTTCATATACCTAGTGCCACTTATTTTTTTTTTTAGTGTGATATGTATTGTTGTTAATTATTGTACTGAAATTTTGGAGCATTAATATGCTCACTTTCTTAAATGGATTTAAAATTGGAAAAAGTAAATGTCTAGACGGGACTTTGAACTCGCGATCTATCTCTTACAGGGGGAACGCTGTGACCGCTAAACCAAAATTCTTCTATACAACCTACATCTAAATTTTGATGAGATACACAGGTAGATTATTATAAAAATACATTGCACATGCATTTATGCGACCACTGTGGAAGAGCCTCGCTTGGTTAATTTGGCCGATATCGCGGTGCACGATCGGTGGGCGATCGCACGGAAAATTGGTCTTCTTCGCTATTTGATTACGTACCAAGATCCCTTACTAGAATTCAGACGATCCTTTTAAAAAATAAAATTACCAATATGGAAGTCAGGTATGGAATTTTTAAATTAGGAATCAACATACCAAACGCTAGTTTTTAGAATAGTTATCGTTGGTAGACTTATTTTTAAACGACTTCAAGAATAAGGTGTCTCAATTCGAGCGTAATCACTATATAGTATAAACTCAGTCCCTCTATCCCTATGTCTTTATGTCCCTTTAAAGTAGTTTAAAAGATTTAAGCATACATAGGGACAGAGAAAGCGACTTTGTTTTCTACTAAGTAGTGATAGTGATTAGAAGATTTGAAGTCAGCGAGGGTGGTTAAGTCGGACTCGAACCGACCAAAACTGTACGGCCATCTTGGGCCACCAGTTGCCACGTGTGAGGTAGTCTGGCATATCCCTTATCCCACGGCTGACCCAGGGCTAGCGAAGGCACACTCGGGTATGTAAAGCAGTCTGTGACCAAAAAATTTAAGAAGGTTTGTTTCCACATTGCTTTTGTGTCAACATTGAAAGGTTTCGACAATGACAAGAGAGTCTAAAAGCAATAATTAAGTTCAAAACTGACAGGCAGGTACGGTAAACAATGTATTGGAACTGTTAACAGTTGGGTAAGTTTCCCAATTAGTGGCCAGGTGATTATGACGAGATAGAACCTAAATAAATTGTTGTCGCTGCTATCTGGAAATGAAAATGAATTTCACTGTGATACTTTAAAGTTCGTTTTGGGAATTCCGGTCTTGATTCTTGGTTGTATTTGTTTCTATGTTAATTAGGTGGTTAAGTATTATTTTACCGACTGTACGTGATAATTAGCTATATAAGAACAAGTTTCGGGACCAAAATGTGCTCAAAATGAACGGCATGTGATGTCCCTTCAACACAAAGGGAGGATCCTCCGACCAGGCAAGGTGAATACGCCTGGCGGGCCGCGGCCCAACGGTTATCGTTGGGTTGTTGTATGTATATTGTACCGGCGGCGCGAGAACTTCACTTTCGCGATACAGGATCCGGAGTGTCGTAGTTACTCGTGCTGTCGCTAGATGGCGCTGGGTACATGTGGTATCGCCACAGTTCCCTTTTGGCGCGTTTTTGGGCTGTCCTTTGGGGATAGCATGGGTGCAATGTTGTTGAACGAGCTCAAATACACCAATCATAGGTTATATCCAAGCGCCAAGTCGTTTCTCTCGCGACAAAGGTGGGTATTTCTTCGAAATTTCATTCTTCGCCTGATTCATCTGGCCAAAATTAATTTTCACTTATATAGTACAATGTAACAAAAATGCTAATTAAAATATTTAAACCAAATACATACGAAAGTATAGCGGCTATATACTTATAGCAGCTATACTTTAATATGTATGTTACAAATAAAAACAAATTCACGCTATAAAACCGCTCCTTTCTAATTCATATGGTGTTTTGACCATATGAAGCAGGCCCAGATGAATCAGGATTATGCCCATAATTATGCATAACTCCTTAATCATACAGGCTTCAGTGTTAAAAGATTTCCACATCAAAATATTACCTGAAAGCATCACAGCAAACGCAAATTTAGGCTTTAAAACAATAAAATAAATTTTATAAAGTAGGCGTTGTAATCAGAATGCTACCTGAACCAAACACAGATGAATCATATATTTACCTTCGTAACACCGGGTTCTCTGGGTACCAGCTGCACGTCCACCTCATAGCTTGTTCGTTGCACGACTGATTCCCCCCACGCGCAAAATCAGTCTCCTAGCAGTATTATCCGGACAACTATGGTCAAGCGAAGCTTACACCATATTAATCAGAATTATACGCCGGACACTTATGTTTTACTTATTTATAAGAAAAGTATAAATAGTTATAAGTACTACGCATTATTTTGTAAAAGGACAATTCATTTTCTTTCAACAAAATTATTATTTAAATGAATTTATCAAATGAAAATTGGCACATCAAACATTTTCTTTCGGAAAATGGTAAACGGACGCGTTAGATGAATCAGAAGAACATACTTCAAATATTTTTATTTTGTATTTAGACAGCAACTTTTTCAAAAATATCATTTGACCAAGTTAGGGACAAAGCTAAAGTAGCCAAAACAAAAATTTACCGGCAATTATGTTAGTTAGTTATAGAAATACACCCATAGAAATAGAAAATTTTGTCTTCGAAGAACTACCCAGGTCCAAAATGGCCGGTGTCGCTATGTTATGCTCAAGTTTAGTGCACCGGTGCTTCTGAGGTCCTTTTGTAAATATTATATTGTACGTGTTACTTCGTTTGACGTGATGAGTCTTATTGAGTAAGATAATTATAAAACTTGTAGTACGTCACTTTTTCATGCTACTTGTACTATGTGTACCTGTGCCAGGTTAGTAGTAACTGGAAACGTATTGTGATATCTGCCTACATACTACATAACATAATCTCACGCCTTTATCCCCGAAGAGGTAGGCAGAGGTGCTAGCACCCACATTTCGCCTGTTTATATTTAGGTCCCAATGTAATAGATGGCGAGCCTATTGCCATTAACCGGGCACTTATAAACTTATATCTGCCTACCTCATAGAGAAACATGCGTGACTGTATGTATTTATTATCTGTGAATTGGAATGTAATAAAATTATTACTTTGTACTTTTGTACTATATATAATATGTCACTTACAACCGTCACGTGTCATCTCAAGCTTCTGCATCTTGGAGACCGGAGTTTGCTTTTTCCAGTGTAATTGCGTCATTAGGGGAAGAGGGTTATCTCAAAAAGATGTCTTCAGGTCTACCGTGGCGCGAGAGATACGTCGTGTAGAATCTCACTTCCAGTAATCAAAGACCCACAGACGATGAGCGTTTTAGTCGATTCTAGTCCGACATAATCACCTCCACTGTCTTTGGTGGAGGCAGTATCCGTGGGGATTTCCAGGTATAAACGCGATAATATGAGAAATATATAGTTGCTTGACGTTTGTGACAACCGTGTTCACAAGCTGACTTTAAAAAAAGAACAATGACTCAAAAGTAACATTATCCTCAAAAAAAACGTGTCTTCACTGAGGTGCTCACTCACTTTACCAAGTAAGTTCACGTGTAAAGTGTACCAAACATCTATGGTTGGTTCGTAAGTTTCATCTAATAAAAGCAACGGTACGACAGCGTTCCGGTATGACGTTTCCGGATCACATTATAACGTTGGAATTCCGCGTCGCTTGCAAACAAACTCTCATCTCCTGTTTGAAACAAGGAACCCTTACTACGAGCGTTCTAGTCACTTGAGTTGGATCCTTGAATAAATAAACGCTGTTTATTCGACGTATATTTATAGGTTATGTAGGTCTCAGTTGTAACACTGACTTGAAATTAACTGCTCATTTTGCAGTTTTCGCTACTCCTGTGCTATGTTAGATGTATTTTACAGTGAAACGTAAAATACATCTAACATAGTACAGTGTGTAAACGTATGTTTATAGATATATATTGCAAATTAGGTAGCTTATTGTGTCCATGTTTTTGTCTTATTGTTATTATTTTCTCCTTATAATAATGTTGCACACCAAACTGCCCAGAAACACTTTTCTCCTGCTTTTTCTCTCCATCCTATATGGTTGCCCGTAAAAGAGATTGCCGCAGAGCCAACACCCACTATTCGCCAACTATGATTTTCGGTCCCACGTAGTATGGGGCGAGCCTATTGTCGCCAATCGGGCACTTTGTTAAAAAAATGGGTATGCTGAAAATAAATTCCTAACCAAAAATGTTGCAGCTAAATAAATTCGTAAAAAAGAAAATTTGACACGATTCGCTATGCTATGCGGTGTAAATCGCAAGGAAATTAATTACGTGCTTAGCCGCACAAGCACTACCAATTAACGTCTTGGAGAGTATCAGACAGATTAGTTAAACAGACCTGTTAGTATAGTTAATTTTAGCATTCTATGAGTGACTGCTCTCTGTCCTCTCAATGGCGGAATGTAAACCCGCATCAGAACTTCGGAACTCGTCCGTCCGTCAATCAATATTCGACAAAAAAATCAGCTGTCGCACCGGCTTATAGGTGATGTAGACTCTGTTGGAGATTTTTTTTAATTTCCCTATACACCTTTATATGCGTATCCTATGTGAAATAATTATTATCTCAAATAGAAGTCTGTCAAGAAGCCGCGGTAGCCTAGTGGTATGGGTAATGGACTGCTGAGACGAGGTCTCGAGTTCGATCCCAGGTTTACCATGGCACACACCAATGACTTTTCGATGCTTTTCGAAGTTATGTGTGTATTTATCGCAGGTTTATAAGTGCCTCGGAGAGCACGTTAAGCCGTCGGTCCCGGTTGCCATACAAACATCTATGGCAGTCGTTACGGGTAGTTGGAGCCCTCAAAAGTCCAACCAGCCTAACTTGGAACTTCGATATCGCCATTGGTCATTAGACCATTGGTTGTGGAGGTCAGATGGCAGTCGCTTCACGGAAAATATCGAAGTTCAGCCGCATCACAGTTAGACTGGAAAGCCGACCCCAACTGAGTTGGGAAAAAGGTTCAGGGAATGAGAAGTCTGTCAAAGACGTGTGTTCTGGACTCGTAGCTGTCGTAGCTTTCGTAGACCTTTTCGTAGCAATACGTGTGAAGTATTTTTTTTTCATTAACACAGTTGTAACTTCAGTCCTCTATTTCAGTTGTATTTAAAGCATCCTCATTGCATCCTTGATGGTGGTTTTTCTACTCCTTGCGTTACTCCTGGTCATATATCAACGGAGTTCTTCAGAATCCGTAGATTGACAGCTCGGAATTTTTGACTACATTAGGAGTGCCTGCCAGTAATAGAGATGTTGTTGTTGTGTCATTGCACAAACTATTCTTTTAATAGGACTTAGGAAACAGACAAGCGCTTAGCCCCTTTCATGGATAATGATTATCATGGCATACGGCCGTTTGCAACACCAGGGGCGTCACACTGTCGACTCTATTGAAATCTTCTAACGACCTCCTAGATGTAGAGGTTGGAGGTTAGGAGAGCTTGTGTGCAGCAGTCACGGCACAAATAATTTCCAGTGAGCTTTGAGTACCCTATTCACTGCCGAGAACACAAGAAAGTTTTTAATAGCCGTGGTGTTCTGTAGAACGGAGATACTTCCACAGTCGAGGTGCTCAATTGGCACGGGAGATACGTCGCATCCTTTCTCCCATTTTAATCACAATAAGGCAGTTAGTAGTGGTATCTCACATAACATTAGAATGCATAGTCTTTTGTCACTTTGGTGTAGAGTTGCTCGAGAATTTGTACAAGTTGAGCGAAATATTTGCGCACAAATTATGTTTCTTGTAACACAAAGATCTGGCTTTGTACACAGCTTCTGTAGAGAAATCGAATGTATGCAGACGGATATTCCGAGAGCTATGCCGGATCCTGTTTCGGAATTGCATGATTAAACTTGACGTATTTCTGTTTTCATTCTTTGTTTTATTAATAATATGGAATTGATATCGTCGGGGATACTGCAAATTCGTATTGAATTGCATTGAATGAGAAGACTGCGTATCTGACAAATGTAGCCAATTTGAAATTTCAGATCTTCCTTTGTTCCTTACTACCAAATGACCGAGGAGTTGAGAACCTCCTCCTTCTTTAGATGTTGAACTTAAAGCTACTACAGAACATTTATGTTCACTTAATTTAATTATTTGGGTTTCAAAATAGACGAAGTATTCGTTAAAAGAACTAAGTTACTAATGCCATGATAATGACAGCACTTCAGGAACATCTGAAGAAGCGTTGTACTCTTTACAAAATCGAAGAAAGGTCAGTCTTTCCAAGTCTCTCGCTCTTATTCTCGATGTGTCAACTCGAAAGCTGGGTACTATACTATACAGATAAAACGTGAAATATAGAATAGCACTGCTCTTGATATCACCACAGTCCGTTATTAAGTATATTATTTGAAATAAGCTTACGAAATAAGACTGAATTTGATCCGCAATACGCCGTCAGTTTATTTACAAACTCTCACCGACCGTACCCTTTCAAAACTGCGGTTCCGTCACAACAAACAAAACCTCGGCAAGTCCAATAAACAAAATTTTTCCTTAATACACCTTCTCGTTTACTGGTAACACTGTAAATGCGTTAGGTATTTAGATTTCGTTTGACCTTCTACCCTTATTTTTTACCGCCAGCGGTATAGAATGTCGTTCCGAGCTTGTTTATAAGGATGTGTTACAGATAGTCTTTTCATTGTTTATAATTTGTTTGAATATCTGTGCCTATAAGTTAATGAACGTATTTTTTTTCTTTTCATACTGCCTTGTCTATTAAGTATTATAATAATACACGGTAAAAGTCTTTTACTGAATCACATAAGTTATTCATCACATTTTTTATCTACCATAGAGATTTAAAAACACTGTACTCACAAAATATGTAAACAATGCAATGTTTTGGTAGGTATCTACAAAACTCCACTATAGACGAGTAGTCGTGATGGATGGGCAGCAGTATATATCGTAGAACGGAACAAACAAAAAAAAAAAGAGAGCCGGACCTTCGTCAGCTGTCACCGGCGTGTACTCGTGTTAGAAATTTAATTTGCCGCCATGTTACTTACACTGGGTTACCAGATGTAAATAAACTATAATTGTAATTTGTTTTAAAATATTTGTTCTGGTTAAGGTAATTTATAAAATTTTGTTATTTTACGTAGTTATCCAGTATAAAGTTACCAACCAGAAACGACTTATTAAACTCTTAAAAAGTTTCTGGATTTTAATAGTTATAAAAATGTCTGATAGTTTTCAAACAGTACTAGATATTATGTATGCACCAATCCCGTGTACAAGCGGAGACAGCATTGCATCGAAATCCTTACAATTTGTCACACTAACATTTACTTTCCGACTTCACCCTACTTCGGTATTAGCATATATGGATTATCATTACCTACCATAACACGCCCTTGCTTACCATCAGGTGGGGTGTTGTCAATCTGAGGATCTAAATATACAAAATCCAACCGTCCCGGGTCCTGTAAGCTGAGCACCACCATTGTAATATTGTGCGTGTTTGTAATGGTGATCCCCTTCCACGACGCTTTGCCTTCAATTTACTATCAGGCAAGATATGAAATCAAATTGACGTGTCCTTTGAATTTCATAAAAAAAATACTCATTTGTTCTTGGAAACACGCAGTTTGCATCCAAAACCGGCACTTTGGAGTCTATTCCTCATTCCTGAATTGGTTAATTTTTAATTTTACGGAAGTATAAACCGTATGTACCAATTTCACAGGTTTTATAAAAACAACTAAGTAATCTCTACCTGAATGCCCAACTGTTCTTAGTGACGTCACAGTTCCTAAATCGCACTGATGAAGTTATTCAAACTTGACGGTAACTCCGCGGTTATGCTATTAGCACATTTATAATTAAATCATTAAACTTAGTACATAGTGGCGCATCCTGCTTCACAACCCCGTAGGGGCTGCAGTAACTCCTCACCTCAGTGCAGTGTTAATTATGGTAGTATGTTAATATATTATAGTATATTGCATGGAGTTGCGTTATATACCAAATAATGTAAAGTTTTGGGTTACAAATATTAGCCACACCTCGTAACAGTCAGACAGGACCAGCCTCGTAAATTATAATTATTACAGTATTATATATAATCCTCTTATGTACTTTCAATTAAATTTAATTTCAATTAAATAATAATAATATAGTATTTATTAAACACAAAATAAAAAAACAAAAGTGCGCGCCCGTGTTTTGTTTTTTTGGGCGGTAAAATAAACAATAGATAGCAGATTCTGATGTAATGCTCGAAGATAATATCAAAGAGTATTTATGTGGCCTCGTGTATTGCACTCTGAGGCTTACCAACTCAGTGCAAGCTAAAACAAAGGAATAGGAATGGAATTCTATTATATCACTTTTTTTACTTTTAATTTTTTTCGATTCAAAGATCGTATAATCACCTGATGAAAAGTGGTCACCGTGGCCTATGGATTTATGCAACACCAGGGGCGTCACATTCGTGCTGCCTTATATAGAAGGGAGGGGGAAAAATTATATGGCTCACCGAAAAAAATCTATCACATTTTGTCCAACAACGGGAATTAAACCCGTGCTCTATGTAAACCCTACAGTCACACATACCGCTGTCTTACCGAGATCTTCATCATCATTACTTCCATTCTATTTATTTAATCTAGAAGTTGTAACACAGGTTGTAGACTCAAAAACTGATTATAAACTAGTTCTCAGTATATAGATACAAGATCGGTGAAAGTTGTGGCAGCACTTTAGCTGATAGCTCTTTTGGGAGCAAGAGTGTATAGTTTAAATTGTATTTGTTGAGATGTTAGATACTAAAAGTTTCAGATATAAGTCATTATTAAACTGGGATAGAAAGTGCAAGCTATGTTATTGAAATAATATCTAGAGTTACGGTTTATTGCGTTGAGATTAATGGGGTCTAAACACAATGGTTCGTAGGCAAAATTATTAAAAAAATAATAATTAACGAACTCAGTTGAATAGCTCAGTTATTTTAAATGTGAAAATTCTATATAGGTTCGCGGATAATATGTTTTGTCCTCCGTAGTAACCACCAAATTCAGACTAAAAATCAATTTCGAAATTATACGTACACCTAAGATGGTAAATTAGGTGTTGAAAGTTTAATATATGGTATGGTTCATCACTTATGAAGGAGTTTATAGGAAATAGTTTTATGTATTAGTACGTACTTACTGTATTACGGGCATGATGATGGTATATTACTCTCACAGTAATCGGTATACCTTGTTATGTATAGTATGTCTTATAAAATATAAATTGAATTTCACTCTCAATAATGTACCTTCAGAATATCTCTCTGCATGACCTTAGGTAGACTGGTAAAAAATGAGTGCATAATGTTTAATAAATAAAATAAACAAAAAGGCACGGACGGGATATAGTTTTTATTACCAATTATCCCCCACCGGCTGACATCAAAGGCCCTCTCCGATAACTTTAGTAAGCCTAAAAGCTGTAGGATATTTATCGACTAATTATGAGAGATACTACGAATGTGTAGCTGTTGGAGTTACTCTTTCATTGAAAAGGAATTAACGAATGCGGTGCAATACTGTGTCATACTTTTTTGGATTAATTACGAAGTTCTATCGACTTTTCTTTCATAAAAAGTGAGTACCTTTTTATGAAAGAAATGCTCACTGACTTCTTTTTTCATTAAACAAATGTCATTGATAATTTAAAAAATATATTGTCATTTATCACTAAAACCTGCGTATTATTCCAAAAACACGAAATACAGACAACCCGATGCCGTAGGCGTATTCGAAAATGAAATATCACCAATGTAATCACATTTCGCGGGGAGTTTCCGAACTCCGCGTACATTATACACAGGGAGCAGTTAACTCCGAATTTATTTGCGTTTAATGGCCGTTCTGTACCGCAGCATCTTATAAACACATCAAGCTAATCTGACTAACAGATCTTGAGTCTTCATTAATTTCACACCGATTTGTCTAACCGCACAATCAGGAATTCAACAACAAATCTTGAGTTATAGCAATTACCATGTAAATTTGGGAAGTTCGCGAAATAATTTACCGCGGTGTAGTCGTAGGATTCAAAACAATTTATATGTTAATTCTGTAGATATGGACTGGTTTGCACACCAGTGAATCAGTTCTGAATACTCTAGAATGCTCTTTGACTATAGACTGAAGACAGGAGCACGGTGTCAATAGTTGGGAACGTCTACTTTATACCTACTCGTAATATCAACTTAACGAGAGATTTCTTAATTTTTTTTTATAAGGATACTAGTGGGTACTAGCAACAACCAACCTACCTACATTTTTTTTTATACTACGTAGGTGGCAGACAAGCACACGGCCCACCTGATGGAAAGCGGCCACCGTGGCCTATGAACGTGTGCAACACTAAGGGTGTCACACACGCGCTGCCCACCCTGAAGGGAAAGGGGGAGAGCTGGGAAGGGGTGGGGAGGCTAGGAAGGGGAGGGGATTATATTAAGACTGTTTCAAACAAGTTGTTAACATTTTTTTTTCTTTTAACTATTTACCAGACGCCGAAGGCGAACACGCAGTGACCATGTCACCCCGTAAACAAGTTTTTTTTTTGGTTTGTTGGTGAATCCAGAGATTCACCCAGACTGCCGCAAATGTCCGTGGGTGTAAACAAGTTTTAAAGCACATTTGCGTTCACACTGAAGTTTATGACATATTGTAACATGTCAAATACATGTTTTGCCGTCGAACCTTGTCAAGTCAAAGTCCCGAACATTGATGTATAAGAGGGGGGATGGGCCCTACCTACAAAACGCTGTGTCCTACCTATGTTCCATTTTTATGAATGGACGTTTTACTACGTTAGTGCTGTGCCTTCTACTATCGCAGAAGTGGTCGATTTACGTATACTAATACGATTGGGTTTACTTATCTTTTAACGTGTATTAACTTAACAAGACCGGTAACATGCTACACTCATGAGATAATATTATAATTCTTATTTTTATTATAATTTATAGATTTCTTACTATTCCAAATTACTTTTATTTTTTAATGAATCATACACATAAACACAACAAAACACAACCGGAACCGAGATAAATGCAATATTCTCTTGCACTTCATGCATTTGCACTACTTACTAAGAAGTCATGCCGTCACTCACACAAAAACCGTTTTCTAGCTGCTCGTTTCAATTTTCGAAATCAAATATCTTCAAAACTACATATTTGTGTTAAGAAAATTCACTTTAGCAATTCTTTATAATCATTATGGATATTAAATTTCAAATAAGCAGTCATCGGCCCATCGTTCGTCGATAAATCTTTTTCTTGAAGTACGTCACTAGTATGCTAGTTGTAGTAAAAGACTAGAAAAAATTATGAATGACGGGGCGCAAAGCATTCATAGATTTTGGTGACCTTGGTACGCTGTCCTTCCTTATAATAGTGCGTTAGAGCCGCCCTGTGGTCCCGAATGAAAACACAATTGACAGCCAGCGCACGATTGACATTGGCAGAATTATCGACATCGACATTACACGCCATACTATTAAAAATAAAAATACAAGTCAAAGTGAGATAATTTCCAAGAAACATCAGTCAATGTGATACTATCAAAAGCATATTAACTAACGCTAGGGAACTTCGCCAACTCTCGAGATTGTGGGTAAATCGATGAGTGAGAAATTTCGAATTTAATCGATTCAGATTCAGCGAGTTCTCGATTACATAGCTTTTGCCGATTTGAATTCGATTAAATTCCGTAAAGTATATCCGTGTGAGCTCTATCAATGTACTTCAGTAAAGTATTTTCAATTATCAACACAATTTTGACTAGGGATAGAAATTGACGAGTTTACTCGCTAAAATCTCGTAGAACAGGAGCTTGTGAACACTAAACCTATATCATTTCATAAAGGTTAATTTTTTATGTCTTACTTCCGAACTGTTTTGTTGCTTAGTTGACCAAAGTACTAATACATAAGTTATGATAAATCATAACTTTTTAATTAGTTATTTATATGCATTTATAGGAAGTATATTCATATACATAATATGACAGCCTCTGTGGCGTGGCGGTAGTGAACGCGACAGCTACGCAGTATGCGCGGGTTCGATCCCCGCTCAGTGCAAATATTAATATGCATTAATATGGCTATTTGCACTGGTCTGGTCTGGTCGTGCCTCTGAGAGCACGTTTAGCCGTCGGTCCCGGTTGCCATACGAACATTAAGTAGTCCTTACGGGTAGTTAGAGCATTAAAAAATCCAACAACGAGTCTATACTCCGATGGCAGTCGCATCCTAGATAGACTAGAAAGCTGACCCCTACTGAGTTGGTAAAAGCTTCACATAATGAAGATGATTTATATAAATATCTAATCTGTACGAGCCATCGATTTGGGTAAGATTTCAGACATACGCCCCTATTGTAGAGAGGGGGAGGGAGGGTACTTATCTAGTGTAGTAGGTACATCTTTTATATTTGTACGTTAGAATGACGTTCAACGTCTCTTGGACTATTTACGAATCGATATGTTAGGTACCCATATAACCAGTGTTCTAGATAATCTATTGTACGGATCTGTAGGTAAATGGCTTGAAAATGTTCATGTACCGATTTAGCTCATTTTCCCTGGCACCGAACCGATATCCTGTTATTGAATATTGCTTCACTCAAATGTTTTGACACCATTTACGGCGGTATGAACTCTGATATGATTTTATTTGGCTTCCATGTTTACCTCTATAGATAGTTTTAGTTTAAGGTTTGTTTGTTATGTTGTGTTATTTATATAAAGCTATTATTACCGTATCGTACCGCGGTAGCCTAGTGGTATGCTGAGACGAGGTCTTGGGTTTGATCCCAGGTTACCATGGCACACACCAATGACTTTTCGATGCTTTTCAAAGTTATGTGTGTATTTACAGCAGGTTTATAAGTGCCCGATTAGTGGCAATAGGCTCGCCACCTATTACATTGGGACCTAAACATTAAAAAAAAAATCTCTGCCTACCCCTTCGGGGATAAAGGCGTGAGTTTATAAAAAATAAAATATTATTACTATGTTATTTACTTGCTCACGATGGCCATCAGGGTCATCACGGGGTACCGTACGATATCCTTCGACGCGGCGAGTCTCCTCACCGGATCGATACCAAGGATCCTGGATGCAAGAGCCTTTTGGGTGCTATATCGGTATCGAAGGGAGGCGCGGGAGCAGGGACTGAACCCGAGCCTGGTGGGCTCCGGGCCGTGAAGTTCCAGCTCCACGGGGACACGGTAGCCGAGTGGGAAAAACGACTTGGGCAATCACGCGCAGGGCACGCTGTAGTAGCGGCGGTGAGACCCGTCATGGGGGACTGGCTAGAGAGGCCACACGGTAGTTTCTCGTACCGGCTGAGGCAGGTGATCACAGGGTACGGGTGCTTCCGGGATTACCTGCGTCGGATATGCGCGAAAAGGAGGAGGCGGAATGGGTTCGGGGGAAAATCCGGGCCCGCACTGACCGCGATGAGCTGAGGCGACTCGGAAGACGGAGGTCGCAGAATGACCTCCGTCCCTCAGGACCGCAAGCCTGGGGGTGACGGGTGAAGCCGCCTATCACCCTAGCAGACTATTGTTCGCGGCTGTGCGTGACGTCGGTTTATGTAACCAAATATAGTCTATTTCCTTTCACAAGTACCCGTATAACTACATTAAAATCGGTACAGTGCACAGTGGTTCAGTACGATTTAGTATGGATTAATATATGTTACATTCAAATGAAAGAAAGAAACTAAAACGCACTTTCGATGGTAGGTGATTGGGATGATTGCACAAATTATGACACCATTTGAATGCATTTAATGATCGGTGGGTTTTTAAGTTC
The DNA here is from genome assembly GCA_963691645.1 of Pelosia muscerda. NCBI lineage: Eukaryota > Metazoa > Arthropoda > Insecta > Lepidoptera > Erebidae > Pelosia > Pelosia muscerda. Next base: position 3,315,868 of record OY829104.1, read on the forward strand.
TTAAGAATACCTATATTGAATGTAAGGCTCTCGATGATTGAAGTCCCCTCGAGGTCTTCTTCAGGCTCTGCTATCAGCATAACAGATTTTCAATTATTATTTTTCTCAAAAGCTGTTAAATTAATTAACATCTCGTTTGAAGGGTCCCTGGGTGCCGTGAATCTTAAAAAGGTCTACCCAAAGCATAATTTTAATTTCCTATAAAGCCCACTTTCAATTTCAAACGAGCTCTCAATTTTTATCGATGTTTTGAGGGTCCGAGGGGAATTTGACGTGCCCATAACCACCGAAAGGTAAATAATAAAGGAATAACGCATTTGAACATTTTTATTTTTAAAAGAATAAACGAGTTTTAAAACTTTTTAATTGCATACACTGACTATTTTCTGAGTTAGCATGTTTTTAAAGTGCTTTATTTTACTACAGTCTACATGAAAATTTCTAGTTGGTAGTATTTAATAATGTGTAAAAACTGTAGCTTGTTCTTAATATCTGAAACAATTTTTTTTATTAGGTATGGCTATAAGAATTATATTACATTATAATAATATGTGGTTCATTTCGAGCAATATTTCTATTATTATCATATCATATCATGATATTTCTATTGCTAGCAATTTTAGCTGGCAGGATGAGAACAGTGTCGGACTGACGCAGACTGGCCATAGGTATTAGTCGTGGTGGAATACCTGTATCCTGATATATATTAGCTCATTAGCTAGTACATACATGTATACGATGATTCATACTTTGAAATGCAAATATGGCAGTTGAAATGAGGAGAGCCAGTGTTGCGGCCCGTCCGACCCTCAATAGTGAGAGGTAAGATTGACATAAAAAGAATATAAAGCAACTTTTGTCTGAGAACACTCTTCTTTTTAATCGAGCGATCAGTCGATCGATCGATTGGCAAGTAGGGTAGTCAGAGCATTGGAAAAATTTTGCCCGGTCAATGGGAAGGCACATTTGTCTCCTGTACTGACGGCATAGAAACTATCTTAGTCTTCACTTCTTCTCCCCCTCCCCATTCAAGAGAGTGTTGCAAACGTCCATAGGCCACGGTAACCACTTTTCATCAGGTGACCTGTCTGCCACCTAAGCATTATAAAAAATAAAAATAAGATAATACGAAATCGTTTAGATTTTATACTTACTCCAATAAAAGTAGGTAGAGACATTTCATTGAAAGGTCCAGCTTTGAACACTAACCGCTTCATCGTAGTTGAGCCTAGAAGAGCTATATCGCGTTGTATCTTCTTGTTAGACGATGGCCAATCACTTTCAAAGGTACTGTAGCTTGTATAGGTGCTCTAAAATGTTATTAAACACATGAAACATAAAGATTCTTTGTAGTAACGTACACACAACAAAAGAATAAGGGATACAGGCCACACTACTAAAAGATTAACATGTGCGCGTCTCCCTAAAGGCATAAGTATTAGTGTTTTACGCTTAGGTACGTATATTTTTTGCAGTGTGTACTCGTGAACAGAAATGGTCTTCTTACCTCCACAGTAACTTCGTTACTGTACCAGTAAAAGATTAACAGCTGGATCAAACAAGCAACCACGAATAAACAACTGGATACAAGTGTTGGCAAATCGTCTTGTATCTGTAAGTAAATAATTGTAACGTACCACTTTGTATGAGTCTCTTACTGCCTGGAATGCCCAAGATCATAAGTGATCCTAAGTGAAGGAGGAAAAGTTGGAAGGTGGATCCAGGCGTTCCGGGCTGAATACCTCGGATGCAATCGAGATAAAACATTGTGATGATGATAAAGAGTCTCTACATGATGTCCCACCGACCTCACCTACAGGTACCTTCAGAATGAATGATAAGGCCCTGGACTAAATTATACAGGAGTAGGAGTGTGGATCTGATAGTGCAAGTTTTGGAAGTAACTGAAATTGGCGTTACAATGATGTTGAGAACTCTCCTAGAGATTATCCATGCATTTTCTTTGTGCAAAGTTACTAAGCAGGTACTTACACCGACAAAAGCGCAACTTTTAAATTAAGAAAGAGAAGGTTGGAGAGAATATTTTTTATTTAGGATATAAAGGAAGGATGCACTTTTACCGCAATACTGTTGTAGTCCTCAGGAAACGTATAACATCGCCATCAATGCACTATAACTCAACGAATAATAGCAGCTACAATTCTCTGTTCTCTTACCCAAATACAACAGAAAAACTCGTTTAGAATAATTACGGAAAAGTATCAGAAGTACTAGATACCGGCGGGTTTGCATGTAAGGTTTAATGACAGTGGAGGAAACTCGTGAACTAATGTAACAATATAGCAAAATGGCGAGTGGTTATTTTTGTCTACACCGGAGAGGGGAAAAGGGCGTGTATGTATTTCAGTAATTGAATAAATCTCACCTCAACTATTTCAATAATACAAACGCCCAAATTTACGGATATAACGATCAGGTAAATGAACATTACTGGCGATATCAGAGAATTGAACAAGTGATGATACCTGTAACATGAGAAAAATAAATGTATTAAGTAAACTGTAACTTGTTAAAAGTTATTCAACACATAAGTAAACTATAACTTGTTAAAAGTTATTCAACACGTATCAATTTCGTACCTGACCAAAGTAACATGAAAATGATGACATTTGGCAATATTTTCATGACTCTTCAACGAGTTTGCAACGTCTATTGCCCTTCTGCAGTTTAATTGACAAATCTTCAGTTGTCCCGCAAAGAATATCATTATAGAAACCACTAGAGTATCCCATCCTACCACATAGGCACTGACAACGTGCCCCAACACTGTCTGAATCAACATTGACACATAATATCCGGGAGGTTCTCTACCAAAGGGTGTGTATCCATCAAAGATATATAAATAGACGCTTGTTCCATTAACTTTTATTTGATTTTTCTGATAAGGCTCCGTAAAAATACTGAAATTGGAGAAGAACGCAAGAGCCCAGAAAAAGTACGAAACTCTTCGGTTCCTTTTAATGTAATTCATCATGATTTCATTCTGGATTTTATCGTCATCGGATAACTGGGTTTGTTCTGTCGACGACACGTATTTAATAAGATTCTGCCATTTATCGAAGAACTTTTGAAAGAAACAAGACTTGACGATCCCCATATGGAAAGGGGCGTACTGCAAAATCAATTTCAAGGATGCGGCATTGAAGTTAATGCAGCATTTGATGTATTGGCTGAAGAAAAATGTAATCGTGAAGTAAAAGATAAGTTGTTTGAATTTGCCGACAGGAGAATTTAGATCTGAGCGCCAAAGTCCAATGCTTCGAAGCAATTTCAGGTGAGGTCCGACTGAGGGATGAGCAGGATCTTCTAGAAACCTCAAAATATAATTAACAGAACATATTTTAGGGAACATTTTGTCGTCTATTCGTACTGAATTACGTTGATAGAATGTTACTAAAATGTTTTAGAATAGTTAAGTGCTATGCAATTGTTACGCGTATTTAATATCGAATAATAACAGGTTGCGACTGTCGTTTAGATTTCTTATTAATAATTCACGGTAACGATATCTAATTCTACGTTACTTAATTTCTATGTTTGACACAGGGATAGCGAATAATATTTCGTCTGAGACATGTTATTTAGGAGTTACTTTATATTTATTATTATTCTTTTCTTTCTTTTTTGATTAAGATAGAAAGCTTCATTACATGAATTACAAGTCTGGATTTAATAAGCACTTACACTTAATAGGATTTTACAGATAGTTTTGAAAAACATAAAACATAGGTAAAAATATCCGGGGACTAAATCGGGACACCGTGGTCCTCACACCCGAAGGGGGTCATCTCGTAGAGATAGGCTTAGGTCAGCCGGGGTGCGAGGGTTATGTTACCTACTATCTCACGTCCAGCAACCGAAGACCCGAAGACGGCGTGCCGTTTAATCCGTTCAAGACCGACATAACCACTCTCACCAGCTCCGGTGGAGATCTGCACACGAAAAAAAAATAGGTAAAAATCGTCATCCATACAACCATCATCGCCCCAAAGATGGTTGTATAGGAGAATTTTGAATTTCAGTCGTGGCTTCGTGGCTTAGCGGTCAGAGCGTTCCCCCTGTAAGGGAAAGATTGCGTGTCTGAATCCCGTGGAATTCACTTCTTCCCCCTCCGAACTCCGACTAGGATCTCCGAACTAAATTTGATTTGAACAGTCAGCATACTACTTGCTTTAGAACATTTTAAGTACGTAGTGTATGTATTACATAATCGCCTCCACCGATTTTGGCAGAGGTGGTATTCGTGGAGATTATGTGCACGATAAAAGAAAAAAAAAGGTATTCTATTGCCAATGATTTTCTACCGTCAACATAGGTATCTCTATAAATCATCATATCATATCATCAAGTAAGTAATCATAACTACATTGGCCTCATCATCCTCATCCTCATTATCCCATATTTATTTGGGGTCGTTTTAACATGTGTTTTTTTCCACCATAGTAAGTCCGATGAACAGTTAAAGTCCTTATATCATAAAATATAATTAGGCGTTACATGACGGAAATCCGCTTAACAAAATATATAGGGGAAGGGAGGGGAACCCACGGTTTAACTAAACGATAAACCATAGCAATAGCGAAATATAACAAACTAATTGTCATAGAAAGGAATACCAAACCACACCCCTGAAAGCAAGTAAAAAGACTTCTTATCCTAGTGGAGATGTTTTCGTATGTGCAATACGTGCCATACCTACCTAAGTTATATTATAAGGTAAATGTACCATATTACGTAAGTGTACGAAATTCCGTAAGTTTTCGGTTCAGGCCTAAAAATAAGAAAACTTCTAATTGTATCAAAAAGTTCTAAAATTATCTATTAAGTATGTACAATAGAGCGTCAATTTCACACGTTAAAAAGAATTGTAACCATCATCGTCGGCTCAGTTGTCACGTCTCCCTCGGTCCGTCTGCGCCAAACCGCCATAAAGGTAGTGTGTGTGTTGCGTACGCGTAAGCTACCGCGCGGATTTTCATAAGGATATTGCGAGTGATATGTAAGTATTTTCATAACTAAGTAATGTAATTATTTTTAAGGGTTTTAACACAAACTGATTGATTACCGGTTCAAGTTACTTCATTTAGTTTTTAGCGAGTTAATTGAAATTTTCTGATTGCCGGAATTACCTACACCAAAAACCAACCGTGTCCATTATTACGTAACAATTACGGAATAGAGGAAAGGAAGGTGATTTTGTTTTTTGTAATTTGCCAGGAACGAGATGAGATAAGTAAACAAAAAAAGCTGTTACAGGTCTAATATATAACATACTTTCTTGGAATCAAATTACGTATTACGATTTTATTTCTCTATGTTATGAAATACGTGTGTAAAGAGAAAACATTTTTTTACTTTAAACAGATTCGTCACAAAGAACATCGGTACAAAATCATTAATTTGTTTAATTTAATATTACCTTCACTGTTTTTGGCTGTGTCTCTCATTACGGTAGATATAGATAAGTACCTGAGGAGCTACTGCATTTTAATTTTTTTACAGGTCGAAATGTCAACCAAAAAGTACCTACTCCTACGAGGACCTCGCCAAAGCTTTAGAGGATATAAAAAATGGATCCATGACCATATATCGTGCATCTAAGGTAAGTAAGTACCTAAAAATTTAAATTTGAATATACTTTTTAAATATACCTACTGTTAATTATATATTTTTATTGTATTATTTAATTATACTGTTTTATAAAGTTACTATAAGTAATAAAGTTACTATAAGTACCTAAAAATTTGAATAAACTGTTTTCCTACACTTATAAAATAAAGTTGTTTTATTTAGAACACGTCACATTAAATGTATGCTTCATATTTCATGTAATCCTGCAGAAAAACGGCATTTTTCTGCATATGCCGGAATTACCAGCACCCATTTACGGAATTACCTGGAGAGTCAAATTTTATACCGTAATAACGGACATTTACTAGGTCCAGAAAAATTACGATTACTTTTATAAAATAGTTTAAATATAGTAGTGTTACATAACAATCTCTTCTCTGAAAACCTCTTTTTACGAATAAACTAACTTCAATTCGCTAATTTTTCCTGCTTTACTAGAAATTGCTAGGAAAGACAAAAATGCCTTAGTACTCCGGAATTACGTACATTTACCTTAATATGATTCGTTCCGCGGCATATTTTGAAATTAAACGATTATTTATAATAAATATACAACGAAGTATTCAGAGAAGATAGTGTAGGTAAGTACCTAAGCTGAAACTATGACGAAATAAACAGTTATCGAGTAAACGGGAACAATGAAAGTGCTCCTATTTCCGAAGTTTTAGTAAGAATCCCGGTGGAATGTTAAGCCTGTCGTTATGTCCAGATAAGATCGCTGGCGGAAATTAAAAGGAAATTGTATTTGTTTCTTATACAGCGACATTGTTACAATAAAGACGATATTCTTGGAGAAGCGGTGGCGCTCTGTATAAATACATGTTAATTTTCTATTACAAATTATTGTCAGCTTTTTGATCGAAGTAGGATGTAATTAAATATACCTAAACTAGAGCGGAGAATAATGATGATTTGGTGCCACTGTTTAGTCCATCCATAACATATCGGGGATAAAAATGGAAATGATATTAAAAATACTTAATTCGTTCACATAATAAGTACCTATTTCCCATTGTGTGGGTCAAAAGTGTCGCGTTGGGCGCAGTTAGTGCAGAAGCAAGGTAACGAAATATACTTACCTAGATAAAAATAAATTTTCCATCAGATAGGCCAGGTCTAGTGCTTGTGTGCCACCTAAGTGGTATAAAAACGTATCCTAACATACCTATCTTAAGAAGTCCCAGAAGTTCAGAGTTGAAATCACTACACTACTTTATAATAATCTATGGTTGAAATACAGAACTTGCATCAAAATCAATTTAACGTCGTTTTACATAACGTAACCAAAAATACTACATCGATTGTGCGAAATTGAAATTGATATTAAGTATACATAGTTATCATATATTATCATTGATTCTTTGTTTAGTTTGTACTTACAAGTATATTTTTAAAATTCTATGTTTTAATTTTTTACCATTATTGAATAACTAAACGTAAAATATGACGCTGACGCGCAACAGAAAGACGCGTCAGGCGGTGTCAACGCAAAACTCGCCGAAAGAATGCATGTGTCAATTTCAATTTGAAATTTGACTGTTACGTTACGCGGTTACGCTGAATTTGAAAGTGCTTCCACTGTTTTTAGAAACATATTTGTGCAATTGAGTTAATTAAGAAGACTTGTGACTAATGTGAATTTATTGATACAAGAAACCGTTAAACCGTTTATGTGTTGTGTGTGTTTGTCATTCCGACACCTCAGAGTTCAGCCGTTCTATGAAAACGAAGTAGTTAACTTTTGATCATGGTGCGAATAGAGAAAGGGCCAGCCCCTGGTAGACCAAAGACGGCTGCACCATCGAAGAGTGGATCAACACAAAACATGACGGCGAATATTAAAGTTGTTGTTAGAGTGCGACCACTAAATGAAAGGGAAATGGAGCAAAACAATCGGATTGTTGTCGACGTAGTTGACGAGGAGATGCTGGTGTTTGATCCAAAGGAGGAAATTCGCCCATTTTACTACCAAGGAGTCCAACAACCGAATAAAAACTTTTTAAAGCGCGCCAACAAAGAACTTAAGTTTGTTTTTGACAATGTTTGTGGCCAGAATGCTTGCAATAAAGATGTCTTTGAGATTACTACAAAAGATATATTGGCTTCATTGATGGAAGGGTACAATTGTTCTGTGTTTGCATACGGAGCTACTGGGGCAGGGAAAACATATACTATGATTGGGAACAATGAACATCCTGGTATCACATACTTGACCATGGAGCACCTATTTTATATTTTAAACTGTGAAAAAGATAGGGAGTTTGATATTGCCGTTTCATATATTGAAGTAAGTGTAGTTACTTTAAATTGTTTTGAGGAAATCTTACAAATGTTGATATAAATTTTAGAAGTACTTATTTGTTAGAAATATGTTTATTCTTGTACTTCTCATAGGTTAAGCATAACTTCAGCTAAACTTTATTTGAACTTCATAAAATGTTTCATAAAATATCATTGTGTGGGTAGTGACATAACATAAAATTTATTATTTGTGGTATTATTATGTGTTTATTTGGCTTTTAACTCGAGAGTCTCTTAGACCCTGAGGTGAAAACTTCTGAAGCGAACAAGACTAACGCGAGGATGATGATGAGGATGATTTGTGACATAATTAGTATGGTAATGATGACTTTAAAAATAATGGTAAATATATATTAGTCATAGAAATCTTAATAGGCAGTACTATGAAATTCAAACTTTTATCGAGATTGATTCAGCCATTCTGGTGTGATTGAGTGCCATACATCATCTCGACTTTCATAAGAATTTTTTTTGCTAAAATTAAACTTGTATTTTTATATTGTTATTTGTTAAGATACTAATACAATATAAGTTGTGAAGTAAATTGAAGAAACAATCAAATAATTATATTTTATTATTTATCTGCTATTTTCAGGTATACAATGAAAATGTTTACGATTTACTAAAACCATCAAGCACTCCTTTGCAACTACGTGAAGACTCTAAATATGGAGTGATGGTTGCTGGCCTGACCCTAAATAAAATTAAAACTGCAAGGGAATTACTCAATATGCTGGAGGATGGCAACAAAAACAGGACACAACACCCAACTGATGCTAATGCTGAAAGTTCTAGGAGTCATGCAGTGTTTCAGGTAATATTTTAGCCAACCATAACGTAAATAATGATAAATCTTTTCACACCAGCCGACTTAACTAAAGCCGCGGTAGAATAGTGGTATGGGTAATGGACTGCTGAGACGAGGTCTCTGGTACGATCACAGGTTTTACCATGGCACACACCAATGACTTTTTGATGCTTTTAGAAGTTAAGTGTGTATTTATCACAGGTTTATAAGTGCCCGGTAAATGGCAATAGGCTTGCCACCTATTACATTGGGACCTAAACATAAACTGGCGAAATGTGGGTGCTAGCACCTCTGCCTACCCCTTCGGGGATACAGGTGTGAGTTTATGTTATGTTATGTTATGTAAACTTAAAATATTGTCATGAAGAATAATACTCCAGTACACTTGAAAGTTTAGCACAGAATGTTATGTGAAAGTATTTGGGCTTTTATGATGAGAAAATAAGAATATAGAGACTTATAAAACTTTTATCAATCAATTTGCCATCGCATTCTGTTGTTGGACACAGGCCTATCCCAATGTTGGGAGGTTTTGGCTTACTGATTCCACTGTGGCTAGACGGGTTGGTACAGGGTTACTTCTCTGATTTTCTTCTCTCGCAGTGATGTCGCCTGAGTATATTTCTGTTAGTCGTCTCTTAGTTGTTATGAAATTTATAATAGTGAAATAATAACACCTACAAATAATCAACTTAATATTTTTATCGTCTATTAGCTGACCCGCGCAACTTCGTCTGCGCCACCCCGTTTTTGCAACATTTTTCACTTCTGCTCTGAACCTTACTTTTTAATAACTCTATCTATTAAAAAAACCGCATCTAAGCATACAAAAGGACATAGGGATATAGAGACAGAGAACGCGACTTTGTTTAATACTATGTAGTGATTTGTCTTGCAAGACCCAAGAGGAACAGAAGATATATTCGTCTTCACATAGAACATTTTAAATGTATAATTCTTCCCGCTCTAGGTGTACGTTACAATGCGTTACAAGACTTCGAATCAGTTCCGTATAGTGAAACTATCAATGATAGACTTAGCAGGCAGCGAGCGTGCAAGTGCTACGGGCTGCGTTGGAGAACGCTTCAAGGAAGGAGCCAATATTAATAGGAGCTTGTTATCTCTTGGAAACTGTATCAACAAGCTTGCTGATGGCAGCAGCTACATACCATACAGGTACTATTATATTTATTTACTATTGCTGACCCGCGCAACGTCGTCTGCGTCACCACGTTTTTGCAACATTTTTCATTCCTGCTCCGCACCCGTTGGTCGTAGCATGATGTTATATACATAGAAACCTTCCGCTTTAACCATTCTATCTATTAAAACAAACCGCATTAAAATCCGTTTTAAATATTTAAGCATACAAAGGGACATAGGGACAGAGAACGCGACTTTATTTTATACTATGTACTATCACGTGATTATATTTGATTGTGTTATCATCATTTTTTCCCTTTTTATTTAAAACTGTTAGTTGTGTTGTACACTATCCTTTCATTTCCCTTGTTTTGATACATACCAAGGTTGCTTGGAAGAAATCACTATAAGCTATACGGCCACCCATTGTACATGAAATATAAGTTAATGCTTACTACTTAACTTAACTAACGTGTTACTACTTATTTAAAAGAATATCTTATCTTATTGCTCATTTTGATATGCATAGTTACAGGTGAAACTAAAAAAAGACCAAAAGCGAGTCGATTTCGCTCACTTAGTTCCTTACCATTAGTAACCTACAGCCTATTGACTATTTTGTGTACTTAAACATTAGCAAAACTCCATTATCTGTCTGAACAACTGACATATCTTAGGAATATGGTTCCTATAGTTTTTATCGTACGTAATTTTAAAAATGTATTGTAAAGCACGGGCGCGGCAATTTTACAATCCGTAAATAATCATATTTTAACTTTTTATTTTACCCTCTTAGTAGTGGAATTTTGAGAAATCGGATACATGTATAACTTTATTTGTAACCAGAGAGAGAATCCTAACTACTTTACTATCTTCGTCGCCGTTTTTTACCATCTTAGTAATGACATTTTAGAAAACACTGGTACACATTGATTTGTACAATATTTTTAAACGACGCAACGAATGTTTAATTAAAGTGTATACAGTTTTGTCTCGTATTTTAGCCCTCTAGAAACCCGTACTAAACGCCCTACGTAAATGTAAAATATCGCCCTACTGTACTCCATCGGGAACCAACACGGCAACTGGTGACCTTGTGTTTATTTCCCTAGTACCTACTAATGGGATAAATCAGAACCATTTGTACCATCAATGGTACAGTCTAATGGTACTGGTGGTCCGGCGGGGCAGATTCTCCCCTAAGAGTTCTAGCTGCTACGATGGATCTTTCACGGTGCAAGCTGTGCGTCTCTGGAACTCCTTGCCTCACTCCATTCGTAGTAGTAATACTCTTGATATCTTCAGGAGAAGAAATAAAGATCATCTCCTTTCACAATAATATTGTAGTCAATATATTTATTTATCTAGGTAGGTATATATACGTTTAAGCCTATCTATATGTGTGATATATATGTATGTGTGTAGGTATATTTTATATGTATGGGTCGTATGTATGTATGTATGTATGTATGTATGTATATGTCTATATATATGCAGGTACCTGTTTAGGTACATTTTTATGATCTTGTGTTTTTATCTTTGATGTATACTTCAGACTGCTTTCATTACGATACATACTCCTCTGAAACTCAAAGGTTTGCTGGTAGAGAACTCATTGTGAGTTAAGCTCGCCTTTGTACATGATTCTTGCAAATGTATGTAAATAATCTCTGTACTTTGTGTGTGCAATAAAGAATTAAGAAAATTAAGAAAAGAGAATAGAGCCTTGTTTCTGCTAGCCTCTTCCGTACAAATCTTATTTTGAGTTTCTGTCAATGCATTGACAATGTCAATGTATTAGATGTCAACGTTCTTGTAATAATTATATATTTTCGCAATGAAAATCTTTCGAGGAACTCACAGATCGTACTGGTACTATTATAACTTACCTCAGAGGTAAGGTACACGGCAACTATATTAATCAATCAATTAGCTTATTGCAGCCTGTTGAAGGACATAGGCTTCTCCTGATCCTCCGCTTTCCGTATGCACTCTACTCCAGATACATTTTTTTGGTTGTGAGTTCACCTGGCCACGAGTTGTCCACCTTCCGTTGGCCTTCTCGCGATATGGTGGTAGTCTGGTCTCTAGGACTCGTTTGCTCCAACTACCATCGGTTCTTCGATAGACTAGCTATCTAGCCCCTTCATATTGCTTCTTTTGCGAGCTATGTCAGTAACTTGAGGTCTGGTCTGATAACCTCATTATGAAAATTTATGGAATTTCGCTACATTACTACCTAGTTAGCTATAGAATTTATCTATAAAATTTTACTTTATTAATAACACTGACCGTAATCAGTTGGAAATCATATAAAACCGCCTGAATTTTGCAATCTAAAATATCATTTCTTTTGATTTTTCACGTCAATATTTTTTTTTAGAGATTCCAAACTGACAAGACTTCTAAAAGACAGTCTTGGTGGGAACTGCAAGACAGTTATGATTGCCAATGTGTCCCCCTCTAGTATGAGTTACGATGACACATATAATACTTTGAAATATGCTGCAAGAGCTAACAAGATACAGCTTAGTATAAAGAAGAATATTGTTGATGGCCATATGGGACCTGCACAGTATGTGAAGATTACCCAGGAGCTCAAGAAAAAGATTAAGGAATTGGAGGCAAAATTGTCACTTTCGAGTGTCAAGGCTGTATCCAAGGAACCAGATCCGGCCAAGGAGAATGGTATGTAGATTTTGTCACACATCTAATACATGATGCATAATTTCTATTTTTTCTGGTTACATTTTAATATAGTCCTTTTCTCTAAATGTCCTTTATCATAATGTACTTTTCTCGAATTGTCCTTTCTCATAAAGTCTTTTTCTCAAAATGTCCCTTCTCAAAATATACACTACAGGATTACAGTTTTTATACTAACGCAACGTTAGCAACGCAAATTAAAATATCATCATTATAGTTATCAACTTATTTGAAACATAATATAGAATAAGGAATGAGTAGGTTAGAGAAAGTTTGAAAGTGGCCCTAGTAAATGAACAGTTGAGAAGTGAATGACTGTCGCGGTATGGACATGCTATGAGAAGAGATGATAGTAATATTGAATGAAAAAAGGTCCAAAGTATGAATGAGGTCGGCCCAGAAAAAGATAAATGGATCGTGTGATATGGCAAAAAAGGGAGTGACTGAGGCAATGACATCCGATAGGGCAGAGAGATGATGCGTAGTATCTCTTTGTCGATGCGGGAGAGGGGTGAACAACGCGCGGGGGACGGCCCCGCGCGACCCGAAGCAAGCGCCGACACTGACGCGCGCGCACCCGTCTTATTTTAAAAATTCAGAAAATCTTTTGTAACTGTGAAGATTAAAAAGTCATTGCTAAGAATCTGCATTTTTTTCTGCTTCAATACTCGTAAGTTGTAACGTCGACGCCGGTGCTTTTTTTTTTCTTTTATTTATACTACGTAGGTGGCAGACAAGCACACGGCCCACCTGATGGAAAGCGGCCACCGTGGCCTATGAACGTGTGCAACACTAAGGGTGTTACACACGCGCTGCCCACCCTGAAGGGAAAGGAGGAGAGCTGGGAAGGGGTGGGGAGGCTAGGAAGGGGAGGGGAAGGAGGGGTATAGTGAGCTCTGGCTACCCTACTTACCGGCGGGAACACAACACGATGGTTATTATGACCGCGGTCTTCTGTAGGGCGGAGGTACTTCCCCAGTTGGACAGCTCATTTCGGACGGGAGATACCGTCGTGTCCTACCTCCGTGAATGTATGTAAGCTATATGGTTGATATGTCGTCACAGCGAAGCAGGAGGTCCGGCGCCGCCTGCTGGAGGAGGAGGCGCGGCACGGCGCGCTGCAGGGCGCGCTGCTGGAGCTGATGTGCCGCCAGCGCGTGCTGTCGCTGCGACACGCGCTGCGCACGCGCGCCTTCTCGCACGTGGCCGAGCTCGCGCACCGCTCCTCCACCGACGCCGTGGACTCGGTCAGTACACCCGCACTCACCATATCTTTTTTTAAGGAATTTTATGACGTGTTAATAAGGACGTTCATGTCAAGTATATACAGTGAAAAAGGAAAAAAAGATTACTGGAAAATTTTAAATAAGTTTTTTTTACAAAATTTTAATGAACTCTTTACCAGATATTTAATGATTCTGTTATTACAATGACCTAGTCCAAAGTTTCGCTTGAAAGAAAACAAGTACAGAATTTTGTTGACCCATTTTATACCTATCCACCCCTGTAGCTTTCCAATGGTGATAGAATTTTTTGAATCGGCACAGTAGTTTTTGAGTTTCTTCAATACAAACATACACACACAAAACTACAAATTCCTCTTTATAATAATCTAGTGTAGAAGTGTAAGGAGGGGGTATAGTAAGCCTTCCTGGAGACCGAAATCTTTGCTCGGGCCCTCCGTGAGTAGCGGTACTGCCGTGAAAAAATTTACTACACCACGATGGCAACTCAAAGCAATGTCGTCAACTCGACAGAACAAGAAGTTTAGTGTAGATTCTTTTATATAGCAAACACTTGACGTAATTACTAAAGTAACTTTTTTTATTCACATAGATGACTACAGAGGAGATCCCTAGACAAGAACGTGCACAAGAGAACTATTTAAAACAGTCTGTTCTATTAGACTCCAAAGTCTTCACAGCATGGACGAAATGGGACGAGAGCCGAAAGAAATTGAACCTCCTTTGCGAACAGGCTCTTAACGACCATTCCGATCTTAGCTACTTCATTAAAAATATTCAACTGCAAAGCGATCTACGACACAGCAGATCTCTTGAGAGTTTAAAACAAAAAATTGTATCGATACAAAACGCAGAGATAGAAGCGTTCACTGAATACATGAGTGATATGCCTCGTATGCTCAAAAAGCTATATCTGACACTCAAAGGTTATGACAAAGTGCCACCAGCATTGACATCTGAATATCTAGAAGTAATGAAAAAGGCCAAATCCGCTAAAGGCATCACTTGGTCAGATAAAGAGAATGACACAGATGCACATTTCAAATTTATTACAACGTTAGACACATCGAAACCTAGCAGTACTCTTGATTGTACCATATCAAAATGCGATGGTAACATGACTGTTGACATTATTACTGACAGTGAAGATTTGACTGATGTAGAAAATATACCTGTAAAGTTATCGGCGAAAAAACGTAAAGGCACGCCTATAAAACTAGCGAACAACGAAACTATTATCATTAATGATTCATTTGAATTGTTAGACACGACAAGAAATTTGAATTCTGCGAAGAAAATCAAGAGAGAACATAACACAGCTACGGATGTTGAGAACTTCGGAATTGTAGATCCGAGTGACTTGAATTCTACTTTTGTATTGAATGATAAAATTGTTGACGTACAAAAACCTATCAAGGCTGAGGTGAAGGTAGAAAGCCAGCCTATCAAAAGAGGTCTCGTCGATAGGACCAACATCCTTCAGCAGAGGCCGGTGACGTTCGGAGATAAAGGTCAGTACATTAGTTTTGCTTATCAGAATTGTGTCAGGGCTGTATTTTATCGAAAATATTTGCGTAGGTTGAGGTTGTTATAGACATTTTGTAGGCTGACTATTTTTTATTTTTCTCATTGTATGCTATTGCGGACTAAGTGAAAGATATTTGGCTCCAGCTATTTATTGATTAATTGTACATTCTTAATGCTACTTTTTATATACTAATACTAGCTTATGTCTGCGGCTTCGCCCGCGAAGCTGTCGGTTGTCGCGACCTAAGCGCAACTTAAATTCGATATTACTAATCATAACTCTGGGGTCCAAGCCAAAATGCATTCGTTCCGAATCTACATTCGTCATCGCTTTGAAAATGTATGGGAGTGACGTTTGTTGTCGGAATCGGATCACATGACATTCCGACAGCAAATGTCACTCCCATACATTTTCAGAGCGACGACGAATGTAGATTCGGAACGAATGCATTTTGGCTTGGACCCCTTGTTCCACTTAACCGATTGCAATCAAAACAAACGTAAGATTTTAAGTTGGACTAAATCGTAAACCGCATTGAATTCCGTTCAGTAGCGTCCATCGCGGACAAAAATAACCTTTTCACCATTATACAGGGTGGAATTTTGTAATGCCACCTGAAGGGAAAGTACTCTTAATATTGCAGATAGAAAATTTTACTCAAAGGAAACATTCCTTTATTTTTGAAAAGAAACAAAACTGCATTTAACGATTTTTTTAAATTCGCTTGCCGCACCCGGTAATCGAACCGACTAAAATTTGTAAAAGTTGCACCCTGTACTTTTATTGCATAGATCGTTAGGGTCAATTATAAGGACGAAATCTCTCTAACAAACTTTGTAAATTAAATGAAAGGAAAACAATGAAATCTTAAATTAATAGTTCCATGGGTCAAGTTAAAGCACTTTTACTCAAAGATTCATCTATTTAATAATGTTATTAATAAATAATTATTATCACTGACGTATTTTATTCGTTAAAATGACAAATTACTATTGGTGGCATTGAGAGAGATATCGAGACCGACAGGCACCAACTCGGTTTGTACTGAAAATAATAGTAGAAAAATTTCAAGAATACGGGTAGTTCCAAGAAGCGACGGCAATTTCTTCAGCAATACTACTTTGATTTTGATCTAAATGTTTATATCGAGTAATTAATCAGTTAGTTTAATTTAGGATTTTATTAATAAGAAGTTAATTTAGGATTTCATAGTTTTCCTTCCATTTTATTTATTAAATATCCATTTTGTTAGAGAGATTTCATCCTTATAATTGCCCCTAACGATCTATGCAATAAAAGTACAGGGTGCAATTTTTACAGATTCTAGTCGGTTCGATTACCGGGTGCAGCAAGCAAATTTTTAAAAATCGTTGAATGCAGTTTTATTTCTTTTCAAAAATAAAGGAATGTTTCCTTTGAGTAAAATTTTCTATCTGCAGTATTAAGAGTACTTTCCCTTCAGGTGGCATTACAAAATTCCACCCTGTATATTCGATAGTATAGATGTCAATATAGGAGATTAAACTAATAGTTCTTTTGTCATGTACAGCTAAAATCGTGAAGCCCATAGTGGGTAGAGCGGTGCCGTTCCGTCGAGCGGTGGCGCCCGCCGCGCCCGCGCCCCGGGGCTTCGGCTTCGGCTCCAGCGTGCCGCGCGACGCGCAGAGGGGCGCGCCACAAGGTACGTACACACATACTCATATTATGTAGATATTGGTATACCCCCGTACATTGGTCAGGGAACATTGTTAACCCTTCGTTTTTAGCAAGGTTTAAAGTGGTGTCTGTGTATGTGATTTTACGGTTCAAATCGCGTATGAGCAGGGCCGTCTTTACCTAAGAATCAAAGAATCAAAGAATCAATCTCATTTATTCAATTTAGGCACATAAAGAGCACTTATGAATGTCAAAGTTTTACAATAATTATGTACCTACATTTGTCAAAAATATTATAATTCATAATAAATTAGGATACTTAGTAAATAAATCATTAGAAAATGATTCTTTCGCTGGTTCGGTAGTTAAATCTCCTGAGAAGAGACCAGCAAGAAACTCAGGTAGATTATCGTTATTCTTTTTAATATTTAGTTGTTTATTTATAATAACTGGGTGCAAGAGCAAGAGATTATTATGACCACGCATTTTTATCATCAAGATATTCGTCTACTTTATAATAGCTTTTTTTAATTAAAAATCTTTTCAATTCTATTTTAAACTTATCAAGTGGCAGGTCAGCCAAATCCTGAGGAATTTTATTATATATTTTTATACATTTGCCCACAAACGAATTACTGACTTTATGAAGCCTTAGTTTCGGTATCGCCAGTTTATTTTTATTTCGCGTATTCAAGTTGTGAAAGTCTGATTTTTTTTGGAAGAGGTCTAGGTTCTTCCTTACATATAAGGCGTTGTCGTAAATATATTGTGAGGCAACTGTTAAAATATTAATTTCTTTAAACAGTTCTTTCAGCGAGTCACGGGGTCCGAGGCAATAGATTGCTCGTATAGCTCGTTTCTGTAATATAAATATAGTTGCAATATCGGCAGCTGAGCCCCACAGCAGCAGACCATATGACATAACGCTATGAAAGTAACTGAAATAAACTAATCGTGCCGTTTTCTCGTCAGTTAGTGACCTTATCTTTCTAACCGCATAGGCAGCTGAGCTAAGTCTTCCTGCTAAGGCTGTGATATGAGAACCCCATTGTAGTTTATTATCTAGTGTGATGCCAAGAAAAACTGTGGTATTGACTATTTCCACAGTTTCATTATTCATTATAATGTTTGAGTCTATATGTCTTACATTTGGCATCGTAAATTTTACACATTTTGTTTTTTTGGCATTAAGTAGCAGGTTATTACTCGTGAACCAATGCAATATTACAGAAAGGGTATTATTCACATCGTCAAGTATTACTTTTTGTCTGTCAGTTTTAAAAATTAATGAAGTGTCATCAGCAAATAATACTATTTCACAAAGATTTTCAATGAAGTATGGAAGGTCGTTTACATATATCAGGAACAAAAGGGGTCCTAATATCGAGCCTTGGGGTACTCCCATGACTAGCGGGGCGCCAGAAGAATCGGTGCCATTAACGTTTACTTTTTGTACTCTGCCAGTGAGGTAAGACCTAAGTAAGCTAAGTGAGCTATTCGAGACACCATAATAATCTAACTTTAATAACAAGGTCTCATGATCAACACAATCGAAAGCCTTTGATAAGTCACAAAAAATACCAATGGCATCCTGCTTCTCCTCCCATGCATCAAATATATGTTTAACTAGTGCGACTCCTGCATCTGTTGTATTCTTGCCTTTAGTAAAACCAAACTGTTTTTTATGAAGTAAATCATTGGCTGCAAAATGTGAAAGCAGTTGATTAAATATTATTTTTTCAAAAATTTTACTTAGCGCTGGTAATATAGAGATGGGACGAAAATTGGATGGGTCACTTTTGTCCCCTGCTTTGAATAACGGAATGATTTTACTGTACTTCATAAGATTTGGAAATTGTTTTTCATCTATACATTTATTGAATATGAATGCAAGGTAGGGCGCAATAGTGGGCATTATTGAATTTATTATATTGGTTGAAATGCCCCAGAGATCTTCAGTCTTTTTTATATTTAATTGTTTAAATGTTTTAAGTATTGTTTCAGTGTCTATATACTGAAAATTAAAGATCACATTACATTTAGGAACACAAGATTTAAGAAGGGAATCGGCTACGTTTTGCGACGAATTTAATTCACTCGTAGTAGTAATTGCAATATTTGTGAAAAAAGATTCAAAAGCATGGGCCACTGCAGAATCAGTGGTAATGTATTGATCATCTATTTTTAAGTCGAAGGATCGATCACGTGACCTTGTTTTACAGGTTTCTTTGTTAATGACATTCCATGTTGCCTTAATTTTATTATCAGATTTTTCTATTGTAGCCCGTATATGATTAGATTTGGCGATTAAACATACTTTCTTGAATAATTTTGAGTATATTTTAATATTTTCAATTACCTGTGGCTCACTAGTAGATGCCTTTATATCGTATAATTCATATAATTTCTTCCTACTTTTGTATATTCCAGGTGTAGCCCAATCACTAAATTTAATTTTAAATTGATTTACATTTATTGTTTTTTTGGTGAAAATATTGTTAAATTCACTTTTGATTACTCCGAACAAATCTCTGTAGAGATCATTCGGATGATCGTTATTATTCATCTCTAGAAGAGGTATTTTATCTTTAATGTTTCCTTTAAAATGTTTTAATCGATATGTCGTGATTGGTCTACATACAATATTTGTTGTTAATGGAATATGTTGGTGCTCAAATCTAGCTAGCTGACCTGTATGATCTGATTTAATGAAATTTATTATAGATTTCTCGTTTACATCACCGTCAGAAAAAATGTTATCTAAGCAGGTAGCTGATGTGGCTGTTTTGCGAGTTGGTTCTCTAAAGAGATTTTGTAAGTTAATACTCCAGACCAACCCTGAAGCAGTGGGCCCTGGGCACGTGCCCCGAGTGACTCTATGGTGAAGACGGCATTGCGTATGAGCTTTATAGTCAGTCGGTATAATATGGATAATGACTGTTTTTTTATTCTCGCAAAATAATATAATCAGTCTAGAAATTATTGTTTAAAAAGATATGATTTGGAAAGCTCAGCCACAAGACGGTATATAGAAAATCGTTATAAAATAGTGACGTCATAGCTTCCTTAGTGCAAATGCATGGAGTGCAAGAGAATATCGCATTTATCTCGGTCTGTGTTGCGATTACACCTCTATGGTTCATAATAAAAGTCATTTTACATTTAAAATAATCTAAAATAAAATTATAATAATAAGTAATCTAAAATTAATACATTTCCACTCAATTTTGTTGTTTATATTTTGACCTACTTTTAAACTTTCGCATTGCATGATACTCGTATATGGTTATATATCGGTAAATTAATATTGTATTTGTATGGTCGATAAATACAATATTAATTTACCTTTTGATTTGCTTGCAAGCAAATAAATAGCACTAGCCGTGGTCACAAGTCAGCTTGTGACCACTTCTAGTGCAACCTGACCAAAGCGACAAGCAAATCAAAAGGTAAACCAAAAGGTAAATTATTGTATTTACCATAATGATCGCGTTAATAACCGGGTTTCGCTAACCTACTTTGGGAACTAAAAATAACGAAGAGTCATTTTTTTTGAGTTTGAGTCTTTTCATTCAGGTTTCAGTTCTAATAGACAATAATTTATTTTCCAATGGATATTTTTCCAGCATAGATTAAGATATAATGCACTATTGGGTACATTCGGACGAACTTGTCATCATCCCTATTGCGTGTAATTAACAAGTAGATTGTTATAAAAAGTTATATATAAATAATGCGCTAACCATTCCCTTCCATGTCCGTCTGTTTGTGTGTGCTGTGTAACTAAAAGACTTGAGACGAAATCAAAAATCAGTTGGTTATAAAGCAGTGAGGGGGCGAGAGCGGGTCCAAGCGCATCCCTACTCCAGACCAACCCTGAAGAAATGAGAGGAAGAACACCAGTGGAGGATATGGAGGAAAATCCAGACTAGAGGTTAGAACTGGAATTCTACTATTGCATGTATTAACTATAGCTTGTCTAATCTGAAATGACGTCACAAAAAACATCGATTGTATCATGTATCTTGCGGTTGACTAGTCGCGTGATAAATCCGGGTACGATCTGTGTATGGACTACCCATAGACATTAGTATTAGACCTCTGTGGCGTGGCGGCAGTGAACGCGGCAGTAGTAAGCGGTTTGATTTCCACTCAGATCAAATATTTTTGTGTATTAATTATGGATATTTGTATTGCTGTGGGTGTTTACATGTATAATATGTATGTATTTACAAAAAAATGTATAAACTCATCCTAGAACCCATAACACAAGCTATTTAAGCTATGCTTACCATGAATGTGGGTGGGGTTGTGTAGATTATCCTAGAATATTTACTTATTATTATTGACATCACTGCAATATCTATATCTACCAAAGTTGATAATGGTTTATAAAACACTTCGTTCCTTTAAGGATGACGTTTTGGGACTGACGCTGACATTTTGTATAGAACAAGATATTCGTTCGCTCGCGCGTTCATTGTAATACTTGACCAATAATTAGTTCAAAAACAACGGTCAGTTATTTACTCGAGTTGAAAGAGGTGGTATCGTTATTTGGGCTTAGACAAGCTTTACACGTGTATATAAACATTTTGTATGTATAACATTTGTCTATGTGATAATTTGATTACAAATGTACGTTTAAATTTTAAGAAAAAAAATGTATTTTCTTTTGCGTTAGGGTATGTTCGAAGAGCACGCTATATGCGCGGTATTAATAACGAACTACTAAAACATACCATTGATATAGATTAAATCGCATATCGTTTTCAACCTCATTTGAATTGTCTTCTATTTTAATAATTGTACAAGATTATACTAAGATTTGTTAAAATGATATTGTTTTTTTTTAATTCTATGTGACTGATTGACATTATTTTTGTATGATTGTAATTAGTATCTAAATAATAATAGATATACGAAGATCCAATTGATTTGAATTTTTTACTATCATTTTGATAGTACCGTAATTTCACCACAAAAGATATTATAATGTTGTTGGAACTAATTCCTTGAATCCCAGATGACCTTACCGGGCCTAGGTGACTCTAAATCTCCCTAGGTGATCCTATGTCCGTACCATATTACGCTAGTTACTTCATAATCATCGAAAGTATACTTTAAAGGACGCTTAGACACAAATAATACATATAATTTGCACTTTTTGTGTATAAAAGTGTACTATTATATAGATTTATTTGTTGTACAAACATCTCTGAGCAAATTTCACCAGTCCAAACCACCAATAGTAACCATGGTCAAGTCAAAATGTACCATGCTACTCTATAATCATTGGAAACCTGTTCGCTATTATTTTCGCTGTTGAACTGTATTATCTCACATATATCGTGCGATTATCAACACGACAGATTTGTGAACATTAGTACAAAACCATACAATAATAATTAGTTAATACTTAATTATTATTATTATGTAAATATGTATATACCATAAAGTTATTATTTCTAGCGTAAATAGAGCAAGATTATTCTCATTACCGCGATACCGAAAAAAATTCTAGACAACCGGGTATTTTTGACAAGTTGATAGGTTTATAAAAAACGTTTCACGGTCCAAATACTCTGTTACTAGGTTTTGTATTAAGATATGTACGTCATTCACACACTTTGTTCCTCTAAGTATTACTAATAACTTTATGGTATACACATAATCCGTTTTTTTTCAAGGCTAACTTTCACTTTTCATTTTCCACATACAAATATTTTCATACTTGGATTGATTAGACATTTTGTAAGAAGCTACGACTTATTATCTGTATTTTTCTAATGGCAATGATAGTGTATATTGCCCTTTATATGTAAACCTCATCAATTGTTTTTATACTATAATATACATAGCTTTAAATTCAGCTCATAAAACAAATTTTGTAATATTTTAATTACTAATAAGTATTTATTTTATAAGAGATATAGGTTTGTAACTATTTAAGTATCTTTAATATATACTAATTACGTATTTCCGTCAAATAAGCTAACTATTATTTGATTGGAAATACAAATATTAATGTAATAACTTTGTTAAAACTAATAATTTCTGTGTCGTTCAACTTTTACGTATCACAATTGAGTTTTTGGCAAGTCATTCTTATGCAAATTAATATTCAATTTGCATTTTGAATGTTGATATTTACTCACTAATAAATTCTTAATAAACTCATGCTAACGTGAAAAGAAAAGAACTACGTCTTTTACAAGATTGGTGCGAAATTTTTTATTTTTTTTTGTAAACACAACTTTGATCGAAAACATCGTAATGTCCTGGATGCGTTTGTTACCTCATTCTTACTCTTAATACCTACACATTTTCAACCTTAATAAAAATATTATAAGCAACTACTTACTATGACTGCATTCAAATTTTTCTGTCATGCAATAGCAGTAAAGGCTTGATTCTGTAGCCGACCGCAAACGACAACTGCAGACACGTAACAGATACAGTGTACCGTGAAATAAACGACACCATTGAGAAGCTGCAACAAATTAAAACAACTTTCCATTAGATGGGCACTGTGCTTGTCTGCCGCCAAGTGGTATAAAACATGGCACCGTTATATACATCACGGTACGCTGTATCAGCTGTTGCTGCGGTCTGCAGTCTGTGGTCGGCTTTCGTGCGCTCGGAATCATACCTTAATTCAGAAAAATACTTTACCTTGAATGTGTACCCTATTTTTCGTTATGGGTACCTACCTAGTGTATTAACCCTATAAATAACCATATAAGTAACTCGTATGACAATATAGCATTCTGCGCATCTGGTTTTATAAAAAAACTGATACAGCAGAACTAATTTAGTACTAAAAATATTATGACTAAGATTACGTATGCCTTTTTATAGAAAAAATGTATTAATAATAATTATTAATTTTGATACGATAGTTTTACTTTTGTAAATGAATTTAGGGTTAACATTGTAAATGGAAATTCACTGTATAAAATTATATATATTCAAGTAATTTATAGTACTTGTAACTATAAATGTATCTAATGTTTGAATTTTGAATCGTAATATAAAATGTAGAAATAGTGACTGAAGTATTTTGTAAGATGTAATTTAAAAAATATTTGTGGGATTTGATTAAATATAATGTATAATAAAATGTATCTTTTTTTTTAAAATGAATATATCCTTCAATTTTTCATTCTCGCTTAGTTTGAACCTGTGTTAGGTTTTAATAGGATGAGCACTTTTTTGCGTGCGGTAATCTTCACGGATACCCCCCCGCCGAAGTCAGCGAACCGACGAAAACCGCATGACCGTCTCGAGCCGAGGGCGAAGTAGCCTCTGGCATATGCCTCACGGAATAGAATGAGCACTGACCCAAAAGCGACTTCGAAGGGAGCGACGAAGTGCATTATCTCGAACTCATAATTACGATAGGTTTATTATGTAAAATTTAAACTTGCACGATTTTCACATATTTATAAAAAAATACATTCAATAAATAAAAATTTCAATCAAAATATGTATAAATTCTTGTTTACTCTTTAAATTTTTTGAATTTTTTGTAATGCGTTAATTTTCAGTGTTAAACTTTTGCTCACAAGATTTATTGTTACCCTAAATAAACTAAGACAACACTCACAGCTAGTACGGTTGTTGGTTTTACAACATCACAGGTAAGGATTATTATGTAAAAACAACATTTCGAGGGCGTTAAGCGACGAGTGTCACTCTTACAAAGTATATTTACAGCTTATGGAGACCGTACACTGCGACCGTACCGAACATACTTTGTTATGGAGACCGTACCAAAGACCAAGGTACCAAAGACTACCCGGGTAACACTAACTCCTTGCACCCACTGATTAGCTGTCTATCCTAACTAGTTGACAAAATCTACGTCACATCTATGCACCCTATAATGTCGTCTACACCATAGGGGCACACGGAGCACGTGCCCCGGGCCCACCTCGAAAGAGAGATGATTTCTGGCACATCAAGACAAATCTAAAACCCCAAACATTCCAAAAGGGCCTCTAAGTCATGTGTGCCCAAGGGCCCTTGCTATATATAAAGACGGCTCTGATACCCTAGCCCTCGGGAGTTATACAAAATATACGAAGGTACTGTATGAAAGTATGAATACCTAGCTGTCGAAATGTGCCACCAATTCAAAACCACAAAGTCCCCACATAGGTGACAACTTCCCACCTTAACGACTTGTCGCAGCAAAATACGAATGAATGTTAATTTATTTCTATTTTCAAGCGCACCCTCTTCAGTGTGTACTGACCCGTATGCAGACCCCATTAGATCTGTGTGCACCGCTCGGGTGTCGGGAGTCTAATTACGACGAGTACAAATTGAGGGCTTTGAAATACACCCAGCTTTCATGTATGCCAGTTGAACCGTATACCTTCAGCTAAGTTCAACAAATGAGATATTCCATTTCAAAATTCGCAGGCGCTTGTTGGACTTCAGTCATCAATATCCAGTTTGCGATCATGGCATAATTGGTTGGCATGTAGAATATTGGGATTTATTAATTTTGAAATTTCGAATGTAGTACATAGATATACAATAATGAGTAATTAGGTATTTGCCTTTGACTAATGACTTTTATCATCATCCTTGCGTTAGGCCCGGTCAGATCGGAGGCCTTCACCTCAATTCTGCGGTCCGCTTAGATATGATGTGCCTTGATTTTACTATATTGATTTCCTGTATAGATATCTATAAGAAGTACGCGTACATGCCTAATTTATTTATAAGTAAATGTTAATAAGAAGAGGGCCTACACCGAAGAGGCGACTATTGCGGACGATGGTGATGATGATGTGTAAACTGAGAGTTGAAATGAAAATCAAACCTATGATTAAGAAACCTCATTAGTGTTTAATACTTGTATCGATATGCAATAGAAATAAAGGCTTTTTTATTTTATTTTGTTTTAGTTTATTTAAATGTTAACAAGGTAACTGCTGTCGTCTCCGGCAAAGCATTCGCCTGATGACACTAAGGCCGAGAGGTTTATCTAAACGAACGGTGCGATTAAACAGTCGAATGTGTGTGCGCAGTGAGCCGATACTTTACTATATTTACTTAGAGAGTTAACAACAAAGTATAAACTTACAACACATGCGACTATCGCTGACCTCCCATGACTGCTGTCAGACAGCGGTAGAGTGTGTAGGTACCGTGCTGCCACATCCGCATAATTATGAAAGCATGGTAGGTACCTACCGCAATAAATAATTCTCCATATGTTGTAACTTGTACCTAAGTTTCAATTATTGCATCAATTTAAGAACCAACCCTTAATTTTATCATATAATCCCTTCGAAACTCCGTACGCAAAATAAAAACTCAGGTAAATACGGGTGTCAACAAAAACCGGGACCACCGAACGAACCGCAAATGAATTGATTCGACGCAATCAATTTTTTCCCGCGCTTCCATTCTCACTCAAACTCATTCACTCCCTTTCTGATTATCGGTCAATCATTCATTCTCACCGTTCAGTTAACTGGAAAATTGGTAATTAAGTAAGTATAGGCACATACGTGATATAAAATGGGGCGAGTGTTGTAATGAGATAACAGCGGTCAAGGTCGTTCTGAACAACTTATTTCTTTCCTTTTATTTGTTATTGGCTGATGCCTGCGGTCCGCCTGTGGGATGTTGTTTATCGTAATTCAATTTTTGAATTCACATCCTGAACCAGACCTAATCTAATAAAATAGAGCTTAAATTAATTATTATTATTAATTATTAATATTATATTAGCGTTCATACTGAAAAACAAACAAAACTAAATTGTATTTAGAATCGTTACATAGCCACTTTAATTTTAAATTCAAGTAGCCTGGCTGATCAAATTGTAGGCGGAGGCAAGCAACCCCTGGGTTCCGAAGAACAAGCTTTTTTATATCACTTAGGTGGAAGACAAGCACGCGGCCCACTTGATGGAAAGTGGTTACCGTGGCCTACCGTGGTACCGTGGTATAAAAAATTAAAAGAAGAAATGACAAAATCGTTTTTTTTGTGCCAATACTAGGTAGTGTACCTACCCGAGTGGTGCTACCTCGACTCTTCGACTTCTTAAGCGTTTTCATAACACCCTGCAAATTCTTGTCAAGTTCTGTGCCGGTCATTACATAAATATTGCACGTTTATTTAATAACATGAGACTGTAAATGGATACGATAGCCGATATCAATGTTTATTTGCATGTATCCAGAACTCCAGACACGACTGATAAGTTTATCGCAATGTTCTGTCATTTCTGCAATGCCAGTTAATGAGGAGCTGGACTCGTACCTTGAACTCGTAAAACAGATCAATAATAAACGGTTTTCATACCTAAAACTTTGTAATCTATAAGTCTATACTAATATTATAAAGAGGAAAGATTTGTTTGTTGTTGAAATCGGTCCAGTAGCCAGGTAGTCCAAGACCGATTTCAATAATTCTTTCACCTCTAAAAAGCTACAATATCTTGGAGTAACATATATCATCACGCTACTAATAATCATAAATCTCAATCGATCCGGTAAATTTCTATACACACATACCTACTTTTGTTTCCGCAGCGCATGCAACTAAAGACGGTTCAAGGCACTTTTTTACACCAAGGGTTACGTTACTTAAGTTTTACTAATGTATCTTTCGATCCTTAATCTTTTCTAGCAATAAATATATAGCCTATGTTACTCAGGATGAATGTGGCTTTTCAAGGGTGAAAGAATTTTTGAATACGGTACAGTACGTACTATACTTACTCACCTCCTCCCTCCGTGGCGTGGCGGTAGTGCACGCGAGTGCTACGCACGGTGCGCGGGTTCGATCCCCGGTCAGTGCAAAAAGTTGTATGCATGAATATGGCTGTTTGCACTGGTCTGGTCGTGCCTCGAAGAGCATGTTAAACCGTCGCGCGTCGGTCCCGGTTGCCATACAAACATCTCTAGCAGTGGTTACGGGTAGTCGGAGCCCTCAAAAGTCCAACCAGTCTAACTTGGAACTTCGATATTGCCATGGTCATTGGACTATTGGCTGTAGAGGTCAGATGGCAGTCGCTTCACGGAAAATATCGAAGTTCAGCCGCATCACAGTTAGACTGGAAAGCCGTTACCAACTGAGTTGGGAAAAGGTTCAAAGAATGATGACAGGACTTACTCACTTTTAAAATTTTGCTTGATAATGGTTAGCGAAACCCCCTGGCCGAAACGCCTGGTTAATTCCCACGCTGGCCAGATGGGTTGGTAC
Source organism: Pelosia muscerda (assembly GCA_963691645.1). Classification (NCBI taxonomy): domain Eukaryota; kingdom Metazoa; phylum Arthropoda; class Insecta; order Lepidoptera; family Erebidae; genus Pelosia; species Pelosia muscerda. The sequence goes on from OY829104.1 coordinate 3,344,138, forward strand.
AGGGTTTTATTTCGAGCTTTCCTTCTCGCAGTGACTACAAGCTTCGGAGGAAACAGGGTGGTGAGTGTTCTTTCCCCGTTACCATAGGGAATAATTTCAAATATTTGTTCAAAATAAGTATATTCAGGTATAAACACAGATATAACAAATAATTATAGATGTACCTATTAAATATGGTAAATATGACAGCCGCGGTAGCCTAGTGGTATGGGTGGTGGACTGCTGAGACGAGGTCTCGGGTTCGATCCCAGGTTTACCATGGCACACACCAATGACTACGATGCTTTTCGAAGTTATGTGTGTATTTATCGCAGGTTTATAAGTGCCCGGTTGATGGCAATAGGCTCGCCCCCTATTACATTGGGACCTAAATATACACTGGCGAAATGTGGGTGCTAGCACCTCTGCCTACCCCTTCGGGGATATAGGCGTGATAGTATAAAAAAAAAAAAAAAAAAAAAACCTATTAAATATACTATTTATAATTATATTTATTATTAGGTATTATTATATAGATATGCCTATGTAATACTTTTTGGTGTACGATGTTGATGGTAATTTAATGATATTCTGACACATTAGTTAAATGCTAATTAAATTAATTTTACCACAATAATAAGAAATATGCACTAGACATGTTCAAAATAAAATAACATTTCTGTCATGAAAAGTCAGTGTGCCTAACTACCTACTACTATTTTTTTTGTTATTAGGTATTTTTTTTCGATTTTTTTTCAACCTCATAATAATAATACATGTGTGATTCGCAATAAAAATAATTTTCTTTCTTTCTTTCTTTCTTTACTAATAAGTGTCATCTTATTTTTTATAATTAGCGTTCTTTATCCAGCTCGCCTTCCATGAAAACTTTTACAAAACAGCATTTTATGATGGATAGATCCATATAAAAATTCATTTCATCATTAGGTATGTTAGCAGATACGTACGTGGATATGGTATATGAAATCTATAGAGAAACTGCCTCCAAACTGCGCTATTCAAATTATCAACAATCACATCACACGAAACAGTGACGTGTTTAGCAATAATTTTCATCAGAGAACAAGCCTGAAGTTAACATCAGTAAATAACCAATTGGATTATAATTGTATCGAATACTGTAAGTATTGTGGCACACAATGACAAGCAGGCAATGACTTTGTTACAATTCTTGGTTACTTATACGTACGTAGTTATACTCTGGTAGTCCAAGGTGACATGCGTGCCAATGGTCATGCTTCCATGGACGCCCAAGTGAAGTGAGAAGTAGGAAAGCGGACTCTGAGTTCAGAGTACACATTGGTTTCGAATCCAATCAGGAAAACACGTCTACATGATCATGATAATGACCCTATCACTAGTACATTATATCACTATCACTTATATTAACCCTATCACTAGTACAAAATGATATAATTCAATCATCATAATTACTGCAATGAACATCAATCTTCATGAAGTTAACCCAACGCTTTTCCCAAACTTTGCTGCCGCACGCCAGAAACGGTTTTTCTTCATCCAGACTACATCTTTTATTATATTTATTCTTTGGACAAACACTCTCACCAACTTTTAAATGGAGGTTATACTTTGATCCAGAAACTACTTGATATGTTGCCGTTTCGATTTCCACGAGGATCAGTGCTTTGTCCCCTTGATGTTGTCTTCTCAACTTGTCCAAGGTGGCTTCAGCAACTCTTTTCACGTTAGCATCATCCACAGAAATTGGACGTACACCGCCTGATTTCCGTATCGTAGATGTAGCTCCAAAACTTATTGCTAACAGTAGTACAAATCCAATTAATAACATTTTCAGCACTTGTTGTGAAGCCATTTTAAAAAAAAACACAATTTAGTACTGCGTATCCGTGTGTTTCTGAACAAAAGCTATCACTGTATATTTAGCACACGACGCTGCAACTGCTTTATATGTAAATTTATACGAAATTCCCGTTGATTACTTACTGTACAGTGTCACAAAAGGAGATAAGAACAAAAAATCTTTCATCGTTTGACCTAACGTAATACGTCAAGGAAACAATCCGACGTACTGTTGTTCCCACTGCGTAATATCTAGTGTTAATAATTTTACAAATAATATGTCCTAGGTATTGATAAGACGGAGTGTATCGTGTGAATACCCGTTCCCCTGCCGCGGTGGTCCACTCCGTTTTAAATATAATAGAATCGTGACAGAATGATTCGTCATCTAACGTAAAGCGTGAATAAGGGTCAAATAATATCAAGTGATTTGCAGCATTTGTTACGGCTAACAAACGTTACCGCTTGGGCAAATTTAGGCTTGCATAAGTTAATTGTAACGTGTGCTGGAAGACACTTGTGCAAATTTCAAAAACGTGTATAGGTTGCGCAATTATAATTATTTGAACGTATGGCTATAATTACAGAGTAAATTATATTGTAATTCAGAAAATCTAAGATATTTTATCGGTTTTGTGTCACAATCTGAAGTGCTGGATATATTTTTAATATGAAGATTCCAGTATACAATGGTTCATGATTCACCACCACGGATGCGCAAGACCGAGCGAAGTGAAAGAGACAAAGCCGGAAAGCGGACCCCGGACTCCGAGGCGAAGGCTTCGGATGCGACCGGGACTAATGCTAGGATGATGATGAATGGTTCATGATGGCCCTCAGCAAACTGTCGTATATAGCAGTGGTATACGGACTATAAGTAAGAAATAATCGCTTTAAAGAAGAAAACGGAAAAAATACTTACTCCATGTTGATGTTGTAAGATAGACAGGTGTTATCTTATATAGATAGGTATTGTTCGGGATCGTAATTAGTATTTACACAAGCGGGGCCGCGGGTAACAGCTTGTTAATGTTATTCGAGAAATGTAGACCAATTTAAAATTGCAATTTCAAACTAAATAATGGTGACTCGAAATTAAACTGCTTTTTGGTACAAATTTTCTGTGCGCAGGTAAAATATAGGTGAAGTAAATATGAATATGAATTTATGGGTTTCATTTAGTGTTTCACTAACATGTACGCTGTAGGTGAACAACGAAATAAGCTCGTGTTTGCGATTCCATAACATAACCGTATTTTTGAGCAAAATAATTCAAACTGTTTGTAGTTATGCTAAACTGTCTCGGTTGGTACCTATAAACATCCAACTTCCTAAATTTCGCACAAAGAACGTGATTTATTTTTTGAAATTTTCTTATAATAATTGGTCAATAATTGCACCGGAGGGGACTTCCCGAAGAGCGAAACCCATGCTTGGGCCCTCTCCGTGAGTAGCGGCGCTACCGTGCAACAAATATTACACCACGATGGTAACTCCAAAATGCCGTCAATTCGACAGAAGAAGAATCACTGCACCTTCTTCTTCTTCTTAGGTACTACCAGAGATGGCCAAGGCTATATGAAATGTATTTGCAAAACAAGAATGTGGAAACACGGAGGACTTCTGAGGGCCTCGGATGCTACTGGTATTAACGCCATGATGATTAAGATGAATGAATTGCACGACAATGGATAGTAGGAAGCTACGATGGAGTCCAGAAGATTCGGGTCAACGTTCCCGTCGACTGATGCCTTTCTACGCCGCTCTTGAACGCCCAGGGTTCAATCAATTGTTTTTTCAAAAGCACACCTATTTATATAGATACATCAATATACCTATATAGTTGCCTTTTTTACATCTAAGTACCTATTGTAAAACTTTAACAGCTTTATCCTTTATCGCATTTAATTTTTTTTTTGCACATTTTGACAGCTTTTTACCTCCTGAGCTGATGTTTGTCCTTCAAAATATTTTTATTTGTGAAACTTAGCCACTTCTTAAATCAGGCAACTCAAATGAAACTCGAGTTGTCGCAACTCTAGTTAGACGTCAGCAGCACTCAGAAAGTATCAAGTAAGATGGCGGACTTGTCGAAAATTCTTCGTCTTCTTAAGATAGTTTCTTTTGCAAGCAGATTCGCCGCAATTTCGCCAATATTAAGTGGTAAATGTATTACAAAATTATGAATGGCGAGACACCAATGAATTTTTTTGAACCCAGACTGTTTCTTTAACCTGTCGAAAATTAATTTGACGTGAATCCTGTTTTTTTTAGTGCCTTTTTGTGAGAACGAACTTAGAAATAACACTAAAATATAACTTACTAATAAACGATGCGCCGTTGTTCAGTCTAATCATTTTAAGTGCGATTTTGTGCAAAACAGTGTTCATAGTACAGCGTGTTTTGATTCAGCAACGGTGATTTATAAGTGCTCCAGTTCTTAATTGTAAAACGTGTATAAACAAACAAATTTATCACAATCAACAGATGTTTTGTCTTATAACATTTTTACTTGGGTATTTTTGGGGTATACCAAGATCTTCGGAATTAAGGCAACTTCACTTGCGGACTCACTTCGACCCTAATCACCGGATAACGGTTGATGAATTCTCGCTTTATGTTGGCGATCTCGTTCCTTAACTTGTACATAGGTAGGCCGGGATCCATGCTGAATTGGGATGGCCAGCCTTTGCGCCAGGAACGATCTGGAGCGAGAGTCACCAGTAGCATCTATGAATCTCTGCCCAATCTACCCTATGAAGCGTTTGACTTCTTTGCATTAGGTCCCTTAAGTCTCCACCGCTACCTGCACGAAATGGCATAACGGCTACTGCTCCTACTCGGTGTACTTGGCTCTTCCGCGAGTAAGTTTCATCCGCGACGGCCGACGGGAGTGGACGGACGGTGCGAATCAAGGGGCTGGCGGCTACACTAACTGCTGATTTTTAACATAACATAACATAAACTCACGCCTATATACCCGAAGAGGTAGGCAGAGGTGCTAGCACCCACATTTCGCCAGTTTATATATGGTTCCCATTGTAATAGGTGGCGAGCCTATTGTCATTAACCGGGCACTTATAAACCTGCGATAAATACATAACATAACTTCGAAAAGCATAAAAAAGTCATTGGTGTGTGCCATGGTGAAACCTGGGATCGAACCCGAGACCTCGTCTCAGCAGTCCATTACCCATACCACTAGGCTACCGCGGCCTTTTGCTTGCTGATTTAATTAATTTTAAATTAAGTTAGAAATATAACAAAATATGTTACAACTCTATAGATAGTTCGGTCTAGTTTCACATAGAAGAAAAATAGTACATTCAGTATCGGGCACAAACGAAGAACGCCTACAAATTTTATTATAGCATTATATTTTAAACTAAACGATTCGCACCAATGCTTTCTGGGGGACAAGGCACTGTTCACAGATCACTACCCCTATCTGACAATAAACTTACTTACGAAACTTCATTGTTTGCTTCCTTTTTTAAATGTGTGGGTTTGTTTTTCTTTTCTAACTTCGATAGAATATACGGGTTGAGGAAGTTAGATGTAGTTTATTGTATTGAAAATATGTGTAAGCACTTCTTTGTTACCCTGTAAGTTGTGGTAAGTTCCTACTTGAAGTGTTGTCAATATATTTCCTTAATTTTAGTCAGGAGTGGTATTTGTAATTACGGAGCATCAATAGGAAATAGGAATAGTGATGCGATAAATATTATAATATCCTGTTATTTGACAAGTAGATTAAATTAAGGAGAATAATCATACCTAACAATTTTTAATTTAATTTTGTCTACAGTTGAAGATCAGTGTAGGCTTGATGTTTTTCTATACTACTTAGGTCCACCTGATGGAAAGCGGTCACCGTGGCCTATGGACACTGGCTTACCCCATCAGACCCTATACTAGGTACTCGACGGAAAAAATTGCTAAAGGCTTCAAAAATTTACACACACATATAATCTAAATGGGGAACGTGTATGTACTTTTTTGATCTAAAATGTAACAACACTTAAGTAATCACTGAAAAAACAGAGCCCGACCTCAGAGGTGAAAGCTTCGGATGCGACCGAGGCTATCGCAAGGATGATGATGATATAACCACAGAAAAATTGTGTTTAAGTATTGATAACAATTTATGGACGGCTTTTGGGCAGTTATTAGAGGATAGCAGGGGATACGATGGTAGTGGACGAGGAGAAATCTACCAATAATAGATTATCAAAAGAATCCGTGTGCGTCAGGCCCATGTTTCTTTCGCAACAGTAAAAATATTTGAAGTATTTTATAAAATAGTGTTATTAAACATATTTTAATAATCTTTGTGTTATAATATAAATAATCTTAAAAGCCTTGAATTCAGTTAAGTAATCTGGTAATGTCACTAACGACAGACGTCATTTGTCACTGTCATAAATGTCAAATCCGACAAATCCTTGGCACACCGGTACATGCTTCACGCACATGCGAGCTGAATTGTGACAAAATAGTAAACTGCAGGCGTGTTATGTTTCGTGTCCAAATTAAATCAACCATATTGTTAAATTGAATTGATCCAAGAAGTAGTTACAAGAGGTAAGTTTCGATTTTTTTAATTATAAACATAGTATTAGACTGATTTCAGTAGCTAGATATCATTATACAGGTTAATTTGTGTACACATTGGTAAATACGCCAATAGTATCTAATATTAACTTATTGGAAAATACTTATAAGAAAAAACGTTGGAAACCATGAATTAACTGAGAAATAACATACTTTTATGGTTAATTTACGTGATTCTAAAGACTAGTAGCGTCATCTAGTTTGATACTTTGGTATCATAATGTTCACAATGTCCATGCCGAACGGAACTTTTTTTTAAATTGGGCTGAAACGGCGCAGACTGTATTGAATAAATATTAGAAAATAGAATTAGTATGTACATTATTCGAAGAGAATAATGTTGAATTTGGCGCAACGAATGAAGCAGGTAGGTATGTCTGATAGAAATTCGGTGCGCTGATTGCATCATACAACGCGAACACGGCACCTACCTATTTAATAACATTGTAACTAAGTGAACTTTTGTGAACTAGTTATTTCTACAATTATATTACCATTTTACATATTATTATGAATACATAAATATTTCTTGTTAATTTTTTCTGGTTAGTGTTTGAAACTGTGTAAAATTGCGGAAAATAGAAGTAAAAAATCAAATTTGTAGTCTTTAAAAAAATTACGCTATTTTAGCTCTTATAATTACGGATTCCTTCTCACTAAAAAAGAAAGCTCAATCCGGGTTGTCTGACAGGAGAAGAGGTTAGGTATCTAAGGGTGCTTTACAATTAATTTCCTTTTATCGTATATAGTGCTAGATGTTGTCCACCCGCGTGGAATTCAGCAACCAAAGAGAAACTAGCACGTCAATAAATATAAAAGTCTATGCCATGGCAAGTCTTCTAATGAGTTCTTCTAACTAGTTCCACACTCTTTGCCCCGCATACAGTGTAAACAATTCTTTCACAAAACCAAACGATTCCGGGAGCCTTTTTTGCCGCACCATAAAGTTTTAGACCGCTTTGTCAGAACACGTATTTTTCAGTCCTACAGTCCCGGGTCTTTAAAGCGGGTCCTTAAAAAAACCTGAAAAAACATCTGTTGAAGCCGTCATAGTAAGGAATTCTAAGGAAAACATCTATAATGGCTACCTTTATTCTCTGGACCGAAAGCTTAGCATCAGGAGGACGTTTGCGGTAATTCGACGACTCTATTTAAAAAGTATCCTATGTTCTGTTCCACTTTATAATCTACCCATGTGCTAAATTGCAGCCAGCACTGTTCAGCAGTTTCATTCAGCATGATTGAACAACCAACATCCAAATATCATAAACATTTTTGTAATAGGAACTGCATAGATAGAGGCGAAGGACATTTTGTGAAAAAAAAAAGTAATAAAAAAAGTTAATCATATGTAGTATTGAGTGTTGTTATCGTAAAACAAATGCCCGCTACCGATATAATTCATTGATTTATTTGCCCATGTTGTGCGTATGTGATTAACGAAGTGCGAAATGACGCCAAACCGACCGTTACTACCTACTCATCGATGAAATGGGGACATGATTCTTTTTAATTTTTGTTCAGTAACAGCTCCGAGCAGGAAATACTGAGTAACAATATGCCTGTAGCCTTAGCACGAAATACTATCGAATTCGTAATGTAAAGGTATCGACAGAACGGAGCATTGCGGTTGGCGGGCTACCCACGCATACTGGTTCACAAGAGGCAGACTGCCAATCACAATGCTCCGTTCTCTCGAAACCTTTACATTACGAATTCGATAGGAGTTCATGCTAGTGCTACTGGTCAGGGTTTCTACTTCAGTCTACGTTCAAATGTAAATATACCGGGTTGCCATAATGTCGTTGGAGCCGAAAGGTTCTCGAATGGAGACCGCGTACCGGTAAACGAAGCGTGGGCCTCGTGCGAGGTAGACGGACGATATAGGTAGTCGAAAGTCGCGGGTACCCATTGGGTGCAGACTGCTTCCAACCGGTCGGATTGGAGGTCTATATTCAGCAGTGGACGTCTTATGGCTGAAATGATGATGATGCCACAATGCAAGGTTTCACGGACACGGGCGCAGATACGAATGCATTTAGGTACTATCTCTCCTTCACAGTGTTTTAATTTTTTTATAGTCGCGACTGTCTGATCCCAACCTCAATAGGAAATGAAAGCCGTTTTCTTAAGTTTTAAGTTAAGTTACGTCTTAAGTTAAAGTAAAGAAAGAGTTTAAGGTCGTTTTCAATTTTGACGGTAGGTGCTCCTGCAGTCTGACAATTGATCTGCACATGGACGGTTATGATTTTTAATACAAAAGGACACGACACCAGCACTCCGATTTTGCTAACTGTTAACCATTATCAAACCACAATAGTTGCTGTTGAATTCTCAGTTTTATATACATAAACTTAAAGTTCAAAATTAAGTGAAAAAAGAGTTCGTATCATAGTTTTATTCACCCTACAGAGGATACCATTTAATTTTAGAGTTTAACGCTATGGCCGTAAAGTTTAAAATTCAATGATATTTTTATAATAAATAACTGCGAGACGGCCCAGAAATCATAAACGCCACTTAATTCCACGGAACCGACCAAGGCAACATTGAATTAGTTCTATATATTTAATCATTGCAAAATAAATACGTGAATACCATAGACTATTATGTGGCAGCGATAAGTAATAGGTTTTATGCATGGTGATAGGGCATTTTAGTGATAACAAACTGCTGGTAAGAAATGCAAATGATTTACGTAACAGTTTAGGTGCAAGTTTATTTACTACACATGATAGGATAATAGACCACCGGTCGTCTTTATAGAAGACCGGGCCAAGACGAGTGGGGAGAACAGACCCCAGGGCTATGGAATAGGTCTAACTGGAACTGGCCTGAGACTGGAACTGCAAAAAACTGGAATGCGCTCTCTGATCTTGATCAAATATTTTTTTCGTTTTTTTTAATTATGCTAAATAATTGAAATGAAATCAATTTTTCAATCGTGTCGTGATTTATTTGATATTATTTACGTCGAAGACGAAGACAGCAGGACCAATCCGAATAATTCTTTTTTTATTTCTTCCATCCTTCAATCCCGATTCCCGGAACCCGAGACGGCGAGCGGTTTTAGTCGGTTCGAGTCCGACATATTTCTGGCCAACGTTATTGTAGCTCCAAATTAAAACTTAGATTTTGAAACTACTTCAGTCTTGCAATTGCTATAAAATTTTAATTCACTGTCGTCGGAACGGTCTTGGATAATTAACTAAGTAGTCTGTTTATTTACTTGTCGTTGGTATGATTATTTAACATTATTAACATAGAACAAAACGTTCGTCGTAGTCTAATTTTAGTTTGTTCTTATTATTGTTATTTTCTAAAAACAAAACAAATAACTATTGACTTATATGTGTGTTTGAGTACAGCTCATAACTTCTTACCATCTAGCGAAGTGAAAAAATAATTGGAAATTGTACATAAATTTTGAACTCATAATTTATCGGAAATTTATCATACTTTAATGCGGATATGCATATATACATTATATATATTCATAGAAACATCCAGATCAGAGAATAGATATATTCATACATACAAATATTTGCATGGAGCGGGAATTAAATCTGCGCGCCTCCTGCGTAGCAATCGCGTTCAACCGCCACGCCACTGAGGCCGCCGCTGATATAATCATGCTTATATAAAAAAATCCACCTCATAATCTAATTCCATGAAATGTACACCCAATAACCAAATCTTATCGACTTTCTCGAACAACCCTTTAATCAAATCAACTGCTGGCCGAACGTAACCCAATTTCATAATGGAATTTCAACCTATTTAAATCTCAAATCTTGTGGCCCCACCGACACTTCAATTCCACAAGTAATATTTGAATTAAACTAGAGAACTGGAGACGATTCTACACCCCTAGGGGCCGTTGTCGCCAAAATAGAGTACTGGTCCCAGGAATGGGCTGGCGGCGGTGGCGGCGGCGGCCCCAACACGGCTCATCTTGTACAGCTTAATTGATTTGTGTATTCCACTCCCGTAGGCTCAGATTAATAGATTTGTTGCTTAAATAATAATCCGTGAGGAATTTCGAATTGGCAATTTAAGTTTGGAATTGAGATACGATGCTTTTGTTATTGCGGCTTTATTATTCCTATTGGCGGGGCTTCGGGTTGATTCCTTGTCGTTGGTGATCATACTGATCATTTTAATGAAGTTTTAATTGTTGTACAGCGACCCGGAGCGGCTTGGCAACACTTCTTCAAAACTTTTCATGAAATCTGTGTATATGACCGTAAAATAGAGGTAGGATATGGCAGTATCCCCCGTCCTGATTGAGCAGTACCTCCGCCTACAGAATATCGCGGATAATAATAAACTTGTGTTTACGGCGGTGAGTAGGTTAGCCAGAGCTTACTGGAGAGGTTTTGTGTTGCCAGTGGGTAGACTGAGAAACACTGTTTTGTCTTCTGCACTGACAGTACAAAAACCTTCAAAGACTTCACCTCCCCCCCCACCCCCCGCCCATCTACTTGGTCGGCAGCTTGAGCGTGACGTCCCTGACGTCCCTGCAGCCCTGGTGTTGCAAACGTCAATAGACCAAGTTAACCACTTTCCATCAAGTTTGCCGTGTGCTTGTCTGCCACCAATCGTATAAAAATACTGTTAAAATATATTAGAAGAAGTTTGTAGATGTGAAAAAGTAACTTCAGTTCGTCTAAAAATAAAACAATTAGCAGACATTTATTTGTATAACTATCTAGACAATAGTACAAAAAACGCATAGGAATTATACATGTATGCTTTGGTTGTACAATTCAAACAAGTAATAATGACATAACATAACATAAACTTTCGCCTATATCCCCGAAAGGGTAGGCAGAGTTGCTAGCACCCACATTTCGCCAGTTTAGGTTTTAGGTCCCAATGTAATAGGTGGCGAGCCCATTGCCATTAACCGGGCACTTATACTAATACATACATAACTTCGAAAAGCATCGAAAAGTCATTGGTGTGTGCCATGGTGCCAACCTGGTTTCGAACCCGAGACCACGTCTCAGCAGTCAATACCAGTAGGCTACCGCGGCTAGACAAGTAATAATGCAAATAGACATATTCATGCTTACATGTATTTGCACTGAGCGACCATATAGCATAGTAGTCACACAATCTACTGGCACTCTTACCTGGTCTAGCAAACCCATTTGTATTGGAAAAGTATTTCTCCTACTACCCACAAATTTCTGTAAACTGCACTAAAATATTTAACGGCAAATGGTTGTTTTTCTATTTTATACGGTGAACTTGTAAACTCTTTTACCGCGAACTCCTGTTAGAAAATTAATAGCCAACAAACTTCTGATAGTAAGGGAGGTGAGAGATATAAAAATGCAATCACTTTCGAAAATTTGATATTATCGGCCAGTTCAGTTAAATTTCGCGTTGGGCTTGTTTTTACCCGACTGCGCGACGCAAAGGAGGGTATTGTGTTTATCAGTCTATGTATGTATGTATGTATGTATGTATGTATGTTTGTTTCTATGTGGCGTTCCAGAGGCTAAACGCATAGGCCGATTTTGATGATTCTTACGTCAATCGATTCGTCTTAACCTTGCGAGTGTCACTAAAGACATGACAGTAACCAAAATTTACCACAGCGACAACCAGACGCCATATTGTCAAAATGAAAAAAACAAAAGTCGATGAACTATGTCAAGTCGGGTATCATTGAATAGGTATTTTAAAATCATCTTTAGGTTCCTTTTACCATTTTTCATTTTAAATAATAGTTTAGGATATATAACGATTTAAAGTTGTTTAAGAAAGCATTCATTCTCGCTAATTTAGGATATTTTCTTACTTATTGATTTAAGTTTATATTTTAGGTATAAACGATATATACAAACAAAAATATTTTAGATAAAAAAATAACTTTTGAATGAATCGTAACTAAAAAGTATAAAATAAAAAATAATTTAAAGAAAAACAAAAAACCCGACTGCGTAAAAAAAGAAAGAAACAAGCTCAGTAGTTTAAAATTCATACAATACTCACAGTCGGGGCCCCTTGGGAAATTGGTTCGTAAAATTTGAATGGGCCCCGACTGTGAGTATTGTATGAATTTTAAACTACTGAGCTTGTTTCTTTCTTTTTTTACGCAGTCGGGTTTTTTGTTTTTCTTTAAATTTTTTTTTTTATATCTATTAAGAAAAATGCACGTCGAAGTTACTGTTTCATTCCTAAAGTTAAATGGCGTGTAATACTCATATGTTAATAAGAATAATATCTATAATATACAGTCTTTATACAGTCCTAAAATCCTACAACCCGTCGTGTCATGCCCTTATGTCCAGACCTGTTCAGACTTTAAAAGTAACGGTGGAATAAAACATACATTCTCATTCTTAACACTAATATTTAAACAAATTCTGTCACAAACCGATATTATACATATACATACATACATACATATGCCCAAGCCCGTAATCCCCGAAGGGATAGGCTAGGCAGAGGTGTATTAAACATCCACATTTCGCCAACTATGATTTTCGGTCCCGCGTAATAATTCGCCGCCGTAATAATAAGCCGCCAATCGAGCACTTTGTAATTAAAATAAAATGGGTATGCCGAAAATAAATTCCTAACTGAAAATCTTGCAGCTAAATACATTTGGAAAAATCGCAAGTAAATTAATTACGTGCTTAGCCGCACAAGCTCTACCAATTAACGTCTTGGAGAATATCAGAGATAATTATATATTATAAAAATACATTTGTATAAATGCTGCTCAAAAGAAGTTGCAGTTTTTTGTCGTTCACCTCCCAGACTATTCTCAACCGATGCTTTAGCTCTTTGTTTCAAAGCGAATCAATGCCTTTACACTGAGCGTTTAGTAACTCAACTAACTCTAAGATAGTCGACTTATTCTTGTCCTAATGCTCCCGTTAATGGTTCAAGTTTCTACTTAAATTCACTTCCTTAATTAACTCGATAAGATATCAGTTTTCAGTTCATTGTAAAACTACTGTATTGTTTGAATGTTAGGTCGTTGCAACTTATTTTTTACCGTACATACTGGATGTACTGTAACTTGTTAGCTGTCCGCGGGTCAGCTAGCGTGAACTTCTGATCCCGTTTCCGCTGCTCCTTCAAAACTTACTTAGAGTTGAAGGAATATATACAAAAAATAATTCGGATTGGTCCAGCCGTCTTCGAGTAATGCGCTTAAGTAATATATAAATGGTTATTGGCCCTAGGATTTTTGCTACAACAGAGGAAATATCATACACTTCAGGGTAAGCGATACATCACAACTGTGGAATATTCGAGACATAGAATTACAGACCATCCGTTCAGTGTTAAGAGACTGATATGTATCTGTGTGTAAGAAGTGCACGCGAAAAAAAAGAGCAATTGCACAAACGTTTCGCGCCTTACGGGGGTCTTACCGATTAATAGTCAAGTCATCATAAAATGCCATAATTTGGCGGGTGACGCGTTGCAATTGAAACCTTCAAGAACCAAGCGGTTCGGTGAGTCTTTTCTCTGCCGTACCATTAAGTCCTGGAATTCCTTGCCGGCGCACGTGTTTCCTTCTTCCTACAGTCCCGGGTCCTTTAAGCGGGGCGTGAAAAAGCATCTGATGAGGCCGTCAAGCTGAGCGCCACCATTGTAGCACTGAACGTGTTTGCAATGGTGACCCTCTTTCATGGGACTTTGCCTTCAGCTTAACATCAGGCGAGGTAAAGTCAAATTGACGCGACATAGATAAAAAAAAAAAAAAAAAAAAAAAAAAAAAAAAAACTTCTGTTTACATAAATTCGACCTTAAAGATAATGCTCACGTATTACCACTAAGGTCGAATTAGGCCGTTGAAAATAAGTAAGATAAAATGACGCGTGTGGGACACCTCCGTTAGTTTTAAAAGTCCACAGATATTGATCACCCATCACCGATAAGTGAAACACGAGTTTGTTTGTAATTACAAAAAACGTTTCTTTTATGAATGAGATATACAAAATGATTTAAAGTATTCTAAAATTGCTTCACACAGCCAACGTGAGAAAAGCTACATGAACTAAAGTTTCTTAATAATGGATCTTCCTTTCAAGACTGTCAAAGGCCCGTTTAAAAATATTACGAAAGATTAAACTTGCTAACAACAACATTTCTTAACTTACTTCCCAGCATCTAGGACAAGAAATAACTAAATCAACAAGCTTTTCTGTATATAAACTACTAACGTTAAAATCTATAAACTTGGCCAGAGCGGTAGTAAAAAACATATTCCCTTACAACTTGTCCGAACTTTGTTTATTAGCTAGTTACAGGCTTAATTAAAACTTTCCTTTGCCTTTTCACTATATAATACGCCGTTAAAAAGTAAATACATCTCTTGAATAACTTCCCTTCCCGAAGAATTTATAATTCGATACCCGCCTTTAATGTTGACGATGTAATGATATTTGCTTAGTGACATTTGAACACAACTCGAGGACCTCGTCATCCCTCAAAAGTATGTGGCAGTTGTGTGGCAGGTATCAAGTTCAATATATGGATAGACTGTTATTTGCGATGAAATTTACAGTTTACTAACATGTAATTTGGGACACACACACACACCCACATTTGGGAATGTGTTTGCACAGTTTTACATAATACATATATTCAGGGACAGGCATTTGAGATGTGATAAATTAGTTCAATTAATTTCAGCCTTCCGTAAAAGCTAAGTGTCTATTGGCGTCTTACCTGAACGATTCAGGTTGGTTTAGTGGGTAAGCGGGATTCTTCGGCTTTTTACTAGATATTAATTATAAAGGAAAATATCGCAAGTAAACTTACTTGCCTGAACTTAACATTCTCGAAGGTTTCCAAAGTCTGTCTACCCGCATGAAGTTCAAAGTCTAACAAAACTTCCGTCTTTGTTTCAGGTAAAAATGTGTGGAATTTGGGCACTGTTTGGTGTAAGCGAGGATGTTTGTCCAGTATGTACGGACGGATTTGTCGCGATACGGCATCGGGGACCTGATGCTTGGCGCTTTGAAGCTGATGCTCGAGAACCGAAAGCAATTTATGGCTTTCGGAGACTCGCTATCGTTGACGGTCTCCATGGTATGCAGCCAATGCGGTTACATCTTTATCCTTTGACGAACCTCATCTGTAATGGTGAAATATACAACTATAAACGTCTGCAGGATGAGCACAAATTCCCCTACGAAACAAAATGTGACGTAGAAGCCATCACACATCTTTACCACAATTTTGGTTTTGAAAAAACCGTGAAGAGTCTTGACGGTGTTTTCGGATTTTGTCTCGTTGACGGTAAAAGTAAGAAAGTTTGCGTGGCACGTGACCCATATGGTGTCCGTCCACTCTTCCAATACTGGGATGAAAAGAACGGTGTTTTGGGCATCTGTTCAGAAGGAAAAGGTCTTATTAAGCTGAAACAAAACAGCAACGGGAGTGGTACATTGAAGCAGTTCCCACCGGGGCATTACGCTCAATGGAGTATACTAGACAACGGCACAGTTAAGTTAGATTTCATTGAGCGATACACATCACCGGGCACACCTCCTAACTTCGTTCCATACGTACCTGCATCAGATTTAAAGAGTAAAAATGTAGAGGAAACTGTAGCCAAACTTTTGGAAGCTGCGTGTGAAAAGAGATTAATGTCTGATAGACGTATCGGATGTCTGCTTAGTGGTGGCTTAGATTCTTCATTGATTGCCTCATTGGTAGTTAAACTAGCAAAGAAGCATAACTTGCCATACAAAATACAGACATTTGCTATAGGTATGGGTGAATCTCCCGACTTGAAAGCGGCAAGAACCGTGGCGGATTATCTTGACACTGAACATCATGAGGTCCGTTTCGACGAAAACGATGTCAAGGAAGTGTTAGATAATGTAATCTATCATTTGGAATCATTTGACATTACCACGATACGTGCTAGCTTGCCTATGTATTTGCTTTCGAAGTATATAAAAGAGAAGACCGACACTACTGTAGTGTTTAGTGGAGAGGGAGCAGATGAATTAGCTCAGGGCTATATTTACTTTAGAGATGCGCCTTCGGAGAATTTAGCGCATGATGAGAGTATTCGGTTACTTTCAGACATTTATCTGTACGACGGTCTTCGTGCGGATCGTACAACAAGTGCATTCAGCTTGGAACTCCGTGTACCATTTTTAGATATCCAGTTCACTAGCTACTATCTCAGCGTGGATCCAAAACTCAGACAACCTGTAAACGGAGTTGAAAAACACTTACTAAGGAGTAGTTTTGCCAAGAGTGGGTTGTTACCGGACGAAATATTGTTTCGACATAAGGAAGCATTTAGTGATGGCGTAGCGTCAGTAAAAAAGTCGTTGTTTACAGTGATTGGGGAAATTATTGCTGAGAGGTCTGTCGATGAGAATGTCGTGTATGCTGGTTTACAACCAACGACAGCTGAGTCGAGGTATTATCGATATGTATTCGAGAAGTCATATCCAGGACAACATGTATTCACTCCTTACTTTTGGATGCCTAAATGGGTTCACGGTGTTACTGATCCTTCTGCTAGGTTTATAAAACATTACGAGGCCAACTAATAGCATAACATGTTAAAGCTGTCTAATAATATCTAATTTTTATTTTACTACTGTAGATTATATGCTAATGGGGATTTTCGTCAAATTCAGTTTGAAAAACGATTTCACCTGCACATCAGAAGGGCAGAGAAGTTGGTAGATTTTTTAATTATCTATCTATACCTCAAGTGCTCGTTTATTTCTTTCTGTCGATGTAAGTTTTATTAAAGGCTGGCACGCTTATAAGTAACCCTGTTCAAGATTGAGTGATATTTTTTGTATAAGCGTGTTTTCAATAACTGCTGGTAGTTTTTGCATAGTTGGTAAACTTCATGTACCTGGGTACTTTACTGACTTTATGAAGTTTCTTCAACTAATGACACGACTCTTTAACAGAATTTCCTTCAACCGTGCTTTGACGAATATAATATACGATGCTATGAGGGTAGGGTTGTAAAATAATTGCAATTTTATTGGGTAGCTACCTATCTCGAATATTCTATTGAAATATGTATTGTTGGTGTTCATTGTTTGACTCGAAGTCATTTATTTGTTTAATTTATGATTAAACTTTAAGCTGAAGTGTTATTTACGTGTGTATTTATTTTACCCATTACATTTTCCATATCAATCATTATCACCAGCATTATTTAAGCGTTGATCCAGAATGCTTAGCTATTTTACTTAGCTTAATTGACTGCCGTCTGTCACATAGACTTTCTCCCAGCAGTCACTCTCGGTAAAGTCGAGATACCAATCAAAAATAAGCGTAGCTTGAGCTTCAAGCGTCTTTTGTCCATCCTACATTCGTGGGTCCTTTAAGGTGAAAAAACCATTACCGAGGCCGCCAGGGTGGAGACCGCCGTTACAGGGACAGCACCTGTAATGGCGGTCACCATGTTTTGGAACGTGCCACTGCTTACCATCTGGCGAGAATTTGACGACTTAAGTATAAAAAAAATTATGACCGCAGTGAGAATTGGCTACGAGAATAATGATTCATTTAACTGTCTCTTTCTGCCCGGAGTTATAAACCATGTACTCAAACAAACATGATAAATATCCCGTTGATTCTTACAAAGTTTGTTTGGGCTACTATCAAAATTCCCTTTTCGCCAAAGGACTATTTCAGCTAGATGATATAACACTAAAATACATAGTGAGTAAATAGTCAATGCAGCTAAATGAAAAAATTAGAATACATACTCAGTCAGCATAGTGTCAATTTAGCAGGACGTCTCAGAATTGAAACGAGCAAGTAGCCAAACGTTTGGAAATATAAATAGTCTGTGTGATTGGAATACCTAATTAGCCAAAAGTAAAATTGGTGAATGTTTTAATGATCACGTGAATTTAAAATCATACAAAAAATACATAAATGAACCCATTTATTTATTTCTTAAAGAGTTTGTCTACTGTAAGTCAAAGTATAAAATAAACTGTTATTAATTTTAAAACCCAACTTGAAATGATACAATGTATTCTTCGAAACATACGCTGCTCCATATTTTCAATTTCCGATAAGAATATATTTCATTCATTTAAGAGCATCTTACCAACTCCGTACTTGCCTTGAGGGTAGGACGTTGGAATGTAACTGTTTTCAGTTAGATAATAGTTCATAGCTTATGATGTTCGTAGAGAATCAAAGAATCAATTTCGTTTATTCAGTTTAAGCACATTTTTGCACATTTTTCATTCCTGATCCGCACCAATTGGTTATAGCATGATGTTATATACATAGAAACCTTCCTCTTAAATCACTCTATCCTAATAAAAAACCGCATGTAAATCCGTTGCGTAGTTTTAAAGATTTAAGCATACAAAGGGACATAATGACATAGGGATATAGGGACAGAGAGCTACTTTGTTTAATACTATGTAGTGATAAAATAGTAAATAAATCATTTGAAAATGATTCTTTCGCTGGTTACCAGCAAGAAACTCAGGTAGATTATCGTTATCCTTTCTTTTCTTTTTTAATATGTACTTTTGTTTATTAATGAAAGAACCTTAAGCAGGCATTCCGGAGGTTTTTTTTATTAATTATTATTTTTTATTACCGCTATTAATTTTCCAGGACAATTTACACAACGCCTCCTAGACCCGTGGTAAGCATTGCTCAACCAGCTTATGTTATGGTCTCTAGAATGTTGATAAACATACTTAAATACATTTTTTTTGTAATTACATGCATAATATATTACATAGAAACACCCAGACCAATGCAGATTCTCATATTCATGCACACACGCGCCTCCTAGCAGCCGCGTTAACTACCGCCACGCCACGGAGGCGAATTAAACACTGTATAACCTAATAATAGTAATATTTTGAAGTAACACGGTTTGAAGTATTTCTATGAATCTCAAGATTGATAAAAAAACCATTTTGAACGTGTCTAGTCAGGTTCACAGTTGTTGATGGACGTTTGCAACACCAGAGGCGTCACACTCGTGTTGCCGACCATATATAAACATCTAATGCCCTTCTTGAAGAGGTGGGGAGAGAAGAGAGAACTCTTGGTTATGAGAACTTCTGTACCGCAACGCAAGAGGCAAATTGTTTCTGACAACACAAAAAGTTTCCAGTGAGCTCTGGCTACTCTACAGAGCTTGGTTTTGTGGACCGCGGTATTCTGTAGTGCGGAAGTAGTTACTTCCCCAGTTGAACTGCTCAATTGGGACGGGAGATACCACACTAATTGCGTAAGTAAGTCCCATTAAGTATCCATATTACACAAAATAAGTTACCATAATAGGTACCTACTTAAGCACTTCATTTTAAAACTCACCTACACTATAATAGCTAATCAAATCGAAACCATTCATCGCCTCGTCAATAAGAAAACTCAGGGAATTCAACATCGTTCTCATTGGAGTTGGGTCTCACAAAAGAATCTGGCAAGTTCCCCGGCTAATGGAACGGATTCCTATGAAGGTCGGAAGCAATCCGGCGCCGGATGCCGGCCGGAATGCCGATAGAGCGGCGTAATTAAAACTGCCACGTCTTTTAACTGATATCCTGCCACCTGGCTGTGTAGTCTGGGAGCTTTAGGTTTTAAAAATAGTAACATAACATAAACTCACGCCTTTATCCCCAAAGAGGTAGGCAGAGGTGCTAGCACCCACATTTCGCCAGTTTATGTTCAGGTCCCAATGTAATAGGTGGCGAGCCTATTGCCATTAACCGGGCACTTATAAACCTGCGATAAATACACACATAACTTCGAAAAGCATGGAAAAGTCATTGGTGTGTGCCATGGTAAACCTGGGATCGAACTCGAGACCTCGTCTCAGCAGACCATTACCACTAGGCTACCGCGGTATTTCCGCGGTTTTAAAAATAGAATTTAGGGTTAATCAGAAATTTAAAAATGCAATAGTGGACCAGGGTTGTCTATGTGTTAGGAACTCCCAAAACTATGGGGATATTCAATCCGATTGGGAATTTGTGAGGATTGCGCAAGTTTTTCCTTTTGAGGTGCAGAATATAAAAAATGACTAGCGCCTTACAAGTTTTATTTTACTTGGGGTTTTAAGATAAATGTAATGATAACTTATGCTTTAACTGTAGCAATTTACCCAGCCTATTGGAACATACAAGGTGATAATGAATTTTACAAACTCACACAAAATACGCGAAAAAGTAAGATTTCCCTAATAAGTAATTTGATATTCTTAAATATTGCATTTAAGAACCCGCATATTATGAATTTTCAGTCAGGTTTGTGCAGAATCCAGATCGTGGACATCGGCAAACCTGTGGTGGATTATTTTTAATAAACGAAATTCATCTTAAGAAAAAGCCAACTTATCCATATACCTTAATAAATGTGTAGGTTCTGTTACTTAATATTCTGTGCCCTTGTAAGTATACGCCCACACAAGTAGAGAGCTTATTCTCATTGCAAAAATAATTTCAATTTATACGTTGTGCCCAGGGACTTGGTCGTACCAATTGAAATGAGATAGGATGTTAATATTTTTTTTATTAAATTTGGTTTCATGTGTAATGGATTGTCATTTCAAATTATTTGGTAGCTATAATACAAATTATTGCTTAAAATAATATAATAACACTAACGTGAGAATTTTCTCCGTTCAGTGCAAGTATATGGCTATTTGCACTGGCTTGGAGAGCACGTTAGGCCGTTTCGGTCCCGGTTGCCATACGAAAATCTATTGGCAGTCGTTACAGGTAGTTGGGGCCCTCAAAAAGTCCTACTAGCCTAACTACAGAACTTCGATATCGCCAATTTGGTTTTTTTTTGTGACACTTGTTTTTTTTTTTCACGGATTTAACACTTCACATTTCAGCTGCATCTATGAAAACTTGTTCTGAATTGTGTGCTTTTCTACATTTACTCATAAGTTTAAGCCGAGTAGTTATTGTAAGAGGTTATCCGCACTGTAGAACAGGAAAGCAAGTGTGTTCACACTTGCCGAGAGCAGAGAAATAATTGAAAAGCTTGTTGCGTCCTACTGTAGTGTTTGAGAGACACACTTATGAGTATTGAATCAAGTGTTGAATTTGCAAATAAGTGTTAAACTTACATTTACTACACATTACTACTTACTTAACTGTACATTACTACACATTACTCTTACTACTTACTTACTATAAACTGCAACAAATTGGATGATTTCTCTAAAGAGAGTTTTATATAAGTTTGTGTTTTAAAAATATCAGTGTAAAGGTTGGCCATCGCTATTCAGCGGGGCAATGTAGTCAGTCTGATGTGTGGCTTCCCATTGGTATGATTAAGGGAAATAGGGGGGTGTTGTTGAATTGATTCAGTTATATTGTCACATGAAATAAATATAATTAAAACAGCTAAGTGCGAAGCAGAGCCGTGCACTAAAGGATATCCGCCCCCACAAAAATTCGGAAGTATGAAAACGAACCCTCGGTTTTAAGGTGGAGTTCTCATCAGATGATGCAACACGGAGCAGTTTGATGATAATGATGATGTACACTCCTGATCCAACTTTTTTGCCTATTGTTAGACAGAAGACCTTAGTACTGAGATGGTTTTATGAAAGGGGTCGTCAGGATAGTATTTTTGTATTTATCGCAGGTTTATAAGTGCCCGGTTAATGGCAATAGGCTCGCCACCTATTACATTGGGACCTAAACATAAACTGGCGAAATGTGGGTGCTAGCACCTCTGCCTATCCCTTCGGGGATAAAGGCGTGAGTTTATGTAAAAACTTAATCTATGTCTTGAAAGTTATTCTAATTACACCACTAGAGGATAATACTCGTTAGTTCTTCATGTGATATAGATTTAAAAAAGTTATTTGCACGTAGAAAAACAATCATAACAATAATATCAATTTAAAGATGTAAAATAATTAATATTATTAAATATTACCTGTCCGCCTGTTCTAGCTCCTAGACTATCCGTAGAGTGTACTTCCTCTAGGAATTCGGCGCCATCGCGATGCCAAATAGTTGTAGAACATTATTCGGAACAATTGGAACTGTAATATAAATTATTAGGAACGCATATTTTTTCTTTCATTAAATTTCAATACTGTAATGTTTAGTGTAAGAACTTATAGTTATATAGCTGTATACCTATAATAAAAAAAGCGTGTTAGAATCTCACTGTAAGTCACAAATAGGTAAGACCAAATTTCTACCTCTTTTCTTATAGCAATATATGGAGCTGTCTTATTAAAAACGGCTCGAAGGACCCTATGGTGTATACCAGTACCGTAGTAATATCTCTATTCATGTATAAGTGGACAAGCTGGAGTAACATAAACTTATGAACTTCGCTGAGGTTGTAT
Organism: Pelosia muscerda; assembly: GCA_963691645.1. NCBI lineage: Eukaryota > Metazoa > Arthropoda > Insecta > Lepidoptera > Erebidae > Pelosia > Pelosia muscerda. The sequence continues at coordinate 3,366,900 of OY829104.1, forward strand.
AAACAAATAACCGGATTGTGAGGAAGTTAATTTGACTAATAGTTAGTTAATTAATTAAATTACAAATTAATAGACTTCGATATTCTCTGTGAATCGATAGTAGTGAACGCAACTGCTACGCAGAAGGTGCGAGTTCGATTCACGCTTAATGCAAATATTAGCTAAATATGGTTAAGGAGTGGTCTTACGATCCAGAGGTCTCTTCAATCCTGGCCATAGACCTTAGTTGGAGGAGTTAAAGGGAATATGAGTAATAAAAAAAATTAAAACATTGACTATTTGTACTGGTCTGGTCGTGCCTCAGAGAGTACGGTATGACGATTCCGGTTACCATACGAACATCTATGTCAGCCATTACGGGCAGTTGTAACCTTAAAAAATTCAAGAACTCGACTAACTGCAGTACTTCGATCTTGCCTAAATGTTGTGGAGACCAGATGGTATTCGTTTCACGGAAAATATCGAAGCTCAGTCATGACGCAGTTAGACTGGAAAAAGCGAGGTGACAGCTTCGGATCCGACCGAAATTAACGCCATCCAGGATGACAATGAGACTTTTTTTCCGTTTGCAAAATCCCCACGGATACCGCCGCCGCCAAAGGATGAAAGATGAGACTGCGAGACAGCAATATATATGCTCCGCACTAATTGGTTATAGCATGATGTTATATACACATAAACCTTCCTCTTTAATCCCTCTATCTATTAAAAAAACCTCATCAAAATCCGTTTTGTAGTTTTAAAGTATATGTTTATATAAGTATAGCATACAAAGGGACATGAGGACATAGGGATATATGGACAGAGAACGCGACTTTTTTTAATTCTATGTAGTGATGATAAATCGAAATGTAAATACTAGTCGGTTACATTTCGCACTATGACCCCATCCTCAAAACCCTCTTCCTCACCTGTTTTCGATTACATCATAGATTACATCATTTTATTAATCCGGATCGCAGAATAACAACCATGGTGAATTTTACGACGCCCTTCCAAGAGAATTCCTTTCAAAAACACATCTTAGTACTAATAAGTGTAACGTGCTAGCCTATAAGTTTTTACGGGAGCATTTCGCCACGTTACGAAGATTAGATCAATTTTATATAGCCACCGTAACCCGACGACACCTGTAATGCTCGTAAACTATGTGTCGTTTTCACTGACCGACGTTTTGAAACTCTTTTATGGATATCGCAGGCGGCTTTTTTGCCGCAATATTAGTTTAGTGAATACGTTTTTGACTTGTGTAGTTTCAAGGTGGTGCGAAGATTTGGTGGAATGTTTACGTTGGTGATTTTCTCACTTATGTGATAGTTTTATCACTGTGAAAGTAATAATGTAAGTTTACGTGTAGGTTTTAGATGTCATCCGCATAAGGTGTAAAATATTCTATCAAGAACCAAACAGTTCGGTGAGTCTTTCCTTCGGCGCACCATTCAGTATTTTAATATCTTAGCAGCTCACGTGTTTTCTTCCTCCTAAAGTCCCGGGTTCTTTAAACGAGGCGTGAAAAAGCATCTGATGAGGCCGTCAAGCTAAGCACCCACCATTGTTACACTGTACGTGTTTGTAATGGTGACCCTATTTCTTGAGACTTTGACTTCAGCTTATCATTGGGCGAGGCGTAATTAAGATCCTTTTAGAAGCCTATTCAATTTAAATCTGTGGGAAAATTTGTTCTTACTAAGATGGTCTTAATAGTTCCCTTGTGAATAATATTGGATTGCATACTAACTTCTACTCTAGCATATTCTAGCACATGTTTTTGTTAAGTAATACTGGATCAGTCTTAGGCCAAGTGACTATTCATAATGCAATGAAACCCCTCAGTGACTTGGAAAGCCTACTAAGCCATAGTTTACGGTTGTCATCCGTACCTTGGTGGTATTTATAACAGGTTGCTGGAATCTAAGAATTTATTTTTTAACACAGGACTTTATGGCAGATAGAGAGCGCCACATTAGATTTAGTGCCATTTTATATAGCATTTAACTAGCGGACAATCTATTCACTTCAAACGATACCTCATTGGTCCATTTCTAATTAGCAATTGAGGAGCTATGAGGGAACAGATGAACCTACTATACATACATAGCCTGATAAAATCATAACACTCCTTTGGCTTTGCCGTATTTGGGTAAAAAGTAAGAGAAAATTAAAAAAAGTCGTATCTCTAGACTCAAAAACCAGTGTCTAGTTAGTTTTTGAAATAGATATCTGATATGAAAGAAATATGAAACATGAAGAGAACTGTCACTGACTGTATAGATTGATGTGAGGCGAAACCTCACGAGGGTACGAAAATTCGGCGCTTACGAGTTTCAACTTACACCTTCGGGACAGAAAAACTTCGGTAATAAATGTGAGAAATATGTTTGTTTTTCTTTTTACTTGCTTTATATCTGTATTTCTACTTTTTTTTTTTATACCATCACGCCTATATCCCCGAAGGGGTAGGCAGAGGTGCTAGCACCCACATTTCGCCAGTGTATATTTAGGTCCCACTGTAATAGGGGGCGAGCCTATTGCCATCAACCGGGCACTTATAAACCTGCGATAAATACACACATAACTTCGAAAAGCATCGTAGTCATTGGTGTGTGCCATGGTAAACCTGTGATCGAACCCGAGACCTCGTCTCAGCAGTCCACCACCCATACCACTAGGCTACCGCGGTTTTTTCTACTTTTTTACCATTCCTAATGCCCTTGTTGGTTAAAATTTCTTTAGCTGTAGTTGAAACATTAATACACAATACACATTACAATATCACTCCTATATCCCCAATTCAAGAAATTCAAAAGTTCATTCATTGTGAATAACATTTGGTCCACCATCGTAACTAATTACCAATATGGAATTATTTTCTTCCTTTGATATCCACCTACGAAAACAGAATTTATTTGTCGTTTTCGTAACCAATTTTCATGGCCAGCTACGATAGAAGAAATTAAGCAAAGCAGGGTACATTCGAAGTTCTAGAACATTCTAGAATGCGGGCATTAAGTTTGTAACTACGTTGGGAGCTGTAAAGTAACCAAAACGTCGAAAAAATGAACTTGTTTTTTTTATTATTCTAGGCCACCTAGACCCGTAGTAAGCATGGTTTAACTAGCTTGTGTTATGTGTTCTACAATACGGATAAACATACATAGATACTTACTTTTCTTTTGTTAAGATATACATAGAAACACCCAGACCAATGTAAATATTCATATTTATACAAATATTTGCACTGAACAAAGAATTAATCTATCAAAGAATCAATTTCGATTATTCAGTTTAGGCGAAGAGTACATATTATGAATATCAAAGTTTTACAATTATATTTGTCAAAAACATTATAATTTATAGTAAACGAAATAAATGATTTGAAAATTATTCTTTCGCTGGTTCGGTAGTTGGATCTACTGAGAAGAGACCAACAAGAAACTAAGGTAGATTATATCGTTATCTTTTCTTTTCTTTTGTAATATATAGTACAGAGCGAGAATCGAACCCGAGACTTCACTGCTGCCACACCACAGAGGTCATCAAACTCTGTTATACAGATTCGATGATGGTATTTTTAAGGTCAAATCCAAATATGCTGATGTAGATGTCATGTCAAGGAGTATGTTAGGTACCTTTTTTATCGTGCGCAAAATCCCCACGATAAAATAATAATAATAATATAATAATAAATAAAATATAATCACCTCCACCAAAACCGGTGGAGGTGATTATGCCGAACTCGAACCGGCCAAAACCTGAATTTATGCAAACAAATCTTCTCTAAAGACACTTCCCCAATGCGATGGTTAACCTAAATAAAGAATATACCAGTTCAAAAATGTTGAAAAAATTCATCTTCAAATAATTTCTGTTATGTCTCCGTACGAATATTTCATATTAAATTGTTCAAATGTTCAACCGCTTGCCATATGTCGCCTTTTGTCCTCAAAAATAAACAAAAGAGACAAATATGATCCAACCTTACTTCGTCCTATATTAGGCAGCACTCAGTAAGCACGACAAATATTCTGATAAATATGTACCTATTTCATTTTTCTTACTGGCAATTTATTGAATATAAATTGTAGACATTTGGCTTATAAATTCAATTTGATTTGACATTATTTCAGTTATAAATTAGCTTCGGTTGTTTCATCATCATAATCATATAGACGAATTTTCCTGACGAGGTCAAGTTGAACTTGAAGGTCAGAGTCGACTTTTCGATTTTTCCACCTGCATTTCACACAATCTTGGACGTCTATGGTAGTGGACCATTGCCTTCTTGGGTCTACCTCTCCTACCCGGCGTCTAGGTCCCGGTGAGGGCACCATTGCCCACGGTAGCATTGCAGGTACTTATTGCCCACATTGTCTTTTTTTATCGTGCGCAAAATCCTTACGGATACCACCTTCACAAAGCCGTCTGAGGTGATTATGTCGGACTCGAAACGACTAAAACCGAACTCGAACCGTCTTTGATTGCCGGCGGTGAGATTATACAAGACATATATCTCTCGCACCCCGGTAGACCCTGGGACATCTCTTTGAGATGACCCCCTACAGCTAATGTGAGAACCATGGTGTCCCTATCTAGCCCTCCTATATGGGGAGACTCACTTTGCGCCGCCGCCGCCGCTGCGTATCCACGTTGCCTGATGGTTTCCCTCTGAACACATGGTCCGACTGCTTTGTCCGACTAATCGGACCACGTTTCATAACATCAAGCGTGCATGTATTTGGGGAAAACGGTTAAAGCTGATAAGAGTTGGGAATGCGAGCATTTAGGGATTGTATATTGTGATATTGTCTAGTTTTTCTCTCGTTTCCTTCTTACTACAGTCCCAGATTGTAACACTTAACGTGTTTGTAACGGTGACCCTCTTTCCTGAGACTTTGCCTTTGAGCTTACCATCAGGCGGGGTGAAGTCAAATTGACGTGTCCTAAATAAAAAATTGGTTGCCTGTAAAGTCGGTATACGGGCGAAAGTTTTACGTGACAACGACTTCTGTCTCTCTCGCTCTTAGGCGGGCTAACTGTGCTCGAGTGGAAGGGACGCGTGCCTTTCACTTTTTATGTCTGTCTCTCTCGCTCTTAGGCGGGCTAACCATGCCCGAGTGGAAGGGACGCGTGCCTCTCACTCGCTCTCATTGTGAGCGCATAACGTGAGCGGAGCGTAACGCAGTTTCTTGAAGTGTCACCCGGCAAGCCAATTTATAAGACGTTGTCACGTCAAAAGAAAAGTCATTGGTAGCACATACTTTTACATTGTCTTGCAATTTTTGTAGTGTTCCCAGATTAGATATAAATTTCACATTAATAGGAACGGTTGAGAAATTAAAAAAGAATACCTTGATACTATTAAACTTCACTAAAATAATTACCTTCCAACTAACAGAAGATTTATACGAGCATTACAGTCAACATCAACCGATATACACTAACTGTGAGCTTATTCAATAGAATTTACAAGTCACTTGGGATTACAAACACAAGTAGTAACATACAGGCTGTCGAACTCAATCAAAGGAAGGTCAATATTGTTGCCGTAGCTAACTTGCTGATACATGTTCGAAACTAGCACAAAGCTTCACCACTTTGTGACAATATGTCAAACATCTAACAAGTAGACCTATCGGCACATATTTTGAACCCGAGTCGCAAGAGAAATAGGATCCTGGCTATGTGGATTTTTTTGAAATATCAGTTTTTCATCCAGTTTTGGATATTACGAATGCGCGGCCTTCAGTTGTGCTGATGTCGTGTTAATAGACGCACATGCACACGTGAATGTGTGAGTGTGAAATGCCATAAACACTAACGGAGACTTACTGCGAACCTTTGCTTGTAGTAAGAAAAGGTTCGCACGCGCTCTTGAAATGCAAGAAATATAGCACCATGTGCTATCTTCTAAACTCTATAGAGCACAATACATATTGAGTCTTAAAGTTATTAGTAATATTTAGAGGGACAAAATTTATACCAAACCTAGAAACCGGTGAGAAAGGACAGCGTGTATGAATCGTGAAACGTTTGTCAGGAGGATCCGGTTGTGATAAGTAATGAATTTTTAAATTTATTTGACATTTTAAATTCGGTAGCGCGACACATTTTAGGTTCAACATATTTGGCGGAAGGTATATCTGAAATAGAAATGCTTTCAATTCTAAGTAAGCGATATAATGGAACGTAAATTTAAAAATAAATACAAATAATGTCAATGTCACGTCAGATCGCATTAAAATTTATGATAAAAAACATAAAAAACTTTGAAATTCGGTGTTAAGTTCATGTTATTTATCGAGTTGGCAAACAAATTCGTTCAGTATCAATTTATATGAAAAGTGAAAATAAATATTGAACTTTAATCAATGATATTAAATCTAGACTCTTTCCATTGGTTTTTACTTTTAAAATACCACTCCAAAGTTCAGCTCCCAAAATTATCGAATACTTTCTGACAGCTGTCAGAAGTGTCAAAGTTTTCAAAATAAGTATGACTAGTTATGTAAAACAAATGAAACGAACGTTCGATTCTGTGGAGATACTTATTTGTTTTTTTAAATCGTAAATGAATAGGATTCATCTCGATTAAGTCCTGTTTAAGTCAAGAGATTAAGTAATTGATAGAAGACAGTAATAGTTAAATATTAGGCCACAGGCGGGGAGTTCATCCTCACTAAAGCGGTATGCTGTGGAATGAACTCCCCTGCTGTGATTTTTCCAAGCGACTAAAATATGGGGTTCTTCAAGAAGAAAGGTTCTTAAAAGGTTTCTACAGGGTCGGCAGTACAAGTGTGAAACGCTAACGTCCATAAGTCACAGTGCCACTTTGCACCAGGCGGGCTATTCAAGCACACGGGCTACCACCTAAGTGGTATAAGAGAAGAAGATCGAACCGTTTGTAGGGTGAATTTGTAGGGTGGATAAGAAGCTTATCCACCCTACAAATTCGATGGTTGTCGTTTTGTGGAATAGAACATATTAGATTGTTCAATGTTTGGAATTGACAAGTATTTTGACGTTTATGACAGCCGTCATCGAATGACGTCATAACCGTCAAAATACCTACATTAAATATATATTTCATTCTAATGAACAACGATCAATGAATTGCTACTGATTATGAGGTAGGTACGATATTCCAATCTACTTTAGTAAGTACTTTTAACGGCTCGGTAAACGATATAATATCTATTATAAATATGTATATAAAATTCAGGCATTATGTATTTTTTACATTAGATAATAGTATTTACACATAATTACAAACGAAAGAAAAGAGAAATACCTGAGGGACAGACTTACCTTTATATTGTACGAAAGCTTAAGTATGTGTTGCCATTAAGTTCTATACCACAAACAAAATAGAATTAAAAAAAAACTGAACATTTCTTGCATTTTTTCCCGCAAGCGAAACGTAAACGATACATACGATTATAACATACAAAAAACGCTTGCGATACGCGAAAGTATTAATTCCGGCGAGGAATGTAACAGTAAATCTAATAATTTATTTTTCCAACTGGCCACAATCCGTTATTTTATTAGCTTGCAACACTGGCGGTGAGGAATTAAAATATTTATGTTCATTGCCTTGGGGCTGTCGTTTAGGGGAGCACGCTCATTGCGATTATTTTACGGTTTCGAGTGCCTCTTTCATTTTAGCATTCAGCGCGTTCGAATTATGACAAGCTTATTGCATACCCGTTTTATTCGGTAGGGTAGGAGTGGTCGACAGGCTGGTACATTCTCCCCTTTTAATTGTGAGTATTCGTCACAATTTGAAAAGAGCGCGCTTTCAGCTAATCATGGCTGACCATCTCTTGAATTTCATTCGAATGATTTCGTTCAATAGGGAGAGAAATTCGTCGTCATAGATATCGCAAGCATCAAGTTTATTGTCACTTTGCTGTTGGTCTGTCATTTTGTTACGGCGCTACCAGAGATTATAAAATATTTTAAGCTGTGGTTAATGATATAATCGTAAATTCGTGTCACGCAGACTATAATTGCTGCCGACCAGTTTGATTATGAGACCTATTTGAGAATATATACATTTTTTTTTCTTCTAATTATATCTGATCTATATAGTTTGAATCATGCTATTTAATTCATTTGCTAGTTTTGAAATGTGCATCCTTGACCAGCCATAGGTGACACTGTGTGTGTGCATTACAATTCTAAATTCAAAATTTAATCCTGCCTCATCCAGAAACTATGTGTATATTTTTTTAAACTGCTTATCTGTACACGGAACTCATTAAAGTAGTCTTGAAAAAAATTACAACAATAAAAAAGTTATTTAGACCATAGAACACCTAGAAACGTGCGAAGAAACAAAAGCAGGTATATTGAATGCAAAAGTCAACTTGTAAACTAGACTTGTCCTTATACTTGTTAGAAGTTTTTATAGTTGCCGAAACTTTAGTGCAGTTTGTTATGAAGAAAATCTACGAGAAATTTACTTATTGTGCGATGTTTGCGTTTCACTTTGCACTTATTACTTATTTATTAAAACTTTATTAAGTTAATGCTACAGGTATTTTCGACGGGCGGAAGACTTGACATTTCAAAAATGGAATTTGAAAAGCCTAGATGATACTATATTTTTTTAATTTAAATTTATTTGGTGTTGTTTTATAATTTACTTATAATGATGCCGATATATAAATCGCTTGGCAGCAAATGTGGCTTTTAAGTAATCTGTAGAAAAAGATATATATTGGGGGAGGGAGGAGGGCCCACCGCTCACCCGCGGTTCAACACTCCAACAATATTGGAATGTCAAACCACCCTCTTCAAAGTAAGAAAAACAAAAAATCTTACCAGAGAGGAGATGTACCATGCAGTATTAATACTGCATGGTACAACAGAGGGTGGTTTGACATTCCAATATATATTGTTGGAGTGTTGAACCGCGGGTGAGCGGTGGGCCCTCCTCCCTCCCCAAATATATCTTTTTGTAATGGATTTCCGCCAGGTAACGCCTACATCTATATCGTAATCTGTAGATATGGTCACAGTGAGGTTATTAGTCTGACCACAAGCGCTGTACCGTTTCCGTAGTGCACGCGGTGGCGGTGGGAGAGACGAACGTCAGATCTGGGCGCTTAGCACGAAAAACTATCAATTTCGTAATGTAAAGGTTTCGAGGAAATGGAGCATTGTGATGGCAGTCTACCTCTTGTGAACCTTTGTGCGTGTGTAGCCCGCCAATCGCAATGCTCCGTTCTGGCGATACCTTTACATTACGAATTCGATAGTATTTCGTGCTAAGGCGACTGGTCAGTTGGCCTCGGCACACCGAAGTTCGTTCACCATAGTCAGATGGTAAAGATGATATTAGTCTCCTAGTTTAAGCTATAGTCTAGTTGCTGCGTTCTGAATTTGAAATTTAAAATAAAATCATTCTCGAATGATCCAGAAAGTGCGACTAAGTTTTGTTCTCAACAGTTTCTTTAGTCTTCATATTACAGATTTATTTTAATTTACTCAATAATACATACCGAATTATTTTTAACAGTTAAAATAATAATTTTCTTCAAGTAAAAATTTAGCTGATAACTATAATTATTTCATTTAATAATGAATTTTGATCGCATGCGTATCATGGGTGGTGGAATTCAATTGGCCAGCATAGATGGTGTAAATATCTAAATCAACTAAAACGTATCGGCTAGTACCTACACTACCTATCAAAAAACAACCGGTAAAATATTCGATGTGGAATTCGGTTTCAATTAACTTGGGTTTTATATAAACATACTAACATAATATTGCCAAACTGTATGTAATTGGCATAATATTTGGACGTTCCCGCCGTAAAGAGGAAAAACATCACGAAATCAGGTACATATAAGGGATTCTCATACTTTCAGACATATCTTTTTAACGGCTGCAATTTAAGGCATCTTTAGAAAAGAAAGGAATTCACTCAAGCGAGATATCTCAGTGGGGACGTGATAAAATGTTGATTATTTTATAAAAGAACTGATTTATTCCACTTTATCTCACACATGGCGCGTTCTGAAGTCACACCGACTTTTATAAAGTTTGCTGGTTTTAAATTAAATTATTTACATATCCCACTCCACATGAACGAATAACATATATAAATGTTATGTTGGTTTGTTTCAAGAAACTCGTAAGTACTGGCTATAGTTCAAACTTTGTTATAATACTTACCTTTTTTATAATACGTAGGTGGCAGACAAGCGCACGACCCACCTGATGGAATGTGGTTACCGAGGCCTATAGGCGTTTGCAACACCAGGACCATGTAGAGAGGTAGGGGGAGGGGGTGAAGGTTATGAGAGTTTCTGTGCTGTCAGTGCAGAAGACAAAGTAGTTTCTCAGTCTTCCTACTGACAACATTAAACCTTTAAAGTAAGCTCTGGCTACCCTACTCACCGCCGGAAACACAACACAAGGTTATTATTAGTTGCGGTATTCTGTAAGGGGGAGGTGCTTCCCCAGTTATTGGACTACTCAATTAGGACATCCTTATGTTCTACCTCCGTTCTGCCTTAAAGCCAAAGATGGTTTTTTTCCACTTTATGTATTTGATTTCTTGATGGTGAATTTTTTTGAGGAGGAAATACCTTTGAACTCGCGACACCGTTACCAATACCTCTTGTGACAGATTGTGACATTTCACATGTGATATCTCTGTGTCATAAGTAACTACAATGTTGTTATATTGGATAAGTTTTCTGTCAGAAACTTTGTTTTTTTAAAAGAATTTATGAACGAAGCCGGGACCTAAGCCGCTAGTATATTTATATATATTTTTTGTCTCAGGAATGTAATATTTTTCATATTAACCTGTTTCATGAGTCGCTTTTATTGAATTTTGTCGGTGCGTTATTTTTGATTAAGCATGGCGCTTTTCTCGCGAGCTGTGCTCATGAAATTTTAAACATTTGGCTCGGAAGGTATTTACATTGAATTTTCTTATTTTATTCATTCATTTAAGTATACGTTGAGATGTTATGAATGCCGCTGCACTTTATACATTTCTATTCTTAACATTATTTCTGGAATTTTTCAATAACATAGGATGTTATTTTTAACCTCCTACGTAAAATCGACAGTGTGTACATATTTTATGTGTCTTTGTGTGGTAACTGTGTGTGGGTTTTTGAAATGGGAATGTAATCATTAAAAATAGAATTCATAACAATCTCTAAAACATATACTTAAAAATATTATAAACATTAATTTTCAAATTTCGAATGACATTCCCGCTGATTACAAAAAAAATACAGTCGTAAAAAATATTAAAAAGGAATAAAGATAAAGTTATTTCAAAACGAAAAGAATTCACCGTTATTGTAAGGCCGGTCACACACGCGCGCTTACTTTTCCCTGATTAACTTATCATGACGTTTCTCACCAAAAGTATTGTGTGCCTTTACCTTTTGCGGTGAGAAATCACCCTTCGCCTTTTTACTCGGTTTAATTACATTTGTAAATTAAGCAGTGCGACGGGTGTACGTGTTGCGGGTACTGATGGTGGGGAAGGGAGAAATTGAATCTTTTTGTTTTAGGCGAATTATTTCGTGTGATTTCGTGGTACGTGGTGGAATTACGAGGTATTCAATTAGGCCATTTTCTTGGCACTAATTAGAATGATAGTTAATTGAATAGCTTTGACTTTCTGAATTTCAGACTATCGTACAGAATTTCTACAAGTTCCTACACCAAGTGTCTTTGAGCTAATATTTGTACAAGACTTGAATTTAAAATCTGTTTTAGAAAAAGGACATAAAGCGGACAAAATGTTCATTCCATAATTGTATAGAGATCTAGTAGTTTTGGTTATGGAGGCCCGTCCTCCCGTCCATCTTTGTCTTCTGCGCTGAAAGCACAGTGACTCTTTTAACCTTCTTCCCCTCCCTCTCCCCACTCTCCTTTCCCCCTTCTTTTCTATACGTTCGGTTGGCACTGATGGTGCAGATAACTGCTTTCCATCAGGTGAGCCGCGTTTTGTCTGCTACCTAAGTAGTATAAAAAAAAGTATTAACTGTCAAGTACAATAACGTGCACTATGCCACACTGCATTTCCTACTCAAATCAGATAAATTACATGTACTTTAGTTCATATATACTGCGTAAAGTACATAATATAATTCCTGAGGTAGGGTATGCTGTGTATATTTGTCTCTATGGACTGCACGCCCCTTACTATACACGTAATGCACTTCATATAATGCACTTTCGCGTGAGAATTTGTTATTCGACTCCGTATCGTCGTGGATTTTTTAATAAAACCAAGAGCCATTATCATTTGCCTAATTCTATTTCAATTCCATTACTTTATCTCTTACACCTTGAGCCTGTTCTACATGAAGACCATCAATTATTGGTGTTTCAGAAACTCCAACAGAAAATGTTGATCGTGCACGCAGAGGTCTGATTGATTGATCGAATCTTGAAACATTCTCCAAAAATAATTCGAGGTTTTCGACGAGAATTTGTCACGGGGACGACACCTCTGGGACTACAACGGCAGTTTTACGTAATGTTTTGCGAGTATTTGTGAAGCGAACTACTTTTTTCTCCTGGTTACGGACTAAGTTAAGAGGTAATTAGAATGCATAGTTTCAAAATATATAAATCTTACTAGATGTTGCCCGTGACCCGCGTGAACTTTTGATTCCATTCCCGCTGCCGAACATTTTCATATTTATTCACCTTTTAAACCATCTCTGGACTTCCAAGACAAATTCAGAACCAAAATTAGCCAAATCAGTGAAGCCGTTCTTAAGTTTTAGCGAGACTAACGAACAGCAATTAATTTTTATATATACCTATAGATAAATTGCTATCTATAGTAGTACTCGTTATCATTATCATTGCGTTAGTCCTGGTCGCAGGAAGACTCGGAGGCCAGGGACCGCTTTCCTTCCCTTTCTTTTTCCTTTTCGTACTTTTACATCTCCACTTCGCTCCGTAGTAAAGAACCACTATTAGAACAATATTTCATTTATTTTTTTTGTTTCGTATTACTTATTGAACTGTTCTTTTTATAGTGATTATTTTTATATTTATATTTTTTATAGTCATTGGGCGCGAAGGTATAAAAAAAATTATAAAGAAAGTAGAATTAGAAATTAGAAAATTGTATAGTATTTACCTATTACATTGGGCCCTAAACATGAACTGGCGAAATGTGGGTGCTAGCACCTCTGACTACCCCTTCGGGGATAAAGGAGGGACTTCGCCTCACTGTGTGTGTTCTATCGCCTGTATAATGGCCTGTGTTCAGAAGAATTGTTTGACATGATGCCCACACCTACTTTCTATCATCGCACCGCTCGCCATAGAGAGGGAGTTCATCCTCACACACTACGACCGGAAACGGTGCGCACTGTGCGGTATGAAAGGAGTTTCATCCCGCGCACGCTCAAGCTGTGGAATGAACTCCCTGCCGTGGTTTTCCCAGGCGACTACAATATGGGGTTCTTCAAGAAGGGCATTAGAAGGTTTCTACAGGGTAGGCAGCACGTGTGTGACGCCTCTGCTGTTGCAAACGTCCATAGGCCACGGTGACCGCTTTCCATCAGGTGGGCCGTGCGCTTGTCTGCCACCTAAGTGGTATAAAAAAAAAAAAAATGTTTATGTATGTTATGTTTTTTGTGAATAAATTTATGAAATATTTTTTTTTAATATTTTTAACGTATGTTTATTAGAAGCTAAATTACATACTCGACATTATTATTATAATTTCAGTTGAAACTACTGGATTGGATGACAAAGACCCATTTATATATAAGCAATTTATTTCTATTGCAAATTAAAATTTTAAGTAGAATAATTTATTAGAATATGAATTATCAAAAAGTTTTAAATGCCTAACGGTCGTGTTCAATTATAGAGCGAGCCATTTAGTAGATAAAGGCGGGGACAGACATGTCGGACACTGAGTTCAATTCTTGTTAAGAAAGGCCTCGCATTAACTCTTGCAGGAGATCTTATGATTGGGCGGGCCATAGAGTAAGAGGGACATATTTACGTAATTTATATACCTCTGTGTACCCTTCAATAAGAGAAAGTGTATTGTTGCATAGGAATAGAAAATTACCTTTTGGAAGAAGTTTACGAATTGTATATGTTAATATACAAACACTTACACGAACATTTTGTACAACTACGGGCACAAGTAACTTCGTATTTTTATTTATTTTATTCTTTATTGTACACATAAATGATATTAATACTATACATATGCGAAACATAGCATAGAGGTTGAGTTCTCTTCTTCTCTATCCTATTTTTAGAGTCTGCTAATACAGCGTCATAACTATTAAAAAAAATAAAACGCTTTACCAGACGGCGTCTGTTCGGTGGAGGTATGCGCCTGATCGCAGATTCAATACCCACTCAGTGCAAATATATATAGTGCAAATATATATATATATAGTGGGGGTGCTCTGTATGTATCTATTTCGTGTACGTGCTTACAAAAAGTATTCAACTATGTCTCGCGATCTAGAACCATTATAAGCGGTTAGTTTGGGTTAACTTCCAGTAGTGCTAGTTGTGTAGTGTGTCCTAAATATTTTTTTTATTTTACCGCGTTTTCTCTGGCCCCACGGCATAAGGGTTCAAGCCATCCGTACTGAGATAATGTGTCGGATCACAACTTGATTAATTCTGTCCCACTAGCTCCCTCTAACTCATAGCACCTAAGACGTAGGCGTTATGTAAACTGTTCCCTTCACAATTAATTTGTCAATTCTGTTTTATCAACTATTTTTGGATGGGTGGGGAGCAGCCCTGTTCGCAAATATTTGATTCTACGTGTTTACATTGTAATCGGTTACGTGCCTACCTGTATTTCTATGGTATCAAGAGCGGCACTTAATTTAGATACACCTGTTTGATTAGCGACATAATTTGTTATTTTTACTCGACTACCAAGGAAGGGCTATGTTTTTCATTTGTATTTATTTATTTCGTACATACATCAATCGTTACAGGCAATACCCAATGCGATACAATAGTAACATAATTAATAATAACACTTAGCATATTCGATATTGCATTATATGTTCAATTACTCTATTCAGTATTCTAACAAATATTCTAGCACATTCGTTCATAATTTAATTCCAATTAATTTATAATTCAATATCATATGCGTATAATAAGTATAATTTAGTATTTACTCATAATATTTTCAGTGTACACAAGGATACAACCTGCTATATGTAGCAGAAAATGACATCCAAATCCGATAATTAGTTTTGAAGATTTGAGCGTATGTACAGTAGAACTCAAAAGTGCAGTAGCAATCCTACGCAACTATAGCGTCAACATTCTAGCGCTACTTGTGACCTTTTTCTTTAAAGACAATTTACGCACACATGTAAATTGTTCTTCTGTAGGAATATTATTGATTATTTCGTCATAATCATCTATGTAGTCCGTGGCCGAATGGTTTGGCATAAGGATTACTAAAATGCAAGGTTGATGGTTCAAATCCTACGATCAACTATAACACTTTTTGTGTTTCATTTATAAATTAACAACAGGTTGATGAATAAAATATGTTTCTTAAGTAGAATTTATTATTTGTTAAACTTTAGCAAAGATCAACATAAAATGTAAAAAGTATGAAGGTAGATTTGAAATAAAATGGAATAATTAAGGACTTAGAGAAAATAAAATGACGTTGTTGTTTTTTAGTTGCTTGTTTTGTGCTTGTTATTCACGTGAATCGATTCAATATTAATTATTAAGTTCAACATGTCTACAAGTAATATAAGTATGGAAATCAATGCTAATATTGTGGCTTTATATATGAATGGACTAAATATAAGTGAAATTGCAAATGAAACTGGCATATCCGTAAGTATAATAATATACCATTTTATTTTTAAATTATACTAGCTGTTGTCCGCGGTTCCGCCCGCGCGGATATCGGTTATCGCGACCAAACATAGCCTATGTGTTATTCTGTGGTATATAAGCTATATTATTGTAAAGTTTCATTAAAATCTATTCTATCTATTGCTTACATTAATGTGTAAAAATGTTCTTTTTAGAGGAATACTGTGAGCCGCTGGGAGAAGAGGTTTGAGGACGAGGGTAGCCTGAAGGTTCGTGCAAGAAGTGGAAGGCCACCGCTGATTAAACACGACCAGCGGTGCTATATAGTAGCAGAGTATGAAACCAATAGTTTCATACCAACACGACGATTTGCCAATGAGTTTGAAACATCATTGAGGACTGCTCGCCGCGTACTCCATGCCGAAGGCCTGCATCACCGGACGCCAGCAATAAAACAGGTTTTAACGCAACGGCATAAAGACGAAAGGTTACGTTTTGCCCGGGACGAAAAAGCCTTTTAAGTCCTGTCAGAAGGGAAGGATGCAGCTGTGGCGTAGGAACAATACACGCACGTCTGACAGTAACATTGTTGTTAACACGGAGTTAGGCAGAATAAGTGTTATAAGCGCAAGGACAGGCGAACTGGAGTTTATTCTGCCGCGAGCGATCAGCAGAAGCTATGTGGACTTTTTAGATAATATAATGTTACAGTGCGCAGTGTTTTTCGTCATAGTTCGCGAATGGCTTAGAGAAAATGCAGAGGTCAAGGTTATTCCTTGGCCAACACGATCCCCTGATTTAAACCCTTTAGAAAATATATGCGGTAATGGTCCAAATATGTCCTAAATTACTAAAGCAACATTGCATGCAAATATGTGACAATTTACGTGGGACAGATATTTATCAGAATGTTGTGGGGTCCATGCGCCGACTTCTACTCAACGGTATTGAGAATAACGGAGGTCATAAAAAATATTAATAATTATTACATTCACTATTATTTATTATTATTTAATATATATAAAATATAAATTAGTACAAAAACTATTATTAAGTATCTAATTATTAATATTTTGCCCGCCTACAATCTTATCTTATCTTATGTTATTGGGGTGCGTGCTCTGGAGCTTTCGCGGACACTTCGACCCTGTTGGATCCTTTGTGTCGACCCCATCCTGGCTCCTAGGTTAGAGGAGGGATAGCCCTCTCTATCAGGGTGGCCACTCCTCTTAATCGCAGGTGCATGTAATCCTCTGGTTTGGGGTATCCCCTCCCGAGTAGATCCATTCGATGTCTTCCTAAGGCGTGGCACTCGCACAGTATGTGCTTCATCGTTTCCACGTCCTCCTTGCAGTGTCTGCATGTTTCTTCATTTATGATACCAATCTTGCTCAAAGTGTATTTTGTGCAGTAGTGGCCAGTAAACGCTCCTATTATTTTCCGGATTCTGTCCCTGCTGAGATTAATTATTTTCTCGCTCAGCCTTCCCAATTCATTGCTTAAGAATTCCTTCGAATGTGTTAGGCCTGGTTTGGTCCTCCATTCCTTAAGCTGCCTCTTTTTGGCCTGCTCTAGAATAGCCCTTTTGAATGTGGCTACGGGGAGTCCAACGAATGGTTCGGGACCTGTAGGTATTTTAGCAGATCCCTGTCTGGCTAGATGGTCTGCTTTTTCATTTCCTTCAATCCCCTCATGACCGGGGACCCAGACGAGCCTTAATCTGTTGGCTCTTCCAACCTTGTTTAGGCTTCTTATGCAATTCAGTGTTATTTCTGAATGTACCTTTGGAGAGCTTAGCGCTTTAATGGCTGCTTGGCTGTCACTGAGAATATAAATTTCCTTTCCATGAGTTTCTCTATTTATAATCTCCTGAGCGCATTCAATAATAGCGTACACCTCCGTTTGGAATACGGAGGCGTATCTGCCGAGACTGACGCTGATGTCGCAATTTTTTGCGTGTACACCTGCTCCTGTGCCATCTAGTGTCTTAGAGCCATCGGTATACCAGATTTGTCTATTACCTTGATCGGTTCTGAGACCTTGTTTCCATTCCTGTCTGGTAGGAATTGTTACCTTGTAGTTCCTATGAAATACTAGTTTAGGCTGTTTTTTGTCAGACCTCATTTCTAGTAGATCCCGAAGATCAGGTGTTATCTCCATTTTTGTGTAACTCATTGGTATGCTGGTAATATGTCCTGCATCCAATCCAAAAAAAAAGACTTAATCTTTTGAGAGCTTTAATAGCCTCCATTTGTACAATTGAATGCAGCGGTAGCATATTTAATAGTCGTTCCACCGCTGCTGTCGGTGTTGTTATAAATGCACCCGTTATAGACATGCAGGCTATCCGTTGGATTTTGCTGAGCGTTTCCCTGCATGTTACTTTCGTGGTCCTTGGCCACCACACTATACTTCCGTATTTGATTATCGGTAGTATCATCATGTTGTATATCCAGTGCAGAATTTTTGGTTTAAGTCCCCATGTTCTGCCATACGCCCTGCGGCATATACCGAGGACTCTCATTGATTTCTTTGTGACGAAATCTTGATGTGACCGCCATGTTAGTTGTTTATCTAACATGACTCCGAGGTACTTCACCTCTTCGGCCCATTCCAGTTGTACTCCTGCTACCTTAAGTCTTTTTAAGCTTTTTAGGTCCCTTTTGCGTGTGAAATATAGGGCTGATGTTTTGGATGGATTTATCGTTAAGTGATTTTCCATACTCCATCTGAGTGCTATATTCAAACCCTTTTGTAATAATTCCGAGACAGTGCCTGGAAATTTACCGTTTACCATTATCACTAGGTCGTCAGCGTATCCTATTGTGTAGAATGGTCCTTCATTTAGTTTAACTATCAGTGAGTCGACTACCAAGCTCCATAGTAGCGGTGAGAGTACGCCCCCTTGGGGACATCCTCTAGTGGTCTTGGCGTATATCTTCTCACCCGCTAGCGTAGAGCAAATTATTCTGCTCTTGAGCATTTGCTCTATCCATTTGCAGGTGGTGTTGTCCACCCCGTGTCTGACCGCTGCTGTCTGGATTGCTTCAAAGGTCGTTTTGTCAAAGGCGCCTTCAATATCTATGAAGGCCGCTACGCTTATCTCTTTGCAATCCAGTGCCTTTTGAGCGCGTTCTACTACCAAGTGTAACGCTGTTTCCGTAGATTTGCCCTGCTGGTAGGCGCATTGCATCCTGTGTAAAGGGAAACGTTTTAGGGGTCCTTCCCTCACATGGTTGTCTATCAGTTTTTCTATCGTTTTTAGGCAGAAAGATGTTAGGCTGATAGGCCTGTATGATCTTACATCTTCGTAGTTTGCTTTGCCTGGTTTGGGTAAATAAACTACATTTACTTTCCTCCATATCATCGGTATATAGTTGAAAGCTAAGCATGCTCGGTATAATCTCACGAGGTGGGGGATTAGTATGTTCATGCCTTGTTGTAATAGTGCGGGGTAGATACCATCAGGGCCTGGTGATTTATATGGTTTAAAACCGCTTATGGCCCATTGTAGTTTGTTCCCATCTACTATTTTCCTTGCAGAGTTCCATGCTGCCTTATTTGTTTTCGAGCCTTCAGTACCATCAATTTCTAGTTGATTTTGTGGTACTTCCGCAATTATTTCTGATCCAGGAAAATGTTCACTCATCATTACATGTAGTGTTTCTTTTCCTGATTCCGTGAGCTTCCCACCTACAATACTATCATTCTCTCTGAGCCTATTCCCAACTCAGTTGGGGTCGGCTTTCTGGTCTATTTAAGATCCGGCTGAGCTTAGATATTTTCCATGAAGCGACTGCCATGTGACCTCCACAACTAAATTGACGATATCGAAGATCTACAATACTAATTATACCTACTTAATTGAGTAATTGAAAAAAGTAATCCTTTTGTTCTAATATTAAATATGTAAGAAAGAATACTTTTGTTTCATAACTTACAAGTAAGTAAACTAAGTACTCATACTGAATGATCTTAAAAATATATTGAATAACCCAGTTATGTAAGAAGTAGTTTTGTGAATTTGGTAAAAAGGGGACGTGCTGGCTATAGGACAAGTTATTTTAAGATTGTAAGATTGAGGTTAAGTTTCAATCCTCTTTTCCTTGAGAAAACGAATACTTAAGATATAAACCTCAATAAAATTTACACTGAGTAGGCAGGTAGATAGTAAAAATGAAATATATTTAGTTACGAATCAAAAATTTTGTATTATTTCTTATTATAACCCCATAATTACTTAAGCACATAAATAATAATTAAACTTCATGCAAAATTACTTTATCAATATTAAAAATTATATTTATGTCATAAATATAAAAACTCTAAAAAGCTGGATTCGAACCACAGCCATCTGTAATCACTGTAGTGTCTTAAGCCACTTTGCTATCAGTTAATTTACCAATCTAAGTGAATTACTGTATTAGTATGTAATGACTCACAGCAGTCGTAAAGAATAACACAGTTATGAAAACGAACATAATATTATTATACCTATCGTGATCTTCGTCTAACACGTCATATTTTGTTGTTCTGTCCTTTACGCTATGATGCGTCGCGTCGTGTAGACGCACGCACACATAAACGCGATGGCCCGAGACACCCGCACGCTAAACCATTTTGAGCCTTGATGTGCTACTGCACTTATGAGCTCTGACTGTACACACAAATAAGGAACAGGTTAAGAAGAAGAATATTATAGCGTCAGTAAGTTAATGAAATAATTACAATAATACTAACCTCTAGCATCTACAAAAATTATAAGCCTCAAACCTTTCCATGATGTTGAGTCCTTGGCAGTACTTTACCGTCTCTACCATGGTGAATGTTCTGATGAGCTCTTCCAATTAGGAAAACACGGGTAGGGCTCAGATGTGACGTGCATACGTTATAGAATATTCCATCAAGAACCAGGCAGTTCATTTTGATTTTCCTCTGCGGCATCATTAAGTCTTGGAATTCCTTACCAGCTCACGTGTTTTTTCCTTCCTACAGTCCTGGATCCTTTAGGCCGTTAAGCTGAGCGTCACCATTCTACCAGTGTACATGTTCAATTTGCCATCGAGACGAGGTGAAGTCAAGTTGACGTGTACTATATAAAAAAAAAATGTTGTAAAATATGAAAGATGGGCAAACGGGAAACAACTGAAACAACGGGAAAAATGTAAAGAAAATCATAGGAATTAACTTTTCATGAATAGAAACTTTCATGAATTCTCATCATTTTCTTCTTATAATAAAAAAGAAATATGAAATACCCTCCTTTTTGTCGAATAGTTACTCTTGTTCTGTTTTTGTTTATTAGGGGTTTACCCGCCTATGTTTATGCGAAGTACAAAGTACTTGTGTAAAATTTCATGCTAGCTTTTTAGCACATCAATCACTGGGCTTGTTGAAAGTAAGCTGATCAGATCCGACCGCACTGAACAAAGCAGGTGTATCCTCTCGGGGGCTGTATGTATGAGGGATGGGTTAGTAGAATTCCAATGTACGGAAGGTTTGATGTGGCCATGAAACTAGGAAGAAATAGAGGGGGTATTGTAATATCTCCATATTTAGTTTTAACTATTGAGCTTTTTTATTCCACTTAGGTGACACAAAAGTACACGACCCACCTGATGGAAAAGGGTCCCGGTGGCCTATGGACGTATGAAACATCAGGGGATCACACCCTGTAGAAACCGTGCAATGCCCGTCTGTAAGTAGTGTAAGAATTAGGTCTTTTAGACGCTTGGGACAATTTAGTTTGGGCTCTGAAAGCAGAGAGGAGATGTTTACCATGCAGTATTCACTTGGGACAAATTGGGACAACTTGGGACAATTTTAAAATTTTTGCAATTCATAGCTGTAGTGGAGTATTTGGTGGTAGTGTGCTTGGGTACGGATACGACTCCCGTTCAGTGTAAATATTTGCATTCGCGAATGTGTCTTTTTGCTCAATGTAAATCATTTAGGTGTTTATGTGAATAATAAGTAAGTATTTACAAAAAAGTATACACATCTCAAAATTATCCATCTTTAAAATAAACACTGACAAATAATTTTGGCGTCAAAAATCTGCCATTTTGATTTTCTAGAAATTTTCATATACCTGGGTATCGCTGCAATCATGATGAATCACATGACACGTCGAGACTCAAAATTAACCGTTCAAGTCTTCACTTTAAAACATCACCGTCCTTTCTTCGGCAGTCGGGTCAAAAGTAGTCAACATTTCTGTTTTTATACCATTTAGGTGACGGACAAGCACGCGACCCACCTAATGGAAAGTGGATACCGTGCCCTATGGACGTTTGCAACATCAGGGGCGTCACATTCGTGCGGCCGACCATATAGCGAAAAGGGACGAAGGGGGGAGGGTAGAAGGTTAAGAGAGTCCCTGTGCCGTCAGTGCTGACGATAAAGTAGGGTTTCTCGGCCTTCCCACTGACAACACAAAACCAACACAAAAATTTCAAAGTTAGAAAACTTCACGTGAGTTATGACGTCCTTCCTTTCATACGTGCATGTATAAAGGCTGTATATTTTTAGTTTGATCCATCGCATCTCCCGTAGGCTCAATCTGTTGAGCGGACGAGGGTCCGGCAAGCTTTAACATAACAAATTAGGGAACTTATACGCAGCCCAATATCCACGCATCCGCACATGGTAACGCTTGTTTGATTTTTTCAACGATGCGGTGAAACTGTTTATTGTAATATGGTGAAATGACAGATGTTTCTTCCATATATACCTACTTGTTAATATTATCATTTTTCTTAGAGAAACTTTGCGTTAATTACGGTCACATCTGAAGCTGGGAGACCGGGGTCTGCTTTTGCCGGTCTAACTGCGTCGCTGAACTTTGATATTTTTTGTGAAGTAAAGCCCATCTGATCTCCACAACCTTTGGGCAATATCGCAATACTGCAGTTAGATCAGTTGTATGACTTTATAAAACATCAACTACCCGTAACGACTGCCATAGATGTTCGTATCTGGGACTGACGGCTTACCGAGCTCTGCAAGCTACGCTCTTAAGCTCTTCATAGAGGCTGTTAAGTTTGGTTTTTCATTATACATTTATTAGATATTATCTAATTAATTATAAGCTAATGGTCTTAACACTAGCTGTTTACCTTACAGCTGCACCGCTGCAGAAATTCAACAGCGATCCAGCGCTCAAGAGAAAATAAATTGAAAAATTTTAAGCGCGCGCGAATTCACTAATGAAAGTTTTAAATGACCGACGAAAAACAAAAAAGTGACCTCGTTATTACGATTACAACTTTATGTTTGCAGCTGAAAAAATGTGTTCGCCTGTATAATAGTTTGTGAAGCTTGCAGAATAAAACGCACACCTCGCTTGGTCTTGTTTTGCAAGGCGCGGACGTTCGTTCAACTACAAATTTTTTCCCAACTTTTTTTTTATAAATCCGGCCAAAACAATGGTTTGCGAATTTCATAAAAGGGTCCCACAGCGTCAACAACGTGGCGGACAATGGGGAGCGATTTGAACAATTAATCTTCGAGACGAATCGATCTTTGCAAGTTGGTCGTAATCATTAATGCTATGGTTCTTTTGGATGACATTTGGTCATTGATATTTTAGGGTTACTGGGTTAAACGTAGTGGGGATGTCAATAACAGGTTCTTTCCTCATATTAATTTGGGTGGCGTACTTCCTATTTTTTATTTATTTATGGCACGTTAATTTGACTTCACGTCTGATGTTAAGCTGAAGGCAATCTCATGAAATAGGGTCATAATTGCGAACACGTACAGTGCTGCAATGGTGGCGCTTAGCTTGGCAGCCTCATCAGATGCTTTTTCACGCCCCGCTTAAAGGACCCGGGACTGTAGGAAGAAGGAAACACGTGAGCCGGTAAGGAATTCCAAGACTTAATGGTGCGGCAAAGGAAAGACTCACCGAATCGCAATTACATAATGATCTTCATTCAGAAGACATTTAAAAACCTTTTTCCATGTTAAAAAGGTGCGCAATATCTATATACAGATAGTGTAAAAGGTATATAGTTAAGTGTAAAAGTTATCATTATCAATTCTAAATTCATTATCGCCTTACAGAGATTGGAATTCAAATATAGAAGTCAATGCATAACGTTACAAGTCAAGTCAATGATTTTTGTAAAAAAAGTTCGAAATCAAATGTACTTAACCAAGGAGGATAATCTTAATAAGTAATAATTCACCATTCACAGATTAAACAGAAAAAAAAGAATCTTGTACGAACACAGATTAAAAATTCTTCAACGAAAATATGTCTAGGGATGTCCAATGTCCGGCAATTATTCCTGTGGGTTCATACCCCAACTGAATACGAAATAATGTAAATGGGAAATTGAAATTATATGTAAATGCATAAGTTCCTGCCGGCGACACGCTGGGTAAGGAAATATATGAGACTTCATTACCAACTTTTGATTACTGGGAGCTTTTGAATGTGCTCTGAACAGCGAGTTGGTACATTTTGATAGTTTTAGAGTTTAATAAGTGACGGACTATGCACTACTATATCTATCACGACTATATTAAAAAGGTAATCCATCCTACTAATAATAAAATAGGATATTCTAAATATGAAAAATCAAGAAGAAAATATATTGGAGGAGAAAGTCACCCATGGTTTTCCAACCCCAATGATAGTAAGAGCAAAATATCACTAATAGTCATAAAAAGGTATGCCAAACTGCACCTTCCGAAGCAAATAGATATATGATGTCGTATGTACAATATTCAGCAAGTGCGAAGAACAAATCTCGACACGTTTTTGCACCACTACGCGAGACATTTGATATAAAACTATATTATATTTGGCAAAAGAAAGAAAGAAAGAAAGAAAAAAATTATTTGGCACAAAAGTGGTCACAAACTACATAGGTACACAAATTTCGTTCCATGGAAACTAGAAGAGTATTTCTTCTAGTCCCCAAGCACAAAGACCTAAAATTGTGGCACACAGATGCGTCAAATGGGTGCCCAGTTCAGCATGTGCCGGGTACAAACCTGGCGCTGATTTTCAACTGGGGCCCATCCGGCCAGTGACACAAGGATGCCCCACCGCGCGTCGAAGTCGTGAGTCAATTAAATAGTGAGGTGTGTTGTGTAGTCCGCGGCATGTGAAAGTGTGTAGATGTAATAAACTATATGCAATACATAGGTAAGTATAATATTAGCTAAAATAAATAAACACTGGTCACCATACGATACAAATTGTGTCAAAACACTAGTAGACAACTTACACAATAAATCGTGATATCTGTTAAAATCATGTTAAAATAGTTTTATTTCAATCAAATATTTAATTAATTTAAGTCATAAATTAACACTTATGAACGTCAACTGTCAGAGAGAATGTCAAACTACACAACTTGAAAATATTTTCGCGGTGAGTAAGAGCAATGCGTTATTAATGTAACAGTGCTACAGTTGTAAGTAATCATCGTGATTACAAAGTCTGTTGTATAATTAATGTGTCTGAGTGTACCTGTCTTGGGAATGGTGACTAATTGTTCTACTGTGGATGTTTTATTGCTATGTTTAATGATAGTAGAATATATGATGGAATTATCGCAATGGCGGTCGTTGGGGCGGACGTTAATATCATTTTCAGATGTGTTACTATTTTGTAGTGTGCTTGCAATCTTGATGTATCTTTGCTTGTCATCGTTAATAACTCGATTTATTAACTTGGTGATTTAATTGGTATTCGAGGTCTTCGAGCATTGGCGTCCTGCCTGTTATGACTTATGGTGCTGAAACGTGGACACTGACGGTTAGGTCACAAATTTAAAGTCGCGTAGCGGGCTATAAAGCGAGCTATAGTTAGAGTTTCATTAAAAGATAAATTTCGCAATGAGGTCATCCGACAAAGAAGTAAAGCCACTGACATAGCTCGCAGAATAAATAAGTGAGCTCACCTCATGGCTGGAGCCTGAAGGTTCCATGTCCGAAGATGGGGACCGGCCCTCCATTTCTGTGGTCGTTTCTGTGCCGTTTTTGGGAAATATACTCCTATAAATAAGCAAAAATAAGTTGCAGCAGTGGCAGTGGGCTGGTCACATCTGTCGAAGCACCGATGGCCGTTGCACCAAACGAGTCCTAGAGTGGAGACCGCGAGAAGGTAAACGGAATGTGGTACCAAAATATTTCGTGGCAATTTTATCATTTTCGTGGGCGTACAATTTTGGTCTCGAACGACGTCAACCATCCCTATTTTCGTACGTTATCTCAAGTAGCCTAATTCAAACAGATTGGCAAAGGTCTCTGCGAGACTGCCGGTGACCTCTTCTAACCTACATATATTTGACAAAGTCGGGGGCGGCGGTGTCATCAGCCAAGCGATCAGATTTCCACGCGGGCGACCGCCAGTAATGGTTAATTAATATCTGTATGACTAGAAACCTATCATAAAAAATAACTTAAAAGATAAAAATCAAAAGAAAAAGTAACGTAACATAAAAAACCCGCTAACAAGATCAAGCCGAGACCTTCTGTTATCCCGAAACTAAGTTTCGGTTCGTACCCATTCAATAAACTAAATAAGAGACTATATGTCTTTAGTTACTCTCTCTGTCGAACGGGACGGCTGAGGGTCGAGGGTCCCTGCAAACTTTATACTCAGTACGACCGCAGAAAACTAGATTCTCGCTCGCAAACACATGTGTTTCGGATTGGATTGAGTTGAGGTTTCACAAATTGTGAAAATTTTAGTTTCTGAGTTTTTTTAAAACCACTTAAGTGGAAGGAGAAGGCTATAGAATTGTCTATGAATCGGCTTGTAGGATAGGTTGCCTTGATTCCACAAATCTCAATATAACACCAAGGTTTACTAGTAAACTTATCTCATAAATTTCCCCTTCAGTCAAACTAAGCCCCAAAAGCAAAGTAATTCAAAACCATAGAAATAATATCTATTGTTAACAGAAAATTTTATGATATTCATGATGAATGGCCCGTCAAGACTTAATATTAATTAATTAATAAACCTGTCCGTCCGTCGTGTCGAAGGGAATCATGATGATACAAAGGGTAGTTGGGTAATGAATGAAATCCGATTTTAGGTAAAATTAATACTAAGGCGCGTAGGTATACAGTGAGAGAGATTTAATCTTTACTTGAAATAGGTTATGGGAAAGAAACTGCAGTTGCATTGGTGTACGGATACGTGGTATGTAGTTTATGGTTAATATTTTTAAGTGGGTATTCGAAGAAGATATTATTAAGAACACTTTGCCTTCTCGTAGAGCGAAACCTATGTTTGGGCGCTCTGTGTGAGTAGTGGCGCTGCCGTGAAACACTACATCACGATGGCAACTTCAAAATGCTGTCGATTCGACAGAAGAAGAAGTACATTTGAGTACACCGGATTTTCTCGGTGCAAAGTACTTTAAGTACTTAAGCCACTCTTCTCTCTCTCTCCAAAATTATAATTTGTATTTGAATTCAGTGTGTTTTGCTTTTTTTTTCAACACTTTTTTATATTGTTTTTAAAAAACGCTGTCACTGAAGCCACTTACTGTATATTCTAGAAACAAAAGCGTAGAACTTTAAAGCTGGTTAGTTACGTGATTCACAATTAGTATTATATTACTAACTAGCCTATGCCCTCGGCTCCGTCCGCGTGGCTGTCAGTTATCGCGACCTAAGCGCCATCTGTGCAACTTAAATTCTATATGACTAATCATAACTCTGGTTCTACTTTGCGGACATTGAGGCTCACCTACCCGATACAAGCTAACACTAAGTATGAATGTAAGCACAAGTATGAACAGTATCAAAGATTCTTGACAAACTCAATCAGTAGTGAAGCAATACACTGTACTCGATGTGTAGTTGCAACCCCAAACTTTATACCTCAATTTTGTTATAATTAGTTGTCTTTTACTTCTTTCACTGTTAAATTCATCGGGATATTTACCATGTTTGTTTATTTTGTTGAATAACCGATATTTCGGCACTGTTGCAAGTGCCATGATCACGGTGTAATGGCGCTTGCAACAGTGCCGAAATATCGGTTATTCAACAAAATAAACAAACATGGTAAATATCCCGATGAATTTAACAGTGAATGTGTAAGACCATGTCAATCTAAAATCCTTTTACTTCTGTCCGAAGCAATTTTAAAGGTGTATTCACATTAAAATGTATAATTAAATAATTATATTAGAGACCGCGGTAGCCTAATGGTACGGACGAGGTCTCAGGTACGATCCCAGGTTTTACCATGGCACACATCAATGACTTTTCGATGCTATTCGAAGTTATGTGTGTATTTATCGCAGGTTTATAAGTGCCTGGTTAATGGTAATAGGCTCGCCATCTATTACATTGGGACCTAAACATAAACTGGCAAAATGTGGATGCTAGCACCTCTGCCTGCCTCTTCGGGAATATAGGCATGAGTTTATGTTATGTTTATGTTATATTTTTGTACTTCACAAAGATCGACCGTGTCTTCTGCGTGCGAACGTGTGGACTACCGCCACGCCACAAAGGCTGTCTTAGGGGTGAATATCACTCCATCTATCACATTTACATTCGTTAATCTATCAAACCCACCCTTTGCCCTTAACCCTGTCACTAACTAGAAACAAATAGTATCTACGCACATATAGTGTAAGTAATTAGTGAGATATCAACCGATATTGGGGTAGGCAGAGCCATTACGTTCGGGTCCCTATTAAACTTTAAATATCCAAACATTTGGCCCTACGTTCTAGCCCAGATGTTACTTTGTGGGTTGAGTTATAAGAAATAGCGAGCGATATAGCGGTTTTATTCATAAACTAGCTGTACCGTGGTTTCGATTTCGTTGAGTTTTAATCCCGCTCCCGTAGCCAGTTGGTAACATATTCCTGTGTTCCTAACCTGTGTTCAATGTTTTTTTTAAAATAGAGGATAGCAAATCAATTGATAATTTATATGTTTATTCACCATCGTCCTTTTATTTCCATTGGAGTGTGATTGAATAACAAACATACAAACGTCAAATCATCTTCACAAACTAAAATTTATTAATCTATTATTATAACCTGCTGTTCGAAACCCATCATTTACATCTCGAACCTATTACAATTTCCTGTGTAAAGATATAACTTTATTATTAAACTGGCTATAAGCTGATTGATGGAAATTACCCTTCAAGACTAATCAGATGAGTCATTCTTTATTACCAATTGCGATGATGCAGTTGCAGATTGCGTTACTCCATTAACGAGTTATTCGCTACATGTCAGTGCGTCACGATTATTTAATAATTCATTGTGTAGAAATAAATAATGTTTAAGTACTAGTTATTATTTTATTAGGGTACTACATTGTTGTATTGGACTTAGTCTGTAATAGCAATGTATGATTTGATAGAAATAAATAAATAAACGTTTTAATTCGCGATTAACATAATGAAACTCTTATAACTTGGACCATATCATATGGTCGACAGGCAAGTTGTGAACTAACTACAGCAGCTGCACTTGCCTCAATATATTTGAATTTTACGTC
Source organism: Pelosia muscerda (assembly GCA_963691645.1). Classification (NCBI taxonomy): domain Eukaryota; kingdom Metazoa; phylum Arthropoda; class Insecta; order Lepidoptera; family Erebidae; genus Pelosia; species Pelosia muscerda. The sequence continues at coordinate 3,396,240 of OY829104.1, forward strand.
AATATATAGTGAATGTATTATACCTTCGTACGTTGTGAAACTAGAATTTAAAGATATAGTATCATTTTTTGAAATTTGAGGGTTACGTACGTTCATAGGGTATTATGATTGGCACTCTATAACAGTAGACATCGTGCCTCGGAGAGCACGTTAAGCCGTCGGTCCCTTTTGCAGTACAAACTATCTATGGCAGTCGTTACGGGTAGTTGGATCCCTCAAAAAGACCAACCAGTCTAAGTTGGAACTTCGATATCGCCATTGGTCATTGGACCATCATTGGTTGTGGAGGTCAGATGGTAGTCGCTTCACAGAAAATATCGAAGGTCAGCCGCATCACAGTTAGACTGGAAAGCCGACCTCAACTGAGTTGGGAAGAGGTTCAGAGAATGATGATGGCACTCTATAACAGTAGACGTGGACGCTGACAATGGACCTCATAAGGATGGTGAAGGTCACAGCGAGCTATGGAAAGAGCTATGCTCAGAAATGTTCTACGAGATCGAATAAAAAATGAATAGATTCGAAGACGATCGAAAGTTATCGACATAGCCTACTGGATTAGCAAGCTGAAATGGCAGTGAGCGAAGCATGTAGGAAGAAAAATAGATGGCTGTTGGATCTGAAATATTATTGAATGGAGACCACCTACTGGTAGACGATTAGTAGCTATGGGTCTTTTTTAGGGTTCCAACTACCTGTAACTACTCCTGGGTCAATCGCACATGGCATGAAAAATATTATTATACACTTTATTGATTGACTGTACCCATTTTTAACTAAACAGCTATACAGGGAGGGTTGTTAAACAAGTTTGACTACGAGGAAGAAGGAAGGGCGAGGATGGATAGCTGTTGCTGATGTCGGTTATTACACTGTTGTAAATTTTAGCGCTCCACACGATTTTCTACTCGCCTCTCCACTCGACTCACATACTTTTGTTCTATTATCAATAGTTACCGCAGCGTGTGCAATGAAACGTTTTGGGGCACTTTTTTACACCCTGGGTTACGTTACTTAACTTTTATAAGGATTCCTAATATTTTCTAGCTATAAATATAGCCTATGAATGAATGTAGGTGAATGTAGCTTTCCAATGGCGAAAATTTTTGAGATCGGTACAGTAGTTTCTGAGTTTATTCACTACAAACTAAATATTAGTGTAAATATAGATATGTATGGCACCTCTTGTGTGGCAGTTGAGTCACTAACGTCACGTCATGCTATCTGTGTTACTAATAGTCTTTTTTCAATCGCACGAAAAATCCCCCTACCCTGCCGGAGCCGTTTCGAGAGGTTATGTTGGACTCGAACCGACTAAAACGCACGCCGTCTTAGAGTCTTAAGTTGCGCGTTAGTAATACAGCTAAAACAAGTCTCACAAATATATCTCAACATGTTGTAACGTGTAGATCACATACCAATGACATATATGTGGGGTAACTCCACACCCCACCCCACATATCATCCGATAGCCGACGTGCCACCCCCACCTGGCAGTATTGACCTAATGTGTTGACAAGTTCCGTGATAAGTTAATTTAGCACAAAACTAGTTATAGAACATCAGATCAAACGCTTTTGATAGATCGAGAAAATGGATTTATAACTAGTACTGGTTTTTTTAATGTAAATAGGTACATGTTTATGAATGGAAATATAAAACTGAGTGGCAGTTCTGATAGCACCTTGGAGGGGACTTGGACGTCGGAGGTCGCAGAATGACCTCCGTCCTCCATGAGCGCGGGCCTGGGGGTGACGGGTGGAGCCGCCTGTCACTCTAGCAGAAGCAGGCCGCGCCGGTGTCACAAAGTGCGCCTCCCTATACCCAGGAGCTAGATCGGGACACTGTGGTCCCTACACCCGACGGGGGTCATCTCGAAGAGACGGCCCTGTGTCTGCCGGGGTGCGAGAGATATGTTGGGTACTACCTCACCTCTGGCATCTGAATACCCAAACACGGCGTGCGATTTAGTCGGTTCGAGTCCGACATAGCCTACCCAACCGGCTCCGGTCGGGGGGTATTCGTGGGGATTTTTTGCACGAGAAATAAAAACGTTCTAACAACACTTGTTAAAAATGTTGGCAGGAGCTCTCATTGGATAAGATTAGGGGTGCTCTAATTGGACTACACCGAACTCGAGTTCTCTGTCGAGGCATAGGTCTCACAGATTTGCAATTTTTTTATACTGTCACAGATATTATATTTTTATTATATTATACATCTGTATAGTATAATAAAAATATAATATCTGTGACAGTATAAAAATCTTTTATTCTGGCCGTTGGAGCCGAAAGGTTCTCGAATGAAGACCGCGTACCGGTAAACGAAGCATGGGACAGCCTCCTGCGAGGTGGACGGCTGACATAGTGAAAATCTCGGGTACCCATTGGATGCTGACCGCCTTCGACTGTTACTTTACATACGTATTAGTTACGACTCGTAATCTTTTTCAACAAAAAATATAGCGTATGTTACTCAGGGTGAATGTACCATTCCAATGGTGAAAGAACTTTTGAAATCGGCACAGTAGTTTTTGAGTTAATTCATTACAAACATATACCTACACAAATATACAAATTTTCCATCTTTATAATATTAGTGTAGATTTGACTCCATTTCTTTAAATATGACTGCAGCTATAAATGGCCGAGTATAAACACAAACCTTAAAATAACCAAAAAACTTGGTAGTAAATATATCTAGTGAAACAAAGAAGGCTTTAAAAGAACATAGAAACGAAGTTAATTGGGTTAATTATTGTAATGAACACAATTAAGTTTGTATTTAAATCGTTAATTACGTTGTGCTTGGAGCAAATGTTTTTTCTTTGACTTTACCGTCTGAAGAACTTTATCATAACATTCAAGTTAATTTATAAATTTCTTGTTAGGCAGGTTCTTGTTAGGCTACGTGGACTAACAAATATCTGATCGTGCCGCCTACGCCTAGTATTAGTAGGGGTGAGATCTAAGCTTAAAGGCAGAGGTTTTGATATTACAAACATCAGTTTAGTCAATTCTATAGCAAATATTTGTGTGAAAAGCGTACTGTTATATCACATTATATAATGTACCGCTAGTGAATAGCATTTATTAAGGTGCCGACCATTCGTAATTCTCAAATTGTAAAAATGTTTTTTGTTTTTAAGTTTTATTGGTTTACTTCCATTCAATTTGTAAGTGTTCTGCAACATCAGAGCGACTTTCTTAAATCAAAATTTGTAACTTGTATACTTAACATTAAAGTAATTGTTGTACAATGTTACACAACAAAGACGTGCAATAACGCTCAACATTGGTATCCACGTTTAATCAATCTTCAAATAAAAAACAAACAACGTGACATGATGCGCGCGTCAACTGGCAATATCACGCGTGTTGCTGAACTTGTTGAGCAACATGTGATGTTGTCTAGTGAATATGATGCTTGTAGATGCAAGTGCGGCCACGAAAATATTCTTCCGTTGGACAACCCAGAGAGATAAACAGCAGCGGTTGAATATCAGAACTTGTTTCATCCTTAACTTGTTTATGCTTCTTCTGTGCTGTTAGGAGCTCGTAGTTTGATAAGAAATCCACATTTTTATAAAGATCTGAAGAAACCAGATGTACTATTTTATGTTTAGAAACAGTTGGATAACAGCAAAACATTGATGAAATTAGTATTAAAACGTAAAATTTGAGCAACATTGTCATAATCCAAATTTTTTGTTTACTTGTGTTGATGATAGCTAAAATAAAAGAAAAATAAAATCAAGAATAATAATAATATAATAATTACGTCTTTACTGTACTCCAAGAAAGAAACAATACAATATAACAAAAATGTTTATCACTCTGCCGAAACGTTTTACAGGCAACCTTAGGATGATGGAGAGAAATGCTTCTGGGCAGTTTGGTGGACATCAATATTAAATACAGGAAGAAAATGATAGCAATAATAATTAGTAAATCCAATAATATGTGAAATAAAATAATGGTAACCACTTTAATTCAGGTTAGTGGTATAAAAAAAATCAATTCGTTAGTGATAATTAAACTAAAAAATTAATAGAGTAAGTAGAGAGAGTACTTAACAAACCTTGATTTATTTTTCATCATTAAATAAATACACATCATTCTGAAAATAATCTCTAAATCGTGATAGTTTACGTAAAATAAACACTATTTCGCTAGTGCAATATCATAATAATTTAAATATTCTGGAATCATTTTTAAATTAATTTCAGCTGTGAATAATTTGTTAGTTACAGTGATAAAGAAAAAATCAAACAAAATAATGTTTATGTTAGTTTAATGACTATTGAAACTTAATTAATTTAAGTACATTCATTGAACGTGTATAATTATGTATGGTGTTTCGAGCCTCTGGTAAATTTTACCTATCGATAAATTGTTATACAAGTAGATTTATTAACCAGTAATTTACAAGCTGCACAGTCACCTCCCCAAATCGAACGAGGTCGGAGGTTCATTATGAAGGTAAAATTTTTCCTTTTCTATTTATCCTGGCGCTAATTCCATTCCCGAGTCTATTTTTTTCTGGTCATTATTATTTACCATAGTAGTAGTTAGAAGGGTCGGCTTCCTAAAGCTATAAAATCTAAACAGCGGGTCCTAGTGCCCTGTCAATACCACTGTAAACTTTGTCGACCACCCGCCGATATCCCCTCTTCCAGTATATAACTGCTTTGCTGATTGTCACTAGTTTATATGTTCTTCTTTCTTCTGCAGGTTTCTTCTGTCTCTTTCTGCGGTGAATTTGAATTTCGAACGCGAGAACTATAGCTGCAATTTTAGAAAAGAAAGGAATGTAATTTATTTATACATTTTATTGTTATGAAGCTTTTCGAATTAAATTATTTGGAACTTTAGACTGTTAGTAGATTAAATTCTTTCAGACAAAGCCTTTCTTAATTCTCAAAACAGGATATTATTTCATTACCTGCCAAGAGGTGTCCAATTCCGAGTAAACAAAATGCTCCTCGTAGCATTCTCAGCGAAACAGGTTCCAAGCCCTTTGTAGATTCTCCTTGAGTCTGTAAAGACAAAATTAAATAACCTTTTCTAGAGCATGCTAGCACAGAATTGTTCTTAATTTAAAATCCGGGGGGCTACTATGAAACGTACACTACGAAACACGAACGAGAACCGTCGCACTTGGGTTGTGGGAATAAAATCCGCTGGTTACTTACGTCAAAATTAAAACTCATTTCCAAACAAAATGTAGGGGACGTAGTAAGCCTTTCCAAAGAGCGAAACGTGTGTTCAGGCCCTCTCCGTGAGCAGCGGCTCTGCCGTGAAACAAATTACTACACCACAATAACAACTTAAAAAATGCCGTCGATTCGACAGTAGAATAAAATAATGTCCCAAGTCAACACACAAACAGAATAAAAGCGTCTAGTTCTCTAGCCAGTGAGCTGTCATCATTATGCAAATGTTAATAAAAATTAGCATTGTTTATTTGTTACACAGTTTATATAAATTACTTCAATTTCCTCGCAATAAATGCTCTGTTACAAGACAACAGTTGACAGTAACTGTCAGTTACTGTCAACGGGTATATAATGGCTGTTGTTTTCATTCATTTCGGAGAAAATAGCGAATTTTCAAATTACAATGATAGACGATACGAACAATATTGAGTATAATGGAAATCAATTCATGGACAGATTTCAAATAACAAGAATTTCAGTAATGTTTACCGGTATTACTGTGATCATGCATACTTTTAGTCAGAGGTTTCGTCCACACCCTAGCAGAAGCAGGCCACGGCCATGGCACATAATGCCACACCATACCCAGGGCCTAGATGGGGACACCATGGTCCCCACATTTAGGGAAGAGGGTTATCTCAAAAGAGATGTCCCCGGGTCTGCCGGGGTGCGAGAGATATGTCTTGTATAATCTCACCTCCGGCAATCGAGGACCCATGGACGGCGTGCGTTTTGGTCGGTTCGAGTCCGACATAATCACCTCCATCGGTTTTGGTGGAGGTGGTATCCGTGGGGATGTTGCGCACGATAAAAAAAAAAAAGAGGTTTCGTTTAGGCTTCACTGACTGTGGTCACATTTGGACAGGCTACGTGGTGCGCTCACTCCGTAGTCTAGTCTGTGAGACAGGAGCTTCGTCATCCACTTTATTTTTTATTATGCGCAAAATCCCACGGATACCACCTCCCGCCGAAACCGGTGGATGTGATTATATCGGAATCAAACCGGCCAAAACGCACGCCGTCTATGGGTCCTTGATTGCCGGATTTGAGATTGTACAAGACATATCTCTCGCATTCTGGCAGACCCGGGGACATCTCTTTTGAGATGACTCCCTTCCCCAATGATGTGAACCATGGTGTCTCCATCTAGCCCTTGGATATGGGGATACGCGGTTTGCGCTACCATCGCGGCCTGGGTTCGTTGTCTATCCGTTTGTGTTACTCAAAATTCCAGTGTTTGCGTTTAATGTTATCATTGTGCTAGGCTAGATTTACTTTGCCTAAATTTCGTGGTAGTTAGTTCATTAAAACTTTACAGCGGTTACGACGGTCAATAAGATAAAACGTTATTACTATTTGATTTCAATCTTTTTTTTGCAATTTTTAATTTTAGAATGTGTGTCTTCTATGTGTGACCGATAGGTCATAATATAGACGTTATAATTTAATAGACGTTGTGTAAGAGGAACGCTCCCGAAGCCGAAGGCCCCTGGTAGTAGGTACTCATGGTACACAACATATTGGCACAAAAAAAATTACGGCAACGCATTTTTATTTTATTTTTCATTTTTTTATTTCTTCAATTTATTTATAGTTAATTTTTATGGTAAATATATCGCCACCACCTTTTTTTAATCGTTTAGAATAGCGATTAATTTGCTATAGATTAAATAGTTAAGACGTATTCTTACAAAAAGGTTCATATTTTCGAATTTACCGTTCGTTGCGTAAATACGCACAGCAATGACACATATGCTTCGACTACATCACACTTCCATTTGTTTCTTTGTTTTCCATGTGTGATATCAATAATGTAGGTTCATCTTTGAAAATATCCTGCGGTAGCCTAGTGGTATGGGTAATGGACTGTTGAGACGAGGTCTCGGGTTCGATCTCAGGTTTTACCATGGCACACACGAATGACTTTTCGATACTTTTCGAAGTTATGTGTGTATTTATCGCAGGTTTATAAGTGCCCGGTTAATGGCAATAGTTTCGCCACCTATTACATTGGGACCTAAACATAAACTGGCGAAATGTGCGTGCTAGCTTTGCCTATACCTTCGGAAATATAGGCGTGAGTTTATGTTATGTTATCTTTGAAAATAACATTCGGACATTTTACCTGTGACTGTGCAGCAGATTCCACAATGTCACTGCTCTGCCTGTCACTCTCAGTAACAGGTTCAGATCTCCTTGCTTGCTCCGGTAGATTCTTATACTCGTCCGTGGTCATCTTTCCTAAGATACCCCCTTCGAAGAGTGTCATGACACTGTTGAAACATGAAAGTTATTACGTACAACTATACAGCGACTGGCTCTGGTTTTAGCAGGAATGATCAATGAGAAAATTGACTTATTAAATGTCAAGTAAGTAAATACTGTTGGTGGAACTTGATGATGAATTTGAGGAACGTACAAGACACCGGGGATCCAATCACATATTCTGATTAACTACCTGATCACGTGGCGAAGTGAGGAGGGGGGGGGGAGACACACGGAAACAAATTTATTGTGTCGTGGCTAACGTGGCTCTTGAATATCATTGGCGTCTCGCCATTATTAATAATTTGATATTATTTTTACCACATTCACTCAAAAGAATTATAGCAACCGTATTACTAATATTACCTACCTCTAACCCTTCCAGCTAAGCTTAATGGCTCGTGTTAGGAGTGGGTTCGCGTTGGTATTGTAATATTCAAGAATCGAACCAGTGATCTATCAAACTGAAGTTATACCTTTTTAGTCGTACTTCATCATCATCATCACCATCATTTCAGCCACAAGACGTCCACTGCTGAACATAGGCCTACCCCATCGACCTCCAATCCGACCGGTTTAGTCGTACAATATTTTTCGAATAGTAAAATATGTTGTTTTTGTAAATTTTCGCATAACTAAGATCCGAATGAAGTATTTAGATTATGTCATAAGTCAAAGATGGAATGTAGGGAGGGACAATAATATTGTGTATATTTATTTATAAGGTTATCTTTATCAAGCTTTGACGCGTTAGGAGAAGCAGATAAATTAAATTAACTGTTACTTACACTTCGTTGAACGTTTCAAGATAAGGGCAGCCTATTTGTAAGGCGATTGCTGAGTACCTCGTGTACAATTTCTCGCTCAAATGAAAATTATGCGACCCTGTAATAAAATACAAATCAGATTATGGGATTATATATTCAGTTTTCAAATGTAAGAGCCAGGAGGCTGTTTACAGAATCTCTGAGTTCATGTTATCAATACTAGTCATGTCATAATAACCATCGTGTTGTGTTCCCGCCTGTAAGTAGGGTAGCCAGAGCTCACTTTACCCCTCCTTCCCCTCCCCTTCCTAGTCTCCCCACCCCTTTCCAGCTCTCCCCCTTTCCCTTCAGGGTGGGCAGCGCGTGTGTGACACCCTTAGTGTTGCACACGTACCTATATAGGCCACGGTGACCGCTTTCCATCAGGTGGGCCGTGTGCTTGTCTGCCACCTACGTGGTATAAAAAAAAAACTAGTTAGTAAATCGGACAGTGGTCTAAACGTTGATTCACGAAATTTATAAAGACAAGATTAGGTTAATACAGAAAGTGTGCCTCTTACCTACGCACTTTGAGTGTCTAACCGACTGAGATACCTCGTTACTAGCTCGCCAATCTACCATTTTTGATTATATGGTTAACGAAAACCCGGTATTAACGCGATCACTTGGTAAATACAATAATTTACCTTTTGATTTGATTGACGTTGCGGCCAGGTTGCACTTGGCCTTGTAGCCGTGGCCACAATCATATATCATGCAACGCGATATAAAAGTGAGAATTTTTTGTTTATATTATTATAATAGTTTGGTCTGTGTGGTACGGCAGTAGTGTACGCGACTGCTTCGCTCAGAAGGCGCAGGTTCAATCAGTGCAAATATTTGTATGCATGAATATAGCTCGGAGAGCACGTTAAGCAGTCAGTCCCGGTTGTCAGACGAACATCATTGGCAGTCCTTAAGGGTATTTGGAAACCTAAAAAGTTCAACAACTCGTCCAACTACGTGACTTTGATATCACCTATTATTATAGGTTGTGGAGATCAGATGGGAGTAGTTTTATTCAAAGTTTGTCTGCCTCGGAGGAGAGGAGAGTCTTGGTACCAGATGACCTTCACGTCGAAAACGTCAGAATAATTTTATCGTGTTAAATATTCAAAGCCTAAATAGGTTGAAGGTTGAATCTTACGCCTATCGTGTATGCCTTGTACCTTACCAAATCGTTCTGTATCATAATACAACGTCTCCCTCCCTCCCAGCACTGCGACTCTTTTATGCGACAACACAAGTCGCACTCCCACCTCCACGCTGCGCACGCGCTGTATACGTTGTCGATGCATTAGTTTGGCAAGACGACCATACACGCCAGTACCGTTCTGAAACAAAGACTTTTTTGTCAGCAATGTTCATATTTTCTTATCAACTCTGCATACACTAAGGCAGCAAAAGCAGAAATATTAATAGACACGTATGTACTAACTTAGGTATATCATGGGGTGCCTACGGGGATCATCTTGACAGAGAGGGCCCCGGGTCTGCAGGGGTGTGAGGGATATGTTAGATACTATCTCACCTCCGGCAACTAAAGACCCAAAGACGGCGAGCGTTTTAGTCGGTTCGAGTCCGACATAACCTGCCCAACCAGCTCCTATGAGAGGTTCCGTGGGGATTTTTTGCACAATTAAAAAAAAGGGGGCATTGCTTTGACCACTGAGATACGTCATGATCATTTGAAATTCGCCTAAACATCTTAGAGGCGAGCGACGTTGGAGTCATTTCTTTTTTAATCTAAATCGATTTGAATAGTTACAATATAAAGCTTTAAAATCTCACTAAACTAAATCAAGTAAAAAAAAAATTCATCGGCTTCCCTTTTAAAATTTTCACCTTTTCACTGGTGGACTCTCATACTACTTCGCATATATTCAGGTATTTATTAAAACTTTATTCACAAGGTATCTTCTTTCCACCAGCTTTCAGGATTTCATACATATGCTCATATATATTTCCCTCTGGGGCAGGCAGAAGTAAATTAACACCCACACCACATTTCATTAACCATTGTCTTCTGTCTCACGTATTAGGGGGTGAGCCTATTGCCCTATTGTTGACTCGAGTCTTTCATCTGAGGATGAGTCTGGACTGCGTATATCTGTACGATGTTAAACATCCCCCTGGTGGTGGTTATTCCCCCTTAGACGTCTTGTATAACACCACATTATATTAAACCACTTACTTCCAAAATAGTTAACGATGAACTGTGACTTTCAACCACCAGTTCGTATCCATAGTCTCTCATAGCTTCCTCCAGAGCTTGCAGGGTTCCAATCGGACGTTCCCGGGCTGGTTTCGCCAAAAGACTGGTCAGATTGGCAGAGTACATGTCGCCTATGACGTAGGTTGCTCCAAGGGAAATCAGGACAGAGACGAGACGGGCTTTATGTGTGCTAGATGGTTCCTTACTGGAAGCTAAGGATAAAAAAATGTTTGGTTCCAATATTTCGGTCAAAAAAATTGTATGATGTAAATTGTAATAATAATAGCATTTATTTCAGGCAACCGAGACCCATAGAATTAAATTAAAAACTAAATAAAAACAAACAATATGCATTTTTACTTATTTTTTTTTTATTAGGTACTCCTTTTGAGACTTGACAGCAACTGTTCATTTAAGTGCAGTCAAATCTATTCGCAATCATGTAAAGCAGAAGTGATATACTTAAAGATAGAAAGGTCAATGCCCAAATGATAATCATGTTTAAGAATTCCCTTGCAAAAAGGTATACCTATCAGCACGGATCTTGGAATAAAATTGTGACAGTAAGGAGGCCCTTTCACTAAGTCTTAAGAAGGATAGTAAGGAGGTTCTGATATGATTCATGATTGGGGGCTTTGAGCTCGGTCACTACCGCTGCATCCCGTGCTATCATCAAAAGGCGGCTGAAAAAGGCGTACTGCACGTTTCACATTTTGCGTCGACAATATTTGAATCCATAGACTTAGTTCTAGACTCCATAGTTTTTGAGAAGATTGATTATTATTTTTGTTACTTTGCAAAGCGATTGATCTCACAAAGTGCTCCCTAATATATTAAACACTTGTTTTATAATTTTAGAGAGTATTACAGGTACTAGCTGAGATGATAAATACAAATATAATAATATGTTTCTTACACTGTCTCAAGAACAGCGTGGTGGTAAACCAGCAGCAAGTACTAAACAGTCCGAGCTGATCGCACTCCCGCTTCTGCCACAACGAGGGAGCAGCAATAACTATCCATAAAGCTGGACCAGTCACCAAAAGAGTGGCGCCGACTAGAGGCCATACCTGAGGAAGAGTTTCGATCAGAATAATATGTTTTAAATAATATAATAGTACAATATCATTTTTGTCAACAAGTCAAGGAAGCCATGCAGTATCTGAAGCAACCGTTTTTCAAGTTCTGTAAAAACCAGGTGACGTTTGCTCGAACACTTTTTAAGTGTTTATTACATATCAATCATATTCCATTTAGACAAGGCTAAATATAATATGCAGCTCACATGTTTCCTTCTTCCTACAGTCCTTGGTCCTTTGAGTGGGGCGTGAAAAAGCATCTGATGAGGCCGTCACACTGAGTGTCACCATTGTAACACTTTACCTGTTTGTAATGGTGACCCTCGTTCCTGAGACTTCGCCTTGAGCTTACCATCAGGCGGGGTGAAGTCATCTTGAGGTATCATGAATAAAAGAATATCTTTCAGTATCTTCACACATTATTCAAATCAGGTATTTCATTACGACGATAAGTAGATAGGAGTAGAAAGAGATGATAGCATGAAGAAGAGAGTTGTAAGTGTCCCAAAGTTTCAAATACAAATTGGTAACAAAAATAAATAAATAAGTGAGGTTAATGTAACTTTTAAACTATCGCGGCGTTTACTCATAGTGTTTATGAATTTCGGGACTTCACGCGATATATTTTTGAACACTTTTATCGCGTGAAGTCCCGAAATTCATAAACACTATAAGTGAGGTTAATATTTAACTACAGTTTGAAAGCTACGCGAGGGTATTTTGCCTCATTTGAAAGAACCTTTAACTATTGCGCAGCATGGCCATGATTAAGAGGGACTGAGATGGAGCTATGCACCCGATAAAGCTCCATCCCTTTCTCTCAGAATCTCGACTCAAAACACGATAGCTTATAAGCACATCAAGGTAATTCAGTTGTTTTACCTCCCACTGAAAAGGTCTGATGACGGCCAACGTTTCACTTAGCTTAGCTGGGGCATGTGTCAGAAAAGCACCTGAGTCAGCTAAAGTCAGGAACGAGAACTCCACAGCCTGCATACGTTCCCAAGTCATTGTGACGTCACCGAGAAAGAAGTCCGCTGTCTGTTGCAAAAGAACATTGAAGATTTTCAGAGGTGATGGTTTTTTGTTCTTTTTATACTTTTGATAAAATTGCCGTAGTCCATTATTTATTTATTTATTTGGCACATAAAACAGAAAAAAATCTAAATTTTACAAGATATCATTTTTAAGGTTCAGTTTTAGATTGAGTTCCAAAACATGTGTACTCAGTATGACACAATCAAAGAGCATGCATTGAGTGATACAACAATGTAATTATTATAAACTAAAAATAATAAACAAGACAAAACCAATATAGAGGACAATTATAAGATATTAGGTTAATAATTTAAACGTTGGGTAATGAGTCTCTACAACAAAGTGACAGCAAATTTATAGCTTGGCTATGACCTGATTAGCAGTATTCTTGTATAGTTACATACATACAATACATACATATATGCTTCCGCCCGTAATTCCCGAAGGGGTAGTCAGAGATGTATTAAACACACACATCTCCCCAACTATGATTTTCGGCCCCATGTAATAGGAGGCGACCCTATTACCGCAAACCGGGCACTTTGTAACAAAATAGAATAAATTCGTAACCGAAAATGTTGCAGCTAAATAAATGACCCCAATTCTTTGCTATAGGTACGGTGTAAATCGCAAGGAAATTAATTACGTGCTTAACCGCACAAGCACTACCAATTAACGTGCTGGAGAGTATCAGACGAGATTGTATGGTTATTCATTATCCAACCGATGATGTGGTGGATGCTGGAACACTCCTATAAAAATACTTACACGTTTCCAAATTAATCCAAGAGTTCCTTTGAATGTGCCGTTGTTGGAGATACTGGAGCCCTGGCTTCTATCTGGTGGATCGTAGTATCTATATCTGATGAAAGACGAATGTTACAATTTAGCAAATTAGTCACTTAGTCAAAAAAAAAAACAATATTGTGGTAGTTACCTGAAGTTCAACTTCTTAGACATTAATGAAAGCAGTTTATCATCTCTGCCGCCTGTCACCGAGATAGATGAGTCATTGTTGTACCTTACGAAATGCCATGGAGGTGCCTGTAATGATAAATTCACTTTTTACTGGCTAGCATTAGTACTGTCTGATTTTCGCTTAAGTCCAATCAGCGACCCTTGGGGATAATTTTCATACCACTGAGGTGGCAGACAAGTATGACATCCCACCTGATGGAAAGGGGATACCGTGGCATAATATGAACGTGAGCAACACCCTGGACGTCACCTTCGATTTTACACCTCCTTGAATAATACCATATTGTAAACGCTTGGGAAACCCAAAGTAGTAAGTTAATTTCACAGCTTGAGCATTGTGGAATGAAATTTCTTTCATACTGCACATTGCTTACTTATTGCGGTCACAATGTATTGTGTGAGGATTAATTCTCCGCTTGAGGCAAGCTGTTAGGTGATAGAACGCCTCACGGTGATGGTACGATGCGCGAGTGCTTGGGCAGCCGCCGCCTCCTTCTGCGAGCAAGTAATGCTCGAAAAGGAGGAGGCGGAGCGGGTCCGGAGAAGACTCCGGGCCCGCACTGCCCGCGATGAGCGGAGGCGACTCGGACGTCGGAGGTCGCAGAATGACCTCCGTCCCCCATGAGCGCGGGCCTGGGGGTGACGGGTGGAGCCGCCTGTCACCCTAGCAGAATCAGGCCACGGCGATGGCACATAATGCCACACCATACCCAGGGCCTAGATGGGGACACCATGGTCCCCACATTTAGGGAAGAGGGTCATCTCAACACAGATGTCCCCGGGTCTGCCGGGGTGCGAGAAATATGTCTTGTATAATCTCACCTCCGGCAATCGAGGACCCATGGACGGCGTGCGTTTTGGTCGGTTCGAGTCCGACATAATCACCTCCATCGGTTTTGGTGGAGGTGGTATCCGTGGGGATATTGCGCACGATAAAAAAAAAAGGTGATAGAACGAAGCTGTAGGCTTTGTGTCGTGTCGAATATTTCCAGTGAACACAAATGATTGTATTGACTGTAGAACACACACAGTGAGGCAAAATTTCTTATGACGATAAGATTCCACACCGATTTTTTTTTGCAAATACATACATATTATACATAGAAACACACAGACCAATGCAAATTTGTTAGTTGGTTGCATCAATTTTGGAGCTCAAGGTCTGCTTATTGGTTTTAATTAAAGAAAATTGACTCACATGGAGCACAGGAACCTCGAAGACTCTTCCTTTGAAGTCGTGATACACTCTGTCAGCTGGTGGTAGGACTGGTGACTTGTACAGGCGCTCCGACCACCAATTAACGAGGGTCAAGCGGTTCAGATGATCTGGTGACGCTTGGTTGTAGTAAATCCGGAACCTGAGACCGAACGAAAGATAGAAAGTACGTTTTGATGTCTTTTTAAAATTATGTGTGTATTTATCGCAGGTTTATAAGTGCCCGGTTAATGGCAATAGGCTCTCACCTAATACATTGGGACTTAAACATAAGTACAGTACCGCATGGGAAGAGATGGGGTGGCCCATTCTACTCTGCCGGGAACTAGGCGGTAAATTCTTTTTCAGAGGGCTTTTATAGTGGCTTATCGTTTGAAGTTCGCGGTTCGCTTATTATTATCTATATTTGTTGATAAGAGCGACTGCTGTCTGAATTCCCTACACCGAAAGGGGTGCGTCTGAACCGTGACTTGGACCCTGAAAGTCTTGACAGGACCATGTCATATGAGATGAGTCTCGAAACATTTTTAAACATGCTTAACATCCCTGCTTGTCTTTAATCAACATTGAACCTAATTTTATATTCGCACACAATATCTTCGATATTAAATTTTCGTCTAAATAAAGAAATGGCAGCTACAACGCCACGTAATAAAGAATGACAGTCCTTATTGTACTAAACTAATAAACTCGAAAAATATTTTCTTTGGAGCTTATAAAATATGGTGAGGCCAAGTCTCAATCGGCGAACGGCCCAATCGAATTACAAACTACGTGATTGTCCAAGACTTTGTATTCGTCGTGCAAGTATTGAACTTCAGTGGAGGCGGAATGTAATTTTTAGAAATATCCCCAGGCTAGCGTGGGTGAGCAATCAGCCGCTGTAGCAGTGTGCTGGCGACGAGAAAAAGGCTTGGCGATTTTTTTTAGACGATGGAATTACTGGACCGCTTTTATTAGTTTGTAAATGAGTGCTTTATGGTTTGCATTACTAGTTTATACTCTTTTCGTTGATTGTTTTTAAATAGCGCAGCGTATTCTCTGCACATTTTTAGTGTTTGTGAGATAGTTAGGCGAAGTTACCAAAATACATTAACGTAACCTAGTACTTTGGTTGTTTGTTGTTAATTATGGATGTTTCAATTGCATTGAGTTGTGAAAACCCACGTTTCGATGTATATCATCATTCTCTGAACCTTTTCCCAACTCAGTTGGGGTCGGATTTCCAGTCTAGCTGTGATGTGGTTGAACTTCTATATTTTCCGTGAAGCGACTGCCATCTGATCTCCACAATCCAATGACCAATGGCGATATCGAAATTCCAAGTTAGACTGGTTAGACTTTTGAGGGCTCCAACTACCTGTAACGACTGCCATAGATGTTTGTATGGCAACCGGGACCGACGGCTTAACGTGCTCAAAGTTGTATGCATAAAATATGGCTGTTTGCAGTGGTCTGGACCACTGCGAACAGCCATATTCATGCATACAACTTTTTGCACTGAGCGGGGATCGAACCCGCGCCCCGAGCGTAGCAGTCGCGTGCACTGCCGCCACGCCACGGAGGCTGTCTTATATACTATAAATTATGATGTATGAATAGTACTTATACTGTTACAACATCAACACAGAGTATATTCATAATTAAATATTGAAATTTCATGTCCATCATTGAAATACAACCAAACCAATAACATATGTATTTTTAGACGCACGTTAATATTAATGAGCTTAATTAAATTCATTTCTGTCTGTCATTGTCGATTTTGATGTATCCAATATCCATTACAATAATTTCATGTAGTTTGCTATAGGTTTTATATGAATACTTACAAGTTATTGCCCGTGGCTAATAATAACCTACTCTACACCAAATATTACTCAGATCTGTTAAGAATCCAAATCGTGAGTGTTGTGTGTCGGTTAAATGATGGTCACCCTAGTGAGCGATCTCAAAGAATCAAAGAATCAAAAGAATCAATTTTGTTTATTCAGTTTAGGCACATAAAAAGCACTTATGAACGTCAAAGTTTTACAATAATTATGTACCTACATTTTTCAAAAATATTATAATTTATAATAAACTAGCTGTTGCACGCGGCTCCGCCCGCGTGGACTTCTGATCCCGTTCCCGCTGCTCTTTGTTCACCTTTTAAACCCTGTCTGGACTTCCACGAATAATTCAAGACCAAAATTAGCCAAATCGGTCAAGCCGTTTTCATGTTATGTCATCACTAATCACTTCACTAAATAGTATAAAATAAAGTCGCGTTTTTTGTCCCTATTTTTCTTGTCCCTTTGTATGCTTAAATCTTCAAAACTATGCAACGGATTTAGATGCGGTTTTTTTAATAGATAGAATGGTTAAAGAGGAAGGTTTATATGTATATAACATCATGCTATAATAAACACGTGCGGAGCAGGAATGAAAAATGTTGCAAAAACGGGGTGACGCAGACGAAGTTGCGCGGGTCAGCTAGTTATAATTTATAATAAATAAGTAACTTAGTAAATAAGTCATTTGAAAATGATTCTTTCACTGGTTCGGTAGTTAAATCTCCTGAGAAGAGACCAGCAAGAAACTCAGGTGGATTATCGTTATTCTTCATTTTTTTAAATACATAGTTCTATTAGAGATTATTATGACCATGCATTTTATCATCAAGATATTCGTCTACTTATAATAACTTTTTTTCATCTAAAAACGAAGATAAAGTGTAGGTAGTTAGAAATTCGGTGAAGTCAGCGAGGGGAGTTATGTTCGACCGACCAAAACTGCACGGCCTTCTTGGGCCATCTGTTGCCGAGGGTGAAGTAACCTCTGGCCACTTACGCCCCGGTTGACCTAGGGACAGCAAAAGCCCTTTCGGGTGTAACCTTCTCCCCTCTCTCCCTTCTCTTTCCCCCTCTTCGCTATATGGTCTGGAGCATGAATGTGACGCCCCTGGTGTTATAGACGTCCATAGGCCACGGTAACCATTTTCCATCAGGTGGCCTGCTTGTCTGCCACCAAAGTGGTAAATAAAAAAAGAAGACAGCCCAAAGACGCTTCCATCACTCGTGTATATACCTATATTTGTAATTCCCTAACGATTTAGATACTAACGTCGTTAATTGGTAGTGCTTGTGCGGCTCAGCACGTAATTAATCTCCTTGTGAATTACACCGCAAAGCAAGGAATCGCGTCAACATTTTTTTTCCAAATTTATTTAGCTTCTACATTTTCGGTTAGGAGTTTATTTCGGCATTAGTACCCATTTTGTTACAAAGTGCCCGATTGGCGGCAATAGGCTCGTTCCGTATATTGAACCGAAAATTAGCGAAATGTGGGTGTTTAATACACCTCTGCCTACCCCTTTGGGGATTACGAGGGTAAGCATATATGTATGTATGTGTGTTAGATACTTTCTTTTAGTAATTATCTGAAACTTACACGCTTTTCCTCGGGTTGGTAATGACAGCGATTCTCATGGCCTCTCGCATGGTCATCAGGAAGGTGTCACTGACCTTTCCGTAAGGCCAATAGAAGAGGTACAGAATAGTGCGGTGAATCAGATTGTTTACTGTCAACTGAAATAAAAATTGGAATAGATGGACTTGCATTAAAAGTTCCCCTCCGGCCGCCAGGTTCGATCGCACGGTTCGATTAATCGAACTGTGAGGAATTGTATATCCTTATGGTTCGATTGAATAGTCAAACTGTGCGGAGTAAGAAGTTAAAAAAAATTAAATAATAATAATAATATTTTGGAAGTATGAGTGCCAAAACTTAGTTAATATAATCTTACCTCAGACAATATAAGTTCACATTCGGACGGCGCACAGAGAATGAGGCTTGTTCTTTCTTCTGATATGTCCAAAGCCTTTCGCAGAAATTTATAATACTGCAGTAGAACATAAGGTTAGACATCAATATTGAATTTCCTAGCCCTTCTATTGTAGTTCGTGATATCACTTACAATGAACATGAAAAGCTATTGAATTTATAACGTAAAGGTATCAAGAGAACGGAGTATTGTGATTGACGGGCTTCTCGTACATAGGTATACAGTAGGCAGGCTGACTATCGTAGTAATCGTCTCTCGGTACGTTTACGTTACGTATTCGATATAGTTTTTTATACTCGAAGCTTTTTTATTATCTATAATTTCGTAGCCGCGGAAGCCTAGTGGGGTACACCTCATATAGTAAAACTTTTTAAGTAATAATTTTATATTGCATAACAACTAATAGCATAAACCTCTTTTCGCAGAATATCGTTTGGAATAAACTCATTTTGCATACATTGAAACCCATAATTTTGTAAGTCAGAATCATCTGTACGCATAATTTTTGTATCCATAATAATCACAATGTATAACCATCACATCGCAGAAAGTTCAAAACCAGATTCATCTTTTGGTAGAAGTCAGAATAAGAAGAATTACACAGAAGTTGGGTATATGAAAGCAATAGGAGCTAATATAAGATTAGTTTAATTTTGTTTTCTGATTAGTTTAATTGTTTTTTTTTAGTAATTAATAATAAATAAAAGTTGATTCAATGATAATTATTTGATTTTATATCCTTGCCTATGAGAGCATGCTCGTTTCTGGCATAAGAGGTCACAGTTATAACCTAACCTAACCTATCCGATTCGGGGTACTCTGTGTCGGGGTGTAAAAAACTATCTATTATGGCGCTTCGCCGGCCGCTGCCGCGGCACGCTCGCTTCGCTCGCTCGGCTCGCGCTGTTGGGGTCACAGTTATAACCTAACCTAACCTATCCGAGTCGGGGTACTCTGTGTCGGGGTGTAAACAACTATCTATTCGGAATTGTGCCAAATAATCTGTACTCTAAATGAACGTTATGCTAAATGAAGTTATACAAAATTTTAACTATGCCAAAGGTAATTATGCCAAATAAAATTCTACTATCTTAAATGTATGCCATTCTAAATTCGGTCATAAGCACATTATGCCTAAAAATATTTATGTCAAATATTTTTTATGCCTAATAAATGATCGATTAAAGAAGTTTCTGCGAAGTGAGTTATCCCAAATAGGTTTCGGAGTATCAAGTTTCTACCAAATAGACGGCACCCAGCCTAGTGGTATGGGTAATGGACTGCTGAGACGAGGTCTCAAGTTCGATCCCAGGTTTATCATGGCACACACCAATGACTTTTCGATGCTTTTCGAAGTTATGTGTGTATTTATCGTAGGTTTATAAGTGCCCGGTTAATGGCAATAAGCTCGCCACCTATTACATTGGGACCTAAACATAAACTGGTGAAATGTGGGTGCTAGCACCTCTGTCTACCCCTTCGGGGATACAGACCAGAGTTTATGTTATGTTATATTATTAGATTAAATGTTCTGCCATGAGGTACAACAAAATTGTGCATTATTGTTAACTAGCTGATCCGCGCAACTTCGTCTGCGTCACCCCGTTTTTGTAACATTTTTCATTCCTGCTCCGCACCTGTTGGTCGTAGCATGATGTTATATACATATAAACCTTCCTCTTTAACCATTCTATCTATTAAAAAAACCGCATCAAAATCCGTTGCGCAGTTTTAAAGATTTAAGCATACAAAGGGACATGAAAAATAGGGACAGAAAACGCGACTTTGTTTTATACTATGTAGTGATAAACACGTGTCGACGTGCACGCGTCGCGCATAATTCTGTGCCGGCACTACAACGAGACGCAGGGAGGACAGACACATTATGTCTGCGTATGAGTTCAATCACGATCCATGTGTTACAAAATCTGCTCTGCTCTGCGTGCTCATGCGCCTACCTCTCAGCATAAGCCTAATCTCAGTGTTGCACGCAGGCGGAGTCACGATCAATAGCTATAGCATTCATAAAAGTCATTGACTTCATACCTTTTCTTTATTGTCCTTAGTCATGATATTCAAATTAATTATCTGTACATTGTGCTCATTTAGCAGACACAATAGTTCGAACAGGTCACGTGATCTGAAATAATGGCGGTGTTATTATCGACCATAGCTGCTTGCGTCTATTCAATATTTTAATTGAAAGCTCATGAAAACCGTCTGCACCTCTGAATGTTTAGGAGATATTATTTTATAACGTTACTAGCTGACCCGCGCGACTTCGTCTGCGTCACCCCGTTTTTGCAACATTTTTCATTCCTGCTCCGCACCTGTTAGTCGTAGCATGATGTTATATACATATAAACCTTCCTCTTTAACCATTCTATCTATTGAAACAAACCGCATCAAAATCCGTTGCGTAGTTCTAAAGATTTAAGCATACAAAGGGACAAGAAAAATAGGGACAGAAAACGCGACTTTATTTTATACTATGTAGTGATGATAGTGATAGTGATTACAAATTAAGGTAAGAATCTGTAGCCGACTTCAGCCGAACACCACCAATTAAAAGTAATATTATATCAATGCCTCGGAGAGCACGTTAAGCCGTCGGTCCCGGTTGCCATACAAACCTCTATGGCAGTCGTTACGGGTAGTTGGAGCCCTCAAAAGTCTAACTAGTCTAACTTGGAACTTCAATATCGCCATTTGGTCATTGGACCATTGGTTGTGGAGGTCAGATGGCAGTCGCTTTTCGGAAAATATCGAAGTTCAGCCGCATCTCAGTTAGACTGGAAAGCCGACCCCAACTGAATTGGGAAAAGGTTCAGAGAGAATGATGATTATTTCAATCTTATAAGTTCCATTGTGTGATTCGAATTCGAACCATAGCCCTCCATCCATATTTTGTGTACTGTATTTTGTAAAACAAGTGTAAATTCAGCGGAGATAAAATAAAAAAATAATAATAACAATAATAATTTATTTCAAGAAAATAGTTATTTTCTAGGCTACATTTAACATTAGATAATATTATTATGATTACGGCCAAGTACAGCATCTGATAACACATCTGCGTCTGAACTAGATAAATTAATATCTGTATTTCAGACACCTGCCCTTTTTTGATATATTTTCGTGGATGATTATGCCGAAAGAGACGTTAAATGAGATCCAATTAAATAATAAAAGTGTCACAAAATGAATAAATAAAGATAAAACGAAAAAATTGATTGAATTAAATAATACTAAAATTGGGAGGTGTAGCTTCGATTCCCGCTCAGTGCAAATATTTGCAATGGTCTGAGTGTTTCTATGTATGGGATGTATGTATAATAGTAATGCTGTATGTGTTTCTAATGGTGACCCTCTTTCCTGAGACTTTGCCTTCAGCTTACCATCAGTCGAGGTGAAGTAAAATTTACGTGCCATAAAAAAAGATGACTAACTTACCTTATATTTGAAGAATTTCCTCTAACTATTGTTATACTCTTAGTAGGTAGACCTTCAGCTATATCTTTGATAGCCACGGAGAAGTCTAGCGGTAGTCGTGTTACGATATCTGACGTTACATCTTGGATGTCAAAGAAAGACTTTACAGCACTTGTATAGAGCATAAGTATCAGAAGTGGAAGTCTCATTTTTTGGATCATTTTCATGCTACTGAAAGGAAACAGTGTTTTATAAACATCTTTGGGGTAATATAGAGGCACTGAGGTTCCCATATCCAAGGGGGTCATCGTACGTAGTGGGCCCTAAAAGTTCCTGGACACCTTGAGATCTATAATCCTTTGATAGCCTAAGTCTAATCTAACAAAAAGTAAGATAGATAGCGTTAACAAAATAGACTAGATCGATGTCTCTATAGAAAGAAAAATTATTTATGAGGAAATAAGTAAACTCATGCAAGTAGTAGCCTAAACCTAATTGCATTAATAAGTACATCTATTATTCAGTAGTTTCTAAGACTAGTAGTTATGTAATGCTATCACTTCATATAAATATCCAGTAAGTTACGTTCATAATATCAATTGTAAAACTGCGAAAATCTCATCAAAATTGATCCAAGAATTTCGAAGTTTAGCCACAAAAACAGACGCACAGATAAAAATTCATATTAGGTTTTACTTTCAATTACTTATTGTTATACCTCAATCTTAACTATATTTTACAATGATACGTAATATATACGCCATACACATTTTTCAACTTGAAATTAACACTTAGTTGCGATTGGAATCCTAATTTATTGAGTTGAGGTCGGTAACTGAGTAATGATTAACATTCCGTCCAATATATAACAGAACTTCTTACGTATCTATATATTTCTATGATTGATGATATGAAATATTGTGGCAGATGCGACATTTCTCTGAGTTATTTGAATTTTTCTTTCTTCTTTCAATAATAGAGTATCGATTGGTTATAACGGTACATATAAATTGATGAAAGCAACGACGCTTTTGTGTAGCAAACGATGATGAGCGAATCTTTAAAGAACTGGTTTATTTGTATATATTTAACAAAAACCTAAGTATATTTATCCGTATTCTAGAACCTCCGTATCTAGTTAAGCTAAGCTTAGTACTATGGGTCTAGGTGGCGTTGTATAGACTATCCTAGAAAATTTATTTAGATTTATTTATTTATGTAGAGACTATTATTTCTTGTTGTTGTCTATAATACAGTTATCTATTGCTTGCATTAGGTGCTGGTTTGCCTCGCCAGTGTAATGACAAGTCACGTCAAAGACTGGGGGTGTTCCCCAGTCTTTGACGTGATTCTCGGCCACATTATTATGAGGCCGATTCGTCAACCAGAGTTTGCTCGCAGGGTTACAAAAATCAAAATAAGCCATATCAAGCAAAGGAATACAAGAGCAGACCCCAATTTACTTTAGGTACTTGACAATTTTATCATATCTGCGAAATAAACTACTCTTTGATAACGTGTGCAACGAAGTATATCGTCCCCCCGCGGGTAGGTGGATTGGCGTTTGACGAGTTAAGTGGCTACTTTTCATCGGAAGGGCTCACATGACCGATGGTTTGAAAGCTTTACCGTGTTGCCTCCTACGTTCAACACCTTTGGGTGTGAACGGTGTTATGCAACAGTTATATTCTTTTACATGAAAATTCGTTTGTTTCCAAGAGTTTGACGGTGTATGTAATAGTTTTGTACGTTATTTTATTGTCTTTATCAGTACCAACTTGATCAATGTTTTTACAGTTTTACAAAATTTTTACAGCGACAGGTTGCAAATTTATTGGGCAACTTTTTATTTAACATAGCCAATTTGGCTAATATAACAGCTCCTATTGAGCTTAACAATTATTGTGACGTTGACGTTACTGACAGTATGGATAGGGATATCCAAAAAAAAAACTAAATCACTTGACAACAGATAAAAAAACATCTTGCAACTTTTCTCACACGTCCGAATGTAGCGGACATGCTAAAGCGGCTTTTGAGGCAATTGAGTTGTGTAATAATGAAATTGTCTTAAAGCCTAAATGTAATTTTAAGACTAGAAATACATTATTGTACCTGGTGCACCAGAACGTCGAAGGACTAATAAATGGTAAAGAATTGGAATTGGAGTTGCACATGACCTTGAATAATATAGATATTTTTTGTGTAACAGAACATTGGTTAAAAGACCATCAGATCATGTTCAACTTCAAAAATCACCAGGTAGCAAGCTCGTTCAGTAGAAAGAATTTCAATCGTGGAGGCTCCCTAATTATCATTAATAAGAATATAAAATGTAAGGAGCGTAAAGACATAGTAAGCCTCTCTATTGAGCGAGTGATTGAGATGGCTAGTATCGAGTTTGAGCAGTTCATTGTAATAAGCGTATACAGTCCCCCGGACGCGCCCTATGCAAGATTTGAAGAGAGGATGGAAGAAGCGCTTTTTAAATGCCGTTACTCGAAGAAATCAATAATTGTTTGTGGAGACTTTAATGTCAATATTTTAGAAAATACCTTAGTGCCAATAGAGAAAAACAAAATGTTGAATCTGTTTAAGTCCTTTAATCTTATTAATATGTTTTTGGAACCTACTAGAATAACAGCAGCTAGTGCCACATGTATTGACAACATTTTCACAGATATTAGACCAATCGACAAACTTATTGTGGATGCCGTGCATTCGGATCATCGTGGTCAATTAATAACCTGTGAAAGAAATATTTGTAAGGCTAGTAAAAAAGACATTAAATTTGTACCGATTAACCAATATCGTTTGGAGAGTTTCAAAGAAAGTATAGTGAATAAACTACCTCACTTGCCCTCGTACACTGATGTCGAGGAGTCTTATAGTAACTTAATCAACCTAATCAATACTGAGTTTGGGAGAATTTTTACCTCAAAAACATTATCGATTGGTAGCCGTACGGTTTTCAGCGACTGGGCGACATCAGGGTTGTATAAAAGCAGGAGGAGATTGTATGAGCTGTATTCTGAAAAATCATACAATTTCAGCCCTGCTTTTCAGAATTATGTAAAAAATTACTCCAAAACATTTAAGCGAGCCTGTTCCTTGGCAAAATCAATTTTCATTAAAAACAAAATATCGAATTCTGCGAATAAAATTAAAACAACTTGGAACATAATAAATTCTGAATGTGGGAGATCTTCATCATTTGTAAGAGATTTCCATTTAAAAATAGATGATCGCCATGTCACGGAGGATTTGGCAGTTGCGACAGAGTTTGAAAGTTTCTTCACAAACATACCTTTATTAACAACAAAAACTCTTCAGTCGTCTGCTGCATCCGCCGAGTCATTGCTTACGGATTCATTTCCCAAGTGTAAGGATACTTTCGTATTCTCAGTTGTTAGTAGCTACGACATCACAAAAGCCTTTAAATCTATTGATATTAAAAAGACCGCGGATCTATGGGGATTATCTGTCAAAACTGTATCAAGTATTATTGATGTCATTGCTCCCCACCTAGCAACTGTGTTTAATGATTGTATTAGTAGCGGCATATTTCCTGATTTAATGAAACATAGCAAAGTCATACCTTTGTTCAAGGCTGGCAGCGCCACAGACCCCTCTAATTTTCGACCCGTTTCAGTGTTGCCGACCTTGAGTAAAGTATTTGAGAAATTAATTCTGGGGCAGATGCTGGCGCATTTTGGTGAAAACAAATTGTTTCATGATAAGCAGTTTGGGTTTACTAAGGGACGTTCGACAACTGATGCTGGAATAGAATTATTAAATTGTATTTATAAGGCCTGGGAGGATAAGCATGATGCATTGGGTATCTTTTGTGATCTATCCAAGGCTTTCGATTGCGTCCACCATGATACGTTAATCAGGAAATTAGAACATTATGGGATAAGGAACAAGGCTCTCGAGCTTCTGACTTCATATTTGAACAATAGAATTCAGAGGGTCGACGTTAACGGTACACGCTCAGCAGGGTCTGTGGTTTCTATGGGCGTTCCGCAGGGGTCGATACTTGGACCATTTTTATTTTTAATTTATATTAATGACCTCCCCTACTACGTAGGGGATAAAAATAATATTGTTTTATTTGCTGACGATACTTCGTTAATATTTAAAATTAAAAGACAGTTACACAATTATGACGAAGTGAATAGCGCAATCTCAAGAGTGGTTCATTGGTTTAGTACAAATAATCTTTGCCTTAATGGTAACAAAACAAAATGTATAAAATTTACACTACCTAATGTTACACAGGTGGAAACCAATGTACAGCTCAATGGACAAGTGTTGAACCTTGTGGAATCGACAGTGTTCCTAGGCTTAAGCATCGATGCTAAGCTGCAGTGGGGAACACATATTGAAAAAATAGCCAGTAGGTTAAGTTCGGCTTCGTATGCTGTAAAGAGAGTAAGGACTTTAACAGACGTGGATACGGCTAGAATAGTTTATTTCAGCTATTTTCACAGCATTATGAGCTACGGAATTCTCCTTTGGGGTAATTCCGCGGATCTAAATGCAATATTCGTTCTTCAAAAACGGGCTGTGCGAGCCATTTATAATTTGGGCCCAAGAGTCTCCCTCCGAGATAAGTTTAAGGAAATAGGCATTCTTACCGTAATCTCACAATATATATTCGAAAACTTGATGTATGTTAGAAAAAATATTACAAACTTTCCAAGAGTTTGTGATAGGCATAACCTAAATACCAGACACAAAAATAATCTCGTTGTCTGTGATAGTAGACTCCACAAAATTTCAAATTCTTTTCAGGGTAATTGTATACGCTTTTTTAATAAGCTCCCCTATGAAATGAGAGATTTGCCTATCAATAAGTTTAAAAATTTAGTAAAAAATAAGCTATGTCAAAAAGCTTACTATAAAATCCAGGATTATTTGGATGATAAACAAGCCTGGAAATGAACTGTTCACTCCACTTGCTACTCAGCTAAATTTTGTATCTAGACTAAGTAAACTATTGTAAATAGACCAAAAAAAAAAGAAAAGCCCGCTGAGTTTCTTGCCGGAGTCTTCTCAGGTCGGGGCCGCGTTTCGAACCGGTGGTCCATTTGCATTTGGTAAAATATTGTTTGTATTGACGTTTTGTAAGTGCCGTTTACTGGTCTATGCAGAATAAATGATTTTTGATTTTGATTTTGATTTTGAATGGCCGTATGGGGGGTTCAAAAATATTTTGGGGGTCTGATTGTAATGAATGAACATTTTCAAATAAGAATGGATGTGATTTTTACCACTCTCTAGCAATTGTTTTTTAGTTAATATTTTTTTTTAGTGTAGTGAACGCGACTGCTACGCAGGAGGCGCGGGTTCGATTCCCGCTCAGTGCAAGTATTTGTGCTTGAATATGAATATGTGTTTCTATGTATAATATGTATATATTTAGAAAAAAAGTATTTATGTATGTTTATCCGCATTCTAGAACCCGTAACACAAGCTAGGTAAACTATGCTTACCATGGCTTAAAGTGACGTTGTGTAGATTGTCCTAGAATATTTATTTACCTATTTAATAGTTACCTATCTGTTATTTTACCGGAAAATGTTTTAATCTTTGACTTAAATACATAAATGGTTATCATTAATTTAAGGTTCAACGAACAGCGTCAGGTTCTCCAATAACTTTTCTAATTTGCATCTCAAGTTTAAGTTTAAGTATTCTTATTGTATTACACAATTTGTAACATTTATACTAAAATTTTTGCTTCGGAACAAAGATTATAAACATAATTGTTTACAATCAATATGAGGTGAGGAGATGAAAGATTACGGAGAAACTTTTATTACTGTGATTTACTGGTTATGTTACAGGGTACCAAATAGATATGTCTTCACTGTACAATAAAATATTTTGTGCTTAGCGTATGATGATGAATGATAGATTAGAGGTACAGCGATATATTAGAGTCTGAAATAACACTTTAAATTTTTATACTGGGCAAAGATTACCATGGAATGCGGGAATGAGATCAAAGCCAAAGGCCCAGTCCTGAAGTGATTTGTCTGTTATGCATGAACTCGTTATATTATATCATAGCATGTCAGAATGAGTTGAAGACTTAGCTCTGTCGGATATCTTGAATTATTTATAGACTCGAAATGTCTAACCATGACCTTTAGACTCTGGACATTGAGGTTAGTAATGTTGCAATTGCGTATATGAATGTATATTTTTTTCATTGACTAGTTAAATGACCGTACCCCACGTGATGGTAAGCTTGGACGTAGTCGGCCATCGGTCCTTCAGCAGATGTGGCCAATCTACTGTCACTCTAGCTTACTTATTCTGCGAGCTATCTCCAAGACGTTAATTAGTAGGGCTTGTGCGACTAAGCACGTAATTAATTTCCTTGCAATTTACAGCACTTAGTAAGAAATCAGGTTATTTTTTTTTTCAAATTTATCTAGCTGTAAAATTATCGATTAGGAATTTATTTTCGGCATACCCATTTTTTTTTACAAAGTGTCCTATTAGCGGCTATAAGCTCGTCACTATTACATGGGACCGGAAATCATAGTTGGTGAAATATGGGTGTTTTATACCTTTGCGTACCTCTTCGGGGATTACGAGCATATGTATGTATGTATGTAACTTTTTGGTCGGATGACCTCAATGCGAATTTTATTCCTAAAAAACAAGCATAGTTCGCTCCATTGTCCGCTGCGCGACTTTTTTTTATAGAACTTAGGTCGCAGACAAGCACTCGGCCCACCTGATGGTAAGTGGTTACCGTGGCCTATGGGCGAGTGTAACACCAGGGGAATAACACTCGTGCCGCAATCCCTGTAAGAACATACATTCTGTGTCGTCAGCGCATAAGATGTAGGATAAGCCTTTGGTTTTCCCACTGACAACATAAAATCTTTCTAGTGAGCTCTGGCTACCTCCTCTAGTTAATTCCCTTGTGTGATTTTATATCCTACATATATATTGCAATGCTAGTTACACGCCATAGAACTATGTATATATTACGTAAGGAGGTGTGCATTACCGCTGTATCACTGCACGGCATCCCGTTAGGAACCCACAGGAAACTCTACACTGATCTTGTAGACAACAATGAGTACCACCTTGGAGGTTGTGGTACAAGGTGTAAGAGATAGCGGGATTGTATTTTTTTAATGGTAAGTACACAGGGCTTTCTTGATCTGGAGTCTCAAAGGGTCATCAAGGGTCCTCAAGGCTCCTCTGAGTCAAGTAACATCAAGCAGCTCGGCTCCAATTTCTGGTGTGGGGAGTACTTTAACCGTTGAGCTCATTTGAAAGAGTTATGATACTAATTGCTTTAAAAATTTCATGCGAGAGATATATGTCGCATTGAGTACCTAACTCTACGATACAGTAATTGACACCCAAGTCGCCGTGCATTAGTTATTCTTAAACCCTATTATTGGTTCTAAAATGATCCCAAATTAGGTCATCTTTGTAATGAAATTTGTTGTTGACTAAATACGTTTTTTCAATTATTTTAAGGCGTACGATGCGCGAGTGCTTGGATTGCCGCCGCCTCCTTCTGCGAGAAAGTAATGCTTGATAGGGAGTCGGAGGAACGAGTTTGAAGAAGATACCAAGCCAGCACAGCACGCGATAAGCGGAGGTGACACGGACGTCGGAGGTCGCTAAATTACCTCTGTCCTCCGTAAGCGTGGCTCTGGGGGTGAAAGATGGAGCCGCTTGTTACCTTAGCAGAAGCAGGCAACGGCGATGGCGCAATATGTGCCTCCCCATACCTGGCTTGACAGGGACACCGTGGTCCCTACACCCGAAACCCGGGGTCATCTCGAAAGACATCTCCCGGGTCTGCCGGGGGCGAGGGTAATGATGCTATCTCACCTCCGGCAACTAAGGATCCAGAGACGGTATGCGTTTTAGAAGATAAAATCCCCCAACCAGCACTGGCGGGAGGAGGGGGGGGAGGGGCATCGGTGGATGAAAAAAGAAAACAGAAAAAGTGGATGAAAATGCTGTAAAACTAAAAATCTTTATTTTCCACTCAAACAAAGATAATGGTAAATTTCACGTTGATTCTTATAAAGCTTATATTATTGACAGTTTCAATCTAAAATCTTACGTAACAAATGTCAATAAAATAAATAAATAATAATAAAAATAAAATAAAAATCTTTTAATTTCAGACCATAGATCCATAATATTAGTAACAATATACTTTATAAACTATGTTAGTATAACAAATAGAATTATGTGAAGACAGCATGTACATAACACCGCTCCAGGGGCAGGCTCATCGACCTTTTTTAACATGTAGCTCGATGAACCTACCAACCAGGACCGAATCAAGGTGTTCACCAACCATCCTCAGGACTCCGTTCGAGCTCCGCCTCACCCTGTATACCAGCGAGGCAACCTTTTTGCGCATTACCGCGTAAAAGTCGTCCACACCGGCATCGGCAAACATGCCTGAAGCGCTACAGTAGTGTGGAAGCCGGAACAGAGCCCTGAAGACGTTGTTGTATTGAACGCGTAGGGCCGTGTAGGATCTTTGTGTAAAGCTGGCCCACAGGCTGCCCGTGTAAAATACCTGGCAATATGCTTTAAAAAGCGTGATCTTGACCTCTGCTGTACACCGAGCAAACCTATGCGCCAGCATATTACCACGTACCGACAATGCCCTACGCTCCCTTTCTATGTCTAAATCATCACACATATTTTCAGTGACAATATGTCCTAAGTATTTGAAATGTGTCACACGGCTCAAAGCAACTTCATTTAGTATGAGTGGAGGAATTGAGGACGGCCCCTGTTTGTGGCTTTTAAACAGCATAAACTCACTCTTTTTCGCATTGTACTTCAAGCCGTGCGACACAGCATAAGACTCACAAACTCTTAATAACTTTCTAAGTCCCCCTATTGAGGGGCTCAGCAACACCATGTCGTCTGCATAGCTAAAATTGTTTACACATACATCATCCACAAAGCAGCCAACATGTGTGCTGCTAAGCTCCTCAATTAGGTCATTGACATAAATGTTAAAGAGACGAGGAGATGTCAAACCCCCTTGTCTCACACCACATTTCATATAATACTCGTCAGAGTACGAGTTTCCCCATCTCACTATGTTGATCTGATTGCTATACCAATAGGAAAACATTTTGATAATATCAGGAGCCACACCAGCCTCTCCTAGCTTTGTCCACAGCTTGCTATAACAGACCATATCGAAAGCCTTGGACAAGTCCAGGAAGCATGCATAAATGGGAGAATAAAAAAAACGCCCTATCGTTTAACTTGAGCTCTACACAAGTTATTTCATATATAACTCGACCATATCATTACCGCAATAAGGTTGAATTTCGTATAGCTATAGACTATTATTTCAGTCGATATTAATATTACAAGGTGGGAGCATGTGGGTAGGACATAGTGATAATGTTTTTCGAGTATATTGTTAGGTTAAACACTTAAGCTTCGGCTTTACTTGTTATTTATGTAGCATTTTAATGATATTTTGATTGTTGTACAAAGAATAGCTACATACATACATATATTCACGCTTGTGAGTTCTCAAAAGAGTAGGCAGAGGTGTATTTATACCCACATTTTCGGTAATAAGAGCGAACCTATTCCTTTCAAGCGATGATTCTATCCTGACCTATGCGAACCCACTCTTAACACAATTGAGCTTAGCTGGAGCGGTGAACGGGAATATAGTAACTTCGGTTCTTTATTGTCCTAGTGGTGGACTGCTGAGACGAGGTCTCGGGTTCGATTCTAGGTTCTACCATGGCACACACCAATGACTTTTCAATGCTTTTCGAAGTTATGTGTGTATTTTGCGCAGGTTTATAAGTGCCCGTTTAAGGCAATAGGCTCGCCACCTACATTGGGACCTAAACTGGCGAAACGTGGGTGCTAGCACCTCTGCCTACCCCCTTCAGGGATATAGGCGTGACTTTATGTTATGTTATGTTGTGTTTAAGAAAAACACAAAAAGAGATTCATTTTATTAATAAATATTTGAGTTGACTGTCTTATTTATTTACACAAGTTACGTATTCGCAACGACACACGAAGCTAATTCAATATTCTCATTAC
The DNA here is from genome assembly GCA_963691645.1 of Pelosia muscerda. Lineage (NCBI taxonomy): Eukaryota > Metazoa > Arthropoda > Insecta > Lepidoptera > Erebidae > Pelosia > Pelosia muscerda. The sequence continues at coordinate 3,428,408 of OY829104.1, forward strand.
GTTTTATCATTATAATAAATAGTAACAAAGTTATTCGATGTTTTCACGGCTGTTGTATTCGATCATCATAATTTTTTGACCGTATCTTATGCCTATAATTACTAATACTTATGTTTTTGTTTCGGGCTGACTGCTGGTAGGTATATCTTCAAAAAAGGGCCTCTCCTGTTAATGCCTTATAGCAGTCTGCCTCTCAATGACAACACGGTGATATAGTTATACATTCTCTGAGCCTCTTCCCAACTCAGCTGGATTCGGCTTTCTAGTCTTACTAAGATGCAGCTGAACTACGATATTTGCCGTCAAGCGACTGCCATCAGACCTCCACAAACAAATTGACGATATCAAAGTTTTGTAGTTAGGCTAGTCTGACTTTTAAGGACTCCAATTACCCGTAACGACTGCCATGTTCGTTTGGCAACCGCTCTCCGAGACACGACCAGACTAGTGCAAATAGCCATATTCATGCACACAAATATTTACACTGAGCGGGAATCGAACCCATGCCTCCAGCGTAGCAGTCGCGTTCACTACTGCCACCACTGCAATAACTATTTCAGTCAGAATTAAACATATATACAACATAAATAAAACATTTTGGTTCATATACTCTGTCCCTTACCCACGACTAGGCTTTGTGTTAAGACACCTATATCAATCTCTCTGCTCTGTTTACGCTAGTTATAATAACTGTATGGTTGTACCATTAGTCTACAGTATAATTCTGATTTTGCAAGAATTATCTCATACCTTAGGAAGAAATTATACTAAGAATAAATCACAATCGTGTCGGATGCAGAGAGGTCAGTTATGCAGCAATTGACCTGCCATTCCGCTGTCCGTTTTAGCCGTTTGGCACCGGACTACCAACCGAGCTGCCATGTTCCATCTAATGTCATTTGTTAGCTATATGTCATCGCAGAACACATTCAAGTGTAATAATTTTGTTAGCACATAATAAAATCAAATCGTCTCCCAAACAAAGAGGTTATGTATTTTCTGTATCATAAAAAAAACTCAAAAATTTGTAGAGGCAAAGCTGTTTATTTACAAGTACTAGGCATTCTTAAAACCGCAGGCGTTCAAGCAGATTGGCCGAACCGCAGACGCGCCCGTGCCGCTCGCAGCCGCAACTTTTTAAAACAATTAACTACATTTTCTACGTTCGAAATTTAAAATAGACAAACGTGTTGGTTAAATTGAATTTGGAATTGAATGAGTTGAAGTTTTTTAGAATTTATGAATGCAATGCACAGAGTTTACTTTTTTTTATTTGACTAGCTACATGATCTGACTTCGCTCCGGTGCGACTGTAGTATGTTTCTTGTAAACTCTTCAGAGAGTATCCTACATGCCTTGGCAATTTAATTATGAACAGTATAGAAGATACCAGCCAAGCGTCGGAGCCGCGGGCCACAGTTAGTCCGGAATAAAATGGTTTAGAAAATATACAATGTTTGTGGAATTTTACCCTGGATCTTACATATAAACTGGGTACTGCTGGTATTTCATTAGTGCTACATGCATTGCAATATACCGCACATCAAAATCGATCTTAGAAAACGTTACCACTACCAAGAACTGTAGTAGTTTACTATTCGTTTGATAGTATAGAGAGAGACTCAGGACTTTCCCGGCCCGCTGAGAGCGTGCAGGGCTCGAGTCTGGTCGACATAATCAAAGGAAATTCACGCACTATAAATACTATAAACAGTAGTAGGAACTTAGGAGTTCTTTAACAGCTTCAATTTCCCTTTTAGACAAAGTGTTGTTGAGTTATCTTGAAAATCAAAATCACAATACTTCTAATACAAGGACGCGGTTGAAGATAATAGTCCCCATTTGAAGATAATTGAGAAGCATGCAAGATTATATCTGAAAAAAATTGTCTTTAATAACATTATTACTTGTAATCGTTAAACAGTCAAATTTTAATCAGTTGGACCACGGGTCAAAGATAAGATGCCATAGTTCAACTATTTTTTTTGTTGGACCACCACTCCTATTGGAGGCCCACGGTCCCACTGATTGGACAAAGTAGTTGGACCACCACCCCGAAAGGTTTTCATCACGGTTTAAATCTCACTATTGAAGTTTTTTTTTATTTATTTATGGCACGTCAATTTGACTTCACCTCGCCTGATGTTAAGCTGAAGGCAAAGTCTCATGAAAGAGGGTCACCATTGCAAACACGTTCAGTGCTACAATGGTGGCGCTCAGCTTGACGGCCTCATCAGATGCTTTTTCACGCCCCGCTTAAAGGACCTGGGACTGTAGGGAGAAGGAAACACGTGCGCCGGTAGTAGTAAGTAAAGTAAGATTGAAATAATATTACATTTTAGAGGTGGTGGTAGGGCCCCAGAACAATGTTGCGAAATCTTTCACCTACTCGTTCAACAGCGAAGTTCTCGAAGCATTTCAGTGTTAAACACATGTTACGTAGCTGTTGCTAATTGATTTTGTAAAAGTTGGGGCTTCTTCGAGCTTGTGTTGTGCTGCGGCTTTCTTAGAAAACTTGTTGTCGATTTAAAATTAAAAAGTGATGTCTAGACTGGACATGAACCTGCCACCGGGTTCTTACAGGGAGAAAGCTATTTGAGCTACTAGACCACGTTTAGACTTTATGTTTTTTTTTTCATATTTTAGGAGGCGACGTTTACCAATTTGGAATCGATTTGTACAAGTTTAATGCCTTACAATTTCAATAAAATCAACTTGCTATCGCTGTGAGATTTTTTTAAAAATTATGACTTTGTATGTCGTGTGCTTGTCTGCCACCTGCCACCGAAGTGGTATTATAATTTATGGTAGTAGTGGGTTGCAGAAGTCCTTATACAATATGAAATTAAATTTGTATAAAGCGCACAATCCATCTGGTCAGTTAGTACTCGTAATATACTGGTAACCACACATGTGCATTTATTTTTCTCTCTATTCTTCTATTGATGTATAATAGGTGTTTTTTTAGCTTTGATAATAGAGGTATATCTATTCGAGACTTAACTTAATGAATGAATGAATTTTGCATGTTAGCTATTGAAATTAAAAAATATAAAAATTGCCATTGCGTAGATGGTTTCAAACTATCCGGTACATAAAATTCCGTTAAAATACTAACAAATACACACATTGTAAACTGACATGTTGAGTGTAATACCTATGTCGAAAACCTAACCATTCATTATAAAAGTAATGGAGGGTAGGTGCACAAAATGGTTCCCCGCGCACTTTACAACGCTCGTCGGTCAGTCTAGCCGCGACTACGGGTCACGATGCATTCGAAGCGTCGGTAAAAGTAAGTTTTACAACCAATCGCGATAAGTTCCGTATAGATATAAAAAGTAAGAGCCGTGATGACCTTCAAAAACCGTACGACTCGATACAGTGAGTGTTATGTATTGCGATCGAGTACAGCGTGAGAACGCGGACAGTGGTAGTGGCGGTGCGTGTAATAAACGAGTGAGAAAAAGGGTATCCCAATACGGAAGGCCCAATAAGAACTAGCTCGGTGGTCGTCAGTACACCCCGTGGTCCTGGTTTGTAACCTCGCCAAAATATCGGTAACAGCATCTGCAACAAACCAACAGAAATGGTAAATATCCTGGTATATATTTTTTATATCAGAACTACGATTCAATCTAAACTCATGTATTGCTGAAACTTAAACTTAACTTAAACTTAGGTGCTGGCTCCGTATACATAATCTGTATACGGAATTCTGAAGTTGACTGTAATTTTGTTTTAATCCAGTGCACGTCAATTTGACTTGACCTATACTAATGTTAAGCTGAAGAATGTCAGCAAGTGTGCGCACGAAAAATTAAAAAAAAAGTGTACAGTGGGCTCCAAAAATTCCTGGACACCTTAAGATCTCTTCCTTACCAGCTCACGTATTTCTTTCTGTCTATAGTCCCGGGTACTTTAAGCGAGATTTTTCGACGCTTTTCGAAATTATGTGTATATTTATCGCAGGTTCATAAGTGCCCGGTTAATGGCAATAGCCTCGCCACCTATTACATTGGGACAGGGATATAGGCATGAGTATATGTAATGTTATGTTATGTGCAGTCAGAGCTCATAAGTGCATTAGCACATCAAGGCTCAAAATGGTTTAGCGTGCGGCCGGCGCGCTTATATGTGTGTGTAATGTTACTATGCAATACGAGGCGACGCTGGCTTGTCTTAAAAGAAAAAGGTCACAAGTAGCGTTAGAATGTTGACGCTATAGTTGCGTAGGATTGCTACTGCACTTTTGAGTTCTACTGTACACAAGAAGCTGTTCTTAATCCGTTTGAATTTTTACCGCAACGTTCAAATGGAGCTGATTATAACCAAGATCCATAGAAGCGATAAACGACGTTACCATCAAGTTAACGCGGTACTAATTTGCGGATATTACGCACATTATAATTGTCTTACGAGCTGCTTCAGTTAATGAGTCATTCATTATCACAATACTGGGATTAAATGTGCGTTCGACTGTGAAACCCTTTGTGGAAATATAAGGCTTTTGATATAAGTACGGTTCACACTTGTTTCACTTCGTTTTGCATAGCAACAGATGGCGTAAATATCATTTGGACTACGTTCTTGTACGACTTATAAGTTTGAACCTTCGGAAAAAATCTTTGTATGATGACATTTACTGTATGTTTTCGAGCCCAAAAATTATATCTACTAAAGTGACCTTATTTTTTTTTATTGACCTCTTTTTCTAATTATTTTTATACCTTCAAAAACGTGTGTTCATTTGATATTTCGTTCAATGTTATTTTAGTATAGCAAAGGTACAGTCATATTGAGAATCGTTAGGTATATATCGAATATCTTACTAATAATATTCATCATTCTCTGAGCCTATTCCTAACTCAGTTGGGGTCGGCTTTCTAGTCTAACTAAGATGCGGCTGAAATTCGATATTTTCGAATATGGTTTATTGCGCAGTATTTTATATATTGCGGCATCGTAATGGAGCCACCATATTGAGGTTTAACAAGTAATGTTATTATAGAAGTAAAAATGTGTAGATGACAAATGAATGAACTGACATTTTATTTATATGGACTATATGTGCGGTGGGATGACGCTACTTGTTAAACTTCGAAAAGTCGCAATTAATTAAAAAAATAAACAATATTATCACATTTATATCTGTAATAAATAAATACATTATTATTGCAAAGCTTCAGAAACAGTATTTTCAAATATACTTACACAAATATTAATATTAAATGCACGTCCATGAAGGTCAGTATTACATTTATTATCTGTGTCTCAATACGCATATTTTAATATAGCTAAATCACGGGCGGCTGTATTTACTCTGCTGCGATCTGTGATATGTGTGATTCAATCATACCTTAAGTCACGATAACCGCATAGATATACTCAATGAAACAATTTGTCCCAAATATCGTAGCAATAAATCTAAAATCCCCATTTTTCGTTCACGTAACTCGTAAACGTCCGGAGAACAAAAGAATATGTGGTCCCGTTGAACTGTCACCCAGTAACCATTTCAATCGCCGAAACCTTTTAGCAGATGAGACCGTGCGTCTTGCGTGCAGCGGTGACACACACCGTATAGTAATTTAGTTTATTGAGCTCGAAAGAGATTTAATAAGGTGGATATGTTACGAGGTGGTGATAAGATGTTTACTCCTTATTTCCATTTGGTTTGGCTTTATCCGTGTGTTGATAGGGTAAGAATATGACGACTCCCACAGATGCAAATGGTGTCGTAGGAGGCGTCAAACCAAAAGTAACATAGCGTTAATAAAATAAAGTAGACCAATGTCTTTTTAGTTTGTAAAAAATATTTAATAAAATCATGCAAGTACTATCCTGTACTTAATTAGTAGATCTATTATCCAGTAGCATCTCAGATAGTTTTGTGGCATAACTTAATGCAATATTAGTTTCAAATTGTCCAGGAACTTTTGAGGACATGCTTCGGATATAACAGGGTCTAACGCTGTGATGATATCACTGTGTCCTGTTCCACTACTCTATTTTCACCTTACTTACTTACTGAAGTTTCATCCATACGTTTTATAGTAGCCACCGTGATCGCCAAAATGTTTAGCACGTGTGACCCTACGGGTACAATTACGAGACTCGTTGCAAGAATTGCTATGCTTTACGCGCCGTCTGTCAATGAACACCCCATCTACATAATTGAGGCCTTCATTATAATTATTGTGTCTTGTTCTTGTTATTGTCACTAACTAACTATGATGAGAGGGATTTTTGATGGCCTTCAAGGCCTGCCGCGTATTATATTGCTGTGAATTTTTTATACATATATTATAAGTCACTAGCTGATCCGCGCAACTTCGTCTGCGTCACCCCGTTTTTGCAACATTTTTCATTCCTGCTCCGCACCTGTTTGTTGTAGCATGATGTTATATACATATAAACCTTCCTCTTTAACCATTCTATCTAGTAAAATAAACCGCATCAAAATCCGTTGCATAGTTTTGAAGATTTAAGCATACAAAGGGACAAGAAAAATAGGGACAGAGAACGCGACTTTATTTTATACTATGTAGTGATAGTGATAAATATCATTATAAAGAGTGTTAAAGTTAAAAAAAATCAATTTCTTCAAAATGATCATGTTTTCATTATCGGAAGCGTTCCCTTAAAACCCTCTAAATGGATACCTTATTATTTTATCAATTGCTAGTACGATATACTTGATAAGCATCAATATTCTTTTATTTATTATTTTTATTGAGGTTATTGAGGAATTTAGTAAAACTTCAATTCGATTTTCGATTTGAAAATTGATGGAAACTCGCCAGCAATTTATGACTTTTGTGAATACAGCTATTTTTCAGTAACCGACGTGGATAATACTGTTTATTGAAAGAAAAATATCGACTGTTGCTAGCGCCATCAGCTATTAGTATATAGAATAAAGACAAATGAATGGTGAAATTTAAACTCTTTGTATTGTCTTCGCCAAAAATACCTTCTCATGTTCCGTTCAACATTTAATTTAGTGAACTCTTAGTTGTGTGACTTCAAATATCTGTTTAAGTAATAAATTCTTATTACGATACAATTCTGCGAATTCTGCCTCAAAAGACCTGGGGCTCTATACAAAGTGCCTTCCATTGGCGAAAATAACATAAATCTGTAAAAGACTACAAAAATTTAATGAAATTTGAATCTTTGTGACTCGAAATTATTCCCTGAACCTTTTTCCCAACTCAGTTGGGGTCGGCTTTCCAGTCTAACTGTGATGCGGCTAAACTTCGATATTTTCCGTGAAGCGACTGCCATATGACCTCCACAACCAATGGTCTAATGACCAATGGCGATATCAAAGTTCCAAGTTAGACTGGTTGGACTTTTGAGGGCTCCAACTACCCGTAACCTGACTCGAAATATACACGTAATATTTTTATTGTTAAAATCACCGCAGTATCAAGTAACCCATTCATAGCAAATTGAAAACGGTTCGCTTCGACGCGATTCCATCAATAGAATATCACTTTGTCTATAGAGGTCCTGAAATATTTAAGTACGTGCGTCAAAAACAATAAGACTATTGCTGACACACCGTCATACACATCTACACAAAGCGTTTATATCACTAGCGATGTCACTGGCTGTACTCGACTTTTCAGATTCAAAGCCATCAGATCGCTGCTTTCATAGCACAGAACTCTAAATCGCTCTCTCTCTCTCTCTCTCATTGTGAGGTCACCGACGAGACGTTGGTGGCATAAGTCACTGCCATGTGGAACCTGCTTGAGGTTGCTCAGTAAGAAATAAGATAGCCCTAGGCCCTAGGGTTTCGCTTTTCAAGACTGCTAATTCTATAGATTATGTTAAAAAACTTTATTATCATGCTTGACTTTGGTTGGATTCTAATCAACCAATTTGTAAACATAATAATTACCTCCATACAACCTAACGTTAATATCTAAAATAAGATTTCTTTTTAATTCAGTCAAATTTTTCCTTCAAATTTCAAATTTCAAAATATAAGAATTCCAATATTGGTTCACGGCATAAATTTAAATATTTTTTGTCGCTGAAACTAAAATATGTACATAAAACCGAATTTTATTAAAGTCAGACTATATTGTTAATTAAAAAATAGAATTTTAACCGTTATAGCGCATAAAAAAATAATTTGGTAGATATTTCATCTACAGAATTGAATTTTAAATATTTCAATATTCAGATGTTATAAAGTGTTTCTTTCCAATGCAAACACAAAAATAAAATGCAAATGTTTGTTTCATAAAATATATCTATATAAAACAAATATAATTGAAATATTCGTTAATAATACATTCAAATATTAGAAAGTAACAGCTTTTCATTATTTTTTTTGTGTTTGAAATAGTTTTTACACTTTTGTCTCTTTATTTTTCATGGAATAAGTTTATCTTTAATCAGTATACTGATGGAGAAAGTATATCAACTACACATTTCATTCGAAGGGTATCGTAAGAGGCTACAAATGGAAACATGCACAGACGGTATCACTGTGAGAGAAGACTAAACCCTGTATCATCCCATCTGGAAACAGTAGGCCAAAACCTCCAGACATTAGGAGAGGCCTATCCAGCAAAGTACTATGATAGCTACAAAATTTATCTTTAGAACGGCTAGCCCGATGTTCACGGGACTTCCACCAAATAGCTAATATGAACATAAACTACTTTTATTGAAGAAAACGAATTTGGGTAAAAATAAATGATGACATTACAAAATGGTGTGCTATGCGGTACTGCGAGTTATATTATCGTGGGTATTAAACTTGTTTAAGTATAGGTATAAGCTCGAGTTGTGGACCCAAAATGTGCTCTATATGCGTTTTTGGGCTTTGTTTTGCGGTTAGCACAAGGTGCAACATGTGAAACAATCCGCGCGCGCTAGGATTTCGTTTCATGTAGTGATTAGAGTGTTTAGATCCAAGATCTGTGTCGATAGGTATATAACTTACATTTAGTTTTTATGTTCCGTTTCAAATTCGAAATTCAAAATTCATTCTCGTCTCACCCAGGAAATCGAGACACAATATTATTGTTCTAGACAGGCTACCTACAGGCTATTCAAAAATATAATTATTTCTGAGTCTGTACTCAAATAACACATAACATTTGCCAAAACGATGTGGATACGCGTCCCGTTTATAATACCTAATGACATGTTCTGTGGTCGCTAACAGCTGTTTATCGTCCTGCCATCGTGTGGCAAGTTACCGAACGTTATTAGCGGTTTTGAGGACTGGATAGAGATATGAATCTATTTCAAGGTCGAAATTTTGATCAAATTTTTCGTCAAGAATTTAGGCGAATAAAATCATGGAACTCGCGTCATACGCCGACATCGTCACGACGAATCCTTTATTTTTTTATATATACAGGACATATAAATTTGATTTCACCTTGTCTGATGGTAAGCTGAAGGTCAAGTCTCAGGAAAGAGGGATACCATTACAAACATGTGTAGTATTACAATTGTTTTTTTTATTAATATTTATGTCACATTAATTTGACATCACCTCGCCTTATGGCAAGCTGAAAGCAAAGTCTCAGGAAAGGAAATTACAAACACGTACAGTGTTACAATGGTGGCGCTCAGCGTGACGGCCTCATTAGATGCTTTTTCACGCCCCACTAAAAGAACCCGAGCGGAACTGTAGAAAGAAAGTTTTACTTCTCTCGGCAGTCCCCAAAGACAGCTTCGTATGTTTTTTATATTATGACTTTCGTATCCCTTTGGCCATATGATACGGAAAAAATTTCAAGGTAGTATACGATACACATAAGGCTCTATAATTAGGATTAAAAAAAACCTCCTTAATGTCAAAAACGAACCACAGAATACAAAGTAGGAATATCAGACAGGTACTTTATATATTGTATTTATTTAGGTTTTCTTTAAAAAAACTCTTATAAAGGAAAAAAAGGTTCGAATATACTTAGTTACCTTTAGTTTCGCTAGCGAAGGTACGGCTTAGTCGAATCCCATCCGGACAGCAGGTGCTAAAACAGTGTGATAAACCGACCAACACCGGATGTTACCTCACCGAACTACGGTGGCTGAATTCCAAAATGCTTTGAATTCGGTTAGATAATAGTTTGTAGCTGAAAATATATTTATATTATTTCATAAATATGCCTCTATTTATAGAAAGCTTTCATTTTGAATTATCTGTCGCCCGCAGTTCCGTTTTTTTTATATACAACTTAGGTCGCAGACAAGCATGCGGCCCACCTGATGGTAAGTGGTTACCGTGGCCTATGGGCGAGTGTAACACCAGAGGAATAACACTCGTGCCGCAACCCCTGTAAGAACAGAGACATTCTTTGTTGCCGTAACCCCAGTGGTACCACTCTAATCCACTTCAGAGGTCTTCTTCGTCGAGTCGATGAGAACTTTTACTGCTATTAGATATGATGTAATGTTCGGTGACACTGACGGAAGCCTTTAGGGTCGCCGAGCATCGCAGCACTCACCTTGTTCAGATCCTCAGTTGAGCAGGTATTGGGGCACGGTCACGCTAAAAGATGAGGCATTGTTTGCAGAGGTGCCTAAGTCACAGACCAACCCTCTGCATCGAGGGATCCCTACTTCACCCAATTCACTCTACAGCGGCAAACCTTTTTTTTCCCGTGCGCGATATCTCCACGGATACCAATCCCATCGGAGTTGACGAGAGTGGTTATGTTGGACTCGAACCGTCTAAAACGCACGCCGTCTTTAGTTGCCGGAGGTGAGATAGTAGCGAACATATCTCTCGCACCCCGGCCGACCCGACCCGGGCCCTCTCTTTCGAGATGACCCCTGTATAGGGACCATGGTATCCCCATCTAACCGGGGGCTAGGGGGTATAGGGGGTAATAGGGGGTGGCACTTGGCTTGGATGTGGTTTGAAGGTAGAATATTCTCTACCATCTACTACTGCAACGGTGACCTTCTTTCTTGTGACTTTGCCTTTATTCATCAGTAGAAATAAACTGACATGTCCTAAATTAAAAAAAAATATCGACATGATTCGTTCAGCCGTTTGAGTGTAATCGAGAAACAAACATCCAAATAATTATATATTATTTAAAAGAAGTTTAGGTCCCAATGTAATAGGTGGCGAGCCTATTGACATTAACCGGGCACTTCTAAACCTGCGATAAATACACACATAACTTCGAAAACCATCGAAAATCATTGGTGTGTGCCATGGTAAACCTGGCGAAATGTGGGTGCTAGCACCTCTGCCTACCCCTTCGGGGATAAAGGCGTAAGTTTATGTTTAATGTTTAATGTAAAAGAAGGTGCGGATTCTCCAGTTTCTCAAGTCAAATAAAATCTCGTATAGCATTCAATACAATCTTTGCACTATTTGATATACTGGTAGTAAATCTTTCAGCATAAGGTATTACGTTGAAAATAGTTAACTACCTTAAGACTACCAAAGTGGGCTGCAATTCAGAGCACTTAAAACAGTTTAGCCAACCGTAGTTTGTATTTGCGCTACTGGCAGTGTAGACAAGTCTGGCTCACTTCGCTGCCTGCTCGTGAAAGACGCCAAAGTCTTGCTTATATAGCCATGTAAACAAACCTACAGAAATATATTATTCACAGTGTACTTACTGCAATTTATTTACCAAGTCTTTGCCGTTAAAACCATCACTTGTAAGTAAAAGATCATTATGAAGATGATGAAATACTTGTTATATTTAACTTTACATTGGCCTGCCACCGCCGGACATAGCGCCTTTCTCAATATCGGGAGGTATTAGCCCACTGTTCCCACGTTGGAAGGACGGATTGATTTGGAGTTTTCGTTTTCTCGCTGTGATATCGTCACCGTATTTTTCGACTTCTTACGACATGCTTCACATGAGATAGTATGGCGATGTTCTTCAGTCACCACACGGATAACTTTTGATTGATTTGTATATTAAGGTAATTTATTACCTAACATTTACTATATTTTCTGCTCGAAAGGAAAAAAAAGAAGGTACAATGACATCTCCGCACCATTAAGTCTTGGAATTTCTTACCGGCGGGCGCACGTGTTTCTTTTTTCATACATTCCCGCGACCCTGAAAGCGAGGCGCGAAAAAGCATCTGATGAGGCCGTTAATCTGAGCACCACAATTATTGTAGTAGGTACTCTACGTGTTTTTAATGGTGACCCTCTTTCCTATGACTTTGCTTTCAGCTTGTCATCGGGCGAGGAGAAGTCAAATTGACGTGCCGTAAATAAAAAAGAGCATCAACACCCCGTTAGTGCAGTAAAAAAATAATCCTTTATATCATTTTGTTCACTGATTGTGTTTAAAGGCAAATAGACAATTTTCTGCTCAGCTTTCAACAATTCAAGTGTTTTGCAAATCTCACCCTAATTTATCGCAGCTGAGTACAGCCCATTGCTCCACTTGACCCCTAACAGCTAAATTATTTTCGTTCACTATTATTTAGACCAATACTCTAGGGTCATTTTTCTTTGGTTACTTGAATAGCCTGTCCAATAAAATAAGATAAATTACGTCCATTTACGTTAACACTTTAAAGTTGAAAGCATGAGAGCTCTTTATTAGGTCTTAAGTTTTAGACTGAACTCTCTGCAAGCTGTTGAACGCTTGTATAGTGTCTGGTAAATTCGTGATAATCTTACACTTAAAAGAATAAGATAAACGGAACGTACAGAACTAGCACGTGAAGCTGCCAAAAGTATTACTAAAATATCGCCATCTCGCTTGCACTCTTTGTAGTCACCGCACGCTTCGTACAAGTGCGAGTGAAATGAAATTACTTTAGTATAGAATACCTCTGACACTTTTTCTTTATGGATAAAATGTAGATTACTATTATATTGTAATGTCTATAATTATATATTTTGGAAAAGAGGATTTTGTGCAGTGAGTACTTTCAGACGGAATAACGTCCTTTTCTATTGTCCTTAGACCGAAATTTTAACATATTTATGGTTAAGGAATATCTATTTACTAACTATAAAGCCTAGTGAGTGTATTAGCACTGAAGTCAACTAAAGTGTTCTGTACGGATATAATTGCACTTCAGATTAGAAGTGTTGTATAGATTGTAGAATCTTAGTTATAGTAAATCTGATGTCTGTTTTTGTACCATTTATATAAAAATAAAATAACAATAATAATAAAATAATGGTGGTGCTTCCCTCAGATTCTATGCGAGACTCGGTCCGTATGTTTCTATAAGTCCATGCCTAAGGGTTATTTGAATACTTAGATTTTCCTTTTTCAATAAACCCAGATACCCTTCATCTTGTTTATTTCTTAAAATACTTGGTTATTTGAAATTTGTACAGTCTGTTTGTCTGTTTGTATAGGACCAGGTTGTGATGGCAAAATTGAAATGTACTCAAAGGGGATTGGAGCAGACATCATGACTTTAAAGATGATTGGATTATCAGGTTTGATATTGAAATAATAATAGTAATTAAGGTCAAACATTCTACGATTTTTTTTTTGCGATCAACTATTTATATAATTTACCAGTTACATGCAAGCCGATATGTACACACACATGATAGACTTTTAATATTCTGAAATTGTTTAAACAATTTTCATATGACATATATGACATATGGCAGTTTATGACATAAAAATTATGAATATCCGTTCAGTAGTATTTGTATCGCTAACAAATAAATAAAAATGAACCAAAAAAAATTGAAAAATATTTTCGTGTTAGAAACCTTCGTCTGGGTATGTTAAATCCGCGATTTCTTTTAAATTTCTCGAATGTACAGCCCCAAGTAACTAATTTACATTTTTATAACTCATGGAGAACTATCATTAATTAATTTTTTCCATATAATACCCATTGTCCAAGTTCCCATCCACAAGTTAGTCTAGCAATATCAAATAAAGGTACCAAGTTCCTCCCGAACAACAAACATCAACAGATTGATCAACGTTACCACTATATTGCGTAGCCGGGGGCCCTGTCGGGGCCCTGTCGCTCACACTTTGAATACCAAGTGGCCGGATTTATTCTACTATACCTACAAAGCTATCCCACAGTCAGCGTGCACGCTTTTATCGTCTTTGTGGTAAAGGCGGCCATATCTTTACTATGGGCCATCGAAACGGCGACAATTCATTATTTGAAAATTGAATTGTTAACGATGCTCAGTTTTGAATCTTTATTTATAATTCGTGAGCACGGAGTGTGCGTTACTCGCTCAGTTGTGAATTAACTCTAATAATTTACATTAAAACTGTGTCATCTAGAGTATAATCTGCACTTAAATTTAGTTATAAAATGGTTATATTCATGTAGTCTAGTGGTATGGGTAATGAACTGCTGAGACGAGGTCTCGGGTTCGATCCCAGGTTTTACTATGGCACACACCAATGACTTTCCGATGGTTTTCAAAGTTATGTGAGAATTTATAGCAGGTTTATAAGTGCCTGATTAATATCAATAGGCTCGCCACCTATTACATTGGGACCTAAAAACATAAACTGGTGAAATATGGGTGCTAGCACCTCTGTCTACCCTTTCGGGAATATAGGCGTGAATTCATGTTATGTTATTTCTAGGTTGACGTCTATGTAGGGATCTAGGTGGTGAGTGTGGTTTGGATTTCGTGGTTGTATGTCTGTTTGTTACCTCAGCAGTATAAAACAAAAACGAACCTCAAAAACGCGGTTTCCATGGCCCCAACGCCAGATCTGTTGCATCAAACATTTCCAGGTAGCGTTTACGGCTTAGCAAATGTTCTGTAGTACATTTATTTACGACGAAAAGCAGTTGTTTTCACAAACCTACTCAAGCATATGTCCTCGTAGTCACTACGAAGTGAAAGAAGCTTATTAAGCGTTTTCATAGCTCTACGAACTGTTCTTTATACTCGTATTAGCGTTTTAGAGGCGCTACGAAAAAAAACTGGTTTTACAACTCCCGGTGAAGCCCTTGTATGAACCAGTCAAACTTTTCCCGCGGGTGTCGCACTGCGACTCGGACGGAGGTTGCAGAATGACCTCCGTCCCCCATGAGCGCGGGCCTGGGAGTGACGGGTGGAGCCGCCGGTCACCCTAGCATAAGCAGGCTACGGCGATGGCGCAAATTGCCACCTCATACCCAGGGGCTAGACGGGGACACCATGATCCCTACATTGGGGGAAGAGGGTCATTTCAACAGAGATGTCTCCGGGCCTGCCGGGGTGCGAGAGATATGTCTTGCATAATACATAGCTCTTGCACCAAAACCGGTGGAGGTGGTATCCGTGGGGATTTTGCGCAAGATAAAAAAAGGTGTCGCACTAAAAAACAGTAGGACTGATCTTCATCGTAAAGAAACATGTATGCAGTCTATAAAAATGCCCGGGTACGCCATTCCTGTTCCATCAATCAATACGTCCTCAATGTGCTATTCCAGATTATCATCTATCCTACAGATTCAATCTAGCAGCCTATGGCAGTCTACTGCAGGGCATAGGCCTCTTCCAATGTCGGGAGGCTTTAGCCTACCGTTCCTCACACAGGCCAGACGGGTTGGTACAGGGTTTTACTTCAAAGTTTGCTAATTCTTGCTATCTGCAAATTTTTCCATTTATCAGACGAGATGGAGTGGGGACATTCTTTCTACGTCACCACAGACCTATAAATTTAGAGAGGACAAAGTCAAGATTCAAGTCCAAATGGATTTGAATCCACGGCCAGTTCCTTTATAGAGGAATGTTCTGCCCAACTCATAAACCTGGAAACATGAGGGTCTTAAGCATATTCCCTGGGTCTGCCGGGGTGCGAGAGATATGTCTTGTTCAATCTCACCTCCAGCAATTAAGGATCTATAGACGGAATGCGTTTTAGTCGGTTCGAGTCCGATATAATCACCTCCGCCGATTCTGGTGAAGGTGGTATCCAGAGGGGATTCTGCACACGATGAAAAAGGGTCTTAAGTATATACTAGTATAGCATTTTGGGTACATACTGTGGTATACAAATTTTTGGATATAATCATCACTTAATATGTCACAGCTACTTGGCCTTAAAGTTTCCTTGGAGGAGAATAAATATATATGCTTATCATACCATACTTTCCTTTCTAAATCTATATCAATATAACCTAACTCTGCAGCCATACAGATTTGGTGCTTCATTTTAGTATGATTAGGTAACAAACATATTCACTATATACATAAAAAGTAGCTAGAGTCAATTTAGATCGGTAAAAGTGAAACTTTCGACGGGACTCGAACCCTCGATGTATCCTTACGCGATACAACCATTTTTGGGTGACTTTTTTTATACTACTTAGGTGGCAGACAAGCACACGGCCCACCTGATGGGAAGCGGTCACCGTGGCCTATGGACGTTTGCAACACCAGAGGCGTCACACACGTGCTGCCTACCCTGAAGACTTCCTGACTTGCTTGAAGATGGTTGTATAGGAGATTTTCGAATGTCCAAGACGTGGCTCTGTAAGCAGTAAGGAGAAGATTGCGGGTTCGAATCCCGTCTAAGCATTTCCTTTTTTCGATCAAAATTGATTTGAAATAGTTAGCATATTTATTAATTTAAAAAACTGGTCAGAGTAAAATTTCTCTCATAAAGTTACCCTTTTAATAAATTTTTACTGTTATCTCAAAGGTGAGTTTTCTTCCTTTAAAAATACGCAATGCCTTTGAGAAGTAGACTTACCTGTGGTTGATTTTAAACGTCCAAACGTAACTGCAACAACATTGCACAAAACAAATAAAAACACAACTGGTTTTTGCATAAGCTCCTTTGCGGTAAGAAGGTGGCTCCATCCTACTTGTTTCTTAGACAAAAGAATACGTATTTGTTTTTTATGTTTGTTAGTTAAGAGAATTTTATGGCTAGTTCAAAATATATAATTTACCAGTCATAATTTTGAAGAAGACGAAATGAAATTTAAAAAGTTATATAACAAACTAGCTGTTGCCCGCGGCTCTGCCCGCTTGGACTTCTGATCCCGTTCCTGCTGCTCCACTCCGAGCATTTTCATATTTGTTCACTTTTGAACCTTGTCTGGACTTCCACAAATAATTCAAGACCAAAATTAGCCAAATCGGTCCAGCCGTTCTCGAGTTTTAGCGAGACTAATGAACAGCAATTTATTTTTATAATACATAGATTTAACCCAAACGTAAAAGTTAATATGAATCAATTCACATATTGCAGTTCACTGCTACACGTCCAATATCCACCCAGCCACCTTATTTAGTCAGTAATTAAATATTAAAAAATAATAATTACCAGAAGACTGGCTACATCACGGACCTAATAATTCAAAGACATATAACAGTAACAGTAACGATTTGAATCCCACAAAAGAAAAATATAGGCATTACCTTTTCTCTTGTGGCAAGCAATACTGGCAATCTTTCGGCTTCGTCCCCTGGCAAACGGGACAAGTTATGACGATTGCTCCCAGTGGCAAACTTAGTGAAGTGCCAGGGTTCGGTCGCCGTAAAATTGCCGAAGACGATTAGCACTTAGATGCCACCCTGAGCGTAGCCAAAAGTGTTCAAGACACGCATACAACTTTTTAGAATTCCGTCGGCATTATTCTTTAACTCTTAGCTTTATTTAATATTGTTTCGTATAAGCACTTATAAACTACTTATCTGATTCATACATTCTTACTGTAATACCAAAATAATTATTAGAAAACTTGATGTAAGTTAGAAAAAATATTACAAACTTTCCAAGAGTTTATGATAAGCATTACGTAAATACCAGACACAAAAATAATCGAGTAATCTCGTTGTATGTGATAGTAGACTCCACAAAATTTCAAATACTTTTCAGGTTATTTGTATACCCTTTTTTAACAAGCACCCTATTGAAATTAGGGATTAACCTATCAATACATTTAAAACTTTAATTAAAAAAAGCTTATTATAAAATCCAGGATTATTTGGATGATATACAAGCCTGAAAATGAGCTGTTACTTGCTACTCAAGCAAATTTATGTATCTAGATTAAGTTAAGGTTTTTAAATAGGTAAAAAAAAAGAAAGCTGAGTTTCCTCTCTGAGAGTCTTCTCAGGCCGGGCCCCGGCCCGCGCGTTTCGAACCGGTGGTCCATTTTCTCACTAATTTATAAAATATTTTTGATATTGTCGTTTTGTAAGTTCCGTTAAGTGGTCTAAACAGAATAAGTGACTTTGGAATTATACATTTGAATTTGATCTAACTGCCATTCTTCTATATCGCAAATAGGTGGTGGAAATCAGATTGCAGTTATTTAGACTGTGCGGGGATCGAAGCCGCGCCTCCTGCATATCAGTCGCTTTCACTACCACCACGCCACGGAGGCTATCTTTTACAGGATTTTTGTTACTTAGTATATTACATCATAGGTTGGATGAGAAGATCTTGATAGAACTAAATACACACACTTAACCGTGGTAATTTATATCTGGGTATTATGCACTACGGGTACAAAAATCGGTAAGTAAATTGGCAAGAACCGTCAGCGCATCTGATATGATTTTTGGGTCTCTTTTGCGGGAAAGCAGACATGATTCAAAATAAATGATGGCATTCTGGTGAGTGAATAGAATAATGACTAGCACTTTTTGTGTCTCTAAGTGTACGATGCGTGAACTTATCCCAACTACTACAAAACCTTGCCAAGTTAGATGCCGTGCACTGTAAATTAAGGTTGATAGAAGAGCTCTATCGCAGTACTTTCAGGTAGTTGGACCCTTTAAAAAGTTTTACAATAGGTATCAAAAAGTGGACCCTGATTTATGAGGATTTCAGATACAACCGGGACTAACGCAAGGATGACTAAACACCAATAATAAAATATAGGAAGCGGACTAACCTAGCAAAATATAATATACAACTACCGTCAATCAAGAATAATCTAACCATTATATCAACGTATTCCCGACAACGGGATATTAACTTACTATTTGCATTTCCCGAAGGCGATTACGAGATCCGGTTATGAGAAAACAGGAATGATTGCACAGCTAGTAATCTCTTATTCCGACCGCGCTTTACGGCGGTGATTTTAATTCATTGCTCTTACGAAATGTTGTTCGGCTCATAGGATTTATGAAGCGAGCCTGTAGCTTCAATATTTAAGTTTGAAGATTAAACTTGTTTGAATGTGGAATAGTTTTTGTGCATTTGTGCTCATGCGTTTTTTTGGAAGGAGTAGTTGAGTTAACAGTATCAATGGTTACATTTTGAATATATTTGGTTCGATGTACATGGTGTTATGTAGACACATGGTTTAGTACTACATAATTAGCATTATAACTTTTTTATACCGTTTCATTAAAATTTTATTACTTTCCATTGTTTCAGCATGACTAAATGAAACAATGATTTGTCAGTGTGTCACTAAACTGTCATAATCATCATCATCATCATTATTTTAGCGTTGTTCCCCTTCCATCTTAAGTTTTGAAGGCGCGGTCTGATTACACCTTCTTCTATATTTTTTATACCACCTAAGTGGCTGATAAGATCACCATTCACCTGATTGAAAGTAGTAACCATGGCCTATGGACACATCAATATCAGGGGTGCCCTTCTTTAAGATCCCTATATTAAGTTAGGCTTATGCAAGTTTTATGGGAGTGATTGCTATCCGCCTAACCCCAAAGATGTGGTCATAGATGTACCGGCTTGTAAGTGGGATTAGGTGGGCCGCAACGGTAACATATGTACCGGCTTGCAGGTGGAAATACGATGGCCGTGACTGTCCTGACGAGGATTCATATAATTATGTATGTAAAATTATACCTAATATTTAAATTGGTTAGTACGAGTATAGAGGAATCAAAATCTCAGCACTATAAGCAAACAGCGCAAATAAATGTTGAATGTTTAAATGTCAAAGTGAACCACAATATGGGCTATAACAAAAGCTATGTCGCGGTTTCACGGGCCATAATGCGAACATTTATTGAATACTAATATTTATTTATTGGTTTATATATAACTTACTTACTGTTTTTTTATTGGCAGTATCTGTTCTCATTTCATTAGAAATATAAATGATTAGTTAAGAGGCTGACAATATTTCTTTAAGACAGCTGTTATTTTTTTAAAATTTAATACGTCCTAGTTTACGTAGTTTATTTCGGTAAGCAGATTATTCAATATTTTTTTTTATGATACGTCAATTTGACTTCACCTCGTCTGATGGTAAGCTGAAGGGAAAGTATCAGGAAAGAGGGTCACCTTTACAAACACGTACAGTGTTACAATTGTAGCACTCAGCTTGACTGCCTCATGACTGTAGGATAATTCTAACGTCCTTGTCCTGCGACTTCGAGCGCGTGGACTTAGGCTTTACGATTCTTTCTTTCTTTATGTGCTCACGCCCGTAATCCTCGAAGTGGTAGGTAGAGGTGTATTAAACACCCACATTAGGCCAATATGACTTTCGGTCTAACGTAATGAGAGGCAAGCCTACTGCCGCCAATCGGGCACTTTGTTAAAAAAATGGGTATACTGAAAATAAATTCCTAACCGAAAATGTTGCAGCTAAATAAATTAGAATTTTTTTTAACACAATTCCTTGCGATGCTGTGTAAATCGCAAGGAAATTAATTACATGCTTAGCCGCACAATCACTACCAATTAACTTTTTGGTGAGTATCAGACGACTCCCACATACATCACGACAACAAATAAAATCAGTATGATATAAATTAAATACGTCATCCATACTATGAATATCATTTGATCTGGAAAAAGATTTGAATTTGTAATGTCCAAATCTGGTTAGAGAAAATCTCTTTGAAATAACATGTCAAGCATTTACTAAGCCGCTTCAACAATCAAAAGGGATTTGCTTACTATGTGGAAAAGAAAGGTTACTTCCTCTCAGATATATTCAAAGTTGACTGTTTTATCTCCACTGTATTACTAGCTATTGGTCGCGGCTTCACCTCTGGGTCATACTGATCCTGGTTTCTATTTAATTCAACAATCCCTTATCAATCTATCGCCGCCCACACCTTACTATTTAAAAGAATCCTACTTCCTAATATATTATAAATTATTGTGAAAATTAGATTATAGTATGGATTAACATATATGCTAATTTTTTCCGGGAATGGCTTGACAAGACTTGCGGTACGGGATCAACATTAAAACCACGGGCAACATCTATTAATTGTATAAAAATAATCAGAAGTGTATCATCAGAAAGCACGGGTGTAACCGATTTGCATGCGCGTCGGTTTGCAGGAGAGGTTGGTAGGTAATAATGTAATAATAATTCATGGGGTATTATTAATATCTTCGCGGTCAAGACAACCTCCCCTGCAAGCAGCTACGCATGCGAGCCGGTACAACTGCAAACTCATACACCAACAAGTCGTTACAACTGCAAGCCCACACACCTGCAAGCCGGTACAACTGCAAGCCGGTATACTTGCTGATTGACGGATGAGGCTCTGACACAAACTTTCCTCTCACCGCTTTCCTATGCTGCAATTAGGGAATAGCGCAAATTTATTAGCGGGTGACGTCACGTAGATAACATTACGTCACGTCTATGCTTGCGTAGAACTCCTTAGTCGCAAGTTATCCTTCAAGTTGGCAACATAAGTGCGAGTCTGGCAGTGGCTCACTTGCACGTCGGGGAACTTCGACAGAGCTTGCATTTGTGCTATTTTGAATTTGCGTTGATAATCGAGAAATTTAGTAGCACGGATCTGGTATTTATTCTGACTGGTCATCCCAAGTCGAAATAACTAAAACAATTCGCTTGAGTGGAATGGTGATCACTCGCTAACCATGGGAACCAATTTAAGAATAAATAATCTAACCCCGGGAGAGTAAATGAGTAACAAATATTCAAACATTTTCCGGAACTTTTCCTGATATAAATATTCGATTTTCAGTCCAGTTCCAAAGATCGGAACTTTCCCAACAACTGTTCGTGTTAGGAAGAGTTTGACTTTCTTTATATTATCCAGTCTTTATGCTTACGTCACCGTTCATCACTGAATGACTGCGAACCAATCACAAATTGAATGTACCGCGCTCATGGTCCTCTTCTAAATCAGGTAGTTACCAAACAAACTCGGTGAATCAACTTTAAACTAATTTATTAACACCAAAGACGTTATTATGTGCGCTATTGAGTGGCTCAACAAACAGTTACTGTGGAAGGAACACAGTCTGTAACGTCATTATTTAGTCCAATTTACAGAATTAGCTTGATAAATGTGTTTGAATTAGCGTTTTCGTAGACCGATGCGCGCGCCGTAGTCCGTAGGCACATCTACGAGTGCTACGAGCTCAGTGTTACCGCGTCGGCCGAGATTAACGCTACGGCGGCTACTTTCGCGCCGCGATTTTACCCGTTTACGTATTGAGGAACCTGCGTTTGATCTGTGGAGATATATTTTGTGTTTAAGTGTTTGTGTTGTGTGGTTGTGACTGTGTTTTTGAGGGGTAAGTTTTATTTTTGTTAATCGAAGTATGAGTGAATGTTTGTTTTTGGTGGATTTATTAATTGTTTTTTTTCTAACCGCCTTTTACTGACCGGTAATATTTTTTATAATATTTCACTTATTTTTTTAATATTGAAAAGGTCTGATTATCTAAATGATATAGCATTATGCAAATCGTCTGCTGTGTTTTTTTCCTGTCATTGATGGATGGTTCCTGGTAGATTAATCTGTTAGCTTCAGATATTTTTTTCTTGGAAATGGTTAAAATTATATTAAACATCTCTCACGGGAAATTTTATCTTAAGTGGTCTTTTATTTTTGATGTAAACAATGTAAACGTAAGAATTTAAGAAAAACAAATTATCTCGACTAAAATTATTTTTTTCACTTTGATATAGAAGTCTTTTACATCTTATTTATCCATAAACTCTAAATATAATGAGACAAATGGAACAAAAATCAAAAGAAGAAAATTACTTGTCTCCCTTATCGAATCTCGTGAAATCCCCCCGGGATTACAGTACATATCCTTAACCGTAGGGTGGGAATAATAAATTTGATGTTGGAAGAAATTAGATACGATTCTATTTAGGTATAAAGAACAAAATGATTATTTCAATTACATGTTCGAAAAAGGAATGTATATTTAAAAAAAATATTTTGCCAGCCAGCAATAAATTTGAATGATGAATGAATGAAAATTCAGATTTAATTTGGCTATAGGCCAAAATTAATAGCTTCTTTAGTCTGTAATTTTTTAACGTTCTTAATTGAAATATTGACAGTTCAGACATGTTCAGACATCTACCCGCATAATATAATTATATATCTTACATCTTCAGTTCGTGTTTTGAATTTGAAATTAGAATCATTGTATTGTTTACGCGAATATTACGCATTGAATTAAGACTTATAATGAACTAGCTGTTGTTCATGGAACTACATGGAACATGAAATTCATGGAACTCGCTTAGTCTTCTGAACCTGTTCCCGCTGCTACATAAAAACCTACCTTAGAGTTCAAGGAATATATAAAAAGAATTACTCGAATTGGTCGAGCCGTCTTCGAGTTATGCTCTTAAGAAAATTTTAGAGAATCATAATAACGTTATATCAATTACAATTACGGGTTGAACGCACTATTCGGCCGAATACCGAATAGCAAAAAGTGGCCGAATAGGCCGAATACCGAACAGTTGCCGAATATTTGTGGCATCTTTAATCGAAATATATAATATCGATTGTATCTTTTGCTATGTTATCTTTAAAATAGCTGTTGCTTGTGGCTCCGCCCGCGTAGCTGTCATGTGTATTGAAATCGGCGCAGTAGTTTTGGAGTTTATTGTTAGCAAAAATAATATACATACAAAAAAATAAATTGATCTTTATAATATGAGTTTAAAATTGGTAAACGTAACGAACAAATGTATGTAAAGGTTTGTAATTAGATATTTTGTTAAAGATCTGTAATATACAAAATGTTATTAGCCTGTAAAGCTGCCTTAAACCAATCTCTTCTCAGTAGATTGAACTACCGAACCAGCGAAGAAATCATTTTTGAATGATTTAAATAATAAGTTATTTACTATAAATTATAATATTTTTGACAAATATAGGTACATAATTATTGTAAAACTTTGATATTCATAAGTGCTCTTTATGTGCGTAAACTGAATAAACGAAATTGATTCTTCGATTCTAATAAATTAATTTCGCCAATCCATTATGCCGCGGTAGCCTAGTGGTATGGGTAATGGACTGCTGAGACGAGGTCTCGGGTTCGGTCCCAGGTTTACCATAGCACACACCAATAACTTTTCGATGCTTTTCGAAGTTATGTGTGTATTTATCGCAGGTTTATAAGGCCCGGTTAATGGCAATAGGTTCGCCACCTATTACATTGGGACCTAAACATAACTGGTGAAATGTGGGTGATACTACCTCTGCCTACTCCTTCGGCGATACAGGCGTGAGTTTATGTTAAGTTATGTTAATATGTCCATCACAGCTGAAATAAAGTTTACTCAGACTTTCTGAGTATAGATAGCGCTAATTAGCACATATATCCCAGAATATTCTATTATCAATTTATAGCTATACTCAATATAATTATGTTCATAACCATGTTCTGCCTGACGTTTCGTTCAGATTACGTCGGCCATGATCTCAAGCAGACAGCTACAATGATTGCATTAATTCACGTAAACAGAATTGTATAAGATGGATTTGTTTATCACGGTCGAGAATATTTGCTAGATTGAGAAATTAATTATTTATAATAAATACTACCTAGCCGCCTAGCTGGTATGGGTAATGGACTGCTGAGACGGGGTTTTGGGTTCGATCCCAGGTTTTACACATGTGTATTTATCGCAGGTTTATAAGTGCCCGGTTAATGGCTATAGACTCACCACCTATTAAATTGCGAGCTAAACATAAACTGGCGAAATATGGGTGCTAGTACCTCTGTCTACCCCCTCGGGGATATAGGCGTGAGTTTATGTATGTAGATATGTTTACTTATAGTAGGATTACCATGACACGCGAAATGAAACGGGAATTTTTAAAAGTACAGTGGGCTAAAGATCTATAATTCTTTGACAGCCTAAGTAGGTATAATTTAACCAAAAAAACAGACAGTATTAATAAAATAGACAAGATTAATGTCTTGTTTCTTTATAAAAATTAATAAAATAAATAAATAAATGTTTATTGCAAAGCTTCAGAGACAGTATGCACCCACAAAATATTAATATTTATTGCACGTCCATAAAGGTCAGTATTACAATCTTTATAAAATAAGTAAACTCATGCAAGTAGTATCTTAACTTAATTTCTATAACAAGTAGATCTATTATCCAGTACCTTCTAAGACTAGCAGTTGTGTAGTGGCATCACTTCATACAATTTTAGTTTCAAATCAACAAGAAACTTTTAGAGCCCACTATCATAATGACACATTACCTAACTAGTTCATTTCATAATTTCCGAAGCTTTTTTAATTTCTGGCACGTCAATTTGACTTGGATACTGTCAAAACATCAGTATATTAAACACAAAAGTGAATAAAAATGAAGTTTATTCAACTGGCATATATACTACAGATTGCGGTCGAGTATATGAGATTGGAGGGATTAGAATCTGAAAGCGTTCTGTTGTTGACAGCTTGCTTGTATTGTGTACTTTAATTCTAAATAAATCCTTTTGTAAATAAACGGTATAAAAAGTGTGGAGGATAGCCACTGTATGTACCTACATTACTTCGTATCTGTTTGCTTTTATAACCGTTTATATTTGGGCGTATGTACATTTTAATTTAGATGGGCAATTTGTTGTGATCGAAAATCATCATCGAACGAAAAGAGATAGTATTATGAGTTATTTGATAAATATTCCGACTAATCTAGCTACAAAACCTGCTGTCTTTTTCCAAGTAACTACTATATGAGGTTCTTAAAGAAGGGCATTAGAAGGTTTCTACATGGTTGGCCGCACGAGTGTGACGCCTTTGGTGTTGCAAACGTCCATAGGCCACGATGACTACATTATATCAGGTGACCCGTGTGCTTGTCTGCCTCGCCAATTGGTCGTGGAACTCAGATGGCTGTCGTACCAAGGGAAATATCAAAGTTCAGACGCATCTTAGTTAGCCTAGAAAGTTGACCCCAACTGATCTGAGAAATGAGTCACAAAATGATGATGCTTCCTCGTGGTTCTGACTCTCCAACTCTGAGACGAAAACCTGCACCAGAGTCTGATAACTAGCAGGTGTACTGTCTAGCCAATGAGCTTGACTAGGACCCAGAACTTTGTCTTCAGCTTAACATCAGGCGAGGTTAAGTCAAATTGACGTGTCTTTTAAAAATAAATACACATGTCGCTACCCACATAATACATTGCATACAGTTCACAAAGGATATAACATACCATTTTATACATACATATACATACATATGCTCAAGCCCGTAACCCCGAAAGGGTAGGCAGAGGTGTATTAAACACCCACATTTCGCCAACTATGATTTTTGGTCCCTCGTAATAGAGTACGAGCCTATTGCCGCTAAATAGGAAAAAATATACCCGATTCCTTGCTATGCGGTGTTAATCGCAAGGAAATTAATTACGTGCTTAGCCGCACAAGCACTACCAATTAACGTCTTAGAGAGTATCAGACGGACTTAGCACTACCAACGTCTTGAACAGTATCACACAGACCTTTTTATACAATTATATAATATTATCACATCTTTTGTCGGCTTACGTCACCGGTGCTCGACCACAAACATTGTTACACACACGAAACTCAACGCTGTAATCTTAAAACCTTCATAACACAAACAAACTGAGAAACATCAGTTGATGATTGATGCGAGTTCTGGCAGGTAATCCTTAGTAAATGTTCTCGCTAATTAATCACGCGTGTCCTCAGTCCTGTGTAAACGATACCGCGTCAGGTGAGAACAAATGGTAATGAGCTGATTGCTGAACTGAGGGTGGGGAGTGACGTATAGATACGCTGTCTAGGCAAATTGCTTTTACCCTATTCAAAACAGCTTGACATAAAGTGAAAAAAAAATCAAGTATTTTATATATATAATACATAACCGCGGTAGCCTAGTGGTATGGGTAATGGACTACTGAGACGAGGTCTCGGGTTCGATCCCAGGCAGCCAGGCACTCACCAATGACTGCGATGCTTTTCGAAGTTATGTGTGTATTTATCGCAGGTTTATAAGTGCCCGGTTAATGGCAATAGGCTCGCCACCTATTACATTGAGACCTAAATATAAACCGGCGAAATTTGGGTGCTAGCACCTCTGCCTACCCCTTCGGGGATATAGGCGTGGTATTATAATTTTTTTTTTTTTTTTAGTTACTATAAAATTGAACTATTGGCTGCATTTTCGCCCAATTTTGATCCCATTCTCATTCTATCCTTGGGAACATTTACCCATGGGTTCAGCAAATTCAGAGGAGGCTATATGTGGCATTTGGTGAGGCCGATTGTCCCCTCTGACCGCTGGCATCAGGTTCGTTCTGCCCGTCTCTAGCTCTTTGACTATTAGTAATAATGTAAAATGTAAGTAGAGATTCTTTTCTCTAATTCTTACGGTGAATTTGATAAATGAACCCTCGATATATCTCTGTCACTAATGAACTTAAGTGGGTACCTATATATTGCACTGTATTATGTTCAGTAACTAATTTGTTTTTTTTTTTAATTGCGCCGTGGGCAAATGAGGATTCTAACCAACTTTTATCGGCGATAGTATTTTATTTTTTATTTGCTCTTTTATAACACGTATTAAATGTTTTCGCAGACATTTCTCAGATATATCAATACAAAATATTATTTCTATCATTCACATGATAGAAGTTACATTTTTAAATACATCTAAAATATAAATACATTTGAAATTAAAAACCTCTCTCTGTAGCACCTTTGGTTGACTGGTAGAGAACAACGCATTATGTCCGCCTATGTACTTGTGCATAAAGTTCAATAAATAAATAAAAAAAATATATTGGGGTAGAAGGGAAACCCACTACTCACCCACGGTTTAATGATCCCAACGATAGCAATAGCAAAATATCACTAACTGTCATATAAGGGAATGTCAAACCGTACTCCTTAAAGCAAGTAAAAAGCCGAGGTGATATATTTATGATGTCGTATGTGCAATATTCCGCAAGTGCGATGAAAAAATAGCAGCCACCCAAGATTATTATTATAATGACTTCTTCCCAGTTGCGTCGGATTTGCGAAAAGTGGTTCTGCCACAGAGCAAAACTTTGCCGTTAAAAAATCTCACCTTTCTATAAATACCCAAAAAGTACAGCAGTCAGAACCAGTGTTCTATTGCTCACTGCAGTGCGTTAAAAGATCCATTTGAGTGTGAAATTTAATCGCGAGTGTCGAATGTCCACACACACAATACTATTGCGGATTTGGCCTTTTTGGTTTGAAGTGACACAATTCAATCTGACTCAGTTAACAATGGTATTTAAATTTATATGAGAGCTCAATGATAATCTAATTTTATTCTAATAATGACTTTTTTCAAATCTCCTGTCCTACTCTACCGATTGCACACATTGCGCACTACACTAAAGTGTACTTAATTATAATTGATACAGTGTGATGCTTCGCTTGTTTGTCCTATTATATTATTACTCAAGGGAATGGAAGAATAAACGATCCAAAATGAAGAAAAAACCAAAGCTGTCCATTGTCCACGGTAACCACTTTCCATTAGGTGGATTGTTCATTTAAGTGGTATAAAAGTTGTGATATTTTCTCCTTTTCTTTTCAGCCAATAAATTCAGTTCTAAAATGGCATTACACTTTATATTTAGATTAAATACTCAACCCAGCTTTAACTGTAGATGTTATAACTGGCTGCAATAACGCCAATAGCCGTTATTTTATAAAACAAATAAATAAACATTTGAATTTCAATTTCGAATACCATTATCATACCGGTCAAGTTATACAAACAAACCTAATTTTAAAGCTACCCAAAACAGCTGATACTCGGAAGATAAGGAAAGTTACCTACTTGTGTACCAAAGAGATACCGAACATACTTCCAAGAAGAAACGGCCCGAAATCTTTTCATGACGAAACTCGTCAGAACTTTGCCCGAGACGAGTATGGCCTAAGTTTCGGACGATGTTGTAAAAATTATAAATAGATATAAAAAAGGCCCATAACAATTTACGAGCCATTATCATGTTTTAAACGAGTTCTCAGTTACACAGATTTGAACAAGGTGCAGTTGGTAGGTTTGATGAGCACCAAAAACAACCTATTCACAGTAGACTTAAAGACTCCATAGCAGTACTGCTGCATAATAAACACACTAGTGAAGAGTTTTCTTATGTTCCGGGATTACATGCTCCTTCATTACTGCGATACTGAATTTAAAATGTCAGTATCACTGCAATATCGACTTCTGACAAAGTAGATAAAAAAACATTTCACGGTCCTTTACTCCGTCACTTTCTCATGCCTAGATTTTGTGTAAAGATACGTTCCTATTCTGCATTGAAATAACAGGCACATTTCGTTCCTCTAAGGAAAACTTTAACCCGTGACTGGGTATATCCACTGTATATCGATGACGTATCATTGTACGTCTGGTCACTCAATGATGGAAAAGGCTTGAAGGAAGCAAATTATGAAAACACACCGCATATTCTTCAAAGTTACCCAATAAAACATATAAAGATAAGATTTGATAAAATCAGCATTTCTCGCGGGCGGAATCGCGAGCAAATCTAGTTAAAATTACTTACCTATTATAACAAATTCAACGTTTAATTACTTCGTCGTCAAAACACTTGACCGAGATTTGCTGTCAAAGGCGCGTCACTCGTAAAAGTCGATAAGTATCTTGTCATTGACTTTAATTAATTACATACTGTGTAACTTTTAATTAATTTCATTATTTTAGAAGACGAGAGTGTTTTATTATTGCTGTGGTAGAATATAGCTTTTCAACTTTCAAGCTATAGCCCGGATCTGCCCCTGCTAGGGTGATCAGCGACTTCAACTGTCGCCGCCTGTGATCATGAAAGAGGGAAGTCATTAACCGGTCTCTGACGTCTGAGTCGCCTCCGCTGCCTGGCGAGCTCTCCGGTTTGAGCGAGACCAGGGGTACTTAGTTTATCTTAGGATTCTCAGACCGCTCGGTCGTCTCGTTCTCGAGAATTACTTGCTCGCACAAGTAGGCGCTCGTCCTTCACAATATTTTCCCAAATTATCTAGACAGTTTTGAGGTGTTAAGATTTGTTTTTAATTTTTTTATTAATTATTTATTGAAAGAAGAATAATTGGTTCAACGAATATCTCGTATTACCTATTCTGCATTGGCAGAATAGGTAATACGAGATATTCGTTGAACCAAAGTGAACCAAAAATTTTTAAATCAAACAGTATAGTTTTTCTTAAATTGTGACATTACCTATTTATTTCGGGTCGCATTTGGTGACTACTACTTGTTTGCTGAGAAGCCCTCTATGTTGATGGATATTACCTAACATGACCTATGGTAACAATACTTATAAAGTAATTACCTTTGCCAAAACCTGAACATCTAATATTTTAGTTCTTTTTATTTGTTATAAATGCAGAATGGGTAATGCGACAAAATATTTTCGCATTAAAATGAACGAAACACAAGTGCACTGTGACAGTAATTTTCGGACTTTTGGTCGGATCGCGAGAAAGCTATATCCTAAAAGTAATCTCGTGCTGCATGCTTGAATATTTGGGTTATGCAACTAATTTATAGCAAACAACTTTAGTTTTAATAGCCATAGTATAAAATAAAGAGACTTCTATACAGAACCAGCGGTGGCCAGCGGTTCTGTAAGTGTGAAACTTTTTTGCCCAATATTTTAAAATTTTTCGGTATGTAAGAACTTTTACAAGGTAATAGAAAAAAATAAATAGAGAAGCTCTTCAGAAAAAAATTGATAGACATTGACAGCACAGAAACTCTCTCAACCTTCATCACTCCCCCTTCTCCCCTCCCTTCTGTATGAAAATAATTGTTTATTCTGTATGAACCACTAAACGTTGCTTACAAAACGTCAAAATCTAGGCTATCAAGAAATCAAAGATACAGATAGATTTATCATTAAACAACGTCCATATAGGGGTTCTTGGCTGACCAGATAGATTGGTAACCAGATAATCTGGCAACTAGATAGACATTGTAAGATTAAGGCGACATCTGAAGCCATTGAAATTACTGGGTGCTTCGGATACGCCGTCGGTCCCGGTTCCCATATGAACATCTATAGTATGACTGTTAACTGGTCTAACTACAAAACTTCAATTTCACTAGTGGATTATGAAAGTCAGATGATAGCCGCTTCACGAAAAATATCGAAGTTCAGCCCTCAGCCGCAAAACTGGAGAGCCGATCGAAAACAATAGCTTTCATATAAAGCATTTATTTTCATCCCTATATTGCTCCTATCGTTATAACTTTTAATTACTTCTAACGATATGTCAATCGTTACATTCTTCCCTTATTCATTGTGTTATTTTCATCACAAACGAACGTTAATTTCGCTCCCCTAAGGGTTCGGATAGGAACAGTGTTTGTCGTTTCTAATAGCAAGTAAATAAATCAGACAACTCTAAGTCTTGATAACATCGTTCTTTTGATGTGGGAGGAGGAAAGACTACTGTTGATTATACCTGATTCTCTATATATTATAGACAATGTAGACATAGAGAAGGTTTAAAGACAAAAGGGTCAAAGTGCCAACTAGGGTTCATAGGAAAATCACTGTACTTTGTTTTGATTATGATGTGGTTAGGGACTGTATTCCTCTGAAAATTATGTGTGTTTACCTTTTATAATTACATTTTATAATACGTATAACAAATAATAACAGTGCTTTATAACATTCTTACATCACTATATATACCTAAAGTAAGCATAGTTTGATAACCTTATAATCATTATTATGTGTTTTGTAATGCAGATAAACACACAAAGTAAACACACCTACAACCAGACCAATGCAAATTGACATATGCAAACATTTGTAACATAACATAAACTCTCTCTTATATCCCCGAAGGGGTAGGCAGAGGTAGCACCCACCTTTCGCCAGTTTATGTTTAGGTCCCAATGTAATAGGTGGCGAGCCTATTGCCATTAACCGGGCACTCATAAACCTGCGATTTCGAAAAGCTTCAAAAAGTCATTGGTGTGTGCCATGGTAAAACCTGGGATCAAACATTAAAATTTGTACCAAGAATCAAAATCAGTTATGAAACTTCAATATTTATTATGAAATTCACACATAGTTTAATGGAAGTTTGTGGCATTAATGTGCAATTTTTTCAAATCGGTTTGAAAATGGTAGTAACTAACTATTCTAGGACAATGTACACAACGCCATTTGGACCCATGATAAGCATAGCTTAACTAGCTTGTGTAACACCCAGACTAGATATTTGCACTGAGCGGGGATCGACCCTGTGAGTCCTGCTTAGCAGTCGCATTCTCTACCGCCACGCCAGAGAAGTCGTCTAAAGTCTTTAGAATTGTTTATATTGGGGGAGGGAGGAGGATCTATATCGTATCTTTAGAATTGTAGCTAAATTGATTTGAAAAAGAAAAATCGTTCATTGTTTCTGATTGTATGTATTACGGTACGGTAGCTTAGTGGTTAGGGTGTCGGCCTTACGATCGGAAAGTCCCGGGTTCGAATCCTGGCCATTACACTACCGACGTGAACCCACTCCTAACACAAGTCTTTGAACTTAGGTGGAGGGGTTAAAGGGAATATTAGTAACTTCGGTTGCTAATATTAATTCTACAAAAAAATTTGTCAGTAGATGGCTCTAACGTCATCACCTTAGACGATGGGTGATCAGTAGCCTTAGCACGAAATACTATCGAATTCGTAATGTAAAGGTTTCGTGAGAACGGAACATTACTATTGGCGGGCTACAAACGCACACATGTTCACAAGAGGCAGACTGCCAATCACAATGCTCCGTTCTCTCGAAACCTTTACATTACGAATTCGATGGAAGTTCATGCTAGTGCTACTGCGCGTTCTCTTCGGAATACTGACCTTGGATTATTTATACTGTTGATTGATGGCACTTGGTGGAACTTATTGTTATCAAAATTGATAACACACTTGTACTTCTCCACTGTATTTATTAATGTATCCAACCGGTTACGCCATGCGGCATTCAAAGGTTTACCTTTACACACAAATCTTTGAAAGGCGAAACCGGTTAGGTGCATTAATAAAGACAGTGGAGAAGTACAAGTGTGTTATAAATTATGTATGACTGACCTCAGGGTGATTCACATAAGGTTTCAAAGTGTGCAAAGTATTATTTGATAAGTTTTAGTGTTTTTTATTAGCCCAATTTATTCTTATGAAAATCAAGTGAATGTGAAACTTAATGCTTTAATAGATGAGTTTAATAGTGAGAACTACCATTACATGAATTACTTTTCTCTTTGAAGAAAGGCTCTGCTTATTGGATTACTAAAGAGAAAATTTCAATACTCACATTACAAAAAAATAAGAGACTTCAGTCAGATTTAATTTAAAACAAATGTGTGATTAGCTTAATAACATTTTTAAAGTGAAATATGTTTTGAATTGGATATTCATGCCCACGTTGCTAATCAGTGTAGAATAAACTTAACTACTTTAACTTATAATATTTGGTACGTGCTTGTACGATTTCCAAGTTTCGACGTTATCACAATACGACTTTATTTTAAGATCTCATTAGACCTTCAAAGTATAATATTATGCAAAATTGTGTGGCTTCTGTCCATTACACTATCGATGTAAACCCACTTTTACATTCACGTCGCGAGTGTAAAGGCCAGGATTCAAACCCGGTACCTAAAATGTGCTCTTGGATAGAGAATAAGCATTGCCATACAATGTGGCAAAAAAAAAAAACAGTCTTCCGGGAACATTACCACTTGACGCATGCGATGCGGAGGAATTCCACGACGCTTTTTAATTTGTCTTTTTTTGGTTTTAATTATCATGTTAGTTTTATTTTTTTTAATGATATATCTATTTAATTAAATAAATGTCAATTTTGGATTATTTAGTGAAAAAAAATGTGCTTTAAACGATATTTGGGTGTCTTTTGAGGATAACACGAAGGGCTAAGGCGGTAGGCAACCTCAATTTACCAATATAGATTATGTTAAAAATTCCACACTAGGTCCTCGTTTACCTCACGGTTTAGGTCCAAAATATGTGTCCTGAGGTATATTTTTGTACTATTTGTAAGTGTTATATTCTCGAATCTTCCATGTTTTATCCTTTTCCCCTGCGCGCAAATCTAGAATACTTTCTCATTCGCACTCCTCGGGCGAGACGTACCTACTCATTGTGCTATCATCCATTGTCCCGATGACCTTTATCAGTAGCTATTTCGCACCATTCATACATCTTGAACGGGCGCGTGCGCACGCTGGGCTTCGTTTGTAAGTAGATTATGATCTATTTATTCATTTAATCTTTTTGCATGAATACAAAATAATTATTCAAAGGCGGGCGTAATGCCATAGGCATTTATCACCAGTCAACCAGATTTATCAACGAAAACTATGTTTTTGTCACGAAAATAAAGTATATAAACAATATATTCACAAACACTGTAGATACTTATGTTACCTACAGTCCCCTTGCTACGAGAGCGTCCAACAATACTTCAATATATTCCTGTTTCTGAAGCACTAGTGTGCACTGACATTTAAAGACATCGAATAAAGGTTGGCTCTAACTAACAGCATCGCACGGTAAACGATTTTTATGTGACGAATAAAATGAGACCTTAAACAAAAATGGTTATATTCAAATCACAATGATAAATGGTTTTAGGTAAAAAATAAAGTAAGCATTTGCTTTTTATGAAAAATATTAAGCAACGGAAATGACTGATATTTTATCTAATCCCACTTGTTAAATAAATTACTTGTATTAATGGTAGGTGGGTGGGTCTCGTCGGAAGTGTAATGGCCAAGATTCATATCCAGAGGACTTCTCAATCGTATGGTCGATTCCATAACCGGTATTTTTTTTTTCATACTACGTAGGTGGCAGACAAGCACACGGCCCACCTGCTTGCCTTGAGAATGTCTGTGGCATTTCCCTAAAAGTACAATTCTCTGGACTTCGATTCGACACTGTAAAATACTATTTTATTAACTGGCATCTTGTTTTCACATTTAATAATTATCAAATCTTATTTAGTTTTCGACTTCAATTCTATATGAATAATGTCTAAAATTTAATGGCATCTTTTGCACTGTCTGGAGTTTGAAAATGATTGTTAATTAGTAGAATCCGGATCCTGGTCTAACTATAGACTTTTGATATCACCAGTGGGATGTGAAGGTCAGGTGGCATTCGCTTTTCGAAAAATGTCCAAGTTTGATTATTTCATAGTTACGTATGGGGAATTAGAAAAGATGGTAGGACGCGACGGGAACTCCTGTCACGATTGAGCAGTCCGACTCTACATAATACCACCGATAATAATAACCTTATGTCGAGTTCCCGATGGTGAGAAGGGCAGCCAGAGCTCACTGAAGAGTTTTTGTAATGTCAGTGGGAACACCAATCTGTCTTCTGCGCCGGCGGAGAAGCTGTAACCTTCACCTTTAGCTACCACCTCATCAATTAGGATTTTATGCGATCACGAGCATAAGCGTGTCGTCTCTGGTGTTGCAACCGTCACGATAACCACTTACCATCAAGCAGGTTGTAAGCTACCTAAGTTAAACAAAAAACTGAACCCATCTGTAATGAATACCAGCGAAGAATGTCTCTTTATAAGCGCCCCGGAACAAAGTGCCGCGACGTTAGTCAGCACCGGCCCTTAGACAGCCGTGTGCTCTATCAAGCATCTAAGTTCTATTGTTTACGCAAGACGATTCCTTTTGTGCCCCCACTCGAATCAAGAGATGTTAGATACTTCCGAAAAGCTATAACAATGTACGTGTACCCTGTTTGTTTGTAGAGGAGATTGTAATATAGTGTTTATTCTTATTCTGTCGTATCGACGGCTTTTTGAGTTGCCATCGTTGTGTAGTAATTTGTATCACGACAGCGCCGCTTCTCCCTGAGAGGGCCCGAGCATAGGTTGCGCTCTTCAGGAGTGCTTACTACGTCCCCTACAGTCTAATGAACGGTTCCGGTTTCGCCATCCTCTGTGGCGTGGTGGTAGCGAACACGACTGCTATGCAGGAGGCGCGGGTTTGATGCCTGCTCAGTGCAAGTATTTGTATGCATGGACTGTTCTGTCGTGTCTCAGACGTTAAGCCGTCGGTACCGGTTGCCATATGAACATCCATGGCAGTCGTTAAGGGTAGTTGGAGACCTCAAAGGTTCGATTAGCCCAAGTACAGAACTTTTTGTTGTGGAGTTCTGATGGCAGTCGCTTCTCGGCAAATATCGAAGTTCAGCCGCATCTTAGACTAGAAAGCCGATCCCGAGTTGTAAATAGACTTAGAGAATGATGATGGACGCTCCAATTACTCCATAATTGAATGGATTGTGTGTGAGAAGTTCTATAAGTATCTTTGGAGCCGATCCAAGTAACATAAGTGCACTGTGGTGTACTGCATGTCCATGAATGAACGAGGCTCTGGGGACACTTTCCTCTCGAAGTTGGGAAGTAAGGCGGTAGTCGTCCTTATCATAATTACTTATAACCAGTTTCACTGTGTGTTTATTTACAACCTTTATAACTTAAATCCCCATTCAAACCCATCATTTCCCACTATCACAATATAAAATAAACCATTGAAAACCACTAAAACCCATCTCAAGTTGTCAGATAGGGTGGCCTCATCGGGCGTGTTAAATTGCGGACGTTACGACATGTTACGGCTCGTTTGCATGCATTTTTAACTCGAGAGTCATTCAGCCGCGTCGTGCACTCGTTACCGAGGGAACGGAGTCAAGTGGAAGGTTCCCTATTCAAAATAATTAGGACTAGTCTCTAATGTACCATTGTTTTTGGACACATGTTCGGGGAGAATTGTAAATATGTTTGTTTTAGTTTGTTGTTATGTGAATTTTTAATTAAGTTGTTTGAAGTGTTGTGTGTACGTAGTGGATACCTGTTTAATATTATTATTGCTGTAGATATAATTTTTTGCTATGTTAGACCCATTCATAATAATGGGCCGGGTAGGTGTACCCAGCTTAAATTATAAAGTGATTTTTAACAGATGTTCTTCCGTAAAAGTATATTAATATGTATTGTATTCATATGTGTAGACATGTAAAAGAAAAAAGAAGTAGGCGAGTAAATATCAGAATTCAAAATTTTGATTGCAACTTATTTCAGCGTTTGGATACAAAAGTACCAACAAAGAGTATAATACCATTGTACCATATAAGAGGCACTATTGACTAGATTTATGTTAAAATATAATAAAATCATTCGGTGACTGAACATAAATATATAATTTAAATAAAACCCCAAAATGTAACACAAAACAATATGGTATCGTAACTGGCTTGTGACGTCATTTAACCTCATTTTGTCTTGTTAAATTTTTTCATAAAATCTGCGCCGCGCTTTTTAATAAACTCTTTTAAAGAGGCGCTGTAATGCCAGCGGGGCGTCCATCTTTTCCCTTGTTCTAAGAGCACAGATAATACTTATTTTTTCCTTTTTAGTAGACTTTTCTTGAATTTATGCACTGCGACCACTGTGGCGTAGAGGCAGAGCGTTCGCCTGTTAAATTAAAGGTCGCGGGTTTCTCCACAGTGTGTATAATAATCATCATCATCATCTTAGAACCCATAATAAAAACTATTAAAGTTTCAAGATAGTACTGTGTAGAATCCTAGATTTTTTTTAAAAAAAGGCGCTTAAATTTATTCAGACTTACGGATATCAATCCATTCGAAGGTATTTTAAAGATAAATCAGATCCAGATAATTTTGTGAAAATTATCATAAATACGTTGATTTTTTGTACCACTTAGGTGGCAGATAAGCACGCGGTCAACCTAATGGAATATGGTTACCATGGATTATGGTCACATTCGTGTTGCCAACCATGTAGAGCAGCCTTTACTCAAATTCAAAGTCCGGGAACTGCACATCATTTTTATCGGTATAGGCTATTTCAAGAACATCTTCAACCCCAACCCCGACATTAGTCAGCAAAGACAACAGCTGATAGTGAGGTTGGTTAAGTCTTAAAAATCTCGATGGAAACTCAGATGAACTTTCCTCCTCCCTATGTAAATGTCCTTTATTTTTTATGTATGTATGTATGTATTTATATTTTATGTAAATGTATGTGTATAAAATGTCCTTTAAGTGGGGCGTGAAAAAGCATCTGATGAGGCCGTCAAGCTGAGCGCCACCATTGTAGTACTGAACGTGTTTGCAATGGTGACCCTCTTTCATGAGACTTTGCCTTCAGCTTAACATCAGGCGAGGTAAAGTCAAATTAACGTGTCATAAATAAAAAAAAATTAACCCAAACTGGCAGGAAAGGTCAAATACAGCAATATAATCGTCTAGAAAGTCTAGAGAACTGACAGTACAAGAGTCATTACATGCACAAACGAATGTTTACAACTAGTACAATTGCAGTACCGGTAGATAAAAGCGTTCTCCGAGAACGAAGCAGGAATACAAAGGTGCCGACAGTCTTTGTGCTGTCGATATCGTGACAAATGACGCATCGTGCGTTTCATAGCGACGATGTTTTGTGGGGTTAATCGCGTGCTTTGTACTGTGGATTGAATTTGTACTGTTGTTTTGTTATTCTGAATGTGTGTGGATGGGAATTAATTATGGGTAGAGAGCTGGGAGTGCGATTATTAGATAAATAAGTCTTACTTACTGTTATACGGTATAGAATATTCCATCAAGAACTAAATTGTTCGGTGAGTCTTTCCTCTGCTGCATCATTAACTCTTGGAATTTCTAACCAGCGCACGTGTTTCCTTCTTCCTACAGTCCCGGTTCCTTTAAGCGGGGCATGAAAAAGCATCTGGTGAGGCCGTCAAGCTGAGCGCCACCTTTGTAATACTGTACGTGTTTGTAATAGTGACCCTCTTTCCTGAGACTATGCCTTCAGCTTAACATCAGGCGAGGTGAAGTCAAATTGACGTGCCAAAAATATTTAAAAAAAATGATATCAAGG
Source organism: Pelosia muscerda (assembly GCA_963691645.1). Taxonomy (NCBI): domain Eukaryota; kingdom Metazoa; phylum Arthropoda; class Insecta; order Lepidoptera; family Erebidae; genus Pelosia; species Pelosia muscerda. Next base: position 3,467,530 of record OY829104.1, read on the forward strand.
ACAAGTAGGTAGTAAGAGTTACAGTTGTTCTAATGTTGTACAACAGGCGGTTATCGGTGTTGATTCACGTTGGTGAATCAACAAGTCGGAACAAGTAATATAATATGTATGGTTAGGCAATAAAATAATTTTTTGAAAGGCTAATACTCGTACAAACTCGTACCATTGTACTAATGTTACTTTTCTTTTTAATAACTCAAAAGTGCCACACCTCTGTGTGAGAAATTTTAAATAATATTTACAGACACGTAAACGGAAGGAGGAAAGCGGTGTTACATTCATACCTGACTTGCTTTACGCCTCGCAAAAAAAGAATATTACAATGTTCATGAAAAAGTAAAAAATTACTGACCAAATTTTTCCTTCCTGCCTTTCAACAGAAAAGAATTTCAAAGTGAAATAAACGCTGAGATAGAATATAATCTCTCTTTTATCAGGACCCATTGTTTTATTGCGTCTCGGGCAAATAAAATGGCAATCAAAAACTACCAATGACAATAAAGTAACGATTTAAAACGATCGAGGACCCCGACTGTATTTAGATAGCTGTTTAAATCAAATTCGCTAAAATAAAGTTCCTGTACTAAAATTGTCTGGCTGTGAGAAAAATAAATTTGATTATACATTTTTGTAAATAGTTTGAACGGAGAAATTGTACCTTGATTGATATGGTCGTTGTGGAGAAAGAAAACTGGAGTTCGGGTTTCAAGGTGAAAGCTTTGGATGCAACCAGGAGTAGACGCGGGATGAATAACTGTGATGACAATTCAAAATAATATAATAAATAGAAAGAATACATGTCAGAACTTAATTAAATATACACTCATCGAACATAGCAATGACTATGTCGCGTCAAATAACCCACCCCGTATCGTTCTCACCGCGAAAGTGCCCATGATGCTGGCCGCGTTGCCTCGTTGAATCGCAATGGCCATCCTGTGCCCTAGGAACGAGCCGGAGCGGGAGTCACCGCCTTGATCGTGGATACGGCGGCCAATTTCCGCAATCAACCTCTTTGTCTCAGAATCAAAATATAATAAACAAATCAAGTGAAACATTCATATGACTCGATCTCATTGAAGTCGTTTTTAGTCGAAGCAATTTTCTATGCTATTAATAATATACGTGTACAGTTAACAAAAGAAATACGGTCCCATGTTTACATACAAAGCTGTATGAAAAAGTGGAACCATATCTCTTGTGTCGGCTGTACATAAAACTTCAAAAGTGGAATACAACAAACTTTATATCCATTCTAAATAAAATCACTTATCCAAAGTTAAATCCAAAAATAAGCCCGGTATGCACAGTTAGCTAAACCGAACCGTAACACATACACACACTTACAGCACCCGTACCCAGAGATTAAGAAAATTACCATTGCAATTTCCTTCTGCAACTGAGCAACAAGGCTTCATCCAATAAGTAAGACCACAATGCTTCTCTATTAAACCGGATACTGTTTAAAATTTTCATTCGCCAGGAAAAGTTCAGGAGACTATTCATAAAGTGAACACAAAGAGACATCGCAAAAGGTTTTGTTCGGGAACTTGCTCTATTGTATTCTCTGACCCATTGTTATTAAATAGAATAAGCTAGTGTCAGTTGGGATGTAGACGGAATATTGGCGATTGACGATTTAGTTTTGTGAAACAAATGTGGCCGTGATTAGGAAAGTTTTTGTTTTTATTGAAACGTATGTAGTTGGGTCCTTTTGATCTTCCAAATTTATTTTATATATAGCTTTATATGAGCTTATTCGTAGCTTATTGTTTTATTTAGTTTTGTATAAATGTGCCACTTAAATTTGAATTTCGAATTTGTCAATTGTTTATGTAACTGTCTAGTAAACACAAAAATGTCTCTTTTGAATAAGATTAAGTGTCTATATTATTCAAAAGAGACATTTTATATGTAGTATTATTTCTTATTGGGGGATAAATGATGCTCATCTAAGAGAATAATGACGCGATTACTTATTGATGAATTTTTAAGAGAAGTATTAGAGAGTTCTGAGATTTATTTATTTTTCGTAACAGTAACAGTTGTGAAAAATATTTTATTTTTCTTATCAAGCTATTAGGTATGTGTGTACATAGAGGTTCTTCGTTCTCAATCGTAATTATGAACATACTAGCAATACTAGTTGTCATCAACGGCTTTCTGATCCTTCAGAAAGGATTAAAATTAGTTCATCTAATATGTGTAGTTACCAAAATATTGCCCAAGTTTCTAGCCGCTTGAGCTTGATTAAATAACAAATAGCCTTTTTTTTCTTTCTTATCGAGCTTTCCTCTTTTTTCTTCTTTCCTTTGTATTCTTTCTTTCTTTTTGTTCTTTTTATCGTCCTTTCTTCTTTATCACCGCCATTGAGGCTCGCATGCGTAGGAAGAATACATTTCTCGAGTATACGACAGAACTTAATTTAATATATGAAAGTAGGTATCGCGTTCAGTAGAAATACAGCTGTGAGTAAAAACTAATTACATTAATCGCAAGAACGTACTTTCTAATTTTACTTTGTTACTCCGCTCTCAACAAGGCTTGTTATTCAATATCAATTAAATGATAAGTACCTGTGTTGTCAAAAATATACATTATACTATACATAATAGCGGTGGCCGCTTTCCATCAGGTGGGCCGTGTGCTTGTCTGCCACCTACGTAGTATAAAAAAAAAATATGATAACTCGTGCCAAGATTAGAGTTTATGTATGCGAATGACGATGAATAAAAAAAACGTACCTACTAAAACAGAATAATATAAATATTTAGGCTAATATGCCACGGCACCTTCCTTTATTCCATCTAGTCCTACCAGTAGTTCGACAGTCGAACTGTTTGGAATTTTTTATTCCAATACGCGTAAGTCAGACTTGCATTTGGCCGGTTTTTAAAATGTTGACATTTTCTCTGTGGCCACCTCAAAGTTCAGTGCAAAAGTGTACCCAAGTGTCCACTTATACATTGTATTTAGGTTAGAAAACTTTATTATCTGCTGCAGACAGATAAGAGGGAACACTTTGTTTCCAGACAATGTAACGACCCGTTCCCTCTTGCGACGGAGGTTTAGTTGTTTATCGGAGGTGGTACTAGTCGGATGTGGAACCTGATTGGAACTGGGACCAATTTTTAGCACCCTCTTAGTTTAGGAGGTGTGTTTGAAAATAGCTGTTTTGGAATGTACATATTTTATAGACGTCCGATTTCCCAATGATGACCTCTCCTTGCCTATTAAAATATTGGAATATTCCATCAACAACCAAGCGGTTCGGTGAGTCTTTCCTCTGCCGATGCCACACCATTAAGTCTTGGAATTCCTTGCCGGCGCACGTGTTTCCTTCTTCCTACAGTCCTGAGTTCTTTAAGTGTGACGAGAAAAGGATCTGATGATGCCGTCAAGCTGAGCGGCCACCATTTTAGCACGTGTTTGCAATGTTGACCTTCTTTTATGAGAATTTGCCTTCAGCTTAACATTAGGGGAGGTGAAGTCAAATTGACGTGCTATAAATAAATATAAAATAAATGCCTTAAACTACTTTGCGATTTCATTGTATTTCATTAAAGTGCCTCATTGGTGGCAATAAACTCGCCCCCCATTACGTGGGACCAAAAATCATAGTTGGCAAAATGTGGGTGTTGAATACACCTCTGCCTACTCCTTCGGGATTACGCATTTGAGTATGTGTATGTATGTCTGTGCTGTCAATTTGTCTCCATGGAATGCACGCAACTGCTGTACTTCTATATGGTATCTATTAATCCTGATCTCTGACGGAAATAGAGGATTACGTATCAATTTCTTTCAATTGAGGCTCGAAACATTTTTTTCTCGAATTTTCGTACTCTTGTCCCGAGCTAGGTGGCTGAACATACATTGTACGTTTCTATTTACATTTATTCACCATCTGAATGGAAATTCGAAGGGGTTTCATTTTATTGAGATTTTGTTAGTCGCTTAATAGTCCTGTTACAAAGTTGTAGGAGACAAAAGTATGGGGTTGTTTGTGAAAGGATTCATCGCTGAATTCCTTAAAGTACTTTGTGATTCCATTGTATGATTGAAGTTTCAATTTGGATGACGTCAGAATCAGAACAAATGGTGATTTTCGTCGCTACTGGAGAATTGACGGTTCATTTGTATTTGTAAAATAAAAAAGGAAACATGCCCTGGCATTTGTTTTTACACTTTTTATTTATTGTTGACGTGTTCACCAGGAAGTGTCATACTGAGGCGACTCGGACGTCGGCGGTCTCAGAATGACCTCCGTCCCCCATAAGCGCGGGCCCGTGGGTGACGGGTGGAGCTGCCTATCACCCTAGCAGAAGTAGGCCACGGCGGCGGCGCAAAGTGCCACCCCATACCCAGGGGCCAGATGCGGACACCAAGGTCCCCACATTAGGGGAAGAGGGTCATCTTAAAAGAGATGTCCCCGGGTCTGCCGCGGTGCGAGAGATATGTGTTGTATAATCTCACCTCCGGCAATCAATGACCCATGGACGTCGTGCGTTTTGGTCGGTTGGAGTCCGACATAATACCACGGATACCACCTCCACTGGTTTTTGCGGAGGTGGTATCCGTGGGAATGGTGCGCACGATAAAAAAAATTAAGTGTCATACTAAATGTTCAAACACAACCAATGAGTTATTGAAATCCGACATAACCTCGCCAACCGGCTCTGGCGGCGAGTTTCCGTGAGGATTTTTCGCGCTATAAAGTAAAGGTGTGAGAAAGTGATCGAGAATCTATATGACCCGTGAAACGTTTTTTATAAACCTATCAACTTGTCAAATATAGTCGGCTGTCATAAAAACTACATCGTTAAATTCAATTGACATTTTATATTCGGTAATGCTCTCTAACGAGGACTCTGTTGCTCTATTTACGGTTGCAATAATAATTTTATGCATACAACTATAATTTATCTTTTTGTTTTTCACTCTTCAATAAACATACCAAACTTAATTGTCAGAACTGTATTTGTTATGTACAGGAGTTAAAGTTTAGGATAACCTGTTCTGCGAGGTTCGGCTTACATTTCAGTAAATCTGTCATATACAGACAGACATCTCAATAAGTTTAGTGTTGTGTATCTGAAAACATACTGAACCAATCGTAATAAAAGTATTAGGTTCCTATCTACACTAATATTATAAAGCTTATAAATATATATACTAAATAAATATATATAAAAAAGTATATAGTATGTAAAGAAAAATATATGAAGAGGAAGGAGGAAGACAAAAAAAGAATTTTTGTGTGTGTCTGTGTGTGTGTGTTGCAGTAAATTAAGTCAAAACTGGTATTGCAATTTCAAACATTCTTTCACCATTGCAAAGCTATTTTCACCCTGAGTAACATAGACTAAAGATTTGGGATCCATACTAAAAATTTCGTGTAAAAGAATGCTCTAAATGTCTTCCGTTGCATACGCCGCGGATACTATATATTATGAAAGAACAAAGGTATGTTTTAAGTATATTATACGCGATAACCGACATCCACGCGTGCGCAGCCGCGCGCAGCAGCTACTATATCATAATTTATAAGTTGACATTACAATGAAACTACTTTTATACGATTATATAACTATGTATTATACAAATATACACATCTATGATTCATAATAAAAACCAACAACTAATAAAAAATGTACTAAATATTGCAAAATAGCTGAACAAAATTAATACCTACTTAATATTAACGACATTAATACGCGTAAAGCTTATCTCTTTGTAGTCTGTGCCAAGCATGAAACACGATGTTATAATCAGGTAGACTAAAATGGTATATCTCCTGTATTGAAGTGTACACTTCACTTATGGTAGATACCCGACTTATATTACATTAGGCTATGATCTCTAGAAGCGGAGTACTAACCATATAATTTTACTGCACATAAAACAGAGTAACAAACTAAACGGAACGAAACTGAACGAGTAGGTAACAGAAAACGGCGAAAACTACGTAATATATAATTAAGTTTATGTATCGTAACTATTGTGGTATATCTTCTAATATATAAAATTCTCGTGTCACAGTTTTCGTTGCCATACTCCTCCGAAACGGCTTGACCGATCCTCATGTAATTTTGTGAGCATATTGAGTAGGTCTGAGAATCGGCTAACATCTATTTTTCATACCCCTAAAGCAGCGGGAACGGGATCAGAAGTCCACGCGGGCGGAGCCGCGGGCAACAGCTAGTAGTTCAACAAATGTTGACGATACTATGGTAAAATGTATTTATACAAATCTGATTATAAGCATGAGCTTCGAACAGTAATCGGATTTAAATCTGGAATATTTTTTATTAATTTTCAATATTTTTAATCTGTACTAAAATACAGTTCGTGACGTCATACGTGAGCAATCGTTGACTGCACTACTAAGAGTTTCTGTGAGCGTTTTTGAACTGATAAAAAATCTACGCAGGAGACGCAGATAAAGACTGGACGTGACGCGCTCTCAGAAGACATAACGTGACTTTGGGATTTGACAGATAATATCAAACCATATATTATATATTAATATTATTAGCATAAATAGATCCACAGACTCTTTCTTCTTCTTAAGATGCCTTCTTTTGCAAGCAGATTCTATAAAACATTATTAATGGCGAGACGCCAATGTAAAGTTTTTCAAGAAAATTTTCCAGAGCCACGTTCACCGCGCCAGTAAATTTGTTGTGGTGTGTCCGTCCACCAAGAGATCAGGTAGTCGATCAGGACTTGTGGTTTGATTTTAGGGGGCGACTCCTTCATTACCACGTAACCGAATTTGAAAGGTCAGTAACAGTGACTAGTGACTTGAGTGTAACGCATTGACATCACTTCAATATACATTTCTGTCAAAGTTATCAACTTGGTTTATGTGTTAAAATATAAAAAAAGTTCATGGTTTATATATGTCACTCTTAGGCTTTGTGTACAGATACGTAATATGCCACTCACACACTCTATTTCTCCAAGTATAACTTGATTTTGAGTACATACCTAAAAGTCTCCAAATTTTAATTTTATTTTTATTTTTCGTGGGAATAAAATATTCATGAAGATTAATTTGTAAAACTTTCTGAAAATTTGTCGAATCTCTTAAAAAGTTTTTCAAAGAAAAAAATATCATAACTATTCATATTTCATCATTAAGACCGTATTTTTTTTTCATTCAAAACACGTTATTTTAATTAAATACAGCACTCTCAATTCAAAAGGCCAGGTGTAATGAGTGTTCTAAAGGGCATGACGAGACATTTGTCTCTATTCATGATGCAGCTGTCTATGACCTTAGAATCTTTTTTTTAAAATAGGTATACGAAGGTTTTCAACAAACGCATAAAATTTTTCTTAAGCATTTTATGAGGTTTTTTAATGTTCTGGAAAGTAAAAGGATTTGATTGTCTGAGGCTTCGTAGCTTCCGAATGGATGGATTGATTTTGATGTAGTTTTCTTTTGTTTAAAAGGGGAATAACTCGGGAAGGATCTAGAGCTATGTTTGATGACAATCGATTAAGATGGCCGCCGCGCGCCGCCACAAAGGGTTGATTATATATTTTATTAAGTGAAAGGGCTAAACTAATGAAATACCTACCAATTTCAAGTCAAAAATACCTTTTGTGATATAAAAGGGTTTAGCTTGCAGATTTATTTAAAATTTATGTAATAAAAAATATGTTGACAATTCCGAAAAACCCTCGACACCAAAAATACCTCGAAAAATAAAAGAAATCAAGCATTGTCGAGTCGGGGGACCTTGGATCGGTTCTCACTTAACTATGCCAAACCTTCAACATTCTTTCTAATATAACCTAACCTGAAGAAGATGAAGTAATTCTGACTCTCCTTTTTTATTTTTTAATAACTATTTTGAGGCGTGTAAAACCCTCTGTCAAATCCGTTAAACTGACTAATGCCATCCTATGGAAAACATCTATAATAGCGGTTGTTATTTTCTGAACCGTACTCAAGCTCACCATCAGGCGGGATGCGGTCATTTGACGACACAAATATTATAAAAAAAAAATTAAGCCAGTACATTTAACAATGTTGAAACTTAACTCATGTCAAACTACAACAAGTTTACCGTTATTTTTAATAAATTTAACAGTTGTTTTATTTGATACTTAAAGCGTCTAACGTCGTAATAAACAAAGTAATGTATGTCACTTCATACGAAAATGTAAGTCCCACATTGTTGAGGCATAGCGATTTTATTTTTACGAACTACATCAAACATGGTTGGGCACTTGGCCATTTTAGTGTCCTAGTGACAGTTAAAACATTCAATGTTATCACATTTCTATCTTTCTTTTACCTACTTACTGATTTGATTTTGAATAGGGCAGAGATAGAACATAACGGGATCTCCGAACGGGGAATTGAGCACTGACTGAGGAAGTATCTCCACCCTACAGAATAATAATAACTTTGTGTTGTGTTCTTAGGTTTTGTGTTGACAGTGGGAAGATCGAAGACTTAAGTTGTCGTCACTATACTATATGATGATATGAAATCCTGCTTTGTCTTCTACACTGACTATTTTCTACAACTTTAACCCTCCGCCTCTAACCTCTCCGCCCCTTCCCGTTTACGCCTTCCAGCCCTTCCTCTATAGGGTCGGCAGCACGAGTGTTCGAACCACGGTCATCACTTTCCATCAAGTGGGCTGTGTATTTGTCTGCCAATTAAATTGTATAAAAAACACCTCAGCTCTACAGTTCAGCGGTCTCTACTATGTCTGTGATCAAGATGACGTTTGGTTCCGAGGCTTTTATTGGTGCCCCCACACACCCAATTTAGACCTATCGCTATCGATCGGGGGGAAATTTATTATTACTACCGTATATGAACCAATAGTCTCCTCAATACCACGTTACCGAATTTAAAATGTCAAATGACGTTAAATTTGTGCTTTTTATGACAGCCGGCTGTATTAGACAAGTTTTAAAAGGTTTAAAAAAATGATTTCACAGTTTATACTGTCACTTTCTCACACTTAGGTTTTGTGTATATTATCATTGTGTGTATTCATACCGTTGATTGATGGCGCTTGATGGCCTATTGTTGTACATAATTTTTATATATTATTGTTACACATTCAGTCATAACTGTCAGTGTAAACCTTTGAAAATGCCGCATAGCGAAACCGGTAAGGTACAGTAATAAATACAGTGGAGAAGTACGATTATGTTAACAATTATGAATTAGTAAATTCATCATTTGAATAGGTTCATCATCATAATTCATAATATCGCCGCATTGGAGCATATTGTAAGAGAATGGCGTAACGCCCAAACATTTTGTATTCCGTTCAACACTTTACCTCTATTTCCTCGGAGAGCGTAAAGATAAGGTCTTCATGTAATTTGGTGCCGCTGACAAGGCCAAAGGCTACATGTTATATAAGACTAGACACGAACACAATAGTATCTGTTGATACTTTTGTAGAGTTATAGACGTTTGTAATATATGTTGCAGTAAGTATTAAGCTTGGCGGGGGCCCCTGGCTAATAGTTTTGACCGTAACATAAATCATTATCGGTTTTCCTTTTCTGTCAAATCGACGGCTTTTTGAAGTTGCTGTCGTTGTGTAGTGATTTGTTTCACGGTAGTGCCGCTACTCATGGAGAGGGCCCGAGCATAGGTTTCGGGAGGGCTTACTACGTCCCCTCATTATCTATAATATATATCTCATTGTGTGTGTTTTAGCGCCTGTACAATGGTTTGTCTTCAGAAGTACTGTTCAATATGATGCCTACGCCAACTTTCTATCTCCTATTTCTGAGGATTGAGAGCAATGGCGCATATTAGGACACGCCTATGTCCAGTAGACTGTGATAGGTTGGTTGATATATTTTGTATTAGATAGGTCGCAATTGATTGTATAGAACCGGAGATAATGGACCAAAAGCCTTTTTTTTTTAATTTATGGCACGTCAATTTGACTTCACTTCGTCTGATGTTAAGCTGAAAGCTTAGCCTCATAACAGAGGATCACCATTACAAACACGTACAGTGCTACAATGGTGGCGCTCAATTTGAAGGCCTCATCAGATGCTTTTTCACGCCCCGTTTAAAGGACCCAGGACTGCAGGAGGAAGCCTCGAGTATTAGCTTATAGTTTGAAAGTTGTTTTAATAACGCGAATTCTTTTCCAAGAAAATTCAAATATAGTTCTAAACTAAAACCCATTTCGATACTATCACCATTATAGCTGCAAGCTCCGAGCCGCGAACTTAAACAACGTCTTATCTAGAACACTTAGATTTTAAACTCAGTTTCCAGCTATACTCTCTGTGTAAACAAAACGCGATTGCAAACTACACTTCATTACAAAAGAACAATATACTCGTACAAAAATAAAATACGATGAGAATTGTTCCCAAACGTCATCGCGGACAATCGGACGAGGCGTTATCGTAGCGAAATTCGCGTAAAATTCTCGCCTCAATTTGCTGTTTTCCACTTTCTATGTGTATAATTCGGTGTGCCTGCTAGTTGAATGCTCGCGGCGACACGATTGCCACTGACACTATCTACCTGTGTTCACTTTAAATGCACCAACTCGAATTGTTCTTGATTCTTTTGTGTACATTTTTGTGACGTTAATACTGTTGTGTGGTTTTATTGTGTTCTATTATTAGGATTCTGTTTTTGAAAGGATAAATGGAACCCTATTACTAAGACTCTGTCTGTCTATCTATCTGCCTGTCTGGCTGTCCGTCAATCTGTTTGTCACCAGACTCGTGAACCGTGAAAGCTGACAGTTGAAATTTTCACAGATGAAAATATTTCTGTTCACGCTGTGCCTTATGACCTATATGTATGCAATGCAAATATGTATGCATATGTATACATACTTCCATTGGTTTGGATGCTTTTATGTATAATTATGTATTTACAAAATAGGTGTCTTAATATATCTCCGCATTCTAGATCTCAAAACCCAAGTTAGTTAAGCTCACTCAGTTACACAATTTATTTTCATACCGGCAACACTGCACGTGCGATGTTTTCTCGAGTGGTGGGGGTAGTGGAGAGGTATAAATACGACTCACACGTGGCGCTCTGGTCAGTCGCAGAAAAAGTCGCAGAAAGAAATCTGTTGGAACGCTATGCGCCTGCGGAATACTGCCTATACAAATTCCTATCTCCTCGGGTAAGTAAATTTTTTACTTACTTTGAAGAGTGCGATATTCCTTTCTACCTTTTCCACCACAATTAGTAATACTTTACTATTGCAGTCGTTGGAATTTTTAAACTGTGGGTGTACGCTAGATTCCCCTGCCACATAATATAATTGCGAATATTCAAAATTTAAAAATCATATACTAGTTAGTTTTGCAAATATACCACCAGAGACTCATTCTTATTTTCATTCATATATTTTATATTATATATTATTAGATACTGTAAACAGGGTAAGAATCTTTAAACCAATTATATAAGTAATTACACGGAACCTCTTGTGTGTGAGTACCTACGACTCGCTCTTGACCGGTTTTTATAAACGGGTATTGTGCTGTTCTTCCTGATCACACCTAGTTTGCCAAGTAGGTTACTGTGTTTAAGATGCTTAGTTCGCAACTTTTCTCTATATAAGTGCTGGTTATTTTCTTTTTTGAATTATATTTATTGGTGCTTTGACGCTAGATCTCTAGTTGTTGATGTATAAAGTTTATGTAGAATACAGTCGAAATGTTTACATTTATTTAAAGCCAGCAATATATATACTACTGAAATATATTTCAGTTGTATAACTAAAACTTTATCTGCCAAATTTTTATTACGTTGTTATTTCAACACATAATAATTTGTTTTATCATTCCATAGCATCATTCTTTGAGTCTCTTCTCAACTTAGTTGGGGTCAGTTTTCTAGTCTAACTAAGGTGTGGTTCGAAGTTCTATAGTTAGACTAGTGAGACTTCCTTTTAGGGCTCCAACTACCCGTACAGTCTCAGTCGTCTAACATACACTGCAGTGGCTCGGTCTGATCATTCTCTGAGCCTATTCCCAACTCTGTTAGTCTAACGAAGATGCGGCTGAACTTCGATATTTTCTGTGTAGCGACTGCCATCGTACTTCACAACCAAATTGCTCATGTCCAAATTCTGTAGTTAGGCTAGTCGGACTTTTAAGGGCTTCAACTACCCGTAACGATTGCCATAGATGTTCAAATGTTCATATGGCAACCGGGACCGACGGCTTAACGTGCTTTCCGTGGCACGACCAGACCAGCGCAAATAGCCACATTCATACATACAAATAATTGCACTGAACGGGAATCGAGCTCGCGCCTCCTGCGTAGCACTCATGTTCACTGCCGCTACGCCACAGAGGCTCGGTAAAGAGATAAACAAAACCTTTTCCCGGGATAGTAAGCCTTTATTGTCTCGGGAAAAAGTTCCCATGAGTTGTGAGCACGGGATCAAAATTCTCACTTCACTACTTCATCTATTAAACCAACCGCCATTAATTTAGCAGTTCAAATGTAAAACCAATAAATCACCCAACAATAGCAAAGTAGGTATGTGACAAATCCCCCCTTTGGTGTTCTTACAAAGTTATCTTCACGAGAATGTCAACCCAATTTTACCCATTCATGAATTTACGGCAGTGAAACAAATCAAAACAGTGGAGAAACAATGCTCTATAAATCTCAGGGGCAATTTCAGATGGGATCTTGAAAATCGGGGCAGGTACAACGCTATCGCGACCGAGTGACGTGTTATTTGTTTCAAATGCCCCGCTAATAAAATAGGTGTGTAGTTGTGATTTATTGCGATGTTAAAATAATATTTGGCGAGTATGTTTCTCTATTAGCACGATCACTACATAGTATAAAACAAAGTCGCTTTCTCTGTCCCTATATCCCTATGTATGCTTAAATCTTTAAACCTACGCAACGGATTTTGATGCGGTTTTTTTAAATAGATAGAGTGATTGAAGAGGAAGGTTCATATGTTTATCCTCTCCTTCTCCTCTTGCTCATCTACTGCATCATGCTACAACCAACTGGTAAGGAGCAGAAGTAATTTTTTTTTAAATCTGCTAAGAAGAGACCAGCAAGGAAAGCATACTTTTATCTTACCTTATATCATCTTATCTTATAACATAACATAACATAAAGACACGCTTATATCCCCGAAGGGGTAGGCAGAGGTGCTAGCACCCACATTTCATCAGTTTATGTTTAGGTCCCAATTGCCATTAACCGGGCACTTATAAACCTGCGATAAATACACGCATAACTTCGAAAAGCTTCTAAAAGTCATTGGTGTGTGCCATGGTAAGACCTGGGATCGAACCCGAGACCTTTTCTCAGCAGTCCATTACCCATACCACTAGGCTACCGCGGCACTCTCTCTTCTTCACCTAATCTTATCTCATCTTATATCATATAATCTTATCTGATTCTAAAGCCTCATCTTCTCAGTTACAACGATTAATGCCACTTAGAAATAACTTGTATAAAATATAACTTTATTATAATGATTCTAGAAACAAAAGTGGAATTTAAGCGCGTTGTTTTACTCAAATAAGTTATGGTAATGCAAAATATTATTCGTAGAACATTAGGCGGATTATTCAACCGGAGGAAAAACGTTTCGTAGTTCGACGCTGGCCATTCTGTTAAGTGTGGAATGGAAATTATTATGAAAATATAAGTTTTTAAGAATTTGTCCAATGAAAATGTTATTTTCAGATGAGGCTGGTTGGAGGTATAAGCCGATGCATTAAAGAAAGGTTTCTTAAATGGCGGCTTGTACTTGCGTTGACAGATAGTAGCATATAAAATTTCATGTCAGTTTTTTTTCAAATGATGATGAACCGAGTTATTATAGGTTTATTCATTATTACGTACAGTGATTTTTAACTCATGTTTTTTTTTATTTGAACACGTTTACTTGTAGTAAGGGTGTAAGGGGGACACTCGTGAAGCCGAAGGTCACTGGTAGAACTCCGCGTACATAACAAATTGGCATAAAAAATACGATTTGTTTCTTTTTATTCATTTTTATTCTTCTTTTTATGAAAATACAAGGGCTCTGCAATGAGCTCTGAGTACCCAAATCACCGCCAGTATCACAATACAAGGTTATTAATAGCTGCAGTATTCTGTGGGGTGGAGGTACTTCCACAGTCCTCAGTCGGACTTCCCAATTAGGACGGGGAATACCGTCATTTCCTCTCAGTAATATTATTATTTTAATTTCGTAGCATTCGTCAGGATACTCGAGATACTAGTGTTATATGGTCAAAATGGGTTAAATAGTATCTAAGAGATACTGTGTGGATACTTTAATTTGTTTGAATTTACACTTGTCTCACAAGATATAGTACACAAATATCGACGGATCACAGCGGTCCGAGTTCAAATCCTACATATTACTTAAACTATAATATTACTGGTCCTAAGGCCCCTGAACTAAGACACTAATATACCAAATATACAGCCAATATCACAGCCGCAGACAAAAATAAAAAAGTATGTCAATAACCTTTTATTTTAACCATCAACCATTTCATTTAGTAATTCAAACAGCCTCCAAGTTCCCCCCCTAAGTCAATTGGGGGCAGAGAACTAAAACCTAACAACTTAACTATGAAAATTAGAGCCGTTATTATAAAAAGAAAATGTTTTCTTTGGGAAGAAAATTATTGAGTTTTTCAATCCAGAACTTTGTTTCTGTTTGGTCTAAGTAAATTGAATGGCAAGTTTGTATGGCTTCAAAATAATAGATGATATGTTTAATTTTAATTTCCTTTATTTATACAGACATCTGTGACAGTCGTTACGCGTAGTTAGAGTGCTAAAAAGTTCAACGGCTGGTTTAACTGCAGTACTTCGATATCACCTATAACATATACGCTTCCATAATGTCGACGAATCAAGCAAACCTTGGTTAAATAAATATAGACCAAACAAGTCACGTTAAGTACCTATATAGTTATTTATTTATTTTTAATTAGAAATACAATTCATTACAAGTAAACTAACATATCCGTTTTAACTAATTAACAGAGGAGCCTCAAACACCCTGTACATACTAGATAGCCCATAATTAGATTTAGTTTTCTTGTGCGCGATAAGATTTCGTAGATATCCGACATTTATTGGATCCCTTTTACTTTTTAACGAGGTCAGTTGTTAAGCTTGACATAGACACTCACTTGGCCATAGATTAAATCCCCTATTATAGTTGTTGTCCATGGTTCCACTTGCGAAGCACATTAAGAAGGTCCCCATATCCTACAGAATACTTATTCTTTAGATAATATATCATAGTTAAGCTCCCAGTTTTATGTGAAGAAATGAAGATGAATAATAATAAATATGTATTTTATTTTTTATTGATGTATTAAAAAATAACAAACAAAAACAAAAACAGTCTGCGTATCGTGCTTGGGTAAGGGCGCGGGCTACGCACGATTCCAACCTAGGGTACTTCAAGGCAGCGTACAACAAAGCCACTAGGGTCTGCAAGAGGGCTTACGTCAGAGCGGATGCCCAGCGCATAGCACGGGTTGGTCAAGAACTGGTGGCGCATCCCACGGGCAGCCGTGGCTACTGGCGACTGGCCAAAGCCGTGCAAGCCAACTTCTGCCAGCCTTCGCTGCCCCCCCTGCGTAACCCTGATGGATCCCTGGCCCATGAGCCGCAAGAGAAAGCAAATTTGCTGGTTAATCTCTTTGCGGCCAACTCCCGAATCGACGACTGTGGTATGCAGCCTCCGACACTACCCAACAGTGGCCACGCAATGCCTGATATTCGTATCAGGCAACGCGATGTCCGAGCAGTGCTGCAGTCACTCGATGTCCGGAAAGCCAGTGGTCCGGATGGTATACCAGCGGTGGTTCTTCAAAAATGTGCAGCGGAGTTGTCTCCAATGCTCACGCGGCTGTACCGACTTTCCTACATTTCGGGTACAGTGCCGACGGCGTGGAAAGAGGCGAATGTACAGCCGATTCCCAAGAAGGGAGATCGCTCAGACCCAGCCAACTATCGGCCCATAGCCGTCACCTCAGTGCTGTGCAAGGTCTTCGAGCACCTTATCAACACACAGCTCATGCGCCACCTAGAGGATCACTCCCTAATTAATGACCGACAATATGGTTTTAGGCCGAAACGGTCAACGGGTGATCTTCTGGCGTATGTTACCCATCTTTGGGGTGAGGCTATGGACAAGCATGGTGAGTCACTGGCTATTAGCCTAGACATCGCCAAAGCGTTCGATAGAGTCTGGCACAAATCGCTTCTTTCCAAACTACCAGCCTTCGGTCTGCCTCTTAGACTGTGCAATTGGGTTGCTAGCTTCCTGCAGGGGCGCAGTATTCGCGTTCTCTGTGATGGACGAGCATCGGAGTTCCTGCAGGTAAATGCTGGTGTGCCGCAGGGGTCCGTCTTATCACCCACTCTCTTTCTTCTGCATATCAATGACATGCTGTCCACCGGCAGCATCCACTGCTATGCAGACGATAGCACTGTACACGGGAGCTACCACGGACATTCTGCGGCCAAGCAGTCCGATATAGCGGAAAAGAGGCGACTTCTTGTCACTGGGCTTGACCGGATCCTCAATCACGTTTCCCAATGGGGATCTAAGAACCTGGTCGAGTTCAATGCCAAGAAGACGCAGGCATGCGCGTTTTCAGCAAAGACATCTCCTTTCCTTCCTCCTCCCACTCTTCAGAGCACACCACTGCCATTACAGGATAACCTCAATATACTCGGTATGGACGTGCGCTGCAAACTGAACAACAAGAACTATATCGAGAGCATCATCAAAACAGCTTCGCGTAAACTCGGAGTCCTGAACAGAGTGAGACGTTTTTTCACGCCGGAGCAGCGGTGTCTTCTTTATAAGACACAAATTCGCTCCTGCGTGGAATACTGCTCGCATCTCTGGGATGGCTCCGCAAAGTACTTATTAGATGCTCTCGACAGGTTGCAGCGACGTGCGGTCCGCATTATTGGGAGTCCTGAGGTCACAGAGTCCCTCGAGCCTTTGCAGATGCGTAGAGATGTTGCGTCCTTGGCAGTATTTTACCGTCTCTACCATGGTGTTCTGATGAGCTCTTCCAACTAATCCCACCCTCCCCTTTCCTACACAGGACAACGCGTGCAGGGCTTAGGTGTCACTCGCATACGGTACAGAATATTCCATCAAGAACCAAGCGGTTCGGTGAGTCTTTTCTCTGCCGTACCATTAAGTCCTGGAATTCCTTGCCGGCGCACGTGTTTCCTTCTTCCTACAGTCCCGGGTCCTTTAAGCGGGGCGTGAAAAAGCATCTGATGAGGCCGTCAAGCTGAGCGCCACCATTGTAGCACTGAACGTGTTTGCAATGGTGACCCTCTTTCATGGGACTTTGCCTTCAGCTTAACATCAGGCGAGGTGAAGTCAAATTGACGTGCCATAGATAAAAAAAAAAAAAAAAAAATATATATATATTAATATGTTTGATAATGGAGAAATAATAATGAACATACATCAAAGCAAGTAAAAACGCAGAAAAGTACCCAGTGTATACTATCAAGTGCAATTCTCAAAGGTTTACATTGGCAGCAGTTAAGGGCCCAGATCGTGAAAATCACCGAAAAGAGTGTTACGATTTTTCATATTTAACTTATTTAGATATGATTGATATCAATGATAATTTGTATATATTACAATCAAAGACCAAAATATATGTTAGTCTTATATTAAATCCTTAAAACCTAATAATTGCTATATAATAAACGTCAACAAACGCACAAAATTTGACAAAAATGCAAAAACATGCCTTCGTATTTTTCAAATATTACCCAATAAATCAACACAAATTGATAAAAAGAAACACTTTTTGAACACTGAAGAAACCAATACTTAAACCTATGTACTTTTTTTTGTACCTTTACAAACAAAGACTTCCTCTTTTAAAGCCCTAAAATCTAGATATGTTCTACGTAAATTCTCCATAGAAAAATGTATGAAAAATCACGCGCATCCCGATATTATGATTTAGTAACCCGCATCGCTACTGATCGGCAGTACGCTTTTATGGTTCAAGGTGACACCACGCGTGTCGGATGCGCTAGCAATATTACGTGTTGTGAATTTGTGTTTTTTGTGAAAAACTGTAAGTATAACATTTTTATAACTAATTCACTTTTAGTAAGTAGGAAGTACCGATATAATGAATGTCTGGAAGAAAACCATGATGGAACTAGATATAAATCGTAAAAAATACAAAATTATTTAGATAGGTACGTAGTTTGTTGAGGAGGTTATTTTATGAACCTTGTAAAGTAGGTATAAATACCGAGGAAAAAAATTACGAGATTTGTGTGAAAGTGTCATGTAAAAATTCTAGTTTTATTTGAGTGCTTTATCATGTCTAAGTACTAATAATAATATATTCGCATTTGTTGTTGTTGTTGCATGTAAATATTGGTTTGTATTATAAGTAATAAAGTCGATTTCTATAGGAATATTCTCATAATAATTAATTTTATTACATAATATAGTTAAATATTCGTTTTCATGTTCATCATATTGTCTAAATATCAGATTGTGGAAGTAGGTATGTTTCCTATCTGAAATAGCATGGGCGTACATACTTCGCTGCCGTCAAAGACGCGCGCGGCGCACCGCGCCTAGAGTCTGGTTAGGGTTAGGGTTGTACAAAAATTACAAAATAAATAAAAGTGGATACTATTGATGATTAATATTTCCAGTATTGAAAATAAAGAAAACCTTCAGGCCGAGACTCCGAGCAACACTGCTACGCGCTGTATAGAGGTAAGTTGTTATACGTAATTAGACTTGTTACATAAACAAACAAACCAACTACTTAGTTAGTGATGGGCGAAGACAAAATCTCAGTACCTATAGATTTTTTTCTTGCAATATTTATTATTTTCATTGGGAGACACAAACGAACTACCTAGTTAGTGATGGGCGAAGACAAAATCTCAGTACCTATAGATTTTTTTCTTGCAATATTTATTATTTTCATTGGGAGACACAAACGAACTACCTAGTTAGTGATGGGCGAAGACAAAATCTCAGTACCTATAGATTTTTTTCTTGCAATATTTATTATTTTCATTGGGAGACACAAACGAACTACCTAGTTAGTGATGGGCGAAGACAAAATCTCAGTACCTATAGATTTTTTTCTTGCAATATTTATTATTTTCATTGGGAGACACAAACGAACTACCTAGTTAGTGATGGGCGAAGACAAAATCTCAGTACCTATAGATTTTTTTCTTGCAATATTTATTATTTTCATTGGGAGACACAAACGAACTACCTAGTTAGTGATGGGCGAAGACAAAATCTCAGTACCTATAGATTTTTTTCTTGCAATATTTACTATTTTCATTGGGAGACACAAACGAACTACCTAGTTAGTGATGGGCGAAGACAAAATCCCAGTACCTATAGATTTTTTTCTTGCAATATTTATTATTTTCATTGGGTGACAAACACATTAGTACCTAAATAGTTCTCAATTGCTTTCTCAAAAGAAAATTCTCGTTAAAATCCCATATTTTATGTATGTAGGTATAATAAATAATATTTATTTAACCGATTTTGATGATTTTAGAATCATTAGAATTGTCTTCTAAGCCCGAGTGACATAGAGTAGGTGACGTCATAAAAAACCAACACCTATAGCGTAAAGGAAATTTATAATATATGTAGTCAGATTTATTTATTTTTTGACGTGATAATGTCTTATAAATCGATGAACAAAGGCAACATGCACGAAAAAGTGTCACATTATGTCACGTTAGGGTCAAGCAAGAGCATGGAACAAGCGATGGAGAATAATATTATAATGTTATCCCGTAAAATTATTATCCTAAACCGACTTTACATTTTATACAAAACGTTTATGTTTTTGATCTATATGTTTCAAAGATGTATTCTAAGGGACTTCTTAGCTATGTTTGAAGAAATTTGGCCCATTCTTTATTTATTATTTTTTATAAAAAAACAATCAAGCCATTATCTTTCTTTACAGGAACTAGTAATTGAAAACCGTCAAGAAGGAAAGGTGGTTGAAGTGGAAGTTGGGCGTAGAGTAGCAGATATTTCTTTTTTTTTTAAAGCTGTTCAGGCCATAGGGGATGTATCCTCAGTATAATAGGTGAAGTAAAAGTTGGTCGGGACTCAAAACTCATCATGAAATGTATGTGTAATTAGTATGTGTAATATGAAATTTACTGTGTGTTTGGTTGAAAGGAAGAAGATAGCATGGAAGTGAATCATCAAATTGTATCTGGTATCATATCATCTGGTGGGAGCTACTTTCAGTTAAAAACATTAACTGCCCTACCAATTATGTCACCTTCATTATATAATGAAATTTATAATACGGTTTGCGATTGATGGGAAAAGACAGGAGCACAATCCATGGCAGAAGCTGTCAAGGAAGAAGCAGAGTAAGCAGTGTCAGTGTCAAATTTTGGAAGGAGCAAATGGAGATGAACACGTGCATCCAAAAGTTGTTTTAACTTAGAAATCGCCTTATGGTTTTCTGTTTTAAACGCACTTACTTATCTAGTCTTGGATTGTCATAAATCAATTACTGTACAATTCTTATACAATTTTGAAGAGTTACCTGGTGTAAAGAATCATCAAAATCGGTTTAAAAATACAGCGAATTGAGAATCTTCCTCTTTTTTTAAGTCGGTTAAAAGGGTTTGTTTGCAAAAAAACAAAGTGACATTTTGAAGTCACCACGCTACGGTTTTTATTACGTGAATCGGGCATCTGGTAACATTTTCATTCTGATAGGTTTTGCAATAGCAATTGATTTTATAATCAAATTAGCAGAAATCAGAATTTATTCAGTAATTTATTTAAACAACTTTAAACATTAGAATTTTGAACTCAAATTTTGTTATTGTTTACTTACTTTTAATTTGTATATTAATAATTTATAAACTTGTTTTACAAATTTTTGCACAACCCTAGCACGCTTGGCGACTCATATTTGTTATTGTTTACCTACTTTTAAATTATATGAATCATTTTTATACTTGTGTTTCATTTATTGATATTTTTTTGTAAAACCCTAGGAGATTTTTAAGATATCAAGGTGATCGTAAACAAATAGTAAGTAATTATTTGAGTTTATCCAATAGGCACATATCCTTGCGTATAGATAAACAGTAGCGAGGAAAGGCTCGATGTTATTTCGACCGTACTTGCTACTGAATTTGCAATTATGTTATTGAATGAATATTTTACGAAATAAGAATAAACTGTGGTAGTAAAATTACAAATAAATACATAGTTGGAATTTTAGGTAAGTAGAATACAAAAAGGTGGCTCTCTCTGGGTCATTCACCCGCCCCGGTCGGTTGTTTCAGTAAACAGTAGCGCTGCGGTCGCGCGAAATCGATGTTGCGTCTGGGCAATCTGGGCCCTTAACTGAACTTTCAACAGTATAAATAATCACTCAGTAAATTACTTTACTAACAATAGATTAAGACATTGTGAATAACAAAATATGGAGTGTAATCCGAAATAAGTATTTTGAATTGAATTGAACGAGCCATTATGGTGAGCGGGTTGTCAACTCAAGCTTTTTGACGGAGGTAGGACACGACGGTAACTCCCGTCCGAAATGAGCTGTCCAACTGGGGAAGTACCTCCGCCCTACAGAAGACCGCGGTCATAATAACCATCGTGTTGTGTTCCCGCCGGTAAGTAGGGTAGCCAGAGCTCCCTTTACCCCTCCTTCCCCTCCCCTTCCTAGCCTCCCCACCCCTTCCCAGCTCTCCCCCTTTCCCTTCAGGGTGGGCAGCGCGTGTGTGACACCCTTAGTGTTGCACACGTATATAGGCCACGGTGACCGCTTTCCATCAGGTGGGCCGTGTGCTTGTCTGCCACCTACGTGGTATAAAAAAAAAAGCTAGTTAGCTTGGGTTGACAACCCGCTCAACATAATGGCTCGTTCATTTTCTGGTAATGGTCATCGCTTACCCACGCCAATATAACGTGTTGACAATGAATGAACCAAGTAGACGGCGATATGCTCTCATAGAATTATCACAATAGTTATTATGATATAGAGTTACAAATGCTATGCACACATATAAGGGCGTGTTAGTGGAGGATAACCCCTATCAATTTACTGGGATTATTGTCCCTTTGTATATAGTAGCCACTAGTGACGTATTTTCGTATATTATTACGATGTGGTCAACCTTTAAAGTGAAGGTCTATTTGGACTATTATAATAATACAAGTTTTAATGATGATGGCGATTTTTAGGGTTCCTTTTTTTAATTTATTGCACGTCAATTTGACTTCATCTCGCCTGATGTTAAGCTGAAGGCAAAGTCTCACGAAAGAGGGTCACCATTGCAAACACGTTAAGTGCAGTTGTCCTGTGTAGGAAAGGGGAGGGTGGGATTATTTGGAAGGGCTCATCAGAACACCATGGTAGAGACGGTGAAATACTGCCAGGGACGCAACATCGGTATACGAAGGGTGAAAACTAAACCCTATTACTAAGACTTACAGCGCCGTGATTGCTAGGCATTTGAAATTTTCACAGTTAATGTTTTACTATAGCTATTGCCAAAAATAGGTACTCAAAAAAATAAACGAAACACTTTGTAGTGGTGTAAAACCACTACTAATATTTTTTATCTGCATGCTATAATTAAACGCATATAAATTGTTATCCAACGTAACACGTTTCGTAAATGCACATAGTTACAAATTAGTTCTCTCCTAGCATGTAATTAAAGTATTATTTCGTTACATTGTTTAATTAAACATTGTCAAGTTTGGTTGCGTTTCTGGTGTCATATTTGATAATTAAGTACAACCATTGTATTAGAATAATTTATTAGCATAGTTAAAATGCTCAAAAGCCAAGGTTCCATACCGGCATCGAGCTGTCAATTGGCATGACACTGGAACGGGATTCACGATTTACACTTCGAGCGAGAGGCATCGTTTTGTGCCGGCTCTTGAAGCATCACCAAGAATCAAGATGGCTAAGTGAATCTCGGGAACTCTGAACGCGATGAATCGCGGAGTTTCCCGGCCATCATCCCTCATCGTGACGTGGTAGGCGCAGCGACGTACCCCGACGATTGCTGGCGTGCTGTCGCGCGCTTATTTCTGCGACGGCGTGGCTATCCTCGAGTCGACGTGTCCTCCGAAGGACTGGCACGTGGCTGTGTCAGTGCTGCACCTTTACGGCAAGGGTGCAGTGACGCCAAGGAGACACCTGGCCCATAACGCTCCTTACACTACGGTCCGGGAGCAGCCGCTGGTTGCAGAGTGACGGAGGCAGTGAAGACGGCGAGCGGCGCGCGATGCGTTGCTGGACAGGCATCAGATCACGATCGTTCGTGATACGAGGTATTTCACCACCAAGTTTCCTTATTACATGGCCATTCGTCCGCGTTGCGTGTGTTCGTTTGCCACCGAGGCTATATTTCGTGAGTGCTGTGCATCCCCGATGAGATGGACAATATATAGATTAACTAGACATAAGGTCCACCATTGTTAACAGTATTCGTTTAATAATATAAACTATATATACTTGTCAGTGATATCTTTCATTAACATTCCCGAGGTACCCATGGTCAGATTATACTTACAAACTTCTAAGAGGTCCTTGAACCAATGGTTCAGTGCTGACCTACCGAGAGTACTATCCGATAGCACTATTTTAAAACTTAGATTCATTGTAGCTTACTTATAAACTTTTATATTCTTTCAACTCCAAGAGTACTTATACCCCTTTTATACGCCACAATCGGCCACCCCTTTTTTATACGCTACAATTGGCGCCCGAATAATATATTTTTAATCTCAATTACTTTAAATTTAACCTTTGACTGACCATTGGTATATCTCGGTGAAATTTTTCTTTGTTATCAAGACTTTGTTTTGACAAAATCAAACAACTTAACTTTTGCTATAATTTACATAAAATGGTGTTCACTGTATCTGTACCTATATGAATATCTTAGTTTATCCATGTTAAACCATATATTTAACATATTTTATACTTTAAATACAGATATTTTGATGGTTTCTGTTTACATAAGTTCATTGAACATACTTAACCTAACTTTTTTACTTGTCAATTGTTTAGTAAACATTCATATACCTATTTGCTGATAACATTTGTTAGAATAAACACAGTATTTGTTCTATAACTATTTACAACTTCGGTTTGAATCACACCAACAAATAACTTTAATATTTTGTTGTTAACTTATATTTATGACTTCTTATAGTCTTATTGTTACTCATTGTTTTGAGAAACATACAAACTTAACATTAGTAACTTGAATACACTAAATTGTTTTGATATTGGTGATGCTTATTTAATTTTTGTGTTTCTTCACTATTTGATGGGGTGATTCTGCAATAATTTGTTTTTATTTTTCTGTTTTTGTGCTACACATATAAACTTTTGTGTACATTTTTTTTGTTCATCATGGCTGATGAACCAACTGTTTCAAAGCCTTTGGCTGTTGATGATCAGCATCGTAATGTCACTCTTAGGAAACAACACCAAGAGGTGTACGGAACGCCACCAGAACTTGATGATGGTACTAGCTGTAAATCACCTTTAACTACTCGTTGTGATAAAGTCATGCAGGTCGTGCGCGATGAAAATTTACGATCTTGGAACATTAAATATTCCGGTGACTCAGATGTAGTCGACTTTTTCTTGCGTATTGATGATTACATGCGTAGTAGAGACTTATCGGAGACTAAAGTGGTTAAATGTTTCGCGGATTTGTTAAGCGGTAATGCCTTGGATTACTATCGGTTAATCCGAGACTCAGTCACTTCTTTTGCAGATTTAGAATTTAAATTTAAAACTTTTTTCTTATCTTGTGATGGTAACTTCATTTTAGAAAAGAAAATTAGGTCACACACACAGTCTGCCAGTCAACCAGCTAATCTGTACGTCCTGGAGATGTTGACTATGAATTCTAGGCTTGCTAATCCGTTACCTATGAATACACTTATGGACATTATTACACACAATATGTTGCCAGCTTATGCCCAGCTTTTTGCTTTAAATGACATAGATAATACAGATAAATTACTTGCATTAGCTAAACGATATGAAGCTTATACTAATATTTCAACACATATTAGTTCTAATGCGAAATCTAGTAAACAGCATAAATCTGTTACGGTGGTGAAAACAAAACAATCATCATCATCTGATAGGAAACCCACTTGTTTAAAATGTAAGAAAATCGGTCATTTATATAAACAATGTAGAACTATACGGGGTATCGTTTGTTTTAATTGCGGCAACAAGGGTGTATTGACTTCCACTTGTTCTAAGTGTGAACCAAACATCAAAGCTAAATCATCTAAATCAGCTAAACAAAAAAACTAGTTGGCTCAGGAGTGTCTAGGCATAAACTAGCATCTCAACACTTTGGTACTGTCACTCCTGATATTTCAACCTTAGACGGTGACAACAGAATTTTTTTGAATTTTTCTATTCACAACCACACTTATCGTGGGTTGTTGGACACTGGAGCTAATCTTTCCATTATAGGTAATAATTACCATCATAATTTGTTACACTTGGGTTTCAAATTAGTTAAAACTGATATGGGAGCTACTTGTGCTAACGGTTCTAGGGTTAAGGTAATAGGCAGCATGTCTATACCAGTTAGTTTTAGAAACCATATCTCTCATATATCATTTTTGGTTGTCCCTGATATTACTAATGACTTTATTTTGGGCATGGATTTTGTTCATGATTTTAAACTTTTAAATTTAAATTTTGCTAATATTCAGTCATCCTATGGGACCAATGAATCTCAACAGGATAATGTCTGTGCTATTATTCCCATGAGTGAACTCTCACCTTTAGAATCGCTTGAATTAAACAAAATCATTAATAAATTCAAATCTATTTCTACTGAAGAGAAAGGTTTAGGTAAAACTAATATCATTGAACATAGGATCATAACAACAGGTCCACCTATTAAACAAAGGTACTATCCTTTGTCACCAGCTAAGCTGAAAGCTTTAAATGAAGAAGTGGACAGAATGCTTGCGCTGGATGTGATTGAACCTTCTAAATCACCATGGTCCAATCCTGTTGTTATGACACCTAAGAAAGATGGTTCACTCAGATTTTGTCTAGATGCTAGAAAATTAAATGATGTCACAGTTAAAGATTCTTATCCATTGCCTTATATTAGTTCTATCTTAGACAATCTTAAAGGAGCTCGTTATTTGACTTCCATTGATTTATCAGCTGCCTATTGGCAGATAGCTCTTTCTGATTCTGACAACATTGATGGTTACGGTACATCATGTCAGAAGACAGCTTTTGTTGTTCCAAACCGAGGACTGTTCCAGTTCAAAAGAATGTCCTTCGGATTGTCCAACGCTGGTAGCGAAATGCAGCGTCTTATTGACTCTTTATTCCATCACAAATACGGTGAGAAGATCTTTGGTTATTGTGATGATTTGTTAGTCGCTACTCATTCGTTCTCTGAACATTTATCTATTCTAGAAGAAGTATTTGAAGCATTGAAAAACGCTGGTTTGACTATTAATTATGGCAAATGTGAATTTTGTAAGTCACAGTTGCATTATTTAGGTTATGTTGTAGGTTCACAAGGTTTACAAACTGATGAAAGAAAGCTACAGTGTGTAAGAGACTTTCCTACACCTGTTACAGCCCGTCAGCTTCGTGCATTTATTGGCTTATGCTCTTATTATCGTAGATTCGTCAAGAATTTTTCTACTATTGTCGCTCCTATGACAGCTTTAATAGGTAAAAAGAAGGGTAAAGAAGCGATCGTTTGGAGTGAGGAAGCTGAAAAATCATTTTTAGCTCTTAAAGATGCCCTCACCCAAGCCCCAGTGCTTGCTTGTCCTGATTTTTCCTTACCTTTTCAATTACATACTGATGCTTCGTCAGTAGGTATTGGGAGTGTACTAACACAGGAAATAGACGGAATAGAGCATCCTATTGCCTTTCATTCACGACTCCTGTCGAAGACAGAGCGTAACTACAGCACTACTGAACGTGAGCTGTTAGCGGTCGTTGATTCTGTAAATCATTTTCGTCCTTACATTGAAGGCAGTCACTTTATTTTAGTTACAGATCATATGTGTCTTAAATGGTTAAAAACTTTAAACAACCCTTCTGGTCGTTTGGCTCGTTGGGCTATGCAATTAGCATGTTTTGATTTTGAGATTCGACATAGAAAAGGTAGCTTGCATGTTGTACCAGACGTCTTGTCTCGAGTAGAACTAAATGCAGTTTCATTCTCGGGGGGTAGCACTTCTAATGATGATTGGTATAATAAATTATTTAAAAATGTAACTTCCAATCCTGGTTTTCACAAAAACTATTTAATTAAAGACAACATTTTGTTTAGATATTCCAAACCATCATCTAGACTACATGAGGACACTTCATGGAAAATTGTCATTCCTCATGAGTTAGTACAGGACTGTATCAAAGAAAATCATGAAAATAAAGCTATACATCCTGGTACATTTAAAACACTGGCCAATATTAAAGCTAATTATTTTTGGAAAAATATGTATGCCGACATTAAAAACTATGTAGCTAATTGTGATAAATGCAAGTCCCATAAGCATTCAAATAACATACCACATGGCTACATGACCAATCAGAAAAAGGTTGACCGTCCCATGCATACATTGTCCATTGATACAATAGGTCCCTTAGCAAAATCCTATTCTGGTCATGTGTATATTCTATCTATAGTAGATGTTTTTACAAAATTTTGTTGGCTCCACCCTCTTCGTACTGCTACCACTAAAACAGTTACATCTTTTATTGAATCTGAAATTTTACTTAAAGAAGGCACACCTTGTGTAATCATTTGTGACAACGCTACTATATTCCAAAGTAAGGAATTCAAATCTTTTTGTACAAAACATTCCATACCTAAAATTTTTTATAATGCTTATTATGCTCCTCAATCCAATACAGTTGAGCGCTATAACCAAACCGTTCAAACCTGTCTCTCTCTTTTGGTTGAGGATGATCAGCGTAACTGGTCTAAATATATACCTCAAATACAGCTCTTCTTAAATACTTCTGTTAACATTGCTACTGGTTATACACCATACTTTTTGGCTAAAGGTCGAGAGATAGTCGCGGATGGTGCACTGCATACACTGCGTGGCAGCACACCTGATTCGTTAGACGATCTTCAACTCTCAAGTAGGCAGTCTAAAGCTGAAGCCTTAAATGACCTTGCTGATATTTTCCAACGTGTGAGCACTGCTTTGACCAAGGCGTACAAACAGAACGCCCACAGGTATAATCTGCGCCGCCGAGAGCTCCGGTTAAGCGTAGGTGATATTGTGTGGAGGCGAAATTTTGTACAGTCAAACGCAGCCAAGTTCTTTTCGGCTAAGCTAGCACCGAGGTTTGTCAAATGTAAAGTTGTTGGCAAACCATCCGATGTGGTTTACCATTTAGAAGACCTCAGCACGGGGATTGTAGGGAAATATCATGTCAAGGACATAATTAAAACGCCAGGAGGTGTGTAACACTAGTGTGTGAGACTGTACATGTGTTGGTATGTTTGTATCTATTTTTGCCTAAACAATGTTGACCTTTTTGTCAATGTCATTTTACTTTTGGTACCTGCATATGTATAGCTTCGCATCAGCAATGTGTTTTTGTTTGTCTGTCTTTAACTCTTTTCTCAGTAATGGAAATGAAGTTTCAAAGATAGAAATTTTTTCAGACATGAAAATTTTTAATTTTCATTTTTGACTTTTTGGTATTTGCTTGTGTAAATACACTAGTCACAGATCCTAGATCTGCTTTTTTGATCATTTTTAGATCAGTACTTTGGCCAAAACAATTGAAATTAAGTTTCAATTTCTTTGTGATATCACACTTACTTGTACTACTTGTATAAGATTGTATGTTATGGAAGTGCACTCCATACATTAGGACTTCTCAGGATTTACTTATCTTAGTTTTTTACCATTCTAGGTTTCAAAACAATGAATGATAAGTTCTTCTTGCTTGGAATTTTTAAGACTCAGTCTTAAAATTATTTATGTGATTCTTATCACTTAAATATAGTTATTTCTAACAATTTCTTTATAGATTTTGTACTCGGACTAATCATATGGTCTGACAACACTTGTTTGATAGCTTTTCAACCATTACAGGTTCGAAAACAATTCAATATAAGTTTGTTTTTCCCAGTACAGTTTCTTAGACTCAGTCTATAGAAACTTGTTTCCTTGTTCTTCATATCAGTCTCGCTCTGATATGATTAACTCCTTCTGATACCAAGTAGTTCTAGACTTCGGATAGTCTGCTTGTAGTATATCCCAACAGATTCCGGACCTGTTGTGGACTTTTACATATAAGTTTAGTTTTAGTATATTCCATACTTCACTCACTGGATTAGCTACCCAGTGTTGTTGTTGTTGTTGTTGTTGTTTAGTACTTAATTCTTAGATTAGGTAATTGCTTTAGTCAAGTTAAATTGTTAAGCTAATCTTTAACACTTTTCAACTTAGATTTTTTTTTATTATACCTTTGATCATGGCTAGGTAAGCTAAAAAAAAAAAAAACTTTTCATTGACTTTCAAAGTTTTTTTTTCCGGTTACCCCGGCTGCTTCGGATAAGGGGTTATCCTCTTTACTCCGAAGGGGGGTATTGTAGTGGTGTAAAACCACTACTAATATTTTTTATCTGCATGCTATAATTAAACGCATATAAATTGTTATCCAACGTAACACGTTTCGTAAATGCACATAGTTACAAATTAGTTCTCTCCTAGCATGTAATTAAAGTATTATTTCGTTACATTGTTTAATTAAACATTGTCAAGTTTGGTTGCGTTTCTGGTGTCATATTTGATAATTAAGTACAACCATTGTATTAGAATAATTTATTAGCATAGTTAAAATGCTCAAAAGCCAAGGTTCCATACCGGCATCGAGCTGTCAATTGGCATGACACTGGAACGGGATTCACGATTTACACTTCGAGCGAGAGGCATCGTTTTGTGCCGGCTCTTGAAGCATCACCAAGAATCAAGATGGCTAAGTGAATCTCGGGAACTCTGAACGCGATGAATCGCGGAGTTTCCCGGCCATCATCCCTCATCGTGACGTGGTAGGCGCAGCGACGTACCCCGACGATTGCTGGCGTGCTGTCGCGCGCTTATTTCTGCGACGGCGTGGCTATCCTCGAGTCGACGTGTCCTCCGAAGGACTGGCACGTGGCTGTGTCAGTGCTGCACCTTTACGGCAAGGGTGCAGTGACGCCAAGGAGACACCTGGCCCATAACGCTCCTTACACTACGGTCCGGGAGCAGCCGCTGGTTGCAGAGTGACGGAGGCAGTGAAGACGGCGAGCGGCGCGCGATGCGTTGCTGGACAGGCATCAGATCACGATCGTTCGTGATACGAGGTATTTCACCACCAAGTTTCCTTATTACATGGCCATTCGTCCGCGTTGCGTGTGTTCGTTTGCCACCGAGGCTATATTTCGTGAGTGCTGTGCATCCCCGATGAGATGGACAATATATAGATTAACTAGACATAAGGTCCACCATTGTTAACAGTATTCGTTTAATAATATAAACTATATATACTTGTCAGTGATATCTTTCATTAACATTCCCGAGGTACCCATGGTCAGATTATACTTACAAACTTCTAAGAGGTCCTTGAACCAATGGTTCAGTGCTGACCTACCGAGAGTACTATCCGATAGCACTATTTTAAAACTTAGATTCATTGTAGCTTACTTATAAACTTTTATATTCTTTCAACTCCAAGAGTACTTATACCCCTTTTATACGCCACAATCGGCCACCCCTTTTTTATACGCTACAACTTCATGCGCCAGTCCGGTTGTGAGGAGAGTACTTGTGGACGATGAAACTTACTCCAGTGGTTCATGCCTGCCTCCAGTCCAGTTCAGTCAGTGTAGTGTGTCGTAACAGTTGCAATAAGGGGGTTGTTGATCAAGAAACTTCGCCCCTTTCCTTAGCCCTCAGAGTCGTGATGGCGCATACTCCAGTCAGCTTGTGACCACGCATAGATAATATATATAAATAGGGGTGACCACGGCTAGTGCAACCTGGCCGAAACGTCAACCAAATCAAAAGGTAAATTATTGTATTTACCATTATGTTACCCATACATTATCGAACAAGTTTGAAATTCGAACTTGGGACCTCTCGATCGAAAGGTCAGCTCTTTATCCATTAAACTATCGACGCTAATGTAAGCAAATCAATCTAATCATCATCAATACAAGTACCAAAACATATCTGCACTGACATCTAAAGCAGTAAATAAAATCTTGGTTTAAGTTCCTTCCATTAAACTGTGTAACAATATGAAAATACGGGTAGAGGGTAATATCTCAAGGAATTTTCGCGGAACCATTCTTCATGTTTCACTATTTTATCTCAAGAAGGTTGGCGCCTCATGCCTTTGACTTTGTCGTCTGCTCAAGTTACAAGCTGTTTATATTCTGTTTTGAGAAGATTTTGTTCAACATAAACCAGGATGAATTCCGACAAAAACATTTTGTTTTTTATATATTTGTGTTGTTTGTTTGAAAACGTTAAATCGTAGTGCTTATAACGTAATTATTTTCCTTGCGTATTACACCGCAAGGAATTGGTTGAATTTTTTTTTCTAAATTTATTTAGATGCTACATTTTCGGTTAGGAATTTGTTTTCGGCATACCCATTTTTGTACAAATTGCCTGATTGGATAATATTCAATCATGCCTCTGATTTGAACAGTTAGCATATTAATTGCTTTAGAAAATTTTCATTACAAGGTCTCTTGAAGTAGATTTCTAATTATAAAAAAAATGTTAAGCCAACTGTTTTATTAATCATCATAATTATATCATAATTCAATTACGAATACGAAAACACATACAAATCATAACAACAAACACAAAATATAACATTAAAAGTTTATCGTAGCGGCAACCGTACGCTAATAAATTAAATTGTCGCTAAGTACCAAATAGCAATTGTCGAAATTTGCTAATAAATTAGCTAAAAGCGTTGTTTGTTAGTTGCAATTGCTATAATTTCTAATTAGGTAGAGACGGCGACAATTACCCGCCGGTTCGGCGCTTCACCTTATTTATCGTACCGGCTAGCGACAATTCATGTCCCCCTTGTCTTCGATCTTTAGATTCATTTTCTTGAAGATGTTTTTCGTCTTCGTTTTCTAATGAAAATATTGGTAAAACCGAACCCTTTACGACACTCTTTGCTAGTTATATTGGCAGAAGTAGGCTCAAGGTGACACCTATAACCCCATTCGCGTCGTCTCCGGTCTTTGTGTGCTGTAACAAGTGCAGTATGGGGGGGGGGGGATAGTTGAAGAAGAAACTTCACCCTCCCCGCAGTCCTCAGAGTCCTGACAACGTATACCCCAGTCAGCTTGTGACCACGGCTAGTGCAACTTGGCCGAAACGTCAATCAAATCAAAAGGTAAATTATTGTATTTACCATAATATGATCGCATTAATACCCGGCTTTCACTAACCATATGTCAATATAATTATTTCAACGGCCTTAATATAGAAATTAACATCATATTGGGGATTGGCTAATTAGATTGAACACACGTTTTCATTTGATAATATATGATATGCCAACACTATAATGTGATTAGAAGATTTGAATATTTGAATGTAAAAGGCCATCCAAATGTTTTTACAGGATGGAAAACATTCAAATGATATCGTTACCGTACCCATATCGTTGCTATGAATGTTTGAACCGGTAATGTGGGTATCTTCATGTACCCACTCTTTGAATTAATGTTATTTTATATGCTGTTATTTCCAATGGAATATCGGAGACCAAACGGATAATCTACCCTGCATGTATTGGCTATTATGTAGGTATATTTCTTCTTCTTTTTTGATCTTTTTTAACACTTAGGCGACAGACAATCACACAGCTCACCTGATGGAAAGTGATTTCTATGACCTATAGATGTTTGAAACACCAGCGCTGTCACATCCAGAGGTGAGATAGTGTCATGGGAATAAATTAAAGTTAATTTAAATTGATCTGTGTGGGCTATGTAATGTCTATTTATATCTATGAAATGTACGCCACTGCAATTACATACAACTAACACAACTTACAATCTACAGTTCCAAACTTCTAACTTGGTAAGCAAGGGTGTGGAAAAGCGACACACTTGCTCTACAATGATTTGGGGAGACACGTACGTTTACAAGTCTGTCTGTGGTTCAGACGTGAACCTACTACTAACATATAAGTAATTTAACTTAGTTTGTAGGGCTAATAACAGTGTTAGATGGTTAAATTACATTTGACTTCACCCCGCCCGATGGTAAGCTCAAGGCAAAGTCTTAGGAACGAGGGTCACCATTACAAATACGTAAATAAAGTGTTATAATAGTGGCACTCAGCTTGACGGCGTCATCAGATGCTTTTTCACGCCCCGCTTGAAGGACCTGGGACTGTAGGGAGAAGCAAAGGTATGTTATAATGTTGCTAGAAGTCACATAATACATATTTTTTATACAAGTTAGGTCTTCTTCTGCTCTCAAAATGCTTAGACTATTCCAGGATAAAACTTTACCATGTCAACCGTACTATCAGTAGTTTTTATCGCTTTGTAGTAATGCAGTGTTGCTATATGTATTTAAACGAAACAGCCATAGGTCACGGTACATAGTATAAAAAAATACATTATAAAGCTTGCCCGCGATGTGCACCCGAACTAAACGGGTGACTTTATACAGCTGCTACAAAATAATCGATACAGTTACCAGTGTAAATATTTGGAATATGAAGTTAAGATTAATGAACTCAAGCGCCATTTTTAGATGAAAAATGTTCTGAAGGCACGACATGGCAAGATGCGTAATATAATTACAGAAGATGACTTTTTATAAATTGATTTTTTAATAATAAAATACACGCACTGATGCTTAAAGGTACTTAATAAGCGTAAGGCTTTGTTAAGATGGCTCTAGTTGAGCTCCAATCCACTAATCATGGATTCCAGGCCAGGGGCCTCGTTTCCTTCCTGACTTAGGTATAGGATATACATACCTGAGACCTGAGGCCATATATATATATATATACTGCGACAGGCTGATTGCTACTTCTGTGTACTAATTAATCCACGAATGTACTGGTGTGTTATAATATATTCAATAAAAATATATTTAATCCATTTAGTGAAAACTCGTTCTACCCTTGTATATGTTGGTTCCCAACCAAATTCTCAGGTAA
Organism: Pelosia muscerda; assembly: GCA_963691645.1. Taxonomy (NCBI): domain Eukaryota; kingdom Metazoa; phylum Arthropoda; class Insecta; order Lepidoptera; family Erebidae; genus Pelosia; species Pelosia muscerda. Next base: position 3,501,826 of record OY829104.1, read on the forward strand.
CATGAAGCCTCGGGTCTCACAGGTACCAACTACTGTATATATATACATATATATATATATATATTATATATATTATCAATGAGGGTCCACTTGACCTCGGTTAAGTTAACGAAACAATCCCATTTCCTCCATCCCGTATTAAGATTCTGATCGGTCCAATAACCAATTGTCATGGCTGACTCTTAGTGGAGAGTGTGCTGAAGATAGAAAAATGTGTGGAAACTTTAGAATGTTTTGCAATAGGTAGGTTCTACGAAAAAATAGTCAGTTACAATACTATTAATGTGAATTCATAAACTTGGCATAGGTATCTGTAGGTAGGAAAGTAAAATTTTGAATTACCTGACGTTTCGATAAGGTTACACCTGTCAATAATACCACGGTAAGCGATCAATGATTAAGTTCACTGGAGAGGTTGTATGTTGTCAGTGGGAAGACTTAGAAACTCTGCTTTGTCTTCTGCACTGACAGCAAGATATTCTCTTAACTTCTCCCCTTCCTCTTCCCTCCTCTTCTTTGTATGGTCGGCAGTACGAGTGTGATGCCTCCGGTGTAGAAAACGTCCATAGGCTACGGTAACCACTTTCCATTCGGTGGACCGTGTGCTTTCTGCCACCTGAGTGATATAAAAATACCTAAAAGTTATTTACATACATCATATATAAAATAGCGAGTTCTTTATAGTCGAGGTATTTGTATAGTTATATAGACAGCGACATGACATGTAAGTCATCTTTGAAATTAGAACTGATAATGAAAACATGTGTAAATAATAAAATATTTAGCCTGGGTTGTGCACGATCTTACTTTATAAGAGCAGTTGTGCAGTAACAGTGCAGTTAAAGTACCGGTCAGGTATAAAACAGGTTGGACCATTTGACAAATTGTTAAAATGACGTCATAACGTGCCGCTTACTGTAACCAACCACGCTCAAACGTCAAAATATTTTATCAAAAAAATAACTTTAACCGAGCTCCTAAGTACTCTGGTGCAACACATTTAGCCAAACCATTAGAATCAATGTTACTGTTACTGTTAAATTTGATGGAATCTCTAACTTAAAGGTGCAACTAAGCCTTACATGAATAAATTCAGTTTAGTTAAACAGATATTAAACCATTTTCATTTTGTGTCTGTTGACCTAAACCCCAGTAGGTATCTAAAGTTATCTGCAATATAAACGAAGCAAAGGAACCATTTTATTATTAAAAGTCTAAACAAACCTTAGCACTTTGAGTTAAGGTTCATTTTTACGCTTCGTCGCATTTAGTCAGACTTAATACTATACGGCGATATCTCTGATACGATCAGGGGCTTCGTTATTTCGTTTCCTTAGATCATACAATACCTATATACGGAAATGACTGACACTTTACTGGATTAATTTAGTGCTAAAGGGTATTTGAACACGAAATATCGGTACGGGATTCGTGATATAGTGTCCATTTAATTAACATATTTCTTTGTTTATTCTAGACACTACTATCTTTACAGGTTATCACCTAATACAATAACACAATTATAATTCAAACTCATAAGTTTAATACATTAAAATGATTAGAACATATTACATTAATTTTTAAAATAATCAAACTTACAAAATAAAATAATCTAAATCACAAATTAAATAGTCAGAATGACATTAAAATAATGAAATTACAATTTCAATTACTAGAATAATATATTTAATATCAATTTTCTATTTAGTTATAAGGTCTCAAATGAAGTGATTTATTTTTTCTTCTTCACCCTATCACCTTGTCGCAAAATATCGAAGTCCATCAAGTGAAGAAACTTGCACTGGACAAAGCAGAAGCTAGAAGGAAGCTCATGCTTTGTCCAGTGCGTTTTTCTCTACTCGATGGACTTTGATATTTTTCGTGAAGCGACTGCAATCCGACTTCAACAACCTATTAGCCAAATAGAAGTAATTGCAGTTCGACCAGTTATTGAACTTTTTAAGGCTCCAACTACCCGTAACGACTGCCATAGATGTCCATATCGCAACCGTGACCGACGGCTTAGGCACTTTTCATGCATAAGTATTTACATTAAGCGGGAACCGAACCCAACCCCCGCCTCCTGCGTACCAGTCGCGTTCACTACCGCCACGTTCCCGAGTCTGTCAGTGAAATGAAGTAATTTACTCGGGTCATTGTATTTGTGGATCTACTAACGATTGTTACAAAGACAATACGCTGTACTGATTGTTCCGTTTCGAAAATTTAAAGTTGGAGTGACAAGGGTGGTCTATTGTAATTTTCGTTTACAATTGTTTCTCTTATAACTATTGGATGGAATATTCCTCGTGCTAGTTATTTAAACGAAGCGTAAAGGAGTTCTCGATTTGTATTTTAAAGTTCTATCAACGTGAAACATTTTGCTGTAAGTCATGGAAAAAAGGGAAATATAATTGAAAATCTTTTATTGAAATTCACTATTGGATCAACTTCAAAATTATTGTTGTTAAATAATTGCTTTAATTAATTTCAGCATAAAAAAGTAAAATATCCCCGACATAAAGTATACCTCAAAAAGTATAAAATTTCATACTTATTTAATGCTCTCCTATTCGTTTTCGAACACACAGCCTAGCCCTTGATTCTACTAATTCTGAACCACAGTCACACGACTGAGTTCACAATAAATGCCATGGCATTATTGGCTTTATTAACGAAAAAGAGTTTATTACACCGTTTCATTCACTCTACACGGCGCCATTTAAATTTAAACTCTAACCGCATATGGCTAGAGTCCAATATTTTATGGCAGTTTTTGTGATCTCAGTTCTTTGACAATGGTTGACAATAAAAATGTGTGGCAGTCAAATGATCGACCGTTATATCACAGAGGTCATGATGGACCAACACACTGGAAGCTTCGGGATAAGAAGGTGACTATTCACACACTAGTGACACTGATTGTTTTTGGGCTTCTATCGAAACTTCAATAATGTGAATTATGGAGCAAGTTATGGAAAGGGCTTTGATCGAAATATCCGTTATAGTCGAACAAAATATTGCCGATACAGCTCACCGGGTAAGCAAGCTGAAGTGCACTGACACTTCGGCGGGGCATATAGCAAGAAGAACAGATGGCCGTTGGAGCCGAAAGGTTCTCAAATGGAGACTTCGTACTGGTAGACGAGGCGTGAGACATAAAAAAGTCAGTTAAATTCGCCGGTACCCGTTGGATGTAGACCGTCTCCAACAGGTCGGATTGGAGATCGATGGGGCAGACTTAATTTCAGTAATAAGAGTCCCATGACTGAAATAGTGATGATGATAATGTGAAATGTCCTAAAGATTAGGTATGTAAATTACTTAGTTAGTAGCTTTTGTTCAATAGCTGCATCTCGCAAAGCTCTGTGCTGTATCCAACATTGTTTCAGCTGCATATCAATGGCATTACGGACTATTGTTAGTGTTCATTATACGTACACAGTCCAGAAACACGTACTCTATATGGTCTCAAATATGCATAAGTCGATCCACAGTGTATAAAAACTACAAACAGTTGTGTCGGAATTTATGATCCAGAAAGATTAAAATATGTCTAATTTAAATTTTAATTGCATCAAGAAAGCTTGATACTTGATCATTCATTTACCATTAGGATTAGGATTAGGATTAGGATTAGGATTACTACATTCAAATTCTTAATATTGATATACAGGGTGTAAGGGCAATACTCCCGAAGCCGAAGGCCCCTGGTAGTACTCCCGGTGCACTTCATTTTAGGCATTAAAACAAATTACGGCAAGGCAATTTTTTCTAATACCGTTTAACTTGCGTTATTCACTCTCCATCGCAAAAAGCATGTACTCGCTAGATGGTCGCACTTGTTTTTTTAGCTTCACTGATACGGTTGAGTAAAATAGAAATTAAAAAAATGCCTGTATGTATATGTTATTTACCCTTCGGCTTCGGGAGTGTCTCCCTTACACCCTGTAATGGAGCATAGGACCCGTGTAAAATTTAACAAAATATAATGAAGTACTGAAAGAAATTATTTTTTATTTATTCAATTGATATCCACGCCAACATTTACTTCTTTTATATAAGAATAGTCCTACTTGTCGCTCTCAATGATCTTTGTACCGAGGACCCTGACTTTACTAATTGTCAACCTTTGTCAAATCAGTGATATTTCAAAAACTGCCATGAAATTTTCAGCTCTATGCGCATAGGCTTAAAGTTCCGAATGAAATGAAAAAGGGTTCATTATATTGTTTCTTTCATTATACACTATGCCATTTAATTTTGACTTGTACTGCTTATAAGTAGACTCAAAAATTTTATGTTTTTTTATAATCTTAGTGGATGAAAATTACTAGAATAGAATATTTTGTGTACTTCAGTAGTACCCTATTATATATTTCTATACCTACAAATAACAGTTTTCATTTCCACTAACATATAAGTTTACCCCAAAATCATGTCTTCGCAAACTGCCAAAACATGAAGTAATCATTTCAGGGTTATAAAATTCATGATGTCAATTTATCACTACCATTAAGCAACTCGTATTTTATCACAGCAACAATCCAGCGCTGTGTGATTTGCATCGACGATTCAAGGGTAATCAGCTTAACTTGGTCCCGATGAAAAAGGGTAATGGAGTGTAAAAACGAGCTTGTACCGTGACCCGGTGGAATTTTGATTCGGAAAAGGATATTTGTGTATGCAATATAGAACTATACCTTTTAGCTGATGTAGAGGAAAGTGAGTTTCGTAGTACGTAACGAGATGTTACTTGTTTTTTTTTATAAAAATATGTTTTTACTTAGGAAAGTGTTATCGGATTTACTAGTTTATTAGATTACGTTGGGTGTTAGAGGAATATTCTCTTAAATCTTAGGGTCTAGATATTTTTTTAGCTGCTAGCCGAACACTGGTAATAACTTATGGTTCTGATAACGTCGATATGTGTTTTTATTTCGTTCTATTTACCATGGCCTATGGACGTTTGCCCCACTAGGGGTGTCACATTGACAGAGAGAGGGAGAAGGTCCCAATTTACCGCCGAAAATACAACACAAGGTTATTAATAGACACGGTAATTTGTAGAGCAGAGGAATGTAATCAATCGATTTTTTTTTTATTGTGTGAATAAAATTAGCTCAAGAGTTACTTAAATTACACGTGCGAATACTCCGATACTTCCCCAGTTGAACTGCTCAACCAGGGCGTGAGATGCCTTCATGTCCTAACTCAGTTAATTCTCTGTCTTTCTGTGTAATATATTTAGATTTTGCCCTCTCAACCGTTCAAACCGTGTTTGTATGACAACCGGGACCGACGACTGCTTACTTTCTCTGAGGCACGGCCAGACCAGTGCAAGTTCTGAGGATACAACGTAATCGTTGCTATGACGATGACCTAGTTTTACTACATACCTACCTACAAATATAATGAAATATTTTGATAAAATTCTTTTCCTACCGAATTTACCTCACAATTATCTCAATTCAATAGATATAATTATACCCACGATGAAAGGACAGTAATTGAGGTTGTGCTAAAGTTACAATGATATGATAAAGTAAATAATAAATGAAATGCGATTGTTTCGTCGACAGCGAGCCCGAGGTCAAGTGGGACTTATTGATAATATCCTGCAGATACGTCAGTAAGGACTCGATAGGGTTGTAATATACGACCGGCCGGCGATTTCCTTGGTGATTTACACATTAAGCCGGGACTATTTTTCTTGCTTATAGCGTAGTCTGTTTATTTGTATTAGTTATATCTACTTGAATATATATTATTCATTGATTAAGCTAAAATAAAATATTTATCTCAAGAAAACATTCTATTAGAAGCTTCCGGGTAGACAGATAGATGGATAGATAACTATATTCACTGTTATATATTTCGGGATATTGTTTGTTGATTTTATGAAGCAACCGATATTTCATCGTTGTTGCTAGCGCCATGATCACGGTGTACTGACGATCGCCGAGCTAGTGCTTATTGTGGCCAACCGTGTCGGTCTACCCTCTTTCTCATTCGTTTACTACAGGCGCCATCACTACCACTGTCCGCGTTCTCACGCTGTACTCGATCGCGACAAACAACACTCACTTTATCGACTTGCACGGATTTTGGAGATGCCGTTTGTTGATGGGTTTTGTTCACCATCACCACCCTATCTAATCCGAAAGGTATTGTAGGTGGTGATACACGGAAAATACACAGACATATCACTGAGAGAAAATTAAAACTGAAAATAAAACCCTGTAGCAACCCATTTGGCCAGCTTGGAAACCGTAGGCCAAAGGTTTCCAATATTAGTAGAGACCTATGTCCAGCAGTGGACTGCAATAGGCTGGCTGACCTAGTGTAGTAGGCTATTGGGACCGATACTTACCACTAGTTTCAAAAACATATATTTGACAAGTTGCAATATGTCACTAACTTCAGTGTGAATGTTTTGAACTTGTTTACAGCTCGATTGAGACTGTCTGAATACATGTTTAAAACATATAATTGGGTTCTGACAGGTCTTAAGAAATCTTCAACAAAAGCTTTGTATCAAACATGTTTAAACTTGTTTCATGGTGAAAACGAGAGGTAAGATGATAAGAATGGTAAGAGTATTGTTGGATAATACAAAATATTGAATAATTTTTAAGCCTTCTTATTCTCATACTTATTTGGGCAAAAGCTAATGGAATCTTCTCGTCACTGTTCTGTTGTATCAGCACAGTAGGTATAATAAGTCAGTCAACGAAGGTTAGGTACAGGGCTTTCAATTTTGGCAGAGCCCTCTCCTCGGCAAAACGACTTTTGGCACATGTACTGAGAATCCAGGTCACGTGCGATCGTTGTGGAGAAGGCAACTCGATACGTCCCTTATATCACGTTACGTTTAGTACCTACAGCTCCAATTTACCAAATTTTGTAGTTTCCCCTTCACTCAATTTGTCAAATTAAAACTTATATTTTGGTTTAACTGCAGAATTTTGATATCGCTTATACCTATATATTGTAGAGGACAAATGGCAGTCGCTTCATGGAAAATATCGAAGTTTATTTAGTATTTAGACTGGCAAAAAGTGGAGACCCGATTCTAAGATGACAACTTCGTATACGACCGGTATTGACGCAAGGGTGATGATGAATTATATTTGATAGCAATGGTCAAACCATTACATACATAGAACCAGAATATAATGACACAACAGAACTATAGATACTCCTTCTGTTCAAATTGATATCATAATCACGATGAATATATTTGGCATTTCATTAGTTGCTGCCCAAGATTTCATCCGTGAGAACCCATCTCCGGATAACGTGATGTTCTGAACTGTAATCAAACCCTGTACAAAAGTTTAGCCTGATCTATACGAACGTTAGACCGTGATTGAGTAACAAACATCTTCGTAAACTTTCACATTTGTTATAATTATTATATTTTTAGTTAATGACTGTCAAAGAATGAATTACATTATGTATTTTAGGTTATTTAGTAATACAAATGTATGAGTCCCGCTGGAAATAAGCCTCAGGATTTGAAATACAATTACGGATTCCTTTCCGTTTCGTTTTTCTGACTCGTGAGGGGAATGTGGGCCTCATTTGCTCGCCTGCGTGCGTGATATTATCTCGGAGTTGTACTTCTGAATTTACTGTGGTTGCGTAACTCCTTTTCAGCCTTGCGGCATAAAAAATAATGGGGTAATTTCACAATTTCTTATTATATTATTTTATATTAAATTATAATATTTATGAATTCAAAACTTTTTAAATTTTCAGTTAGCAGGTGTGTATTTAAAGATCAAGTTATAGTCCTAATCTGTTTATATTATTCTGAACCCAAAATCATGCTATGTCTACATTTTAATTATTTCATTCTTTGATTTTATTAGGTAATATACATATTCAAATTATATCCTTCAAAATTTTCCTTCACGACGTTAGAGCCATCTACCGAGAATCCTACGAACTATCAGCATCAATTTGAGGAAGTGATCATATTAATGCCTCAAAATTTTAGTTCTTCTTCTGTCGAATCGACGACATTTTTGAGTTACCATTGTTGTGTAGTAATTTGTTTCACGGCAGTGGAGCCTCAAGAAGAGGGTCCAAGCATAGTTTTGACGTGACAACGTCTTATAAATTGGCTTGCCGGGTGACACTTCAAGAAACTGCGTTACGCTCCGCTCACGTTATGCGCTCACAATGAGAGCGAGTGAGAGGCACGCGTCCCTTCCACTCGGGCATGGTTAGCCCGCCTAAGAGCGAGAGAGACAGACATAAAAAGTGAAAGGCACGCGTCCCTTCCACTCGACGAATGAATATTCACATTAAAATTATTTTACCACTCAAAGTCGTTGTCACGTAAAACTTTCGCCCGTATACCGACTTTACAGGCAACCAATTTTTGCTCTTACGGAAGGTTTACGTACCGTGAAAAAATAATCAGTAAAATATGTTCATAAGTTTTCACATTTATAATATCATAGTAGGGTCAAATCATTTGAAAAACTTTTCATGCACGTTATTTACCAAACAAAACTGGGTCTCCAAAATAATTTATCTGCGCGAACTGTATCTCGTATAAATCATAATATGAGCTTCAAAATAATAAGGTAACAACAATTAACCAAGACAGTTGACAACAATCGCGGCAAGTTCGCGACGCTTGCAAGTTCTGACGAAACTTCGCGTTCATCAGCATAATTGTGTCATAGTAGAACCGTTACCTGCATTGCTTAGTACAACTTTAGATTTACTCTATAGTTAAATTATATTTGTGATTGTATCTACGTGTTTTTAAAACAATCAAACTACCTATGTGATATAAACTCCCTGCTGTGATTGTCCCAAGTGACTACAATATGACTTTCTTTAAGAAGGACATTAGAAGGTTTCTATACGGTAGGCAGCACGGCAACTTTCCTGGTGTTGCAAACGTCCATAGACCGCATTCCATCAGGTAGGCCGTGTGCTTGTCTGCCACTTAAGTGGTATACACAAAAAAACTATCGAACGACACGCCACACTGGTGACTCTAAACTGAAGGATGTTTTGCTATACTATTTTATTATTACCTTTTAGTAACTTATGGCAGTCCTTTCTAGGGTGCACTAGATTCCCTAATTACACAGATTGATGTGACGACAATACCTTGAAGTATTAAGTCGGTTCAGTTATACACCTCGTTATTAGCGCATGGGAGGTGAAACCCAAGGTCCGTAGACAAGGTCACTTTCAACAACTAAGGACCCAAAGATGTCGTGCGTTTTAGTCGGTTCGAGTCCAACATAACCTCCCCAGCTGTCTCTGGCGCTGGGTATCCCTAACCGTGGAGACTTTTCGCACTATAAAAAGAAAGATCCGTAAACAAGGTGACAGTAGACTCATAATTGTATAAAAAAGTTATATACAGTGGGCTCCAAAAGTTCCTTAATATCTAAATATTTAGAGCCTAAGTTTAATTGAACCAAAAGTAAAAGCGTTAATAACATAAACATGATCGATTTCTTCTTTCTTTATAATAAAATAAGTAAGCTCATGCAAGTTAATTACACTTACACTTACATTAAACTTAAATGCATTACTCGTAATAAATATATCTATTATTTAGTAGCTTCAAGACTAGTAGTTATGTAGTGGCATCACTTCACACAATTTTAGTTTCAAATTGTTCAGGAACTTTTAAAACCCACTGTACCTTTTCAAAATACTCTCCTTTGAACATAATGTAGTCACCTGAATAAATAGGTGACCGCCTTTTAAAACATTCAAAAAATGGACCTCTTTGACGATCTTCTTCTGCATTGTTAAATTTTCACTCACGAACACAACTCACGTATTTTTTAAACGCAGAACTCAAACAGAATTCGTTTTCTTTCTAAAACGTATTGAAACAGTATTCGGAATATCGAGAAAATCTTTAGATGGATAGATAGATAATTCTTTGTTTGTACACCTTAGAACGAAGTTAGCAGTACAGTAACAAGTATAAAGTTGCATGTACAATATAAATTTAAATAAATATTCTAGGATAATAATATACACAACGTCACCTAGATCCGTGGTAAGCATAGCTTAACTAGCTTGTGCTGCGGGTTCTAGAATGCGGACAAACATATATAGATACATTTTTTTTAGAAAATACAGAAACACCCAGACCAATGCAGATATTCATATTCAAGCACACAAATAATTGCACTGAGCGGGAGTCAAACCCGCGCCGCCTGCGTAGCAGTCGCGTTCACTACTGCCACGCCACGGAGGTAGTCCTACAATGGGATCACCAAAGGCGATTTCTTCCAGGCAACCTTCCTTTATTTCATTGCTGTTCACATTCATCAACAAGGACAAGGGTTATCTGCGCGTCTCCTCCTATACAGGGTAAGATGGTGATATCATGGTCCTACACCTAAGTAGACCATCTCGAGATGATTTTAGGTCAATCGGAATGTGAGTGATATGCAAGTCGGAATCTTTGACTTTTTGACGAATGACTTCAGTCACTGCGTGATGTGTTAGTTGGTCTGAGTTCGACTGTCTCTATAAGCGTACTGGGACGAATCCAGGATGCGTAGTTTCTTTTATTTTTATTATGTCATTTATGATATCGGTCGATTCATAACTGAAAACGTGGCATCGTTTTATACTTACGATATATTGTTCTTCCATCATATAATATTATACTAGGGCATGTTTCCAATTTAATGGGATTCAAATGAATAACGGCCTCAATATTGATATTGAATTATTCAAATTATGCTGTATTTGTAATTTGTTGCTCCGTGGTTTGCAAAATAGATTTTATATCCTGAGGCTTTCGGCTGGCGGGAGAATTCTGGCGAACGATAAATAAAAATTAATTACTGAATAATTCTGAATGTAATATAATTTAATATAATCTACTCCATTTTTCCCATGTGGTGTCGTACAAAGCGACTAAGGGATAGGGCTGTTTTACATCAGACGGATGAGAGATATCTGGCCTAAGTCAACAATAATGCCCTGGATACGGCAATAGGATCACCCTCCTTTTTTCCGTGCAGAAATCTCCACGGACACCCCCCGCCGAAGTTAGCGAGGGTCGTTATGTCGGACTCGTATCGACCAAACGTATCGTTTTAGGCCATGAGTTGCCGAGGATGAGGTTGCCTCTGGTATATCACTCACGCCCCAGCTGTTCTTCACACCCCGGCTGATAGGATCACCGCCTAATACGCAGGATAGGAGAAACACAATGATGCCTGATTATCAGATATCAGATACTTACAAACTCAGACTATCACTTGAAATAAGATATTGGTATAGTGCACGACATCTAACTTGGCAAGGTTTTGTAGTAGTGGGGGTAAGTTTGCGCTTAGAGGCACAAAAAGTGCTTTCATTATTCCATTCAAACACCAGAATGCCATCATTTATTTTGAATCATATCTGCTTTACCGCAAAAGAGACTCAAGAATCGTCTCAGATGCGATGACGGTTCTTGCCAAGTTACTTGCCGATTGCTGTACAACATTATTTATCCTCAAACAATTTCACTTCACTACACTCAATTCTATACACTGCATATCACTTCACTTCACTCGTTCCACTTCCTAAAATACCCTCTAAATTGACTTTCTGGACTAAATAAAAACAATAATACGCCAGTTCAATTCCACGGTTGTGCTATATTTCACGGCATTGTTCGCGACCAGTCCATTTTTCATATAATTGCACAGCAACATTATAAATGAGCCAACTTTTGTGAACGCTGACAATTTATTTGATGTCCCTCGTTTAAATGTTTCATAGAATATTATATATATGAAAAATGCTTTGAAAACCACCATTTTGGTGTTATTTTTGTGTTTGTTTGTTTTATTTCCGATTAAGTGTTTATTGAATAGGCTGTGGGAGGTTTATTTATGTATTTGTGAAGGTGTCATCATTATTTATTACTTCATATACTTACTGTTGATATTTTTGTATTGAATAAACGTCTACTGATGCGGAAAATATAAAATATCCATATAGAAGATCCATCTAGTGCGGCGTAGTCCTTGATATAGATAAAAAAGTAGATAAATTCCACTCCGACCCCCCCCAACACTCACGCACAGACAAATCAAACTTATGCGTATACAACACGTTGTTTGTATGTTGGAGGTTAAAAATAAAAACACTACTCTTAAGGTGTATAACTAAAATTATTCTGTCTATAACGTACGTTGTAAGTCTTCCCGAAGAGCGAAACCAATGCTCGGGCCTTCTCAGTGAGTAGCGGCGGTGCCGTGAAACAATTAACTAAACAACAATGGTAACTCAAAAGCCGTCGATTCGCCAGAAGAAGAATTCTGTCTATTTTAATTTATAACCGCTTTAGTACAAGTCATCATTGTTATAAGAATAAAGCACTAAATTAATAACGTTATTAGCAGGTACGCGACGAAAATTACATTAAATGTGTTAATTCACAAATAACAGAAAAATAAAACCTTATTACCACTTACAGAAGTTGCGCAGATAATTTAAGAAAATGAGGTTTGGTACAGGTGTGGTAATCATAATTCAATTACACAAGAGATAAAGCTGTTTTCACAATATTCCGAGATAACTTCGTCTTGTGCTATTAAAGTTGTTGAAGAAAATAATCGTTTGTGACTACAAAATGTGTTGTATAATAAATGAGTGCTAGTATAATGAAATTCTACTAAGTGTATATTATATTCTCACGAAGGTTATTACGTAAATAATATAACATAAGTACAGTAGGCTCTAAAAGTTCCTGAAGATCTATAATATTTTGGCAGTCTAAGTTTACTTTCACCAAAAGTAACATAGATAGGGTTAATGAAATAAGCTAGATCGATGTCTTGTTTCTTTAAAAGAAAATTAGTAAGCTCATGTAAGCAGTAAGCTAAACTTAATTACATTAACAAGTAGATCTATTATCCAGTAGCTTCTGAAACTAGTAGTTGTGTAGTGGCACCCCGTCATAGAAGTTTGGTTTCAAATTGTCCAGGTATTTTTGGAGCCCACTGTACATAGGTAAATATTCACAGAATTTTTTTTATTTCTTCTTCTTCTTCTTTCGTGTCGATGATCCACTCATGCTTATACTGTTTTATAGTAAAACCTTGCCATGTCGACCGCACCGTCAGTTGTTTTATTCAGGTCATTTTTGGTGCAGGGCATAAGGGATTTTTATTTATCTACTTCAGACTAATATACCTCAAAAATAAAGTATATAAAAAGATTTTGTTATTTAATCACGCTCAAAGCGCTGAAAAGAAATGAGAATTCCTTCATAGAAACTCTTTTATTAATTAGTGTTATCAGCAGTTTTGTTTACATAGAATTTTGACCCTGTTCTCAATCATTGCGTCCATCCTAGTCGCATCCTAAGCTGTCACTTCAGTATTACCGTAGTACCGCGGAGTACTACCATGTGCCTTCGCCTTCGGGTGCATTTCACTAATACAGGGTGTTATATACTTAATAATAAACTAGGATAAATGAAACCCCAGTCTGCTATAAATTTTAAAAACTTTGCCTCACCTAAAGATGCAAAGGAAGGTTAATTAAGCCTAGTGGCCAGTAATTAGCCCCGACGGAGCAATATATTAATTTTACAATGGCAAAATCTTCTAAATATTTATTCATAAACAACTAAACATTCTCCTGTAATTTATTTTCTCACTAAGTACCCACTTACGTAAGCAACTATTCAATAAATGTTCTAGTGGTTATAGTTTAGGTTTTTACGGAAGCGACTGTCATCTGACCCTTGGAACCCGAGAAGCATGTCTGCAATAAAGCTTTCTTCATCGTTCAGTAATTTTACCGGTTTGTATAATTATGAAGTCTTCTAGAACGGGGAGTTTTGGTGAGGTCTCATATCAATACTTATTGAAAAAAATGGGAAAGTCTATCAGTCTGTTCATCTGGCTGTCATGCCTAAAATACTGAATTAATTTCCTAATACCAAAGTTCATCTTGGTACAGAGATAGACTAGGCTATGTTTGATCGCATTAACCGAGACATCTGCGTAGGCGAAACCGTGAATAATAAATAGTAACTAAAATACATTCTGTTGTGTTTAATACCTACAATCTGGAAATTATAATACTTAATACTTTGACGGAGGTAGGACATAAAGCTATCACCCGTCATAATTGAGCAGTCCGACTGGGGAAGTACCTCCGCCCTACAGAATACCGCGGCTAATAAGAACCTTGTGTTGTGTTTCTAGCGGTGAGTAGGGTAACCAGAGTTTTCCGGAAAGGTTTTGTGTTTTCCTTGGGAAGACCGAGAATCTTTGCTTTGTCTTCTGCACCCTTTCCTCTCTCTCCCTCCTCCCCTCTACGTGGTCAGCAGCACGAGTGTAACGCTTCGTGTTACAAACGTCCATAGGCTACAATAACCACTGTCCATCAGGTGGGCCGTGGGCTTATTCCCACCTAAATGGTATAAAAAATACTTAAACGCAACTAACGGATTTATTTCTAATAAATTAGCTTCCATTTATTCACGGCACGATAAAACCGAAGCTTTTTCATTATCCAAGAATGGATTTTGGAAAGAATGTCATTGAACACGCTCTGGTGATAAACACAACTCTATGCATTTCTAATTCACTCACACAATCACTATTATTCACATCACATGCCTAAATAGGCTGTGATTAAGACGCATTGTTTCATTTCTTTTATCCGAAGTCACAGGATAGCAGGAACAACTAAAGGAATGATTACAAAGCTGATCGTAGCCGCAGCAGTTGTTATGGCGTACTGTTGTATAGATACGAAGGTGATTATATTGCTTATCGTTTAAATTTATTACCTCTTTTTTAATGATGCCTTTTATCCGTATCGAAGTTTAATCACATGTCATCCGACCGTACGCTTGGTCCATAGAAATAAAAGAGTATTAGTCCCACAATCTGCCTGTTTGTTTATAACATGACATTTTCATTTTTCTTTCCTCATACATAACTTGTTAAGCTCCGATACGGGTAAGTGACACTATGGAGAAACCGCAATTATTAAAATAATAAATATTATATTAATTATATTATCATCATCAAGTATATTCACGGTACGGACACGGTCTGTAATCGGCTACGTATAAACGTTAATTATGAGGGAGGGGACGTAGTAAGCCTTCCTGAAGAGTGAAACCTATGCTCGGGCCCTCTCCGTGACTAGCGCCGCTGCCGTGAAACAAATTATTACACCACGGTGGCAACTCAAAACCAATTCTGGCACTTTGATTATTAGGAGCGGAAATTCCGTCGACTCGATAGAAGCAGAACGGTAATTATGCATTAATATAAAATATTTAATTATAGGTATTGTGAGTTTACACGTGTCGTTCCATTTATAAATGAATTTATTACTTGACGTTTCCCGGGGTTTGAACCACTAAATTCTGTACTCGTGTAGATTTTTTTTCTACCTTGTTCTTAGGAAATCCTAAAGAGTTATGGATGGTGTCCTAAGAAGGTTTTGCTATAAGTACAGCGGTTAAGGTACGTACCTGCAATTAATGACCCATTTCAAAAATAAGATACTCTTCGCTTTAATAAATCAATAGAATGTTAAACCCACTTCATATTTCAATGAATACATGAAATAGCTAGTTAAACTCTTTTAAAATAGCAATGAGCGCCAATTACAAGATACTGGCGGTAGTGAGCGCTAATTATTCCCATCGGGCCAAGACATTAATTTTATTCCATTGTTGCAAAACCCCCAGTCGAATACAACCTTTAAAGTATTATGTCACATTTTTCCACTAAATGAGACCACTTGTGCTTGCAGTGGAGTTTCCTGCTGCAGAAAAGCCAATTACTTGGCTAAGTATTTGCGTTTTGAAGTTTTAGAACTTAAGTGCAACAATCGTGGTATTTTAATGACGTATTTATTGTGTTTTTGTTAATTAATATTGACTTTAAACATGTACGTCGATGATGAAATAAGGTTGAAATATGTTTGAATGTGAAAAGGGTAGAATAGAATGTCAGCAATCTGCTAAAGGCTGGTTGGTATTCTATTCTGTAGGTAATCCCATCTCATTCTTTCAATAGTTCGGATGTCATTTTATGAGTAAGTGTTTGACAGTCATATTAATACAGGTATTAAGTACTGAGGAAGTGCCTCCGCCTTGCAGAACACCGCGGCTAATAATGACCTTGTGTTGTGCTGCCGGCGGCGAGTAGGGTAGTCAGAGTTCACATTATAGAGTTTTCGAGCTGTTAGTGGGAAGACCATATCGTCTCTTAACATTTAGGAAAGGCATCAGAAGATTTCTATAGGGTTGGCAGCACGAGTTTGAGGCGCCTGATGTTGCAAACGTACATAGGCCACGGTAACCACTTTCTATCAGAAGGGTCGTATGCTTATTTGTTACCTACGTGGTGTAAAAAACCTTACAAATGTAATGATTGTAAGAGAATAATATGTAACTACTTTTCGGTACCATACAGATTGCCCACTATACTCATTTTTATAAAACAGTCTGACATGATTTAATAGCAAATTTTATTATCGTAACAATAGTTCGATGCTGTTTGTCAACCGGACTACTGAAACTAACAAGTAGCAGTAGTCCGGTCAACCGGACTAGCAACCGAACTTCCGGAACTAGAGGATTTCTTTTGGTATTTCTGTCACTAATTGGAAACAGTTCACCAGGAACCAGCACTAGGAATTATAACAGAATTGGCACGGCGCGGCGCGTTAACATTACAAATAATGTTGACACTAATTTATTGATGTAATTAATCAAGATACGGGTCTTGCTTTAAGACAAGGTGATTGATGAGTACAAAAATAACAATTCATAAATAGAAGGTAGGAAGGATGTTTACTTAAATAATTGTCCTCTTTGCATTAATCCCGGTCGCATCTGAGGTCCATCTCAGAATTCGTGATCCGCTTTTTCCAATATAACTGCGTCTAACTAAATTTCGATATTTTCCGCGATTCTTATCTGACCTCCACAACCCATTGGCTATACCGAAGTTCTATACCCGTATAGACAGGCATATATGTTCATATGGCTACCGAGACCGACGGCGACGGTTCTTCGATATAAACACCCAGATCAATGCAAATAGTACCTACAAATGCATACATATTTACTCTGAGTCGAAATCGAACCCGAACTTCAGCCTCTACGTAGCAGAAGAATGTGTACCAATTTTTTTTATTTAATGAGTGAAACATTACATGGGCACTTTACGCAACATGGCACAATACCGCGTCGCAATAACATTTTTCCTCTGCGTCATCGTCACGGTAACATTGAATCGCTGCGTCACGTTGACCCCACCGAGTTTGGGATGTGATCGACCACGCTGGATTTTTCACTGATCACACAGAAAATTATTTTATAGTATTATCTTTAACTCAATTGCGTCTGCCAGTTATGATCTGCGGTGCCGAAACGTGGATTGGTTGGCATTTGAAGTCTCGCAACGGACTATGGAGTGACTTATGCTTGGAGTTTCTTTAAGGGATAAAATTCGTAATGAAATCATCTTACTAAGAACTAAAATCACTCACAGCTCGCAGAATAAGTAAGCTGAGCCCACTTCTAGCTGGTCATATCTGTCGAAGGACCTACGACCGTTGGAGCGAAGAGTGAGACCGCGACAAGATAAACGAAGGTGGGATTCCCCCTAGCCAGATGGATTGACGACCTGAAATAGTTAGCTGGAATGGCTAGGATATTGGGAGATATCTATGCGTAGAAAACCGCGGTTGCCTAGTGGTATGGATGGTAATGGACTGCTGAGACAAGGTTTCGGGTTCGATCCCAGGTTTACCATGGCACACATCAATGACTTTTTGATGCTTTTCGGAATTTATTGTAGGTTTATGGTAATGTGGTAAAGGTAATGTGCGTGCTAGCACCTCTGCCTACCCCTTCAGGGCTAAAAGCGTGAGTTTATGTTATGTTACGTTATGTTTTATCATAGAAAGGAATGCCAAACCAAACCCTTCAAAGCAAGTGAAAAGACTTCTTAGTATTCGCAAGTGCGAAGAACAAACCTCGACATATGTTTCGCCTCCATACGAGGCATATTCAGGACTACTACATAGCATCTCTCTCTTCTCCATTATATATTTTCCTGTAATGAATTTCCGGAATGTAACGTCTAATTTTGTATCTGAAATTCAGTATCTTAAATTCAAAATGCTGAGAATACCACCGTTTTATATGACAAAAGTTTTGTTTTCACCGGCTTCCCTTTTGGAAATGCTATCAAATATGTGACGTAAACTTCAAATAAAGTTCCGTTACTCTCTCCTGCTTTGCAAGTTACCAGGCGCATTGCACAAAACAAAAGCAAAATAAAGTACAGTCAGACTAAATAATTCGTTTATACACACTAACAGCGTAATTCCGAGCGTAAGAGATATTCTTCCACGTGTAAGAAGTTTCAACAAGATATTGTAGATAATATAAATGTCCTTTCTGAATAGGAACAAGTGTTGTTTCGCTAAAAGGCCTCGGCGCCGTTGCTAGTCGTGATTGCAACGGAGTTTTCTTGCAAAAAGGGCAATTAGGAGGTGAATTATATGTTTTTGTGAACTTTTGTCGTAAGAATAAACTTATTTTGTCGGTTAAAGTGCTAAATGTTGGTGTTTGTTTCTAGAATTAATGCTGGTGTTATTGTAATGTGTATTTTATATTAGTACCTAAATTTTGTTGAAATAAAAAATCGGTTAAAATGTTGCTTAGGTACAGCTAACGACAAAAATAGATTAACTATTAAAGTAGTAGTCATTTGTTCTCTGTTATCGGAGTTACAAACTATTGATATGTTACTAACTGAAAGTAAACTAAATGAAGAAAATGAGAATTAGGAAAGAGAAGTCGCTGTCTATAGAGAATGCCGATGATGCTACTCAGATTAATACTATCATGAATAAAAACACGAGCAAAGGAAAAATCGAACTCATCTAACATTTCCGTGCTTTTCACTTACATCACCTTCATGAATGTCGATACCTCCTGTTCATTAGGCGCCAATTTTTTTTTAAATATTTTTATTTTTTATTTATGGCACGTCAATTTGACTTCACCTCGCCTGATGTTAAGCTGAAGGCGAAGTCTCATAAAAGAGGGTCACCATTGCAAACACGTTCAGTGCTACAATGGTGGCGCTCAGCTTGACGGCCTCATCAGATGCTTTTCACGCCCCGCTTAAAAGACCCGGGACTGTAGGAAGAAGGAAACACGTGCGCCGGCAAGGAATTCTAAGACTTTTCGACGGTTGATTTATAATAATAAATGAAATATTCCTAATTGGTAGTGATATCGTAAGCACTGAGAGTAAAGCATGTTTCCAATTTACAATCATATCACCACACTATACCATCTGGACTTGGTTCTAAACATTTAGTGTGGTTGGCAAGCACCCAAAGCTAAAATCTTCATACTCGATGGTCCTCATGTAAAATCTCACGAATGGTGTTCGATTCAATCTGTAATATATTCTGAATCAATTCATATGAATATTGCACATTCTTCTCAAATACTTTTTCAATGTGAACTATGAAAAGGTGATCTATTTTTTTCCTCGTCCACCAAAAGTGTTTCTTGGCGCTTTATTAAAAATAAAAATATTTTATATGTTCCTAATAGGTATATCAGCATCTCAATGATTATCCTGATTGATTCTGAAGCCTCACCGACCCGGGTCCGTAGATATTGATATAATGTTGAAATCAGAACATCATTTTATTACTTGTTTTGTCACTCAACTGTCATCTTTGAAAATGTCATGGAGCAGTAAGTTTAAAAAATAAAATAGTTCGATTATTGCCAATACTTACGAAAAAAAATTAAACCTAAAATGTACTACCTATTTACAAAACACATCGACATGATGATGCTCACACCTACTTTCTATCATCGCACCGCTCGCCATACACAGGGAGTTCATCCTCACTCATTACGACAGGAAATTGTGCGGTATGAAAGGAGTTTCATCCCGCGCACGCCAAGCTGTGAAATAAACTCCCTGCCGTGGTTTTCCCAAGCGACAACAATATGGGGTTCTTCAAGAAGATTAGAAGGTTTCGCCAAGGTAATCGGCACGAGTGTAATGCCCCTGTTGTAACAAACGTCCATAGGCCAATGTGACCTCTTTCCTTCAGGTGGGCCGTGTATTTGTCTGCCACACAAGTGGTATAAGAAATCATGTTTTTTAAATCATTGTCACATCTTTCAATGTTCTTTATATAGCTACACTATTTCCTACTAGTAGTACTACTAGTTCCTACATAGGCCAAACCAAGCGTACCATTGCGGAGAGAGTCAAAGAACATATCGCAGCTGTGAAAAACCGTCAGTTCAACAAATCGGCAGTTGCAGAACACCTCGAATCGGGCACCAATCACTGGATTGAACTTCATCAACCCAAAGTCCTCTCCACTGAGCGACACTACTATCCACGGATTGTGCGTGAAGCTATTGAAATTAAAAAATATAAAAATTTCAATAGGGAAGATGGTTTCAAATTATCCGGGACCTGGAATCCAGTGATCAAAATAGTGAAACCCAAAAACTCAGTGCCACCGATGCCGTCTAAAACTGACATAGTGAGTGTGGTGTGTCGCCAGCCTTACTTTCAATATGAAAGTAATGGAGGGTAGGCACACAAGAAATGTTTCCTGCTCACCGCGCGACGCTCGCAGGCCAGTCAAGTCGTGACCACGGGTGCTGCAACGCACCCGAAACGTCGACAAAAGTAAGTGTTCAAAAATATATCGCGTGAAGTCCCGAAACTTATAAACACTGTGGGCTACACTATCGTCGCCCCAAGACGATAGAATTAGAATATAGAATTTATATATATTAGAATTTATAATTCGAAATAGAATTTCAAAGATCCAGGACGCGGTATCAGCTTAGTTCTGAAGAGCATTCCTCCTTGAAGAAAATAGTCATGGGTTTAAGAACCATCTTGGATTTTAAACCTATAAAAAATACCACAGATAAAATACAAGCAATCAATCCAAACTCAATCAAACTTAAATTGTGATATAATCTGTGGCCGCTAACCAAACTGCATTCAGCTGTGAGCTTTAAACTGTTCTTAGGTCGTGCTTAGAATTGTATTAAGCATTGCTTGTCCAAGTTTTGGTTGTAATCTTGAATTTAACTTGGTTAACTTATTGCAAGTTTCGTGTAGAATTATAGCTGGTTTGGTGGTCACAAGAGTTCCAGGTGCTGTTGAATCATTTATGCGGTAGTATTTCGTCGGATTTTGTGTGCACTGTTTGATAACCTTCCACCTTGTGGTGTACGGGAAAGTAGTTTTGAATTGAGTTATACAGTTACAACAGGTCTTTATAGAAATTATAATGAAATTTGTTTTGTTGTATTTAGTGAATAATCTTTATAGGTTTATAGACAGTGTCTGTGGCATCGGTGCAATTACTGATATGCATGAGTATGACAATTTGCTTATTTCTGGTCATGCCTCGGAAAGCATATTACGCCGTCAGTCTCGATTGCCATACGATGCCTAAAAAGTTCAATAACTGGTCTAACTGCATTGCTTCGATATCACCAATGGATCACGGTAGGTAAAATGGCAGTTGGTTCACAAGAGAAAATATCGAGATTAGCGGGTTCAGCCAAACCTGCAGTTAGACTGGAAATATGGACCCCAGACTCCGAGCTAAAAGAAAGTCTTTGAACGATGCGACTGGGAACAACGTTAGGATTTTGACGGAGGTGGTACATGACAGTGTCTCCTGTTCTAATTGAGCAGTCCGACTGTGGAAGTACCTTCGCCCTTCAGAATACCGAGGCTAATAATAACCTTGTGTTATGTTTCCGGCGGTGAGTAGGGTAGCCAGAGCTGAATAGAGAAGCTTGGTGTAGTCAGTGGGAAGACCGAGAAATCCTTCTTTGTCTTCTGCATTGACAGCACAGACTCTCTTAACCTTCTCCCCTCCCTCCTTTCCTTTCCCGCCTCTTAGTCGACCACTAGAGATTCAAAAAGTAGTTAACTCGCCTGTGAGCCCTTTTTTATCGTGCCACTCGCCACCTAAGCCTTCTCTATATCGGTCGGCAGTACCTACAAATGTGACGCCCCTGGTGTTGGAAACGTCCATAGGCCACGGTAACCACTTTCCATTAGGTGGGCCGCGTGTTTTTCTGTGACCTAAGTGGTATAAAAAAATCATTGCACAAATTTTTCATCCTGCGAATCTGTTCCAACTAATTTTATCAGTTCCTTCTTTCTAAAAATAGTTAAAAACGATAATATATGCGCCAAATAAAATACTATTCGAATTGTCATGTCGCAACAGGGCCACTGAAATCATATCTATGAAACGGTGAAACTTAATGCTCTTATTAAAACTTCGGCGATGTTCGCGTGCGGTCAAGCGCGAACGAAGTCTGCTTCCAATCTTTTAATCTGCCCAATAAACTTGAAGATCTCGGATATAAAAATATTATTGGAATAATACTTCGAGCTGTATTAACTGAGTTGGACTATAGATGGCTAATAATGGAGAAAGTGAATGGATTTCAATTATCCAATTTGATTAAATTGTTCTTGTGAGTTTGAAGTGCTTAGGCAACTTTGTTGTAATAATGTTACGGATTTTAAAATGCTATTTAAAATTGTGATAATCTTTTTTTTTCTTTGCCATTGATAAAAAGTACTCACGACGTTTCATACCTTGAATCGAACAACCTTGATTATATTTGAAAAAATTCTGTCATATGTCAGTGTATTCTACGAAAATTATTTAAAACTTTCAGTTTTTACAAAAAAGTTATTCGCGATTGAGAACTGAGTATCTTTCCGAAATACGGGTCTAAGTGAATCACTAATATCCCTAGTTAGGTATGATTGAAATTCTCATTTATGTTTTGGTAAATCACAATGCTATTTGGATAGTTACAGGACTAGAATTGCTCTATTATCACGTTTGAATATATTTTCGACTGTTTAGCACCGAACGTGGCACCTAGAAAAAGACCTGTGATACGCTTGATAAAGTATTTTTCAAGTTCTGGGAAATAGGACAACCGGTCGCCGTATTCACCATTGTTCTACTATTTGTTATACTAGTATAACAAGTAGGAAAAAAAATTCCTATCTGTTCTACTATGCGGTATGACAAATAGGAAGTATTTAAAAATTAGTAAAATGTACCCTATGTTCTACTAGAACAATAATCCGGAAATGTTTTAGATGATTAATTTGTCCTATTTGTTCTACTGATGGTCAATAATATTTATAAGAGAACGGAGAAATCTCTTGGAGAGAGTGAATTGGATATTATAATTTCTAATGTACCGAAATTCAATTCCAATAAAAATTCTTTGTTTGCTGCTAGGAACAAAGGGTTTATCGAAAATAAACTTCGAAAAACCAGAAAACGTTGAAATATTCCCAAAGTATTCTTATTTCATGCTAGGAGATTACAACAGCAATGGAGTTTGAGTAATAGTGTTTGCAACCCAGCATTAAGACATCAATTCAATTCAATTTTGAACTGATTCCTCAGAGCGTCAAAGAACATCTAACTATGCTGAAGGATGGAATCAGAAATTAAATTACATTTGCAGAAAACTTAGTAAAACTGATATAATGCAAGTATTGCAAGTACTGCGTGATGATGCTCAAGACGTAGTCGCTGATCTCAATAAGATAAAAGAAGGTCAAAACATCAAACCAAGATCCCTTAATGGTTTCCAAAATGATGCCATCTTATTGAGATTAACACTTGACCTGATGAACGGTAAAATCTGTTCAGGTCATTATAAAGAATTATTGAAGTAGGTAACGGAGATTCTCTTATAGTTTTAAGCTTGATATTTCATTTCCAAGAAAAAAAATCTAAATAAAAAAATATTTTTAGTTTACCTATTTAACAAATGCTAGCACCTCGGCCTACCCCTTCGGGGATAAAGGCGTGAGTTTATTATTATTATTCAACAAAAAAGTACGAGCTGTCGCAACAGTGTATGTTTCCTGTATTCCTAGTAGGTATACAGTATAACAACTAGGAATCAATAAATAATATTACACTTTCCAAGTGGTGAACATTTTTTGTCATACCGCATAGTAGAACAGATAGGAATTTTTTTTCCTGCTTGTTATACTAGTATAACAAAAAGTAGAACAATGGTGAATAGTCCGAAATTCACTTGTTTTCAAAACATACGAAAGTGGACAAGCATTGCCGTCAAACTGTCTCGCCTAGCAAGGTTAGTGGCAATGTTGGAAGCTGTGATAAATTTACATTGACCAAATGTGATGATATCGGTCATTTTAATGCGGAAAAAGTGAATTAGGTTATTTATACCAAAGCATCGGATAATGGTGCGTCGCGAGGGGAACGTTTCTCTTTCAACATATACACGGACTCTGATATACTGAACTATTCAGTTATATCCTGGACATCCAACATTTTTATCGAGTATCGAAACCGCGTACTCTGCATTCACTAACCCCGCGTTCACTACCGCCACAGAATCTATCTCTAAAGCTATACCTCTCTTCTATTTAGTTACCTATTTCTTTCAACCAGCCTTACTCTCCAACAAATACAACTGCTTTATAAGAACCAAGTATTACTTACAAAAATACTTTCCCCTTGTTACCCAACCATAAAACATAATTAATTATTTCCATGTAAAAAATCACACACAACAGCACTCCAACCGTACCCAATTAACCAAATCCACGAGGTCTTTCATATAGAAACGTTTCGCATTCAACCATCACTCGCGAGCGATTGAAAAAATGTCGCAGCAGCTAACCGTCCTATTTAATTAACTTTTCCGGGCATTATGACCGGTTTATACCCAGTTTTTATGCCCGACCCGGGCATTGTGTGGACTCAATATCGGTTTCTTTATTGTAGTCGGCAAATCGACTCGCTGTCAAATGCTTTGTCGAGTGGGTGAACCAAGTTAGGGTGTAGTTCAGAATATCCCTATTAATGAAATGTATATTTGGGTGGATCGTAAAGATGACTTGGTTCTTTACTACCCGTTTGCAGTCGATTATGTGAGGTAAACAATAGGTTTTATGACTAGTATGGAGATGTAACATTCGGTTTGAGAATATGTTATCGTGGAATTGCCTTTATTGACGAAATAATAAGTTATCGAGAATTTTATTGCGGTCTTTGAATATGTCTTTGGATATTAAATGAATAAATAAAATGTACGACTTATAAGAAGACAATAAGTAAATTGTTGGTAAAATATGATTTGAAAAAGTTGTAATGTCATACAGCTTCTCAGACTTACATTCAAAGAAAATGTTATACCAATCTTCTAGAAATAAATGAATTATTATTATTGGGGGCTTGATTATTGGCGCTTGGGGTGACAGGTGTAGCCGCCTGTCACCCTAGCAGGAGCAGGCCGCGGTGGCATTGTGATGCGCGCTTCTCCGTTGCAAGATGTGGACACCGTAGTCCCACACCTGAGAGGGCCTTCGCTGGCCCTGGGTCAGCCAGGCTGGTGGCCCCAGACGGCAGTGCGGTGTTGGTCGGTTCGAGTCCGATATAACTATTCTCGTTGACTTCGGCATGGGGTAGAGTCGTAGGGATTTACGCACAGGAAAACGGGGCTTATTCAGTGATGCTTTGATTTGAAAATGTATGGCTAGAAAGATTGCCACCTTGCAATGTGTTAACTAGCTCTGTTCTCACTTAACCATCACTTATCTCTTGCCCGTAAGCATCATCTTGGTAATCTTAACTTCAAAGTTTTCACGCACGTCTTGAATAAAAACTGGTATATGCTATTCCTTTTGAATTTCCATCTCCAAATACAATTCATCCTGAAGTTCATAATATCGCACATTGAAATCAAATCAGTTTTTAATGTATTCTACTGTTATTTATTTGGTATTAATCATTTGTCGGATATCAGCTACTTTTCAGCAGTCAAGGTCACGAGTTGACTTAGAATGATTAGGTTTCAGTTATCTTAAAGTATGTATGTAGTACCCGAACTATAATGAATTTTGATGTTACTTTTTACGCAGAATAAGATCACTGTGACGTTAAGTCTTGCATGTACTCCACGGTACTCTAGATCTTTCCCTTATAGGGGGAGTTTTCTAACCGCTGCCACGAAGCCATTTCTTGAGCTTTAGAAATTTGCCTATACAGCCATCTTGGGGCGATAATGGCGAATGTATATATTCACTTTTGCCCATCTAATTTAGATTAGTATTTCCTCTTCCTTATCTGTATTGTTTCCAAATACGTTATCATTCAGCCTAAAAAATAAATTATTGAAGGCAACATTTGTAGCTTTAGAAAACCCTTGGGTATTTTATACAGTTATTGATTTTTCTATCACCATTAAAGCTGGGACGGTTCACATTAAATGTTTATCAGTTTTCGTTCTAAGGGGTAAATTTTTTATCACTTACATCGCGGTGATCAATCATTTGCCGAACGTCGTTTCTTCTCGACTCTAATAGAGAACTTAAAATACATAATAAATGTAGAAATTATATGATCAGAGAGTTTATTACAAACTAGCTGTTGTCGGCGGTTTCGTACGCGTGAAATTCTAATTCCATTCGCTGCTTTTCTGACCCATGGAAACTAATTTTAGAGATTTCATTTAGGTATTTCATCGTGCATTAGAATCCCCACGGATAACACCCCTGTCAGAACCTGTGGAGGTGGTTATGTTGTTCTTCGGCTCTTTGATTACCGGCAGTTGGATAATATAGTACATATTTCTCGCACCGCAGTAGAGACGCGCCATCTCATTGGAAATGAACCCCTCCGGGTGTGGAATGAACCCGTCGCAAAATAAAGTCGCATATTATTTGTATTTCCAGACTACATAATGAGTTGTCCTTGTACAAAATTTTTAGTTATCAGCTTAAAAGGTTAACGAGTCAGCAATGCAATCGAGTAGTCATAAGTTCGACCAGCGTACTACTGACGTGTCCTATTCTTAAAACAAGTAATGGCCTAGCTGGAGCATTTAGGTGGCTATAAAAGCTACATTACATCTCACGAATGGCTAAAATTCTATTCTAGAAGTAGATCATCGTTTACTTCACATGAAATATAAATAAACTTCACTTCAAGAGCTATGCATGTTAGTATATGTAAACCTTTGGCAGAGTACAAAATCTTTTTAAGTTCGGCTACGGCGTAGCAACCTTTACGGTGCTACGTGACGTCGCTACGCTAAAAAGTTCTCGAAAGAAAAATTGACGCGTGATTCAAACGAATTGAAGATATTTACTTATAGAAATAATTTAAACTGATGAATTAATTTCTATGACACGCATCGAACCCATGGTGGTTACTTAGGTACTTCGATAATACGCATAGATGTATCATCTCATATGTATGTCATTTCATTCATCTTTGATTGCAGTCATCACATCATTCTCTAGAACTTCAAATATCTAAGATAAGTTTAGTTACCTCAGTTGGTAGGACTTTATTTCACTCCTCTACATCGTGATGTGCTGTGTTTTGGGATCAGTCTCTGCTACAAAAATATATAAGGCTAATAAAGGAGAAGGAGTTAGTTTCTTTCCAAAGATTAAGAGAAGAAGACCTTCCAAATATTATATAGAAAAAAAGAAACAACCGCGGTAGCCTAGTACAATGGGACTGCTGAGACCAGATCTCGGGTTCGATCCCAGGTTTTACCATGGCACACACCAATGACTTTTCGATGCTTTTTAAAGTTAAGTGTGTATTTATCGCAGGTTTATAAGTGCCGGGTTAGTGGCTATAGACTCGCCACCTCTTACATTGGGACCTAAACATAAACTGTTGAAATGTGGATGCTAGCACCTCTGTCTACTCCTTCGCCGATATAGGTGTGAGTTTATGTTATATTAGAAACAAACGTAAGTAAACCAGCTGAAGTTACAAGATAATGCTACACTACAATCGCGTTATATTGAAAGTAAATCATTTTCATTCCATAAATAAAAACCAATAACATTAGGCGATACCACTGAACATTATACAGCTTGACTACCTGTTTCATAACAGTTTGAAAACATTTAACGGAGGAAAAACAGTACGGTAAATCTCATCCTAATTGAGCAGTCCAACTTGGGAAGTAGCTCCACCCTGTAGAGTACCGGGGCTAATAATACCCTTGTGTTGTGTTTTTGGTGGTGATTAAGGTAGCAAGAGCTCACTGGAGAAGGTATGTGATGTCAGTGGGAAGACCGAGAATTTTTCCTTTGTCCTCTGCACTGACAGTACAGGAACTCTCTTAACCTTCACCCTTCGCCGCCTCCCTCTTTCCTTCTAAATGATAGGCAGAAAGAGTGTGACGCCTCTGGTGTTGCTAACGTCCATAAGCCACGGTAACCACTTTCCATTAGGTGGGCTATGTGCTTGTAAGCTACCTAAGTGATATAAAAAAACAAAACAAGCAAAATTGTCTGGCAAATACGATTATACAAAAGAAAATACTTAATGAACCATATTGTATTATCATATTCAGTTGCAACTTTGAAACATTTTCACTTCACATATAAAATACCATCACGTCAAATGCTTTTAAGAATTCTTCAGTAAAATTAATTGTACGCTCATCTCGATTGCCACATTACTTTATGGCAAATGGAATTAAGCTCGACCTGTTTCGCGAGGTACCCGTGTGATGTGGAATATTTCTTTATTTGGGGCCAAAATGTTATTTAGTAATATTGAAGTCGGTTTATCTTTTGTTTGGATGTGCGGCGTATAGTTAACAGACGACTGTGGTAAGATGTACGGCATGAATTCACCTTCCATTGATATGATAAAAAAAAAAAAAAAAAAAAAAAAAAAATTAAAATACTTGGGTTAGGTATGTTAAATTTACGATTCTTAGTTTGTTGTTCTGTATTTTAAGAAATGGACGAAAACATTACTGAACAGATTTAGATGTGATGTGGACCCTGAGCTATGAAGTACAAAATGCTACCGTAAACAACACTAAAGTGTCACTAAAATAATCTATATATCTAAAAATGAATTGCTGTTCGTTAGTCTCGAGAACGTCTAGACCGATTTGGCTAATTATAGTCTTGAATTATTTGTGGAAGTCCATAGAAAGTTTAAAAGGTGAATAAATATGAAAATACTCGACAGCGCGAACGGGATCATAAGTTCAGGCGGGCGGAGCCGCGGGCAACAGCAAGCTTATTGTATATTTATACAAAATCAGGTACAAAACTGTTGAAGAGTACGCAGTAATAGACCACTTTCGTTCCAAAACGTGACAACAAATTAATTACTGGAAAGGTTTCTAAATTACACGAAATATCTGCCTGAAGGTCGGTAGCGTTTCGAATAAATATTTTAAGGCTGCATAACGTTTGTACAAAATAGTTTATTAGTTGTAAAAGGGGCGCAGAATGTTTATTTTATCCGAATGGGTGAGTTGGGATTCATTTAAATGTTTTACCTTAATGTATAATTTGCAATCGTTGAACTGTGGAAGGAAGGATATCTTAACAACTCCGCTGTTATTGTTGGAAGGGTCGGTAGAGTTATAATTAGTTTTGACGTTCATATTGAAGTTTTACACGTGTACTTAGTTTGGTAAGACCGCATAGAGAGAATGATGAAATGAATTTGTATGATTTTATTTCAGATAACTTGATATAGCTTATGTAAGCCGAAATACAACATCTCACCACTTCTTTTACGTATACTAACATATTATTTATTGAACATCAAGCTGTTTAGAAAATGAAAATTGGTGTTATTACCACGGGCTATACTTATCTACATCTTCCGCAGCATTTTGATTTTTTCATACCATTTAGGTAGTAGACAAGCACGCGGCTCACCTGATGGAAAATGGTTATCGTAGCCTATGGACGTTTGCAACACCAAGGGCGCCACATTCGTGCTGCCGGGGAAAGCGGGAAGGGAGAAGGTTAAGAGTGTATCTGTACTGCCAGTACAGAAGACAAGAAGGGTTTCTTGGTCTTCCCATTGAAAACACAAAACCTCTCCAGTAAGCTCTGGCTACCCGGGTCATTTTCATGAAATATAGTATCTGCCACTTTTGGAATGTTGGATTGGTATTTAATTAAAATTATATTCATTATAGCTCTTGAGTTAAATTGTTACTGACACTGGATCTCTGGTCTAAAAATAAATGGATTATATTTGTTTATTATTCTTTCTTTACTCTCTGTCTCATCAGAGATCATCACCTCGGAGACCAAGATCTGGTTCCCGCCTTTTATTTTTTGTTACTGTATAACTATGTTTGTTCTTAAACCTGTATTGTTTGTTGCAGGTGCTGTTAAAACATTCTGGAACAATCTATGATGGAGTTGTGCCAATGTTAACCTGAGTGTACAATCGAAGATACTATTGTGAAGTGATCTGTGCAATGTTCGTTCGGTGTGTGATACTGTAGGCCACAATGGGGACGCTGGTTAGCCTCGGGCTTATGGTCATTTTTTGGATATATGGTGAGTTTAGATACTAGATTTATTCTATTTTTAGTATAAATAATAAGGTTAGTAACAAAAAGCTCGTGTTTCAAAAAATGTAGATAGTACAAGAATTAAAAAAAAATCAATTTATTATAAAAATCTATCAGTTTAGTTGGTCTTTTGGAAGTATCATTGATAGAATGTTTTCAAAATTATAAGTTTTATCAAAATCAGTGCAAAGTTTCTAATAGTTTACATGCTTGGCGTTTAGATATTTTTACAAAATTTATTTCCGAACCTATTTCATCGTTATCTTTTTCACTATTAAATAAACGACGAGATCAATGTCACCTTCAGTAAGTAACAAAATATAATTATCTCAGTGACAGAGGTATAATAGTAAGCATATAACATTCACTTGCCGACTCGAAATCGTTACTTTAACTTGTAACAATTTACACTTCTACACTAATATTATAAATAAGAAAAAAATGTATTTCTTTGTGTATATTTGTAAATATATACACAAAAACAACTGAGCCGATTTAAAAAAATCTTTCACCATTGTTAAGCTATATTCACCCCCAGTGTAATAGACTATACTGCACTGCGCGATAACCAATATCCACGCGGGCGGAGTCCCAGGCAACAGCTAGTCTTAAATAAATTACAATCCAAAGCTTCCGCTTTAAAATTTTACCTTAATTATTGCAGAACAAAAAAACTTATTCAATTTCCTATAAATTAACTCGTTTCTTAATCCAGGAAGTACAAAAAAAACCTTTTAGTAGATTAACTTTTCAACGGCACTGGAGGCTCTCCAAGCTTCATAAATCAAGTATAATACAATTAGAGCTAATGTTTGATTAAATACGGAAGGTTTATTTGGGGCCATTAAGTAAGCAGAAATGCAAAGACCCTCCTTGTGGTAACGGAGAAAGAATACTTCAACACACCATCTCATCCGAAGTCGTAAGAGGTGACTAACAGAAAGCGATATCATATGATGAGCGATGGTATACTTGTAATGAAACCAAACCATCTGGTCATCGTGGAAACAATAGCCCATGGTTTCCCAACATTGTGAGAGGACTATGTCCAGCTTTGGGCTGCGATAGGCTTGTTGATTTTATGTTGAAAGTCATTCTATCAAATAAATTACGACTGGTTTACAGTCTCAATTCGAAAAAAATAATTATAGTTTCAAACAGTGCAAGGACAGCACCTGTAACGGTGGCCACCATGTTCTGAACTGCGTTTCTGCTTACAATTGCGTGCAGTCAATTTGACGACCTAAGCAAAAAAAATCACTATTTATTAGTGTAAAGGTTTATGTAGCATTATTTTACTTGTACCGTTGCAACGTATTGTTAGTTACATGATAATTCTGCAGACATTTTTGGGCACTTAATGTCTATTTATATTAATAATAATATATAATAATAAAACTTAATTTTAATAGGCATAGAAAAAACAATCTCTTTGACATTTATGTTTTTAGAGTTACACTGATCCATGGTTCATAATGGGCAATCTATCATTTAATTACTTATAACGAAAAATTAAATTGACTTAAATGTTTTTTTTTTAGGTTAAAGCCTAGAATTTTTACAGGCGATTGTTAATCGCTTATTTGATAGCTTCAAGAAAAAGTTATTCCACTTGGGCCTCATAACATGATTCCCAACTTTCTGTAAATTTATTACCTTTAAACATTTGAACTTAATTTTCAGTTGTGACTCACATCATCCCAAAACATAATTGTTTTCAACATTGCAAGACGTTGTTTGTGAAATGTTATAAAATGTATGTAAAGTAAAATCCGTTTATTATCACGCCATTTATATTGATCAACTGTTTATTATGACGTAATCCAAGGCTGAGTCAAATCTAACCTAAAGTAGGTTATCACACATATCACATTTTTTATATATAGCAACAATTATTATAGGTTTCCAATAAAGCAAAGAAATATATTTAAATACTTGTGCGTAGTGTTATTTTGGTTCTTATAAATACATATTTGGATTTTGCATAGAACTTGCCACTCATTTAGATCTCCATTCTTTTTGCGGTGAAGCCCACAGCCAAGCATAATTTTTGTATTGAACTTGGCTCTCCTTTTTTACATAGATAATTTTGATGAGATTTTAATAACTTGAATCAGATTATACGGACCAACATGCTTTCCTAAAGCATTCCCCTTCGATCAGATCTTTTTTATTTATTAGTTAAAGTATTTGTTACATAATCGAGATTAAATTTTTCATATAGAGTTTCAATAATAAACACAATGGATATTATTTTTGAACAACGTGACTCAATGGTTTCAGGAGAACTGAGAATTAGCACACGATGCTACAAGCACTGAAAGTTAATAGGTACTATGTGAATAATTGGAAGCTGAACTTTGTTCTGTGCTTTGTAATTTCTCTGTGAGATAAAAGAAATGTTTCATTGTGTATGAGACAAAGACGTGATGTTTTTATTAAAGTGTCATTAAAGCTCGTAAAGGCCGCATGGCTTTTGGTGATATAGAAGACATGACTAGTAGTGATCTTTTTTTATTTACTCATATCTTTATTAGGATAAGGGTATACTTAACTATATTTTGCTATTTTTCTGCTAAAGGTGACTATTGTATAAATTTCCTTGTTAAATAATTGAAAAATATATTTTGATCTGTTTCTTAAAATTTATAAACAGAGTAGTATTGGCATTGAAATTGATCAGATACCCTGAAATCTATAGCATTCTCACCATATGGATAAGATAATTGTACTATAAAATTCAGGCCAGGCCAGATGATCTTATGGAAGACATCAGACAGATATTGAAACATCTAAAAAATGCAATGTTAAATATATCACCGTCGAATCTTATTAAACTATAACCTTACAAATAATAAAAATGAAAGCCTGTTACAAATGTCATGATCAAATTTTCCTAACATTGAAGAATATGTTGAAATACATCTTACTATATAAAAGGGAACCACTGACCCAAAAACTAGATCAAACGACAAAACGGCCAAATCAATGCACGTTAATGTAACCCAAGAACATATCATTCAATTCGGGACAAAAATCAAATCATGCTGGAACTAAACTTTTCGACCCGAAAAAATATATTCGTCCCAATGTCCAATATGATTATTCGCCGTCTGAGAAACCAATAATTCGTTGTACGGAAGTTTTTCCACGAAGTTTTCGGTTCAAAATTATTTTCTTTGACTCAAGTTTGGCCATTATTAGTATTATTCTTCGTTCTCAATATAAGAGGACGCCAGGAGGCACACAGACTTAACATGAGTTGAAATTATTGGAGCGAATGATTTGCGTTAAGTTTTATTGCCTGGTTTTTTCTCACAAGCTGTAGCTAATATATGTAGCTAATGTGGTAAATATTGAAGAAAGTATTTTCATATCTGTGATTTCTTTTTACCCGACTGCGCGACGCAAAGGAGGGTATTGTGTTTATCAGTCTATGTATGTATGTATGTATGTATGTTTGTTTCTATGTGGCGTTCTAGAGGCTAAACGCATAGGCCAATTTTGATGGTTCTTACGTCAATCGATTCGTCTTTACCTTGCGAGTGTCACTAAAGACATGACAGTAATCAAAATTCACCACAACGACAACCAGACGCCATATTGTCAAAATGAAAAAAAAAAAATTCGATGAACTATGACAAGTGGGGTGTCGTTGGATAGGTATTTTAAAATCATCTTTAGGTTTCTTTTACCATTTTTCATTTTAACTAATAGTTTAGTATATATAACGATTTAAAGTTGTTTAACAAAACATTCATTCTCGCAGATTTTCTTACTTCAAGGATAAACGATATACATACAAAAAATATATTTTAATAAAAAAATAACTTTTAAATGAATCGTAACTAAAAAGTATAAAATAAAAAAATAATTAAGAAAAACAAAAAACCCGACTGCGTAAACTAAAGAACTAAAAAGAAAGAAACAAGCCCAGTAGTTAAGATTTCATACAATACTCACAGTCGGGGCCCATTTAAATTTTACCAACCCCATCTTCCTAAGGGGCCCCGACTGTGAGTATTGTATGAAATCTTAACTACTGGGCTTGTTTCTTTCTTTTTAGTTCTTTAGTTTACGCAGTCGGGTTTTTTGTTTTTCTTAATTATTTTTTTTTTATACCACTTAAGTGGCAGACAAACATACGGTCCACCAGATTTAAAGTGGAGACTAGCCTATGGACGTTTGCAACACCAGGGGCGTCACTTTCGTACTTCCAACTATATAACCGGAAGTGAGGAAAGGAACGTTTCTTGTCAGCGGCCGTGAGAATGATAACTTAACTATTAGTGATAAATCTATTTGTTGTAATGAAACCTTTAACTCCATACTAGGTTGCTATTTTAGTGATAGAAAAAAAAACCTCCGACGCAACTTTTTCATTGTCTTAATTTGCAATATCTTTTCTTTTTGTCTTTTGAATTTTCCTCATCAGATTATTCAAATACTCTAATTCAACGTTTTCATTTGCCTTAATTTTTTATGTCATTTCTATTGTTATTAACGTAATTATCGTGATTGGTCTGTCTTAAAGAGTCGATTTTATTATTTGTTTAGGCGTGTTCATTATCTTATACGAAAACGAAT
The DNA here is from genome assembly GCA_963691645.1 of Pelosia muscerda. Classification (NCBI taxonomy): domain Eukaryota; kingdom Metazoa; phylum Arthropoda; class Insecta; order Lepidoptera; family Erebidae; genus Pelosia; species Pelosia muscerda. Next base: position 3,536,873 of record OY829104.1, read on the forward strand.
TTCCAAAGTACTGTTTTGTTTTCTTTGTTTCCTTTGATATTTCTTGTACTGTTGTTAAATTTATTAGTTGATCGAAATTATCTATATTTTTATTTGGATTTTAATTCACTGGAATTTTCTTAATCTACTATGTAAGTGGTCAACTAAAACCATACGGTATACTGTCATATACATGAGTGTTGTAAAGAAACTAGGTACACTCTAGGTAGGAACTTTAGTCATTTTCTATATTCTTTGTCAGACGAGAGAGCTACTGGACCAACTTTGCACGATTTCAATCTTAATTGAGGTCCAGTGTGCAGTTGATCCCAGTATTTTATCTTTATGCGCACATTATGAAAAGTCAATATCACGTGTGTACGTTATCACAGAATAAATTCACTGCTTAATGTGAAAGCTCCGGATATTCTTTCTGCGTTGCTGCCCAAAAGCAATTAGAGACTATTGCCATGGTTCGCATACCCCACTTCAAGAAACCCAAGCCCATTACATTGAAAACTTGATAAAATACAAAACCTCTTGACCCAAATATAGCTTCTGACTTTTTACAAAGTAATATTTTTACTTAACTTTCATTCGTCCAAAGTTGCCGCATACCATTTTAACAAACTTTTGGAAAAATTTCTGAAGTTTGTTGGAAATTGAAACATGATGTAACTTAACTACGAGCGTAGCATCGCTTTATGGAATCCTAGCTAAATAAATTTTAGTTACAATCTTAGCGATGCAATGAATTTTATGTAAACCTCTTAGTAAAGTAGGTGCTGAACTTTAACCAAGAAACTCAGCTTGCTTTGCAAATCGGTGCCAAAAGAAATATTGCTTTACTTGCTGTTGCACTGGTTGAGTGGAATTCTGATCCCATTTTTGCAACAGAGTCTAGAGATAGTGGGTAACTTATGAGTTATTCTAGACTATACTATAATCTGTCTCTGTATCGTTTTTGCCAGAGCCACTTAGATAATAAAAACACTATATGACATTACAAAATTCTATTACGAGTATAGAATACGTAGCAAAAAGAAAAAGATTTAAATGCAACTGTTTTTATACTACATTGAAAAAAATAAACTGGTAAAAATTACTAGTATTTTGCAGGACAATTTTTTTTTTTTTATGCTATCACGCCTATATCCCCGAAGGGGTAGGCAGAGGTGCTAGCACCCACATTTCGCCAGTGTATATTTAGGTCCCAATGTAATAGGTGGCGAGCCTATTGCCATCAATCGGGCACTTATAAACCTGCGATAAATACACACATAACTTCGAAAAGCATCGCAGTCATTGGTGTGTGCCATGGTAAACCTGGGATCGAACCCGAGACCTCGTCTCAGCAGTCCACCACCTATACCACTAGGCTACCGCGGCTTGCAGGACAATGAACTTAATTAATCTCATTTTCTATATTGTATTCTACCGAAGATGTGATAGGAATGGAATTACAATTATTAGACTCCATTAGTTAGTACTAATTTTGTATTTATTGTAACAGTACATTAGTTTTGATACAGTTATCAAAACACTAAATACGAGCATATTCGTAGAACAGATAAAATAATAGAAGTTACATAATTACTTGTTTGAAATGAAACAGGTCGTTTATGGTAGAAACAGTGTTCGATGCAGCGCACGTGCGATTGAACCTAATGAGGGGATTCAATATAAATGGTAATACATTCAACTTGAGTAAGTAATCAGCGGACTAATTACGTTTATTGTTGAAGGTCGAATTCATAATAGAAACCATCAATTTGTAATATCTTAAGAATATACGATATCGATTGCAACAGTACATAAAGAAAAAGAAATGGAAGATTTATGCCAAAATAGTTAGTGGTTAAAATTTGTTTTTTAGTTAGAAGGAGAATTAACTTCAACTGAGATAGGAAAATACTAGGAAAATAGAAAGCGAGAGATAACATGTAGTCTTTGACTCTGAACTTTAATAGGCAAGCAGCTTCAGAACATCACGGCTAATAATAATCTTGTATTGACTTTCCTGCAGTGTGTAGGGTAGCCAGGGTTCACTAGAGAGTTTTTGTACTGTCCGTGGAAAGAACAATTGATCTCCTGCGTTCACTAAACCTTGACCCCCACCCTTCGCTACCATCTCTTCAAGAAGGGCATTAGAAGATTTGTATAGGGTTGACAGCACGACTCTGACGCCATAGGCACTTGTCTACATAAAAAAATTTAGTTAAATGAAAAAATAGATAACACGGCCACAAATTATAATTAAACAGCTGACCCGCGCAACTTCGTCTGCGTCACCCCGATTTTGCAACATATTACACTTCTGCTCCTCACCAGTTGGCTGTTGCATGATGTTATATACATACCTATAAACCTTCTTCTTCAATTACTCTATCTATTAAAAACACCGCAAAATTTGTTGCGTAGTTTTAAAGATTTAAGCATACATAGGAAAATAGGGACAGGGCAAACGACTTTGTTTTATACTATGTAGTGATGTCTTGAAAAGATCTTGTACAACTTAAATAACAAGGTTTTTTTTCTGTATTTTAAGACGCTTTTGCAAAATCACAAATTGAAAACAAATACGGAGATGGAGATACCATTTTAGATCAACATTTTTGCGTTAACAACAACGTAACATACAGTCACACATCAACAACTTAAAATAGCAATAAATACAAATTACCATTATGCACGTCTAACAGTATTATGTAATTCATATAGAACTAGCAGAAACCTTAATATAACATCAATCGTGTGTACCGCCGTCCCTCAAGACAAGAAAAAAAAAAAAACAAAAAAAATGCAAATTTCCATATTCATACACACAAATATTTACACTGAGCGGAATTCGAAACCGTGCCGTGATCCTGCGTAAAAGTCGCAATTTGTATTTTGAAATTTGAAACAAAAAAAAGTTACGATATTTGTTACTCAGCAACGTTCAAACTGCTGAACGGTATTAATACAATTTGGTACAGAGATAGAGCATCTCTACTGTCCTACCCAAGGGAACCGGTGTTGAAACTAATGAAAGCAATGTTTAGTTCGGCTGGGCATAAATATCCCATACAATATTTAAATAAAATATTCTACCCCATATCTATTATATTCTATATTATATTCTACTTTCCACATACATCATTGCAAGATAATCGTTTGAGGGTTCAAAAGGTCTTCATCGTAGTAGCATGGTATTATATTTTTCTGTTTGTTCAGAATATAATACAAAATTAGATCAGTATATATTATTTCTCTATGTGAATGATTTTATATCATACTGTAAATAATGCTTGGAGTTTCTTTGGAGGATAAAATTCATAATGAGGTCACCCGACAAAGAACAAAAATCTGAAGCTGCTGTAGCAGTGGGCTGACCACATCTGTCGATGGACCGATGGCCATTGGAGCAAATGAAATCCAGGGTACAGACCGTGAGAGGGTAAACGGAAGGTAGGACACCCCAGTCAGATGGACTGACGACCTGAAAAAGGTGACTGGGATGGACTGGATGCTGAAGGCGGAGGAACGAGAGCAATTGGGATTTTTGGGAAATGCCTATATCGACTGCGATATGCTGATTGATTGTTATAGGATGGTTAGTCTTTATTCAAAATATAATTGCAAGATAAGCTATGTTATTCAACACAAAATGTAATGGGTTTAGCAGCTTCAAAGGGCAATTATATTAAGACATAAACAGATGGCTGTGTAGAGTCTGCTTACACTGGAAAAAAAATTGTGTGCTAAAATTGTGACGTTTGCAAACTATCCCTATCTTATTATGTGCTAGAATTAGGTCTCTCCCAATATGCGCCAATGAATTCAATTCTCCGATTTTCTCATCCAGCCCACCTGAACCACTTTTTTAGGTTGTCAGTCTATCTGTTAGATATTATGTTAAGGAAGTATGTTAAGGTAAAAGTCAAACATAAAAATAGTTTCAATGAAATCGAGCTCTGCAGTAAAACAATCAAATCAATAAGTACGAAATTATATCGATCTCGTATATCCATAACTGACCAGATCAATACCAATATATTAGCCCTTTAGCTGACTGCCACAAAAAATGATACATGCAAATAGCCTGACACAGATACCCGATCGTATCATTCACTCCATACAAACGCTCAAAAACAACTCACTCACATATACATACTTTTTTCTATAAGATCATCGCACACAAACACAATTTTACACGGTAAAGGAGGTATTCCATGGTGGATTGATAAGCTAGTGATATTATTCGTTCACGATTCTGACTGACGTTTTAGTAAGACGGGCAGTTGAGCTAAACTCTTTAGGTAATGAAAGTATAATAATGTTGAATGCCTTAAATGGCTAATTTTTAAACGTCGACGTAAAAACGTCTGGGTGTTATAAGTTTTACGTGTCAATGTGTGTGTTTGAGTTTGAAAAGTGACTTTATCGGAAGTGTTGAAATGTTGAAGAAAATATGATGAAAATCGGTCCAAAATGCGAAATAATACAAGCGTTGTCATGTCTGGAGACCCTGTATCGTTTCGAAAACATGTGGAAGTGCTTTATCAGTTATAGTATTTATATTACATTACAGTAAATAGTATTTACTACATGTAAAAGGTCTCCACGCGCCTAAAAAAGTTTTCACTTAAATTAAGTACTGCTGACCGCATAAAACTGTCCGCGAACTTTCGTATCTTTCGTGTAACAGATTTTAAACCTCAAAATCAAATATGCCTAAAGAATTTTTAAGAACAATGAATAATTTCAGCTTATAAATTGGTTCATATTTTATCACGTCCAAGGGATTTCAAATTGTAATAAACAAAATGAACAGTGGAAGAAACATAGCCGCCTTGCGAGATGCTAAATTGATGATTTATAGCTTAAACTTTTCGACTTGGTAGTGAGCCAGCAGTTTTACTTGTCATTGGATCACCCCCTTAGGGGAGGTCACACACCAAAGTAGTACAATATTTCAATTATGCTTCTTGGCATTGACATTGATTGTTTGGCAATTTACTATATGTGCAGCAAATATTGCTTTGGTGTGATGCCCCCCTTATTCGAATTACGGATGCAGCATGTGTGTGTGTGTGAGTGAATGAGTAGAGAGTGAAGTATTTTTCTCGGCGGTGTATGTCCAGCCGGCGTGACCCATATACCGTTGTAGCAACCATAAATTGTAGTACCAATTGTTTCCTATAGCTGCCCTATTGTCTGCCATTGTATTTATTTAGAGGCCATTTTGTTGGAATGGTGCGCTATTACTCTTTTTTGTGTTCCAAAGTGTATTTTATAGACTTTCAAAATTTATTGGACTATATTGATCTTGCATTTTAAAATAGGCTTTAATCTTTTTGTAGTGCTTTTAGATAATGAATATATTCAATTCAGTTGTTCTCAACTATTCATATTATTCAATTTCATTTTATCAAATATTCCCAATTAATACAGCAAACAGCAATACTAAATTAAATAATAAATTAGGTACACAGTCATACGTGTGCTGGCGGAGAAAGAATATCATAACTCCATCTCAGTGGTGATTAACGAAAAAATACGCCGACAATATCACTGCGTGAGAAGGAAAACTGAAAGTAAAACCCTGTACCAACCAGTCTGGTCAGTTTGAAAACAGCCAATATTGGGAGAGGCCTTTGTCTAGCAGTAGACTGATTGTACACAGTACAAAAGCTTATTTAAATATGTGGGTAGTATCCCACAAATTTAATAAAGTATTTTGAAAATTTCATATCGAAGAAATCGAGACAAATGTTGCTAAGCGTATAAGTCGAAGACAGCTGGACTCATTCGAGTAATTTTTTTTATACATTCCTTGAACTCTAAGGAAGATTTTTATGGAGTAGCTGGAGTACGTACGTCATAAATATTTTAAAATAGTTTCATGCTTTATAAAGTAAAGGAAAGAAAATTGGCACATATTCTTAGCAAGTGAAATCCAAAATAAGAAATATAAAACAACTTAGTCACAAGCACGTTCAATAAAAGAAAACAAGGCTTCTTCGCAACTCCATAATTCGTTTTCTTATTCCTACAGCCGTAAGAAAATAAAACCACGGATCGTATACACATTTCCCAAAGTTATTTATGTATGTAAATGGCAATTTTGCGAGCTATTTGTCTCCCTTCTCTATATATCCGTGCCTCGATGGATCGCCTGTCGCAGTTTCCGCTTGCTGCCCAAACGGGAATTAAATTTTTGCTGGAAGGAGAAATATATTGAAATATATTAACAAGTTGTAGGTACGGGGATCTAGAAGGAGTCAAGGTCCATGTGCCATCACTGTGACACGAGCGAGGACTCGGGACTGCACACGCAGACCGGGTGACCGGCGTGGGAGATGCTGCGGCGGGTTCTAGTGGCGGCCTTAGGGGTGGGAGTTCTTTCGCTCGCCACCTTGCTCACGGTGATGGTACGATGCGCGAGCGCTTGGGCTGCCGCCGATACCTCCTGTGAGCAAGTAATGCTCGAGAAGGAGTCGGCGGAACGGGTTCGGAGAAGACTTCGAGCCCAAGCGGCCCGCGATGAGCGAAGTTGGCAGGGGGTCAGAGATCGCAGAATGACCTCCGTCCTCCATGAGTGCGGGCCTGGGGGTGACAGGTGGCCGCCTGTCCCCTAACAGAAGCAGGCCGCGGTGGCGGCGCTAAAATGCACATCCCCAATTTCGGGGGTCAGACTAGGATATCGTGGTCCCTAAACCGGATGGCGGTCTCGAAAGAGATGGCCGGGGTCTGCCGGGGTGCGAGCGATATGTTGACATAACCTCTCCAACCGAGTCTGACATTTTCACACGATTAAAAAATATCAGACATGAGACTTTCGTTTACTAATTAGGGGCTTAGTCATTAGACAGGCGACGGGAGTTATGTGATATAGAGTTGCATTCATTTTAAAAAGGAGAAAAAGATCTGCATGATGCAGATCATTTAGTAATAAGGAGTCCTTTTATGTCAACGCCATTACAAGATCAGTATTTATACTATAAACCCTACTATTTTATTATTATATAAGAATAGATATAAATTCTAAATTTTTCAATCAGCACTGTGTCTCTTTAAGGTGATCTTCAAAAGACCAGATATTTAACTGATTTATTCTAGATTTATAAGAAATTCTAGAACGCGATTTTATGGATTCGACGTTGCTCATAAACAAAACACGTTAATTTAGAGCGTCGACAAGCATCGACGTAGAGCGACATTAATTAACTATTGTGTTACTGCAGTAGCAGTTTTCAACAAGAAAAGGTAAAAATATTGAACTAATATATTTATAAATATATAAAAAATAAGTAGGTAGGTAGATTGAATTCAATCTAGTTATATTAAAATATAACAGTACTATACATTTATTTATTCAGACCATGGTCAATGATGTTAGTAAACATAAATAATAGAAACTAATGTTTACTAGAGTTCCAAATTCAAACTAGTACTAGTAATTATAATTAAAAGAACTAGTAATTGTAATTCCAAATTTAAACTAGGAAGACCATTGCGTCACAGGTTTATGTAGCCGTGTAGCCCCAGTCAATTTTTTATATCAATTTTGTGGCAGACAAGCACACGGCCCACTCACCCACGTAGCGCTCTCCCACAAATGAGCTTATTCTTTTAACGATTTGAATTGGTTTTTGTCAACTTTGATGACAGACAAGCATACGACCCACCTGATGTAAAGTGGCCTATGGACGTTTGCAACATCGGGGGCGTCACACTCGTGTTGCCGGCTCTGTAGACGGAATGGGGAGAGAGAGTAGGAGGGGAGAGAGAGTAGGAGGGGAGAGGGAGTAAGAGGAGAGAGGTGGAAGGGTTAAATTTTAAGAAAATTTCTGTGCTGTCAGTGTAGAAGGCAAAGCAGAGTTTCATACATATTCATATATTACAATTGACGGTGACAACCTAAACCGTCGGTCTTCCCACTGACAGTATAAAACCTCTCCAGTGAGCTCTGGCTACACTACTCACTCCCGGAAATACAACACAAGATTATTATTGTCCCATTTCGGAGATACCGTCATGTCCTGCCTCCGTAGGTAGATAATATATATTTTTTCTTCTTATAGTAAGATATTGCCACAGAGCAATAAGGCCGCCAATTGTATGTACCTCTTAACTGTTTTTTCAATATAATATGTTGATGTCTCCTTGGTGTACAATAAAGACATATATTATTATATAATTGTTATCTCTCTTTATTCGTTTATCAAACATCTTAGATATATTTTTAGATACATTTATAAAATACAATATTATATATTATATTATATAAAAATGTATATATTTATATATAAAAATATAAATAAGAGTAGCCCACCGGGCATCGGGTTAGGGCTCCAGACGGAAGAATTCCTCCCAAAACATGAAGTATTTAGGATTACTGTATTATTATAATTCCATTACCACTCTATTCCAATTTATTAATAACACATTCAGTATTAATATTTTTGTATAGTTTCTCTCTAAAATAACAACATGTTTTGACAGTTTTTGTTAAACCTCATAACACTGATTCTCATATAACAACATCTCACTACTTTTTACCACAATAATCATAACACCACACAGTATATCATAAAACCAGACAATTCACATTTTTCTCTTCCAAAAGCTAGTATTAGTCATCTTATAACAATGTAATATTATATTCATTCAAAATATTTTGCCTCTTCTAGTCGTACGTTATTCTATATAACCCTGCTGACGTGTTGTAACCAAGGAACTGATGCATGAATGTTTTGATACTAACAAACTCTTTGTGTAGTTTCGTAGATATTTTTACATGGATTTGTAGTTATAGGGGTCACACAGATCACAGATAATCATCACTACATAGTATAAAATAAAGTCGCGTTTTCTGTCCCTATTTTTCTTGTCCCTTTGTATGCTTAAATCTTTAGAACTACGCAACGGATTTTGATGCGGTTTGTTTCAATAGATAGAATGGTTAAAGAGGAAGGTTTATATGTATATAACATCATGCTACGACAAACAGGTGCAGAGCAGGAATGAAAAATGTTGCAAAAACGCGATGACGCAGACGAAGTCGCGCGGGTCAGCTAGTATTATATATAATAAACTCAAGGTTAAATATCAATATATCCTTGGGACTTGGTTGATACAGTTTTTATTGTTACTTGTATGAGAGGTCTGTGAACATAAATTGTGTTTATTCGTCTTCGGTTTCTAGAATTTCTTGGCTTTGATGTTTTAGAGTATTGTGATGAATACAATGCTTTGCTTTGAATAAATATGTAATTTTAGATCTTTAGTTATGTATAATAAATAAATTTGATCTTACTAGCTAATAATGTTGTATCTCGGTTACTAACAAAACATTTATCTAATATTTGACGTATACTATAAAGGACAACGCTGAACAAACTCTAGAAAACGTGAACCACCCTTTTTTTCTCATGCGCAAAATCTCCACGGAATTTGCTGGAGCCGCCGGTGAAAGTGGTCATGTCAGACTCGAACCGACTAAAACTCACTTTATCTTCAGATTTTCGGATGCCGGAGGTGAGGTAATATAAGACATATCTCTCGAACCCCGGCAGACCATGAGCATACGGCACTAGCTGTTCTTGATACACATTTGATCATAAAAGTGGTAACATACATACATAATGCTCACGGCCGTAATCCCCTGTCCGGTTTAGTACAAACTACACACATAACATATACATAAACTCACGCCTATATCCTCGAAGGGGTAGGCAGAGGTGCTAGCACCCTCATTTCGCCAGTTTATGTTTAGGTCCCAATGTAATAGGTGGCGAGCCTATTGCCATTAACCGGGCTCTTATGAACCTGCAATAAATACACACATAACTTCGAAAAGCATTGAAAAGTCATTGGTGTATGCCATGGTAAAACCTGGGATCGAACCCTAGACCTCGCCTCGGCAGTCCATTACACATACCACTAGGCTACCGCGGTCTTTACACGCACAGTACAAACTAATCACAATAATAAACGCTATGAACTTACGACTGCCAATAAATACAGTGTTTGCTGTGGTTGCGTCTTCATACCATAGTAGGTTGAGCCATGGACGGACAATAGAATATTCCTTACAGATTTCTGACTATTTTATCTAATCCTATAATAATGTATTACAACATTCTGGAATTCTGGCAACTATCCCAGCTCACGAATACGATTTGAGAGCTATTTTTCATACTCTTTTTATGTAGCCCAGAATTATTGCAATATGTTCCCATATTTTGAGAACTCATAACCACAATAAATATTAAAGTTAAGGTACCAATTTCATTTACAACAGAAAAGACACATACCACTAGGCTACCGCGGTCTTTACACGCACAGTACAAACTAATCACAATAATAAACGCTATGAACTTACGACTGCCAATAAATACAGTGTTTGCTGTGGTTGCGTCTTCATACCATAGTAGGTTGAGCCATGGACGGACAATAGAATATTCCTTACAGATTTCTGACTATTTTATCTAATCCTATAATAATGTATTACAACATTCTGGAATTCTGGCAACTATCCCAGCTCACGAATACGATTTGAGAGCTATTTTTCATACTCTTTTTATGTAGCCCAGAATTATTGCAATATGTTCCCATATTTTGAGAACTCATAACCACAATAAATATTAAAGTTAAGGTACCAATTTCATTTACAACAGAAAAGTCATCACAGAATGAAAATAGATTGAATTGAGTTCGAATTATGAATTGATTGAAATTAGGCATTTCATTAATAGCAAACATTCACATTCATCTGGTTTTAATGTAGGTACTCTTGTTATTATTTAAATTGAATCACGATATTATATGAATGAAAATACGAAATAATTTTGGTTCGTATTAATAATAGATGTAATTAATATCTGTATAAATATCAAAGTCTAGCCTAATCACATTACATTCAATATTGAATGTTGAAAATTTAGTTACGAGCTGGTTGTGATAATATATTGTATGTGATCGAGGTTATATCGAAACAGTATGTTGACCATACTTCAATAAAATTATGAGAATTCACCTTAAGATTGACACGCAACGTGCCAATCACTTTTAAACGCATTTAACTAACCACTCTTATTCACATTCAACTTATTTGCTACTTGTTTTTATGTTGTTTGAGTTATTTAACTAATAACTTTTGCTGAAGCAACTGCCACATAACCTCCCAACCTCGAGAGAAAATTAAACCCGTATCAGAATCCCATTCATTAATTAGCAAGTGTGTACCCGTTTACATTTTGAGACTCCATAGATCTTGATGGGACCCCAAAATACACAATAGTTAGCTACCCTAACATTACGAAAAATATAACACCGACGCGACTTTCAGCAGTGTTACAAAATATTTCTTCAATATAAAAGATATTAATATAGCAGCATTAGGAAATATTTTAAGTAAAAGGAATACGCCGGCTTACACGTTCAAATTACTTTTTGGTATTCGCATTCAGAAAGATACTTCTTTGAAGGTTGTTTGATTGACGTCCGAAAAGAAATTTCATACAGTTCCCTTTATTTGTGTTTTGAAGTAAATTGTTAGCCTTGAAGGGTAGACGGATATTAGATCAAAAGTAAACTCTAGATGCAAATTATTTTTGAAGATTACATTCAGTATGAGTAATGATCTTAATATTTTTTAAATTATACAATAATTATCATCTTCCTTCCTTTGTCCTGTTTATTTGGGGTCGCCGCAATATGTCATTCTCTTCCATACATTCCTACAGGTCCAAAGTTAAATTTTACAATAATATTAACGAGAATTAAAGCGATCATGGTGTAGGTGTATTATTATCAACCAGCTTGTGACCACAGCCGGTGTGACCTGATCGAAACGTCAGACAATACAAAGGTATGACCGCGATGATTCACGTTATCATGAAACGAGAAAGTATACATTTAGTACTTCTTGATAAAAAACAAACCATTACATGCTACTAATCATTACACGTGAACCAAATAACTTCTCCAAAAGTTAGCCCCATGAAAACTGATGCTTAACTGATGTATTTTACATTGCGACTGCTGTAATAAAAATAATAGGGATAAGGTAAGAATTCTAAAGATAGGTACTTCATACATGTATTCTTTTTAATATTTAAAAGATGTGATGGAAAAAAGAAACTTACAAACCACCCTGAAACTGAACTTCTTTTTTTTACAATCGTGTAAGGATGCAAATGTATGTATCGATATTTTGAAACAAAAAGAACAAGCTGAGACAAAAACAAAGACTTATAAAGATTTAACTTCTCACCGAAAGCATCAAACAAGTTTAAATAAGGTTAAAATCAAAAGTGACACATTCCCCACAGCAGGGACTTAAATTAATCCCTGCAGAATCTTTAACACTTCACCTTTGCCACACAAAATTATCACTTGCTTCAAAGTTTAGGGAAAATATATGAAGGAAACCTTTGTACATTCCAAAATATTGTTGAGGATGTATACATTCTGCTCGGTCAATTTTCCAATAAATTGACCGAATATCATTAGAATAAGTCCAGATTTAATATCTCCAGTTTCCAGGATACTTTTGTTTTTAAATTATTTATTACTCTGATTCTGGTCACACAAGTGAGCAAAAAGTTAAATTATTAAAATTGAATACTCGTAAATCCCAGATAAAGGAAAAAGTGTTTTGAAATACATATCGAAAGTAAATTAAAGAATTCATTTCTTCATCTGTCAAAATAAAAATATAGTAACTAACTGAAAAACCTAGAAGGCATTACGGATGCAAAGAACATGGAATAAAATTAATAAATTTTCAATTTAATTTTGTTGGTGAAATGTGGGTGTTTAATACAATGCCTACGCCTTCGGGGATTACAGGAGTGAGCATATGTACCACAGTTAGAACGCATTTATTATGTACATAATATTGATGCAGGCTCTGTAATTACAAATCTACCTGATTAATTTCTAGAGGGTTAGAATTCTCGTCCCTTGCTTTACTTTGCCATCGACAGAAAAAGAGTTGCAGATATATAACAACCAAACTAGTTTTTGTACTAACAGAAGCTGTACCAATTACTTAGCCTTCCTTTGATTCACTTTACATTTTGTTCTTTAAGTTGGTAGTTCTTGTTTCATGAAGAGAGAATGCTATAGTACTAACTTAATTATTCTTCATTGCTTTAATCTCATTTAACTGTTTCAATAAGTAGCGCAAATGACTGAGTTTAAATATTTATAGCAGGAGGCAAGAGGTTGGAAGTAAGATCCCCTCGTAATTCATTTGGTTACATTAAATATTTAACACATTATCCGATAGGTCGTCTTAAAAGCTTTTACTAATTATTAGTGCTTCAAGCTTCCAATCAGAAGCTACTAATTTACTACCAGCATAGCATACTGGCGAGATTGTTTAATTTCCAAAGCTTACAACAGCCTAGCGTTAGGTTGTTTGTTACTGTAGTTGTAAATAACGTCGTCAAAGATTGTTTCCACTGGGTGTTCCAATATCTTTCGTTTCAATGAAATCTTCTGTTTTATTTTTATGGAGCTCTTCTAATGGAAAAAACTCTTGTGGCAATATTAACTATATACTCCTATACAAATCTGCTCATTGTCTCTTGACACTTGACACTTTGTACGTGTATAAACTAAAAATAAATCTTAACATATAATGTTATACACAGACACAGCCTGAATTTTTTTTTGTGTCATATTCTAAGCTTGGTTGTAGTCTTCTCCTTATTTCCACCCTATCGATGAACTTTGTCTCCACCATCACAATATATTAAGGAAATTAGGAACAAAGGCAACAATGAAGATTTTATCCACAATAGATAACAGTGCAAAGGGAATATCCACAAACATTATGTTATCTTCCTCCAAGATCAATTCTTTATGACTGAGAACATGTCTATGTGGACTTATCTAATTTTGTTTTCGAAAACCTTTGTGCTCAAAACTGCTATTGTTTCTTCGCATTCTCGTTTCCAAATCTATTCACTACAAGAGAGGACTTGTGTACTAGGATCTTATGTCTCTATGAGAGATAGATGCGGTATGAATCATTCTGAAAATTAGTGAACGATTGTTTTATTTAATGTAATTAGTTGGGTCTATATAATGTGACTGTTATAGTGTGACAGCCTGCGTGGTGTGGTTTTAGTGCACGCGACTGCTACGCACGGGGCGCGGGTTCGATCCCCGCTCAGTGCAATAAGTTGTATGCCTGAATCTGGCTGTTTGCACTGGTCTGGTCGTGCCTCGGAGAGCACGTTAAGCCGTCGGTCCCGGTTGCCATACAAAACATCTATGGCAGTCGTTACGGGTAGTTGGAGCCCCCAAAAGTTCAACCAGTCTAACTTTGAACTTCGATATCGTCATTGGTCATTAGACCATTGGTTGTGGAGGTCAGATGGCAGTCGCTTCACGGAAAATATTGAAGTTCAGCCGCATCACAGTTAGACTGGAAAGCCGACCCCAACTGAGTTGGGAAAAGGTTCAAAGAATGATGATGAATGTGACTGTTAACTACGACTCTAAACTCGTGAAATTTCGATTCAGTTCCCTGCCAGTGTGAGAGGATATCTCAAAATGTGTCGATGCTTCATAAAATACTCAACAAGTAAACATACTCTAGGCAAATGTAGAATACATTTGAACAAGTAGCAAATATGCATGCATATGCATTTCACAACAGCTGACGGATTATCTGCAATCTATTTTGAGATACTGTTATGCATATTTGCGTGACAGCCAAGACGTTTCACTGCAATATCTGAAGCTCACTGTAATATCAAAATCATAAACAAAGCTGTCATCTTAAAATTCTCGAATAGACTTGTATTGTGAATGAATTTCTAATATTATACAGAATTTAAGGATAAACAATCCTTGAATTCTGTGTAATATTTGTTTACATAGTAGGTATTTTCTTTTATTAGATGCCGTACAAACCCGTATCGTTAAAGTTTGTCAATCTTTTCTGCTATAAATATCGGAATATTTATTTTACCAATTGTTTAGTTTTGTTTCTATTTTTTCGGTACTACTGCAAACTTTCAATTACCTACTATTACTTTAAATTTTGCTAGGTTATAGTTATTGAGTAGGTAAGTGATGCTACAGTGGGAACATAATTTATTTTTATACAAGAGTCAAATTTTGTGTCATCAGTAGTAATACCAATGTGTCTTATGCACTGGTGTTACAAAAGCTTTCTTGACCTTCACCCTCCCCCACCTTTACACCTCTTTAAGAAGGTTTCTATAGGGTTGGCAGCACGAGTGTGACGTCCCAGGTGTTGCTAACATCCTTAGACCAAGGTGGCCACATTTCGCCTAACCTAAATGTATCAAAAAACCCTTAAAAATTGTTAAAAGTTTTAATCAATGTTCATATTGACATTAATCAATAAGGAAATTGGTGTGGGATGTACATTTTACTTTATTAATCTCCAGAGTACAATTTTATGATCTTTCTTTATATTTTTATAGCTACCGTGATTGATAACTTGAAATGGATTCAATTGATACGATTGGCAATTATATGAAAAGGATTGTGGCTTTTATACGTATCTTTACAGGAACCCCAGTCTTCATGTAAAACCAGTGAGAACTTTGATATATAAAGCTGTAAGTTACATAAGTACATCAAGGATAATGATAAGGCTTTAGAGTAAGATAATCGTAATCGTTGATTTTCTCGAAAAAAGAAAACTAAATAAAAAAAGTACCTAGCAATAAGATTTCCTCAACAGTAATCAGAAAAAGGTCTAAGAACTGCTTACTCATAAGGTGGCCTTCACACCAGAGCAGAAATTGATATGACACTGTTATATATGCGGACAAGTGAAACGACAGGTTGTTGAATATGATTATTTAATCAAAGCGATGACTAGTGGGCGCAATCACTACAACTATAGCTAATTATACATAGGGTTTAACTAGGTACCACATATACAACACACAATTACCAAGAAAAACTGTGGTAGCCTAGTGGTATGGGTGATAGACTGTTGAAACGAGGTCTCGAGTTCGATACCAGGTTTTACCGTGGCACACACCGATTACTTTTCGATGATTTTCGAAGTTATGTGTGTATTTTTCGCAGGTTTATAAGTGCCCGGTTAATGGCAATAGGCTCGCCACCTATTAAACATAAACTGGCGAAATGTGGGTGCTAGCACCTCTGCCTACCCCTTCGGGAATATAGGCATGAGTTTATGTTATGTTATGTATTATCGAGAAAAATAGTTCTTAATAAAAGATATCAAGAAGTTGCGTAAATGTAGGTGATTTTGCTATTACGCTGTATTTGTCGCTTTCGTGTGTAGACCCTAAGTAAAGCATTTGTTTGTGCCTTTAGCAATATAAAGAGCCTCAAACGATGTTTGTTGAAAACAAAATAAAACTTAAAAACTATTTAGTTCAAAACGTGTCGCTGCCTAGAATTTCATGTTCAGTCCAAATGTTTATTGGACTATTTGTCCATGTTTCCAGTCTATGTGTCCGCGTTAAACTGCGTCCACTTAAATTGAATGGAGGACTTTTATGACACTTTTTGCAAGTGTGATATGCCTGCTTTTTGTACTATTCGTAGTACGATGAAGTTGAACACGAATTTTAATGGTGTCCGTTTGAAAGGTTAATGTTGGTGAGTAATTTTAGCATCAATAAACATTTTTGTCGTTGTATCGTGATATTATATAATACTGCATTTGGAAATAATTTTTTCATAGACCCGGAACTGGGATATTATGTTAATACTATTCACAGTATTTTATATAAGACAGACACATATTTAAAAATTAATTATTACGACGTATATTCAGCATATTGAAGTTTTTTTACACGCTGCTCTTATATGAGAAATTATCTTGTGGAACCTATTAAATTGACTAAATTGTATTCATTAACGTAAAACTAATATTATTATATACTCTACTTCATAATAATTACAAAAAGAGATAACTAAACTAAAGAAGCACTGAACCTTAACAAATATCGCATCTAATTTCAACAGATAATAAGTACACTTTTCCTAGTTTGTGATTCGATGACGTCAATAATGAAGAAAAAATGGCGTACGTCAGGAATATAAAAATGCTTGGTCTGCCCACCTGTTTTTATGACAAGTTATTTTAATGAAAAATAATGTGGCGAGAAGGAAAATAAGCGGACGTTCAAAACAAACGAAAACGGATCGATGTTTAAGGTATGGTGTTCACTTAGATTGCCTCAATAAGTATATGTGACGGCAAATTGCTTTGTTTTAAGAATACTGTATATGACCAGGGGCATTGTACCACGTCCATGGTGCACACGCTGTGTGAGTGAAGGGGGAGGGGGGCGAGGTAAAGTAAGAGATAGATAGTGTTTTTATTTTTTCTTCATAACACCTAAGTGACAGATAAGCGCGCGGTCCATATGAAGGAACTGTGCTGTCAGTGCAGAAGACAAAAAGGGTTTCTTGGTCTTCCTAATGACAACACAAATCTCCTCCAGTGAGCTCTGGTTACCCTACTCGCCGCTGGAAACACATCATACGTTTATTATAAGCCGCGATATTCTGGAGGGTGGACTTCTCCAGTCGGACCTAGATAGACCGTGGCGAATTGACCAAATCTGATGGTCAATACTCCCCTTGCCACGCCGCGCGCGCCCTCGGAACAATACGTCACTTGTGGTCGTCTGAATAGAATGCAATAAGCTTCTGATTCTGCACATTTATCTCTCTTATTGTAAACCATAACACCTGATAATTGCACTGGCAATCACAGACGCGTAGAATATAACCAAATAGCACGACTGTATTCTTGCAGTAACTTTGAGACGAACAGAGCCCTTACTATGAACTCTTAAAACAGGTCAATAATGGAACGACTGTCATATCATCAACTGCAACTGTAATGTTGTAATGCTATATATTTATATGGCTTGCAAAAGTTATTTATGCAGTTGGCAGTATGTCAGTTTTTGGTAGTCGGCCAGTTTCAATATTTCACGGGCAATTGTAACTGTAATCAAATATAACTAAATTAAAGATGCTATGGAGGTCTCAAACTCATTCTGTATCACAATATTCACCGACTTGCAAATAATGTCTCCAGTGTGCGCCAACCCTAATATGAATGATCGTTACTGCTTCGGTTATTGGATTATTTTTCACAGTGAGCTACGTGCGTTTATTTAATAAACTTATTTGTATCGTGCTAAATAATGATACGGCTATGTTTCTAATAATTATATTATATTAATAAGACACTAATGAGACTTGTGCTTAGTAGAATACATTATTACATGTAATTTTTTTTTCTTTATTGTACAGTGGGCTACAAAAGTACTTGGACAATTAAAAAAAAAGAAATTGTATGAAGTGATGCCACTATACAACTATAGAAGTCTTAAGAAGCTAGTGAATAATAGATCTACTTAGTAATCTAGGTATTTACGTTTAACCTATTAATTGCATGAGTTTATTTATTTTCTTATAAAGAGCTTGGATCTTTTTTATAATATTACTATCATCTCTTTTTATTGTATGTCCATACTATAACAGTCGTTCACTTCTCAATTTTCATTTACTGGTACCACTTTCAAACTTTTTCTAATATGCATACTCATTGCTTATTTTATCCATTCTCGTCACACCACACATCCAACGCTACATGAAGTTGTTTTTGTTCCGTCACTTTTAAGGTCAAACATGACGATCCATACAATACGGCAGGATTAATCATTGATTTATCAAATTATCACACATTGCAACCAAAATAATTAAATAATATCATATCATTTCCACCAGCCCTACAGGTAATATACCGTCAATGCTACTCATAAAAGATACACTATCTTTTATTAACCATTTTATTGAGAAACTAACGAATACTCGCCTATTACTTATGTTATTTCACCAATGACAAAACCTGCCCCTTCATAAAAGATCTCAGCTCATTGAACAAGCTGCGGTGATAAATTACCTATACTTTACACCTGGTGTATTATTCTACTTGACAATGAGTTTCAAACGCGGTCGTAACGTGAGAAAACAATTTCTTTTTTTTTTATAAACTCACGCCTTTATCCTCGAAGGCGTAGTCAGAGGTGCTAGCACCCACATTTCGCCAGTTTATGTTTAGCTCCCAATGTTATAGGTGGCGAGCCTGTTGCCATTAACTAGGCACTTATAAGCCTGCGATAAATACACACATAACTTCGAAAAGCATCGAAAAGTCATTGGTGTGTGCCATGGTAACCTGGGATCGAACCCGAGACATCGTCTCAGTAGTCCATTACCCATACCACTAGGCTACCGCGGCTTTTTTTCGTTTTTAGTTTTCTTATATAGGATACGTGACTTTGATTGACTTAACCTCGCCTAATGATAAGCTGAAGGTGACACTCTCGATGCTTTTCAAAGTTATGTGTGTATTTATTGCAGGTATAAGTGCCTGGTTAATGGCAATAGGCTCACCACCTATTACATTGGGACCTAAACATAAGTGGCGATATAATGGGTGCTAGCACCTCTGCCTACCCCGAGCGCGCCTACGGGGCTGTAGGCGTTAGTTTATGTTATAATATGTTATGTTAAACTTCACATATGAAGCCAATATATAGCCATAGCTATCATAGAAGATAAATCTGGTTGAAAACTAAATCAATTTGGAAGTGTCGTTAAATACGAACGCAGGTAGTTACGATTGGTCAAGCCTAATATAGGTTTCTGTAAGTTGGCGTTTACAGATAAGGATAGATAGGTAAGAGTGAGGGAGTGAGATAAAATTCTATTATTTGATAATTCTGTTCGATGGGAAATTGGTTGAAAGCATTGTTGAGAGTTTCAGGTATGCCTTTGACTGTTGAAGTAAGGCGAATGAAAAATTTGGTGTTAAATTTTGTAATATTGTTGATTGTTCAATTTATTATGATTAGACTGTGAGTTATAAGTGCATGAATTTTAGTGATTGCCTTGGTGACATATTGCTAGAAGATGCGACTACTGTGCGTTAGGTCTTCGGGGTCGATTTCTAAGTCAAGTGTTTAAGATAGGAAATTTCTTAGTAGTAGGAATACACAGCACTCAGTACCATGTGACGTCATAGTTCCTGATTTTATACTAGCTGTTACACTCGGCTCCGCCTGTATATAACTTCGATTCTGTTCCCGCAACCCAATGTAACCCAATGTAATATTTAAAAAAAAAATGTACTATACACGCAAATCTTTCTCTTGAATCACTCTAATTATAACGAAAAACTGCATTAAAATCAGTTGAGCAGTTTTAAGTTCAAACCAGATAGCGTAAATGATTACGTTTTATATGTACTATGTAAGGATAAGTTTTGATAGAACTTACCGCTTTAACGTTTAATAAAAAGAAATTAAATTTACTTGACAGTCAAGTACACAATTGTTTCACATAAAGAAATCATGGTAGAACGTTTTAAACGTCAAAGTACAAAGGAAAACGTCAAAGGCTTTCGTTGTAAACACATTAACACTTGTGCATTTAGAGGTACTCGCTACATTCAGATCAAACGCGGTACTGTTGAGAGCAGTAGATGTATAATCCCTGGGGCAATGTCGCCCCGCAATCTCGCACAGTTTAACATCACAATGGTGCTCTCGACTGTACAACGCTGTACAGTCACCGATAAAAGACATATTGTCTGCAGCTTTCCCGATAGCTCCTTCAGTGGGCTTCGATTGTATTCAATTGTTTTAGAATGGACTGTAGCTATATTTTTTTGTATTCTGCAAATGGAAACGAGAAATAAGGTGTTACTGTGAATTCAATAAGACTATTTGGAACGCGTTACGTTTGTGAATTGTTATGGGATTTAGTGGAATATTACTACTTTTACTTTTGTATTACAATTATACATTATATTGAGGTCTCAGACTAGGGAAGATTATGTCATGTTAAGCAGTCACCGTGTCCGTGGATCACTTTAAA
Source organism: Pelosia muscerda (assembly GCA_963691645.1). Classification (NCBI taxonomy): domain Eukaryota; kingdom Metazoa; phylum Arthropoda; class Insecta; order Lepidoptera; family Erebidae; genus Pelosia; species Pelosia muscerda. Next base: position 3,557,777 of record OY829104.1, read on the forward strand.
CATGTGAGGTCTGGAAAGAATCTGTAAATATTGGGGTACGGCCTTATATTACCCACACACACACACACACACACACACACATTGACGGGTAAAAGTTATAATACCCTGTCGGTTTTGACGTAGGATGTTAAAAAGTAATTATTTTGCAAAATAATAATTTTACTTCTTTATCAGTCTCCCACGCGATTTCACCAATCGACAAATCCTATAAGTAAATCACGAATAATTGATATGGCAGCCCATGTACTCAGGTACCTTTGGCGTTTATCCCTTCACAAATCATTTAGGTGATCTATTTAACATTATTGTCAGCGGCTCCATTCGCGTGTAGTTCTGATCCCGTTCCTATAAACCATGGAAACCTATTCCAGAAATAAACAGTAGCCTCAGCACGAAATACTATCGAATTCGTAATGTAAACGTATCGACAGAACGGAGCATTGCGATTGGTGGGCTACACACGCACACGGGTTCACAAGAGGCAGACTGCCAATCACAATGCTCCGTTCTCTCGAAACCTTCACATTACGAATTCGATAGGAGTTCATGCTAGTGCTACTAACAGTAGCCTGACTTTATTCCGTGACGGAGGTATGAAGCGATGGCATCTCTCATTTTAATTGAGCGTTCCCGACTAGGGAAGTAAGCCTAATGTTGAGTCCGGCGATGAGTATCGTAGCCAGAGCTTACTAGACAGTTTTTGTGCTATTAGTGGGAAGACCAATATGTCGCCTACACTGGCGGCATGTACGTACGTGCGAGGGGACGTAGGAAGTCTTCCCGAAGAGCGAACCCTATGCTCGGGCACTCTTCGCGAGTAGCAGCGCTGCCATTAAAAAAAATACTACACCACGATGGCAACTCAAAAATGCCATCGATTCGACAGAAGAAGAAGGCGGCACAGAAGCTTTCTCTACCTTCGTCCCCTCCTCCTACCTCATCAAAAAGACCATTTGAAGGTTTTTACAGGGTCAATAGCACGTGTGTCACGCTGCTTGTGTTGTTAACGTTCATAGGTCAAGGTAACCACTTTCCATCAAGTGGGCCGTGTGCTTGTCTTACGCATAGGTGGTATAAAAAAAGGCCAGGATCCTTTTTTTCTTTCTGTCATTGCAACTCAAAAGGCCTGTACCTGTCCTACAAGTATTAAAATACTAATATTTTCATTCACCATGTGAATGTATCGAATGTGTACAATGGGTTATAGTCACTCTATATAATTTAATAGCTCCTACCAATGTTTCAGTTCAGAACATCAATTTTTATTCTCGCGTTTGACCACTATCTCACCTTGTGGTAAGTGATGATGTGGTCAACGGCGGAGCATCCGTGTAACCTATTCACTCCAGTCTTGAAGATTTCTAAGTTATATCTATCCGGAAACACAAATTCGTGAAGGACGTTTCACTCTTTGACTATTAGGACTTTATATTAGGTAATTTAAATATCATCATCATTCTCTCTCTATTCCCAACTCCGTTAGGGTCGGCTTTCTAGTCTAACTAAGATGCGATTGAACTTCGATATTTTCTATGAAGCGACTGCCATCGGACCTCCACAACCGAATTGGGAATATCGAGGTTCTGTAGTTAGGCAAGTCGGCCTTTTGAGGGCTCCTCATTGCCATAGATTTTCGTAGGGCAACCAGGACCGTCGGCGACGGCTTAACGTGTTCTCCGAGGCATGGCAGACCAGTGCAAATAGCCATATTCATACATACAAATATTTGCACTGAGCGTGGATTGAACCCGCGTCTCCTACCTAGCAGTCGCGTTAATCGATAAAAACCACCAAAGAATAATGAAAACTCTTTATCAAATAAAAAAAGAGAACCAGAAATGAAAAGAGATTTGAAAGTCAAATTCAACTCACCGGAACTCACGGTACAAGTTTCTGTCTTCTAAATTAAAGAGTAAAATGCTTCCATTACAATGGTAGGGGCTTTAAAATGTTCTGTGAATGTGTAAATTTCACTCCAACCCAATACCCCTAGTTCGATGTATCGTCGATATTAACAATTTACATTCAGTATCAATTTGTGAATGACGTACGAGTATCATTTGCCATTTTATTCGAAAATTTCCGAGGTCTCTTTAATGTTTCGAAAGAGCTTTTTTCGATTTTACTGTATTACTGCAGTATTGGTAACGATCATTTTTAAACTTTCGCGTTTCATGATATATCGTTAGCGAAACCCGGTATTAAGGCCATTATTGTGGTAAGTACGATAATTTGCTTGTAAAGGAACATCGTATAAGTTATAATACCATCGTAATTTCAATAAGTTTTGAAAGCTTGTATAATGTTGTCGCACATCTGGCGTACATTTGAAAGGGTCCTTTACCCATTCAAATATTATCGCCCATTTAAGTATTGTGTTCCCAAAAGATAATAAAGAGATATTTTAACTTGTTAATGGTTGTTGCACACGTGTTTAGGACCTTTCGACTGATTCCAGGAAAAGATAAAGAAAGCATATTTTTTTCTGCCACTTGTAAATTTCGACCCGACGACGTTAAGTTACAAAAAATAAAATACCTAAGAATTATTGAAGGATCCATACTATTATAATGAGAAATTAACCATAATTGATGTTAATTATTATCGTAACGACAGATAATGGATTTAATAGACTATTTTGATTAACTGATCAATTAATTAATGCTTAACTAGCATTAATATAATATATATTCAAGAGATTAGTTTGAATATGTTGAGTTCCCTTGGGATTATCTAAAAAAAAGCCATTGGCATAATAAAATGATGCATCATTAATTACCATCTTTAAGAGCGCTCTGCATGATATCTTCGCATGATAATTGATAATTTGTCTGATTGAAAAATGTATGTATATAAATGGGTTTATTGTTATTGCATGAAATAATTAATGTGATGTGCATGGTTGAGAATAAAATATTAGTTAAGGGAACAGAACCCACAAGGGTTTGTGTTCACACACAATGAACCCAAAATTGGCTTACACCCCCGCAACTCAGATCTCTTTGAGCGATCGATTCCAACGATGGGGATAGTTGCTATGCGAGCGTAGCGTGAGCAACACGTATTCGGGAACGACACGTATTTCGGGACGGGTCGTGAATTATTCGTGTGGTGATAAAATTATTTTAGTGTGTGATAAGTTCGAGATATTTGGTGATGTATTCCTTTTATTTTAACATAGAATATCATTGTTAATTCTTATACACAATTCACAATACACACAATTTGTGGCCAGATAATTTATGAATGATCGCGTCATTCATCAATCAATCAATCAGTGGGTTTTGGAAGACTGATTAATCTTCACACTAGTAAAATCTAGACTAGAGTTAATCCAGGAGCTTGGATGTGTCTGAACCTATTATTTTTGACAATTTACTAATGTGTCAGTGTGGATGGTAAAACTCCACACCGTGTTTTGTGTTAATATCGCAGTATCGCAGAACACAATTTGTGGCCAGATAATTTATGAATGATCGCGTCATTCATCAATCAATCAATCAAGGTATTTGAATCTTTACATCGCAATCGTGGTGCGAAATAATATTCAAAGAGTTACACTATAACTCCAGATTTGGCCTAATTTATATTCATTGGACCTATGCGCCATAATATCGAATTATTGATATTTTTGTATTATTGAAGTAATGAATATTATGAACTTGGTTTCATTAATTACACCACACTGAGACCACTAAACCATAAGTTTTACAATCTCCTGTTTCATTTTGATTCAGTTTGAGTAATCTTGATGCATGGTTGATAACCAGTACTCAAGAGCAGTTATAACGTGTAACGAGTGTTGATCATTTTTGGAAGTCGCAATATAACATTAACAGGTGTTATTTAACAACCATTTTGTATTGGAAAATATACTGTATGTTATCACAATAGCACTGGGATTGTGATTGATAAAGAGGCTGTCCGTGGAACAAGTCCTTACATCATTTATTTAAATTTAATAATCATAGTTACTTCCAAAGTATAATCTCTGCTCGTGAGGCGATTAAGGGGTTTCTACATCTTGCATCGACAATTCAATCGATTCACGTTGGAGTGTAGTGGAGGAATTATAACTGTAATAAATTCAATTCATCATCATCATCAGCCTGCTACAGGCTTGACAATTGATCTTCCCTTTGGGAAATTGATCATACACCTATAAACTCGGGCTGCGTGTCGCGAGATGGTATTGCAATATAAATGAAGGTCCGGACCGCATAACATCATATGTACAATAAAAAAGGCCAATTACATATCAATACCAGCTGAAGTACACCCTTTGAGGTCGTAAATAATCTCCATTTCAAACTAATCATAACTAAACACCGGTACTGGTTGAATACATAACATCATCTCATTTGTAACGAATCCATTATTTGTCGAATATCGAAATAAGAAAGACATAGTTTAGATTTTGAAGTTAGGTAAACTAGACGATCATAGCTATATGTATTGGGACCCCTAATTCCCGTTACAGTTTTGGTGCCGCGTGACCAGAATTTCGTTTAATGTATTATACTTCCTAATACAACGAAAAGATCCTTAAAAGTTACAATATTAAAGATTGTATTTGATAAAAATAAAATAAAAACACAAAATCATTAAGAAATAAACACAACGTAGGCAGTTATCATTAAAACACATAGGTATTAACCATTTATTTCATTTTGACTTCACCTCACTTGATGGTAAGCCGTCAAAATCGCAGGAAACTTAATTTTAGACATAAGGATATTTTCACACATGTGCTCAATAAGACAACGACAAAAAAGGGTCTTCTTTTGAATTTTAGACGACAAAAAAACAAAGGGTCATCTTTTGAATTTTAGACAACAAAAAACAAAGGGTCTTCTTTTGAATCTTAGACAAAAAAGAAGGGTCATCTTTTGAATTTCAGAAAAAAATAAACATTAGAATCTACAACTTTCAAGTTATAAAAAAAGGGCTTAGACCAAAAGAAAAAAATAACACCATTTCAGATGATTTAATATATCGGTGACCCAAAACACTTAACAAATTCGAGTTTTGTTGTTAACACTTAAAGATAACCATAACGTTAAGACGATTGGGTAATAGGCACTTACTTTCGTGAATATATTTTGACAAATAGGTTACGATAAGTTAACACACAATCTTAAGTATTACTGAGGGTTATTATTTGTTAAAGGTTAGTTTACGATTTCAATATGTCGGGCCAGAGAAAAAACCTACGTCGCACTAATAAATCTGTTGATAACGAGAGCAGATTAGATACTGAAAACCGAACACAACAATTGCTTTCAGAGATCTTAAATCGATTAACTAAGTTGGAGAATGAAAGACATTCTGAACAGGGCTCAGTTTCATCTACTATACAGAATATGAGCAACTTGCACACTCCAGTAACAAATATGAACAACGAGGTTCTCCGTCAAAGTGTAGTCGTACAATTTAAGCAAAATTTACCTACCTTCGATGGAAATAAGGCATACAATCCAATGGCTTTTCTAAGAGATTTAAAAAGTTATATGATTGGACAGAATATAAATGATGAACGAATGTTATTGTTCGCCATTGAATCTCTTACAGGGGATGCGAAAATACGTATGAATATTTATAGAGATTTTTGGAAAAGTTTTAGTGATTTCGAAAGGGATTTTCAAAATGTATTTTGGAGCACGTCAGAGCAAGAAGTAGTTAAATCTAAATTCATGGCAGCTAAATATAGTAAACAGGTCGGTTCTATGGAAAAATATTTTGCGGAACAGTTAAACATTGTTTATGGACTATCATTACCCATTTCAGATGCCGAGAAAGTTAACACTATTTTTAGGCAATTACCAGATTACATACAGATGGCGTATTTTAGTAGACAGGAACAAATGACTATTAAGGAAGCGGTAGAGTTCTTAAGACATTTAGAACGAAATATAAATAGAGAAAAGCCTGATAGTTTGCAACCACAGAATACCGCTAATATATATGAAAGACCACGGGGTCTACGTACTAACACAAAATATAGCTCAGTACGCGTTAATACTATAAGATATAATCCGACTAATTATAACCGCGGTCGTTCTTATAGAGGTTATGACAGACGTGGTAGAGGGGCATTTAGGGGACGACTATCTCATAATGTTCGAGGAGGCGTGAAGCCTATAGAATTTAGACCACCGACTGAGATACAAAACAAACAAAGTCCGGACACCATTGCTGACAATAACTCAAAAAACTAGTAAGCGTGGGGCGTTCTGACCCCACACACACCCGTTTACCATTTGCAATAAGATATTTAATGAAACATGGTTTTGAACTTGATAAAATTAAAAATAATAAAATAATGTATAGACTATTTCACATAGAATCGTTAGTGGCAGTAGAAATGTTAGTCCAATTATTATCGTCTAAGATAGAAAACTCTAAAGAAATATGTCTTATTGGAAAAGACGATGCGACAGAAACCACGCGGCATGATAAAGCTATCAATACACTATTTAGAGACACTGAATTATTAGACTGTGAAAACGATTCGAGTAGATATTTGACATTGCCAGAGATAAATGTTAGTATAGGAGGCGTAAATTTGACAGGTTTATTAGATACAGGTAGTGAAGTAACGTGTATAAGGCAGGAAATTTATAACAAAGTATTGGAGGATTTAGGTCCATTAGCGGAAATACCTATTCCAGAGCTACGTATTGCTGGAGCATTTGGTTCGAGTAAAGAAAAGATAACAAAGGTTGTTGCAATCCCAATAAAAGTAGGAAATATTGTAATAGATACACCCACATTAATACTAACTAAATTGCCGAAAGCATTAATTCTAGGTTACGATTTCATACAATTAGCAAGGGGTAGTTTAATATGTGACAATGGCATGAGATTTATAATCAAAACTAATAACGCTTTTTGCGAAATAGATTTGGAACAAAACATGCAAAATAAACTGCAATGTTATTCGATAACGACTATTAGTCCAACGAGCATGGTTGATAAACTAACTCAATATGTGAACCAGCTCCATTTACCAGTAGAACATCAAACAGAATTATTAAGCGTTCTAAGAAAACACGAGTCGTTATTCTCAGATAGAGTAGGCCGAACAAATAAATACGTACACACAATTAAAATGAAAGACCAGACGCCGTTTGTCATAAGACCATATCCGATACCACACGTGTACCGAGAAAAGGTTAGAGACCGACTTAATCAAATGGAGCAAGCAGGGTTGATAGTAAGAAAGGCCACAGACTATTGTAGTCCCTTAACATGTACTTTGAAAAAAAAATGGTGATATTCGTATACTATTAGATGCGCGCGAATTAAACAAGCGAATGATTGGTGAAACGGACACACCACCGTTAATGAGTGATATATTACAATCAGGTCGCATAACAAAGTATATCGCGTTAATAGACATAAAAGACGCATATTTTACCATTCCATTATCACCGGAATCTGTTAGGTATACTGGATTTGTATTTGAAGGAAAATCGTATTGCTATCAAGTTTTATGTCAAGGACTAAAAAGTTCACCGTCATCATTTTCTAGAGCAATGGATCATATTTTAGGTCATGAAATTAGGTCGTATACACTTAATTACCTTGACGATTTATGTATATTATCAAGTGGAACATTTAAGGAACACCTACAGCAAGTAGATACGGTGCTTAGCAAGTTAGAAGAGGCAGGTTTTACATGTTCATTAGAAAAATGTAATTTTGCAGCCAAACAAGTTAAATTATTGGGTCATATTCTCAGTACTGACGGAGTAGCATTAGATCCTCAAAAAGTAGATGCTGTTTTAAATTATCCACAACCAAAAACAATAAAACAATTACGTTCATTTTTGGGATTCGTAAATTATTTTAGAAGATTTATCAAAGATTTTGGTATATTAACTAACCCATTGTATAAATTACTACAAAATAAAACAAAGTTTATTTGGGATGCAAATACACAAGAAGCGTTTGATAAATTAAAATCAGTGTTTACACACAGTGTGATGTTATCACAACCAAGATTTAATGATACATACTATGTACAAACTGACGCTAGTTCAGTAGGCATTGGAGGCTATGTTTTTCAGCTAGATAATGACGGATCAGAAAGGATAATAGGGTTTTGTTCATATGCTTTCAAAGGGGCACAGACAAGATGGTCTGTTACAGAACAAGAATTCTTTGCTGTGATTTACTGTTTAAAGAAGTTTGAGACGTATTTAAGAGGCGCGAAGATCGTTATTCGCACGGATCATAAAAGTTTAATTTTTGTGAAATCGTGGTCGTTAATGGGAGCGCGTGTTACACGTTGGGTTATGTATTTAGAAGAATTTGATTATGAGATACAGCATATTAACGGTTGTAAAAACTTAGTTGCCGACACTTTAAGCCGTAATATTTTAAATACAGAGACAGGCAGAGACAATAAAACAATACAACAACATATATATTGGTTTCGATCATCAAATCATGGAACTGTAGTAACAGGATTAAGGCAAATAACTAAATTACAAAACGAGGATTCGAAATTAAAGCAAATAATAGAATCTATAAGACAGGGTGAACAAGAATCCAGGACGAGGGGATTCAAACACTATAAATTAATAGGGGAAACATTATATTTTATGATACCCAAATACGAATTGACATTGTTAGTCATACCAACATCATTACAAAAATCTTTAATTATGCAAATTCATGAGGAAATCGGACATTTTGGTAGATATAAAATCATTTCTTTCTTGAAAAAACGTTACTATTTTACTAATATGAGCAGAATAATACGAGAAACAATTAAAACTTGCGACATATGTCAAAAGGTCAAGCCGAACATATGTAACACTGTAGGACCATGTGAACCAGTCTTAGCTAAACAGTTAGGAGATAAAGTCTTTGCGGACTTCTATGGACCGTTACCAGCAGGTAAATTTGGTTATAAATACATTTATGTTATGCAGGATGTTTATAGTAAATTTATAAGGTTATACCCTATGCGAAATGCTACAGGACGTGCTACATTAGCATGTACAAAACGATTTCATAACGAAATACCGATCAAAATAATAATAACAGATCGAGAACCACAATTCATTTCAAAGGTATTTGAAGAAGGCGTAAGAAATTTAGGAATAATTCTTACACACACATCGGTGTACTGTCCAACTTCTAATAGTGTAGAAAGGGTGAATCGCGAGTTAGGTAGATTAATTAGGACTTATTGTGCAGACTCAAACAGAAGTTGGGTAGATTTTGTGTTTAATATAGAAGATAGTTATAACAATATAACTCATTTTAGCACAGGATTTGCTCCAAATGCGTTGGCGTTTGGTGAGCAGAAATTACTTACAACAGATTGCGAATTAGGGCAACAGTGGCTGAATAATCATTTGAGGAATGAATCACAAAATATACGGGCAACTGCTATTAAAAATACAGAAAACACTAGTCAGAATAGGAAAAGAAAATTTGACAACAGTCGTAAACTAGATGTATATCAAATAGGCGACTATGTAAAGTTAAAAACGTTCATTCAATCAAGTAAAGAACATAAAATTTCTAAAAAGCTATCATTGTTATATCAAGGGCCTTTTATAGTAGCAGCCATTCCACATGTGAATTGTTATACTCTCGTAGATCCCAAAACCAATCAAATAAAGGGTAACTATAACACAATTAATTTAGCGAGGTATTATATAAAGCGATAAGAGAGGAGCAATAAGAATTAATCCTATAGTCAGATCTTCGAAAGAAGACTGTTTCTGAGCGAATCAGTTTATTTCAAAGTCTGAGGAGGCGAACTGTAAAGGAACATCGTATAAGTTATAATACCATCGTAATTTCAATAAGTTTTGAAAGCTTGTATAATGTTGTCGCACATCTGGCGTACATTTGAAAGGGTCCTTTACCCATTCAAATATTATCGCCCATTTAAGTATTGTGTTCCCAAAAGATAATAAAGAGATATTTTAACTTGTTAATGGTTGTTGCACACGTGTTTAGGACCTTTCGACTGATTCCAGGAAAAGATAAAGAAAGCATATTTTTTTCTGCCACTTGTAAATTTCGACCCGACGACGTTAAGTTACAAAAAATAAAATACCTAAGAATTATTGAAGGATCCATACTATTATAATGAGAAATTAACCATAATTGATGTTAATTATTATCGTAACGACAGATAATGGATTTAATAGACTATTTTGATTAACTGATCAATTAATTAATGCTTAACTAGCATTAATATAATATATATTCAAGAGATTAGTTTGAATATGTTGAGTTCCCTTGGGATTATCTAAAAAAAAGCCATTGGCATAATAAAATGATGCATCATTAATTACCATCTTTAAGAGCGCTCTGCATGATATCTTCGCATGATAATTGATAATTTGTCTGATTGAAAAATGTATGTATATAAATGGGTTTATTGTTATTGCATGAAATAATTAATGTGATGTGCATGGTTGAGAATAAAATATTAGTTAAGGGAACAGAACCCACAAGGGTTTGTGTTCACACACAATGAACCCAAAATTGGCTTACACCCCCGCAACTCAGATCTCTTTGAGCGATCGATTCCAACGATGGGGATAGTTGCTATGCGAGCGTAGCGTGAGCAACACGTATTCGGGAACGACACGTATTTCGGGACGGGTCGTGAATTATTCGTGTGGTGATAAAATTATTTTAGTGTGTGATAAGTTCGAGATATTTGGTGATGTATTCCTTTTATTTTAACATAGAATATCATTGTTAATTCTTATACACAATTCACAATACACACAATTTGTGGCCAGATAATTTATGAATGATCGCGTCATTCATCAATCAATCAATCAGTGGGTTTTGGAAGACTGATTAATCTTCACACTAGTAAAATCTAGACTAGAGTTAATCCAGGAGCTTGGATGTGTCTGAACCTATTATTTTTGACAATTTACTAATGTGTCAGTGTGGATGGTAAAACTCCACACCGTGTTTTGTGTTAATATCGCAGTATCGCAGAACACAATTTGTGGCCAGATAATTTATGAATGATCGCGTCATTCATCAATCAATCAATCAAGGTATTTGAATCTTTACATCGCAATCGTGGTGCGAAATAATATTCAAAGAGTTACACTATAACTCCAGATTTGGCCTAATTTATATTCATTGGACCTATGCGCCATAATATCGAATTATTGATATTTTTGTATTATTGAAGTAATGAATATTATGAACTTGGTTTCATTAATTACACCACACTGAGACCACTAAACCATAAGTTTTACAATCTCCTGTTTCATTTTGATTCAGTTTGAGTAATCTTGATGCATGGTTGATAACCAGTACTCAAGAGCAGTTATAACGTGTAACGAGTGTTGATCATTTTTGGAAGTCGCAATATAACATTAACAGGTGTTATTTAACAACCATTTTGTATTGGAAAATATACTGTATGTTATCACAATAGCACTGGGATTGTGATTGATAAAGAGGCTGTCCGTGGAACAAGTCCTTACATCATTTATTTAAATTTAATAATCATAGTTACTTCCAAAGTATAATCTCTGCTCGTGAGGCGATTAAGGGGTTTCTACATCTTGCATCGACAATTCAATCGATTCACGTTGGAGTGTAGTGGAGGAATTATAACTGTAATAAATTCAATTCATCATCATCATCAGCCTGCTACAGGCTTGACAATTGATCTTCCCTTTGGGAAATTGATCATACACCTATAAACTCGGGCTGCGTGTCGCGAGATGGTATTGCAATATAAATGAAGGTCCGGACCGCATAACATCATATGTACAATAAAAAAGGCCAATTACATATCAATACCAGCTGAAGTACACCCTTTGAGGTCGTAAATAATCTCCATTTCAAACTAATCATAACTAAACACCGGTACTGGTTGAATACATAACATCATCTCATTTGTAACGAATCCATTATTTGTCGAATATCGAAATAAGAAAGACATAGTTTAGATTTTGAAGTTAGGTAAACTAGACGATCATAGCTATATGTATTGGGACCCCTAATTCCCGTTACATGCTTACCTTTTGATTTGCTTGACGTTTCGGCCAGGTTGCACTAGTCGTGGTCTGACTGTATTGTGCGCAAACTTTACATTATTATGATCGTGTTTATACCCAGGTTTTGCTAACCATAATTATTATATTATATTACAATATATATCAGATTTAAGCAAGGAACATAAAATACGTATTTTTTTTGTATAGACATAGTGCATAGTTATGTACCTACAATACATATCTTCTTATCTTTTGTTTTGGGGTGCATGCTCTGAAACTATCGCGGATATTTTGACTATGTTAAGTCTTTTGTGTTGACACCAACCAGGCCCCTACGTTTGAGGAGGGTTAGCTTTCCCAATGGATTTTCTGTTGATTGTAGGTATATATAATTTTCTGGTTTGGGGTTCTGGTTTCTGAGAAGATTCATTAGTTTTCTTCCTAGGGCGTCACACTCGCATAGTGGGTGTTTTATCGTTATACCTAATAGTATGATTTATCTTGAGTCAAAATTACGTCAATTTGTTGAAACACCATACCGAAATGAAAATACAATAAAATACAAAACAAAGAGGATTGCAAGGTCAGGTGACATTCGCTCTCGGAAATGCCAACATATCAATCATGAACAATAAACAGACCTTGTGCCACCGTGATGAAGATGGTGAGTGCAATTCATTACAAGTACATAAAAAACGTATATCAACATAATGTTACAGCACTCTGTCTAAGATGCTTCCTGTCGTTATGTTCGATGGCTTTCTTGTCTCATAATTTTCTGCCAAGTAATGATGCTTAGTATGAATGAAAGCTACCAACCATTTTCATACATCATACCTATAACTCAAGCTAGTTAAGCTATACTTACTATGAGTACAGAAAAACTAATAGTCTATGGGGGTAATAGATTTATTTGTTGCAATTATAAAGAAATGATGTATTTTGTTGATGTCTAAGGTAAGCTTTGGACCCTCTACACTTATTGCAAAAAAAATTGAAGAAATAATACGGCAGATTATGGAATTAAAAGTAACAATTTCTTTTCTCAAGCTGTGTCGTACAAGCTGACTAAGAGATAGGGCTATTTAACATAAGACTGATATAATATACAGCCCAGACTCGGCCCCATATACGTGATTTGAACTAACAATAATGCCTGGAATACGGTAATAGGATCACCTCTTGTTACGTTTGACCAAATACAATGATTGGTAAAATGTTGGTATTGTATGGAGTGCTGAGACGAGGTCTCGGGTTCGATCCCAGGTTTTACCATGGCACACACCAATGACTTTTCGATGTATTTCGAAGTTATGTGTGTATTTATCGCAGGTTTATAAGTGCCCGGTTAAATGGCAATAGGCTCGACACCTATTACATTGGGATCTAAACATAAACTGGCGAAATGAAGGCGCTAGCACATCTACCTATCCCTATGGGGATATAGGTGTGAGTTTATGTTATGTTATGTAATTCACCTCTGAGTACCCTAGCTACCCTGAAGCTATAAATATATAGACAAATCCACCAGATCCCCATACATTATTTAAAAACTAATATATCGGGTTAAACATAGGATATAGGGGTTCGAAGTAAATCACGGGTAAAGCTAGTCATATATATAACTTTGAGTAAGGACATAGTAAAACCTAATCTTTAGCTAAAGTAGGGAAGAGCGAAGTTCCAGTCAAGATTGGCTTATGAAATATCTGGAATAGTAACGTGGGCGTTGTGCCAAGTGAGTGATTTTATCCCCATAGGTATAAATGTATTAAGTTGGTATATGCGCACATCCAACACCAACATTAGACAATATCATTGAGACTGAGCTTTCTTTATTACTCTCACGCCTATATCCCCGAAGGGGTAGGCAGAGGTGCTAGCACCCACATTTCACCAGTTTATGTTTAGGTCCCAATGTAATAGGTGGCGAGCCTATTGCCATTAACCGGACACTTATAAACCTGCGATAATTACACACATAACTTCGAGAAGCATCGAAAAGTAATTGGCGTGTGCCATGGTAAAACCTGAGATCGAACCTGAGACCTCGTCTCAGCAGTCCATTACCCACACCACTAGGCGAGCTTTCTTCATGCGCAATATCTACACGGGTACCATCATTACGGGAGTCGGTCGTCGGGAGTAAAGATTTTTTAATTTATTTTTATTGATGGTTTTCTTCGACCCCACTTTTTTAGCTTTAACTGAAGAACAATTAAACCGAGAAGGGTTGAACCCTTGTCGTTTTAATTTGAAGAATTCGAACTTGGCTGTTGACTTTGCAAACACAGCTACACTCCAAATAGTTTTTCACTGGCGAGCCTATTCACTGTTTCAATTGTGAACAAAAAACTTCGGTTCCCATTTATGAGAAATTTTTAACTTTCAATTTAATTCTGTGTAAAATATTTTTTTTACTAATATTGAATATATTTGATTTTCTTTAATTTACATGTCTCATTTATTTTTATTTTATCAGATATTTAAATGTTACTTTAGAACTTTGTAAATTGGGGTGATGTGATCGCAAAGTGACCAAGCCCTTCATAAAAAAAACTTTTTAAGTTCGTAAAAGTAAATGTCACTTATTATTTGAATTTATTACGTCATAGGCATTGCAATAGGCCTATGAACTAATAAATTCAAGAAGACATGACGATTTTCATACACCCCTGTACGTGAAAAATATTTTACAAAGGGGACATCCTACGATAACTCCTTTTTGCCGAAGCGTTGGCAAAATCCTTTGAAACGTCTATTCCGTTTGGCACAGACAGCCCGCTATCGAATTTGTGACGTGTTCACTACTACCTTGTATTCAATACAAAGCGCTTTTCTCTATAGGACAGAGTACATATTAGTGCTATGTATCTATATAGCGGCCCATTGTATAGAAAATATAGATGTTTCTTTCTTCCAACAGTTCCGGGTCCTTAAAAAGTATGTGATGAGGCTTTCTAGCTGAGGGCCTCGATTTTAACACTGCTCATGTTGACTCTTTTTCCGAAGACTAGGCTAGATGAGGTCACGTTGACATGTCCGATATAATAAAAGAAATTTGTAGATCGCCATAAGAAATTTATGTTAACTCACGGTACTGTCTGTTTAGTTTAGTTTTTCGTTTCCTGCAGGCACTTCCTCCCAGAATGTGGGATATCCTGTGTTTATCCAAGAAAAGTTTATCTTCAAATTATTATGTCTGCCTTGCAAAAAAATTATGACTTTTTTATCATGTCCTTATTAATAAATCTCTATTATTTTGTACATTACATGAACTCACAGTATACGTACTCACCAAATTAGACTTAAAAAAATAGAATTCGTCCAAAATTATTAAACGTCTGTAAAAACTTGTGACAGACGAAAAAGACGAAGATGCAGACAGATTAAAAGGATTCCGATGTTTGGTTGAAAGTAAAAAAAAATCTGAAAGGCTTTCTGAAAGATTTTCTCTTTTTTAATTTTTCAAAGTAGAATTTTATGAAATGTATTTCCATTTCATAATAAAATAAACCCTGCCATTGGAACATGTTTCCTCATAGCAGGATATTCACGACGAAAATTTGTTTATTTAAATTTCAGGGAAAAGGTTTCATAATTATATTTGTACAAAATATATAAATTACACGATCCTCCGTTTTGCGCGAGTCTACTCTATGATGTGTATCAAAAACATTTAATGTCAGGAAATGATTTAATCAAGGGGGTCACAATGTGAATTAACTTCTTCATCCCACCCGATCCATTACGCTTAGGCTTTTAGAGGAAGGCCTCGAGAACAAAATGTCAACATTCAATACGTGATTTGAACCAGTTGCCAGTTCCAGAGGGTCAATACTCTAACCAACTGAGCTATTTGGACACATCTTGAATATTGTGAATTATTGTTTGATACATTATTTTGTCTTGGGTCCGTGAGGTGACGAGAAAGAATACAAAGATATCACTGCGAGAGAAGGGAAACACAAAATAAACCCTATACCAATCCGTCTGGCCAGCGTGGCTACAGTAAGTCAAAGCCCGACTTTGGAAGAGGCCTATGTCCAGTCACTATTGACTCTGACCGCAGTTCACCAACTGTGTGTGTGTTCGTCTTTAGGCCACGTTGAGGCCATCCACCAATACTTTTACGAGGTATAACTAACCCTAAGTAAGTACAGAAAAGATGGAATGGTCCTAGAGTCCACCAGAAACCACTTTAGGAAACAACTGCTCACAAATGATCTTAAAATCGATCTAAAACGATTGAAAGCTATTAATGCACTCTGGAATCCACTTACAAATATATTTATAAATTGAATATTGACATAATATCTGAATAAAGGAGCTCATTATTATCCAAGGTATCTTTTTCTGACAAGGAAGGTAACATTTTTGTATTGTGCTGTCAATCAAAAAGCTTTTAACAAAATCTCTCATTCAACAAACAATGACAAAACGAGGCATTTCGATTTTTCGGGGCATTTGAAAGTTTTTATTAGATATTTTTCAGTTATTGAAACAATGATTGTTTTATTTTTGGGATTGGAAACATACCTGGATTTTTGTAGATAATGAAAAAATGTGTAGTGTTCCAAGTTTAGTGTTTTCCAATAAATTGGTAGGTGTTATTTCTTTGACACAATATAGTCTAATATCTGGTTTTTATCTGAATTTTTTTTATACTATTTAAGAGACAGTGAAATTCTTGGCCTATCTGATGATAAATAGTTACCGTGGCCTATGGACGCGTGTAACACCAGGGCTGTCACCCTCGTACTGCCAACCCTGTTGCGTTGCATGTGTACATAGATCTAGTGGCCTATGAATTTATATAGCGGTAGAATGCCTAGATGGTCTTTATTTATTGAATAAAACAGGTAGGCCTAGTCCCACGTTGGGCGCCAATGTATTAATACTAAAGCATCATGCCTAATTGAACTATCCAGTTCCCATTGATTTCGTAGACCACCAAATATTACTTATTTCAAGGTGATGCTTACTTCTATATTACTTAATTGTGTGTATTACCTATCAGATATTCCCACTAAAAATAAAAAAATTGTTAAAATTTCACGGCACCCTCGCACCGCGAGTCTAACTCACGCTTGACCGATATTTTCAACTGCTATTGTTGTTTTCTTAACGCTGCTTACGTCATCATTAGTTACACTTGAAACAAAAACCGTAGCCTTTCTCAATGAAGCAGCCGCAATGGTCCGATAAATATCTTGAGCATACAAACTCTTTGTCTAGGCCTTCAAAAGGGTCATTCCCATGTGAGCTATCACAGTTTTTCTCCCTGTGCATTCCGTGAAAGCAATTTATATGGTAAACCTTTGTAAATGTACACCGTTCAAGATAAGACGCACTGTAACTGTTGGGCCCTGTTGAGGGTAGAAATTCGGCAAGTTTAAATGTCGGTCCTTTGAGGATATTTATTCTTGAATGTTAGCTAGATATTACGAAGTCTTATCGAAGTATGAATAATCGGGGAACTTTTTCTGTGTATGAATTTTGGGTGACATGATTATAGATTTTTAGATAATATCAGTTGATTTCTGTTTATTATTAAGTTAAGTTGTGTGTCTGCTTTCTACTCTGGTGATCAAAATGCATTTGTTATAGATTCGTGTAGTTTGCTAGACACAGATTGTAGTTTTATTTCGACTAGTACTATTTTATAAACATTCCAAGCAAATATGAGCGTTACTCGAGCGGTTTTACAGAGATATTGAAAAATTCTGTTTCAATAAAACCGGTTTTTGTGAAGTGTTTTGATTTACGAGTTTATTGCAATGTCATGTTGGGGTTTTGTCAATCTTTCATGGAGAAATGAGTGAACAGATCTTAGTGAAATTCAGCTTAGAGACAACCCATAGAGATTCCCTACGTGGCTCAGTGGGCGTAGTATGCGCTAGCTGTGCACGAGGTTATGGGTTCAATCCCCACACAGGACAAAAATTTGTGTGATCCACAAATAGTTGTTCTGAGTCTGGGTGTACTTTGTGTCCGTTGTTGTATGTTTGTAAAGTTCTCCGCGATACAGTGCTTGTTCCCTAGTGCAGGAGTTCTCAGTTGCCGAGGGTGACTTATTTCTGGCATATACCTCACTCCCTAGCTGACCCAGGAACAGCGAAGACCTCTCTCGGGTATGATATAAATTTAACCTAATGACAGGCAGGCAGCTTATCTGACACTGGAGTCATAGTAATGACGTTTGGTGTTTACCCTTTGGTGACGGTAAGGTAAAGCGATAATAATTAATTGGGCCGTCAAGTGCAAATTTCTTTATGAAAACATACGTTTAAAATATAAAATTACTTACACTGTTTATATCATTATTCAGATACACATTTTCGTTTATCTACACGTTGTTTTGTCAGAAACAATTATTTCAGCTCACTGACCTGACTGCCAAAAAGCTTCTAAAGATTCTATTATATAAAAATATGAACACAGTAAATTATATTGTTTGAAAATAAGAGGCTAAATAGGGAATCACTTAAAATAGATGAATAGGCTCTATTTTATTAGTGTTTATTTTTATAGCCGGCGTATTTTTACCCGACTGCGCGACTAATCTTTTGTTATATAACTTAGGTGGCAGACAAGCACGCGGCTCACCTGATGGAGAGTGGTTACCGTAGCCTATGTACGTTTGCAACACCAGAGACGTCACATTCATGCTGCCGACCATATTATAGAGGAGAGAGGAAAAGGGGGAACGGGTTAAAGGGAGAAAGTTAAGTGAGTTTCGATGCTGTCAGTACAGAAGGCAAATCAAGGTTTTCCGGTTTTCCCACTGACAACGAAAAACCCCTTTAGAGAGATTTGGCTACCCATTCCTATTTAATGTTATTACATGACCTTATTAATATAATACAATTCTACTGAAGTCAACGGGTCACTATTCAGAAACAAAATCTTCCACCGGATCAGCTTCCCTGATTTCTTTATAATTCAAGCTAGCGAAAAATCCTCAAAAGCCTTTTGGCTTCAAAGCTCTCTTTATTTCGGTCAATCCCATCTTCAAAATAATAAGGCCCTTAGAGTTAAAATTAACGAATACTAATATCAGCCAACTTTTTTTAAATTACATTGACAGGGACTGGAGAAGATGGTATAGTTTTGAATAAAGAGGCTTTTTTTAAAGCTGTGATTTAAAATTTAAACGTTTGTTAATATATTTGGATGTTTGATACTCAATTTGCCTATCAGGTTTAAGAATTTGGTAAAAAAAAGTTATGTCAAAAAGTGTATATATTTATGTTATAAAATCCAGGATTATTTGGATGATAAACAAGCCTGGAAATGAGCTGTTCACTCAACTTGCTACTCAGTACTACTAAATTATTGTAAATAGAGCAAAAAAAAGACGACATTTCATTATAAAATAATTAACATCAACAAAAACAACTTTTACTCACGAATCCCAACGTTAACTATAGTGCGTGGGGACGCACTATAGTTAACGTCCCCCGAAAATCCAGCAAAGCCAATATACCACCGACACGCCATAAGTGGACCCCCAGTATCAAAATAAAATCTTTGGATCCAACTAGGAAATCGTTATATTGATGATGGAGGCGATATAACCCGATCAACACATTAACAGGATCAACAAATATGAATGTATGTTTGTTACTCTTTCACGTTAAAACTACCGAGCGGATCTGGCAGAAATTTGGGTCAGATATAGATTATAAACTGGAATAACACATAGGCTAATATTTATCCCGGGAATAGGTTTCTATGGCGCGTATATCAGGCGTGTATCAGGCTCACAGAAACTTCAAAGAACTTTATCAAAAAAATTTTGTTTGTGCAGAACGCGTATAAGAGAATTGATCAATCAATTAGTCTATCACAGTTCACTGCTGGGCATTGGCCTCTCTAAATGTTGGGAAACTTTGGCCTACTATTTCTACGTTGGACAGATGGGTTAGTATAGGGTTTTTTTTCGAGTCCTCCTTTTGTCGTAGTGAAATCGCTTATATTCCGTTAAACGCCTCTTAAGGTATCCTACAGACGAGAGGGGTAGGGGGTATTCTTTCTTCATCAACACACAGTATAAAATAAAATTACAAATCAAGGAGAGACACAAATGTACTAAACTAATAGAAAGGGGCTCTACATATATTTTACGCTGACGAAGTCGCTGAGAGAAACAAGTTGATAATAATTTTAGTGTCACATAAAAATAACCACTTTTATCTCGTCACTATTTTTCTCCCTGATAAAAAAACACGGCAAGAAAGTTGCTCAACTTTGCACAACAAAAATAGACACCGCAGTGAACACAAGTCTCACCATAAAACACGTTTGCCTTGCAAATTAAATTAACTATGAAGGTGGGAAGTAAAGAAAATTACGCATTCCTTTTGTCGAGTTCTCGTTTATTCAATGTAAGCTCCACTTTAATGATGCTATCTAGGTAAAATATGCAACACAGCATCTGCTCGGTAGTGGGATGAGAAAGACTATTTTCTTCAATTAAATATGGTATGTATGTTAAATGTGGAGTTGTGGAATTTGTTGTAATGTGAGTTCGTGGTGTGTTTATTTGAAAATATGTTAATGTAACCCTTTATGGTAAGTGTGTGTTTTTGTATTATCCGTTTCACTTCTAGTTTCAAGTAATAAGCTATTCGTTCTGAATCTTGCTAAGAAATTGAGTACGTTTACTTGGTGAGGTGTCCAGGTAAATGTACAAAATTAAGTTCACTGCGAAATATATAGAGCCTTAAAGAAATAAATATCCACCACCAGAACCAGCAGAGTCTATTAGACTCACTTTATATACATTCACTACATATACCCATATTTTTTATTTTGCGAGTCATTACAGATTATAAAGTTATGCTGAACTTGAACTGATGACGACATGCAAAAATTCATGTCGTCTTTTGGTCTTCGGTTGCCGGAGCCGATTTTTTTGCCTCGGGTAAGGCGATATGGGCAAAATGGCGAGCGAGAGAACTAGCACCTATGGCCAGCACTAGAATCCACCTCTGAGTCTTCCTCACTGAGTATCCTGCAAACGTGTGTAGTCCCGAGTCATCCTCTCCTTCCCTACATAGGACAACACGTGCAGGGCTTAGATGTCACCCGCATACGGTGCAGAATATTCTATCAAGAGCATAGTTCGGTGAGTCTTTCCTCTGCGGCACCATTAAATCTAGGAATTGCTTACTACGTGTTTCCTTCTTCCTATAGTCACGGGTCCTTAAAGCGGGGCATGAAAAAGCATTTGATGAAGCCGTCAAGCTGAGCACCACAATTGTAATACTGTACGTGTTAGTAATGGTGACCCTCTTACCTGAGACTTTGCCTTCAGCTTACCATCAGGCGAAGTGAAGTCAAATAAATGTGCCAAATAAAATGGCATAATGTTGATGGCAGGAATTTTTTATACAATATATTTTATACAGGATCAAAAGGTTTTCATTTATTTACCACATAATCTAGTTATCCAAATTATGGCGAAATATTCGTTTATAGATTTGTAAAACATATTGTATCAAAATGTTCTACACTAATATATAACAATTTATAAAATAATTTCTAAATAATTCTGATCAAAACAGCTTATAACAATACTAAGAAAAAAATGTTTTCTAAGAAAAAGTAATGAGAATGTTTATAACATAAACTTCATTGGTAATTTCAAAGAAATAATGTAATCCACTATGAACAAAAGAATACTAGTATTTATAAAAGTATTTTTTTTATATAATTGCTAGTTATAACTAACGACCCCCCGCCCCCCGCCCGGTTCCGCCTTCGCTAAAACCGCTGGAGGTGATTATGTCAGACTCGAACCGTCTCAAACGCACGCCGTCTATAGGTTTTTGATTTGTTGAGGTGAAATAATATAAGATATATCTCTCACTCCTCGGCAGACCCGAGGACATCTCTTTAGAGATGATCTATATCCCCTAATGTGGCAACTAAGGTGTTTCCATCAAGTCCCCAGCATCTAGGCGGCTCGATCCACTTGTCACCCCCAGGCCTGCGACCTCCGACTCCCGGTCGCCGCGATTACTGAGATGACCGTGTAATTAGATAATTACCCATATGAATAATATACTTGTACTTCTCCATGATATTTATTATTGAACCTAACAGCTAATAAAAAAACCCACATTGAAATGCATTTTATTATTCTACAGCAGACAAGTTTCCAAAAGAAACAGCTTTAAGGCATAGACATGATTGATTTCCTTTTTTTTAAAATATTATAAATGAAAGAGAGAAAGATAAAGAAGATGACAATAATTGTTGTCTCTGCGTTAGGGGAAGGAAATACCCAATAACACAATAAACAACCCCCTGTTTGCGACGTCCCAACCCTCTCATTGCACTCTATCAAATTTCATAAGCAACGTTATGTGCCGGTTTTGAACAAAGGAGTAATCTACAGGGACATTGTATTTTGTTATTTCAATAAAAATAAAGTGAATACGGTAGGAATCTTCCATCTTCTTTTATATTAAGTCATTAAATTGACCGCGGTAGCCGAGTGGTATGGGTAATGGACTGCTGAGACGAGGTCTCGGGTTCGATCCTAAGTTTTACCATAGCACACACCAATGACTAAATGCTTTTCGAAGTTATGTGTGTATTTATCGCAGGTTTATAAGTGCCCGGTTTATGGCAATAAGCTTGCCACCTATTACATTAGGACCTAAACATAAACTGGCGAAATGTGGGTGCAAGCACCTCTGCCTACCCCTTCGGGGATATAGGCGTTATATTATAAAAAAAAAATCAAATTGACTGCACCTCCTCTGATGATAAACAGGGGTGCAAATCTAAAGCATTGTGGCCGCCGATACAGGTGCTATTCCTGAGATGGCAAATGGTTTATCACGCAAAGCTTAAAGAACCCGAGACTGTAGGAAGGAGTTAAAACGTGTGTTGGTGAAGAATTTCAGAACTTAATGATGTGATATAGAAAAGGATTTCTGAACTGCTTGGCATTTCGTGGGATTTGTTTGTACCTTATGTATGTGACATCTAAGCCCTGTGTAAGAAAAGAGAGGGTAGGACCAGTTAGAAGAGCTTATCAGAATACTCACGATGGTATAGTCTTCCGACTTTTCTATTCTGCTTTTTTACATTCAAATACCCTTCGAGTCTCATATCTCCAGAGCTCATGTCAGATCAAATGTCATTTCCACAGTCACTCCCTTCCTTTCCATATCTTCTTTCACACAAACTTCCATCTTTTTAGGTCCGAACTCTGCTCCTAAAGTCATCACCTCTACATTCATACTTTAGTCTTTTTTAAAATCATTAGGTACTATCATCTCTTCTCATACTACGAGTATCTTTATACCGCCAAAAATGATTGTACTTATTTTTTAAAATATGATAAACGTTTTTACATAGTTATCCATGCATCATAATTCTATACCTATTTTAAGTGTAAACGGAACATAGAATAACGCTTGTATCGCTTCCACTCGACCGAGCTTTATTTAAGCACAATTCACACTGTGATTTTTATGTTAATTTGGTGCGGTGAGTGCGGTGGTGTGGCATTTACTGTGTGCTCACTGAGGTCACCGTGGTCAGCGTGGTTAGCGTGGCACACGATTGGCTAATTCTCGTTTTCATTTGTAAAGAATTTATCTTTCAATAAATTCAAATAGGTACCAATTTTAAACTATAGTACCTACTTCCAATTCACGAGTGCGCGCGTGCCAGTCGTAGGATTCGTGTACGCATATTACGTTAGTGTGTGTGTGTGTGTCTTTTTTGATAGGGTTTTCTCTGCTAATTGTACTGTTCCTATACACATGCGCACAGTTACACGTGTTTTAACACGACACGAACACACCTAAATGATCGCATTCGTTATTTACAATACTAGTGCTAGACGTACAACAGCTCCTATAAATAATAATAAATAAATACATATTCTAGGACAATCCACACAACGCCACCTCGACCCATGGTAAGCATAGTTTAACGGGCTTGTGTTATGGGTTCTAGAACGCAGATAAACATACTTAGTTCCTTTTTTATAGATACATACATATTACACATAGAAACACCCAGGCCAATGCAAATATTCGTATTCATACACACAAATATTTCCACTAATCGGGAATCGAATCCACGCCTCCTACGTAGCAGTCGCGTTCACTACCGCCACGCCACGGAGGTTGTCAACCTCCTATGTAGACAAACATCAAAGAAGTATTCCTTATAGACATAAGTAGGTATATTTAATTATAAACATCAACTCATTATAAATTTAAGACACGTCTCGTCTCACGTGTCACTGAACAATAAATTACTGACGTGTTGTTTAATTGCTCCTAATTCATTTACTCTACATCTCCTCAAGTATTATTCAAGCGTGACGATAGTGTGACGTAAATAATATATTTACATTTAATTTGAAGATAGACATAACATTATAGCATTAAGGTTGTATACACGCTGACAAAACAAGAACACTGTTACCCAGTATTAACATAGAAACAGTTATTTTATAAAGCGAATGTTGTTGGAGCGAGGGAGATATAGGGTTGACATATCAACGCGATATCACCAGTCGATAAACGCGTCATAACGATACACTACTGCGTTTCTATCGTTATGTAGTAAACAGTATACGGGGAATAATTGACAGTTATTTATGTTACTTATATAATACTAGCTGACCCGCGCAACTTTTTTTTATTCCTGCTCCGCACCTGTTGGTCGTAGCATGATGTTATAAACATATAAACCTTCCTCTTTAACCATACTATCTATTAAAAAAATCGCATCACAATCCGTTTCGTAGTTTTAAAGATTTAAGCATACAAAGTAGGAGGTGGTAGGACACGACGGTATCTCCCGTCCGAAATGAGCTGTCCAACTGGGGAAGTACCTCCGCCCTACAGAAGACCGCGGTCATAATAACCATCGTGTTGTGTTCCCGCCGGTAAGTAGGGTAGCCAGAGCTCACTATACCCCTCCTTCCCCTCCCCTTCCTAGCCTCCCCACCCCTTCCCAGCTCTCCCCCTTTCCCTTCAGGGTGGGCAGCGCGTGTGTGACACCTTTAGTGTTGCACACATTCATAGGCCACGGTGGCCGCTTTCCATCAGGTGGGCCGTGTGCTTGTCTGCCACCTACGTAGTATAAAAAAAAAAACAAAGGGACATAGGGACAGAGAACGCGACTTTATTTTATACTATGTAGTAATACGCAGAAATGCAAGCATTTTTACTTCTATTGCACTAGTTTGTAGGATCGCAGTCTTTCTACAGGTTATACATACATATAATAACGCCTATATCCCCGAATTCTTAGGTAGTATAGATTTGATTTAATACCGACATTTTGTAGAACACGTTAGTATCGAGTCCTTCACTCTGGAATACAGTTTCCCTAATTCTATTGAAGACGATATTTTCGTGTTTCGACATAACCGCGCGTCTGATATACTAAATTCAATATAATCAACCAGTATAATCGATGATATTAGATGGGTACTGCTATGTAATATCATGTTAAATATATATCTGTTAAAGTTTAAATAACAAATCCAGATGACATCATCTTAGCGTTGTTCCTGATTGGTGCCAAAGATTTTAGTTTGGACCTCGGGGTTCACATTCTCCGTCTCCTCCCGCAGCTTTGACTTATTATAATGGTTATGGATTTTATGAAGCAACTGCAGTCTGAACTCGCAAGGTAAGCAAGAGTTTTTTTCCTTCTGTTAGGAAGTGTACCGGTTTGCAGGTATCGCTGGCTTCGCCTTAAAGTTGGATCCAAAAACCCATGTACGGTGTTGGTTCAGTGGGTGAAAAATATTGTACAATGACATAAATAAAATAATAAAATCAAACCATATCGAGAACTACTTTTATTAGCTTACAGCTGTGTAAATTAATGGAACACAGCTTATGTCTAAGCCAGTGGAAAAATCAATAGCTTTATTTACTCAGTGTGTGCCAACCCTAACATCTTATATTGTGACGATGAAATCTATGTGTGCGTAAACTGTCTATTTTTACGCGTTTCCCGAGCTATATTACACAAGCATCGCTTTATGGAAAACTAGCGGTGTTACCCTTTTCCAACCGAGAAACGGAGCTTATATTCGCTTGAATGTTTACAGATCAAGATTAGCTTTTTTTAAATTTTTTTATATAAGTACATAGATAAGTTAGTGAGGTATTGATGTATTTTTATAAAACTCAGACCACCCCATTCAACCCTATCCGTAGTGGAGGTTAAATGTGACGGGTTTGGTGCTTGCACAGTACAACTAGCGCATGAATATTATGTACCTAGACCAGTATTAACTTTTTCTACATTACGCCACCTAGACATAAACTAGCTTGGATTCTAGAATGCAGATTAACATACTTAGACACATTCATGTCGTCAAATATCTAGATAAGTATCAAGATAAGACAGCTTCTGTGGCCTGGTGGTAGTGAACGCGACTGCTACGCTAGAGGCGCAGGTTCGATCCCTGCTCAGTGTAAATATTTGTATGCATGAATATTTGCACTGGTCTGGTCGTGCTTCGGAGAGTACGTTAAGCCACCGCGCCGGTCCCGGTTGCCATACGAACATCTATGGTAGTTTACGGGTAGTTGGAGTCCTCAAAAGTCCGACGAGCCTAACTATAGAAATTCGATATCGCCAATTTGGTTGTGGATGTCCGATGACAGATTCTTCACGGAATATATCAAAGTTCAGCTGCATCTTAGTCAGACTAGGAAGCCGACCCCAAATGCGGTCTTTTTTGGTTGAGAATTGACTGAGAGAATCATGATTGATAATGATAAGTATAATACAAAACATAACATAAACTCACGCCTATATCCCCGAAGGGGTAGGCAGAGGTGCTGGCACCCATTTTCGCCAGTTTGGTTTAGGTCACAATATAATAGGTGGCGAGCCTATTGCCATTAACCGGGCACTTTTAAACCTGCGATAAATACACACATAACTTCGAAAAGCATCGAAAAATCATTGGTGTGTGACATAGTAAAATCTGGGATCGAACCTGAGACCTCGTCTCAGTAGTCCATTACCCATACCACAAGGCTATTTTATTCTTTTAAAAGTAAGTAATCCAAAGGCAGATAGACAGTTGTTTACCTATGTTCTGGACGATTGCCAATATTTCATCTTTGCAATTCGTGCTACACAAACAAGCCTCAATATACAACTATTACAACAAAAGGTTCAACAAAACCTCTTTTCTCTGTCTTAAATCTCTTTTCTCTGTCCAAAATGAGCAACATTCGTTAAAAATACTCTCTATTCTGGCCATAATGATGTATTTTAACTGCATAGTGTTAAGGGCTTCCATCCAAACCGTCGGGTTCCTCGTTACCCACTGTGCATTGAAATGGAGTTGTCGAGGTTTATGAATAAAAATGTTTTGAAATAACACCACAGATATGAATAGATTGCACAGTGTTTTAGGTAGAACTTGGCGGGACTAGTGACATTTTTGACATTTTTAACACAATACGAAAAGAACGAATGTTTTTGATAAAAATATTTTTCGTTTGCAATTCGTTTTGTTTTTTTAATGTGCATTTATTTATGAATAGGTGTCATTTACTGATTTTTGATATTTTATTTTATATTTTAAACTCCCGACCTAAAAACGACGATGTATTTGTTTGTGTGTGTGTCTGTGGCATCGTAGCTTCCTAACGGATGAACCAATTTCGATGTAGTTTGTTTTTGTTTGATACGCGAGAGTGTTCTTAGCTGTGTTCGATGAAAATCGATCCAAGCTACAAAATGACAGACTACATATATTATTACTGTACAAGTTAACAAAGGATTTTGTTAAATGGTGTAATGTTTTGGAATTGGAATGTTCATAACTGTTAATGTAAACCTTTTAAGTACAATAATAAATATAGTGGAGAAGTACAATTGTGTCATCAATAATGTATAAGATACTCAATCTCGATTCGACTATAATTAACGCAAAATTCGCAAATAACAACCAGTGATAAATAAACAATTACTAAACCAAACAATTCAAACCAAGTAACTTTCGTTCCAAGTAAGCAAAACCAAAACTAATTCACACTTGTAACTTGACAAATCTCATGTGTATTCAGTGTTCTATACGAGAATAAACACAAAACAAACATAGTTCTAACAAGCCCTAAATAACATAGGCCTCACAAAATCGTTGATCTTACTTACTGCACCCATTAGGCGTATAAAACTGTCGTTAATCCCATCCTAAACCGAAACAAAACCAATTATGCTTTCTATAAATCTCCTAACATGTCCACTGGTCAGCCCATGTAGTGCAGACATACTTTGTTACTTGAAATAGAACCCTAAAATTAGCTGGATAAGTTTTAAAATTGGTTACAGTAATCGAATTAATTATTTTTATGAATATATATATTATTCTCACACCTATTTCCCTGCGAGGTAGACAGAGGTGAATTAACACTCATATTTCTCCAACATTTGTATTACAATAGAGGGTGAATCTATTGCTGTATTCCAGGCACTATTGTTGACTTCAGGCATGCGTCTGAGACTGTATTTGGGATGTATATATTAATTGCCTGATATTAATCCATTCATTCCCTTATTTTAAATCGCATAAACTTAAATAGGTATATTTATATTTATTAACAGTACTTAGAATATTTTTCTTATTGGAACTACCCCAAGGTAGGATAAACCATTAGTTTTCTTTACTCAACAGTAGTTCAACTTGGATAGACTCAATTAGAAGATTAAGCTGTAAGAATAAAATACCAATATATGTGTAACTTATTGTTTAAAAAGGTAAGATAAATATCATAATATATTATAATAGTACCTATCGATCGAGGTAGGACCCGATGTTATCTCCCGTCCCAATTGAGCAATCCGAATGGGGAAGTACGTCCACCATGTTAAATACCGCAACTAATAATGACCTTATGTTATGTTTCCCGCGGCAGTCGGGTAGCCAAAGCTTACTGAAGAGTTTGTGTACTGTCGATTGGAAGACCAATTTTTCTCTCGCTTTGAAAACTCAGGAGCACTTCTTACTTAAAAAATTAAAAAGTAGTAATACTCATGCACGTGTACTATGTTTATTTTTATAAAGTTTACCAATCTTAATGCGATAAAATCTCATGTGTAAGAATTACCCAAACACTAAATAAACTGTTACTATGTCGTTTACAATCTCAAAACGAAATAAATAAGGAAATAACCCTCCACTCAACAAAATAAGATTATTTTGCGGCCTAGCGTCCTAAGGATGCGTCGTATTAAAGCGAAACAAGTATCAACGTTCCACTTCCTGCCAGAGGAATATTGCGTATTACCGGTTTGGCTGCACTACTTCCCCTGGTAGGCTCTAGGTAGTGTTGAAATCTAATACTAAAGGAGTTCAGTTTGCCAGCTCTATCTTTCACTTTGGTCTATATATGGCGTTTTTATATACGGATCAGTTACCATTGTATATTTTAATCCAGTTTAGGTAAGAAATATCTATGAGAAGACTCAATGTAAATGGGAAGGCCACTCGGACAGGACCACGGAGGACCGAACTATATAGATGACGGAGATGTAACAGTTAGATTTCTCTATGCAAAAATGCGTGGCCAGTTGCGGGTGTGAAGGGAGACGCGCGGGGACATGTAATCACACCCCTCCACCCGCGTGTTTGTACCCCTCTGTTTAAACCCCTCCTACTTCCAAGAAATCCATCTACCAGAACATAGCGAAACTGGAAACAAACGTGACATGCAATTTTCATTGTAGTTTGACTACTGGCCACTAAGCGCTACAAAGAATTCTAGAACTATCTATGTTATGAATGTTTATTTCCTTAAACTTATCTCGGAGGAAGATTCTTGGGCCTAAATTATAAATTACTCGCTCAGCCCATTTTTGAAGAATAAATATTGCATTTAGAAGTAAATATAGAACTGGTCTCGCTATAATAATAAACAACACTTATTTTAAATAGGGGTATTGTTTTTGAAAATTGGAACATCTCATTCAGGGAGGGCAAATCATTTAGTTTCTCTACATGGTTTAGTCATAGCCCGGTAGATGGCCTAGTTAACTTTATTTAAAATTTAAAATTTCAGTTAAATTAACTATTTATAAATAAAACGACATTTTTGAAATCATTAATAAACTAAGACAAAATGATTGTGGTGAAAATTTCACAGTATGCATTGAGTATTATTACAACTACGATACATGAAAGACAAGATTACTTACATCTATTCTCCACTAGATGGTTCTATTAGGGTATTTTTTTTATAAAAATTAAAATATAAATCCAGGGGACTTACAGATGAAATGTTACACCATCAGTATGTTTAGACAGTTTTCCTGTACAATTTTACACCCTGACACCACACACTTCATGACGCAACACGATGAAAACTATTTTATTCTGCAATTTTTTTAAGAAAAATGACATCCGTACCCAATGCCGTGACACGAGAACTGATGAGTGACGTCAGAGCCTAAACTTCGTCCCTTTCTAACATTACCCCGCCCGTTCGACTCGACTGAAATCTTAAGACTCAATTGCCTTTGCAACAACTCCGCTTACTTCAATTCTCCATGGACAGGACGTAGTAAACAGGTAGAGAACCAAAATCTTATCATGAAATAAATATTCATGGATTATTGGTTTAATCTTTTTATTACTTTTCAGTACGACTCAATAACATTTTACTACCGGATCAGTGATTAGAACACTTCAATCAATTAGTCTATCGCAGTCCAACACTGGACATAGGCCTTTCCCAATTATGCGCCTTTTGCATTCAGTTCATCCCAGTTACTTTTTCAGATCGTCAGTCCATCTGACTACGGGTGTCTCACCTACCTTTTGCCTTCTCGCGGTCTGCATTCTAGCACTCCTTTGCTCCAACGGCCATTGATCCTTAGACAGATGTGGTTATCCCACTGCACTTCAAATTGCTTATTCTTTAAGATATATCAGTACACCACACCACCTTTAGATTTTTCTTCTACATTCTAGCATTGAACCCAGTTGCATCAAAAGTTTATTCATTGAAGAATGGGGTCCGTTATTGCCAGTCTAACTGCGGTTACGGATGAATTGCAATATTTTCTGTGACGATACTGCACTGTAACCTTTGGTAATATGGAAGCATTGAAGTTAGAGGACTCCAACTACCCGTAACCACTACCAAAAATGTTGGTATACATGATTGATATTGATAACACACTTGTACTTCTCCACTGTATTTATTTTTGTACCTAACCGGTTTCGCCTTGCGGCATTCTCAAAGGTTTACATTGACAGTTGGGGCTCTCTGAAGCATGACCAGAATAATGCGAATAGCTATATTCATGCATGTATGTAGTTATGTGATCCTATAATATATGTGATTATACGACCTTTAACAGATCTTATGCAATTTCGGTCGCCTGTCATTTTTCATATTTTTAAGGTAATAAATAATATTTCATATTTTAACTAGAAGTCGTAAAATAAGTCGTAAAACACAATCGTAAATTAGAGATTAGTCGCGCACTTCTTACATTGTTACTCATTTACATCCATATCGAATTCCCAAGATAAGAGTCTAGCCCCTCTCTTACCTTTCTACATGTAAAATCACTATATATACTGAAACCATGTACAACAGAAATCATTCCTAGTTTCGTCGTCTTCATAGTTGTATCTACTTGAAGTCATAATTATAATTGTAGTAAAAAGTATATTCAAATATAAAGTTTAATATACACAGTGGTTGATCATTTTGAAATCCTCGTCTTCGGTTCTTCGCATCGCAAAGTCACGACAAAACTTAATTGGCGCAGTCGGTTCGGCAGATATACTCTGAAGATTCGTTGGCAACTCGATCTGAAGAAGAACAACCTGCAGCACCTGCAAGTAACTCAGGACAACAACTTGGCACCACTATAAGACTACAACGCCGTGACTGGTAATACAAACACTTAATTAAAGTCGACCTAGGAATCGGTAGGAAAATTTTTCCTCCCTTAACATTTGGTTGGATTATACACCCCATGAGTGACCATCCGGATCACTACGGAAGGACTTGCACTGAACAAAGAACATTGCTCGTGACCCTTATCGTCGTCATCCGTAACCTGCTTGACAAACTTTCAGAATTGTTAGCACGTTACAGCCATCTCTTATATTTCTGTGAACATTACCACAGCAAGGAACAATAATTGTTATGTCAGTGAAAGTGTCCTGTTCATAAAATTAATTGTTGAAATTTACATTATTACATTATTAATTTACTATAAATTAATTTTGCATTGAATTGCTAATATTGCTTAAATTAGCCACAAGAATTGTCATAATAATATAATATTATACAAAATAATTACATACAATCTTGTCGTATCGTAATACTGAGTTATAAAATGGCCGCACTAGATAATGTTACTGAAATCTCGGCAACTCATTACAAAATGATTCCCACATTTGACGGAAATTTTAGTCAAAAAGATTTATTCTTGAGTAATTGTGAATATCTGTATAGATTATATCCGGGAAGCGAAGAGCAGCACGAATATAACTTAAAACTAATAAAAAGCCGTCTCAGAGGTAGCGCGGCTACATTATTAAGTGAACGACACGATATAAACACGTTTGAAGATTTTAAAAATTTAATTAATCAACATTATGGTGATCCTCGTTCAGAAGAGCATATTGCTATGGATTTAGAACAGGTTAAAATTCAGCCCCAAGAGGGATACTTCAATTTCTGTCATAGAATTCAATCTATTCGGAGCCACTTATTTGCCAAAATAAATAAATCGGGAGATGATATAGGAGTAAAAGAAAATAAACGGCTTATTTATAATAAAAGGGCATTAGTCGTGTTCATGTCTAATTTGTCACGCGACATGTCTAGATTAGTGAGATTATATCACCCCGAAACAATAGAGGAAGCATTGGAAATTGTTTTAGAGGAACAAAATCATGATGCACAAATGTCCTCCGATAATTCTTTATTGCCTTATAAAAGCAACCCTAACCTTAGATACAACAATATACAGTCTAATTATAGACGACCATTTAATTTTAAAAACACACAACCGAACTTACCTCAACCACCAAATACACCTCAAACCAGTACATCACAACCAAATCTACCTCATCAAAAACCAAAATCTAATCAGCAACCCCCATTTTTCTACCCACCGCGCTATTATCCACGTCAATCTAGACCTCCTCAAGTTAAAACGGAACCTCAACCAAATTTAAACATGCATGAATGGCAACCGTGTGATACTTCATATATGACCTCGCAAAATAGCGATGATCCTGGTCAAAATTTTCAAATAGAAGCCTCAACTTCGTCTGCACGCACATAAATACAAAAATGGAACTACCGTTTATATTTATACCAGATTTAAATGCAAGATTATTAATTGATACCGGTAGCACTAGATCATTTTTGAGTACATCTATCGTAGAAAAATATTACAGCACACACATAATTAACGAAAACTTCGAAGTAGTTAGCACACATGCTATATCATGTCATACAGGAGCGGTCACTATAAAATTATTTAACATATTTAATACTGATAAACAGTATAAATTTTTAATCTATAATATTGGTAACAATTATGATGGATTGATAGGTAACGATTTATTATGTGAATTAAAATCAATAATCAACTTCGAAAAACTTCACTTAATAACCGAACATGCTGTTATTCCTATACATTATAATCGTAAAATATATTTAAAAGAACCAGTTACCATAAACATAGCACCTAGAAGTGAACAACGAGTAAAGTTACCCACTGACCTCTATAACGGTCAAGGCGTGCTCGAATACCAAGAATTAACCGATAGCGTACGCATGCCCTCAGCGCTCGTAAACTGTAGTCAAGGCTATGCATATACCATAATACAAAACACAAGCGATAGCGAGTTCATTCTTCGTATAACATCGCCGTTTCATATAATTAAATACGAAAACGATCACAATAATTGCTGTGCAATTAACTATTTGACAAATAATACTTATTTAGACACGGAAAATTTGTTATTAAATAATTTAAGTAAATTGCGGTTGGAACATATGAACGATGAAGAAAAATCTAAAATTTATTCACTATGTCTTCAGTACAAAGATATATTTTATTGTGAAGACATCCCCTTGTCGTTTACAAATGAAGTTAAACATCGTATTAGAACAGGTAATCATGAACCCATATATATAAAGGCGTATAGACAGCCGCCCTCACAAAATGAAGAAATTAAGAGGCAAGTTCAAAAACTTATGGCTGATAATATAATACGACCTAGTTTTTCACCTTGGAGTGCCCCAGTTCACTTGGTACCTAAGAAATTAGATGCTAGTGGTGAAAATAAGTACCGCATGGTTATTGACTATAGAAAACTAAATTCAATAACATGTGATGATAAATATCCATTACCAAACATAGCAGACCTCTTTGATAAGTTAGGTAATAGTTGTTATTTCACTACTTTAGACTTGGCATCTGGTTACCATCAGATTGAAGTTGAAAAGGAAGATATCCCTAAGACGGCATTTAATACCCAGAACGGGCATTACGAGTTTTTAAGGCTCCCCTTTGGACTAAAAACAGCCCCTGCAACTTTTCAGCGGGCCATGGATAATATATTAAGAGGTCTACAAGGAGTTCATTGCTTAATTTACTTAGATGATCTTATTATCTACTCAGATACCTTAGACTCTCATATTCATAAATTAAAAATAATTTTTGAAACCTTAAAAAAATCTAATTTAAAAGTCCAACTAGATAAATCGGAGTTTTTACGAAAAGAAGTTCTATACTTGGGCCATACCATCACAAAAGAAGGTCTCCGACCTAATGAAGACAAAATTAAAGCGATTTTAGATTATCCCATACCAAAGACAATTAAAGAAGTACGATCATTCTTCGGATTAATAGGATATTATAGAAAATTTATAAAAGATTTCGCAAAAATAACCAAACCTTTTACATTGGTACTTAAGAAAAATAAAAAGTTTGAAATAAATAATGATTTCTTATCGGCATTCGAACACTGTAAAGAATTACTAATGCATGCACCACTATTACAATACCCAGATTTTAATAAAACTTTCATTTTAACCACAGATGCATCGGAAATTGCGTTAGGCGCCGTGTTATCACAAGGCAACATCGGTAGCGATAAGCCTATAGCTTACGCAAGCCGTACTCTAAATGACGCTGAAAGTCGGTATAGTACTATCGAACGCGAATTATTAGCAGTACTATGGGCAGTCAAATATTTTAGACCATACTTATATGGAAAGAAATTTATTATATATACGGATCATCGACCACTCACTTGGTTATATAATTTGAATGAACCAAACAGTAAATTAACTAGATGGAGATTACGCCTTCAAGAATACGATTTTGAAGTAATCTATAGAAGTGGGAAGCAAAATTCTAACGCAGACGCTTTATCACGAATAAAATTAAATATGTTAACAGGGGATGAACCCTCAACATCTTTAATCCCAGTGGTTACAGATCAAGATCTTGATACCTTAAATTCACCATCGGAATCAACTTTAACAGCATCCGAATTTGATATTTCTATTAATAGTCAAGAAGACGAAGCCCATATTATTAATCAACCGATAGACACAAAACCGAATCAAATAATAATTATTAATTGGAATAAAGACGAATTGGAAATAAATCATACGTCACGTCTAAATCAAAATATATTAGAAGTTAAAATCCCATTGGATAATCGAATTTATATAACCGAATTACTAAAACATCATCTAGGACAAATTAAAAAGTATTATATTTACTATGATAATAAAGCACAACGTCAAATGTTTAACAACATAATAAATGAAATTTTCAAAAATAACGAAGTTCAATTTATAGAATGTACGGAACGAGTATGTTACGTAGAAGATAAAAAAGAACAAGAGACAATAGTATTATCTTATCATGACGGAAAAACATGCCACCGTGGTATTAGAGAAACTTATAATAAATTAAAGCGTAACTACTATTGGCCAAATATGGAAAGAACAATTTCAAAAGTAATTAATGCCTGTGATACATGTAAACGAATGAAATATGATCGACACCCAATTAAACCCTCACTTCAATTAACTCAAACCCCTAATAAACCCTTTGAAGAGATTTTTATTGATATATTTTCAATAGAAGGAATATCGTTTTTAACTTTAGTTGATTCTTTTTCGAAGCTTGGACAAGCCATTGAAATAAAAAGTAAATCAACACCAGAAGTTGTCAGAGCATTAATAAAATATTTTTCATATTACGGTATACCAAATAAAATCAGTTGCGATCCAGGCACTGAGTTTAACAATAATCTTCTAAAAGAAACCTTAATCTTCTATAAAATTGAGTTACACATTGGTACGCCAAATAACCCCAATTCAATGGGCATAGTAGAACGATTTCATTCTACTATTACGGAAATCTATAGAATAGCCAAATATCAACGAAAAATTACAGACGCAGCTTCTGTAATGTTATATGCAATAATGGCATATAATAATACCATTCACAGTGCAGTTGAAATGACCCCATTTGAAATAATTTTTGGTCATACTAGTTCTAGTAGCACTTCTGATGTAAATTATGAGCATATTTACACACAGCAACTAATTAATGAACATAAGAGTCGCTGTTCGTTTTTATATAAAAGTATCCATGATAAACTATTAAAAGATAAATTAGCTCGACAAAAACCGGGTGAAACTATTAACTTAAACGAACAAGATAACATTTATACGGGTTTAGTGAATAAACGTAAAGGAAAAGACCAACCGCGTTTCGAAAAAGCACAAATTATAGGTAATGTTGAAAGAAACATTGTACCGGTAGAAATAAAGGGCCGTGAAACAAAGGTTCCACTAAAGAATGTGAAAAGACCTACAAAAAGGTAATAAAATAAAAAAACAAAATAATTAATTATTAATTCTTTTCGTTCCTGCTCTTTCGCCTGCTCGTGAAAATTAATGAAGATTAAATATCTTGTATTGCATTGTATAATTTGATTTACATTTAACGTAATGTATTACTATAAAAACATTACAAATTGTAACATTTATATTTTTCAAATATATTCATTATAAATACTAACATTACTTTTAAGAATTTATATTTTCAAAACTTTTTCATTATAACTACTAATATTAATTCTAAGCATTTATATTTTTTTTGGTATTCATTACTATTACTTTAAGTATTTTATCGGTATTGTTCTGTGATTAGAGAATTTCTTTTTGATTGTCTTAAAATAATATAATGAAAAATATTGTATTAGAATTAAGATGGATACGGGTAATTTTAAAGAAAACAATATCGTAATAAAAAAAATTATTGTATTAGAATTAAGATGGATACGGGTAATTTTAAAGAAAACAATATCGTAATAAAATTATATCTTTAATAACGTCATTAGGAATGATACTTACTTATAATGTTCTTTGAAACATTCCTTCAGTATGTTTCAATCTTAAGGATGGAGGAGTTATGTGATCCTATAATATATGTGATTATACGACCTTTAACAGATCTTATGCAATTTCGGTCGCCTGTCATTTTTCATATTTTTAAGGTAATAAATAATATTTCATATTTTAACTAGAAGTCGTAAAATAAGTCGTAAAACACAATCGTAAATTAGAGATTAGTCGCGCACTTCTTACATTGTTACTCATTTACATCCATATCGAATTCCCAAGATAAGAGTCTAGCCCCTCTCTTACCTTTCTACATGTAAAATCACTATATATACTGAAACCATGTACAACAGAAATCATTCCTAGTTTCGTCGTCTTCATAGTTGTATCTACTTGAAGTCATAATTATAATTGTAGTAAAAAGTATATTCAAATATAAAGTTTAATATACACAGTGGTTGATCATTTTGAAATCCTCGTCTTCGGTTCTTCGCATCGCAAAGTCACGACAAAACTTAATTATGTACTTTCATACATACTGTACGTGTTTGCAATGGTGACCTTCTTTCATGAAACTTTGCCTTCAGATTAACAGAATATCGCTGTTTAATAACCTTGTGTTTTGTTTTCGGTGGTGAGTAGAGTAGCCAGAGCTCACTAAAGAGGTTTTGTGTTATCAGTGGGAAAACCAAAGGCTTATCCTACATCTTTTGCGCTGACGACACAGAATGTTTCTGTTCTTACAGGGGTTGCGGCACGAGTGTTATTCCTCTGGTGTTACACTCGCCCATAGGCCACGGTAACCACTTACCATCAGGTGGGCCGCGTGCTACCGCCGGCTGGTTGTCTACCTGAGTTGTATAAAAAAAACATCAGGCGAGGTGAAGTAAAATTACGTGCCATAAAAAACATTTTTTTTTGCACTGAGTGGTGATCGAACGCGCGCCCCCTTGTTGGCGCACACCTTCAACGCCACTAATACTGTTTAATTCTTTTATCAAAAGCACTTACGTTACAAAAACAAGAAAGCAATATTTCAGCTCAACTTTCAACAGACTTCAAGTTATCGTGAAACCTATATCGTATAAAATTGTCAACATAACGTATCATGAAACAAATAAAATGACAACCGCTCTATCCGGGTGGCACATCAAAGCGATGTATCGGAAGCACTCCAATTTATTGGATATCAAGCTGTCAATGCCTTTGACGTTACACCACGATCATTGTGTATACCTCCGTCAATAGTTTCCAATGAACTGAGTTGAGTTTGTAACACAATACTGTTTATGGTAGCAAGCTTATGACCTTGTTTTGATTGTGTTGTGTTGATAAATACTATGTTTGGTGAGAGTATCTGCATATTGAATCGTTACGAGTAATTAATTCTCGTTATTCATAATTTAAATTCAAACTTCTTGGTTAACGCTATCAAAAGATTCACTCGTTTTTTTAGCATTATTTATTTACTCATTTCAGATAGAAAAGGAAACCTATGCGTGAGGGCTACTCGCGTGTGAACGCTCGCAAAAACAGTTTGAAACACCAAATTAAAAAGTAAAACAATTTATAACTATAGTCATAGTCACACACAAGTGACTTCTCGATGTTTTTCGAAGTTATGTGTGTATTTATCGCAGGTTTATAAGTGCCCGGTTAATGGCAATAGGTTCGCCACCAAACATAAACTACATTGGGACCTAAACATAAACTGGCGAAATGTGGGTGCTAGCTCCTCTGCCTACTACATTGGGGATATAGGCGTGAGTTTATTTTAATTTATGTTATGTTATTATCTGCAATATTTGACCCAAGTTTTAACTAAACAATATACTCTGGAACACAAAAGCCAGACACACATTGTTATCTCCAATTCAGAACATTAACAAATCTAAGTTTGCAAATTACACCTTCATAATGCCAACCAACAAATTACAATTGAGATTTATAATAACCCAAATACATTTTGGGTTGTACTTAAAATGAGAAGATAGTTTCACGTGATTAAGTTATATAGTAAGGGTAAGGGGACCCGGCCACCATTTTTTTAAGGGTAAGGGGTCTTGACCACCATCTTCGGAACCCACGCCAACTTCACCTGCCTATAGCCCTCTGGCGATCATCGTACAAGGCTCTGGCTACCCGCCAACCCGCACTCGACCAGTTTGGCGGGCACGCGATCCAAATATCCCCCATGTTAGAGTCACAATGCAGACCACCTCCAACCGGTCGAATGAGATCGATGGAGAGGCCTATGTTTAGCACTGGATGTCCTATGGCTGGAATGATGAAGTTAGAGATTTGTTTGTTTTAACGTATAAATGCATAAATGCAAATGTACGTAATTCTCCTCCGGTTTCTAGAACCCATAACGCAAGCTAGTTAAGCTTACAATGGGTCTGTTATTTGACTTTCACTTGAAAAGAACCCCAAGCCTGAGTATCGTCCATTATCTAGCAGATGCATCCATAATACCTAATCAGTTTACCACAAAATCGTTTAACAAATTTCACCGGTTCGAAACCCTGGCAAAAAAATTTAGAGAACTTTTTAATATATTCAAATACATGTTTACATAATCAAATGATAATGATTTGTTTGAGTAGCATTGTATCAGTTCATTTCAAGCTTGTTGGTCGTATAAATAGTCTTATCTTATATTATAGGCTACGAAGGCATTGTACCATGGTATTGCCCATTGTACACAATGGCTTACTGTAACTCATTGTGTACTGCACTTTACGTATAAAGCCGCCAAATACCACACTATCATTGCCAAATGAAGTGATTCGCCATCGCTCACTCAAACCGATCATCAGTAAATCACCTGCATTGACAAACGATTATAGCAAGGAGTTGCCTGTCTAAACTGAGCCTTAGCTTAGACTAAGGCCAGACCACATTAAGGATGGCTTCAGACTTAATTGAATTTACGGTGTTCGTAATTAAGATTTGGGATTACGGAGTTTAATGTAAGAGATCGCCTTCTGCTGTGTTGGTTGGAAAACTTGAGTTCATTGTTTGTTTTATGAGTTTGTTGTTTAATTACTAGTTGTTGTAGTTTAGGATTTTGTTTGATATACAGTCTTATTCCCTGATAGTAGAAATATTGCGATGTAGTATTGTATAAATTAGTCTATTTCATGGTTATTGGTCTTTCGTAACATAGGGCGTTCTGTTCCTGTCAATCAGACTTATCGACAACGGAATTTAAAATATAATACTAGTATGGGGAAGCAACCTCTGTACCGTACGCGACCACTAGATAGTGTACACGACTGCTTCATAGGAGGCGCGGGGTCGATTGCCACTCAGTGCAAATATTTGTATAAATGCATATGACTATTTCTCGGCTATTTCTTCTTTATATTACGATCGGGAAATCTCGGGTTCAAATCCTCACCATTACACTAGCAATGTAATTGCATTTCTAATACGAACGGTAATGCTAGTAATTTTTATTTTAATAATCATTTTTACGAATTTTGACTTATAAGATAATAAACAATGCGATATTAAGATTTCCTGCTATTTATGAATAGTCCCGTGGTCTTATCAGATCTTTAAAAAAAATAAATGGGACCATCTCGGAATATGCCCCTTTCAAACAAAAATAAAACAATTTAGCAATTCTACAAGTGACGTCACTTGTGGACGGATTTATTTATGTACGTGTACGAGTATAAATATTTTAATCTATTTGTACAAACATATGTTAATATATTTTGTTGTATAAACATAAAACAAAGTATATTAAAGTCAGAATCGAAAACTTCCTTTTTAGAGGTCGTTTAGAAAAAGTGATAACATGCTGTTCCTTTGTTTTTCAACAAGTTATGTAAATATAGAATATGTTCATGAATTTCAGCCTCTGTTATATTACTTCACAAACACTCGTATACAAGGTTATACTGAAGGGTACTCCTCTAGTATGAGCGGCACAGGTGGTGTTAACTATTGCTGCATGGCACCACATATTGAATTTATAGTGTACCCTACGTTGTAAAGCGTTCGATGTCCCTTTATTATGTTATTTCAGGTTATTTCAAAATTGGTGATTCAAACAGTTTATAATCTCAAATATAATATTATTCACAAAAATTAGAGTGAAATAAGCATCTCAACTGATATTTTCTTATTTTTATTTATAACTTCCAATAGCACCTGTCCCAGACACATAGTTACCAATGTAAAAAAAGTAAAAAGAAAGAATAACGATAATCTACCTGAGTTTCTTGCTGGTCTCTTTTCAGTAGATCCAACTACCTAACCAGAAAAAGAATCATTTTCAAATGATTAATTTACTTTTTTGATAAATAAAATTGAAAATGTTTGACATTCATAATGTACTCTTTATCTACAAAAGTGAATAAACGGAATCAATTCTTTTATTCTTGATTCTTTGATTTACCTAAACTTAAAACAGTAACATAATTTTTGAACTATCTACATAATAAGTGTTACATTGGAATGGTAAATCGCTGTCTTTTAATTCTATTTCGAAAGGCTCGTTTTCTAAAACAACTCTCGTAGTCGGGGACGCTCAGAAGGGATATTTGAAGTTACTCGACCTCACAAACAAGGAATAACTTAGTCTAGATACAATATTTTCTTGAGTAACAAATTGAATAAACAACTCATTTCCAGGCTTGTTTATCGTACAAATAATATTGGCTTTAACAAATTCAATATATAAATTATTTATTGATAAGTCTCTAATTTCATTAGGGAGCTTGTTAAAAAATCGTATACAGATACCCTGGAAAGAATTATAAATATTATGGAGTTACTACAAGATTATTATTGTGACTGCACACACTCTTGCCGAGTTTGTGATATTTTTCCTGATATATTAGATTCTCCTAAAGTCTGATCCTCTAGCATAGGTACTACCTTAATACCTTCAGCCGTAGCTGCAAACTAGTGTAATCACCTTCAACACAAATATAACCAGATTAAACAGCTTCAGTCTCGTGAATCGCATGTTGTATCATTAACATGTGACTATTGTCTAATTAAAGGCTTACATGACATGATAATTTGATTTGACTATTATTAGTAGCAGTTGAGTGATCTAATTATTAGCTTGATGACTTATGGTTTATATTTAAGTATCCTGTATTTGCGTTAAATGGTTCAAAACAATACCCACACAATGGAAATTAGATACCGATCGAGGGTCTATCGTGGGTGAATATTTTTTACACAAAAACCTATTGAAATTTGGCAGAGCATAATTTTTGTTTACATATTTCCTGGCATCGAACAAATTATGTTTTAGAAGCTTAATTTTACTATAGTTTAACAAGGGGCTGATCGAAATGTAGAATGAATTCGATACAGATCATTTATTCTAGAATAGCACAAAGTCTTTACACAGGAATAGTTTCCTGTGGGTCATGGGAATGAGATCAGTACCTCACGCGGTCTTATATAAGATAAGATAGTAAAATCGCGTTTATAAGAAATGGGAATAGGCCATCTCCTGGAAACCATAACACTAAAATAAATTGAATGGACTCATCTTAACGTGTTAACCCTTCTCATGCCTTGGTATATTTTACGTAAATATGAATTTTCAATGGGTGAACGGGGAGATACCAATACCAATGTAGTCCAAGTTAACCTTACAGTTATTTATAGCGTAGGGTTTTCGCTCGGGTTTGGGAGGTCATACAGTAGTAGTTCCTGAAAAGTCAACAACCCAATTAAAGATAATAGACCCCGAAATTTAAAGTGTAAGAGTGAAATTACATAGCCGCGGGGCGGGCAGCGGGTGAGGTTTGCGGGTGATTACAATAACAGTTGAGCGTTTGAGCGGTCCAAGTCAATATGGCGTCTATTCAATCTTCAGTCGTCAGAATAAAATGAGCGGGAAACGCAAACTGACTTGCGTCCATCTGCCCCACTTGCAACACCCGCTTGTCTTGTTGCGATTTAAGCGCGATTCACACATAACGCGGGTGCGGGTCGGGCGCGGGTACTTTTGCCATCCATTGCCTCTTTCTTAATAAGTTAATGTTTTTGCTGTCTTCCGTAACCGACCCGCACCCGCGCTATGTGTGAAACGCGCTTTAATTCCGCTCGTTCACCCCACCCAAACGAGTAGGCGAGGCGAGTATACTAAACTTGAAACTACTCGAGCATCATAGCAACCTATTAGAGTTTATAAATTTTTTTATGACACTTAGGAGGCAGACAAGCACGCGGCCCACCTGATAGAATGTGGTTACCGTGGCCTATGGACGTTTGCAACACCAGGGGCGTCACATTCGTGCTGAGCCCATATTGAGAAGAGGGTAGATGGATAAGAGAGTCTCTGTGCCGTCAGTGCAGAAGACAAAGAAGGGTTTCTCGGTCTTCCAAGTGACAATACAAAACCTCTCCAGTGAGCTCTGGCTACCTTACTCACCACTGGAAACACAACACAAGGTTATTATTAGCCGCGGTATTCTGTAGGGTGGATAGGTAGAATAATGAACCTATAATTTTCCCATTTTCAGTTGCAAGTGTTAACATAAAATTACCTCAAAAATAAATAAAGAATTCAAATTTAAATGCATATTTCAGCGGTTCTTTAAGTGGAATATGAAAAAGCATCTGATGAGGCTGTCAAGCAATACCATTGTAACATTGTACGTGTTTGTAATAATGACCTTCATTCCTGAGACTTTACCTTCAGCTCACTATCAAGCTAGGTGAAGTCAAATTGACGTGTCCGTTATAAAAAAATGGGTCACAGTTTCCAACCTTCATCTCCGTCCCTTTAGGTAGCGTAGAACAAAGTTAACAACACAACTTCTGTGCTAATTAGTATCTCTATAGCCTCAGTTGGCCCAGTTATCTCACAAAACTAGATGCTTAGCGTTCAAAACAATTCCACAAACAACTTTATAATTAGAACACCGAGATGGGTAGGTGCAATAGAAAGTATACAAATACGAGGACAGTATACTCCGCATAGGTGCAACAACATTACTCTCCTTCTGGCGCAGTTGAGTAAAAATAGGCAGTGAGACAATAGAGGAAGTTCCTAATGTATGCAAGAAGCTGATGATAGACTGTTGACTTTATTTACCTCCAAGGAAAATGTAGTATGTACTGGTATGTATGCTTACTTGCGAAAATCAGAATAATTTATAAACATGTGTTTGCTATATGACTTTGGCTCATTTAGATCCTAATAGCCAGATAGCCCATGTCAATTTGCAAGCCATAAGTTCATCATCATCATCTTTGCATTATCTCAGAGTCATGGGTTCGAAACAAGCGGATAAACTTCGGTATTTTCAGTAAAACGACTGTCATTTGGGCTCCACAACCTATAGGTATGGGTGATATAAAAGCACTGCAGTTAGGCCAGTTCTTGGACATATTAGAAAGAGAAAGAAAGAAAGGAAGAAAGAAACGACTGACATAGATGTTCATATGTCAACCTTGACCGACACTTATCGTGCTCTCCTACTCACGACCAGACCAATGCAAAAAGCGATATTCACGCGAACAAATATTTGCACTGAGCGGGGATCAAACGTAGCAGTCGCGTTCATT
This sequence comes from Pelosia muscerda, assembly GCA_963691645.1. NCBI lineage: Eukaryota > Metazoa > Arthropoda > Insecta > Lepidoptera > Erebidae > Pelosia > Pelosia muscerda. The sequence goes on from OY829104.1 coordinate 3,602,763, forward strand.
ACCGCCACTTCACAGAGACTATATTATGTTTACAAAGTAAAGAAGTTCAAATTAGTACCACCTTCTCCTTTCCTACACAGGACAATTAGTGCAGGGCTTAGATATCACCCGCATACGGTGCAGAAAAGACCGCTTGGTTCTTGATTCCATCAAGAACCAAGCGGTTCAGTGCCTCTTTTCTTCGCCATACCATTAAATCATGGGCTCTCTACTACCCCACGTATTTCCTTCATCATAATCCGGGTCCTTTAAGTGGAGAGTGAAAAGGCATCCGATAAGGCCGTAACGCTGGGTTGAGCTCTCCACCATTGTAACATTAGTGCTTGTAATGGTGACCTTCTGTCCTGACACTTCTGATCCTTACCATCAGGCAAGGCAAAGTCATATTGGCGTGTCCTTTAAATACAAAAATGATAATACGGTAGCAGATTACAAGACATTGATATTAGTTACTATGTAAATTAGATTGCTTATAATCAATTCTAAATCATTCTATTCTATGTTAGAATTTATCGATATTACCTTTTGTCGAAATAAACTAATTAATCCTATTACAGAACATAATTTTACAATGCGAATATTAACTGTCTGAAAGGATTACATTCACAATAAATATCTTCGCCAACCGATGAATAATTCACATCGTTAAAGTTTATTGTTTTGTTAATGTCGATACTATTAAGTACTCGACTCGTATTGTTACATAAAGCAATGATATTCATTGCAGGTAATATATATGAGTATTTAAAATGGATTCAATTTCTTTATAAACGTGATTTATATTTTTTTTATTTATGGCACGTCAATTTGACTTCACCTCGCCTGATGTTAAGCTGAAGGCAAAGTCTCATGAAAGAGGGTCACCATTTCAAACACGTACAGTACTACAATGGTGGCGCTAAGCTTGACGGCCTCATCAGATGCTTTTCCACGCCCCGCTTAAAGGACCCGGGACTGTAGGAAGAAGGAAACACGTGCGCCGGCAAGGAATTCCTCTTTTCATCTTGCTATCATTTTCACCTATAATTATTTTCTAGGTGAAAACAATTCAATTAATGTAAGTTGCTTTTTGTTCAATAGCGATTTTTGTAATTCATCTGATGGGTTTATTATCACTTACGTAATATCTTTTTCGTACTAAAGTCCTATGATAAACTGTTAAAACATATCAATAATTGAACGACTGTAATACTCGCAACTGTACTTAAAGTTAATTATATTTTTTATTAAATAAAACAGAATACAATTTGCCAATCTATAAAAATATTAGATTTAGATAGGATACCGGACCGCTAAACTACGAAGCTTCTGAATCATTGGAAATTCTCGTTACATGGAGTAACTCGTTTAAGGGAATGATCGCTGGTTCGTCCCGTTGAAGCATTCACTTTTTCCCACCTAAATTTGATTTGAACCGTAAGTGTACTAATTGCTTTTCAAAGTTGTCGTTACTATAAAATGCTATTTCTTAATTTTGTTCTCTGAGACAGAGATGAATTATCATATTTACTAATATACAAGTGTTAAGATTGCCCAAAATAATATAAAAAGCAGAAGCATGCATACAAATCACTATACAATGCAAATATTACACAATTTTGCTATACTATCCTGTAATAAAACACACTTGGTAAATAAAACAACCGTCTCCACAATATTGTCTTAGCAATCATTCACGAAACCAACCAATTAACTGCTACGCGAATAATACAATCTTGATACTTTCACATCTGGCGTATAACCCACAGTTGTGAAGGGCCTACTGAGGTTTTATTCCTGCTGTGCTCTCCTCATATTTCCTCTGCTTAATCCATATTTATATGACTGACCCTGTCTTGAACGGCTGCTTCATGCCGATAAGGTCCTAGCCTTTTTATATTAACGCCTTTAATATATTTCTGTGAGAGAACTGATCGAGTGACGTCAATTTTATAGGGAACGCAGTTCTCGTTTAGTTTTGGAGGTTTGGTTTATTGAAATTCGGTGGTTTGGTGAAATTAATGAGTACCTTTAGTGTAGTTCAATTGGCACCCAGCCGAATATGAGCTTGTAGCACCTGAGCGAAGAGTACCTAGCAGTGTCCAGTTGAGCACCAGATGGAATTGGAGTTTGAGTTGGAGTTTTGCATACAAGTAGAGTAAGGCTGGGAATTTACTTATTAAATGCGAGCAAATCGCGCGTGGGCTGCTGCTGTCTCTTTCTACAAGCTAGTAAAGCATGAGTAGGAGGCGGCGGAGTGGATCCAAAGAAGAGTCAGGGTAAGCACAGAGGCGACTCGGGCGTTGGGGGTCGCAGAATCACTGTTATTCATGAGCGCAGAGTTGGGGGTGACAGGTATAGCCGCCTGTCACCCTAGCAGAAGGAGGACGCGGCGGCAGGGTGATCCGCGCTCCCTCCTATTCAGGGAAAGATGTGAACACCGTAGTCACTGAGAGGCCCTGTTTACGCCGGGGCCTGAGGGACATACCAGAAGCTACCTCACCCTCGGCAACTAATAGTCTAAGACAGCCATGCGGTTTTGGTGAGTAGGCACGAGTCCGACATAACCACCCTCGCTGACTTCGGCAAGGATATCCGTGTCGATTACCGCACAGGTTGTTCCTGGTGTACTTAAATAATAACATTAAGTATTACATTTTTTACATTTTCTCATTCAATTCTTATTTTCATTCACAAGGAAGACTAAGAATTAAAAGCGTTTATTCACTTTAAAATTTATTATCAATAAGGACACAATTTACCAAAAATATATACTCCAAATATACAATTTTTCAAGAGTAACCATATAACCTAATCCGGTCTGTAGTGGCTCAAATGTTTCAGGCATCTAGTTGAATATTTTATACTGGAGATTTAGACGCAAAATAAATTGGGGACTCCGAGACGTATCTACTTAAACATGTAAGTGACTTTGGAATGAGAACTGTTCCGGTGGTTGAGCTCGTAGTAAAACTTGGGCAGAAATATATAGAATATTATTATTATGATAGAATTTGTAACTTTTTATAAGTGGTAATACTTCTATCTGTGTGGAGATCGAGAAGGTATATTACCAGCCCAATTCATCTGAAGGTTGTCGTTAGAAGCGTCAAACGGAAAAATACGTAGACGATATCAATGTGAGAGAAGGAACAGTCGAAATAAAACCTTGCACCAATATAATTCCTTACCAGCGCACGTGTTTCCTTCTTCCTACAGTCCCGGGTCTTTTAAGCGGGGCGTGAAAAAGCATCTGATGAGGCCGTCAAGCTGAGCGCCACCATTTTAGCATTGTACGTGTTTGCAATGGTGACCCTCTTTCATGAGACTTTGGCTTCAGCTTAACATCAGGCGAGGTGAAGTCAAATTGACGTGCCATAAATGAAAAAAAATATGTCTGGCCTGCGTAGGAAGGATACAGTAGGCCAAAGCCTCCCAATTTTGGAATACATTTAGGACCAGTAGCGGGCCAATTACTAATTAAAATTTTAATGCTCTACCGACACATTATAAACTTATAAAATGTTCCTTGAAGGAGGCAGGACTCAACAATATCGCCCGTCCCAATTAAGCAGTCCGACTGGGGTGGTGGGTCATTTTTAATTGTCAATCCCAATATTATAAATATTTATCCATTCAGCTTCCACATACTGCATCTAAACGCGATTCAATTTGCATTTTAAAAACCAAACTATAGGACGATGACAGTGTGAGACGGCCAAAACCGACCAGTGTACACAAATCCCTCAAACAGCGATTTCCTGCACCAACAAGTCCTCTATTTCAGAGATGTGTGAGGGGAGAGGAAGGTCTGCTTCCACTGGTTTGAACTTAGGCACTTTTATGAACATTTATCTAGATATATTCAGATAGAGGCCAGGGACATGTTTGAAAAAAAAATACGATTTCATATTGAAAAAGCAGGGCCGGATTTTGATATACCGAATACGTCAAATAGACAAAAAACGAATTCGGATATGTCATCGACACTTTTTTTTTCAATGTTCCGCTTGACTGTGGCTCTTTATTTTGATTGAGATATTTTCATCGCTCATCTCCCGATATTGCTGGGAAGCTTTATTTCAGTTATGACGTTGGTCGATTCGCAAATAATCGTGGCGAGTGTGCATATTTGACTCAATGAAGATGTTATATTTTGACGACATCTGCGGTATAGTGTGCATTCGAAGTTTGTGGGTTCGAAGAGAATACTAGATTAGGTTTTGAAGATCGGGTACTGGACGCACGTCACATCTCGACTTTAAGCATCGCAAGTTATACAAAGCGGCGTCTTGAGTCGCACGTGTGACTTGCTAAGCAAACTTGTGCAGTGCACGTACTCTAGAACAGAGAACAGTTAAATGTTTCGAAGTAAATCATTAAAAAAAGTTTATAGTTATAGTTACATAACATTAACATTTAAAATATCAATTTTTTATGTTTATATTGTGTCCATATTTCGTAATTCTTAATGGTGAGCACCAGAAATCTGGAGAAAATGAAAGAACACTTCACAGGAACCTAGGTATGGTTGACTGTAAGAGATTACCACAGAACGATGAGGCCGCCAATGGTATGTACGTCATAAACTGTTTTTCCGTATTATGCTGTCGTCTCCTTCGTGTGCAATAAAGATATATATTATTATCGTACCTATATATTATTATTATTAACCGGACACGCCCCCCCTCCCCTCCTTTCCGAAGCCAAGATTTACTGAGATTCCTACACCCGGGTCGGTTAACTCGAAAACGTTGATGCCCTTAGTTCAGCCGAGTAGCGCTAGGGAAATAAATTTTAAGCCACCTTACGTACCCGGCATCTGCAGACACAAGACGGCGGTAGTCGGTTCGAGTCCGACAAAATCGCACCTGGTATTCACACGAGGCATTTGAAAAGATAGATCGCGTGCGTGTAACCAAACATATCCTCGATTAAAAAGCTACAATATCAACTTCATATCTTCAGTACCATCAACTTATTAATAAGTTAATCAAAACAACACGCCAATAAACATGGTATCACCCTCTAAATGCCTCCACGAGGCCAATCAGGGTACATCGTAACCCTCATTCACGTGATTGACTTAATTAAGCCCCCTTCCAGTTGATTGCTTGCGGGTTGTCCACCATTAACTTCTTAAGGGCTTCAGGACTCAGGTTGTAATGCGGGAAGTAAAATTACTGAGAATAATAGTACTGTACTATAAGTCTTTTGTACTTTATCTATCTATTGTATCTTAGCCTTTATAAGTGACCTTAACTTAATTATTAAGTGGAGGTGATTTCTGTTATTTTTTTATATCACTTAAGTGTCAGACAAGCCCACGGCCCACAAATGATTGAGAGTGGTTACAGTGGCCTATGAACGTTGGCTGCCGAAAATGCAAAAGGGAGAGGGGGGAGAGGAGGGTGAAGGGAAAGTCAGAAGTCAGTGCAGAAGACAAAGCAAAGTTTCTTGGTCTTCCCACTGATAACATTAAACCTTCCCAGTGAGTTGTGACTAGTAGTCTCGCCACCAGAAACACAACACAACAATAAACGGTAGTGTTTTTCATAAAAAACACTGACACATTAGTACACGAATATCAATCATTGAATTTGATGTTTTTTTTTTTTTTAGATAAGTGTCAAACTTAAGGTGAAGTTTGTGTGGTGTGGTATTTATGTGGTAACGGAGATAGAATATTACCACCCCATTTCATCTGAAATTTGTCGTAAGAGACGACTAATGATAAATGCAGACGATATCACTGCGAGACAAGGAAAACTAGGAATAAAACCCCTGTACCAACCCATCGGGCTAGTGTGCAAACAGTAGGTCAAAGCCTCCCAACATTGGGAGAGTCCTATGTCCAGCAGTTAACTGCAAAAGGCTCATCGAGCCCGTGATATTTGTATGTCAAACAACTCTTTTTTTGAAAATACATTCAAATAAAGATGGTAATCGTACAAAAACATGCTTTTCTTAAGCCATCGGTAGATAGTTGTGAGTCTATATTATAACATAAACTTGAAAATAAACGATAATTAGAGTACCAACCTTACTTCCAATTTAAATAACTAACTTCAGACGTTCGCTTCACTTGTAATTACATCAATTTGTACCTTGAAATGCAAGGCAAAAGACTCTAATTGAAGTGCAGCGCTGAAATTTGTATCTTTAATGTACGAGTTCGTAAATATCATTGACGGCCATTGTGGCGTGGCAGTAGTGAACGCGACTGCTATGTAAGAGGTGCGGGAAACCCCGCATAGTTCAAATGTTTGTATGCATGAATATGGTTATATACATTGGTCTGGTAGTGCCTTGAGAGCACGTTAATGATAATCTATGGCAATCGTTACGGGTAGAGAGAACCCCTAAAATTTCAGCAACTGGTAAACTGCATTATGGCACCTATACCTATTTTGTTGAGCTATTTAGTGCTCGTTTGGTCACTTTTAGCGCTATTAGTGCACTTTTGCTTCATCACGAATGACGCTACACTTATCTGATCGTACGTGATTGAGCCAAAGCACGACGTAAAGACATTTAGCGTTAATACATATATACTCAATAACACAATAATCAGAAATATTACAAAACTACCCCATTATTATAGCAATCTCAGGTATTCTGCATATTTCGGTTACGTAAATAATACAGGCCGAATACAATATCACAAACATTTAAAACAATATTATCATAAAATGCACCACTATTGCAGCAATGCATCACAAGCATTTTAGATATAAATGTTATAAGAAAAATTCATAACTAAAATTCATGTTCAAAAACGTAATAAATCTCGGTTTTCATTAAAATAATCGCGACCGCACCGCAATCCGCAATATTGCGGCGTTGATATTTCACAAAATGTAATTATTATATTACCTGCATTTTATGATTATTCTATTAATATTAAAGGTACATAATAAATTTAGGTACACAGTGGACACCGTTAAATTTATTTAACATAATAAATTATGAAGTCATTGGTCTGAGGGAATATTTCGTAACAAATAATGTGTAGTTCTAATTTTAAAATATGCTGTATTCTAAAATTTTCGCCTTTATTTCGGTTCGTACCTGCCGCTTGCTGAAAGAGGGTTGGATAAGTCACTTTCATAAACCTATTTAGGAGGAGAAATGTAGGAAGACCTCAGGTTCCAAATAATAAGTTCTGAACATCATCAGGTTTAGCATTCAAATAAAGTACCAAGCGAAGCGAAGTATCAAGAACCAAGCGATTCGGTGAGTCTTTCCTCTATCGCACCAATAAGTCTCAGAATTTCTTACTAGCGCACGTACGTGTTTCCTCTTCCTACAGTCTCGGGTCCTTTAAGTGGGGCTTAAAAAGCATCTGATGAGGTCGTCAAGCTGTGCGCCACCATTGTAATACTACGTGTTTGTAATGGTGACCTCTTTCGACCCTCAGGCGAGGTGAAGTCAAATTGACTTGCCATAAATAAAAAATAATTAAATAAATAAAACGTGCTTTATACGAATTACTTACATATTACTTTCTAATAATAGCAGGATAATAATAAAAATGAGGGTGGGTATAATTAGACGCGAAACATTGTTTACTCTTGTATAAATATTAGTTAACCTTCGTGCCTACAGAGCCCCAGTAAACTTCCAAACTTAGATGCAGATATCGTACCTGCTATTCTATTTTAAGGTATATGGGGCATCAACAATAGAACAATGTTTATTATAACATTACTTACTACTTCCTCATACTTAGAAAAAATAGTTAACATTCTTGTACTTACAAGCGAAATGGTACAAGTCACGAATGCCGCCTGTTACCCTATCAGAAGCAGGCTGCAGCGATAGCGCAAAGTGCGCCTCACTATGCCCGAAGGGGTTCATCTTTAAAGAGATGTCCCCGGGTCTGAGTGAGTGCGAGGGATATGTAATGTAGGCTATTATCTCACCTCCGATGATTAGTGACACAAAGATAGGGTGCATTTTAGCCAGTTCGAGTCCGACATAACCTTCCCAACCGGCTCTGGCAGAGGAGTATCTGTGGGGAGTTTTCGCACGATAAGAAAAAGGATTCGGCCAAGGTATATATGTATAACACATTCAAAACCCAATGGAAAATGTATATCTAATTAACTATCGATAACTTTATAGAAAACTGTGGTCATCTAGGTGTGACCACCTTGCCTAGTCAAAGGAACATATTACTTGTGACTATACAAAATCACCTTGCTTGATTTGATTTGAGTAACATTTGCCTTCGACGAGCATATTCATGCAATATGATTGATTACTAAGTATTTCATTGCCATTTTCAAAACTGTTAGTGACATTATGTCCATTGTTGACATTTCCCGTAGATTGCGGGCACAAAAATAAACACATAAGTAATCAATAAATTAAAATGTATTGAACCACTTTCGTTGTTGACTGTACATTGTTGCCGAATTCGATAAATGACCTTCTATATCTGTCCCACAACCTATTCTAAAACTCGATCAAATCTCGAAACTGGTGCTCACAAACGAGCCGCCATACCCGATACGTGCTTTTACCCGAATCACTTTATAAGAGAAACACATTTGGCCTGGGTAGCCCAACAAATGGTGGAATCAAGAGTGTAATACTGTTGAGATCACAAGGCCTTCGTCCATTACCTAAATAGCTACTCGGACCGATACGAAGCCAATTATGTTTTATATAAATCTTTCTGCGAAAACACGATTGAATTGTACGCTGTAGTTTCGATTTTTCCGCGAACCCCGGCCCAAATTGCGGGGCTCTTGTAATAATTATGTTTGTCGATAGAAGAACAATATGGGACTTGGATGTTTTTATATATAGTACACTTTCATACACATATTATAAATGTGTGTTTCTCTTAGACGTGTGTGTAAGAAATATGTAATAAATTTACTGCAGTTTTTTCAGTCTACTACATTATGAGGTTCTTCGAGAAGGGCATTGGAAGGTTTCTACGGGGTTCACGAGTGTGACGCCTTTGGTGTTGCAAATGTCCATTGACCGAGTTGACACTTTCCATCACGTGAGCCGTATGCTTGTCTGCCACCTAAGTGGTATAAATAAATAAAAGTTAGATTTACTCACTGAATTAAACCACTTATTCTAAATGAGGAAAGTCCTATGGTCCAGCAGCAATAATTTAGTTGATGTCGCGGGTTTGATACCCATTTGGGTAATTTTTGAAGTTTGATTTAAGTGTAACTAAGATGCGGCTGAGCTTCGATATTTTCCGTGAAGTGACTGCGATTGGACCTCCACAACCAAATTGCTTGTTGGACTGTGTTGAGGGCTCCAACTACCCGTAACCCGTAACAAAATAGCCCATATAAATGTTGTCTCTTCTAGTAAGTGACTTCTCGCGGAAAATAATCCATTATAATTACATTTGGCTATGAATCCTACTTTGAGGACCAGAGGTGGAGGAGTATATTTGATGACAAAATATTATAAACTTTACTGATAAAAAAAAATTCTTCATATGTTTACATTTTTACGAACTATTCCTACGAATTGGACTCTAGGGGAACTAGGTATCCTATCAAATAAAACCGGACGATTCCCGGGTCTATAAAATAAAATCAAATGCTGTTTTTCGGCAAACGCATCACTTTTGAATGACCGAATTGATTTGAATATTTTTGTTGAACTAGTCCTCAAAGTGAGAGTTAGGTTTTTGTCAGCTAAAAATTGGAATAGTTTCCAGGATTTATTTTCAAACAACGTACCAAATCTCAGTGTACAGTGTTTTATGACGTGTAGCAGTCGTCATCATTATCTAAACCTTTTCCCAACTAAGTCTGTTGAGGTTGGCTTTCCAGTCTAACTATGATGCTGCTGAACTTCGATATTTTCCGTGAAGCGACTGCCATCTAACCTCCACTGACCAATGGCGATATCGAAGTAGTTCCAGTTAGACTGATTGGACTTTTGAGGGCTCCAACTATCCATAATGACTGCCATAGTATGGCAACCGGGACCGACAACGGCTCAACGTTCTCTCCGAGGCACGACCAGTCCAGTGCAAATTGCCATATTCATGCATACAACTTTTTGCACTGAGCGGGGATCGAACCCGCGCCCCGTGAGTAGTAGTCGCGTGCAGTACCGCCACGCCATCCGTGCCGCCGGGCTGTCAACGTGTAGCAGTGTATTAGCATTTACTTGTGTGGTAAGGTCATCCCTGGTGTGAGTGCGGAGTTGCTGCTAATGCGAATGCGAATGGCTCACCTAATGGAGCGCGCTGCAGTTCCATATTCCTGTACACTGGATGACCTTATGAGCGCCTCCGCAAACACAATTCAAGTAGCTGGGAATGTAGAATTTAGGAATGGAAATGCCGTCAACTCCACAGAAGAAAATGCATTTGTTTCTTCTCATTTAAATGCAATTAATTTACCTTTCTTACATTCATTATTTTGTATCTGATTTAGTATTTTATTAAAAGCCTGTGTCTAAAATCATATTAAAAGCTGACAAACTCCTTTCGCCTTTCGAAAACCTCTTTTCGATCTTTCAAGTGTTCACCACAGTTTTTTCGATTTATTCTCTATTCGATTTTACTCCTTTCCAGATAAATAGACCAACTCCGTCTAATATACAAAAGAATTGTATTTATTGGTAATTATAGCAGATACATTTGAAAGATTATTATTTTAAAGTTATACTTAAGTAGTAGAAATCTTTTAGTCATAGTAGTTTATTTCAACTTGATTCTACCAAGTAGATCTATTCACATTCTCGCAACTCATAAGATCCCATTGCAAGGGTAAAAAATGCCCTATATTATTCATACAATCTATCCCTGTACCAAAATTCAGCTCGATCCGTCCAGCCATTTGAGTATGATTTAGTAAGAAACATTCAAACATCTTCACAAAGTCAGACCAATCGGAAAGAAAATTCCCCATCATTCGAACGGTCGGACCAACGGGAAGAAAAGTCCACGTCGTCCGATTGGTTGAACCAAAAGAAAAAAAAATGACGTCGTTCGATCAGTGAAACGAAGGCCTAGGGTTCAACTCGTGCATGGCATTACTACTTTTTAAAATTGTTGTAGGATTTTTTGCTGAATTTTGTTTTACAGAGCCCGAGATTACTTCCTTCATAATTTGAAATAGGCTATTCGGAAACAGTCGGATCACGTGGTAGAAAGTAGGATTACACAAAGTGGCAATTTTAATCACCTTTTACACCGTAATTATATAAGAGGCCATCTACATAATTTATTAACGGCTTATTTAAAGCTAATACTACAGCGGTAAAGGTGTTCTCACACCTGCTCGACTGTAATTATTTACAAAATATATCCGGCGTTTGTCTAGTAATTGTGTTAGGGCAGGCGGCGCTTGATGTAATTGTTTGCGGTCACAGACAGCAGTTGAGGGTTAGGGTGTTAATGATAGCGTTTTATATCAAGGAACGTGACCACTGAAATCATTACGAACAAGAAATCAGAATTTATATGTTACAGTTAAAGTTTCGGTTAGAATTACTTTTAAAAGAAATAAAGCAATCAAATGTAAGTGGTCATCATACCGTACCGTAGAGTATAGTTAATATAAGTTTTAACGGAAATAGAATATACGTGTGTGCTATGTTTATTTACTATAATTAAACTTCAACAATTTCACGTATTTAGAAGTCTCAATAGGCTTGTCGATTTATTTAAAATATGCTCTATTCACATAATTCTTAAGTATATTTTATCTCTTCATTATATTATTAAGAAAAATATCAATACAGAATATATACTTAAACCTTTTGCTCGCTTCTGATTCCGATTCTGCTACTGCCTCTTCCCGATGATATAAGCCTAATATACTTAGTGTGGCTTTCTATTGGCAAAATAATAACCTTTTACCTATTCATATTAATAGTACACGTTAAAAATAACTTCATAAGAATAATAGTTCAGAATTATATAATCCGCCGTAACTTGCACCACACCACATCCAATACATACCGCAGTATGGTGGGAAAAGAAAAAGAAAATGGGATATTGGAACAAATGTTTCTGTATATTACTTCCCCAAATTGATTTACCGTATCAGTTGTTAGTGGACGACCAACATATTGGATCTAACGTAATTTAGCACGTAATGAGGCTGTGATCTTTTAAGACTAAACGAATATTAACTGAAATCTATTAAGTCCTAGAATTCCTTACCGGTGCACGTGTTTCCTTCTTCTTAAAGTCCCGGGTCCTTTAAGCGGGGCGTGAAAAAGCATCTGATGAGGCCGTCAAGCTGAGCGCCAACATTGTAGCACTGAACGTGTTTACAATGGTGACCCTCTTTCATGAGACTTTGCCTTCAGCTTAACATCAGGCGAGGTGAAGTCAAATTGACGTGCCATAAATAAAAAATAAAAAATAAAAAAAAAACTTACTACAAAACGAAAACACACTTAGCCCTTTTAAAAGTAATGGTAACTAAACTGCCTCCACCTTTTTTTCAACCGTTCGAAATAGCGATTTCTTTGCTACAGATAAAAAAGTATTTATGGCGTTTCGAATTGAACGAGCTTGAATATTTACGAAAAAGATTAGACATTACGAAAAAGTTCATATTGTCGAATTTATCCTTCCTTGCGTAAATACGCACACCAATGATATGCGTGCACCGACTACATCACACTTTCACTTGTTTTTTTTTTGTTTTCCATAGTTTAGCTAAAGTTTATATAAGTAATAAGCTATTATTATTATAGTTGTATTAATGGCCCGTATCTCTTGTTTCAGATTGTATAGCCCTCCGCGATGTGCAACTTATAGCGCCCTCTGCCGTAAAGTTGGGCGACACAGTGCAACTCGGCTGTAAATGGACACTAGAGGGCAATGAGACTTTATATAGTGTAAAGTGGTACCGAGGGAGGCAGGAGTTCTTTAGTTACCTGCCGAAGGAGTATCCATTCACCAGGATCTTTGCACAGCCCGGGATAGATGTTGATGTGAGTATTTTAAATATATCACTTTTTTACTCAGTTGTATATAATCACAAAAAAAAGTACAAACGTCAGGCTTTTTGGCCAGGGTCTGCCGGGTTGCGAGGGATATGTTGGTTACTACTACTCCGGCAACTAAGGACCCAAAGACGGCGTGCGTTTTAGTCGGTTCGAGTCCGACATAACCTCCCCAACCGGTTCTGGCGGGGGTTATCCGTGGGGACATTACGCACTATAAACAGACGCTTTTAGAAGATAATCACAACCATGTTCTTTTTATGTAGGATATGTCAATTCAGCTGAAGGCAAAATCGCAGGAAAGAAGGTCACCATTACAAACACTTACAGCGTTACCATGGAGGCGCTCAGCTTAACGGCCTCATCAGATGCTCTTTCACGCCCCGCTTGAAGGACCCGAAACTGTAGAAAGAAGCCTACGTTAGTGTCGATTGTATTCAAGTGGAGTATCGAATCGAGGGTCTTCTTAAATTTGGTGTGGTTCAGTGTTTCCGACTATATTACCGATTCCTGTATGACTAAGTCTAAATTGTGGTTAGAGATCCATTACTGACAGCGATGTTCATTATCATACTTATTTAGCCTATCACAGTCAACTGCTGGACATAGGCCTCTTATAATGTTGAGAGACTTTGGCCTATTGTTTCTATACTGGCCAGACGGATTGGTACAGGGTTTTACTTCTCTTGGAGTGATAACCTCTGCTTATTTTTCCGTGTCCCCTCTTACGACAAGGGTCGTATGAGATCTCCGCCACCACACTAGATGTACAGGTTACCTATATGAATATCAATCTCGCCTCCAAAGAATGAAGGAACACAGGGCCACCCATTCAAATGCCAACTGAACTTAGATAGCTTAATCAACTGATAGCATTCACGTAAGTGCAATTTAGCTTGGTGTTCTAACTGGACTACACCTTGAGAACAAGGTCTGTATTTTTACACTTGGAGTTACAATGGAACTTGTCGCAATTTTGGCACGATAGGCGTAGCTCGCAAAGACCTTATGTCTTCTCTAATAGCAACGAAACTCCCTGAAAGTGGAGAGAGTGAAAATGGAATAGGCAAAAAAGATGCACACCATCTCTGCCAAAATTCGGCCCGTTATATCAAAGGCAGTTGTTCGGTAAAGTGAAGGAGAATGGAAAATAGGGTGGAGCCATGACCAGTGTAGTATAATAATTAACACACATATGTTATACTTGCGGAATTGAGTGGGACTACATTATCAAATTTCGTCCCTAATGTCAATGTTTGTTAACTCCGCTACCTCACGTTATTCCCAGCGGAAGGGACTAGTTTCAAGGTACCTTGTTGATTTGATTAGTACCTGAACGTAATGTAAACATTCTTTTATTATGATCCTGTCTGTATATGGGGTAGACAGAATGGTATTATTTTTTTTTTCATGTAAACACAGCAACAGTCACCTTATGACTGTGTTACGGAATTTAAAATGTTAAATAAATTTAAATATACACTTTTTATGACAGCCGTCTATATCTAATAAGTTGATGGGGTTATTATAAAACCTTTCACGGTTCATATACTCTGTCACTTTCTCACACCTAGGTTTTGGGGCAAAGTGCACGAGTGTTAATTACATATCTGTATGTCACTCGCACACTTTGTCCCTCCAAGTATTAGCTATATTATATAATTATTTACTAATAATAGATAATTCTCAATTGCATATAAAGCATCCATATTTTAAATTGATCCCGATCCCCTCCCAATCTTAAGAAGCAAATCAGTACCAGCGTCTCGTGAATTCTTTAATATTATTTATACTTTTGATTGATACTACTTGGTGGAACTTATTGTTATACATTATTGATAACACACTTGTATTTCGCCACAAAGGTACAAGTGTATTATCAATAATGTATATTGTTAAGCAGGTGCACTTATTACATAGCAGGGTGCGTTGTGTCTCAAAGACGTTACTAGGACCTTTGTCCACATTCTGTAAATAAAAGAGGATTTTCCTTCCATTTTCAATCTGACAATACACATACAGTCCACTTGATGGCAATAGGCTCCCAATTACATGGAACGGAAAGGCATAATTGGCGTAATAATGGGTGTTTATATACCTCGATCTACCCCTTCTTCTTTTTATTCTTTATTCTTTAGTCTTGTTAGCCAATATTTTTATCTGCTCATAATGTTTTGAACCAAACTTTCCTTTCCTATTATTTTAATAATGGCCAATATGTTCTCTTTATTAAGAAATATTTTTGCATAGCCCAAATATTTTCTTAATGATGTAATCCAAGCTTGGTTTACCCTAAAGCTGAAGAATTTAATTAGTTTCTTTTGTTTCATGCGTACAGAATTTTTCTTTGTAATTCCGCAATTTGTAAAGAAATACCTTATGTGTCTTAATTATATTCTCGTATCTCATGTTCATCTTAATAAACGGTTTAAAACATTTTTTTATTTATAAAAAATGAACGTTATGTTTTTACAACAAAAGAAGCAATTTTGTTTTTAAAATGAGTTATTGATGTTATGGAAAATTATGCGTTTGTTATAAAACGTATGATTTTAGATTGACATGGTCATTTACATCATGATAAATACAGTTAATGATTTTAATTGGATTCTATTGGGGTTTATTTGGACTGCTGAGACGAGGTCTTGGGTTCGATCCCAGGTTTTACCATAGCACACACCAATGACTTTTCGATACTTTTCGAAGTTATGTGTGTATTCATCGCAGGTTTATAAGTGCCCGGTTAATGGCAATAGGCTCGCCACCTCTTACATTGGGACCTAAACATAAACTGGCGAAATGCGGATGCTAGCACCTCTGCTAACCCTTTCGGGATATAGGTGTGAGTTTATGTATTACGTTTCCTAATATAAATTTTTTGTGCTGATATTTTATGGTTCAAATTATTTTACATTATAAATACCTCTTATTAAAGACTCAACGGTTGTTAACCTTCTGTTTCGATTCAATCTTATATAATTCATAATGCTAATAATAATCTTTGAAACCGACAAAATGCTGTAAAACATCCAACAACGTGCTAATCGTTGGTTATAACCGTTAAATAGCATTAACGTTAATTCCCTAATTACAAACATTGTGAACTAAATTATGAATATTCCACTCACGCGTGGGTGTGTTTGTGTCTTTTCATAATAAGAACCGCTTAAGGGATTATTTCGGTAAGGGTGTTTCTAACATCTTGGGTCACCGCCTAAGGAGCTTTTATTCTTAGCCACCTCTATTAATTACGTAACTTAAACTTATGCTATTAAGTAAAATAGCTCAATTATGATGTCATATTTGAGTTTAGAATTGTATTGGAATGTTTCTCTTGGACAAATGTATTGTTTTTATGGTTATCCATGATGTATTTACTTCAAGCACACCATAAAAATCAATTAGTCTAACTACAGAACTTAGATATGGCCAATATATTGTTGAGATGAGATGGTAGTTGCTTTACGAGAAATATCAAAGTTCAGAAGGGTCACAGTTTGACTGAATATTCGATCCCAACCGAGTTAGGTAAAAGTCTCAGAGAATGATTCTTTATTTAAATACTGATAATAATAATCTAATAATGTAAATAATAATGAGTTTGATTCACCAAACAAACGCATTGCTTACTAAAATTTAAATTGTATATTTTATGACATACCTAACATAAACTCACGCCTTTATCCCCGAAGGGGTAGGCAGAGGTGCTAGCACCCACATTTCACCAGTTTATGTTTAGGTCCCAATGTAATAGGTGGCGAGCCTATTGCCATTAACCGGGCACTTATAAACCTACGATAAATACACACATAACTTCGAAAAGCGTCGAAAGTCATTGGATTGGTCATCGAGACCTCGTCTCAGCAGTCCATTACCCATACCACCAGGCTACAGCACCATTATTTTATACACAGATTATATTATATTCAATATAAACATAAAAGCTAAAAAACTTGGTTAACTTACAGTTATCTACGTCAGATAAATACGTGATGACCCATGCTCTCGAAAATATTGAGAACAATAAGACATCCCTTCCTTAGCTACATTTGATAAGTAAGAAACTGTTATTATAATAAATATTATATACAATAGTAATATACCAAATTGTTTCTGTTGTCATGGAGAGTACCTACAAGATGAAAGAGCCTCACCAGCTTTTTGTGCGAGTCGAGCTTTTGTTTATTTCTTTTTATTTCCTTAAACGTTATGTGAAATTCGAAATTGAAACGGGCACATGACAATTGCTCAATATAGTAAGAAATATTATATGTTATTCATGATCGGCAAGTATATCACTTGACATATATAATAATGTAAAATTCATAGTCATTATCATCATCATCAACCGTTTTTATTGTGTGACGATGGAATTCGAAGCTATCACCTCGGAGTTTGAGTTTTTCAAATCTATTGTGGCTTGTGGCTGAACTTCAAATGTGATTGTACAGAGCCCTGATTCTTGTATTTGTATTGGTCTGGGTCTTTGTATATATAATATGTATGTCTTTACAAAATGAAATAAAAAATATCTACTTATCTTTATCCGCATTCTAGCACCCGTAACACAAGCTAGTCTAGGTGGCGTTGTGTAGATTATCCTAGAATATTTATTTGTATATATCGCATCAAAAACATCTTTTTGGAATCGTTTCAATACTTATTTTTTTCAACAGTGTCCCAATCAAACCCTAAAATGTACAAAGAATTCACTTAAAATAACTCACATTTCTGAACGACCTATAAAGAACAAGTTTGAGAGGGTTATCCATTAAAATAACTATAAGCAGACTCAGCGAAATAACACGATTGGAAAAATTATTACACCCGACCGCCATCGCCATAGCTGAAGTTTCTGAACTGTTTAAAAGTTCCCCCGCCGCGAGATAACGGAACCATCGAATTATGGGAACAGTCTAGGGTTAAATGAGTTAAGTGCTTACGTGGCGGTTGGAAAATAGAACAGGAAAACTGTAGCAAGAAGTTCGAAACTATGAACTGGTTTTCACATCAAGACTTCGCGGCTTGAGGTGATTCCGCTTCGAATTTTATTATAATCCTATTTACAGTCTTGTCCTACTAATTTTATGATTGAAAACGTTTATGAAGGGTTTCTTCGTTATTACCGAATAAGGCTGAATATTGAAGCAGGAATACCTTATATTATAGTCTGAAATATTGCTGTTGTGTCATAAACATTCAAACACTTTCACATATAGTTTTAATAAGAGTTTAGTAGAAGGATAGAAGACTATATCTTAAGCACAATTTAAACTCTACTGAAAAAAAGAAGAATAATATTTTTGACAGTTTATGGTACAGCAGTCGTGAAGCCGACCTTTACCTATTAGGCGTGGGTTTGATCCCCGCTCAGCTAATATATTTATATGCATGAACATAACTATTTACATCAGTCTGGTCTGCCCTGCCCTGCTCTGGCAAGTTAAGGCATTGGTCTTGGTTGTTATACAAACGTCTTTGGTAGTAGTTATGGGTAGTTGGAGTCCTAAAAAAAGTTTAAAAACTGCGATGACAGTTGCTACACGGAAAATATTGAAGTTCAGTAAAACTTGCATTTAGACTGGAAAAAATTGACCCCATACTCAGAGTTGAGAACATCGGTTGAGACCGGTATTAAAGCTAGGATGAACAAGAGAAGATTTTACTTTTACTGTTTACAAGGACGCTACTTACTCCTTCTAGACTTTGCAAGTGTACCTATAGCCCATTTGTTTAGGTACTTAAAAAAACGTAAACAATTTTAGCGTGTCTTTTTAATTAATATTTTTTGTTTAAAAATTCGGTATAAATTTACTTAGTAACGCATTTCGAAGATTAAAAACCTGTGTCGGACCTCTAGTTAGTTAGTCTAGTTTATATTTGTTTAACAAGTGTTTTAAAAGTCGCCAGTAAACAAATGGAGTATAGTATATAATCGTTTAGTATATATACAAAACCGTTGACGCTAACTGTATATAAGTTAACCACTATATTCATACTATAAACATTTGTGTCAGAATTATTTTAGGAAGTTTCCTAAGTAAACCTTGTTTTGTAAACAAATTACATAGTTTTGAATTAGGGTTTCCTCAGAATTTGCTGGAGATTCATAGTTTTAGTTTTCCTCTATATTACTAATTTGATATAGTGGTCATACTAGTAGTTGCCCTCGACTCCACTCGCACAAGGAATGCAGATCCCGTTCCCGTTTCCCATAGTAAACTATTACGTTGCACAAAGTAGCCTGTGTGCATTTAGACTACTACCTATTTACGTCTATGCCATTAGTCATGAATATCTCTTCACCCGTGCTGTTTCGATTGAGTTTGCAAGCAAGCAAGTGTCCGTGGTACGCAGTCCAGATCACCATCCTCGAAACTCAAGCACACCTGCCCGTGGTAACTATTGCTGATCAACGAACTAGGTTCTGGCTACCCACTACCCATCGCGGCGGGGATACTGTCCAAACCCTTCCCCTCGAAGTGCCGGCCAACAAACAATCCCGGAGCTCTAGTCGCAACTGTGTTGGGCCTGCGTCAGTTGAGGGCTGTGGCCAGGGACACTAATTATCTCCGGGTAGGATTCCTCCTTCAGATCACTTATACACTTGCAACGGATAACCTTAACACAAAGTAGTTAGAAAAATAAAAAAAACAATAGCAATATAAAAGTGGTAGTACAATTTGGCGGTCTTAACACTAGCCGTCATTTCTTCCAGATAACAAAATGAACATGTGTGCAAAGGAATGGTGTATGGACAGATTTATGTTATAATAATGAAATTAGCTTGAGTCCTGAAGATCGAGATGTGGTCTCAAAAACACCCCCATGCACACAGAAGATCGAACATATTTATAGATTTCGACACGCGCACGTTCTAGCTGTGGTAGTTTTTCCAAGTGACTAAAATATGAGGTTTTTCAAGACTTATGCGAAAATCATTCATTGAAATAAAGTCACCACACTACCATTGGCTGCATAAAAGTCCTTGAAATGTCGGCACTAAATGTAAATAATACCACATAAATTACGATAGAATTTGTCAGAATGTGATTCATTTTATTTCTAGGATTTGCAGTACACTGAATTGGGTTCGAAGGCACAACCACTCGATTCCAGGGCCACGTACCTATTACGCTCCGCTCTCAAATTTATAACATTTCTTGTTTTCCCAGTATCGTTTAGCGTCTCCTAATCTTTCTTAATGAAAATTAAATTACAAACTTTCACCCCTCATGGAACGAAGTTTGCTGTGATTATAAATAAAATATTTCAATTCAGAAATAGGTACAAGCATGCTTTCGCTGACATTAAAATTTTAAAACATTTAGTATGATAACTATAAAATTCGATTATGATTAACATACATAGGTACATAAATATGCTCACGCCCGTAATATCCGAAGAGGTAGGGAGAGGTATATTAAACACCCACATTTCGCCAACTTTGATTTTCGGTTCCACGTAATAGGGGGCGAGCCAATTGCCGCCAATCGTGCACTTTGAAAAAAATAAATAGGTATGCCAAAAATACATTCCTGAAGAAAATGTTGCAGCTGGAAGTATTTATCTAATTTATCTAAATCTATAGCTTTTGACACACAACAGCACACAAGTTCAACATTCAATGGTATAAAATTTAATATAAGCTGAGTTTACAAAAGCGGTTTTCATTTCTCACCCGAATAACGTAAACAATATCTTGTTTATAACAACATAAAGGTGCTCAAATATCCAATACCATCCTGAGCTATTCGTAGTCCGATTTTGTTTAACTGCTCCCTGTAAACAGCTTTTATTGATCGTTAACGCACTTTTCATGTTTTATAGTCCACCATTGTTAAGAAGATTCACTTTACGACAGCCACTAAAAACCTTAGCGTTTCATATAAATAAGTAACTGCTGATCTGACTTATATTTGTTTGTTATATTTTTACGGAACTGCCTTTATTTGTGTTCATATAAATTCATAGTAAAATGACTGATGTCGGGAGGCGATTACAGTGAAGTCTTTGCGTAGATTTCGATAGGATTTTATGTGAGATATATGCGATATTGGCGATTGTAATAATCGAATGATGACTATTTTTTTTTCTCGAACAATGGCCAGGGTCCTTACCTCTTATACTAAGTAACAATATTTCAATCTTACTTTACCGTCATAGCCGTATACTCAAACTGAAATCGTCGTTTATTTTATTTTATACTTGACATGACTTACATTTTGCAATTAATTACTTCCCTTCATTTTGACACCCTACATACTCGATAGGATAGTAAAAATTTCTACGTTTATGTTGCAAAAGAGAAAACCAATTATTGATGAAAACATCGTGTTCACCAATACCAAAATTTCGCAATAATACCTGACATTCTACTAATATTATAAATGACATAATTTGAGAAGATGTTTGTATGTTCGTTTGAAATAACAACATAACATAAACTCACGCCCATATCCCTGAAGAGGTAGGCAGAGGTACTAGCACCCACATTTCGCCAGTTTATGTTTAGGTCCCAATGTAATAGGTGGCGAGCTCATTGCCATTAACCGGGCACTTATAAACCAGCGATAAATATACACATAACTTCGAAAAGCATCGAAAAGTTATTGGTGTGTGCCATGGTATCAAACCTAGGATCAAAACCGACACCTCGTCTCAGCAGCCCATTACCCATACCACTGCTGAAATATTGGCACAGGAGGAGTAGGTTAGAGCATTTTTTATCGTGCGATGAATCTCCGCAGATAACCCCCACCCTTTCACCCCTCTAACGTACGCCATCTTTTGAGTTTTGATAGGCTTTTTTATTTTTTTTTATCGTGCGGAAAATCTCCACGGATTTCCCCATCGGAGCCGGTTGGAAAGGTAATTTTTGGTAGCCTGGAATATAACTATCCCGGGATTACAGGTTCCCATGGGTTGATGAAATGGAATTAAATATCCACGCGGGCAAAGCCGCGGGTATTAGCTAGTAATCTCATAATAATAACTTTTTACAGCGCCCCAATTACTTCACAAACAGTTTCAATCAGTTCTCATGGTCTTAACGAGGTGGTTATTGTCCATTGCGGTATTAGTACACCGTTTCTATAAAGCCGTTGATAATAAAAACCAATGGTTACGTGATTACATAATATAATCGGATCCAATCAGATAATCACATTACATTTTACGATATTATTCTTATGTACGGTTTCATACAATGAGATTTTTATTTTGAATCTGTCGAATTTCTTCATACGAATGTTTTTGTACTGATGTTTGTTTTTTTAAAGAATATTAGCAACCAAAATTTCTAATAGTCCCTCTAACCCCTCCAACTATGCTCAACGGCTTGTTTCATGAGTGGGTTCACGTCGGTAATGGTCAGGATTCAAATTGTATTAATTAAGCTTTCACGAGTGGTATATTTCAGATTAATACGAAGTCCTTTTTAGGGTTGCGTAATGCTGAGAAAAAAATTGGTTGCCTGTAAAGTCGGTATACGGGCGAAAGTTTTACGTGACAACGACTTTGAGTGGTAAAATAATTTTAATGTGAATATTCATTCGTCGAGTGGAAGGGACGCGTGCCTTTCACTTTTTATGTCTGTCTCTCTCGCTCTTAGGCGGGCTAACCATGCCCGAGTGGAAGGGACGCGTGCCTCTCACTCGCTCTCATTGTGAGCGCATAACGTGAGCGGAGCGTAACGCAGTTTCTTGAAGTGTCACCCGGCAAGCCAATTTATAAGACGTTGTCACGTCAAAAAACGGAACCCTTATAGGATAACTTCGTTGTTCGTCTATACGGTGCAGAATATTCCATCGAAAACCAAACGGTTCGGTGGTTTGAGAGGAGAATTCCTTACCGGTGCACGTGTTTCCTTCTTCCTACAGTCCCGGGACCCTAAAGCATCTGATGAGACCGTCAAGCTGAGCGCCACCATTGTAGTACTGTACGGGTGATCCTCTATTATGAGACTTTGTCTTGAGCTTACCATCAGGCATGGTGAAGTCAAATTGACGGGCCGTAAATAAAAATAAAAATAAATAAATAGTTTGGTCTATAATTTCAGTAATCCGTTATAGTATCAAGTTGAAATTGTTGAAATTCATACCAAAAACTCAGGTCTGTAACGGCTTGAAACTGTCTAAGTATTCACAATTCACAAAGGATCAAATAATATTATGAAACGATCATAATAAATATACATAATACTAAACGTTTCTATCCAGACGTAATGGCCTAAACAATAATAATTACTAGTAAATGATAACAATCATAATATTATAACAGGCCGTGTTGCTCGCGGCTGTACCAGAGGCAGTTTGATTACTTGAAATCGATATCAGGTTATGCTACATGAAATCTATAGTAAGTCAATATTATAAGTTGTATATTATGTAATATATTAGGACAGCCTCTGTGGCGTATTGGTAGTGAACACGACAGTTACGCAGGAGGCGCGGGTTCGGTCCCATTGAGTGCATATAATATATGACCATTTGCACTGGCCTGGTTGTGCTTCGGGGAGCACGTTAAGCCGTCGGTCCCGGTTGTAATACTTAGGTATTTTGGCTATCTGATACTCGGTTCACTTATTAGACAACAAATAAAGTGTAGGCATAGAAGCTCCCCTTTAGAAATCGATAAAAAAATGATGTATATTGACAGTCGATTCAACAATTTAATTTGCCAAAATTAACTCTGTTTCATTCAGAACTGTACCAAATCTGAATGGAACATATCAGTAGCAATAGCAATAGCACTAATCTGTAAGGGGAAGGCGCCAGGGTCTGTAACACAGTTTAATACTAGCACAGACGCTGACGTTCACTCTGTCTCTGTTATAATACTATAATGAATTGGTGTTTAAATTTTGTCTAAGAGACTTGGACTCATTGTAACATACTTTTACTTTTATGAAATAAACTATTATATTATTATTAATACAAACCTTCTAATGCCCTTTTGTTAGAACTCCATATTGCTTGGAAAAAACGCAGCATGGATTTCATTCCATAGCTTGGACGTTCGCGCGATGAAGTTCCTTTCATTTTCACCCTTTCCAGTCGTAATGTGTGAGGACTATCATACTCTCTGCCTATGATCAGCAAGACGACAAAAACGTGTAGAGCAATTCTTCAGAGCACAACATTCTACAGTTTCCTCTATATCAGTTTCTTCATCAAACTTTTCTATACCGTCTGCTGTAGCGTCCTGGTACTGTTGGCATTTTGATACTAAGTCGTTTCCGTTGCTTTCTGCACCTATGAATTCTATTTCATCCATATCGGTCACCAGTATACCGGTGAACAGATGCTCTTTTGCCGAAAATTGCCACAAAATTGTTCAGATTCCCTCTTTGAATATCCTAGTAACGAACATCATCAGAAACTTACCACGCAAGTTTAATTACTAGTAGTCTAATCTATATCCATTCACTAGATAAAGGTTGCATTCGCTAGATAACTTCAGCTAATAAGTCGATAAAGTTGCCAACTATCGCGGAACTTTCCAAATTTAATATCCAAACTCATTGGGCCGAAAAACAGGCCGAGGCTCTGTGCTATGGTTGAATAAGTAAGTAAGCAAAATATTTTCAGCCCTAGTGTAGGTAGGAACTCAGTGGATTCGATCTTTAGATTTTCCGTATCAGTGTTCTAGAAAATAGGGTTGAGTGAGAAAATGTAGGATACCTATGAATTTTCTGAATACACACAGTCAAGTGTTGTGGTCTAAACTAACCGTTACTACAAATCTACAGCTGCTGATTTCTAATTGCTCTGATGCACTCTTTTCTCTCCAATTTGGAAGTCAGGCGGCAGTCGCTCCCATAAATCCAAAATTTACCAATAAAAGGAGGACCAGGTTAATGTACACTTGATCCAAAGACCACGTTTCGGATGCGACTGAAATTGTTTTTTCTGAATTTAAATCACATAAACTTAATGTAGACGTCAGCAGCTGCAGCAGCTATAGTTCTCTCCAAAAAAGCAGAGTACATTTTGACTCCATCGTCACCTAAGCAATGTTAGGATTGTTAGGCCTCTTTCTTGTGGAGCCTCCTTGGTTTTTTTATAATGATAAGTACGCTTGACAGACAACAAATAAAGATAGTTTGATTTGACTGTCTTTGATTTCGCTTGTTTCATTCTCAACATATGTCCGGGTATTTTCAAAGGATGTCATTCAAATTAGACAAGCCGTTTAGGTTTTCTTATGTAAGATATTGAGAGGTAGACGTTACGTGGCGGAAATCCATTACAAGAAATCATATTTGGGGACGGCGGTAGAAGTGAGGAGGAAGCTGTCAGTCGCTCTGTAGCTGACCTGAGGATACCTCAAATAGCGGCGAAACACGTGTCGAGGTATGTTCTTTGCACTTGTGGAATATTGCACTTACGAAATCATATCGCAATCAAGTAAGAAATATTTTTATTTACTTGCAATTCGACATTCCTTTCTATATCAATTAGTAATATTTTGCTATTGCTATATTTGGAATTGTTAAACCTTGGGT
This sequence comes from Pelosia muscerda, assembly GCA_963691645.1. Classification (NCBI taxonomy): domain Eukaryota; kingdom Metazoa; phylum Arthropoda; class Insecta; order Lepidoptera; family Erebidae; genus Pelosia; species Pelosia muscerda. The sequence goes on from OY829104.1 coordinate 3,628,207, forward strand.
GAGTGGGTGGGTTCCCCTCCTACACCAATATATTTTTTTACCTTAGTTAGTTCATGTTCAGATATTTCCCTGTATAGAATTTGAACTGGTCAGTCAAAATGCCAGGCAATTCAAAGGTGTTCCACAACGTTTTATATCCACTTATAACAGACTTAAAAGTAGGTAGGTTTTCCGCTCTCCCGTATGTTAGGACGTGACTGTTTTAGCAACCATACTACCAATGCATATGAATCTTTCACTGGGGCAATTCACACTATCTAGAGACTTTATTTTTATTATTTTTATAAAGTCGTGTCGACTACCACTATATACACCCGCCTTATTTAGTTCTATTCCATTGTATCATCTCTTAGGGACTACGTCTTTTTTTATTTTTTATTTATTTATGGCATGTCAATTTGACTTCACCTCGCCTGATGTTAATCTTAAGGCAAAGTATCATGAAAGAGGGTCACCATTGCAAACACGTCCAGTGTTACAATAGTGGCGTTCAGCTTGACGGTCTCATCAGATGCTTTTTCACGCCCCGCTTAAAGGACCCGGGACTGTAGGAAGAAGGAAACACGGACATATATATCACTTTCATTTTATCATGCCAGTCTATTGCTGGTCACAGGCCTCTCTCAATGTTAGGAAGCTTTGGCATTTTGTTTCCAAGTTGGCCAGACGGGTCGGTACAGGGTTTTATTTCGAGTTGTCTTTCTCTCGCATTGATCATCATCATCATCAGTGCGTTAATCCCGTTGGCATTTGAAGCTATGACCTTGGAGTCCAGGGTCCGCATTTTAGTCTAAGTGCGTTGCAGCTAAACTGAGATGAAAGAATGAAAGAAAATTTTAGTTTTATTAGGATGAAAAAATCAAAAGGACTAAAATATAATTAACATAATAGCAACAAAAAATAACAAAAATAGAGTACATATTTTCCGTGAAGCGATTACCATCTGGCCTTTACAATCGAAGAATTGTATCTAGACCAGTTGTTTAACTTTTTAGATATCCAACTATCCGTAACGACTGTTATAGATACTTGTATGAACTTGCTCGCACTAATATCTTTAACTTATTTTTCTGTTTGTCGCCACTTACGACATACGTTTGATGATAGCACCACACCACCCCGTGGTGATAGCACCACATGGTTAATTTTATATTGCTCAGCTGTAAAATTTTCCTGAGAAATGGGGTATCAAACGCTCAAAGCGTTCTTCAAAGAGCACATAAGATTCCAGAGCCCAAAGTGTTAAAACAAATTAAAAAGTTTAATTATTAGTATAAATATATGGACTAAGCTCACCCAGAAAATTTACGATCAGTAATAAAAAATCGTATAAACTAATTGCAACGTTTCCTACCGGGGCAATTAATGAACCCGTTGTGCAAGTGGAAGCAATAAGTCGACAATGTTTTATCGCAACAGAATGCACAATACGGCAATGCGTAAAATGTGAACAAGCAAACATTTATTATGAAAATATACATAAAATATAACCATTTTAAATATCAAGTGTAAACACAAAATATGAGCTACTTTCATAAACTGAGCTAAAATAAACAAAGCCATCCTATCAATATTTTAGCACCAATCACACGTCCATCCGATGATATCGATAATAATCGGAACAGTATTGTAAGCAACATAATAGGAGGGTTAAATCGATTGTAAATCGTATAAATTGTATTCGATTCGGTTGAAACGATAACTGTTACACCTTCATCGTTTATATTGCGTGTGTATTAGATTCGGGTTGGGTGCGAAAAACATGGTAAGTGGTAACAGGCACGGTTTTAATGGTATACCGTTGTAGTGTGTCGTTATCTTTATGTATCCGGTATATCGCTGTATGATGTGAAAGGTAACTGAGATGAGGTTTCGGCCCTAATTGAGATTGGGTTACATTATTTTGAGATTAGGGTAATGTTTTTGTGTCAGGTTGGGCGAAATTGAGGGTTATTGTTTCAATTAGAAATTTGAAACTTCATTGTTATGTAAAAGTTATTTTTGATGACTAATTATTAAAAAAGGTATTCTCCATTTAAGTTATTTGTATTAGGAGGGATTTTATACCTATGGATTAGGCTGCATGACAGCCATTCGTAGTGTGTTGTAGTTTTCATAGCCGTCTTATCACTAAATAGTATAAAATCAAGTCGCGTTTTCTGTCCCTATTTTTCTTGTCCCTTTGTATGCTATATCTTTAGAACTACGCAACGGATTTTAATGCGGTTTGTTTCAATAGATAGAATGGTTAAAGAGGAAGGTTTATATGTATATAACATCATGCTACGACTAACAGGTGCGGAGCAGGAATGAAAAATGTTGCAAAAACGGGGTGACGCAGACGAAGTCGCGCGGGTCAGCTAGTAAATTATAAAATTGCTTTACTAGCTCAGTTGTTTTCTTCCTCCTACAGTCCCGAGTACTTTAAGTCGGGAGTGAGAAAACGTTCATCGAGGCCGTCATAGTACTGACCGCCATTCTAGAGAAAACATGTTATTATGGTTGCTACTGTTCTCTGAAACGCATCCAGGGTTACCTTCAGACGGGGTGCGGTTATTTGACGACCCAAATATATATAAAAAATCCTTTATTTCCAAATCCTCTGGGTTTTTACAGAACGCTGGTCTACAAAATAAACTCAACCTAATTAATCTGTCACAAGCCCTCGTATCTTGAGTATACAGGCCAAAATCCCTCGGTTTACAATAGTATAGATTCACAATGACAATAGCTCAATGGGCATTCACTCGCCTCACCTCGCTTAGGCAAGTGGTACACTTATGTATTATGTATTCATTGAAAACGAAACTCTTTCAGAGCGAATCACTTTACGTATGAGAAGCCATATAAACTATTTTAGAAAAAAATTGTAGCGTTATCTAATCATATAGATTTAGATTGGAAAAAATAATGCTCAGACAGGATTTGAACAGTGCTTTGATCAACTATTACCACGTACTCTCAACCAGACGGATTGGTACAAGGTTTGGTTCATGGTAGTGATATTGTTTGCGTTTTCCGTGTGTCGCCTCTTACGACACCTTTTGGATGAGATTGAGTGGTTTGTTTTTCCCTGTGTGGAAATCCCTTCAGCGGCGTGATTATGTCGGACTGGAACTGACCAAAACTACACGACCGTCTTCGGCCGTCAGTTGCCAAAGGTGAGATAGCCTATGGCATATCCCTCACCCATCCGGCTGACCCAGGGTTAGCGAAAGCCCTCTCGGGTGTGGGACTACGATCTTTTCTCGGATAGAGAGGCCTGCCCCTGATAGAGTGACAGGCGGCTCCACCTGTCACTGGATGGGCACTACTCCCATATCAATTCAGGACCCTGATTCTACTAATGGGCAACTTTTGTCCAAACTACAGTTACCTTACAAAATACCATTAAGTTTAAGACTTTATTTGTATAGACTTACAAGTTTAAAATAAATGAATAAAGGTTCATTATATTATTTCATTCACGCACATTACACTATTTAGTTTCAGATTTTAACGGCGTACCAGGAAAGTTAAAAATTAAACCGCATTTTTGCAGCGTCAATGATGATTGACAATTTATTGAATTGTAGTTCTGAAAACATAATACCCCTTTTTTGGACAGTGGCATGAATATATTTTTACATCTCTAGATATCGCTTGTGTGTCACCAGCCTGAGGTCGTATTATGAAGCCGTCCTCAAGGAACCAATGAAGATAAGACCTTTGTAAGGGATAACAGAAACGTTATAAATGTATAGCGCAGTTTCCGAACACAATTTGGTCACTTTTGCCCCTTATTTTGTCCCTTTTGCCCCGTGTTTTGTCCCTTTTGCCCCGTATTTTGTACTTTTTGGGTCAAGAAAATTGTAGGTTATCTAGAGAAGTCGTTTAGGCGGAATTAAGTCATCATTATCCATTACTGTCTAAAAAGGCGAGGTGGGTTTAGTTAAGACTAATGAGAGTGTGGGTTTGAATAAGTAAAAAGGCCGATGTATGTAATAGAATCGTGCTTGCTTATATAATTATTCTCTGGAAGATATATTAGCTCACAAAATCGAGGTTTTACCTTGGTCAGAGTTAAACAATATAGACAGCGTCAAAAGTAAATTTGAATGATGGTTGCAAGCTTAGAAAACAAAAAAGAGTGAAAATGTTAAAAAGGGGGTACCATTTTATCGCTATGCGTTTTTACGCATACGCAACGAAGTACAAATTTGACAATACATTTGAATATATTGCATATATACTTCGGGGCACATATTGAAATCGGAAATGTGTTTTACATGAGTAGTATAAGTTTTTTGTCTGGATAGATATGTGGCCCGAGGTATCACTTTAGTACAGTCAGCATCAGAACGATAATATTAGGGTATAAAGATCCTTTTGAGTATTTTGCTAGTCAAGTCAAGATACTCTCCAAGACATTAATTGGTAGTGCCAACTTTTTACCAACCCACTTTTTACCAAGTGTCCGATTGGCGGCAATAGGCTCGCCCCCCATTATGTGGGAACGAAAATCATATTTGACGGAATTTGGGTGTTTAATACACCTCTGCCTACCCCTTCGGGGATTGCGGGCGTGATCAAATCAAATCAAATCAAATCATTTATTTGTTTAAACATATTGTGTTTTACATGCATGTGCCTGCAAGATGTTAAGTCAACAATTACATACATTAAGTTCAACATGTACAGCTGTATATATATATGATCTTATGTATGAATGAATGTATGTATGTATGCTAGTCAAGATCAATCTGACACTGACTGTTAATAATAAACCCTTAATTTAAGAAATTGTTGAACCCTTAAATAGCACACCTCCTTGATATACAAAGATATTGAGGCTCTCACATTCTAGGCTCATATTCCAGACGTAATCGGATCCCGAAGGCTGACTACACCTGACCACAAGTGTTACACTGAATTAACAATGTATACCTTAATTAAGGATAGGGTTGTCGAATAGAATACCTGGTATTATCTAGACTCAGTACACTGTATTAGAACAAGAATAGTTTTAGCATTTATATAGTAAAACAATTTGGCAGTTTATGTAGTGGTGATTGCACCTTCGATATCTATATTATACTGTGTTTATTCGTTTTTTATATATAAAAACACCGCGGTAGCCTAGTATGGGTAATGAACTTCTGAGACGAGGTCTCGGGTTCGATCCCAGGTTTTACCATGACTTTTCGATGCATTTCGAAGTTATGTGTGTATTCATCGCAGGTTTATAAGTGTCCGGCTAATGGCAATAGGCGCGCCCCCTGTTACATTGGGACCTCAACATAAACTGGCGAAAAGTGGGTACTAGCACCTCTGCCTACCCCTTCGGGAATATAGGCGTGAGTTTATGTTATGTAGTAAAACAATTTGAAGGTTTATGTAGTGGTGATTGCGCCTTCGATATCATACTATACTGTGTTTATTCGCTCATTTTCTTTTTGACAGCATAATGTGAATCTGGTCTGGTCGTGCCTGGGAGAGCACGTTAAACCATCGGTCCCGGTTGTCATACGAACATCTATGGCACTCGTTATGGGTAGTTGAAGCCCTCAAAAATGTAACTGGACACAGGTCCGATGGCAGTCGCTTTCATGTTCTTCATAAAAGAACATGAAAGTTCAGCCGCATCCTAGTTAGACTAGAAAAACGACCTCAACTGAGTAGGGAATAGGTTCTGAGAATGTGGATTTCTGGATTGATGTACTACAGTAATGTATTACTTCATTGACGGGTATACTCCCATATAGTGAAGTACCCGGTGCATAAACAGATTCAGACTACACCACAGGTCTTGAAATCGATATTTTGTAAATTTATTTATTTTCTTTTCCACAGCAGCTGTAGATAGGCAGTAAGTATGCGAATTGTATCAAACTATCTAAAAGAAAATAAACGAATGAATGAAAAACAAAAGGATATTGACTATATTTGATAAAGATTATCAAATTATTCGTGGGCGAAGCGGTGAACAACAGCTAGTATGAAATAAAATTCAGTACCTACCTACCTACTTATAACGATTTACTAGTTAAATATAATTGGCACACGTACTGATACAAGTAATTAATAGACTTAACATTAATTACAGTTAGGCAAGATATAACGGTACTATGCTAACTTCGTGAACATCGTAATTGTGCTTACCTACTCTATTTGTATCTCTATGAGCGAAATTACATCACGATAACCTTGGATTATGGTATTAATTTTAAGGATAGGGTTGAGGGGAGGGGGGGGGAGGCGGTGTGCCAAAGGGGCCAAAGAATACTTACTGATGAAAAATGATCAGTTTAGGATATTAGTTATTTCAACTATTAGACGACCCACTCACGGTAAAGTTATAAGTGTTTATACAAAATAAACTATGTAGGTTTATTAGCACCTTAGTGTTATAATGTACATTCATATTTGTGACATGAACAGCCGATCGAACAGCGTGGCATCAAGAGTGTGAACGTAACAACTTGTGGCACACACACATCAGTCGATCGATGGTTTCATTTAAGTTCAGCTATCACGCAGCATGACGATACGCACTTCTGACATGGTCACGGTAAAATGTTACGGTAAATGTAGACACACGGTATAAGGTAACTTACCAATGTCACAGTAGTGTTATTGGGTGGGAATTTTCATCATCAATGATACCACCGGTAGTGTCAAGCTGAATCATTTTGTTTCTATAATCAGTATAATCAAGGTGTCCAGTACGCCGAGTACACCGAACCACGTAGAATAAGATAAATTGTGAATATAGGTATAAGATGAATTGTAAATAAAGAATAGCTCCCTAACGCCCACTGCGGGCTAATGAAGATAAATTGTAAATAAAGAATAGCTCCTTAACGCCCACTGCGGGCTAATGAAAAAATTGGTACTTAAGCTCGGTGAAACCGACGCTAAGACACAACCACAACCAAAACCACAACCACAACCACAACCGCAAACGCACAACCAACGAAGAACCACTCTCAAGAACTACTCTCAAGAACCACTCAAGAAGAAAAGGAAGAACCTAGAAGACATTAGTTGTTAAAACTTAGTATATAGAAGATAGAATAAACGTTTTGAAGCAATTAGTGTTTCTATTGAAAAGGTTGTCAGATAAAAGTCCACAATACAGTCCACACGAAGAGTAGAATAGGACGATCTCAACTGAAAAGTGAGATTGTCCATAACATTGTTTGGTCCTTCGCCTGCCGGATCGACGCCGAGATTTGATCCTTCCGAAGACGGATCAAAAAGTGAAGAACAGCGGCAAGACACCGGAGCTTCAAGAGAGAAGAATCAAGTTTCCACAATGGTCGTGACCAGAAGCCAAGCAGATGCAGAAGAAGCTCAAGATCGACGAGAGGAAGAGTACCTGAGGCAGCAGCGCATCGACGAAGAGAGACGCCGAAGGCTGGCTCAGGGTCCTCCGGCATCGCCAAGCACGCAGCAGGGTATGGAGTCAGGGATCGGGGCTACGATGGACGCCCCCCCCACGACCCCTAGACTGAAGCCCGGGAACCTACCCCGAACTGGTTCACCGGGAAGGTCGGTTCGGACGAACCGCTCTACTGCGAGCGCTGCAGCGCGAGCCAGACTAGCCGAACTAGAAGCAGCAGAAAAACTGGCAGAATTAAAGAAGAAGGAACTTGAAATTGAAGCGGACCTGATAAGAAAAAGGCTGGCCGCCGACCTCACGGCCATCCAGGAAGATCAAGAGAGTGTTCACGAAGAAATACCTACAGAAATACACCACAAGAGAGTGGACGAATGGCTGCAAACGAATCCCGTCGTGCCAAGACCAGAACCCGAAGAATCAAGAACGCGAAGCAAGGAAGATCGACATCTGCGGTTTGATCTACGCGGCAGATCCGCCACACCCACGCGAACAAGAAGCATAGATCAACTCACCGAGGCTATGGAGCGACTAGCAAGACCCAGAATACGATGCGCAGATCTACCTACGTTCTCGGGGGCCCATGGCGAGTGGCTCACGTTTAAGGCTGCTTTCACCGACTCCACGAAGCTGTACAACATATCGCCGATTGAAAACATTCAGCGTCTGAGAAAAAGCCTCACCGGGGAAGCACGCGACATCGTGATGGCGCTACTTGCAACGGCAACGGATCCAGAGATCATACTTAGAACATTAGAACAGTCATTCGGTCGTCCAGAAGTAATCATAGACAAGGCGTTCGAAGATTTGAAGAAGCTACCCAGACCAGGGTCATCGGCAGTGGAGCTGAATAACTTTGCCATACGAGTGCAAAACGTTGTGTGTGTACTACAGAGCATCGATCAGCGGGGATACCTGTACAACCCGGCGTTGGTACGAGAGATCCTGAGCAAGCTGAGCCCCCACGTGCAAGCCAGATGGTGTGACTACGCGACGGACTTCGGAATCGCAGCTGAACCAGAAATCATCACGCTATCCCGCTTCCTGATGAGGGAGGCAGACCGCGCGCTCAAACACGCCTACGTCCCTGCTGCGAGTACAACACAAGCGAAGAAAGAAACTCGTCAGCCGCCCGCGCCTAAGAAGAAACCGAACTCAGTCTTCAACGTCACCGAATCACCAGAGAACAAAGAACAATTGAATCAGTGTGCAAGTTGTGAACAAACTCACGAGTTACCGAGGTGCCCGCAATACAAGGCGCTAACGGTAGATCAACGGTGGGACTTCGTGAAAGAGAAGAAATTGTGTTTCAAGTGCTTAGTGAAACGGCATCGATACAACCTGTGCAAAGCTAAGCCATGTGGTGTCAACCAATGCCGCCACGCCCATCATGCGACGTTGCATCAAGAGAAGGCAGCAGAGAAGCCATCTACCACCGCAAGCCCGACGGAAGCAGTACTGTCGGTGGTCACCCAAACCACCACTGAACCGAAAGCAGTGCTGTTGAAGATGTGTCCCGTCACCGTCGTGGGACCAGGGGGGGAGGTGAAGACTCACGCACTCCTGGATGAAGGCGCTACCATCTCACTGATCGATGCAGACCTAGCAAGGCAGATTGGGGCAAGAGGACCTACGCAACGATTGATGATGCGAGGGGTCAACATGCAGCAGTCGGAAGAAAGAAGCCAGCTGGTGACCGTACGACTTCATGGACCTGAAGGAGTGCCGCACGTGCTTAAAGCGCGCACCGTCCGGTCTATGAAACTACACCAGCAATCCATTCCGACTTCACTGCTCGAATACGAACACCTGCGAGACCTAGGGAAGAATGACGTCTGCTACGAATTAACACGACCGGGAATCCTCATCGGCACCGACCACTGGGAATTCATCGTGTCAAGAGAACTACGTCTGGGCAAGCCAGGCCAACCCGTAGCATCGAGAACCACCCTAGGATGGGTAGTACATGGGACGCTACCGCGAAGCGTCATCTGCAAAAGCGAGAGCAACGTGCTACATGTCTTTACCTCCGAACGAACCGAAAACGGAGACGAACGCCTACACGACCTCGTAGACAACCACTTCAAGATCGACGCGCTCGGTGTCTCTCACAAACCGAAAGTGAGCGACGCGGAACGTCGAGCAGTACAAATCGTCGAGACAACATTGAAGCGAACGAAACAAGGCTACGAGGTGGGGCTACCGTGGAAAGAAGACGGCATCGCTCTCCCACCGAGTTACAACTCAGCGCTGCGCCGATTAAAGAAGATCGAGATCAAGATGGATGAAGACCCAGAGTTCGCCGAAGCCTACACCAGACAAGTTGACAATTTGTTAAGTAAGGGGTACGCGACACCGTGCGACGGCACCGAGGCTACGAGTCCAGTCAGCTGGTATTTACCTCACTTCGCCGTACAGAATCCGAACAAGCCTGGGAAACTACGACTCGTCTTCGATGCAGCAGCCAAGAACCGGGGTGTCAGCCTAAATGATCACCTGCTAGAAGGACCGGACCTGTTAATGTCATTGCAGGGAATTATGTTCCGGTTCCGAGAGAAGCCGATCGCGATCACAGCTGACATTCAAGAGATGTTTCTTCAAGTGAAGATAAGACGTGAAGATCAACCAGCTCAGCAGTTCCTGTGGCGGGGAGGCGAACGAGACGTACCACCCCGACACTACAAGATGACGAGCATGATCTTCGGCGCCGCCAGTTCCCCATTCATGGCACATTACGTTCGAGACGCGAACGCGAAGGCCCACGCAGACACTCACGCGGCGGCCTTCGAAGCCATAACAAGAAGTCACTACATGGATGACCTGGCAGCCAGCTATGAAAATGAAGATGAAGCCCAGCGAGCCGTCTCCGAGTTGATGACGGTCCACGCAGCCGCCGGCTTCACACTACGAGGATGGAACACGAACCAAGCCAGCGTACTCCGAGACGTCCCTGCCGAGCTACGAGCGACGTCGCCGACCCCACTGGGGGGAGATGGGCCCGAGAATAAGATACTTGGCCTCATCTGGAACGCAGAGCAAGACGAGCTTGGGTTCAACACCTCAATGAACAGAGTTCCCACCGAAGTCGTCAACCGAACAAGAGCGCCGACGAAGAGAGAAGCCCTCAGCGCGGTAATGTCCATATATGACCCCCTCGGACTGCTGAGTCACTTCACCATACGCGCCAAGATCGTGTTGCAGAGCCTGTGGCGACTTCAGATCTCGTGGGACGAACCAATACCCGAAGAAGAGAACGAGCTTTTCGCTGCCTGGCTAGAACGACTCCCCGACCTAGCCCGCCTACGACTCGAACGATGCTACGCGCTAAGTGAAGCTCAAGACCTGCAACTACACATACTGTGCGACGCGAGTGAGCAAGCATACGCAGCAGTGGCATATTGGCGTATCACACGGCCGGACAGAAGCATCAAGCTATGTCTCGTGGCCGCCAAATCAAAGGTGGCACCCCGACGGGCGCAAACAATACCGCGACTAGAACTACAAGCGGCGGTCATCGGGTCAAGACTGGCGGCGACAATCAAGCGAGAACATCGGGTGAAAATTGACAAGACAGTGTATTGGACCGACTCAACTACGGTGATACATTGGGTACGAAACGACGAGCGACGCTACACGCCGTTTGTAGCTCACCGCCTGGGCGAGATCTCCGAGCTCACGCACAGCAAGGAGTGGCGGTGGGTGCCGACCGTGCAAAACGTAGCAGACGACGCGACGCGCATCACTCACTCACCCATCACCGCAGACGACAGATGGTTTCACGGTCCAGAGTTCCTGTTGCAACCAGAAGATCAGTGGCCGGCAGATAAGACACAGTTGATCGAAGACTGCGAGGTACTACACGTCAGCGAGAAGAGCGAAGTACATCATGCGTGGTTACCCGACCCCACGCGATTCTCTAACTTCACGAAATATGTTAGAGCCGCCGCCTACGTGTTAGCCTTCATAGACAAGTGTCGCCGACTGACGTCGCATCTGAGAACTATACACATTGAAAAAGCTGAGAACGCGATCATCAGCCGCGCGCAGCACGAAAGCTTCGGAGAAGACATCGCGCGACTGCAGGCCGCCCGCCCTATTCCTAAGGCGAGCCGTCTGTACAAGTTGGACCCGGTCATGGAAGACGGATTACTGCGGGTCAAGGGACGCATCGGAGCAGCCACCGCGCCGCTAGAAACGAAGAGACCGCTCATACTCGACGGCCGACATTACATCACTAAACTTATAGTGATGCGCGAGCATCGGGCCGCCGGACACGCTGGGCGAGAACGAGTAACGAACGACCTGCGGCAGCGGTACTGGATCATCCACCTGCGACCCACCGTGAGAGCAACCGAACGAGACTGCGGCCTGTGCAGAAAAAGAAGAGCCAGACCGCAACCGCCGGCAATTGGAGATCTGCCACGAGAGCGCCTAGAACCGTACCAGCGACCTTTCACTCACTGTGGGATAGACTACTTCGGACCCATGGTCATCAAGGTGGGACGTCGCCGAGAGAAGAGGTGGGGCGCCCTGTTCACCTGCCTGTCATCAAGAGCTGTGCACCTGGAGATCGTCGCATCACTCACTACAAGCTCCGCGATCATGGCACTTCGGAGGATGGCTGCGAGAAGGGGTTGGCCGAGAACCATATACTCGGACAACGCCACCAACTTCCACGGAGCAGACAAGGAGCTGAAGGTCGCCTACGAAGAGTGGATGCCGGCGCTACGAGAACTGGGACAGCTGCATGCGGTGAACTGGCGATACATACCGCCGGGAGCGCCGAACCAAGGCGGAGCGTGGGAAAGGCTAGTGCGGTCAGTGAAAACAGCGTTGGCGGCGACGTTAACTGAAAAGGAGCCGACCGAAGAAGTGTTGGGGACTCTGATGGCCGAAGCTGAGTTCTCGATAAACGCAAGACCGTTGACCCACGTGAGTGTCGACCCGAGCGATCCGGAGGCGCTGACCCCTAACCATTTCTTATTGGGGTCATCCACAGGACTGCCTTCGACCGGGCCGTGTCAATACGCCGATCGACGAACATGGAGGAGTTGTCAAGCCCTCGCCGACCATTTTTGGAGCAGATGGGTAAAGGAGTACCTACCTACCCTGGTACCCCGCGGCGAGCCAAGCAGCCAACGACGACCCCTGCAAGAAGGAGACATCGTGGTGGTAATGGATCACGTACTACCACGCAACGTGTGGCCGATGGGAGAGGTCACCAGAACCTACGTGGGACCCGACGGCGGAGTTCGGATGGCGGACGTCAGGACGAAGACTGGAGTCTTCAAGCGCCCCGTGAGCAAGCTCGTCGTACTTGAGAAGGCCGTTACGCGGACTGCTGCACTGGGGGGAGAACTGTCCAGTACGCCGAGTACACCGAACCACGTAGAATAAGATAAATTGTGAATATAGGTATAAGATGAATTGTAAATAAAGAATAGCTCCCTAACGCCCACTGCGGGCTAATGAAGATAAATTGTAAATAAAGAATAGCTCCTTAACGCCCACTGCGGGCTAATGAAAAAATTGGTACTTAAGCTCGGTGAAACCGACGCTAAGACACAACCACAACCAAAACCACAACCACAACCACAACCGCAAACGCACAACCAACGAAGAACCACTCTCAAGAACTACTCTCAAGAACCACTCAAGAAGAAAAGGAAGAACCTAGAAGACATTAGTTGTTAAAACTTAGTATATAGAAGATAGAATAAACGTTTTGAAGCAATTAGTGTTTCTATTGAAAAGGTTGTCAGATAAAAGTCCACAATACAGTCCACACGAAGAGTAGAATAGGACGATCTCAACTGAAAAGTGAGATTGTCCATAACACAAGGTGTGGTCTGAAAGAGGTTCAATTTCCATCATCTCTGAGCTTTTTCTCAACTTGGTCGGAGTTGGCTTTCTTTTTCTCGGCTATCCGTGAAGTGACTGCTACATTACCTCCACAACCAATTGGCGATAAAGAAGTTCTGTATTTAGACTAGTCAGACTTTTTAGTGCTCCAACTATCCGTAAGGACTGTCATAGATTTTCTTGTGCTCGTGCGACTGCTGTTATATTGTTGAACTTTTGTGCAGGCTTTCGTCTTGGAGCTAGGAGGTCAAATGACAGTCGCTTTAATAATACCACTAATAGGATCCCAGGTCTCTGGACGTGTTTGAAATTTGAGTTCTCAAAACAATCATTGAACGTTGTTATATCAACGACAAGAGCGAGTAATAAGGTTCAAAGTACCGGTTTACCAAACAGTACGAATAAAATCCATATTCAATATTATTGCTCTAAATAACAAAATCTGAATCCTGAATACTTGAAGGCTCGTCTGTTACCTATCAACCCTACAGCCGAAGATACACTGAAAATGTTTGAAATATTTTCGTATCGTATATCGTATGTGTTCGGGTCAACTTAACAAAATTTGTAAGGGTATGTAGTCAGCTTATTGGAATGTAATTTCCTCTGAAGATATTGACGGAATACGGAGATTCTTTTATTTGAGTGCGTTAGTACCAAGTTTTTATAGTCTAGGAGTACAGCGTAGGGAGATCAACTTGTAATGTAAAATACAAAATGTTGATAACCATACCTACTTATTTGTGAATACTGTAAAAAAATGTAGTAATATGGATAGTAAGTTTACCTTCTAAGTTACAAGAAATTATATATTAGGGGAGGGAGGGGGACCCAAAACTACCGCGTCAATTCAATGACTTCTTAAACTTATGGCAATAACGATATGAATTCCATTCCCAAATTTTTTTAGCCATATTTTTATTAAGCTCTACGCGTTTATATTGTCCTCTATATTTTCAACGCGACTTGTTGAAGGATTTGTTTCTATTTCCTGTCCACGTACAAAATATTCACCATTTTGCATTTTGTTAGCTTTTAGCAGCTTAGAGGGTTTTTGGGTGTTTTAGAGGTCACTTTTATTATTCATAATTTGTTTAAAAATTGTAGTCTTATGAATGTTGTCTTTCTTAGTCGTACCAGATACCTACAGCAGAGAGTATGCAAGGCATTTAATATGCTAACTATTCAAATCAGATAGATTAGATTTAAATTGGAAAAAGTCAATGCCCAGACGAGGCTTGAACCCGCGACCATTTCCATGCAAAGATAACGCTCTAACCGCTGAACTACTGGGCCACGTCTACAGCATTCAAATTTCTCCTATGAGTCTTAGAGGCAGGGGCGGACTGTTATGTTATGTTATGTAAATAAAAATGTTTATTTGCCATAGTTAAGTAATATATTCACACCTATACTAATTATAAAATAAATAGGTACAGCAATAAATTACAAAAGGTATAGAGACTGCAACTTAGGCATCAAAATATTCCTCCCCATCGATCTCTACTGGAACCGTGCCGAGAAGGCTGGCGGCATTACCACGCTGAATGGCGATGCCAATTCTACGAGCGAGGTAAAGGCCAGCCCTATGGTCACGGGAAGCGTCGATAAGTCGCTTTGCTATTTCTTTGAATAGCACGCGCGTACTTGGACAACGTGGACTCAGCGTTTCGATACCAAACAGCTCAAATATATAATTACTATTTAAATTGTTATATTTGCGCCGTTTGACAGTCTCTGCCGATGCAGCAGCAGCGCATACGCTGCCTTAAGTTTACATTGTATGTACATATATTATAGAGCTTTATCAAACAGAATATGGAAAAATATACTGTGGCTACATTCATACTATGATAATTACCTGAGTTCTTTTTTTAAGTCAGACGTTTATTTAATACTAGCTGTTGCCTACGGCTGCGCCCGCGTGCATGTCGATTATCGCGTTATACGACTCTACTTGCCTCTCTATACTACTTCTCCTTGCTGTCATGACAACGGAAATAGTTAGCGATATTAGCGCCAAGGTATAGAAATCTACCGGATCTATTGAGGTTTATGATTATTGCTCAGCTCCCTTGGATGGTAGCGTGATGATATATAGCCTATGTTACTCCAAGATTTGTAGTCTTTTATAGGTCAAAGAATTATTGAAATCGATTCAGTAGTTTCGGAGACTATTCGTTACAAACAAACGAACAAACAAATCTTTCCTCTTTATAATATTAGTGTAGATATAACTCATCATAATTATAATAAGTATATTTAATAAAACTAAAACTAAAATGCTAACGAAAACCAGTGTTATGGAGTGTATTTTGATTATATGTGGCAACTAATAATGTGCATAGGTAATTTTCCCGTAAGACATTATCAGTGACGCAAGCTTAAACCATTTAACATTTAGTAAACCGTATGCTTATTCCCTATCTTCACAGTTTAGAAACATCATTACAGCTCTGATAGCCTCGACATCAGCCAGCTATTAATGTGAAACACGTTGTACTTATCTGTACATTTACTTTTCACTTTGT
The DNA here is from genome assembly GCA_963691645.1 of Pelosia muscerda. Lineage (NCBI taxonomy): Eukaryota > Metazoa > Arthropoda > Insecta > Lepidoptera > Erebidae > Pelosia > Pelosia muscerda. The sequence goes on from OY829104.1 coordinate 3,643,981, forward strand.
TCAAAGATTAAGTTTGTTTCCATGGTGAGATTATAATGAGATTCTCATATTTTTCTTACTTTTTAAATGTTTTTAAAGTAAGCATAATATTAACTTCAGTATAAACGGTTTTTAGACTAGGAATAACAATTTTATAAGGATAACGACGTCTGTGGCGTGGCGGTAGTGAACGCGACTGCTACGCAGGAGGTGCAGCTTTGATTCCCGCTCAGTGCAAATATTTATGTGCATGAATGTGAATATCTACATTGGTCTGGGTGTTTCTATGTATAATATGTATGTATTTGCAATAAAATTTTTATCTAAGTATGTTTATCCGTATTCCAGAACCCGTAACACAAGTTAGTTAAACTATGTTTATTCTGGGTCTAGGTGACGTTGTGTAGATTGTCCTAGAATAATTACTATTATTATTATAACGTGTATTTTTTTTGTGAATCGGGATTCATATAGACAAGGCAGATTGCTATACTAACAAGGTATCATAACCCTCTGTAAATTATAGTTATCGGCGTATATGTTGAGCCGAATCACGTCACATAACTCTTTTTAAGGTTAACACAGAAAGCTACAACAGTGAAAGAACTCAATCCTACCAACCAATTATCTCTCACGACTTAAGATCTAGATAGAGGTACGCCAATAAATATACACAATACAGGGTCATGAATGTGTTTCTCTATAACTTGAGAGGGGTTTGATTCCCAACAACACTGCGGGGTTGATAAGGCCGGTTAGCTTTGTTCGTTTGTAGTCAATAAACTAATGAACCGATTTTTATTATTCTTCAAAGCAATTTTATTCAGAATTTAAATAGGTTACTTTCATCTCGACATCAGGACTAATGCGGGTGAAAAGGTATGGCTAATGCTAGTCCAATAAACAGCTTTCATTATAATTATACCGTATAGGTACCGTATACAATATAATTTACTATATAATAAATTCTGGTCAGTGTTACCATATGTAAAATATTAGTTATGAAATTTCTTCTATGTAAGTTATTGTGATATGATAAGGCGAAATGTGCGTGTTGGCACCTCTGCCTACCCCTTAAGGCGTGAGTTTATGTATGTTGAAGTTATTGTATTTTTGATCCATCTTCTATGTATGTAGTGTAATTTTGTGCTAATTTTCTTATTTTTTATGTTTCGTTAGCTGTAGGAGAGCCTTATCCTTCTCTCTCTCTCGCTATATAAACGTTAATAGAAATGGTAAAAGTATAGTACGATTGTAACAGGCAAGAGGAATCCTCATTAAAACTTGTACCAAAGGGTCTGAACTACCTGTATTTAAAATTCCGGCTCGTTAAGCGTAATAGTAATGGCGACGAATCAAAGAGTGGACTCTATACCTACAAAGATATGATTTGTTTTGTCAAATTACATAACTGTCTCCCACAGGTCTACATAGTCCTGTAATACTGATCACGTTTTTAAAACTTGTAGGTAAGTAATTATGCTCAATTCCAGGATATAAAACTTATATTATGTTTATCAGGGGTCTGATTTAGTGAGGGCATGTTTTCATTTTAAGTTTTCGTTTGATCTGTTAAAACTAAACTTTTATCTCCGTTTTCGTCAGGTTATTCAAATATTATATTGAAATTACTGTAATTTATCTAGTAAAACTGCGGTAGCCTAGTGGCATGGATATTGGACTGCTGAGATGAGGTCTCGGGTTCGATCCCAGGTTTTACCATGGCACACACCAATGACTTTTCAATACTATTCGAAGTTATAGATAAGTATCGCAGGTTTAAAAGTGCCTGGTTAATGGCAATAGGCTCGTCACCTATTATATTGGTACCTAAACATAAACTGGCGAAATGTGGGTGCTAGCATCTCTGCCTACCCCTTCGGGGATATAGGTGTGAGTTTATGTTATATTATGTTACTCTAATTTACTTCGTTTTCAAATAGATTTAGAAAGTTTAATTTCGTAAGTTGTGTTAGTTTTGAAATCAAACATTTTTTTAAACTAAAATTTACCAAATAGCGCATCTACATATATATTGCCTATTTTTATTACGCAGTAGCATTCTAACCTAACTCAACATCTTCTGATGGCTTGAGCTGTACTTTACCATATACTAATCCATGCAAAGCCGTAGGCAAAAGCTAGTGGCTACAGAATAACAAAAATGCGCTGAACATACAGTTTTTATCGTTATCATTTCCTATCATATCTTTCTTCTAGTGCAGTTTTGGAAGGAGAGTCGTCCGCCGAGTGGCTTGCCAAATCACCTAATATCATGCAATGGCATCCGATTCTCCATTTTTGTGGTGAAGTTAACGGGGTGATAATATGAAAATGTGTGATGAATAAATATTTCGGTAGAGATCATAACGAGTATGTACGAAAAAAATAGTAGTGGATGTCAATGGAGTTTATATTGATAGATAGATACAAGTTTAGTTTTTTTTCTCGGGTGTGATCCCAGGTCCCACCATGACACACACCAACGATTTTTCGATGCTTTTCGAAATTATGTGTGTATTTATCATAGGTTTATAAGTGCCCGGTCAATGGCAATATTCTCGCCACCTATTACATTGGGAGCTAAATATAAACTGGCGAAATGTGGGTGCTAGCACCTCTGCTAAGTATAAAAAAATCCGTAAAAAGTAGTTTCATTTGAATCTCTATACTTAAACATTAAAATTTTTCACATAAGGGTAAACGGCCTTATTGAGAAGTCGCAAAGAAGCAAAACCATAACCACATTATTGTATTCAAATCTATTTCACGATACACTGTATCTGCGACTACGGACTTTTAGTTTTAATACTAAAATGCCTAAATATCATCATTCATCATCATAGTTTTTGAGCCTATTCCCAACCCTTTCTAGTCTATATAAGATGCGGCTGAACTTTGATATTTTCCGTGAAGCGACTACTATCGGATCTCCACAATCAAATTGGTGATAACAAAGTCTTGTTGTTAGGCTAGTCAGACTTTTGAGGGTTCCAACTACCCGTAACGACTGCCATAGATGTTCGGACACTATCTATCTACCCATGATATAATCTAAGTACTAAGTATAAAAAAAAATATTATTCGTAGCTGAATCTGGCTCAGCATTTCTCATAAACATCACATAAAAAAATCGACTGGCGATACAGAAACAGCAATCTTTGTACATATTTTTTTACTCCAATATAATCTTCTTACATCGGTAGTAACATACAATTATACCAATAGAAATATTTGGGAATAGAAATCAGTATTCAGGACTACCATAGTAAAATTTTATTGTGCAATAAAAATGAAGTGTTTGACTTTGGTATGAATATCGACAATCGTACGAGAAACCAAAGTCGTCGGCTAAAATACCGAAATAAAACAAGAAGGATTTTCGCTGATTTGGATACAATGGATTACATTTTTAGGGCTCTATACGAAGCATATAAATTTTATAATTGAACAAGTGATGATTGGATGTATGTTTTTGAAAAACATCACCACATACTATAAAACAAAGTTGCTTTCGGAGTCCTTATGTTTAAATCTTTAAAACTACTCAATGGATTTTGATGCGGTTTTTTTAATGGATAGAGTGATTGAAGATTGTGGTGCGGAACAGAAGTGAAAAATATTGCAAAAACGGGGTGACGCAAACGAAGTTGCGCGCGGGTCAGCAACTATTTATACATTTAATTAAAACAATCCGTGGTATACAACAGAAGCCTGCATTTCATAGAGACAAAGAAATTCTGCATACCCTACTAAAATTACGTACGACTATAGTAAAGCACATAGCACTGACGAGATAGGACATGACGGTATCACCCATTTTCATTGAGCAGTCCGATTGGCGAAGTACCTCCGCCTTACAGAATACCGCGGCTAATAATAACCTTGTGTTGAGTTCCCGGTGGTGAGTAGGATAACCAGAACTCACTGAAGAGCTTTAGTGTTGTCAGTGGGAAAATCGGGAAACCCTGTGTCTTCTGCACTCATAGCACAGATATATATAATATGCCTTCTCTTACAAAAAGAAATGGCAAACTCTTCATCAGTATAAACATCCGTTAAACTCTTTTTGTCATAATAAATAAAGTAGGCGAAGAAAATATAGTAAGAAATTAAAATGAGTTTCTAGCGTGGTTAGTAAACAAGCGAGAGAGTGGGTGGCTGGCAATTTTATGTTCCAATGTTGGATCAATAAGGAGAAGTGGGACACAGGATATTGCTGGACATTAAAATGGAGGAAAAAAGGCGTTTTAATTACGCTCTGTCGCTTTGAGAAGTGCTGGAAGCTGACTACTATTGTAGCTGTTGGCACTTTTATTGAATATCACTAACAAACAGTTTTATTTAAATTTGTTTTGTTAGTTTTGCTATGGTTTATCATGATACGTAAAGTTGGAGTGAATAAAACGAATTGTATTTTGTTTGCGAAAAATTTAACGGGAATTTTATCTTCATGAATGTTTTATAACCAATTTTTTAATTCTTAAATTAGATTAAGAATATAAAAACATCAGGAAAAGTTTGCATATGATTTTTTATAAAAAAATATTTTTTCTAACGCAGTAATAGGTAAAGGTATTAATTATAGTTTTTTTTAAACCCAGGTTACCCTGTTTAAACTCAATATTGAATGCACTGAGAAAATATACAGGTATAGGATAAATGAGTAGATGTTATTTCTATGAGCCAATAAGATGTATCTACTGCGAATAGGTAATATGAATAAGTTCCAATAGCATGTTATGTGCTCAAGATACTGCTTTGTAGGTACACAAACTGGAAATATATATAAATAGACTGCTGAAAGGAAGTCTCGGGTTCGAACCCAAGTATTATCATGGTAACACTAATGACTTTTCGATGCTTTTCGAAGTTATGTGTGTATTTATTGCAGGTTTGTAATTGCCCGGTTAATGGCAATAGGCTCGCCACTATTACATTGTTTATTTGTTGACTCCATAATAGTTTAATGGAGTCTTCAAAAAATTAAAATCCATTTCAAATATATTTACAGCCCCTCGTTATCATCAAGGCTTAAAATAAAATAGGTATTTGACAAGTTGCAATAAATCGCAAACTTCAGTGTGAACGTTAATGTGTCTTAAACTGGTTTGCCACTTATTTGAGACAGTCCTAATACATGTATAAGGCATGAGACTGTACACTGACAAATCTTTTACAAGTTTTTAACAAATCTTTAACCAGTTTTCTATCACACATGTTTACAAACATGCAAACAGCATAACATCTGACTAGATCAAAGATCAACATAGAAACCAAATAACCCTGGGCAGAAGCCACGGCAGTGAGAATACAAACTAAGATATTTTTTTTTGTTATTCAGGTATCAAGATCAACCTCTCAACAAGTGGTGCTACGAGAGGCCACGCGAGCGCTCGCAGGGAGGTACCGATGTGAGGTTTCAGCTGACGCGCCGTCATTTCACACGCAAGTTCGCTCTGCGTTTATACACGTTGTTGGTAAGTGGTAGTATTAATATTGCAGTTTATTTTTTATCAATTTTGATCACAACTATTTTTTGCAGCAATACTGTATAAAATGTCAACTATGTTTATTGTCTCAGTTAAAACAATTTATGAAATTGTTGCACATTATGAACAACATAACATATGTGGCTGATATAGCTCGAAGAATACAAGAGAAACTGGTGACCCTCACTCCGATTCGTACCCGGTGCAAAGGTTAGATATTGCGATTCAGCAGGCGAGTGTGGTCAGTTTTCTGGGCTCCTTCGCATCGGACTCTACCTGGGGTGGGTTATTTAACTAAACTTTGTTGGCATTTGACATTATAACAATTGAATTCTTATCGATTTGATATTATGATAAATTGATACATGTATAATTTATCTGAGATTGTTAATTATATATTGTTAATTGTTGTTTATATGGACTTGAATTCAGAAAAATCATAGTAAACTAAAAATGCTTATTTGAGGTTAATTGATTTTAGGCAAAACTCACAAAAATCATAAAAATCTTGGCACATCTATGGAACTGTGGAATAAAAATAAAAAGCCTTCAAATGACTGGGTCAAATGAATAAATTTAGAATTACGGAAATAAACTTAGGCGAGCGTAAACAGTTATTTTATAGACCAAAGAATAATCAACTGAAAAGTTCACCGTCGGATTTGAACCACTACCAAACTATATTATACAGGTATAAACTAATCATTTTCCTCTATTTCTTATTCATATTATCTATCCAGACCACTTAGAGTACTAAAATATTCATGGTCATCCTAATCTCTTGCTCTCAATATCAATCAATTAAATAGCCTATCGCAGTCCACTGCTGGACTTAGGCCTCTCTCAATGTTGAGAGGCTTAGGCCTACTGTTTCCACGCAGGCAAAACGTGTTATTAGAGGGTTTTATATCTCATTTTCCTTCTTTCGCAGTAATATCATCTGCATATTTTACCGTTAGGCACCTCTTTCGTCACCCTTCAGACTTCAGATGAGACGTATGGACACAATTATTATAAATAAAATTAATGAAAAAAAAAAAGAAAAAAAAGAGGATACCACGATAATCTACCTGAGTTTTACGACTGGTGTTTCCTCAGTAGATTCAACTACGGAATCAGTAAAAGAATCATTTAAAAATTTTGACATGGACATGGACTCTTTATGTGCCTATGTTGAATAGACGAAATTGATTCTTTTTTAATACCTTTAATAAATCAATCAACCAGCCCATTGTAGTCCACTGTCGAACTAGTAACAAACATATATGAAAGTAGACCTAACACTAAAAATTTCCGAACGTGAAACAACCCAACAATATCGTATTATTATTTTGTGTGTAATAAATATATCGTGTATTTCCGACAAAGTTCGTATATTTCCGGGCCGTATATGAATTTGTTCCTTTACACCTACGCTTATTCAAATAAACGCTTACGTGGATTGATATGCTGTAATCAAACTACTAATGATTTATAACCAGCGGCAGTTGTTGACGTTTATCGCTTGTCTTACGGGTTATGACGTCACGGAGTGGTTAATGACGTCGCGAGTCCGGAAATGATTCGCTACACCAAGTCGGTAATGTAATTTCGATAGTTCGGAGTAATATAATTGTTTGGCGGGAACTTGGAACTGTTTATTTGTTAGAAGTGCTTTTGTGAGTTCGAGTAAATATATAAAAAGTGTTGCGAGCTTTTATCTTTGTTGTTTTGAAAGTTATTAAGTAGTATCATAGATATTTTTTCTTTTTTTTTTCAATAATTATTTTTTTATGTGCTCTCTCACCAAAATGTATTTTGTGCGGCTTCTTAAATTATTTGTTTTCCTAGTTGGACATTGTTTAGTCTACAAAAAAAACATTAAAATTGTAGTTTGATTCGGTAAGTATGAAGAATGATGAATTATACCTAAGTGCAGATCTGGTAATTTTAAGATAACATCCACTGGCCACGGTAACCAATTTTCATTAAGTGGGCCGTGTGCTTGTCCGTCATCTAAATAGTCCAGAAAAAAAAATCTGACTTTCTCGTGGACTCTGATGGGCGATGATGAAATAAACGCGTGAAGCGAAATTCCATTGAATAAAATGATATATTAATATCTGTTATTTCTATATCAACTGTTCTAAGCGAATCATAACATACATACAGAATAACTATAACATAAACTAAATGCAGTATAAAAATATAAAATCATAAATTATTTCTCCATTATCCTTCGTAGCTGCTAAAGACTCAAGGCTTTTTATTTAAAAGCAAATTAGATACCTCTTCTCACAACAGAGTAAAGTTCATGGCGTTCTATTTTTAATTAACTCAGTTGCTTGTTGCTAATATACTTTATTGTTCCATTTTCAAACAGTTTACATTTTTAATTTATGGATTTTTTTTTAATTGTTTTTTAATAAATTACTGAATGAAGCTGCAGCTTTATTATTCTTCTTCTCTTTCTTAATATTAACCAAGTTTTGATACGTAATAATTATTAAATTACTAAATTATGTACTAAAATTATAAAACCGATAGCAAGTTAGTTTACCGATACGCCTGCCTGAAGTATTTTGTCCATTTAATTTTTCTATATGAATAAAAATGAATTGCAAAATATTTAGCGAAGCTCATAACACGTAAACGACTGATTTTTTTTTTAATTTCCTTGAACTCTGAGGAAAGTTTTTATCTAGCAGCGGAAACGGGATCAGAAGTTCATAATGGCGGACCCGCGGGTAACAGTTAGTTTAATATAAAATAGCATTCACTTTCTACTATAGTAGTAAATCAAATATTTTGTCAATACTACATGTATGCTTATATTCATACAAATCTCATTTCGGTGTAGGTGCAAAACGATCGCCATTTTTCTATCCACAAATCCACACATAGGAACTTCAATATTATTCTTTAATAATAAAAAAAAACTAAAAGCAAAATCTTGAATTTCTGATATAATCCAACTCTAGGTACTGTATTTAATATGAATATGCCATACTAACGTAAAAACCATAGGCAATGACCCTTACGCCATCCAAGGTATTCAATACTCTAAGTACATATTGGCAACACGGAGGTCTAAAAATAGTAACAGAAAATTTCGTACGTTAAAATGGCGCTCAGGTGTTGTGGCAAAACCCGAAAGTTTTTTTTTCTTTTTCGATATTTGTACGTGCAATATAGTTTGGCTATGAGTATTACCACAGATAAAACTGTAATACAGATACCGACCGTGGTTTTTTATGAAAGGTGTTAGTTCTGGGAAGGTGCGTTGTTTTGGAGGCCTACTGAGATTGTTTTGAATAGTGTTACGCAAGGTTCCAAATTCTTTTTCTACATAATGTACGCGTTCATCTCAGAAGGTACAGTCACGGCCATATTTCTTACCAGCATTTGAGGTTTTATAACAGAGAAAATACATCAGGATTCCTGGATGAGAAAAATGCTACATGAGTACGAAAATTGAGAATATTTGTTCAGCAAATATTACTAATAAAATCTTCACTTAATATTAAACTAGGTTTAACCAGTGACTTACTTTTGGTTCCCGTGGGTCTTATTTAATTCTTTCTCTCTTAAGATTACTATTCGGCTTCGTTGGATAGTGGTGCAATGTTATAAGTCTACCTTCCGCGACTAAATATTCTATTCAGTACTATTTTTACAACCAAATAAATAAAGTCTTCGACTTTATAAATTAGTATGGAAAAATGCTTTAACACATTTCCAAAACAATTTAGAATAGGGATACTGAATGCCTAGACAAGTCTGAACCCTTACAGAGAGAATGCTCTAACCATTTTAACTACTAGACTAAGTTTAGAGCCTTCGAAAGTCTACTTTAAGTTTTAGGGGCGTCGCGACGTTGCAACTATGAAACAAACAATGAAATAATTTTTCAATAATTTTTAAACACTTCTTTTTCGATTACTCTGGTTCAAGGTTTATTAAGTCTCGTCTAGACATTCGTTTATTCTAAATTTAAACACATCATATAAAGCATGCTCGTCAGGCACGTACATAAATTTCAACAGACCGCGTTTTCAGGTAATAGTTTAGGTACATATTCATAAATAACACAAAATAACTCTCGATAGAAATCGAATACGATTTTGTTTTATATTGAAATAAAATATATAATAAAATAGCATCTATATTTTTATAACTCCATGTAAAAATTGTAGCTACCAGTAATATTGTATCTGTATTTCGCTATTGGATTTCTTCTTTATTTTATATTTAGAACTAACAACACCAAAAGCCCTAAACTAGTCCGCAAACGACAACCCAAACAAAATTACTACGGTACCAACCTACATAGACCTTTATATTTTATAACATGGTTGGTTGGAATCCTTTGCTTTTCCGTGCTCAGCGGTCAGCCCTTTCTTTTTTTTTTCACTGACAAACTCACTGCGTACAAATTGAAATGTCTCGTTTCTTTGAATATGGTTAATTTAGTGGTCTACAATGTGGACGGGAATTTTGCCGTTTTTATTAGAATCAAAGAATCAAAGAATCAATTTCATTTATTCAGTTTAGGCACATAAAGAGCACTTATGAATGTCAAAGTTTTACAATAATTATGTACCTACATTTGTCAAAAATATTATAATTCATAATAAATTAGGATACTTAGTAAATAAATCATTAGAAAATGATTCTTTCGCTGGTTCGGTAGTTAAATCTCCTGAGAAGAGACCAGCAAGAAACTCAGGTAGATTATCGTTATTCTTTTTAATATTTAGTTGTTTATTTATAATAACTGGGTGCAAGAGCAAGAGATTATTATGACCACGCATTTTTATCATCAAGATATTCGTCTACTTTATAATAGCTAATTAAAGTTTCATATGTAGAAAAATTAACAGAAGTTGTACTTTGAATATTTGTTATTATAGTGATAACAATTTTGATTAATATTCAATGCTTCATACTTGGGAAGACTAGAACACACATCAAAGCAGCGTGGCCGTCCCAAACAAACAATGTTTTTTTAAGCAGAAAATCCCCATGAATACCACCTCCGCCAAAAACGGTGGAGGTGATGATGTCGGACTCGAAACGATTTTGCAGAAACGGCGATCTGCGAAAAGTGTTGGAGTGAAATTAGGTGAGAAGCTCTAGACCGTGAGGGATGGTGACGTAGCTTTTAGAACTTTAATGATTGCAACAAGGCAGTAGTGGTGAATAGGGAACCCGGTGGAAAATGTTTATAAAACGACCATAGCCACTTTGTATGGAGTTCTGGGCGTTCAAATTTCAGAAGCTGATTTTCAGATTCTTAATTTCATAATCGTCTTTGTCTTGACTTCCTAGTAGAGGCGTTCAGCAGAAATCGGATTACAGAATGCCTGGTAGATATAGGTATTAGGTTTTTTTATACATATTAGGTGGCAAACAAGCACCTGGTCCACCTGATATAAACAGTCACCATGGCCTATGGATGATTGCAACTTTCTTTAAAGCCTCGAAATGAAATTTACACTAGGCACTGTTTCAGTAGAGTAGCCACCCGACAATAAATCCTTTTACGATTCAAATTAAAAGAGACTGATGATAACATTTATTGCATTTCTAAACGAAGCATTACATAAAAATTCATTCATGAAACATTTCTTGTTTTGTAAGCCACACTTTAGTACACAAATTTCCCGAAATAAAAACATTCATATAACACCAAATGGTTCATGTTTTTTTTTCAAGAGACTTTATGGAGAATTTTATTAGTAATTTTTCGTTTATAACCTTTTAAAAATCCCGGATTGATGTTGCTATAAATTTTGTGGCTACTTCCAAGGCAAATTTTTATAAGACCGTTACTATGATGGTAAATTTTTAATGAAAATAAGGCTTTTTAGTATTGGTCTGTATTAAAATTGAAACGAGTTATTGGTTCAAGTGAATAAGGTTTTGATATAAATGATCGATATTCTAATATTTGTAGTTTATCGCGATTCTAAATACAAATATTCCCGCCTTTAACTTTATTATAAGTATATAATATTCTTATATTCACTTTAAAAATAAATTACATGAATGTGCCAGTAACAATTTGATATTAAAACTTCTTTAGATTTCAGAAAAATAAGGAAAGTGTGTATGGCAGTTTCATTGCAAATGGATTTTTTTTAGTCTTTACCGACCCTAATGGGAAAGAGGTACAACTATGTAGGTACTGTATATAAATATATATTTAGGTATAACAATTGAAATGTGGGACGAAACCAAAATTAGAATGAACGGGAGACATTTAAAGAAATTTTAAGCATATGGTACTTCAAAATAAACTAATATTTCGTTAAAATTTCTTTAATGTTAAGCGGCCATCATCTTAAAAGTATATTACCGTGCTGCAATTATATAAACACGACTGTTGATAGACAATACAATTAGGTAATAATTCAAATTATAATTAATGTGGGGTTGTCAGCACCGAGTCCGCCCAAAGGCGGGTACAGATGAGGCGAATACACAACCGCGGTAATTATAATTGTCTGCACATTTGATACATGTGGGAGTAAATTGAGTTATATCGAGCAAAGTCGGGCAACTAAACTTAATACTCTGTGACGGAGGTCGGAAATGATTATTGGTGAAATCAATTGAGTGTCTTGGTAGGCGAGCGGTAGTTTTGAGTTTGATTTTGAGGTTTTTTTTATCTAGCACACATCAATTTGACTATCAGCTTGTCTTATCCTAAGCTGAAGGTAAAGTTTAAAATTTAAAAAATATGTTGGTATAAGAGATTGGCTGTACGGAACAAAAAAAAAATGGTATCGAGAAACAACCATAGTAAAAACGCGCAAGTTATTGTAATTTTAAAACAGATAATATTACAAAAAAGAGCGTTAAGATATACATCATAAATGTCAAAATTCAGTGACACATCATGTATCTAATTTCTCAGTCCTATTCTAAATTTGAAATTCATAATTCTTCCCCGCCTTCCCAGGAACGATGACACTTTTTAGTATAAGTACTATCAATTTGGACTATTGTTTATGAAAAGGTAAAGTTTCTGATACCTTCTAACGTTTTTGGAGGTAACTTCTGATCCTACTGAACCAATTTTGAAAATTCTTTTACCAATTAGGTATATTAGTACCACATTATGTGTGAGTGTCATAGACTATAGGTATATTATTACCTTAAGTGAAACTGAGGACAACAGCTAGTAATATTACAAAGTGGAAAGATTTCATTATTTTTTGTTCGTACTTATTAATATTGTTTTCTCCAAAATTACTGCACTGATTTGAAAAAAATATTTACCAGTACAAAGCGACAATTCAACTCGGACAGAACCACTGGTGATATCTAAATATATACTGGCATAGAAGTCATTACCCTAAATATGACCTTCTACCCCTGAGTATACAACTCCAGTTATTTTCTCTCTAACCAGCCAATTTACTTAAACCAGAGTTGAGAGATTTGTTGCACTCGCGGGAGATAAAATCGTTAGCCAATAAACGCCAGCTGGCCTAAAATAGGTCCACAAACTCTCTGAGGATTCTTATTCAGCTTGACACACAAGCGGCGTATGGGATGGATTTTATGGATATTATGTTTAAAAAAACGACACTAAAACCTCTAAGGCGTGGCGGTAGTGAACGTGACTGCCTACTGCGAGGCGCAGGTTAGATCCCCGCTCAGTGCAAATATTTATATATATGGCTATTTGCACTGGTCTGGTCGTGCTTCGGAGAGCACGTTAAGCCATCGGTCCCGACTATACAAACATTTATGGCAGTAGTTAAGGGTAGTTGGAGCCGTCGAAAGTCCAACTAGCCTAAGTATGGTTGTTGAGGTCCTAAGTTCAGCTACATCTTAGTTAGACTAGAAAGCTGTTGGGAATAGGCTCAGAGAATGATGTTTTGAAAAACAAATAGCTTGTTACCTTGGTGTCGTGAAAAAAAAAACTCTCAGAACCTTTTTCTTTATAATTGTTATTCTTATTTCAAACTTGAGTACATGGCCACAAAAAAAAAAGATTTAAATTTATAGTTTTTACCGGTTTTTACAAGAACGACATAAAATAATAATAAAGCATTCATTAGTACATTTTATTTGTGAAGAGAAGCATGTCAGCCTTCAACTTGATGCAAAAGTAAGTTAAAATACACTGGGCAACGAAATAAACCGCTTGTTGTTCCGTGAACAGTTCACAATCGAGACAGCTTTGTTTGTTGGGGTTGTTGTGCAATGGTAGGTAACTGTTAAACTCATTTACATATTTTACTATAAAGTTTAATTACTTTTTGCCCACGCTTCCACCTGCTAAGATGTCAATGATTGTGACCAAATACAGTTTAAGTTATTTCTCAATATTTAAATCTATCTCTGTACCAAATTTCTGCATGTCACTTTAGTGATTTAGATGTGAAAGCACAATAGACAGATAGAGTTACTTTAGCGTATATAAAATTCATCATCATCACCAAATTTTCAGTCATAGGACGCCCACTGCTGAATATAGTCCTCCCCCATTGACCTCGAATCCGACCAGTTGGACGGTCTGCATTCAACGGGTACCAGCGACTTTGGCTATAATAGTATGTCCATCTCGGAGGGGGCTGTTCCATGCCTTATTATTAGGTATTATTATTTAAATATCGCTGTTGCGCAAGTGATGTTTATCATAAGCCCTGAAGATGCCTCGTGTAGAGGCAAAACTTGTTGAGATTGGTTTTTTCGCACTTTTGATTCCGTATTTACAAAATTCTGTATCTCCTCGGGTAAGAATACTTTTTACTTGCTTTGAGGAATGTGGCTTGGCATTCATTTTGTATGACGACCCCCTCCCTTTACCCATAACATATTATTATTATTTTCTCACTTCATTATAATCATGATATTGGAACTCCCGCATCCTCCTACCCTTCCCCCAAAATTATAGCTGCATCAGAATCCCCTCTATTAATTACCAGGTGCACCGAATAACATGAAAATTTAGGGTCTTGAACATTTTTACGACCGTATATGCTCTGAAAAAGAAAAGTTACAATGCTATTTTAAACTCATAATGATATTACAATAATGAAGTATGGCGATAAATAAATCTTTTTGCTTGACTGTCATAGATTCAAGGGAGCGTAAGATTATTAATGCTGTAAGGATTCTTATCTCAACCGTCTTTAAGATGTATTCAGCCACGTGGAAATGAGCTATGTGATGCTCAGTAAGATTATGTTATGGGATTTCTTCTTTTTACAGAGTTACGTTAAAGTTAATTGAATTGTTCGCATCAAGATTGAACTTTTTATCATCAAATAATATGTGCACAATTTTATGAGAGTTTTGCTGAAGTATGAAAAAGACATATAGTAAATAATAAATATTCTGAACTCACTGTACTCATTGAAAATAGTTTTAGTTTTTATTATAGCACAATTTTATTTTATTTTTAACTTACAACACTGTACGAAGTCGTCTGGCCGTCTCCAGTTTTAATTGAGCAGTCCGACTGGGCTAGTACCTCCACCTTACAGAACCCCTCTTCTTTCACTTCCCCCTTTTCTATATATAGTCGACAGCACGAATATGATGCCCCCCTGGTGTAGCAAACGTCCATAGGCCACAGTAACCACCTTCCATTAAGTGGGTCGCGTGCTTGTCTGCCACCTAAGTGGTATTAAAAAAAAAGGAGAAGGCAGGCCAAAGCCTCCCAATATTGAAAGATGCCTATGCCCAGCTGTTAACTGCAACAGACTCAATTATTTATTGATCGAACTTATAAAACATCTAAAATATTATAATATCAACAAGCAGCTACTTACCATAACCGCCCAGCCTTTGCTCAACTTGAGCCTTTTATTCTTTTGCTTGTTTTTTTTTATTCCCCGTTCTTAGTGTACATGCAAGCAGCGGTCGCAAATCCGATTTGTGTATCTACAGACTTTGAATCGGACCGCTGCCATTTTAGTTCGTATAACTTTGTTCACATAAAATACTGGATAGATGCTTTGCGGTTTATTTGAATTGAATTTGTTTTGTTTGTAGTAATTAGATTTGTGTCATCCCACTAATTCTGTTACCTATAAAATTGTTTCAATTTAGTTATACGTATCAAATGGAACTGCAATCAATTGAGTTATTTGTTGAAAACCAATATACGCACACTATGATGGCCGTTTTGACATTACTGGCTTTGTTAGTCTTTTTCGATGCGCTTAATATCGAACAACAAGCTGTTAGACGAATAATTGAAGAAAAATATAGCGAGACTGGCACATAAGAATAAAAACTTCACAACATACCAAAAATGAGAAAACTAGCAAAACCACCCGTGTCAAAATGGTCATTATAGCGTGCCGCAACTCTATAGTTGCGGCACGCTATTACTATTAATGGAACGTGTTTTCATTTCGTATTACTATGAATGTTTCAGATTTATGATAATTTCTATTATTTTAGACATCATCATCATCATCAACATCTTAGTCATCATTCTCTAAACTTCGCAGAGGACTTTTATATTTTCTGTAAAACCATCATCAATTTTGTTAAAAACTGCTCAAAATATTACACATCTATTAACAATTAAAAAAAAAATCGTTTAAGAATTCACGTCCATGTCACAGAAGCTCCCTATATCAGTTATGTCAACCAGAAATCCATCCATGTTAGTATCCAATGTTCTGTGTATATCTCAATGATATACGCGGACGTCCGGACGCCAAACAAAAACCAGTAAAAAATGTTCCGAATACTTTTCCAATAAAACAAAAGAACTTTTTTTACGGTTGTCTGTCATTGCAAATCCATGCTGTATCCAGTTTTGTGGGGGATCTCTTTTACTTGCCACTGATTTATATTTGTGTGTATTCGTTGTTGGGCTTCGTCTACACTAGCAACGAGTCTTTGTTCTTGTTTTATTTAATTAGGAACATCGTTTACGTAAATATACTCACGAATGTACGCGATTTTGTGCATCTATACTAAAAAATTGTTTTTTTACCTATGCTACGTATCTTACGCAAGATATTTAGGTGAGTACTGGACAGGTTTTCTTGGTTAAACTCATACATATACGTAAATAACGTTGTGTTAAATGTAAATAATAAACGATGAATAACGATCGAATGACTTAAAAAATTGTTTTAAAATAATAACCAATAGATAGAAGCTTAATTAATACTTTTCGTTCTTTCATTTTTGATACGTGGTTGTATCCATCAAAAAGTCATGTTACACACATGACTTTTTGATGGATACAACCATTTATCGCAGGTTTATAAGTGCCCGGTTAATGGCAAGAAGTTCGCCACCTACTACATATTAGGTACATTGGGACCAAAACATAAACTGGCGAAATGTGGGTGCTAGCACATCTGCCTACGAGGATATAGGCGTGAGTTTATGTTATGTTATGTTTTATAATCTATAAAACCATTTATTATAATGTATCATAATGGTCGTAATTAGTGTCCAAAATGTAAATTAGCACTTGTAAATATTTTATGCGATTCATTAAATCTACTTTTCAACAAAGATGCACATCGTCCGTCATGTACACTAAGCTTTATGTTATCATGAACGAAGTACAGCTCAGTTTTTATTATTAACTCATTTTACTTCTTCAATTCCCAGTTACGAGGTCTGATTACCACGAAAGGAGTTTTGTAATGTTGTTTCTGATTTGGTAGCAAAGTTTAGATGAATGATCTTCTTCAGTAGTTCAATCCATACAAACCGTACATCGTGATAATCTGATAGTTTGGAAGCAATTTAATAAGTCATGTTTATCTCCACGATTACGCTTCGCCGATGTCATTGAGGGTGGTTATGTCGAACTCGAACCGACCAAAAACGCACTCCCTTCTTGGGCCGTAAGTGGTTAGGTTACGTAGGTACGGTAGCGTTACGTGGTCACGCTACCGCCGTGGTTAATAAGTCATGCTACGCTGAGACGTGGGACGGCCCCACATGAGATCGATGGATGACATAGAGTCGAGGGTACCCTATGGATGCTGACCACCTTCAACCGGTGGATTGGAGGTTGAGGGGAAGGAGGAGATTAGTGGACGTCCTATGGCTGAAATGATGATGTGGAGTGTGGATAATCCATTTAATTTATTTAATAAAACAGCCAGTTAGGTAAAGATTTTTTCAGATTCAAAATGTGTTTTTAGTAAGCAAAGAGGTTCAAGTGAATGCAATTCAAACTACTTTGCTGAATTAAATTGGGCAAAACGCGTTCTACTTTAGTTTAGCTTAAGTCGATGCAATTATACTAATTGGTGGTTCGACGCAAGTGTGATGATTTCAACGTCCCCGGATGAGCACATTGCTATATAGAAAATGATACAAAACTGTCATTACGATTGTATTCATTTCACTTCAATTCTTATTTTTGTTTCAAAATTGACTCGCGTCCCATGATTGAAACGATTTCAAATAGATTTTCTTTTCAATTGTATGTACTTATCAAATAATTATAAATAAGCCGCATGGCTCACGGCAGAGTAGACTTCAGGCCACCCCATCTTTTCTGATATGGTGTCCCGCAAGACGACTACGGAATTGTGATCTTTAACGAGCCCAGATTCAACTTCAGATGCATGGCTTAAGTTAACAATGGAACCAGGATTGCAGCAATAGGCACCATTATTTGGGACCAATTACCTCCACCTATCCTGGAGGGAAATAGGCGTAAGCATATCTACGGGTATGTATGTGTATATACCATTTGATATAGTTATATTTAATGGTACATTATAATAAGTAATAAATATCATTCATCATACTTAAAATTGACAAATTGACATCAATTACGAAAATTTAATTCGTAATACATTCAAACACATAATGCTATCATGGCAATTCGAATATAATGCTGTAATCGATTTACAATATAATCGATATAAATGATCACTCGATGTCAAATACTCGACACTCGAGGGAACACACTCGTGCACGCATATTATAGAAAATGCACGAAGTAAAACTCGAACCATTTATTATTTTGTCGACGTGGTGATATGGGTAGTGACGTATTACCGACATTGTTCTTATTTTGAAAAATAGGAGCAGTCAACTCAGAAATTAAAATATAAAAACAATTGAACAGTTTGTAGTAAATTAATTATAACTAACAATCGTCATCATTGTAACATTATGTATTGTAATTGCTTGGTTTAAAGGTATATATTCAATTCAGGATTTTATGCCTCCAACAATCGTCTACCCTGGAGAATGTTCTGTTCACATGTGCCGATGTGGCTGTTTTTGTAGGTTTAAGCGACTCGAGTTGGAGATACCCACCTCTTCTTTGTTTCGATGAGATGCGTAATAAATTTTAGATCACAGAACAGAAAAAAACTAGTAGAAATGCGACACGATCGTTTCAGTAGCGGAACCGATGTTGCCAAACTCACACATACAACCGTTAATAATACCGTGTATCACTAGGAAATAATTGCTTAGATTGGTCATACCTATTAATATCCTACCTATGATGCCATATCAGCTCAAAGCATACGTACTACAAAAAGAAAACACACTACCCTTTTTAAGGCAGTAGTAACTATATTGCCATCACCTTTTTTAACCGTTCAAAATGGCAATTACTAGGCTATATTTAAAAAAGTGTTTATGTCATTATATACTTTGAATCGAACAAGCTTGAATATTCATATTGTCGTATTCATCGTTCGTTACGTAAATTCGTAAAGACATGACACGCGCGCACCGACTTCATTACAATTCCACTTGTTTTTTGTTTTCCATGGTTAAGACCAATTTTCTGCTTTCATTTAGGTATGTAGTCAGAGACTTCCTGACGATAATATTTTTTTAAAATCATCATCATCATGGTTCACTTTGCGTTAATCTTGTCTGTATCTGATCTGCTTTTTTCAGACTAACTACGACTCGGTTGACTTTAGATTTGCGACTTTGTGAAGTAAATCAAATCAAAACAAATAGTTTATTTGCGTTAAATATGTGTTATTCATACATGCATGCAAGATATTGAAAAGTATATTAGTATTTTAGAAATTTAAACAATGTATTAACACAATTGAAATGATAACAAGAGCAGCTCGATCGACGAGTAATTTATGCGAAATAAGGCTTATACCATAGGTTCACAGGTCATGAAAATCCAATTGACTCGCGACCCGCGATTGAAATCTATTATTGATAGCGAATTCAAAATGGCGTCTATTCATTAGTCCCCGATACGTGAGCTTTGTACGTATTCGATTCAAATCGATTCCGATGACGCGAATATTCGATTACATGTTTAATGAGAATTGAGTGTGCGATGTTTACATTATCATTTTAAAAATTTGAATTAGGAATTATATTATACAGGATGTTGATTGCTATTTTATTTGATTGCTCGAATAATTGGATTAGATGCCATTTGATTAGATGAATTAAGCCGATCAGATGTTGAGCGGTTTGAATTTATTTTTGGTTACAATTATGCAGTGTTGATGAGTTGTGTAAAGTAATTACTATTGACATTTTCTATTAGGTTGATGACCAGAGATTTGATGTACCAATAACATAGGACTAGGATTGATTTATGATATCTCAAGAAAGAGGACCTTTTTGAGACTTTGGCTTCAACTTATCGTCAGGCGAGATATAGTAACGTACAAATATTTGCGTTAGCCCCGCTTGTATCACCTGATAGTCCGGTGTCCGCTTTCCTACTTTTTCTTTTCCACTTCGCACGATATAGCGTATGCTCACGTATGCTCCACGATGCTAAGCCAGCATTTCTTGGGTTGAGCCAAAAAATAATAGAAATCTAATCATACTGAACTTACCCATTTAATATAGTTGTTAAATATGAGTAAGTAGATGTACATAAGTAATAATAATATATAATCTACTCGGGTACTAATTAGCAATGAGCCCCTCTTTTATTTTATGGTAACGTAAAGGAATTACAATTATTGTACTAAATTACAGGAAAGGAAAACTACTCCTGTGAAAAGTTATTACAACTGTAAAAAAATTAACTAGTAAACTTTGAAACAAAGAATAAATGTTTTTAATTCCGCCTGTAGATGTATTAACTCGACAAGTTGGACGCAGGTGGCACCCCTGGCGTTGCCGGAAGTGGCGGTAACGGGCTACTTCCGGCACGTCGACGCCTGCGGCCCTCACCTCGTTATGTTGGTACTATATGCGAATAAGACAAGTTTTGTTTTACTTTTAAATCGTTTTATTGCAATGGTAACTGAATTATTAGCTCACGAATGCCATTATCGTTTTGTAAGAAAATAACTTCAGACATCTTTTTGATTCTGATAATATGTAAACGGGAATTAACGCGATCATGGTATAGGTATATACATACTTTTGGAATGCTTGACGTTTCGAACAAGTTACACCGGCCGTGGTCACAGGCTGACTGTCCAGTCCAGGCATTCCAAAGGTATGTACTTATATACCTATATCATGATCGCGTTAATTCCCGTTTACATATTATCATAATCATGGAACGCGAAAGTTTATTTATTTATTTATTTATTTATTGGAAACTTAACAGCTATTTTACATAGATCACATGGGTAATATTAATAATTACTTAGGACTCTTAGCCAATAACAAAGTTTCCGGACAAGTATGAGCAGAATTGCATGCACAACTTAATAACTAGGTTTTTCTTTTTTTCTTTTTTTTTTATTATTATTATGCAAACACTAATGTTCGTGGTATATAGCATATTACTGTATGCCACTTAATCAATTAACCAACTAACCAATTAACTAAATAATTATTCAATTACTTAAATAACCAACTCATCTGATACGCTTTCATGGGGGTAAACATGATTCCAAATTTACGAGAATTTGTTTCTTAAAAACACTTTTTGAGAGATGGAAGATGTCAATGTTAAAGTTAAAGTTAATGTTTTTGATTCGTCAAAGAATTTATGTTAGTACTAAATTTTGACAACGTCATAGTAGTTCTGGAGAAAACAATTAAAACTGTGCGTCATATTAGTTTTTTCATTAAGAAAGTAGATACCTACATCACCTAGGTAATAAACATTCGTATAAAATCTTGAGCGATATAAAATTATTATGACCCGCCATAAACGCGAGCTTCTCTCGATTACACTTCAATAACGACGCTATAAAATTCCATATTATAAATTAAATTATATGCTCTATGCATTACTGTCTAATCGTGATATTGATACGATTCCGTGAGTATTTTTCTTGCTGCACCTTAAAGTCCTGGAACGCTTTGCTAGCACACGTACTACTTTTCTCCTCTAGTCAAGGGGCTTTTAAGCGGGGTCTAAAAAACTTCTGTCGAGGCCGTTAAACTAGAGACCGCGATTCTGGGGAACTTACCTATAATGGCAACCACTATTCTCTGAATCACAACCTAGCTTGCCATCAGACGGAGTTGTGGTCATTCGACGCCCTAAATATGTAAAAAAACTTATTTATGCTGTTGATTGCCATGATGTGGAGTTGGTTCTCATTGAAGTAAAATACAGCCACCCCATGTCTTCTCATGGGTGATGTAGCAGGCGCTTACGGGGCCTTTTATGAAGTGGGATTGAAAATTATAGTGGTCAAAATATAGGTGCTTTCATTGATAAACGAAATTCTGTCTTCTTTTTATTAACATAAAACACCGCGGTAGCCTAGTGGTATGGGTAATGGACTGCTGAAACGAGGTATCAGGTTCGATCACAGGTTTTGCCATGGCACACATCAATGACTTTTTTAAGTTATGTGTGTATTTATCGCAGGTTAATAAGTGCCCGGTTAATGGCAATAGGCTCGCCACCTATTACAGTGGGACCTAAAACATAAACTGTTGAAATGTGGGTGCTAGCACCTCTGCCTACCCCTTCGGGGATAAAGGCGTGAATTTATGCTATGTTATGTTATGTTTTATTAACATTGCAAGAATATTTACTTATCCAATTTGGACCTGTAGCTATAAATTACTTCATATCAAAACTAAATCACTATCACTACTCTCAAAACGGTCTGACTCTAACAAATTAATCAGAACCAACAATTTCGTTAGTACTTAAAGCAATAACTCACCTCGCTAGAACCCTTTCACATCGGTCAAAGTTCACCCTAAATCTTGACCAATCCATTGACTGATTTATAATGGTTTTGCTAAAGTTCATGTTTAAGCAAATGACCTTTTGAAAGCTTAGGTATATAATATATTTGTAAGTTTACGATATCAAATATCAAGTTCATAAGGTAGTTCACCAAATGTGTTTAACATACATAACATTTTTTTTTTATTCATGACACGTCAATTTGACTTCACTCCGCCTGATGGTAAGCTCAAGGCGCACGGCCCAATCAAGAGGCTAAGTGCGGAAAACCCCAGTACAAACAAACAAACAACAAGCTCATGGCGAAGGCCTCAGGAACAAGGGTCACCATTACAAAAACATAAAGTCTTACAATGGTGACACTCAGCTTGACGGCCTCATCAGATGCTTTTTCACGCCCCGCTTAAAGTATCCGGGACTGCAGGACATAAACTCACGCCTATATCCCCGAAGGGGTAGGCAGAGGTGATAGCACCCACTTTTCGCCAGTTTATGTTTAGGTCCCAATATTATAATATACACATAACTGCGATAAATACACACATAACTTCGAAAAACATCGAAAAGTCATTGGTGTGTGCCATGGTAAACCTGGGATCGAACCTGAGACATCTCAGCAGTCCATTTCCCATACCATTAGGCTACTGCGGTTTTTACATAATTATGAAAGTAATATATGATTAAAATGATATTTATGAGAAACTAGCAAACCCGGCGAACTCCGTTTCCTTTCCAACGAATGCAAAACCGTGGAAATCGATTCGTGCGTTCTGGAGTTATAGCGTCAGGAAGGAAAACCCGACTTATTTTTATATAGTAGAGATATGAAGTAAGATTTAAGGTTTAGGTAATGGCATTCAAAAGACAAAGTTCTCAATAGCAGTAGGAAGTCGATTGAAGCATTCTTGCATCCTCTATATCAGTTTTGGTAAAGTTTTGAACTAAAACTTAGCACTATGCCCTCATATTGAAGTTAAACGTAAAAGTGTGGTAAATTGAACAGCCTTATTTGAAACTTTCCTGAATATCTTCGAGGTTTGAAATCAGCATATTTAATGTTATGAACGCTACACAAACGCATTGTGATACTGGTTTCTTTTTATGTTCTTATTATAAATTGAATGAGGCGATTTCAGCGGGCTACTAAGTGTACTCATCATCACTACATAATATAAAAAATAGTCGTTTCTCGCTATCTGTCTGTCTGACTGTCAGTCATCATTCCCTGAACCTTTTTCCCAACTCAGTTGGGGTCGGCTTTCCAGTCCAATGATGTCTGACTGTCAGTATTTTAAGCTAAGTCTTGAAAAATTCGCAACCGATTTTTGATTAGGCCGTGTCTGCTACCTAAGTAGTATATAAAAAAGGTTATATTTTTATATTAAACACGTCATTCTCACTTCACTTTACCTGAAGATAATCTGAAGGCAAAATAAAAAAAAAACTCCGGAAAGAGGGTCACCATTACCAACACGTACAATGTTACAATGGTGGCGCTCAGTATGATGTTGTCATCAGATGCTTTTTCACGATCTGTATTTATATTTTTATTATTTCAGTTATAGTGGGGTTGAGAAGGGATTTAAAAACATAGGAATACGTAGGTATTAGGTAGTGTAGTAAAGTAAGTAAAAAATAAATAAAAGAGAGCTGATGGCAACAGTGAGACGTGACGTCGCTAACTTTAGGCAAATGCAAAGCAAACCCCTCTTGAGACCAAAATACCGGGAAAGAAGATTCCAGAATGTCTCAACAAAATACATAAAAGAGTCGACCAGATCGGACTTCTCTCAAACAACTCTTTCTATATATCTACTGACTACCAAACTACAGTATTAAGATGGCATGCACAGATTTATTTATTTATTGTTATAGTAGGTAGGACTCACAGCTAACAATTAGTGTTACAATGATATTTAAGATAGCAGACGGCCAATTAAAAGTATTCACTGATAAACATTGGTTGAAAATATTTAGTAAGCGGTAGACAATTTTTAAAAGTACGAAAATAAAGGCCCAGAAAAATATGGTATAAGAAAACAGGAATACTGACAAATACACTATTTTTACATATTGTCAAAGAAAAAAGAACTAAGATTCTTTTTCATTTTAGGGATACTCGATCCAAACAAGTCAAGATAGACCTTACGACACTCTAAATTAATGATAAAAGATTTGCATTTGTTAATTATTTAATCTTTTTGCACAAATACATAGTAAATGTTTTTACCAGTCAACCTTATGGTGATGCAGATTGAAAGATGAATACGTTGAAATTAAATTCTTCGTAACATTTAAAACGTTCCAATAGTTTTTTTTATTTTTTCTCCCGCCTAAAAACCTCTCAACAATACGTGACATAATATTTTTCACCAAAAACCATTAAATGATTTCAAGTGCTAGAGCAAACATGTTGTAAGTACACTTAATGTTAAAAGCACTCAATAATCTGAGCAAAAATACCTTCGAGAACTTAAAAAGAACGATTAAAGTACTTGTGCGGTACGACAGGCAATTTACTACTACAGAATGCAATCTTGTTTCTTAAACAATTCGACGAGACGCTCGCTTCGTGGAGGAAAGAATTTCGTATCGATTCAATGTAAATCTCATTATGTTACAAGTAGAGCTGGTAGATAGCAGAGACTACTTATGTACATGATACATGAATAATATTGATAATCTTTTTGCATAAAAATAAAATCCATCAGTTTAGATTTTACAAAAAAACACCATTAATTCTGGAAAATCCTTAACAGCTCCCACGTGTTTCCTTCTGCCTACAGTACGTATTTACAATATAATATTTACTCCGTGACGTGGCTGTGGTGACGCGGGTTCGATTCCCGCTCCGTGCAAATATTTCTGTGCATGAATGTGAATATTTACATTGGCCTGGGTGTTTTTATGTATACTATGTATGTATTTACAAAAAAAATCTGTATCTAAGTATGTATATCCACATTCTAGAGTCAATAACACAGTCAAGTTAGCTTTTCTTATCATGGGTCGTGGCGTTGTGTAGATTGTCCAAGAATATTTATTTATTTATTTAATTAAATTTCATTCAGGTTCTATGTGCCATTATCATTCGGAAGAATAAGAAGTACGTATCATACATAGCATACATATCTTTCAGTTCTGACAAAACTTTCACATCTATAATATTGCAAGGATATCACATTGAAATATTCATTCTCTAGATTGATGGCATTAATAACTGTGAATGTAAAACTTTGAGAATGCCGCAAGGCGAAACCGGTTAGGTGAAATAATAAATGTAGTGGAGAAGTACAAGTGTTTTATCAAAAATGTATATCAGATTGGAGTTTAGATAAAATCTAAAATTGAAATTGCCAATACGATATTATCTAGTCTATTTCCGATAACTTGAAAACGAAATACACTACTATTTACTCATTTCAGTTAACTAATTGTATCACAAACTAATCGTTTTCAAATGACCGATGGCACATTATATTATGTAGTTTTCATAAGTTGTATTTTATCATCGAAGTTCATTCATTTAGAAAACCAAATTATTTGACATTATTTCAATTCTGAAATATCTGACATATTTAAGAATGTTTATAACGTGATTTGTCTGATGATGTTTCAATATTGAGACTTGTTACGACGACTTATCTACGAACCCTGTGGCATGGCGGTAGAGAACGCAACTGCTAGGAAAGCGGCGAGGTTTCGATTCTCGTTCAGTACAAATATTCGTATGCATGAATATGAATATTTGCTTTGATTAATTTACTTTTTACTTGTACTATTTATTTGTAAACGTTTTGGTTCCTTTTTAGTGGTTCCATCCGGTCCCTGTAACTATGTTCATGAAAATGTACCGTCACATAACTAAAATTTTTTTTTTTTTTTTTTTTTTATCTATGGCACGTCAATTTGACTTCATCTCGCCTGATGTTAAGCTGAAGGCAAAGTCCCATGAAAGAGGGTCACCATTGCAAACACGTTCAGTGCTACAATGGTGGCGCTCAGCTTGACGGCCTCATCAGATGCTTTTTCACGCCCCGCTTAAAGGACCCGGGAGTGTAGGAAGAAGGAAACACGTGCACCGGCAAGGAATTCCAGGACTTAATGGTACGGCAGAGAAAAGACTCACCGAACCGCTTGGTTCTTGATGGAATATTCTGTACCGTATGCGAGTGACACCTAAGCCCTGCACGCGTTGTCCTGTGTAGGAAAGGGGAGGGTGGGATTAGTTGGAAGAGCTCATCAGAACATTCACCATGGTAGAGACGGTAAAATACTGCCAAGGACGCAACATCTCTACGCATCTGCAAAGGCTCGAGGGACTCTGTGACCTCAGGACTCCCAATAATGCGGACCGCACGTCGCTGCAACCTGTCGAGAGCATCTAATAAGTACTTTGCGGAGCCATCCCAGAGATGCGAGCAGTATTCCACGCAGGAGCGAATTTGTGTCTTATAAAGAAGACACCGCTGCTCCGGCGTGAAAAAACGTCTCACTCTGTTCAGGACTCCGAGTTTACGCGAAGCTGTTTTGATGATGCTCTCGATATAGTTCTTGTTGTTCAGTTTGCAGCGCACGTCCATACCGAGTATATTGAGGCTATCCTGTAATGGCAGTGGTGTGCTCTGAAGAGTGGGAGGAGGAAGGAAAGGAGATGTCTTTGCTGAAAACGCGCATGCCTGCGTCTTCTTGGCATTGAACTCGACCAGGTTCTCAGATCCCCATTGGGAAACGTGATTGAGGATCCGGTCAAGCCCAGTGACAAGAAGTCGCCTCTTTTCCGCTATATCGGACTGCTTGGCCGCAGAATGTCCGTGGTAGCTCCCGTGTACAGTGCTATCGTCTGCATAGCAGTGGATGCTGCCGGTGGACAGCATGTCATTGATATGCAGAAGAAAGAGAGTGGTTACTTATCGATATACATAACTAAAATACAATTTTATAATAAAATGAATAAATAGACATTTAAGGAAATTATATTATAGTACCAAAACTGGGGTTCAAAGCTATAGGCGCTGTACAGTAAGTACGTAAAGGAATTAGACGTGCTATTTTTTCAATTCACGAATTGAAAATTTTACGAGATAATGTACGATGAAATTGGGTGCAGTCGGAGTACAACACTATTTTAATTAGAGAAATACAAGTATCATTCAATTGACTTTTTCATTTATACCCCCTGTGCACTAAGATAGCAACAAAAACTATCATAATAACTAAGTTAATAAATACGCAGCACGTGTCAAAGTTATTAGACGTTACACGTCCAATAATAAAGGCTTTGTTGAGTGCAAGAAAAAATATTATACCACTGGTTATCCTCAGTCTTGGGGCGAGGAAAAGTTGGGATAAAATGACGTTATTTCTGCTTTATTATCATTCTTATCCAAGCGTTGACTCGGAGTAGGCTTTGTAACTAATTAGGTACATACCTACTTAGTAGTTTTTTATGTAAAATATTTTATTTGCTAGAATGCAATTTTATAGTTACAATGGTGCATTTACATTCTATCAATATGTTGTGCAAATATTTCAATTAACCGCAATAGGATTGTATTGCAAGACAGGACTCGCCCAATGAATACGATGCGCGAGTGTTTGGGCGGTCGCCGCCTCCTTTTGCGGGCAAGTAATGCTTGAAAAGGAGGCGGCGGAGCGGGTCCTGAGAAGACTCCGTGCACGCATAGCCCGCGATGAGCGAAGGTGACTCGGGCGTTGGAGGTCGCAGAATGTCCTCCGTCCTCCATGAGCGCGGGCCTGGGGTGACGGGTGGAGCCGCCGGTCACCCCAGTAGAAGCAGGCCGCGGCGGTGGCGCAAAGTGCGTCTCCCCATATCGGGGTGCTAGATAGGGACACCATAGTTCCCACATTAGGGTAAAGGAGGGGAGACGCTTTTTGCCCTGCCGCCGTGGCATGCATCTACTAGAGTGGCAGGCGGCTCCACCCATCACTCCCACGCCCGTGCTCGTCGAGGACGGAGATCATTCTGAGACCGAATCATTTCATAACACCATCCAGAATGTATTAAACGTATGTATCCCCAAACTCCATATTAAAATAAAAAACAAAGTAAAAAAATCGTGGCTGACTAAAGGACTAAGAATATCATGCAAGCATAAACGCATACTCAAAACATTCATTACTAGAAACAATGACCCTACTCTAACTAATTATCACAAAAAATACGGAAAACTACTCAAGGCAACAGTTCTGAAATCTAAAAAGATTCAAAATATTCAGAGAATCCAAAAAAGTGATAATATTACAAAAACGACGTGGCAGTTAATAAAGGAAAAAACAAATAAAACTACACAAAAACCTAAAAATAACATATCGCTACTAGTGCAAAATAAAAAAAATAGACAACCCATTAGCTGTGGCAAATGCATTCAATGAATTCTTTGTATCAGTCGGCGGCGAGCCAGGTAAACAAACTGGAAAACCAGTCATAACGCGCGCGGAAAACTCAATATTCATTGAACCGGTTGATCCCTACGAAATCTTCAAAATAATAAACAATTTAAAAAATAAACACAGCTTTGGCTTTGATGAACTTCCACCAATAATAATAAAAAAATGCGTGAATGAGTTAGTCTTGCCTCTTACCTTTCTAATTAACCAGTCTTTTACTGAGGGAATTGTTCCAGATCTTTTGAAAATATCCGTTGTCAAGCCAATCTACAAAAAGGGCCTCATAACCGACTGCTCAAACTACCGCCCTATATCACTCTTACCAACTTTCTCTAAAATATTAGAGACCGCAATGACCACTCGATTGTACTCCTATTGCGAAAAACACAACATATTCCATGAAAATCAAAACGGGTTCAGAAAATATAGATCAACAACAGACGCAATATATAAATATGTTCAGCAGATATTAGATATCATAAACGATAGAAAATACGCCGTTGGCATGCTCTTAGACATGAGTAAGGCATATGATCGGGTCCAATATAATATCCTGCTGGATAAACTGGAAGGGATCGGTATTCGTGGGCTTGCCCTTGAATGGTTCGCTTCTTATCTGCACAACCGCACACAATACGTAGAACTCGTGCATCACGATCACAATACAGGGCAGATTTCCAACACAAAGTCCAGCGTAGTAAAAGTTCAAAAATCGATCCCTCAGGGCAGTGTTCTTGGTTGTGTTTTGTTCCTAATTTACATCAACGACTTACCAAAAATAATAAACGCTGAAAGTGTCCTGTTTGCCGACGACGTATCCGTGGTATTCCCATGTAGTGATAACCAAGAGCTAAATGAGCGGTCCCACCAAATACTATCGGACATGTCGACATGGCTGGCGGAACACAACCTGGAACTTAATCTCGTAAAATCGAAGTTAATGCAGTTTAAACCGTATCAGAAACGCCCCTTAACTATAGATTACAAATTCCAAAATATTAAACTTGATTGCGTACAAAGTTTTAAGTTGCTGGGTGTAAATATCGATATGGGTCTCGATTGGAAATCCCATATTCGCGACATGAGTAGCAAATTGTCTTCCTTCACTTATGCCCTAAACGAATTAAAAAAAACTACGGACCTAAGATCAGCCAAAACCGCCTATTATGCCTATGCACATTCTAGGCTCCGATATGGTGTCATAATGTGGGGGAATAGTGTGGATGTTGACATACTATTTAAGCTCCAAAAAAAATGCATACGAATATTGGCAAACATAGGCCCCAGGGAAAGCTGTAGACCACATTTCAAAGACTTTTACATCCTCACTTTGACTTCCATATACATATTGGAAATATGCACTTTTGTAAGAAGGCATAAACCTCTATATGCATCAAATAAGGACTATTACACCCAACCCCGCAATTTACGACACAAAGACAGACTAGCACTACCAATATCTAGCCTGTCTATGTACCACTCAGGCCCATACGTAATGTCAATAAAAATATTTAATAAAATACCGCAAACAATAAAGGACTCTGAAAGCGAGCATTCATTTAAAAACAAATTACAAAAGTATCTATTAGAAAAATGTTATTATTCTTTGCAGGAATTTTTTGATGACAAACATGTTTAAGATAAGATTAGTAATAATTCTACCTACTGCATGCTCTGGTAGATACATAACCTATTGACATTGTTAACCTAAAAATTATATGTAACTCAACCATCATCCATATTATTTTAAACCTATTTGCGAGTTGATTTTATTTTGTTTGATTTTTAATTTTAACTTTAATTTTGATTCTATTTTGTTTGATTTTGTTTGATTTTACTTGACTTTATTTTATTTTATTACATATACCTATACTTAATTTGTAATTCCACCTGATTATAACTGTAGCATGAGAATTTTGACATCCTTAACTGGTTTAAAATTTGACATATTCTTTTGACTATTTCCGACTACCTTTTGAATGAAATTCCTGACTAATCCCGATTAATGTTAATGGTATATCCAGCTATATTCGCTTTATTATTTTCTTCTTAAATTAATTAATTCAATTAATACATTACAATAAAATTAACCTATTTTATGTAATTTGCTGTGCCCAAACAGGGCTTCATGTTGAAACCCATAATTATATTTATGTAATATCTGTACAACACATGATGCAAATAAATACTTTGACTTTGACTTTGACTTTGACCTCCAACGTTCGAATCGCCGCTGCTCATTGAGTCTTCTCCGAACCCTCTCCTTCGTAGTAAGTATTACTTGTTGACAAAACTTTATAATACCTACGATTTACACAAATATATAACAACATATTCGTATCTTTGTTCAAAGCTAATTTAAATAAAACATACATGTTTCAAAAGTTAAATCTAATTTACCGCAGTGGCTACTGGCCACAGTTGCGTTGTGTAATAACTTGCCGTAGTTTTGCAAGTGCAGTTGCTAGATGCAAACTGTTGTTGTTACCTGCACGTTTAACTATGCAATTGTTTCAGAGAAATTAAAAAATAAAGTTATATTATTAGTTAATGAAATTTTAAAGCAATTAGTATGCTAACTACTTGATTTTAATTGTCTAGGGTAGGCAGAGGTGAATTAACATACACTTATCATTAATCATTGTATTCACACGTAATACAGGGTGAGTTTCTGTTTGTGAGAATTTGATTTGAACGGTTAGCACACTAATTGCCTTAGAAAATTATCAATACATTGATTGAGTGGAGTTATCAAAACACTACGCGGCAACGTTTAAAAACGAATGTAGCGTCATTCAAAGTGACCGATAGTTCGTATGATTGTCGATAGACAGCTCCCACCATCGCTCCAAAGATGATTTTATAAGAGAATTTCAAATGCTTCCGCGATCTTCCCCCAGCAAGAGAAAAATCACAGGGTCTAATCCCGATTCCGATCTAAATTTGATGATCTAAAATTTAAGCGGAATTAGTGCTAGAAAGAAGAAAAAGAGTACACCAAAAAAGATACCTGTTACTTTTATACTATACTGGAACGATGCCTTGAAAGACAGGTTCCAAATTTACCGTCGATTATAAACCGAAGTACGAGCACTTCCACCAGCTTTTACATTAGACGATACACCCAATTTAAGACACACTTCTACTCGCCATACAATATTATACAGCGATAAAGACGGAGAAATTTTATCACAGTATACACTATCCTAATTTAAACGAATATCAGAGCGCAAAAGTGGCAGCTTTCCAGCAAAAAGTAGGTGACTTCTTAACTCATGTAGAGGAAAAAAAATACGGGTCTATGTGCGAATCGCGTCTCACTAATTAGACGATACATTTTCTGTGGAGCGCATTAACCTAAATGACCAAATTTTTTGTCTCTCTCTTACGGCCGAACGGAAAAATAAGGCGGTTCACATAATGATGAAGTTAGCGATTAGCGAACTAGGCAAAACTGTCTTGTAGAAGTCACTTGGATTTTAGTTGAAGTACTACTATAAACTTAGCTCACTCTTTATAATTATATAATTTATTTTTCTTTTAGAAAGGTACAGTACAAATACGTATTACATACAGGTTATTAAAACCAATCTTGGGCCTTTGTGGAGACTGGTGTGTGTAGTAGGAAAACCTCTTGAACCATTATGATGTAAGTATAAAGTTTCACAAATAT
Source organism: Pelosia muscerda (assembly GCA_963691645.1). NCBI lineage: Eukaryota > Metazoa > Arthropoda > Insecta > Lepidoptera > Erebidae > Pelosia > Pelosia muscerda. Next base: position 3,676,592 of record OY829104.1, read on the forward strand.
TTTACGAATGCAAGCGTTTCATTAATAAATAATATTTACAGGAAATAAATTATAACTATAGGTTTTAGCATAATAAAACTTATATATGCAGGTACTATAACATTAAAATTCATAATTCAAAAGTAATTTATTTTGTGTAGACCACTTAACGGACAGAAATTTGATTGTGTAGCAAGTTGAGTGAACACCTCATTTCCAGGCTTGTTTATCATCGAAATAATCCTGGATTTTATAGTAAGCTTTTTGATATAAAATTATTATATACTTATAATAATCAACAGGATATTTACCATGTTTGTTTGCGGTACAAGCTGAGCGATCTTCAATGCATCCATGATCATCGTATTAGCTAGTTCTTATTGGGCCAACCGTATTATTCTACCCTCTTTCTGCTGCTTGCAAGCGCCTCACTAAGCGCCTCAATAAACTCAAAAACAAATAAACATGGTAAATATCCCGTTGACTCTTATAAAGGGTGAAAATCAAGAAGGGAAGGGGTAGGACATGACGGTATACCAGCCTAATTTAGCAGTCAAACTGGGGAAGAACCTCCGCTATATAAAATACCACGACTAATAATAACCTTATGTTGTGTTTCCGGCGGTGAAAAGGGTAACCAGAGCTCACTAGAGAGGTTTTATGCTGTCAGTGGGATACCGAGTAACCCTGTTTGTCTTCTGCACTGACAAGTCTGAAACTCCGCCAAATCTTCTTCATTTAAATCTACACTTATACGATATTTTTGACAAATTTATAAGTTTGTAAAAAGCGCTTTACGGTTCATATACTCTGTCACTTCCTCACATCTAGGTTTTGCGTAAAGATATGTATGTCCCTTGTACACTATGTTCCTAATAATATTAAGTTATATAATAATAATATAAAGTTCATAAAATATAAGTAAGTATTATTATTAATGGCTGTCTATAATGGTGGGGGAGAAGTGAACTCATATTGAAGTGGCCTAAATAAAATAGAAAATATAAAACGTAACTTAAAGCGTTCTAATGCCAACATATGCTTACCCCGGATGACCCTTGCTAATGGTTATTAAATTATTTTTTTTGTACAGTGTATACGCAGCAAAATGATAGCAATCTTTTTATAAAAGCTGTGTAAATTGGTACACATATCGGAGCACATATCTTGAATCTAAGGCGCGAGACAAACGGGGCCCTTTTTTATCATGCGCAAGATCCCCACGGATACCGCCTCTGTCAAAACCGGTGGAGGTCATTATGTCGGACTCGAACCGACTAAAACGCACGCCGTCTATGGGTCCTTGATTGCAGGAGATGAGATATCTCTTGCACCTGATGATTCTATTTTAGGACAATCTACACAACGTCACCTAGACCCAATGGTAAGCATAGCTTAGCTAGCTTTGTTACGGGTTCTAAAATGCAGAAAACATTAGATGTATTTTTTTGGTAAATACATACATATTATTCATAAAAACACCCAGGCCATCTCTCTCCCAGAAAATCTCTTTTGAGATGACCCCTTCCCTTAGTGTGGGAACCATGGCTTCCCCATCTAACTCCCGGGTATGGGGAGATGCGCTTTGCATTCCCACCGCGACCTGCTTCTGGTAGGGTGACAAGCAGCCCCACTCAGGCCGGACGGCGGTCTTTTTGCGACTTCTGATGTCCAAATCCCCTCCGCTGATCTGAAAGTGCGGGCCTGGAGTCTTCTCATGATCCGCTCCGCCGCCTTCTTTTCGAGCATTACTTGCTCGCAGAAGGAGGCGGCGGTTGCCCAACCGTTCGTGCATAGACAAACGAGGCCCTAGCACGCGCTTGGTGGATTTGACCTCGTCCACCACCATAACACTAGTACGACCTTTAAAAACGCATACTGCGTACAGCACTAGAGCACATTAAATTTTGAGTTCAAGATATATGTCCCGAGGTATACGAGGGTAAAACATGTTCTTGATTCATTTATATTTAAATATAAGTAAACACCCTCAGAACCCACTCCACTAGCACTTTGTGAAGTGGCTACGTCGACACAAACTACGGACTGATCTCGACTACGTGTCTTACAGCAAGCCCTTGCCGTTGAGTGTATTAGTTTTTCCTCATTGCAATTTATAGACTAGTATTGAGTGCCTTTTACACTGCCATCAGAGGTCTACTTTCAGTAAAAAGACATACTAACTAAAGGGTAGTAGAGTAAGGGGTCACGAACATTTTTTATTGGCTCCTTTAGGCGGCTCCAATTTATAAGAAGATTTATCTCTATGTGATTTACCTTTGAATGCGACAAACGGATAACCATTACAGTGATTGACCACGATAACATTATTTTCCACACTCTCATTCCCCGATCTAAATTACTCTAGGTATCTTAATGGTTTAGGAGTCGGCCGATAAGGCCTCGGTCGAAAAGTCTCGGTTTCGAATCGACGTGAACCCACACCGAATACAAGCCATTGAGCTTAGCTGCAGGGGGTAGAGTAAATATTTAGTAAATTCGGTAGCTAATTTTTTAATGATATTTTTTTTTACTTGCCCGAGCGCGGTTTTGCCCGCATGGACATTGGTCTTCCTGACTTTTGGTTATATCTTCGTTTATACTCAACAGATTCTGATCAAACTTATGTTAGATTTTAAGGCTGACTTTATATAAAAAACAACGTCAAAATCAGTATAGTAGTTTTTACCTTCGTCGCGGATGAAAGGACAAGATTTAAAAAAAAAGTTGCCTAAACCTAAGTTTATTTTTTCGTAATTGTTCTGATGTAAAGACACGTTAACTATACTATTTATAGTATAGACATTACGCCTAACCAAACTAGGAATAGTTCCAACATAAAGCTCACAAACGCAATACAAATTAAATCGGCTACTTGGATTACCAGAGTAAATGGTCCAATTAGTGTTTCGGTGGGTCGTCGCCGTTCGGAGTCAAGACAAACGAGATTGCCTGCTACGGGCACCTGCTTCGCTGTTTACGGAATGGGATTTTGTGTTCCGTCTTGATTGTGGTCCGCTCTATTTAAGTTGTGACCGGCCGACAATTGGGGGTTTCACCCTAAAATCAGGAATGAATAGAGCCGTCTACTTTTGTGAAGTTTTTATAAGCTGTGTACGCTGGATGTTGTGGAATTACTTTTATGATATATAAGTACTTAGTGTTCTTGGCATTAGGGTTCAATAATATATTTTCCTCAATCAATAATATTTTACTTTATCTTATAGCGTTATTTTTTCCAGACGTTTGAAAACAGCTGGGAATAATATGACTAGAGGTTGATCGCAGTGGAACTTATTTTTATGGATTCACTTCAAGATTTAAGCTATATTGGTTTAATCTGACCTGATCATTTTACGATCCAAATATAAATAAACTGTAATAGTGCCCTGAATACGGCAATAGGCATACCTTTTATTACGTGGGATCGAATACAATGATTGGTTGTTTATGTATAAATGATTTATAATTTGATACATAAAAACACACACACAAAAAAGCTCGCTAGTTGTTATTAAATCCATAGCACCAGTTACCATCAGTAACTCGGCAACTGATGACTAGAGACGGCCGTGCGGTTTTGGTCTGGCGCTGACTTCGGCGAGAGGGTGTCCGTGGGGATTTCCATATAGGAAAACAAAAAAAAAGTTGTCATCGTTAAACAAATTGCTAGTGTCCCCGTTTACTGCGTCAAAACTGCTCCCCCAGTCCCCAGAGAATATTTTAATGGGCATACTGTTTTCAATATGAGTTTTTGAAATGATTTATTCTCTAACAGAATAAAACCTCAAGGAAATAATATTTTTATATAGTAGAAGTAGCACATTCACGATAGGGCAATTCTCACTTCCTTCTAGAATAATGTTATTATATACTAGCTGACCCGCGCAACTTCATCTGCATCACCCAGTTTTTGCAACATTTTTCACTTCATCTGCGCACCATTTGGTTGCAGCATGATGTTATATACCTTCCTCTTTAATCACTTTATCTATTAAAAAAACCACATCAAAATCCGTTGTGTACTTTTTTAGTTTTCAAGCATACAAAGGGGTGGACATAGGGATATAGGGACAAAGAACGCGAATTTGTTTTATACTATGTAGTGATATATAATTTCATTTCAAAAAAATTGTTTACTAAAATACAAAATTCGCGGTTCATTCTGAATATCAAATCCTGATTACCATACTGAAGGCATTAACATAAAACTATAATGACGCAATTGAAATATCTATTTGGTTCGAATTTTAGAACGAAATTGGTAGTAATTTGCATGGTGCATTAGTCCGCTCTAAACGCTATAATTTTCGCATTAAAATTGACCGCAGCTTATTGACTTCATTTCTATTGTACCTACTTATTAGCATGTCAAAATAATACATATATAATGTTACTGCATATTATGTAGTTAATATTATTGATGTAAATAGAGAAACTATCTCTTCATTACCACAGTACCGAATTCAAAACATCAGTGGCAGTGAGTTGTGCATCATAGGATTTGACTGGATAGAATTGAAAAGATGTTCAATGGAAAAAGGTTATTATAAAGTAGATGAATATCTTGATTATAAAATTGCACGATCATCTTAATCTCTTGCTCGTGCACCTATCTACTATAAATAAATAAAACTACATATTAAAAAAGAAAGGGTACCTAACGATAATCTACCTGAGTTTCTTGCTGGTTTCTTCTCAGTAGATCTAACTACCGAACCAGCGAAAGAATCATTTTTAAATGATTTATTTACTATTTTATTTACTGTAAATTACAATGTTTTTGTCAAATATTTTTATAAAACTGACATTCATATGTGCTCTTTAGGTGCATTAAATGAATAATTCATTTAATAATATAAAAAATATAAATAAATAACAATAAAAACATACCTATATGCATAGTTAACCGCGGTAGCCTAGTGGTATGGGTAATGGACTGCCGAGACAAGTCTTGAGTTCGATCCCAGGTTTACCATGGCACACACCAATGACTTTTCGATGCTTTTCGAAGTTTTGTGCGTATTTATCGCCACCTATTACATTGAGACCTAAACATAAACTGGCGAAATGTGGGTGCTAGCACCTCTGGCTACCCCTTCGGGCATACAGGCGTGAGTTTATGTTATGTTATATGCATAGTTGACTGAACATTACTTTGAATACCAACCTAAAAATCTTTGCTCCAAACGTCATTCAGTAACAATTTCGAAGTCTCTGAATTCACGGCTATTTCCAAAACAACCTAACTCACATTTACCCAAAGCTTGGCAGTATCACAGTTAGCGTTTCCTTCGTAACTGTCAAGGATTAACTCAACTGGCATCATTCTGTGACCTTTGACCTTTGCGTAATACATTGCATACTGTTGACCCATATCGTTTTCGTATATCTTGTGTGGATGTGGAAAAGATGGAGTCAATTTTTTTTCCTGTTGATCGAAGTTTTCATATGGGAAATATCTTGATACTAGTAAGTATATTGTTATTCATATATGTTCAATCTTCTGAACAATCATATTTTACGATCTAAATTGGTTTGATTTATGATAAAAAATTAGTGTAACAACATTTATTGTTTTAATAGTTCATTGTTCCCACTATCGCTTCAAGATGGTTGTATAAGAGAATATTGTATAATCAAGGTGTGGGTCAGTAGCTCAATGAGTAGAATATGTATCCTGTAAGGGTCTGGTTGCGAGTTCTAGTCCCGTCTGAGCGTTTACTTTTTCTAATGTAAATTGATTTGAATGGTTAAATAATTTTAAAGTAGTTTGTTTAAATGACTTCAAAATTCCCTCGCAGTAGGCAGAGGTAAATAAACATCACATTACACCAACCATTTTGTTCAGTCCTACATAATGGGGGGTGAGCCCACTAACGTAATCCGGGCATTATTGTTAACTCGAACTAAGTTGTTGTTTGTTTATTTTTTTAAAAGAATATTAGCAACCGAAATTACTAATATTCCCTCTAACCTCTCCAGCTAAGCTCAGTTCTGTTAGGAGAGGGTTTCACCTTGTACGTTACGACATGGGAAGAAATGGGGGCGCACAAATTCTATTCTGCCAGGAATAACGCTACTTTAATGTTTCATAAAGTTGGCTCACTAACTATACTTAGAGTTTTCATATAGCTTATCTGTCCAACACAAAGCTTTAAGTCTAACTCATGGTACTAAGCGGTTTAGTGGTGTCACGGCCTACGACCACACTCTACTGCAGCCAATTATCGAGTTCAAATCCAAGCATTAATAATGTAGATATGCTGGATTTGACTTGTGGTGAGATATAGAGTAGTTAGGCTATGGATACGTTTGGGAGAACTAGAACAATCCCAAGCAGCATCACAAGCTGTATAACAGCTCTATTAAAGTTCGTTTATACTCTTAATACTGTATTTTTTGGCCGCATAAAGTCTGTATAAGCGCTTATACAGACCTTATACCCCTGAAATGGGCACAAATTATACAGTGTTTTGTGTTATATTAGCTGTACAGTAGCTGTATAACCATAAAATAGGCTGCATAATAGCTATTTTGAGGCTGTACTATGGTGTACGAGGAAATCAATACACTCCAATTACTACATTGTAACTCAATTGTAATGGTTTACGTTGCAAAAAGTCTGTTGAACAGAATTACAAAAGAATTAAAACCAAACAGAAGATAACTATAATATTAATGATGGCGTTTATTAATTAGTATTGATCAAAGTGACATTTATTATAAACCCTTGTGTTTAAAGATTTGGAGATTTGATAGGCACAGAATACAGTGTATCATCGTGCAAAAATAAATTTATTGTGGACATATATATGTTTTGTGATAAAAAATAAACGCGCTAGCAAAATAACGAAGGAAGAGATATTGAATAAGGTAAGTAAATATGGATTTTATAGGTTAGAATTTAAAAAAAATTGAATTAATGGACGTAGAGCCTCATTGGTGCATAGTAGGTTATTGGACAAACAGAAAATATTGATAAACATAAAAACATTAGTCTAATTTTTATGTACTCATGTTCGTAATCTTCGATTTGTAATTAATAAAATGGCGACAATTTGCTAAGCGCCTAAAATCTATTTTGATGGTCTTATAGCATTAATAGCTGTATTATGTAGGTAATGGATACTAGTATTCAGCTTTTAGCGGTTGATGGGCTGTATAAACGAATACATTTACTATTAATGTTGCATAGCAGTGTTTTGAACATAACCTGTAACTCTTTTTAGGGATACGTAATATTGAGTGAAAAACCAAAATGCACTGAGAGATCACATCACGTGTTCGAAAATAAAGTATTAAAGTTATTTTTTAGAATTTTTATTGGGGATTTTCTTAAAACTTGCGAGGTCTTTTAGACCCCCTTAATGCTAGCTCAGACTTATAAATATTTTGCAGTTTTGATAACATTTCATGATGTTTTTGATAATATTTATTTTATGTTGTTTATGGTTGGTTTCAGGTTTTTAAGTAACCAACTCTACCATCCACTTCATCAGCTTCAACCAAAATACTCGAACTCTTACATCCCGATCTGGACGCTTCAACTGCAATGGAATATATTGTTCAATACGTCGTGAATAAACCAGATGTAGAAACCAATTTGGGCAGCATGACATGACGGATAAAAAATAAAAAAAATATATAAATCAGAATGAATTTTATTTATCTATCAAACTGTGTGCAAAAGGGGTATAGAATATAATTGGTTTTTATGTTCTATACATACTAGTTATTCAATTTCGCCGTCACTTGAACTGCTGCATGATAAAATGTCGTTATCAGTTGCAGAAGGTAAAGCTAATAAGTTACACCTGATATAACTATGATCATTCACAATATTTTCAACGGAACCCCTTTTATTAGATGTCGACGGTATTAACGCTTGACTGCATAGGTGATCTGATCTGTTACAATATCTCCATGTTCCTCGGCTATAATTTCATTTTGTTGATAATTTGTAATATTTAAATATTCCTGATCAATCTCTCTACTAATAGCACCAAATCTTTTTCGGTTTTCCACATATTATAAAACAATCACAAAATACATCATATACAGATTAAGGCTGTACTATAGGCGTCATTTATTGCTGTTTATTACTCTCAAGGACAGAAATAAGACAGCTATCGTCTGTAAAAGGGTGTACAATTACACCATAAAAAGAAGCTGTAGAAGAGAGTTTGCCTACTTCATAATACAGAAATAAGATTTGAGGACCACCATAATACAGCTTTAAGCTGTATTAAGTAAGTGACGGTATGCAAAATACAGCTATTGTACAGCTTTAATACTAAAATGAGATTTAAGCGTTACAGGGAACTTAAAGCTGTACAAGACAGTTATCATACACTGATTTAGAACTATAAGCGTTCTTTGACTGTTAATACAGACTTAATACAGTTAGAGCTGAATAATTACTCCTAAACCGACATTATAACACTATGATGTCTTTTCAACGTTCTTATAAAGCTGTAAAACAGCGTTAAGTGCTATATTGGCTGCTTTTTAGGTGTTCATTACGCTTGGTTGCTGCTTGGGATGTCTTTAGGTTTTAACAGATTTCTGTTAAAAGTTAACTATTGGGGGAGGGAGGCGAACCAACCGCTTAACAATCCCAAGTATACGTTTAAAAATCGATTACCGTGTTGTACGTTTCTACTCGATACTACTTTTCCTTGCTGGCATGACAACGGAAATAGCGATATTAGCGCCAAAGTATAGATCTACTGGATCTATTGAGATTTATGATTACTGGTCCGCTCCCTTGGATGGTAGCGTAATGATATATAGCCTATGTTACTTCTAGATATTGTAGCTTTTTATAGTAGAAAGAATTATTAAAATCGGTCCAGTAGTTTCGGAGCCTATTCGTTACAAACAAGAAAACAAAAAATAAATCTTTCCTCTTTATAATATTAGTGTAGGTAATAGACCCAGTCGGCGGACACAGCACAATATTTTAACCTATCATCAAATTATCTCACAAACATTGAGTCTACAGATGAGATGGAGAGGTAATATGGTGGTGACCTTATTCAAATCTTGACGTGTCAGATTTCAGTTAAATTTAAATTTGCAACCAAAAAAGTAACGAACACACACTTAAAAACTTTTATTTAAGTAGCTGAGAACGCACAAGGAAAATACTGAAAATTGTTTTCGAATATTTTAAAATTCATTTCGAGTCGTTACAGCGAGGTCACTTTATTGGTACTTGCATAACCCGGTTGAGCTGACCCGAATACTTTAATATAACTTTATTTTTGAGGTAAACGCTGTTCGAATCAGCCGAATTTATGTGGAGCTTTTGAACGTGATGCGGTTCTTTTAAGTTTAAATAAATATAAAACTTAACGAGTGTCCTAGCAAAAAATGAACGACACTTTTTATATTTAAAAATTGCCTTGAATTAAGACTTACATAGCAGACCAGTGCTTGTCAGGCAGTCTGGCTAATGTGAATTTGTGTGTGTGTGAAGCTTGCCAATTGTTATGCTGCTCTCATTCGATACCTTTACATAACGAATTTGATAGATTTTCGCATTAAGGGCACAACAATTTGGAATAGTTGGTGATGAGTGATATTATGTCTCAGAAAAACACATGGTCATTATTAGCCGAAATATTCTGTAGGCTGAAGGACTGCTGAATTAGGACCGGAGATATCTACTCTTGCCTCCTCTGCCGTAAAGCCTTAAACGCATTTTATGATAAAAGTGATAACAATAAAACAATATAAAACCAAACTTTCATCATCATTAGGAAACGAAAGACATATACGGTATGTACACATTAGCCAAGATGTCACCGGCAGCGTACATTTTTCAACAAATTTTCATAAAACTGTCAGCAGTATGCGAAACACGATCCCCCAACGTTGAACTTGGTCAAATAAATTAAAATTCTTGTTGCAAGTGGTCCAGTGAAATCGTGAGGAAACTTCTGCCGCCATTTTTTGCTGCATAACCGGAAATAACATGAAATGGCATTATTTTTTCCTGAATACGTACAAATTATTTTGGCGAGGCTTGTCGGAATTTGTTTTATTAGGTCGCTGTTCTGACGACCACTATAGTTTTTATTTGTGATTTAAATGATTTTGGTTTTTATTGTAGTTTTATGTCCCTAAACTGGTTGTGTTTATGACTTTGCTGATTTGTTGTGCGACTGAATTGTTCCCATTAAATATAGTCAGAATAGGGTGTGCATTTTATTTTTTATTTGAAGCCGTTTTATCAATAAAGTTTTTTTTTATAAATATTAATGACACTTCTATCTACATTCCTTTTTTTTCTCTTAGACGTGAGCATATTTATTCTATATTTCTTCTGCATAATATATAATTATAAACAATCACATTACTTATCACCTTATAATTTATCTAGTCCCTTGCAAATATTTATAATTAACTTTCGTTTTAGAACCAAGCAAATGGTATCTAAATTGCAGACGAAATTAATAACTCGGTAAATTGACAAAACTAGAAACATATTGAAATTAAAAGTATCTTAAGAGTAAATTCTCTAAGTATTTATATAACATTGTAAAATCGGTATAACGGCGTCTAATCCACTAACCCCAAGAAAAGCGCAAATACAAATCAAATAAACTTCACGCAGATCCAAGCAGCCGTAAACCCAAGTTAATACGAGCAAGAGTTAAGAAATTCTTTGACAAAAGACTTATATCTCGTCAGAATATATATGGTTTAAGAATTACTTATTATCGCTCTGGGTATCCTACGTTTTATGACCCTAATATACGGTTCACTTAACCGGGTAATCTTCATAAGCATAATAAAATATATATCTTGACTTATTAAGTCAGATCATGAAAAAGTTTTGCCGCATTTATTAATGTTCGGCAATGAAAAAGTTTTGATTTGAATTTACGAGTGTCCGATCGTATTTGTTGGTTAGTATTCAGTGATGGATCGATCGACAAACAAAACGATCTAAAAACTTTTGTTAATTGTTGTTCTGTTTACGTTTTGTTTCAAAAGTCTTGTGATATTGTAGTTAAATTTATTGGTAACGATATTAATGGCAATGTTTTTAGAATCCATAGTCGGTTCGAGTCCGACAGAATCACCTCGACCGACTTCGGTGGGGTCGGAATCCGTGCGGTTTTTGCACACGAAAAAAAATTTGCTTTTTTTTTTTTTTTTTTTTTTTTATACCACTTAGGTGGCAGACAAGCGCACGGCCCACCTGATGGAAAGCGGTCACCGTGGCCTATGGACGTTTGCAACACCAGAGGCGTCACACACGTGCTGCCTACCCTGTAGAAACCTTCTAATGCCCTTCTTGAAGAACCCCATATTGTAGTCGTCTGGGAAAACCACGGCAGGGAGCTCATTCCACAGCTTGAGCGTGCGCGGGATGAAACTCCTTTCATACCGTACAGTGCGCACCGTTTCCGGTCGTAGTGTGTGAGGATGAACTCCCTCTCTATGGCGAGCGGTGCGATGATAGAAAGTAGGTGTGGGCATCATGTCAAACAATTCTTCTGAACACAGGCCATTATACAGGCGGTAGAACACACACAGTGAGGCGAAGTCCCTCCTGATGTTCAGTGGTTCCACGGAGTCTTTGCTCCGCAGTGAAGTACTGCTTCGCCCTGTTGAGCACTCCTAGTTTCTTTGATGCCAGCCTAACCTTGTCCTCCAAGTGACTGCGGAACTGGACATCGCTGGAGATATCGACACCAAGGATCCCGATACTCGAGGAGATGGTGAGCGGTGTGTTCAGGAATTGGGGCGCTACAATAAATGGGGTTTTCTTAGCGGTGAATGCACATACTTGTGTCTTAGTGGGGTTGAATTGGACCAGGTTTAGTCGTCCCCAATCGGATACTCTGGTGAGAGTAGTCTCGATTTCAGACACAAGTTGTTCGCGACTTTCCTCCACCTTAGAGCGAGGGATGTTTGCACGGCCCGTGTAATATGCGTCCCCGGTACTGTCGTCCGCATAGCAATGGATGGCGTCATCAGACAGCATATCATTGATATGCAGCAGAAACAGGGTCGGGGACAGGACGGAGCCTTGTGGGACACCAGCGTTTATGTCCATGCGGTCCGAGCAACTGCCATCGACGACGGCTTGGATGCTTCTGTTGGACAAAAAGCTGGCAATCCATTCGCATAATCCCTCTGGGAGTCCGTACGATGGCAGCTTCGCTAGGAGACCTCTGTGCCAGACCCGATCGAAGGCCTTCGCTATGTCAAGGCTGACAGCCAGCGCCTCACCCTGACTCTCGATGGCTTGCGCCCAGCGGTTTGTGAGATACACAAGAAGGTCACCGGTTGAGCGACTATGACGGAAGCCGTACTGACGGTCGCTCAATAAATCGTTACCCTCAAGGTATCTCAGGAGCTGTGTGTTTATAACACGCTCCATTACCTTCGAGAGGAGGGAGGTTATAGCGATAGGCCTGTAATGGGACGGGTCTGTTCTGTCGCCTTTCTTAGGGACAGGGTGCACGAATGCTGTCTTCCACGAAGCCGGGACTCGTCTCTTGGAGTACGAAAGCGCAAAAAGTCGTGTAAGTACTGGGCACAACTCAGGAGCGCACTGCTTGAGCACAATTGCCGGTATACCGTCCGGCCCACTCGACTTCCGAATGTCTAGGGACTTTAGTTCCCGCCGAACCACCCGTTGTGTGAATTTAATATCTGGCATGGTTATACCACACCAGGGGATAACAGGTGGTTCGGCACTCCCCTCATTCATGGTCGAGTTTGACGCAAAGAGTTGGCCTAAGAGATCGGCTTTCTCCTTAGCATCATGGGCTAGATTGCCTTATGTAATCATAATCATATGGCATAAAAAAGTACGATTTGGTAATTATTTTCTATTTCGTTTAATGGATTCGGGAGCGTTTCCCTAACACCATATATTATATGCCTACCGTTGAGCACACCTTGTGTTTATTTGAAACCCATAAATGTTAGGTTATCCTTGTTCACACATTTTCACACTCAACCGAAAAAGGATTAAGTAATTAGTGTAATTGTATGTTAACTACTTAAAATAAAAGGTTTGTATGTACCAATTAAACAAAGATGTTTTACGTGCTATTGAGTAGGATAGGTTAACAGCCAATGTAATCACCTAATTTATTTTTGTTTTTATGTTCACAGCGGTTTCATTTACAGGGTTAACTTGATACTACTAACATCACATATGTTATATGTTACAGAGTGAATTTATTAGTTGAATTAAGTGATTTGAAGCCTCTGTGGCGTGGTGGTAGTGACCGCGACTACTACGCAGAAATCATGGGTTCATCCCCGCAAGTTTTTGTATGCATAAATGTGACTATTTGCACTGGTCTGGTCGTGCCTCGAAGAGCACGTTAAGCCGTCGGTCCCGGTTGCCATACGAACATCTATGGCAGTCGTTACGGGTAGCTGTCGTACTCTAAAGTCCGACTAGCCTAACTACAGAACTTCGATATCGCCAATTTGGTTGTGGAGGTCCAATAGCAGTCGCTTCGCGGAAAATATCGAAGTTCAGCCGCATCTTAGTTAGACCAGGATCCGGACCCCAACTGAGTTGCAAATAGGCTCGGAGAATAATAAATTAAGTGATTTTTAGAATTGTAAGCTATATGTTATTTAATTAATTACTGTGTATTAACCGAATATTAGATCTTAGGTAACAGAGAAACTAAAAGAAGGATGTGTAGCGTCTCAACAAAATCTTACAACTTGTGTCCAACTATTGTCTTACGGTCTATTGTCTTACGGTCTATTGTCTGGGTTTGAATCCTGGCTATGAGCAATTTACTGTAGCTGGAGAGGTTAGAAGGAATACTAGTGACGGTGGTATCAATCAATCAGTCCATTACAGTTCACTGCTGAACACAAACTTCTCACAAGGTTGGGAGATATGGTTTACTGTTTCCGCACTGCGAGACGGGTTGGTACAGGGTTTTAATTTTAAATTTTCCTTCTCTCGCAATGATATCATTAGCGATTTTTCGGTTAGTCGCCTCTTACTTCCTTCGGTTGTGAGGAGGAGGTGATATCCTTTGTCCTTCACCGTACGGTTAGCGAATGGCGGTAAATTCTTTAAAAACTTGTTGTGTGGGTTAGTCCACAAATTGAAAGTCGCTCAAGGGGCCATAGAGCGAGCTTTGCTTGGAGTCTTTATATAACCAAGCTGACGTGGTAGTGGACTGGCCACATCTGCCGAAGGACTGATGGCCGCTGTAGTAAACAAGTTCTTGAGTGGAGACGTAAGGTAGGACTCCATTGACCAGATGGATTGAAAACCTGAAAAAGGCAGCTGGGATGCGGAGGGCGAGGATAAGGATCAGTGATGCACATTGGGAGAAGCCTATGTCCAGCAGTGGACTGCGATAGGCTGATTGATTGATTGAGGGGAACACAAAAAGGAATCAATTTCACCTTGGACAAAACCACATGTAGTTAGATATCAATCGGCCTACCTTTTTACCTTTTTTTCCCATTTGTTTACCCGACACGACATTTTAATCGAACAGTGCCGTTCGTGGTCAGCGTGGCTGGCGGACTGTATATAAATTCAATGAATACGTCAAATAAACAAACGGTTAACGGAACAAAACCCGGTTTATATTCTAATCTCTTTATTATTTTGTTGAAGATTTGTTTCTGTCAATGGATTTTGTTTTATATTTAACATGAGGACAACCGAATTAACTACAGTCTTCGTGTCGACAAGATGGCCGATTTTGCAATTTTCGTATGTCTATGGGTGTGTCTAGCTTTTGGTCAAGGGTCTAAGGAGTGCATATCTTAATAGATTTTCGCCAAACTTGGCACAGGTGTTTTTTAATTAAACTTTAACTTAAACGACTTTTAACTGATATAAACGTCATAGACCTGATTTCTCAGGTTGTTGTGAAAAAAAAGCTTGTTCGTGAAGTCTACAGAGAACAACTAATATTATCTAGGCACTTTAAAACGTAACCGATAGAAATAAAAAATAACAAGAAAAACAAAAAAGAAACGCTATATGAATGAAATAAAAGTAGTTTTACTATGTCTTCCAACTTCCTTCAAGTTTTCAAAGGTAACTGTAACCGCTTTCCGGCAGTTTATAAACTAAATTCGTACTATTAAAATACATTAAACTTATCCATTTATATTATATCATGTAGTTTACATGCAGTTTGTATGCAACGTATATGATAATAAACTAACGTAAACTTAGAGTAATTATATTCACCTCGATAAAAAAATAGCCGCGGTAGCCTAGTGGCATGGGTAATGAACTGCTGAGACAACGTCTCGGGTTCGATCCCAGGTTTTACTATGGCACACACCAATGACTTTTCGATGCCTTTCGAAGTTATGTGTGTATTTATCGCAGGTTTATAAGTGCCCGGATAATGGTAATAGGCTCGCCACCTATTACATTGGAAACTAAACATAAACTGGCGAATTGTGGGTGCTAGCACCTCTGCCTACCCCTTCGGGGATACAGGCGTGAGTTCATGTTTGTTATGTAAATAATTCGTGCTATAGCCGTAAATCAACCTATTTTATCCGCATGTTATGTCCTCCGCCGCGGTTATAGTTATGGCATATCGCTTTATCGTGATGCCTTATAAGTTGAATCAAATATCAATGACACTTTAAAATTGTTATCTCATTTTTTTACTTAGGGCACGTCAATTTGATTTCACCCCGCCTGATAGTAAGCTGAAGGCAAAGTGTCATGAAAGAGGATCACGATTACAAACACGTAGAGTGTTACAATGGTGGCACTCAGCTTGACGACCTCATCAGATGCTTTTTCACGCTCCGCTTAAAGGACTGTAGGAAGAAGGAAAGCTTTTCTCTACTGCACCATTAGGTCTTAGAATTCCTTGCCAGCGCACGACGTGTTCCTTTTTTTCTACAGTCCCGGGTCCTTTAGGCGGGGCGTGAAAAAGCATCTGACGAGACCGTACGTGTTTGTAATGGTGCCCCCTTTCCTGAGACTCTGCCTTCAGCTTACCATCAGGCGAAGTGATGTCAAATTGACGTGCCATAAGAAAACCAAAAGAAAATGGAGCACCTTCTGTGTTCACCCTATCTGAGTACCTTCTACTGCTCTATAACTTCTACTAAACTTGCTGTTGTACACATCCCTTGATGCTTCCAACCGTAGAATATAATGAAATGTATAACACACCCAGGTGCAGCAGGTTCTTACAGATCATAATTTTCTGCATTTCTCTCGTAGAATATTATCTTTTAGTCTAACCAGGTTGTTAAAAATATAAGACGGATCTGGTAAAATAAGTTCATATTTGGTTATTACTTTAAATAACATCATAACTTAACATAACATAAACTCACGCCTATATTCACGAAGGGGTAGGCACAGGTGCTTCATGTTTTCATGTTTAGGTCCTAATGTAATAGGTGGCGAGCCTATTGCCATTAACCGGGCACTTATAAACCTGCGATAAATACACATATAACTTCGGAAAGCATCAAAAAGTCATTGGTGTGTGCCATAGTAAAACCTGGGATCGAACCCGAGATCTCGTCTCAGCAGTCCATACCCATACCACTAGGCTACAGCGGTTTCATAAAATATATGTTTCAATAAAATACATGTTAATTATTATAGGTATTTATGTCGATCTATTATCCAGTAGTTTCTAAGAGTGGTAATTATGTAGTGGCAACCTTAATTTCAAATTGTCTAGGAACTTTTGGGACCCACTGTACCCATATCAGCTGACTTGATCAATCTTTATAAATACTAATCTCATCAAACGTATCTGTATAAACATAATCAGCTACACATTCATAGAATTACATAAAAATATAAGTAACAATAACTACGCAATGAATCAAACTTATGCGAGTGTAGCAGACCGTCAAGAAAATCTTCAAAGTGTTCCATAATATCGTAATGGTTCTAAAGATAGATAATGGCTACTAAAGCCTCATAGATTTACTCCATGCGTCTCGACACATAAATATTCATAAAGAAAGGGGGACGCGGTATTTTGAAAGGCGAGAAAAATACACAAAATAATGTTCCGTTTCACCCGTGAGAAAGCCGTGGGGACGAGACGTGGAAGCTGGAAGCCGTCGCGTCAGTACCTATAGCTATACAATTATGTATGGTGTGAAGTTAGGAAACGATGTCTTACTAACAACTTAATAACGTATTCAATTCTCAAAAAAAAGACGTCAATGGAAAATTTAAGACCGATTCACTCTTAACACTCTGTGATTTTCTTGATAGAGCAATAAATCATCTTTTACTACGAAAAATATGAATAAAATTGAGTGAATCTGAATAGAAGCGAACCGTAAGAAATAATATTTCATTCGAGCGCTGATCAGTAGGTACATTTAGATGAGACAGAGTAAGTCGTGAGAATAAAAGAGCGAATACTGAATTTATGAATGCAATGAACCGTGACAGTAGTGACGCCGGCGCGGGGTAGGGGGAGGGGCTACATGCATATTTGATTCCATCATAAACTCAATTTACAGCTAATCTCATCTCAGATTGTCGAAGAAATAAAATTTCACACGCCGTTGCTTCAGTCGTGAATGTAAATAGGGTAGGCGCGGGTGCGAGCCAGGACGTGAGTGGAGCACGTCAGCGGTGGGGTGGAGAGGGGGGTGCTAATAAAATATACTCGACAGAGTTCACGGCTCATTTAGCACGAGACGCCCGCGCCGCTCACCGGCAAGAAGCTCGGCAACAATTTAATATTTCGCCTTTAATTTCGAGCACTAAATTAAGCACCGTCCCGTAATCTCGCGCTGCGCCGTTAAATTTTTGTCCCTGTGATCAGTATCGGTGGGTGATCGATTTTACGGGCCTACCGGTCTCGCGTTTCCTACGGTTGTAACTTTTTAGTGCTCCTTTTATTACGACAAACGATTTTAATCAAGCGAGTTTTTGTTCAGGGCGGACGCCATTAGCGCCCCGGGGTCGGAATAAAATTCGAAGTTAAGTCGCATTTGAGTCTCGAGAATTTGCTTTTAACTTTGTTTGATAGGTCGCTTTGAAGGCGTTTAGTGACCTTTGCGTTACTTCATGAAATAAATCTTTACAAACTAGTGTTTGGGTTTTCAATCAATGAAGCGTTCCTTATAGCGCACATACTGGTGTTTAAATAATGTATTTGCCTGTGAAAGTACCTATAAAGCAATAATCTGTTACGTTTTCTACAGCCCACAAGAAAATTTCACCTTAATTCTTGCAGTGCCTTTCTCTAAGCATTCATCATCGAACTCGTCGACAATTCGTCGATGACATAAAAACCTAAAACTGACTTTTTCTAAATTGTAATATAGTTCTAGTCTGCGTTCTACGTCGATTTCAACGAAGAACTCAACGATGTATGCTTACAGTATTAAACTGCCGCAGTTTTAGACTGTAAGCGTCAGTTCTAGACTATGCTCGTCTTAAACTTCGTTGACGAGTTCTACGATGTATGCTGAGAGAATGGTTTCTGCATTTAAGCTACGCCTATATCTTTCCGATATTATGGGTGAAAACTACTCTAACCAAAACCTGACAAAACTAGTTACCTTAACAGTATAACTGTTTCCTTCTTCCTACAATCCTGGATCCTTAAGCGGGGCGTAAAAAACATCTGATGAGGCCGTAAAGCTGAGCGCCACCATCGCAGCACTGTACGTGTTTGCAATGGTGACCCTCTTTCCTGAGACTCTGCCTTCAGCTTAACATCAAGCGAAGTGGAGTCAAATTGACGTGCCATAAATAAAAAATAAAAAGAACAAATACGAAACTAGTTTGCTACTAAAGCAACTATTTCAAGTTTTAAATTTAAGGAAATGACTCGTGAAACTCTCATTCGAAACCGACTATGTTCAAAAAGTGTTGTAAGAACAAAGTTTGGCGAGTGTCGGCGACCTCCCGTGGTTTGTTCTAAACTAGTCTTGTAGTCTTGTCACAAGAAAAATCTCGTAAACCTTTAACAACGAGATCATTTGCGAAACTTTAAGGCAATGTTCGATAATAGGAGGGTACTATAACAAGCTTCGTTTTATTTGGAGGCGTAATAAAGTTACAATACTTTTGGGTAATAATATTTCTTATTCGAAATATCTCGTTCCAGTTATGAATTATTAAAAAACATTATTGTCATTTCATTTTTTATTCGTAAATATCAAAGATTTTATTTCATTTTGAGTGAGTAACTCGATTATTAATGACTGTTTAGTATCCATTACTGTCATAAATTCTTCAAATGACAGTTCAGTATTCTAGAAGTTGGAGCATCTTATATTATACCTATACGTTATTCAAGAGGCCTCGGAGGAATGTTGTTTATCTCTGAACCAAATTCTAGGAAATCCGAGCCTTATTGGGTAACAAAGCTTAAATATCATCATAGACTTTCACATTTGTATCATTAGTGAGATCTAAGATATTCATTTTCGTCAAGTTGTATTTCATAAAGAGATTGTATTTGTCCCATACCTTCAAGTAAAGTAACTTTGGATCTCTTGCCAAAATATCAGCCGCCAAATGTGACCGTGGATTTGAGTATGATAAATTACAGTACGTCAAAACTACGGATAACACTGATTAAAATTCTAAGGACCAAACATTTATATCGGCTATTACTCGCATATTTTCCGGCTGATGATCTTGTCTGCAAAGATTTTTAAATAATCTTTATAGCCGTAATCACACCACTCGTCATAGGCAGTACGAAAGGAACTTCATCCCGCGCACGCTCAAGCTGTGGAGTGAACTCCCTGCTACGATTTTTCCAAGCGACTACAATATGAACTTCATCAAGAAGTGCTTTAGAAGGTTTTTACAAAATTGGGGCCAGGACGTGACGCCTCTAGTGCTGCAAACATCCACAGATCACAATAAGCACTTTCTAGCAGATGGGCCGTAAACTGGTCTGCCACTTAAGTGGTATATAAAAAAAGAAATTATCGTCCCGTCGTTGGTCCCGGTATTCCAGGCTTGTGTCTCCGAGACTACCTGCGGCTACTTCCATCTACTCTATTTACGACTTTCATTGGAGCGGCAGTCGTCTGCCCTTCCAACCCCAATAGGAAAGCCACCTCGTACGTCAATCTGCAGGTATGTACCAGCCTGCAGATGAGGTTGGCCTAACCCTAAAGATCTTGGTACTTATGAACATACAAAATTAAATTAGTATTAAACTCGAAATCTCACATTTACATTAATGCAAATGGTGGAACATAGCTGAATTTATTAAACTATGAACATATTTTGTACCTATGATTTACAATAAATATGATTTGATTTGATTCAGAACAGCTTAATATTAGTTAAAGATGATTGTATAGTTTCACTAACCTGCACCGTAATCGCTATACGTATTCAATTTTCTGCTAGTCTAAAAATCGTCTCATACGAGTATCAAAGTATTCATATTTGAAATTGTACTAGAAATTCAACAGTAAATAAAATTTACCACATTGAAAACTGCAGGTTTCAAAACACTGAACACTTTTCATGGTCTAAGTTCACCACAGTCAATAGTTGGGAATGTTCCTATTTTCAAAATAAGGTCTCTAAACTCACACAAACCTTACATTGATGGTACGAGTATTTGCAAAAGAATTATCATTTGAATTTTTCTATTCTTAAAGTTTTGATAAAAACAAAAGCAATCGGATTGGCATCTACGTTGTATTCTCAGACGTGAAAGGAGCTTTAAATTTTTATATTGAAAACTTTTCCTTTACTTATTTTTATTTATACCTTCTCAATATAAGAGCACATTTCAATAGCTTGATTTGTACAGATCTATTATCACTGAAATTATTTGCGTGTGCGTGTGCGTGTGCGTGTGCGTGTGCGTGTGCGTGTGCGTGTGCGTGTGCGTGTGCGTGTGCGTGTGCGTGTGCGTGTGCGTGTGCGTGTGCGTGTGCGTGTGCGTTTGTGTGTGCGCGTGCGTGTGTGTGAGTGTGTGTTTGTTTGTAGCATTATCCAAGTGGAAGACCCCATTTCGATGTAGTTCTTTTGTTAGATGAATTACGTCGGTTATGCTTAAATTTTTAGATAAAATGACCACCGGGGCATTACATATTTTTTCACAAGTTCATCATATTGATGTGTGAAATTAAAGTGTTTGACTAGCGGAATACTATGAATAGATATATACAAATTTCAAATCCAACAGGGCCACCACCATAAAATGGTGAATTACATTTTTATATTTCACTAGTCACTCAATATGGGTATTAAATGTCTTCTCTTGAATATCAATTCAAAAAGAATAAAATAAAAATTAAATCGACAATTTAAAAAATCCCTGACACAAAAAATATCTGAAAAACTAAAAAAATACATAACTCGTTAACGTTTTCGTGCCAGGGGACTTTCGGATCGTTTTCAAAACATGTGGGGGTACTTTAATAGTTTTAGAGGTACTTACTGGTTAGAGTATATTTGCGTCAGGTGTTGTTTAATTTTTTTAAATCATATTATTTTCTGTAATTAGAAATGTGGTAGGTACTGCATCGAAATGGGTGATCTTTCCAGTGTCTTTACTCTGTGTTCCCATCCAGTTTTCTATGACACCATATAACAATATTTTACTTACATAACAATTGTCTTCAATTACATAATTCATTTCTTTACTGTTTTTGAAACAAGAATCTTATCACATCACATGCGCTTTATAAGACACACAGAAACAGAGATATTTTACAGACTAGTACCGGAAGGTATTGCTTCCCGGAAGAATTTAAAATAGTGCAGCAGTAACAGCATATTAGTTATGTTAACAGCGCTTCAGACCTGGGCATGCTAACAATTTACCGGAGCTCACACGAGTACGTGGTCCGCAACTTAATACAGATGCCCCTCGTGTATCAGAGAAGCTATTCGTTTGAGGGAAATTGTTCAAAAATCTTACATTTAATAGTATCAAGAAGTTAAACTAGAGTCAAATAGTTCTTTTGTAACTTAAGAAGTAGGGCAACTGGTATACACGATCTAAGAGATCAGTAGACGAGTATATAACTTTATATGATGAGTAAAACGGAGTATATAGGGATCCAGGAAAAAATAGAGAGAGAATCGAAAATTCAGATAAATTGTTTCACGTACAGGTCCATTACTAATATTAGATGATTCTGTTATCCCAATGTACTAGTACATAATTCCACTTAAAAGAAAATAGCCACTGAATTTAGTTCATCATTTTATTTCTATTCACCATTTGATCTGTATTCACCCCATTTTACGGTAAATATTCACATAATTAGGTGTACTTTAGCTGTGTGTACATCACATATTTAAAATCTATTTGATTGTGTGACACCCCTGGTGGTGCAACCGTCCATAGGCCATATTCTCATCTCATAGTGTGTCCAAACCACGACAGAAGTTCACTTCTCAATTTTTTATTTACTCTACAACTTTCAAACATTCTCTCACACACTCATTCCTCACACATATCCATCTTAACGTTCACATCTCAGCTACATGCAATTTTCTTTCAACCGTCGCTTTGAAGCCTTCTTCCTTTTAAACTTTCCTAGAAAATCTATACGTCCCAATTAAAAGGAAATCGTGATATCGAGCAGTTTGTAAGCCATGTAATTGTCATTATTAATAAGCGGGAAATTCGCCATGAATTTAAACTCTTCGGAAATATCGGATTTCAATATTTCAACATTGTTAATAACGATTCCGTGACGTAATTCCGGGTTGGTGTTTATGAACAAACAAAACGGTTTACTTTCGTTCGTGTTACGTTTGAGTGTGATGATATTGTTAACTAGTAAAAGAGAAAAAATATTGAAAAATGGAATTATTTACTTTTACATTAATTAGTTTCATGTTCACAAGACTTTGCCTCGCTTTACATTGTGTGCTCTGTGCACTCCCGTGTTTACTGGAAGAGAACTCAACCATGATTTAAGCTCCCCTTTGTGCATAATATTTCATTGTATTGTATTTTTATTTATTTAAACATTATGCACAAATAAAAAATAATTGTACAAAGGCGGACTTAATGCATGCAAAGAAAGATGAAAATATTATAATATGCCGTTATTCAATCAATTATTGAGCCTATCGCAGTCCACTGCTGGAGGCCACTCTTAGTGTTTAGAGGCTTTGACCTACTGTTTTCAAGCTACCCAGACGGTAATCACGTTATGTACAAAAAATATATCTAATAATGTTTAACTCCATTCTAAAACCCTCAACACAAGCTAGTTGAGCTATGCTTACTATGAATCCAGGTGTTAATTGTCCTAGAATATTTAAAAAAAACGTTTGTTGGATGCTTTTAATGCGTTGGATTAGTTTGGATGCGTTGGAGTAAACAACTTATATTCTATCCTCTATATCTACTCTAGGTATTGCACACTACATTACTAGTAGGTATTGTGACTGAACATAACATTTTCAAACCAACTTTCACTAAAAGGCTAGTTTTGCGTTCATTTAATAGAACTTTAATTCGGATTTATAAACCATAGTCGGGTTGATCTGAATCCGCGTATCAAATTGGCCACATAATCCTCTGGCTATGAGCCCGGCGTTCAAATAGGGAGGCAAAATTCGATATGTGAGTATTCGGAGAACGATATTGTAATGGTACGAATTTAGTCTTAGTGTGTAAAGTGCTCAATGGAATTTAAAGAATAAAATATAAATAATCTTTATTGTACACCTTGTTGTACACACGAATGCAAATAGCAGCCCTGTTGATAAAAGCAATTTCTTACGACAACCTTTAGGTGAAAATAAAATTTAGTGAATCTGAATTTCAATGTACTTAATGGGTAGCTTTTTATAATAAATATTAAGTAGTGTACTTCCAAGCTAAAAGTGTAACTGATTTTGAAATAAAATCACTTTTCTATTACAATACTATTAGTGTCTATTATAATACTACTAGTAATACCTACTGTGTGGCGTTCGCACAAACTTCAGAAACTCGGGAACTTCTAGTTCTATATTTTCAGATTTGTTTTTACCACATAGATGACAGACAAGCACACATCCCCTGATGGTAAGTGGACATTGTTGACTATGGACATTTGCAATACTAGAGGCCTCCCACTCGTGCTGCGGATCATGTAGAAACCCTTAAACGCCTTAATATTTTATTAATAATTTTAATCAAAATATAGATAAGTAGATCTAAAAAGTATACCTATATTTTTAAATGTGCTCATTAAATAATGTGTACAACATTTACAGTAAAATTCTGAATTTGAAAAATGCTAACACGATACCTGTTCCATTTCTTCATAATTTCCTGTAATGTTTGTAAACTTAATATCGTTTTCACATCGGACCTTAGAATTAACAATATTGACCGGTAATCCAGCTAGGCATCGCAGGTTTACCGACCTAAATAACAGGCACGGTAACTACGCTCCACAATGTGGCCGAATACCTGTCGATTGATCTGTAACCAACTACCAACCGTGCCGCGCTTTTCCGTCGAGCTCGTGTTTTAATTCGAATAAAGTTGCGACAGCAGTAAATTTAACTTACAGAAACGAATGTTATGACATTTTTAAGTTTTAGTATAGTAAAAATTTGAAAAAAATAAATAAGACACTGGTCACGGGTATAGTCCGACGAATATAATATATACTAGCTGTTGCCCGCGGCTCCGCCCGCGTGGACTTTCGATCCCGTTCTCGCTGCCCCATTCCGAACTTTTAAACCTTGTCTGAACTTCCAAATAATACAAATATTGAATATTGAATAATTCAAGACCAAAATTAGCTAAATCGGTCCAGCCGCTCTCCAGTTTTAGCGAGACTAACGAACAGCAATTCATTTTTATATATATAGATATAGGCAGATATAGTGTTCGTGAAAAAGTTAATGTACAGACCGTATGATTGATGTACAGACGTAGAATTTAATTTTAATAAATAGTACAAAATATCATCATCCACTTTGTTTTTTCCAATTAATTGGGGCCAGCGCGAGATGTCGTTCCACACATTCCTTTTAGATATAATTTCTTCAATCACCCCACCCCACAATCGAAAGAAGATAATGGTAAAGGAGGGGGCTCTTTTACCATTATCTTCTTTCATGCAATCCATCCATCTTTCCTTGGGCCGTCCTGTGCTCCTAAAGTCCTTTATATACATTCATATTTTGGACCTTTTTCACAACTATTTCTTCTCATAGTATGTCCATACCACCGTTTACTTTTTATTTTTACATTTACTGGTGCCACTATCAAACTTTCTCTAACATTAGGAGAAAAAAATATCCACACATTTTACCAGTATTACTTTGATGTATGAATCTTTTATATTAGAGATATATTGAGATAGATGTAACATATATTAATTTCTTACAGTCTAGTTTCATCTCATTTTTTATCATTCTAGCCCAGAATATAGATAGTTTTTTATGAGTCATAATCGTTTCATACTGAATATTGTCAGAAGTACGTTTTTAGAGTTCCGTAGCCAAATGGTTAAAAAACGGAACCCTCATTGATTCCTTGTATATATATTTACCTATAATAACATCATTATGATATTACATACGACAGTCACTGTGGCGTGGTGGTAGTGACCGCGACTGCTACGCAGGAGGCGCAGGTTTGATCCCCGCTCAGTGCAAATATTTGTAGGCATGAATATGGTTTCTTGCACTTGTTTGGTCGTGCCTCGCAGAGCACGTTCAGCCGTCGGTCTCGGATGCCATACGAACATCGATAGCAGTCGTTACGGGTACTTGGAGCTTTCAGAAGCCCGACTAGCCTAACTACAGAACTTCGGTTGTGGAAAGTCGCAGTCGCTTCACGGAAAATCTCGAAGTTCAGCCGCATCTTAGTTAGACTAGAAAGTCAACCCCAACTGAATTGGGAATGGGCTCAGAGAATGATGATGATATTTTGTCTATAAAGTTATTACAAGAAGTAATGTTATCATGGTATTCGATTTGAATTTGACGCTTCGATCAGGTTATATCGGCTATGATCACAAGCTGATTGGTCTAATGAAGCACGCACTCTATCAGCGAGTATCGTGAAACGCAAAAAGGTTAATGCCCTCATTTTCACGGTGATTTCCCGATTGCTTTAGAGGTTTGGATCCCATTGTCCGCTAATTGACTTTGATGTACATGTCAGTTTTTCTGGGAGCGACTACCTTCGATTATCCTAGACCAGTAGCGTGTACAAGGTTTTAAGACAGGGTAAGGTGTAATAGGTACTCCTCAGATTTCAATCAATATCAAACTAAAAAATCTCAAAGTTTTTCGTTGATTTCGGTGTTGAATGGTTACTTTTATTCATAATTTGACAGAAAGCGATCATATTCAAGTTGTAATAATTATAAAAAGTTTAAAATTTCTTTTGTACAAGCATTACGAAACGAACTATAGTGAAAATTTATGTAACAGATTTTAGTGTAGTGAAAATGTACAACAGAATTGGTGTCAATATCAAAATTTTCACTACTGACTACAAAAGCAGTCTGTAAAAATCACCGCGAATTTCCGGGAGAGTTAGGTGAACTATCTTGGAACCCGCAGTGAATTTAATGAGAAGTAAATTGAAGAAGTTGGTTGTATAGGGAATCCGCTTTCAACCGGTTAACTAAAATATTGTTACAGTATTTTGTTCACTACGTTTAGCGAACTAAATTTCGTGATTTATTTATTAAATTTATTACAGCCAAGTAATATTTTTTAGAGTCAATATGGGTAGGTTACTTTTAGAGAGAAATTCGAATTTACTTGACTAATTCAACACTAAGAAAGTGATGATGATATTTATTATTTTTTGATGAAAATTTACACAAACAGTTTACACAGATGTAGTGTTAATATTTCGTATCTTTTTCAGCTATGTATAAGGTTAAAGTCTACCTTTTTTGTTTATTTATCAATATAGATAATAAGTACACTGAAAATACATATCGACGGGTGCAAAGTAAAAAGAAGCATCTGCATAATAGCAACTTTACAGGAGAGCGAAAAGAACTAAAAAGTGTATTATTTTCTTAATGAGTGGGCCAATATTTCTGAAAATTTTATCATAATTTATTTATACTCTTATTTATTTTTATATTAAGTTAATTAAGCTAATTTAATAATAATTTAGGAGATTTTGTAGATAGCCGTTTTTACAACGAACTTTATAAAACGCTAACTGAGCCAACTACCAGCTGGTCGTATATGCTCGGGACTTTTAATATCGTGTATAAATAGTTTTTTCTTTTTTTACTGATCTCAATTGTTCTCAGGCCACTTATAAATAAATATATATTTATAAAATATCCACTACAGAAAGTAATTTTGCAGATAACTTTTTATGCTTCGTACTTACATAACAACATTTTGTAAATTGGCTTAGTAGCCCAAAATCATCATGCGAATATAATTGCAGTTACAATACTTTCAGTTTCTTTTTTATAAGGTCGTTTATTAAACAGAAAATCCTACTACGTGATAAATACTTTGTATAAAGTTAACCGACGTAAATTTAATTGACCGCGAAGTAGAAAGAGTCAACTGGCAGATGGTCGTTAATGCGTCGTATGTGCGTTTGAAGAGTAATGCAAATAGAAATTAAAAGCACACCTTGAAATAGTTGCCGATATACATAAAAGCTTTTATAAACTTATAACGTATGCGCGCCGGTGACAAGTAAGTCAACTGCCTGATGACATTTTGTGTACGCTCGGAGTCCGCCGCCGCGCCCCGCGCAAAAACGACCAACGTTACTTGGTCGCATTACCTTCGTACTATTTGCAAAATTGAGTGTAGATGGCTTTTTATACTTTTAAAAACTCATTGAAATATAATGAAATCTCCAAAACCAAATATGCCAGGTTGTGGAGTCTTATTTGATTAGTACGAAAATGCAATAAAAAGAAAATCGTGAATTTGTAGTTGACTTTATTTACTTTGCACCCGTCGATATATTCATAAAGCTCTAAAAATCAAAAAAAATCAAAAAAAATCAAAATCAAAAATCATTTATTCTGCATAGACCAGTAAACGGCACTTACAAAACGTCAATACAAACAATATTTTATCAAATGCAAATGGACCACCGGTTCGAAACGCGGCCCCGACCTGAGAAGACTCCGGCAAGAAACTCAGCGGGCTTTTCTTTTTTTTTGGTCTATTTACAATAGTTTACTTAGTCTAGATACAAAATTTAGCTGAGTAGCAAGTGGAGTGAACAGTTCATTTCCAGGCTTGTTTATCATCCAAATAATCCTGGATTTTATAGTAAGCTTTTTGACATAACTTATTTTTTACTAAATTTTTAAACTTATAGATAGGCAAATCTCTAATTTCATAGGGGAGCTTATTAAAAAAGCGTATACAATTACCCTGAAAAGAATTTGAAATTTTGTGGAGTCTACTATCACAGACAACGAGATTATTTTTGTGTCTGGTATTTAGGTTATGCCTATCACAAACTCTTGGAAAGTTTGTAATATTTTTTCTAACATACATCAAGTTTTCGAATATATATTGTGAGATTACGGTAAGAATGCCTACTTCCTTAAACTTATCTCGGAGGGAGACTCTTGGGCCCAAATTATAAATGGCTCGCACAGCCCGTTTTTGAAGAACGAATATTGCATTTAGATCCGCGGAATTACCCCAAAGGAGAATTCCGTAGCTCATAATGCTGTGAAAATAGCTGAAATAAACTATTCTAGCCGTATCCACGTCTGTTAAAGTCCTTACTCTCTTTACAGCATACGAAGCAGAACTTAACCTACTGGCTATTTTTTCAATATGTGTTCCCCACTGCAGCTTAGCATCGATGCTTAAGCCTAGGAACACTGTCGATTCCACAAGGTTCAACACTTGTCCATTGAGCTGTACATTGGTTTCCACCTGTGTAACATTAGGTAGTGTAAATTTTATACATTTTGTTTTGTTACCATTAAGGCAAAGATTATTTGTACTAAACCAATGAACCACTCTTGAGATTGCGCTATTCACTTCGTCATAATTGTGTAACTGTCTTTTAATTTTAAATATTAACGAAGTATCGTCAGCAAATAAAACAATATTATTTTTATCCCCTACGTAGTAGGGGAGGTCATTAATATAAATTAAAAATAAAAATGGTCCAAGTATCGACCCCTGCGGAACGCCCATAGAAACCACAGACCCTGCTGAGCGTGTACCGTTAACGTCGACCCTCTGAATTCTATTGTTCAAATATGAAGTCAGAAGCTCGAGAGCCTTGTTCCTTATCCCATAATGTTCTAATTTCCTGATTAACGTATCATGGTGGACGCAATCGAAAGCCTTGGATAGATCACAAAAGATACCCAATGCATCATGCTTATCCTCCCAGGCCTTATAAATACAATTTAATAATTCTATTCCAGCATCAGTTGTCGAACGTCCCTTAGTAAACCCAAACTGCTTATCATGAAACAATTTGTTTTCACCAAAATGCGCCATTTACTCAAGGTCGGCAACACTGAAACGGGTCGAAAATTAGAGGGGTCTGTGGCGCTGCCAGCCTTGAACAAAGGTATAAGTTTACTAAGGTTTGTTCTAAATACTACAATCTGACAATACACAACACAATACAACTCACTAGACAATCTATACATATACGAGTACATTAGTACGTAACTTAATAATTTACATGTAGATAGATACATAACGTTAGTTATATTCCGTACCTAATTAGGTATTCCTTTAAAACTGGCCGAGTTTTCCCTTTTTACATTTCGAATTTCAATTTGAAATTTGGTTTGAACGGTGAAATTCCAAATTCGACAAAGTATAAATTAAACCGATTTTTCTTCTTTATCAAGAGTCATATGGCAGAAACATCGTCCAATCAACTCAATCAGCTAATTTCTAACTTCGGTTAACCGTTCAATAATTTCGCATCTCATCCTACCGAAAAGCACAATAACCTGTAATCCAATACTAAAATAAGCCAGACATCGAAATGGCTAAAAGATTGCAACGCGAAATCGTTTCTTAAACCCGAAACGCACGATTTAACACCCCAGGTACGGTGAGACGCGCATTCCGACAGCCGATTGCCCATTATGAGACGACGATATAAGAAATTTCAATAAAACCCAATAGATGATACCCCTATCAGGGCCTAGTTATCTTGGAAATACGGAGAATGGATTGTGCAGGTTTATGCTGGATGTGAGACAGGTTTGAGAGTTCCTACTAAAAAGTTAATGGAAGTATTATAATGTAAAATAAACAAAATATTTGTGTGCACAAATATGAATATTTGCATTGGTCTGCATGTTTATAATGTAGGTATAATATGTAAGTATTTATCAGAAAAATGTATGTAAGATTGTATATCCCACAAGCTAGTAAAGCTATGCTTACCATGGGTCTAGGTGTTGTGTACATTGTTCTAAAATATTTATGATATTTATGTTATGTACAATTGCTGTTGAATTTACAACAAAGTTGAAGGCAAGCGTAAATATTATTTACACTGATACTCTGTGCTTGACGAATAAAATAATAAAACTTTGACATTCGTATCTTGCTCTTTATGTGCATAAACTGAATAAACTAAATTGATTCTTTGATTCCCGTGATAGCAACCGAAACAAAACCAAATAAATAGCGATATAATTGTTGATTTTTTTTTTTGAAAAATTGTAAGAATATTCTGATATAACAACTAAAATTTAACTCTGTGGTTATCACATGATTCCACCACTAGCGTCTCACTGAATCTAAGATGCCATTTTAAGAGGGGGAGCAAAAACTTATTACAAATAGGTACGAATAAACGAGGGCGACCCAATCAAGGTAAGAGGGATGCTCTGTGAGCCGTGATGTGATGTACTGACGACATTATCGAGTTTTATATTAAAGATACTTTCGTTATGCGATGATATTTTGATGAAAAGGATTGGTTGGCTAATTGAAGTTGACTCCAAGTCTAGACATTTATTTTCCCAATTAAGTAAGTAAGTAAGTAATCATATATTGCTCAGAACACGGTATGTTATAATAGTGTTACAAATCAAATAACGTCCGACATGTTTCGCAGATTATCATATATAAATATATAAAATATTATAATATTATAAAATAAATTTATCACATCCTATCCTACTGATAGCTTACACTATGTTTGTCAGTTCGCGGTCTTCACTCAAGGACTGGTTTACCCCAACGGTTTTCGGTCCTACGACAGATATGACCAGGCTACTGCCACCTTAGCTCGCTAATTCATTGAGCTATGTCGCTAACTTTACTTCTCTACCAAATTACTTCGTTTCAGATTCGATCACTCAGAGATATACCAAGCACAGCTCTTTCCATAGCACGCTTAACGACCTTGAATTGGTAGACCAATCATTCTGTAAGTGTCCACGTCTCGGCTCCGTATGTCATTACAGATAGAACACCCTGGTTATAGACTTTTGTCTTAAGACATTGTGGAATGGGCGTCAAATATATCTGACGAAAACTTGGTACAGTTATAGATAATAATCTGGAAATACACTTAGGTTACTTTTTTCATTCCTCAAATTGAAACCGTCACTCGTTTTCGCATGTTTATACGCAAAGACAAACTTATAAACTGTCATTATAACGTGAGTAGAACGTAGACTGGCGAAACAATTCAAATTGAGCTGAATGGTTCAACTGAACGAATGAAAGAACAATACAATTAAACTAGAGAACTGTGCTAACTCCTCAACTACTTTAAAAGTCGCTTATTTAACAACCACGCTTCACGTTTTAAAGCGAATAGTGGCTTATTAGTATAATTTACATGATTACTTAAAATGTACTTATAGTCCATTCGTTAAGGTACTTAACAAATATAAACAATCTTAGTGTATCTTTTTAATATGTTTCGTTTAATTACTCGGTATAAAAATACTTTTCTACTTAGTAACGCATTTTAAAGACTAAAAACCTGTGTCGAACCACTAGTTAGTTTGTGTTTAACATGTGTTTTTATAAAAAGTTACCACAAGCTTATTTACCTTTATTTAAGTACCTAAACAAATGGAGTATAGGTGGCAGAGAAGCCGTATACTGCCCACTTGATGGAAAGTGGCTACCGTGGCATATCGACGTTAGGACAAACACACGTCACGTCACACCCGTGCTGCCGAACATAAAGAGGGTAGGGGGAGGAAGGCGGAGTGAAGGTTAAGAGAATTTCGGTGCTGTTAGTGCAGAAGACAGGGTTCTTATCACAACGGGGCAGTGTCAACTTAAGCCTTCTTCCCACTAACAATATTAAACCTCTCCAGTGAGCACTGGCTACCCTACAAACCGCTGGAAACCAAAACAAGGTTATGATTAGCCGAATTTGTAGAGCGAAGGTACTTCCCCAGTTGGACTGCTCAATTAGGATGGAGACACCGTCATGTAATACCTCCGCCCGTCTGTTGTACTGTCTTACAACTTAAAACATTCCGAGTATAATTCAAGCCTTACATAAATAAACAAAATTTGAAAAACATCTTCTAAATATTACAAAATAAAAAATAATGTCAACAAATTTTGTTTCAACACAGAAACGAAGCATTTACAAATGTTTTCAAAGCAAACACCAACACATTCATTAATATGTTTCCTTCCCTCAGCAGTAAATCTGTCGTATTTCTAAATACGAAATAAAATTGACATAAAACAAATCCTATTATCTTGCGAATTCTGTAAAATAACACATTCAAATGTCCGTATACTTTTCCTACAAAAGACAATTTTCTTTAACAATCGGCGTGCTATAAATATACTGAGTCGCACATATATTTAAGTTGCGAAATGCGACTGAACGACAAGGCTATGATTTACACTCACGCGATACGATTTATATAGGAATCTTTGTTTTTAAAAAGTTTATAAACACGCGAATAGAAAATAGTATTATATTTTAAGAATGGAACTTCTTTTAAACTTCGATTGTATTCTGCTTCGGTGATATTTATAGGTGGCCGAGTCTGAATTTTGCCTTCTATACATTTTATAAGATGTTAGGTTTATTCATTTGTTATCTATGTTAAACTTTGTTTACATTAAACTGTTCCATTAAAAACGTCACATTACGAAACGTCATATTTATTTAATAAAATTGAATGTTGCTCAGCGAATGAGAACGGCTCCCTGGATTTGATTATTTTTTCGTATGCTCCAAAAGTTCCTCGGAAGAGTTAACACGAAAAGAAAACTGAAACAGAATTCCACTCAGATGATGCCGCGGGCATCAGCTAGTATACTAATAAAAATGAATGTTGCCAAGCATATAATTCAAGAATGGTTTGACCTATCCGTATATTTATTGCAAAAGGTACAAGCTTTAAAAAAATGGGTCAAAGAACGACTGAATCACAACGGCTTATGATTGGTAGACTACAGGGGTCAAGTCATAGGTATATAAAGAATATTTCACATATAAATGAACTTTTTCCAGCCCGATATAGAATAATAATAATATATATAAAATATATAGAAATTTTGTACCTATATGCTAGTAAATTATAAATATATAAAATTCAAATTACATATTTATTAAATTTTATTCCAATAAAAATCAATATGTAGAATAATAATTATATAGAATAATAATATAAAATAAAATATTATTTTGTACTATGTAATCTTTTTTAAACATTAGGAAGAATATTATTTCATTCAAATAAAGATCAGAAGAGAAGTAGTACATTAAACTATAGTATAAGGGTACAAAGATAGGTACAATAGTCCTACAATTTAAGGATATTGTTCTGTTCGCCTAACTAGTCTTTTGTTTCCCCACGGATACCAATCAGGACTCAAAGTGACTAAAACGCACGCCGTCTTGGTCTTTGGGTCTTTAGTTGTCGGAGGTGAGATAGTAGCGAACATATCCCTTATACCCTGGCAGACCCGGAGACCTCTCATTCTAACTAGGCTACATAAATCTCGTATATAAAAATGTGCATGAGCATACCTATAGTTATGTAGTTTGTTCGAAACCTGAAAAACTTTTCATGCAAATGTTTTTACATTTCTACCGACTCTGATGGGTTCCGTGACAGGAAGCTGTTACAAGCCTAGTTTACAATATACTCGTAACATATAGATAAGAATCAGGCCTAATGCCGTGTCGTTGCATACGCTAGGCTTTTTCCTTCCAAAACATATTGCATTTGTGTCGTTTGAGTTTTGTTTTTCATTGGTTTGGTGTTGTTGTACGAATTTCGTTTAGCTTTGTCGTTTTCGAATTCTACTATCAACTAATACTAGAAATATAAAAGTTTGTGACGATATTTAAGTGTTTGTTTTTCAATCACGATCTAATGGCCGAACGGATAGATACAAGCATAGATTATACGCTTACACAATACAAAGACAGTAATTAATCAAAGATAATCAAACCTCGACGTGAAAAGACATCTGATGAGGCCATCAATCTGAGCGCCATCATTGTAGCACTGAACGTGTTTGCAATGGTGACCCTCTTTCATGAGATTTTGCCTTCAGCTTAACATCAGGCGACTACCCAAGGTAGTGGAGGAGTAAATATAAATGTTAACAAATCTGACAGCTTGTTTAATCAATCGAGTGGTCCTGGGTTTGAATCCTGGCACTTACACTACTGATATGAACCCTAACATAAGTCATTGAGCATAGCTGGAAGGTTTAGCGAGAAAAAATTGTAGGGTATGACAGATGTCAATCGCTTTATGAAATTCATACCGGAAAGTCAGCTCCAAATGAGTAGGGTTAGAAAGATGCTACCCCAGAGAAAGATACCACGTCACCATTTTCTCTACCTCACCGCACTCCTACGTATTGTAAAGATATAAAACCTTTACGATCGCATATAAAATTTCATTTAGATCTCTTGATAGCTTCCCAACCTTTCAGCCAAAACAGCTATTGTTCTTGTAATTAGTTTATGGCTTAATGTTAATGACAACGAAATATATTGCTAGTGAAACATTTTAAGTGGCTGTTAATGTTTTACGTTCAACGCTAGCGGTTACTCGCTGCTCTGCCTGCATGAAATACTGTTAAATTCCTTTGTTTTTCACTCAATGATCTTCTAACAATGGAATGACTAAGACTGTACATACTAAGTGAGGAAGTAAAAGGCGGAAAGCGGACTCTACTCCGAGCTGAGAGCTGAGGAAATAATTATACACGTAATTTTGACAAAAATAACATAACATAAACTCACGCCTTTATCCCCAAAGGGGTAGTGGTGTCAGCACCCACATTTCGCCAGTTTATGTTTAGATCCCAATGTAATAGGTGGCGAGCCTTACAAGCCTGCGATAATTACACACATTACTTTGAAAAGCATCGAAAGTCATTGGTGTGTGCCATGGTAAAACCTGGAATCGAACCCGAGACCTCGTCTCAGCAGTCCATTAAAAACTACTGAACGGATTTCGATACGGTTTTTTTATTTGAAGGGGTTTGATTTAAGTTAAAATCTTACGTTTGTTTGATTGCAATCGGTTAGGTAGAACCAGAGTTATGATTAGTAATACAAAATTTAAGTTGCACAGATGGCGCTTAGGTCGCGATAACCGACAGCCACGCGAGCGGAGCCGCGGGTATAGACTAGTTGTACAATAAAAGACTATTTCCAAAACATGTGTTTAATACCCACTGCGCCAACTGACCAGCTCATTATGCATTAACCTCTATTTGATTTTATGTTATTTTCCGTTAAAGACCATTTGCACTAAGGACTACATGAATTGATGAAGACTTGCTCCTTGGCCGTTTTCCCCTTAAGGTCACATTATTCGATAGACGTTTTGACTAGTGGACTAACTCATTCAAAAGACGTTCAGCTTCGAGAACGTTCAAATCTTAACTGCCTCATACATACTTAATGTTGGATAGAAACTGTTTTTATTATCTGTATATACATAAATGTATGTTAATGTGTTTGTTATTCTGTATGCGTTTACATAATAATTATCTTTAATGCAATCCTGATAAAACCTCAGTATCTGTAGATCGTGAATATGCGTGAAAGGTTTTGGCAATGCTATGTAGGGTAAACTAGCTTTAGTACAGCCGTATGCATTTGTGAGGGCATCGACTTGTATGGGTTCACGACCTTTGACTTGGCAGTCAAACGCTTCACCAAGGATCGTCTCAACCATATCAGGAATCGGAGTGCGAAATTATTTCGCATTATTTACCTGGAATAGCAGTGGATTGGCCACATCTGTCAAAGGACCAATGGCCGCTAGAGCAAACATGTCCTTGATTGGAGACCACGAGAAGGCAAACGGAAATTAGGACGATCCTTAGCTAGATAAACTGATGACCTGAAAAGGTAACTGGGATAGTCTGGATGCAGAGGGTAGAGACTCTCGGCCCGGATGAATTGCACCCTAGGCCTTATAGGTAAAATCACCCCTGACTTCTCCTTAACGCTTTCTAGCACTCTTATTTCAAACAATACTTAGTTTTCATCAAAATGAATCTATGTATGTTAGACTTTTTTTATTCCCTGTTATATAAAGTATTAGCAGACCCGCGCAACTTTGCCTGCATCACCCCGCAACACTTTTCATTCTTGCTCTGCACCTTTTAGTCGTAGCATGATGTTATAATAGGTACATATAAACGTTCCTCTCACTCCAATTTGAACCACTCCACCTATTAAATAACTGCATCAAAATCCGTTGTGTAGTTTTAAAGATATAAGCATACATAGGGACAGACAGACAGAGCCAGAAGCAACTGTTTTATACTCTGTAGAGTACAACTGCTTACATAGTACTTGTTTTTACTATCTAAGTGTATAATAATATATCTTGTATTAATCTAGTGCGAGCAATATAATCATTAACATATTTTTAGATAACACTAGACATTAATTACAATTAATATGCTTCAATAATAATTGATTTAACAGCTTCACAGACGTACGTTATAGAAATATTGATACGTAATGGCTTCTGACATTCGGTTCCAATCAACATTTGAAGCTTGAGTTAGGAGAGAAAATTGATTATCTCCCTGTAAGTTTGATAAAAGCCTGGCCCACTCAATCAACGGGTGTTAGTTCAAGAGATACGACAGTTTTAACCCGTTTGGTACTATCACTAAAAGTCTCAATATAACCATTTTGGGAATGCCGTTTGGTGAAATCGGTTAGGTTCAATAATAAAATGGAGAAGTACAAGTGTGTCGTCAGTGTGTTTTGACGTGATTCGAACTCGCGATTTGATTTGATTTGAACAGTCAGCATACCAATTGTTTTCAAAATTTTCTGCTCAATGCGTAGGGTACTCGATGATGATGATGAACGCTTTTTTTATATTATAAGAATTTTTTCGTTATTTACGCTATTTGTACTAATCTCATACTCATTAAACAACCGCAGAAACCGAAATAGCTAATACACAATTAGCTAACATATTTATAAATATTATCATAAATATTATCTATATATATAGAAATGTATTTAAGTATGTATCACAATAAGTTAAAATCTTATCGCGAAAGAAAGTTTTGTTTTCACCATGTAACATTCTTATGGTGAAAGCGCTCTGTCCGCCGCAGCCCTGTTAAGGAGCATGAAAATGGCCTTATACATAAAAGATCATCCCATTTGAGTTCAGGTCGGCAGCTCGATCGTGACCGTATAAGTTTCCCTAAGAAGCTACGTAATAGAACCTTGAAATAGAGGTCAAAAGATTTGAAAAAGGAATTGTGATTTTTGTAAAATAGATTCGAATGTTTCAACTGATAGGCCTCGATCACTGTTGATATAGAACTCGAGTGATTCAATCTTGTTATTGTTTAATTATTTAATCTGTTCTGAATTTAAAGTAACAAAAAGGAAATGTTCGAAAAACGAATTTAAAAAAAAAGACATAGCTTGTTTTTACTCCACTATTAGGTATTACATTTTATCTGTGGTGTAGGCATAAACACGACTTATGAACCCAAAGTATGCTCAAAATACGCTTAATACGTGCAGTACGCGTTTTTCAACTGTTTTTGGGTGACTCACCAATTTAACATCATAATAATTTAGTGTAATTTAGAGTTTCTAAAATAATTATTCTGACATTAATATAGAACTGACATCAATATAATACCGACATTAAATACTAATATAAGTCTGAGATTAAAGAAATAAATATTTATTGGGGTATATGCATGCTGAAAATGAAATTCGATCGTTTAATGGGCTTTGATCATTTAAATATTTGCACTCCATAATGGTAGGATGTAAATGAGCCATTGTAATTATAAGATCCATCTTGTTTACCTGCATTCTGGTAATTAAAATATTTCATTTCATTTCGAAAGATAACACACTGCCGGACCGGGAATATAGGAACGGTTCTTCATCATCAACTTTACCTGATCAGAAAAGCCTCCTACTCAAAATAGCACCAAGCCACACTTCGTTTCAACGTATGACTACAAATTACTATTGCTACCATATTTTGTGATTTTGGTTGGTAATTATATATACAGTAATGATAGGTTGATTTTATTCTGATTCGAAAGAGTAGAGAAAAATACCCCAAACAGGAAAAAACCAGTGACTGATTGTTTTTACTCAGTGGGCTAATGTTTTTCTTTTGTTCAGCAAAGTAACTTTCTGCTTAGTGAAATAAATAAGGAGGGCAAACCTCAATAGTTAGCCGTTCCCATCGTTCCATATTCAATAGTAAGAATGAAAGAAGTAAAATAAACGAGTCATTCCTACGTAATCACATATTTAAGAGAAACCTGGCATATTATGGGGGAAATTAGACTTATAATAAATAAAAAATTCATATATTTCACTTTGGAACCCGGGAGTGTCCGGGGTTCTATTCTATTTACTCTTCAATATTACGTGATTGCCTCCGTTTTTTTTTTAATTTAGGGCACGTCAGTTTGACTTCCCCCGGCCTGATTGGAAGCTGAAGGCAAAGTCTCAGGAAAGAGGGTCACCATTACAAACACGTAGATTGTTATAATGGCGGCGCTCAGCTTGACAGCATCAGATGCTTTTTCACGCCCTGCTTAAAGGACCCGCGAATGTAGGAAGCATGAAACACGTGTTTCTATCCATAATATGTATGTATTTACAAAAAAATATGTGTCTAGAACCCATAATACCAGCTAGTTAGACTATGCTTACCACAGATATAGGTGAAGTTCGTTGAATAGATAGTTCTAGAATATTTATTTACTTCTGAGACAGAATTCAATGAAAAAAAAGTTCTTTAACTAAAGAATGTAAAATATTTACGTTTACTCGAATGAATTCTCAAACAAAGTCACAGTACGCAATGAAGTATTTCTTTTAAGAACCATTGTGATATTAATTGAATATTTAATATGAATCAGTTTTCCTGTTTACTCGCCTTTATTGGTAGAAAGCTTAGTTAAAACGCAAGGCATTACGGGTCATTGTTATGCCAATTTCATGGGAATACCAATATTTGTGCTTTGTTATCGTAATGGTTATGTTTTGCGATGAAAATTCATTGATGTTCAAGATGGCAGTGTCTGCTTTCAGTTGTTTATTATACCTACAGAATTTTTAGTGTTATGTGTTGTATTAGTAACATAATATTATAAACGGGAAAGTTAATAAAAATATCAAATTTATATCAGACACAGTGTTGCCAGATGATTGTTTAGAATTCTCCCCAAAAGTAATATTTATTAGTAAAACCCACAAAACTTTAGGATTAAGTATCTTAAAAATCCACAATATGTACAGAACAATTATTTAGGTATTAACAAGTTGATAAACGCGGCGCCACAGGCGTTACATTGTTTTATTGCTCCTGAGTCCCACAGGATAGAAAATATCATATGTTTTATTCTAGACAATGGTTTACCACCAGATCGCCGATATCGGTTTAATTGGCATTGAGCAACAATCATTCAAACATCTAAATTACTACATTTTCATTACATAAGTGTTTCATTTGAATTTTTTAGAAACTTCTCGTTTCCTTGTGTCAGTATAATTATCCTTGAGATATATTATGTAAGTAGACCGAAGTGGTGAATTAATTACTATGAGGAACTTAATTTCTCTTTTCCACAAGATTCTGTTAGCAAACAACTGCCTTCCAAATATTATTATGGTTTCAAAACACGCACGGCTCTACGACATCATAAACAGGGTGAAAGTGCCCCTATAACTTAGCCCCAAACAGATATTAATACCGAAGTTTCTTTTGTAGCGGTAGTGCATTTCTATAATCGTAAATAGAAGAACGATGGGTAGAATTTATTGATTGTGTAAATTTGTGATCTATGGGGTTTACGGTTTATAAAATATCACAAAATATATTAGGTTTGCTTATAAACTTTTGTTAAGAAATGATACATTTTGATTAACTTTGGGAACTATGGGAGTTTTTTTAATCTTACGATATATCCTCACTGGTACTGCTGGAGAGGTTATATATAGAACGCACGTTGTCTTTGGATCTTTGGTTGCCAGAGGTGAGATGGTAGCCAACATGTCCCTCGTACCTCGGCAGATTTGGGTCCCTCTATCTGGTGTGGTACCCCCTTAAGGAAATCATGGGAGTTCATCCTCACATATTACGACCGGAAACGGTGAAAGAAAATTCATCCCGCGCACACACAAGCTGTGGAATGAACTCCCTGCAGTGGTTTGTCAAGCGACTATAATAAAAGGTTCTTCAAGATAGATATTAGTTGGGTATTATCTGGTGTTGCAAATTTTCACAGTGACCGGTTGGTAAAATAATGGTCACCGTTTGAACGAATAAAAAACGAAAACCAAGTGCAGATAGTTACAAATGCCCGCTCTTCTTCAGTCCTCTCGAGACCATCGACGCAACGTCATGTCCAAAAGGTATAGTTTCACTATCAAGTCCCGTTCCGCCATAGTTAGGCTATATTGACTGATAAATTAGTCTATAGAGCTGAATTATAAATACAACTGTAAATCAATATCTTGGAAATCATTACTACCCGTAGGATTTTGAAATACAATATTCCCCGACAAAATGCCTAACAATATTCGCTACAGACTAACACTGAAATACCAAATCTGTTCGGAGAATTCGGATAAATCATACGTAGGCACTACATTTTGACCGATCAAAGGGGTTGGGAGAACCCGATATCACATTGTATTCATATTGTTAAAGCTAATTTACCTTCATACTCGTACAACATTCTCTGAACCTATTCCCAACTCAGTTGGGTTCGGCTTTCTAGTCTAACAAAGATGCGAGGCTGAACTTCGATATTTTCCGTGATGCGTGCCATCTGACCTACACAAAAAAATTGGCGGTATCGAAGTTCTGTAGTTAGGCTAGTCGGACTTTTGAGGGCTCTAACTACCCGTAACGACCGAGGCACGGCCAAAGGCCTTAGCACGGAATACTATAGAGTTCGTAATGTAAAGGTATCGACTGAACGGAGCATTGCGATTTCCAGTCTGCCTACTGTGAATCAGTGTGTGTGTGAAGCCCGTCAATCGCAATGCTCCGTGCTCTCGATACCTTTACATTACGAATTCGATAGTTTTTCATGCTAACGGCACTGATCAGTGCAAATAGCCATATTAATGCATACAAATAAATTACTATTAAAATATTTGCATTGAGCGGAGATCGAATCCGCGCCTCCTGCGTAGCAGCCGCGCTCACTACCGCCACGCCAGAGAAGCCGTCCATCCAATTACAATATATAAACATAATTTCATATGCTTCTATTAGTATGCAGGCTGTCCCGGACTGACGGTGACGTGCGGTTGAGGAATTAGGGAAGGCGTATATAAATCCTTTGATTGACGGAGTTAAGTATGGGTTGGCCTAAATGGGTGAGTTGGTTCACGTATGGATGATACGTACATACGGAGTTTAAACTTGAATGGTGAATAAAGAAGAAATATTTATAGCAATATTGTATTAAAGCGTGTTTATATATAGCTTTTTCATGTCTAAACCTTTGATTCGAATAAGTGTCAATTTGAAAAAGATGAAAATTTTAAGTTTTTTTCGGAACAGGTAAATCTGGGAGTTCTTTTTTCCTTTACATTAAACAACGGTTTACCTTCATTATGAAAGAATTTCGCGAGATGACCCAAACATGAATGCAATATCTGCATCAGAGCTTCATCTTCTTCATCATCAGTTGAGCATGATTTGAGTACCGAAGAACTTGTAGGAAGATGAAATAATTTCGGTCTCATACGTCTACATTTTTCCCCGATTCCTACAACGAATATTTTAATCTAACTGAAGAAACGAACCTGGGCTCTTATATTATAATACAGCAGTCAATTTCCCATTCACGTCACCATGACACTCAACACGATTCCATAATAAGATATTTTATATATTAAGAATTTCTTCAAAATTTTTCACACAGCAGGTACCATCGACAGCAAAATTAAATATACCCTTTGCTCGTTATATCCTTACCCCAGATAAGGAGGGATAAGTACATTAAGTACGTCAAGGTTTGAAGCTTGCGAGGTAAAGCGTTACTGCTCGAAAAGGTTAAGTGGCGACCCCTAGCGGAATATACGCGACAACAAAGTAAATTCTGCAAAGATAAGGCACTTGATATTTAGTTGTAATCCTGGGCCGTACCAACTTATTACTTATTTGTTCGCCTGTCACACGAAAGTGAATTTTGTTCCTTGGATATAAGGCTCACTTTTGAATGGTTGGTTGACTTGTAATGTTCCTTGCTCACTTAAATGTAGAAGAAATGGTGATATATTTACGTAATTATTGTTTCACATCGTCTGTTTTACTGATTGTGGCGAATTAGTTCGAGATTTTAATTTTGTATGTAATTAGGTTGTTGTTTTGCGCTTACGCTTTTAGGGTTTATTTAATTGTCTTGCTCACGGCTATGGTGTTTGGATACCCGAGCGCTTGGTTTGCTACCAACTCCTTCTGCGAGCAAGGAAACCTCCGTCCTCCGTGGGTCAACAGATGACAGGAGGCGCGCATTCCCATACTCGAGGGCTAGGTGGTGATACCCTGGTTCCCTAACCCGAATGGGGTCATGTCCAAGCAGATGGCCCTGAGTCTACTGAGGAGCCGCGTGCGAGAGAAACCTATTATATTATCTCACCTCCGACAAATAAGCACCCAAAAGAGGCGTGTGTTTTTCGGTTTGATAGTAACATAACTACCTCCACTGGCTTTAGACGATATTTCGCGGACGATAAAAATGGTTTGTTTTATTTTAATTGGACATTTTTACGCGTCGGTAAACAATTGTTTCATTTATTTTTAAAACAATTATGTTACACTAGCTAATCAGTGGCTTCGCCCATGTAGATTTTTTAACCGGTTCCGCGTCCCAAGGCAACTTTTTCCCGAAATGAAGGATAAAGTCTATGTGTTAATCCAGGCTCTAGTCTATCCCTGTATTGAATTTCAGTCAGATATATTGAGTTGTTAGAGCGTTTTAAACAACAAACATACAATCATCCACATAATTCGAATTAGATTAGAAAAAGTAAGTGCTCAGACGGGACTTGAACCTGCAATCAGTTATGTACAGGGGTGTGTTTTAACCACAAAGTCACTGAGCTACGTCTTGAACATTTGAGATTCATCTTAAGAAGCGACGTCGATTTGAATAGTTAGCTTATAAACTCATTAAATTCAAATATTTTCACAAAAACTTACTAACATAAAATATTAGTAGAATTATCTCTTTAACAGTGTCAACTATAATAACTCAAAGACACCAATAAATAAATAGACTAATAGCCCCAAATACGTGATAAACGAAAATTTTTGCAAGACAAGAAAAGGGGAAACTACAATAAATCCTTGCAAGTAGCTAACTAAATCCCAACCACAACATTAAAACTGTAATGAGAACAAAGAAATATCTATCATGATGCCATAATAAGTACTAAATCACTTAGAACTTGCTGTAATGTATTCACGACAGTCCCTCATAGCGTAAGATAATGGAAAAATTTCTTCAACATTAATATTCATAAGTTACATAACAATACCGTTGTTTGTGATCTCTCGAATAACATTTCTCAGTCTTTTAAAAAGGTGAGTGAAAGATTTTTGTTATTTGAAGAGTTATTTTCGTATTTCCCTTCATCCTTTACTATTTCTATCATTGGGTACTTGGGTAGCCTAGTGGTATGGGTAATGGACTGCTGAGACGAGGTCTCGGGTTGAATCCTAGGTTTTTCCATGGCCAACACAACACACCAATGATTTTTCGATGCTTTCCACACACACACAAATTCCTTCGAGCCTTTGCAGATGCGTAGAGGTGTTGCGTCCCTGGCAGTATTTTACCGTCTCTACCATGGTGAATGTTCTGATGAGCTCTTCCAATTAATCCCACCCTCCCCTTTCCTACGCAGGACAACACGTGCAGGGCTTAGATGTCACTCGCATACGGTACATATATTCCATCAAGAACCAAGCGGTTCGGTGAGTCATTTCTCTGCCGCACCATTAAGTCCTGGAATTCCTTGCCAGCGCACGTGTTTCCTTCTTCCTACAGTCCCGGGTCCTTTAAGCGGG
This sequence comes from Pelosia muscerda, assembly GCA_963691645.1. Classification (NCBI taxonomy): domain Eukaryota; kingdom Metazoa; phylum Arthropoda; class Insecta; order Lepidoptera; family Erebidae; genus Pelosia; species Pelosia muscerda. Next base: position 3,721,025 of record OY829104.1, read on the forward strand.
GCGTGAAAAAGCATCTGATGAGGCCGTCAAGCTGAGTGCCACCATTGTAGCAATTTGCGTGTTTGTAATGATGACCCGTTTCCTGAAACTTTGCCTTGAACTAACCATCAGGCAGAGTGCAGTCAAATTGACGTGTCCTAAATAAAAATAAATAAAAAACCCTGTAAATGAATTTAATACTCCCAAGCTCTATTCCCGTGCAAGCAACAATTCTTTCAAGTTTCTCGCAAATGGAATTACGAAGTTACGTAGTCCAGAGAAATTTATTAAAAGGAGCAAATACGGCTAAAGAGCACCATAATAAGATTTAGTAGTTCGCTGTTACCATCTTCGCTTAGTTTGACATCATTTTTGTGTCCTACATTGAGTTAGGACTTTTATACGCGGACTTTCTAGCGGAAAATGTCTGTTAGAAGTTAGACATCCAAACACAGGGAACATTATTTTGATTTATGCAACACAATATATAAAAGTGCAACATATTTTATATTATTATTTGGAAGCTTGTTCATCAATCAGCTTATTATTGTTGTCTTGGGCTCCGAAGCTTCTGATGAGGCCCCTCACAACCGTACTATTATACTTGTATATATATTTATATATATTATATATATTATAATATTGTTTTTAAGATTTCGTATCCCAAGAGGGAACGGTACCCATTTAGGATCATTTTATTGTCCGCCTGTCCGTCTGTCTGTGTGTCCTGACATTTTTCGTGGAGGTTCGTAGAGGTAAGCTGTGAAAAAATCATATCTCATAGACGTTATGGAACGAAACTTATGCCATAAGATAAACGCGACTCCATCTTCTTTTTTCCACCATTGAATATGAAAATGAATAAAAACTTATTTGTTTTTTCATTTTTGGCAATCGCAATGGAGGCATACCTATACGTATACGACCTATTTATAAAACGTAGTCAAAATATAGATATCTGTTCAATATTCTAAATTCGAAATCCGACTATTGTACAAGCCGTGCGCCATTCGCATGAACCTCCGGATTTTGTTCGCACGTGCACAAATAATATAGAATAAAAACTTCAAGTTTGTACTGAGCCCTCTGTGCGGGAGTGCGACTCGCACTTGACCCGCTTTTCCTAAATAATATTATCATATATTTCAATCATTTTAAGCATTTTTTAATCTTTATTTTAAGCATTATATAATCTTGTCTAACAGCGATATGCTACATTTGTGTTATAGAAATACTCTTCTCCCAATTTCCATACACTAACTGATATTATGATGTAAACAAACACATCTTAGTACATTCAAGAACATTGCTTTTGTTTCTCCCTAAACATACACGCATGTTTGTGTTTATATTTGTGAAATTAAAGAAAAACAGTCCTTTACTTATTTTTGTTTACAACGAAGTTTAACTTTCCACCGAGTGTTTAGGTTTGCCGTCTAGTCAATTTTGTAATAGGACTTTGGACATTATGTTTACCCTTACGTAACATTTGGGGTACCTCGTAGTGGTAGCTGTCTTCACAATAGAACCTTTGTAACACCGACTGCTCCAACTAATCTTGGGTAGCACTCTCCTATTTCCTTGAATTAAAAAAAATATCTACAGATTGGGATCGCCTAGTTTAGCTTATTTTCTTTTTTAAGACCTATTTTTATACGCTTTTTTATACGCTATTTTGACAGTTTCCCTTAAAAAGAACGCATACAATTTTAATCAATAATCACTAAGACACTTATTTCAAATAAATAATTCTATTAATAATTGTAAATAGTATTCATTAAAAAGTTTATATTCTTAAAGCATTCAAATGGTCGATTTAATCAAACAAAACCGCCGGCTGTCCAAAGACGAACCGTCTTGGCTGATCTTGATTTAACATAATTTGTTCCAAAGAGGTTTAATTTTGTTCTTTTTTTTGCTGCGTACTCCTGATTTGTGAATTTGTGACGTCACTTTGATCGCTTGCAGATCTTTTGAATTTGGAATCTGCTTAGCCGAGGATTTGGTGAATTAATGATAATTTAGTTAGCGTTAAAATGTTTAGATGTTCTTGCAGTTGAATATAAAGCGTGTTTATGGTGAGAATAATGAAGATTTATTTAAATACATTAGAGTGCTTACTAATGTTATAAAATACTGCATTTATTTTATTTCTTTGTAAATTTACTAGGCACTCCGACCCGGTTAAATTCGTGTCATTCTTCAAAACCGCGTATCACGCTTTTAAGCCATAATATTATTATTAATATTCAAAATAATAACGTATGGAAACTGCTCCGCTTATTTGAGTATCAGTGTGATTATAAAGCCATAAGGGTTATTCATTCCAAAAATACTTTTTTATTGCGAACCAGTATAGTTCCTAAAAGCAGGTCGTTTAGTGAAATATAATCTTTACAAATTGTATTCAATTTTAAACGAATTTGTTATAGTTAACTGTCTATCACATTCATAACACTAGGAATTAATGCGATCATTGTATTACATAGGTTTATTATAGACTACTGTTACCTAGAATTTAAGATTAAACACTGATCGAATAATCCGACAGCATACACGTATCTATACTAGTACCTATTATATCATGATCATGTTAATTACCATTAGCACTGTTATATAATATCGCGATATTCAAAACTTATGGACTTGGATTTGAATCTGGATTTGATGGGTTGAGATGATATTAGATTGAGAGAACTCTATCTAAAAGTCTAGCTAAGCTGGACTAGTGCTTGTTTTTTTTATATTACTCAGATGGTAGACAAGTATACTGCCGATGTACTGTTGCAAGACCAGGGGCATCACACGCGCGCTGCTGACAGTATAGAAATCTTTTAATCTTTTTTGATGAAGTAGGGTGATGGAGGGGGGTAAGGTTAGTAGGGAATTTTGACAATTGTTATTTTGCTATTCTCACTGACAGCATAAAAAAGCTCTCCAGTTAGCCCTGACTTCCCTACTCATCAAGGAATACATAACATAAGGTTATTATTAGTCGCGGTATTCTTTAGGAGGAGTTATATAGAGGTACTTTCGCAATTGCCTTATTACTGTTTGATTTCATAGCTGTTTGCGAGCACGTATTTAATATGTCATGTCAGTTGACTCATGATTTCATTCAAATATAAATTGAATACAAAGTGACGGAGAAAGATTATCTATCACCAACCCACCCCATGCGATGAATATCGCAAGAGACGAATAACGAATACGCTGACAATATTACTGCGAGAGACGGCAAACTTTCCTACACAGGATAACACGTGCAGGCCTTAAATGTCACTCGCATACTGTACAGAATATTCCATCAAGAAGTTCGGTGAGTCTTATCTCTGCCGCACGTGTTTCCTTCTTCCTACAGTCCCAGGTCCTTTAAGCGGTGCGTGACAAAGCATCTGATGAGGCCGTCAAGCTGAGTGCCACCATTGTAGCACTGAACATGTTTGCAATAGTGACCCTCTTTCATGAGACTTTGCCTTCAGCTTAACATCAGGCGAGGTGAAGTCAAATTGACGTGCCATAAAAAAACTCGAAATGAAACCCAGTACTAACACATCTGGCCAGCGTGGAAACAGCTAAATTCTACCATCATAGAGAGAGGCCTATGTAAAGCAGTGAACTGCAGTAGGATCATTGATTAATTGAGCCCAAATGCCTGTATATCGAATGGAATAGAATATAGTTCAATGCTTAATTGAACGATACATAAATAGATGAAAACTAGCTAACTACTACTAGCTTTGACTATATTTGCATAATAGTCAAAGGATAGTTGATTATTTGAGCTTGTTCTAGTATTAAATTACCAATAAATATTTTGAGTTAAATAGGTATATACCATATAATTATGTTGTTATATGTGACAAAATGGATTAACAGTCTGATTGTGAATGTTTACAACTAAAAACGGTTAATAGAAATATTAAAAAAAATATGCCACTGCGGCAGTGCCAATCTGAGGACAGTGCCGACTTCACAAAAAAGCTTTTACCAGTTTCAATACTTCCCTTCATTACAGATTATTTCGCTTCGAAGTGATTATAGCACAAATGAATTTACACAATTTTATTTGTCAAATATCTACTGGTCATATATAATTTAAAGACTATAATTATCGTGATCATGATCGAGTAGAATTTATTTCGTTTTTTAAAATTTTCTGCCAACAAAATGTTCAATGAAAACTTAAGAAGATATTTTTTTTTCAGAAAGTGTCATTGATAAAAATCAAAGAGCACAATGCGGACAGATTCCGTTGCCTTTCATCTAAGAATTCATTTAAATCCAATTTCTATAAAAAGTTTGAATGCTTCCGAAAATCTTTGACTGGGGTTCCTCAAATATTTTATAACAATGTGCCTTTATACTGATGGACAGCGAGAATTAGAATTGTTCGGTCACTTTGTCAAATTTCGTAGCGATAAGTCGCAAAAAGAAAAAAAAATGGGCTCTGAATCTCGACTCTTCAATCAAAAAATGACGTTGTGAGTGATGTGGCTACTAAATTAGAATGATGATTTTCTTCTGTATTTTATCATCAGATAGATTTAGATCAAAAAAATGCTTCGACGGGATTCGAACCGGCAATATTTTCTTCTAAATCATATGAAATACTCCTATGCAACTATCTTTGGGGTGATAGTGAAATATGAACACTTAGCATACTAATTTCTTTAAAAAAAATTCATTACCAACATCAGATAGATAGTTACCAAGGATTGAAATCGGCCTAATAGCTGAACAAACATAAAAAGTCAGATGGACCTCAAAAATTTGTTGAAAGAGGAGAAATAGGAATGAAGGACTCTTTCTCTTTCGTGAACATCTTCTATACATCTGATATACGGTTGGAATATAACGAGTTATGCCACTCGAATCTGCCACTAATGGCACATAATGGGAGAAATTTTCCATTTTGTGCCACTGGTTGCGACAGTACAGATTTTTTCCGTTCTGTTCCGTTCCATTTGCGGAATAAAATTGCTCGTCCTGATTGTCAGATTGATTCTGAGGCTATTGTAAGCTTTTCCCCGGGGGTACCGGGGTGCGAGATATAGGTCTTGTATAATCTGACCTCTGGCAATCAATGACCCATTATAAACGGCGTGCGTTTTAGTCGGTTCGAGTCCGACATAATCACCTCCAGCGACTTTGATAGAGGCGATATCCGTGAGGATTTTGCGCATAGAAAACAAAATGCTGGTGTAAGCATCCACAAAGAACAAATTTATGGATTTTTTTCTACGAAGGAGGTCTGCATCCAATAGGTACCCGTGACTTTGACTATGTCGTCCGTCCACATTGCAGGAGGCCTTTCCACGCTTCGTCTACTAGCACGCGGTCTCCAATCGAGAACCTCTTGGCTCCAAGAGCCATCTGTCCTTCTCGGCTCCTACCGGTCATTGTAGGTCGAATGGGGAGGTCAGTGTTCAGCAGTGGACGTTCTATGACTGAAATGAGGAGGAGGTTACATTTTAACGAATTTATTCTAAGCCAAAGTCGGGACACAAACCGCTGGTATCACATAATTATAATGTTACTTCGCTGGTACAAATATTGCTTAGCTACGGTTATTTAAATTTAATTATAGCCCAGTGTAACACGCAACTAATGCACTATACGTTTTCAGCGACTGGGCGACATCAGGGTTATATAAAAGCAGGAGGAGATTGTATGAGCTGTATTCTGAAAAATCATACAATTTCAGCCCTGCTTTTCAGAATTATGTAAAAAATTACTCCAAAACATTTAAGCGAGCCTGTTCCTTGGCAAAATCAATTTTCATTAAAAACAAAATATCGAATTCTGCGAATAAAATTAAAACAACTTGGAACATAATAAATTCTGAATGTGGGAGATCTTCATCATTTGTAAGAGATTTCCATTTAAAAATAGATGATCGCCATGTCACGGAGGATTTGGCAGTTGCGACAGAGTTTGAAAGTTTCTTCACAAACATACCTTTATTAACAACAAAAACTCTTCAGTCGTCTGCTGCATCCGCCGAGTCATTGCTTACGGATTCATTTCCCAAGTGTAAGGATACTTTCGTATTCTCAGTTGTTAGTAGCTACGACATCACAAAAGCCTTTAAATCTATTGATATTAAAAAGACCGCGGATCTATGGGGATTATCTGTCAAAACTGTATCAAGTATTATTGATGTCATTGCTCCCCACCTAGCAACTGTGTTTAATGATTGTATTAGTAGCGGCATATTTCCTGATTTAATGAAACATAGCAAAGTCATACCTTTGTTCAAGGCTGGCAGCGCCACAGACCCCTCTAATTTTCGACCCGTTTCAGTGTTGCCGACCTTGAGTAAAGTATTTGAGAAATTAATTCTGGGGCAGATGCTGGCGCATTTTGGTGAAAACAAATTGTTTCATGATAAGCAGTTTGGGTTTACTAAGGGGCGTTCGACAACTGATGCTGGAATAGAATTATTAAATTGTATTTATAAGGCCTGGGAGGATAAGCATGATGCATTGGGTATCTTTTGTGATCTATCCAAGGCTTTCGATTGCGTCCACCATGATACGTTAATCAGGAAATTAGAACATTATGGGATAAGGAACAAGGCTCTCGAGCTTCTGACTTCATATTTGAACAATAGAATTCAGAGGGTCGACGTTAACGGTACACGCTCAGCAGGGTCTGTGGTTTCTATGGGCGTTCCGCAGGGGTCGATACTTGGACCATTTTTATTTTTAATTTATATTAATGACCTCCCCTACTACGTAGGGGATAAAAATAATATTGTTTTATTTGCTGACGATACTTCGTTAATATTTAAAATTAAAAGACAGTTACACAATTATGACGAAGTGAATAGCGCAATCTCAAGAGTGGTTCATTGGTTTAGTACAAATAATCTTTGCCTTAATGGTAACAAAACAAAATGTATAAAATTTACACTACCTAATGTTACACAGGTGGTAACCAATGTACAGCTCAATGGACAAGTGTTGAACCTTGTGGAATCGACAGTGTTCCTAGGCTTAAGCATCGATGCTAAGCTGCAGTGGGGAACACATATTGAAAAAATAGCCAGTAGGTTAAGTTCGGCTTCGTATGCTGTAAAGAGAGTAAGGACTTTGACAGACGTGGATACGGCTAGAATAGTTTATTTCAGCTATTTTCACAGCATTATGAGCTACGGAATTCTCCTTTGGGGTAATTCCGCGGATCTAAATGCAATATTCGTTCTTCAAAAACGGGCTGTGCGAGCCATTTATAATTTGGGCCCAAGAGTCTCCCTCCGAGATAAATTTAAGGAAATAAGCATTCTTACCGTAATCTCACAATATATATTCGAAAACTTGATGTATGTTAGAAAAAATATTACAAACTTTCCAAGAGTTTGTGATAGGCATAACCTAAATACCAGACACAAAAATAATCTCGTTGTCTGTGATAGTAGACTCCACAAAATTTCAAATTCTTTTCAGGGTAATTGTATACGCTTTTTTAATAAGCTCCCCTATGAAATTAGAGATTTGCCTATCAATAAGTTTAAAAATTTAGTAAAAAATAAGCTATGTCAAAAAGCTTACTATAAAATCCAGGATTATTTGGATGATAAACAAGCCTGGAAATGAACTGTTCACTCCACTTGCTACTCAGCTAAATTTTGTATCTAGACTAAGTAAACTATTGTAAATAGACCAAAAAAAAAAAAAAGAAAAGCCCGCTGAGTTTCTTGCCGGAGTCTTCTCAGGTCGGGGCCGCGTTTCGAACCGGTGGTCCATTTGCATTTGATAAAATATTGTTTGTATTGACGTTTTGTAAGTGCCGTTTACTGGTCTATGCAGAATAAATGATTTTTGATTTTGATTTTTGATTTTGAGTTTAAAATGTTGTAGCGGCACGACCGCAGCGTGAGCCAGCATTGATTAATTGACTGATTGATTTATGAAAGTGAATAGCGGTTCATTCACTCGATATATAAATCTATTGTAGGTATTAGAATTAGCTTTTCCGAATATTAATAGGTTAGAGCAAAAAGTAGGCTGAAATCATAAACTTTAGAAGAGGCGTGTAGACCGAAGGGAGTTTTGAACGGAAAAATATAGATAGATAGACAACTCTTTATTGTACACCAAAAACAAAACATAAATAAATTCATACAAAATATCAAGGACAAGTAGTGAGAGTTACAGTTGTTCCAATGTACAATGGGCGGCCTTATCGCTGGAAGCGATCTCTTCCAGGCAGCCTTGGAATGGACATTAGCGTGACATAACAATATGTTGGTTCTGGTGTAGTTATCGTAATAATTATAAAATAAAGCAAGACTTATAGCACAAACAGTATAATACATATCTCTGCAAGAAAAGAAAACTCAAAATAAAACCAGTCCGTCTGGTTAGCGCGGAAACAGTGGGCCAAAGCCTTCCAACTTAGGAAAGGACTATGTCCAGTCACTGATTACGATAGGCTGATTGATTGATTTCAATTTCGATGTTATATTACGACTTTGGTTCCAAAACGTGGATATTGACGGTGGAGTTAGTTCACCAAATAGGTAAATTTATAAAATAAGTCGTGCAATGGGCCATGCAGCTGGTATAGCTAGGAGTCCATACAAATCGTAATGAGGTCATTGGAAAAAGATCTAGTTACCGATATATAATAGCTAGCAGAGTTCGCAAGCAGAAGTGGTAGCGTGTTAGCCTCATCTGCCTTGTAGACCACACTTGAGTGGGGACCTCGAGAAGTTAAACGGAAGGCACGACGCCCCCTAGTCAGGGGAACCGATGCCCTCAAAAAGGCGGTTGGAACAGACTGGATGCTGAAGGGGAAGGATAGGTAGCAGAGGCGCACATTGGGAGAGGTCTATATCTAGCAGTGGTCTGCAAAGTAAATTGAATAATTGATTAAAATGTTAATAAGTAAAAGGAGGATAATAGCAGAATCTCAGATAGGTATATCTTACTGTAAACTATAACAAAGAACTCCTAAAGAATCTCTCAGAGGTGTCAGCCATATCGTTGGAACCGACCACGTAAGTATTACAGCTTACAGTAACAGAGTACAATCTATTAGGGCAAATAGCTTCTGTGCATTAGCCCGGACATCGATAAATGTCCACTCCCCACGATGCATACTGAGAACACTACTTTATATCTATAAACTTAAAGGGTTTAGAAGCTTGGCGATTTTTCTTTGACTTGAAGTCTTTTGTGCGGTTTTTGAATGCGTTTTCATTTTAATTAGCGAACATGTATACTTAAGGCCCTCTGGTGTCAAGCTATTTTATGGAATTAGCCACGTGGCTAGTGTTGGGAGTGTACTTTACGAGTTAAACAGCAGTCATAATAACGAAAGATATTTCTCTTCTTGATCTTGAGAAAATGAAGAAAATTGTAAAATAGGACAAATACAGGTATAATAAAGTTAAACAAGTTGATAAACTTTGAGATAATTGAATGATAACATAATTACAGGACAGGAATTAATGAGGTTTTTTATATATAATAAATGTGTGTATTTACAAAATAAATCAAAGTATGTTTATCCGCATTTTAGAATACATAACACTAGCTAGTTAAGCAATGCTTACCACGGATCTAGATGGCGTTGTGTAAAATGTCCTAGAATATTTATTTATTATTATTATTTATTATCCAAGAGATATAAAAAAATTCAAACAAATTCCTGTTAGCATAAAATAAACTTAATAACATCGTGACCAGGATATTTTTCTGGAAATATACATTATTATTAACACGGTGACACCTTTAGCAGGAAATAATATGAAGCCAACATGTAGCTGACATACGTCACTGTCAATTCACCCGTAACGGGAACCTAACAACAAGGGCCATCAATAATTCGAAATTCAAACATGAGACTATTGCTATCTCCCTTTGATATTAACGGTTAAGGCGTTACGTAGCTTGCTATCCTTTTCTTTCACTACAATCAAGATTCTAAATTGGTATATTGCCTATATAGTTTCAAGGTTGTAGTTAATAATATTGCAAGGAGAGGTACTTTGAATGCAATATTTGCAAGCGAGTGCTTTCATCAGTGTTATAGGGTCTTCTTGGAAATCATATCATTTTGTGGATATTTCATACACATAATGTTTTATATTGTTGCCTGAGATTGATTATTATTTTACAACAATTGACATATCCATATTAAAATCTACTTATAGACAGAGTATGGTAGTTTTTATGAACCACTTAATTAGCAAATCATTATGTGGTAAAATTAATTGCGTAGTGCAGATATATTTTTAAGAAATTATTTGTTGTTAACTATAGCTGGAATTTTTACTTCACAACAGAGAATTTCTGGAAGACCAGTTTAATTCTATCCAAACAAGATACAAAATCAAAAAGAAGTCGGAAATTAAACTTTAAAATAAACAAACACACAAGATCGAATAATATGTCAATCATGATCAAATAAACATTTTCAACAAACATACAAAATTAAATTTAAATTATTCTTAACTTGAAAATAGAACACGCAGTTAACTCCTTACGTTGTTAACCCTCATTCAACTCACACACCTTACAAAGAATGTGCCGTAACTCAAACAAATCTCAAGCGAACTAATTATACCCAACCCGTGCGGTTTGAATCGTTTCAAAATGTCTGCTAACCCTTGGATTACTTCGACGCCCGCATCGCGGAGTTTCAGTACCCGGAAGTGACAGGTGTCACTGTTATCTTTTATCGAAAATCTTTTCTTTACAAGTTTGAGATTTATCGATTTGGGTCCCCAGAATTGATGTTAACGTAAAATATGGGTATTTGGTGCGAAGATATTTATAGAAGATGGTTTAAAATTTATTAATAAAATTGGTAACTGATCTAAGAATATTGTTTCCTTATTGTTATGAACACTTTTATTAGCTTCGTGTGTATGTTTGTAAGTAACAAAATATTTGATTCGATATTGGAGTAATCTAAAACGTCGAATTGATTTGACTTTTTACGTCTGCTACACTCGATTGCCCCACATTGTTAAAATTTTCTTTTTCAACTCAATAGACTTAATTCCTGTTAGGTGTGATGTTTTCAGAAATCATATTCATAAAATTATTTATTTATTATATATTATATATAATAATTTCCCCTATAGCAGTAAATATGTACGGTTGAGAAATACGTCGATATGTTAATGTAAATAAACATAATTATTATTCATTCCTATAAAATATTTGGAAATGATTTTAATACCCAACATGATTCGAGAAAACCGTATATTATACGTTGCAATAATAAAGCATTTCACACACATAATTATAATAATTGAAAATGGTATTATTTGGTAAAATATTTTTTATCTGACATATTTTAATTTATTATTTTTAAATTTATTTGTAATATGTTATTTACTTATAATTGTAATGAAAATGTATGATGAAATTTATTGTTGATATTTTGGTATTTATGACTATGTAACTATGATCTGCTAATGAATATAATTATCATCAAACATTAGCATGTCGTATGGCTGAATATGGTGATAATTTTACAACCATCAACATCAATGTTATTTACCCATATTTTGCAAATTATGGATAAATAATTAAATAGGTATTCCTAATTTAATTAATTTATAGCTTTCTGGTTCTTCTTCTTTATCCCAGTCACATTCGAAGCTTCCACCTCAACTTTCGGATACCATACCTTACGATGAAATATAATACCTATGTTAAAAATATCTACGAAAATATTTCATCATCCTCTGAGCCTATTCCCAATTCGGTTGAGGTCGGCTTTCTAGTCTAACAACTCAGATGCGGCTGAACTTCTGCCATCGGACTTCCACACTTCCACACACACCAAGTTGGCGATATCGAAGTTCTGTAGTTAGGTTATTCGGATTTATGAGATCTCCAACTACCCGTAACGACTGTCATAGATGTTCGTTTGGTAACCGGGAACGGCGGCTTAATGTGCTCTCCGAGGCACGACGAGACCAGTACAAATAGCCATATTCATCTAGATATACACATACTTGCACTAAAAGGGGATTGAACCCGCACCTTCACGTTCACTACCACCACGCTACAGAGGCTACGAAAATATTTATTAATAACAAAAAATAGAAAACAAATACTTCATAAACGTTATTATTTAAGTTGCACTTATTCGTAGCTTTGCTGTAGCACTCTCGTAGCAATTGTGTAACACGTAGAAGCTTTCTAGAAAAATCTGTTGGAATCGTCAATATGGGCTGTGATATTTTTTTGTCTTTTAAGTCAAAAATGCACCTAGTGGAATTGAATATGAATGTCAAATATCTCTGACTAAACTTTCAGTGATGCACACACACACACACACAAACGTAAATATATACAAGAATATTAAAAAATTTACATCAACAGTAACTCGCATTCTTACTTTTGTTTTGAAACTTAATTAAAAACAAACTTGTTGAGTGACATGTTTTTCTTGCTTTTGTGTATTCGAGTAAATATTGTGTATTTTTCTCTTTCTTTTATTTTGTATACGTTATTTTAAATCTTTTTTATAATAATAATAAAAATAATATACGTCTTCACACTCAACAGTTTATGAGTTACATACAATTGGCGGCCTTATCGCCTGTGAAATTTATTTACAGGCAACCACCAACTTTTTAAATTTAGTGTACGTTATTTTCAATATATTCTTGTTTTGAATTTTTGTGCACATTATTTTAAATCTGTGTTCAGATTTTTTTTTCGAATCATATTTTTATATTTAAAAGTTCACACATAAGCTTATAAACAAAGAAATAGACAGCAATAGTCTAGAACATAACTACACAACGCTATCTGTACATAAACATAATATATCTTATATTGTAAAAAATATACAAGATAACGTATGAAAACATGCGAAGACATTCGTATAAGGAACATTTGATAGCGGATTTTACTGGCTGCATTATTCGGGATCAATGATGAGTAAGGTTGGTTAAGATGTCTATCTTTTATGTAACAATAATCCTGTATTTTGAAGGTTTATATGGCTTGACATTTCGTCTTTGATTTTTGGCAACAAAACGTCTGGATTTCTCGGTTCGGTGCGCGCAAAGTTTTTGTGTCTCTAGAGAGAATGTTCGACTTGTTTTTTTTCTTCGGTAATATATCAAATGAAAACCAATTGACATAATTTTGATGTTAAGAAGCGGAAACAGAGTAGTGACCTCGTATCTACCTCTTCGAAATAGTATTTAATGATCTTTCTGTTCTATTCTATTTTATACAGTTTTATATTTTTACATATAAAATTACAATATAAATGTATGTATTTTCCATGTCAAGTTAGGATGGGGGCAAATAGTAACTGTTTTTAAATGTTTCATTTACTTCTTCTAATTATAAACTGTAGTTTTGGGACACCCTGTACAGATAATGATACGTCTGCATATAATATTTATAACATCGAATAATTACGAACAGAGTAACAACCACATAAAAATACAAACAGGTCTATATAGCAGTATTCGAAAGGCGCCATACGATAATAACCATAATAACCCCTTTGTGACTCGGGAGCAAACAAAAATGTCTCCCCTACATAATAATGTAGGTTATTTTGATGTAAATACAGGAACAACATACTTTTACGTAGTCGTTACCTTTCAGCGGCAACATTCGCGTTATAACTTAGTTGCTATCCCGCAGAAATAGTTGGCGACGGCAGTATAGCCCCTACTATATAAACTCGTTATGATATTTCGTTTTCGTATCGTTCTATCACAGGCATTTCCAGGATGACTTGTATCTTTTTAACTTAACATAACTTAAAAAAATCAAGGTAGCCTAAGTGATGAGTAATGGACTGCTGAGATGAGGACTCGGGTTTGATCCCAGGTTTACCATGGCACACACCAATGACTTTTCGATGCTTTTCGAAGTTGTATTTATAGGAGGTTTATAAGTGTCCGATTGATGTCAATAGGCTCGTTACCTATTATATTGGGACCTAAACATAAACTAGCGAAATGTGGGTGCTAGAGTTTATTTTATGTTATGTTTAGTCACAGGTTTTACAGGTTGACTTCTATCTTTCTTACTTAACGATAACAATAATTTATTTTTCTCTGATACTAATAGAAATATGCATGTGATACTTTTCACCTAAGTTTTAACATTAATTAAAGTAAATGTGTCGAGTGATAAAAGTGGAAAATCGATGAATTTAAATAAGAGAATATGAAAATTGCATCGGTTGGCAGTGCATATGTTGTTTATTTTTTTAAGGTAATCTTGGAAGGCAGACTGATATATTCTATTCCTGAAAAAGTCATGCATTTTGATAAAAGGGAAGAATACGAAAAAGAAGACAAATAATATTATCCAAATAATTGAAAAGGTGACTTGACCAGGATGAATTAAAAAGAAAAAGGTTACGCTAATATCAGATGACGTTAATGATAATGAAGAACAATATTACTGTAGCAGCTTCCATATTAAATAGCACGAAACAAAAATTCATAAGAATAAAACTTTCATAAAATTTCGTCTACCTACATTTGGTTTTCCCCTATTAACGAGTGATAACAAATCGTAAACCAGTGGTAAGAGCATTACAGCAACCATATAGGCTCGGATGACTTACAGCCCACTTACCAGGCGAATTTCGGGAGAGAGCAAAGTTCCCTAAGTTGCTCTATGGTAATATCATGAAGATTTATAATAATTCCGCCCCCACGCGTTATGGCGGTCGCTTTTTTACGGTACCAACAATTTCGGGCCTAATGCAAGCGAAATAAGTATTTCCTCACAAATTTTCACTGATTCATTGGCCCTGTTTGGTACTACATTATTTTGTTTGTGCGATGTGATGTATAACTGTATCCTTATTTTTCTGTGTTGAGTCACACTTGTTATTTCTTTGTGGTGAATAAGATATTTAGACGTTTTACCAATAGGTACTTGGGAAGAAATAAAAAAATGTAGTAAGAGACACATTTACTATAGTACAAAAATTAACAATTTGACTTCAGTGATACTATTTTCAAATTATGGGACATCAATTTTATAACTAACAGATTTGAGTTCTTCATTAGGTTGTATCGTCTGACTAGAGTTATCAGCTAATTTTCAAATACTTCAAACTTTGAGAACGCTTTTCTAAACTTCCTAAGTATAGTAGGAACGCATTTTAAGCTTATATTTACATAGATTTCTTTTACATAGTTACTGTATGTACGGCAGTACATAATTATGTTACGTATTCATACTTTATCTAATAACCACGAATGGGTCAGTTGTTTCGAATAAATACAGTACTCTTATTTTATACTATACATTATGTAAATTATCATTATCCCTATCAAAAATAAATAACATAATATAAAAATAAAGAAAAGAAAAATTTACTGAAATTACTAAAGTTACCGTCGTAGATAAATCAAATCCAACGCAAAAAGTACGACATTCTATTAACCAATACACTTTATATAAACCCAAACATGACCAACGTCCAAACAAAACAACATGCTGTCAGTATTTGGCAACACCACAACAAAAACGATCCAATTTTCTACCACACACCATGCCGAGATGCGAAGATACGACATTCAGAAGACATATTAGCATTGCAAATACAAGGACAGAAAGGAATCCAACCCCCGCATGTAAAGTACCTAAGTGATATTCTGGATTTAAATTGCAAAAACGTGTTGAGAATCACTTAAAAAGGGTACACATGGTGGCCAAGTTTTGGTTGCAACCGTTCACTTTTAAGTGTGTACGTGTTTAAGTGCGACTATAAAACCCGACTGGCTTAAATTATAACTGAGCTCTAATTATAATATTCGGTTCAAAGGACCATATAGAAATAGGTCAGTGAAAATGTACTACTGTTTAACATGTAACATTAATTAATCAATGCAACGGTTAGTATTATGAAACAAGATAAAATGTCAGAAAGTGCATTTTTGGTTGAAATATTGTTCCGTCAGGAACTAAAATTATCTACGTTTCAATCGAAATTAATAATAATCTGCATAAGTATTCCAGATCTTAATCATGTATTGATCATTTATTGATATGTCAAAATACATGTCAAAATACATATACTTACAAAAGTTGTAAATCCATAAGCAGTTCTGAGATGTATCAAAAATAAAACATGTATAAAACAAATGAAACTATTGTTATTGTACACATCGTACAATTATTCTAGTTCTCTGTAATACTAGTTTTTGTAGTTTTCTGCAAATAAAACGAAACCCTAGTAGAAATACATTATAAAGGTTATCTTTAAAAGGTTTATAATAATCTTGCTATTCAATTATATAACTTTACGGCTTTCACATAAGACGAATTTTCAAAAACAATGCTTGATCGAAGCTACCAAACATTTGTCAGTGTGAGAGTAATCTGTCTGTCTGTCAGTGCGTCAACACATCGCCCGCTTGACGCAAAGTCGGTGATTCTTCTTTGTGATACTGATTGACTGGTTGATAAGCGAAATTCTACTTTGATTCGTAAGGCTTACGGTAAGAAATGGGTTGATTGATGTGCATAGAGACGACGGACGACAAATTAGAAGTTTGAACAGAGATAAGTGGATGGGTCTTATTTTAATACGCATTTGAGTAAGAACTTGTAATAATGGTAATGACTGCTGGTCGAATTTGGGCTAAAGACTATGGCATCTATTTTGGTGATGATTATGTACGAGGCTTATGAGAAAGTTATTTTACTCGAAGTCTTTCATAATGATAATAATATTGTAAGAGATATGAATCTGAAATAGTTGTAAGATTTAGATTTAGTTCTAGAAAACGAATAATTCGACGAAGGAATTTTGAAATAGGATTATTAAGGTGGTAGAGGAGCATTTACTAGCCATTTGGACCCAGTGCATGTACCTTCTAATGCCTTTCTTGAAGAACTTTTTAATCTATTTTTGTTTAAATATTTAATAAAAATCCCATCCCTGACCACTCATGGCGTGGAAATGCCCATCACAATAGCCGCGTTTCTTTCTGGATTACAAAGGCCTCTACCAAGAACGATGCGGAACGGGAGTCACCAGTACTCTCTAATAAGTTTTTTCCCTATTTTTATTATGAGGTCCTTGGCCTCTCGACTCCAGCACTTTTTATTTGCATAAGCATTCAGATAATTAAATTTAATATGCAATTTTAACTGGTTGTTGCACGTGACCTCGAGTTTAATACGTCATTGCAAAGGAACAATAGATTCACAAAGTTTTATCCATATCAAGCGATTATATTATTGATCCTTGAATGTTGGATTTTAGAAAAATAATAACCACAAGAGTCGTGGTTAAACAATTGATCAGAAATGAAGGCAAATCAGTTACAACGTAAACGAAATTAACTTAACGTTTAAGGGATTTTGTCCCCACTGGTAAGAGTAATTTAAAAGCAGGTAAAGATAAAGTATATGAAGTAAATCTTAGAAGTAATGTCGATTGGGGTCGACCTCGATTAACTTAAACCGATAAAATTGATGATGCTTTGAAAATAGAGCAAGTCAGAAGCATTAGAAACCGGTGAGCTTGTAATAAAGATTTAATGTCATTCGAGGAAGTTTTTGAGATGTGTGCACCTAAATAATAGGTACTGCTTCTGTTGGACATTGAAAGTTGAAAGTATGAATGTATCTGCATTCGACGAAGGAGGTTGCATTATTACTTAAAAGTTTATATGAAAAAAAATGTACACAACATTGAGAAATTACGTATCAAAAATATCTACGATATTATGCTTGATCCCTATTTGTTAAGAATTGTTAAAATAGTTCCAGCTTTGAACTGCTAATAGGATAATAGAATGGAATTGACTAAAGTTAAGAATATCAATAACAAACATAAACTCACGAATCACGGTAGGGGTAGGCAGAGGTGCTAGCACCCAAGTTTCGCCTGTAATAGGTGGCGAGCCTTTTGCCATTAACCGGGCACTTATAAACCTGCCATAAATACACACATAACTTCGAAAAACATCGAAAAGTCATTGGTGTGTGCCATGGTAAAACCTGGGATCGAACCCGAGACCTCGTCTCAGCACTCCATCACCCATACCACTAGCAAACAGCAAACAGCACACACACTGAAGTGAAACACCCACGCGTAATTTTACCAAACAATGCGATTGAACTTCTAAAACGAATGTACAATCGAAAGATATTGGATACGTGAAAAATATCAAGTTTCGAGATTAAATTTTATTTGCTAACGGTAGGGACTTTTAAGTGGCAGCTAGGGTTAAATCGCTGTCTGGGAACTTTGTGGGAACTGGGAATTTGTTGCGTTTCAAACCCCGTGAGAGTCGTGAGAGTCAACTGAGTAGTTATATTTTATGACATGTGATTATGGACCGTGCAATAGAAGGTAACTCTGCAACGTTTCACTACTCGAGTTATAATCGCTGAGCATTTTATTGCATGACAGTCTTACCACTGTATGATCTAACCATAAAATTATCCTTAGAAACGTGTGAGTGACATATGTATGTTTATCTTATCTTATGTTGTTGGGGTGCGTGCTCTGGAGCTTTCGCGGACACTTCGACCCTATTGGATCCTTTGTGTCGACCCCATCCTGGCTCCTAGGTTAGAGGAGGGATAGCCCTCTCTATCAGGGTGACTTCTCCTCTTAATCGCAGGTGCATGTAATCCTCTGGTTTGGGGTATCCCCTCCCGAGTACATCCATTCGATGTCTTCCTAAGGCGTGGCACTCGCACAGTATGTGCTTCATCGTTTCCACGTCCTCCTTGCAGTGGCTGCATGTTTCACATATGTATGTTTACACAAAACCTAGGCTTGTGTAAGTGACAGGGTATATAAACCGTGAAACGCTTTTTTATAAACCATTATGAACTTGGACAGAAATAGATATTGTAGTAACATCAACATCTCTACATTAAAATTCACAAATATGAAGGGCACTTAAATTTTAAATTTGGCAACGCAGTACTGAGGGAACTGTTCCTTATTTGCATCAGTTATATAAACTCTATGGATCAAATGAAATTCAAGTTCTCAGAAATATCTTTGTAACTGAAAATTCAGCTTCAAATAGCATAATTAATATACATATTATATTCCCGCTTGTAAATCTCCGAAGGGGTAAGCAGAGGTATATAAGCAACCACAATTTGCTAATTTTGATTTCCGTTCCTACGTAATAGGGGGTCATGTGGACACTGTCTTGGTATGTTAGCTTACCGTGGTGTGTTGAACAGTAATATCCCATAAACATCTTCTATGAAACCCATGGGAAGAAATGCGGTGGTCAATTCTACTTCACTTGGAACACATTCAAATAATTTCTTCATCTTTGTGATCGTAGAAGCACAGCCATAAATTCACACACGGGGTCTGCAAAAAATATTCACTTTCATAAAATCTAATCTCAATTTTAATTCTTAAATACATCGTTACCCTTAAGTTACAGAATACAGTCAGTATTTAAAACTAGTTTCAAGACAGGACATAATTACTAAGTATATACCGTTCTGGAATACGGGTTGACCTGCGGAAAGCACGATCTAAGATTCAACCATGTAAATGATAAATTGTCAAACCCATAAATATATCTTACGTAGGTACATTATATTTAATGCTACATTTAAATATAATCTATTAACCCTACGGATACCATTCAAATAAATTAAGTAGGTATGAATAAAACCTCAACAAACATTCCGCACAAATTAAATTACAATTTTTTTTTACTTCCCACGTAGGGTTAGCAAAACAATATCAATTATTAACCCTTGCGACAACTACATCGGTGTTATTTCCCGAGAGCTCGGTTCACGCGCTCCATTTCACAAGAACTAACCAACGTTTTGCTCTGCGGTGTGCAATAGATGAATCACCGGCGGGATTTAATATTTTTCTCATGTATTGCACTCGAAAAAGATTTTTAAGTGATTGAAAATGTAATTGATGATAGACTTTTATTATTGTTTTGTTAATATGGTAGAAAATAATTACAGTAATGTTTTAGTTGCAAGTCAACCTAGCCTATATGGCGGTGTATCTGCTAAGCAACGGAGGTAGACTTTCAATCTTACACCGTGGCATCCTACGATCACAGAAGATGTGCGGTTTTAGTCGGTTCGAGTCCAACATGACCCCGGTTATACGGGGATTTTTTATATTTAGGTTGAAAAATTGACTGCATCTCGCCTCAGGGTAAGCAAGGGTGCAGTCCAAAGAATGGTGGCCGCTGTTACAGGTGCTGTCTCTGACGTCCTCGACAGTTATTTTTTGACGCTCCAATTAACGACCCAAGACTGTAGGAAGAAATAAATATGTGTGCTAGTTCAAATTTCAGGATATAATGGTACGACATAGAAAAGTATCGCCAGACCAAATTCCCACACAAAAAGAACAAAATGCCGGCTAGGAGTATTGGGGAGGATCGAGGAAAATTGCCTCTAGAATAGCCAATACACCAATCAATTTTATATTAGTGCCAACTCTGTCGGGCTATGTAAGTAGGAGCACGTGATTAAAAGTATTTAACTTTTCGCAAGTTAGTCTTACGAGAATTCTAAAACAAAATGTTTTCTTACAACCTTTTTATCAATTTTTCCATATCAGTGAACCAGGTTTATTAGATTGCCCCTGTGGCATTTACAAAGGAGACGGTTTTTACGAAAAAAAACCGTAAACACTTACCGGTTATCTGTAATAACCGTCACGGGTAAATTACGGATGTTGACCCTTCATAAATAGTGGTTTATGAGGCCTATGACGATATATTTTTACTAAATCCTTTATGATGCGCGCTGTAATATCTTTGTGTGAGAACACCTGTATAGCACAACCGTTACGGCCTTCAAAGACAAATGTCATTTTTTTATTATTCTTCACTTGTTTTGGCACGTTTGTTGTCACTTATTGTACCAGATTTATATTTTTGTGTAGAGACTTAGGGAAAGGTTTCCCTTCATTTTATCTGTTCCTACTTCATCTTGTTTTGTTTTCTAACCGCTCTTAAAGATAGTGTATGTCCCAAAACATGTCTAAAATTAAAACTGACTTGAATATAAAAGTGAAAAATACAATAAAAACTTCAATGATGACGTCACATCGAAAAGTTGCAACGCAATCATCGCACTCGTCACGGCCCGACAGCGTTGCCGTAATAAAACCGGGCCAGCTATATCGATTACCCCGTGCGCCGAACCGGAGAGCTAGTTGCAATCGCCCCGATAAATCACTCGAGTCATACAAAATCGAATATTCTCGATAAGTGATCGCGCTGATGTGCTACTCTGTCCGTGAGCTTAGATTGATTGGTAGTACTTTGGTGCAAATGTAAGGAGAGATTTGGAAATTAGGTGTTCCATTGCGGGCAAACTGATTATCGTTTGATGCATTGGTGATTTATTCTTTAACTAGAGTGATTTATGATAAAAATATGGTGACAGGGAAAAATTTATTGTGTCTTCATAGATTTACCTCTGATGATGATTTAATTTTTTTTTCGGAATCTTACTCTACGTAATAAACTTTGTCTTTATTAAACTGTAATTCTTAATTCAAAGTATAACACACATACTTGCTTGTTTATTCTTATTTCATGCATTACCGTACCGTTAATTTGATTGTATTGAAAAAATATGGATATTTATTTCTTAAATGGTTTATTTTGGAGCTATTGAATTTTTCACCTCACCAGTACGAAAATTGCGTGTTTGTTGAGTAAAAACTCCAGCACAATGCGATATAGTTCCAAGCGTGAGTAAAAGTGATTTGAATTTCAAATACTGTTTTCAATTTTCAATCAATCAGCCTATCGCAGTCCTAGAAATAAGCCTCTTCAGATGTTGAGAGGCTTTGGCCTTCTGTTTCCACGCTGGCCAAACGGATTGGTGCAGCGTTTTATTTCGAGTTTTCCTTCTCTCGCGTTGATATCGTCTGCGTGTTGTCCGTTTGTTGCTTTTTCCATCACCCCCTATGATTTTACTCAAACTAATCAAAAAAAATCTTTTTATATTTTCTGAAATTACATGTTTCAAAAAGGTTATTTTGATGAATCGCTATCTATAAATATTCGGAAACTTAGTTACGGCTACAATCGCTTACGGAAAATACCTTTAATTTAATGCAAGTCAAGTCTCATTTTCATCCTCCGTGGCGTAGCGGTAGTGAACGCGACTGCTACGCAGGAGGCGCGGGTTCGATTCCCGCTCAGTGCAAATATTTGTGTACTTGAATATGAATATTTGCATTGGTCTGGGTGTTTCTATGTATAATATGTATGTATTTACAAAAAAAAATGTATCTATGTATGTTTATCAGCATTCTAGAACCCGTAACACAAGCTAGTTAAACTATGCTTACCATGGGTCTAGGTGACGTTGTGTAGAATGTCCTAGAATATTATTAGAATATTATTATTATCATTATAATTTTCTTGTCTCTCTATCGAATAAAGATATTCCAGCATAACAAAACAAACCAGATAAAGCCGAACCAGTCAACTATCAGCCATGACAGCTAAGGGACGTAATCACAGCTGTCATCAAGACACTGCCGGTTGAAATCTGAATCGCACTCAAGTTAAATCGAATCAACAAAGATACCTCGATGTTTAGAATACTCTAAATTATCGATGAAGTACGGATTTTTGAAATGTATTTTGCCGTTAATTGAATCTAAAAAATTGTGGGCTTTAAATCTAATGAAACTTAAACCCATCAAACAAGTGTAAGGGGAGGGTCAACCAAGATGTTTGGGAACCAAGCAAACATTACATGTAAGGTAGTAAACCTGTGTACGAGTGTCTCTTGAATTTAGAGGGTCAGACCGCAGTCACTCCGGCTACTACTACTAGGCGATATTGAAGTACTGCAGTTAGACCAGTTGTTGGCTGTTTTAGGGCTTCAGCTAAAGACTGCCATAGTTATTCCTATGACAACCAGGACCAACAGTTTAATACGATCTCTGAGTTACGACCTAATGGATTGATTGACATTGATGACAAAAGACTTATGTTACTTTTTTTTATACCACTTAGGTGGCAGACAAGCACACGGCCCACCTGATGGGAAGCGGTCACCGTGGCCTATGGACGTTTGCAACATCAGAAGTTTACATACTTTTTTGTCTCTCAACTTCTGTTGATATTTCAAGTACATACATACATAAACTCACGCCTTTATCCCCGAAAGGGTAAGCAGAGGTGCTAGCATCCACATTTCGCCAGTTTATGTTTAGGTCCCAATGTAATAGGTGGCGAGCCCATTGTCATTAACCGGGCACTTATAAATCTGCGATAAATACACACATAACTTCGAAAAGCATAGATAAGCCATTGGTGTGTGCCGTGGTAAACCTGGGATAGAACTTGAGACCTTGTCTCAGCAGTCCATTACCCATACTACTAGGCTACCGCGGTTTGCACAAGTAATATATAACAAATACTGAGGATAGATTTTATCATTGACAATCTGTCAATGAAAATCGAGATTCAGATCTGAATATCGTATTAGAATACGAATCTAAATAATTTATCTCATCTCGTACAATTGCAATACTTCACAATTCTAACATTCTACACACACTAACACACAAAATTCGATATTTTTCATTTCATTTTCGATAACAGATTTCTTAATAACCTTCCAGACCCTCGCATTGTAGGGTAACTTGCAAATTCAATTAATCTAAGGCCGAATTCAATAACGTTGGAAGATCGGGCCATCAAAATCGGAACATAAACCTTTCGTCACAGTGTAGCGCCATTGAATTCTGAACCCTGATACGAAAGTTTCCATCCACCACAAATGTGTTTTTCTTGTTAGGTCTGAGTGTATGGCTATGATTTTAGCGATTTATGGGCGTTAGCGAGGTCAACGTTTGAGGTCGTCTGTTAAGGTTCACGGCAGAAGTCGAGATGAAAGTATCGCTTTGACAAGGGTTATTAGAAAACTATTTTACTTGTGTTTATATTCGTGATGATTTAGTGTTTAATTCCATCTGTTTAACTTATTTTTTTATTCCATTTAAGGAGGGAGGATGGTTGCTATGGCCTATGGACGTTTGCAACACTAATGGCTTTACACTAGTTCTGCCGTTCCTGTAGTGTAAGCCGCGGTAGCCTAGTGGTATGGGTAATGGACTGCTGAGACGAGGTCTCGAGTTCGATCCCAGGTTTACCATGGCACACACCAATGACTTTTCGATGCTTTTCGAAGTTATGTGTGTATTTATCGCAGGTTTATAAGTGCCTCGGAGAGCACGTTAAGCCGTCGGTCCCGGTTGCCATACAAACATCTATGGCAGTCGTTACGGGTATTTGGAGCCCTCAAAAGTCCAACCAGCCTAACTTGGAACTTCGATATCGCCATTGGCCATTAGACCATTGGTTGTGGAGGTCAGATGGCAGTCGCTTCACGGAAAATATCGAAGTTCAGCCGCATCACAGTTAGACTGGAAAGCCGACCCCAACTGAGTTGGGAAAAAGGTTCAGGGAATGATGATGATGCCGTTCCTGTAGAGGGTAGGGGGAGGAATTCCTCCGGCATAGGTAGAGTGAACAGTCTACCATCTGGATTGGTCCTGGTACACTTTGCTGGCTTCCACTACTGTCAGAAAGCATTTAAAAAAAAATATCATAGTGGTTTATATGTGCTATTCCGTTTATTGTTTATTTTTTGAGGTTTGTAGAGGGTGACTAAAAAGCAGTTATAAGAATCTTTTTACGACTTCATTGCCAATTCAAGCAGGGTTCCTGCCATGAATTACTTATTAAATTACAAAAATCGTTCTGACTGTAACGAATTGTAATTATTGTTCACTTTAGTAATGTCACCACTACCAACACTCAAATTTATTTATGCTATTGAATTTTTCTGCTACATATTTTATTATTACAATAATCTAGTGAAATGTAAAAGAAACTAGTTACTACCTCTCTCTTTTCCCTCATGCGGAAATTCCCTCGAATACCCCTTCACCCCCACCCATCCCGCGAGGGTGGTTTTATCAGACTCTAACCGACTAAAACCGCACGCCGCCTGATCGCACCTTTTACATGTTTCGACAATATTAATCCATGAGTATATAAAAATTAAAGCCCCGCAAATTTCATAGCCACATCATAAGTTTGATATTTCATCTATTTTACATTCACGCCAGGGCCGCTCTAAAACGTCGGTTGGGCGCCAACTTAAAGTAATATCAGCATATGGATTTAACTCACCATTATGTCTGCAAAGTACACCAAATGAGAATTTTGTACACAAATACGATGAAGTATGAGGACTACGTGTTTTAGATTACACAGTACGTTTTTGTTTACTAATTTTCGACTTTACACGAATGCACGTTTTTAGCCGTCAGGGTAATGACGTCACTCATTTATGTATGTTTTAGTACTTTTCTGTATTCTTTCTATGATTGCTATTAATCATATATTATATCTTTGTAACCTTAGCTTATAACAGTATATTGTAGACGGATCAGTGTGGTGTAGTAAGGTTATGGTAGCACCATCAATATCTCTGAAGCGTAAACCTAACCTCTCGAGATTTGAGGGTTAGGCAGAAACTCTTCTAAAAGCCTAGTTAAATCAATAATGAAGGAGAAAACGAACGGATTCTCCTGAATTCTAGCTTTGAATGCAAACGGCATTAGTGCTTTGATAATTAATATTCTGTTACGTAATTGACATATTCATTCATTGACATTTCTAATACACAAACACAGCACACAATTCAGTTTGCATACGTAGGTATACACAATACGCATACACAATCACAATATATTTAACGCATTAGTGGCAGAAAATAAAGAGAAAGAAAGTCATCATGAATTAGCCCCGGCTCTGCACCCCGAAAGAGGGCCTGCCGGGCTGCGAGGGTTATATTGGCTACGATATCACCTGTGGCAGCTAAAGACCCAAAGAAGACATACATATCAGTTGGTTTGGCTCCAACATAACCCTCCAACCGGCTCCGACTTATTCTTATGGATATGTTGCTCGATAAAAAAGTACGAATTAGGTCAGCCTGCAGTTGAATTACGAGAAAATAATGAAATAGAAAAGAAAAAAAATACAAAATGATAAAATATAATGATAAAAAATAAATAATTCATCACTTATGAAGGTTTCTTACTTCCTCCAATGTAATTCAAAAGGTGGTTAAAACAATCTCTCTCATAACACTTACACAAAAGATAATAGCCTTAATATTATATAACAAGGCTTTCACAGTGATTCTCTTGTACAATTTTGACATTACACGTTACACAGATTACATGTAATTATAATTATGTAATCGTGTCTCGCGGTAATTGTTCTTAGAGAGTAATCCTCTTGAGTGGAATGGTTTGTATTGATACTGCAAATGGGTTTGAATAGAAAACTGAGATAAGATACGATTCATTTTGTTGATTAAACATGCCTGCATTACAGTTTAATAAAAATTTAAAATGCTTGAGTGGACTCTGATGGTGATGATATTTTTTCTTTTGAGGTAATCCTAAAAAGGAAACCTCAAATCAAGATGTTCATTTTTTTTTAATTTAGCACACGTCAATTTGACTTCATCTCGCCTGATTGTAAGCTCATGGTGACGTCTTAGGAACGAGGGTCACCATTACAAACACGTAAAGTGTTACAATGGTGGCACTCAGATTGACGGCCTCATCAGATGCTTTTTCAAGCCCCGCTTAAAGGACCCGGGACTGTAGGAAGAAGGAAACTCGTGAGCTGGCAAGGAATTCCAAGACTTAATGGTGCGGCAATTCTTTGTCGAATGATACAATGTTACTTTCTTCTTGCCATTCCGGGTTCTTTAGGTGCGACGAGAAAGGCACCACCAAGAAGGCCCTTATCGTCTTTTTTTTTCGTACGATAAATCGCCATGGAAAACTCCCCGCCAGAGCCGGTTGGGGAGGTTAACTCGAACTCGAACCAATTAAAACGCATGCATGACAAGCATCTGGATTTCACTTTATTTTCTTACTATCCTGTGGGATACAATTATTTGACGGACTGAATATATAAAATACATTAATATCATTAATACAGTCCTGTCACATCTAACAAAGAATAATTGACAGTAATGTATCGTTCTGATGATTAATGTAACTGAGATGAATCGTTTCTTTCTAAGTCTTGCAATTCTAATGATTGGGTTAATTCACGCTTTGTGACAAAATGTATAATAGTGGCCATTGTGTCAGTTCATGTGATCTATTGCTAGCATTTATGAACCTTCACACATTAACTGTTAGTTTATTTTTCTTTAATATTAAAACACTAAAAATAAACTTTATTGGCTAATCGACCAAATTTCCCTTGAAGTGCGGGATACCACCCTCACTAAAACTGGTTGAGGTGGTTATACCGTACTTGAGCCGACTAAAATGCACGCCGCCTTGGGTCTTTGATTCCCGGTGGTGAGATAATACAAAACATTCTCTTGCACCCCGTCAGTGATCCAGGCTATCCCTTTCGTGACGGCCCCCTTTGTGTGTGGGGACCACAGTGTTCCTATTTAGCCCCCAGGTATGGGGGATGCTTTATACCATCGCCACGGTCTGCTTCTGCTCTTCAGGTCCATCTTCATCCCTGTACCAGATCTGTTCATTCGTTGGAGCCGATGGAGCCGCTGGCAACAGCAAGTTGATAATATTTATATAAGTTAGGATATTCAAAACTTAGCAACAACCAAAAAACTCACTATTGTATAAAGTCGATTGATACAAAGTTAACAAAGTTCACCAATATCTGCGTTTGACACCTAAAAATGAAAAGAAAAAAAAAAGAAACACGAAATATTTCCGAACTTTTATCGCAAGCTGAAAGTTACCCTAATCTAATATTCCACAATTTAAATATCGCAACGCGTTAAGGCCTGTAGCGGGCTGGATTTGAATTACAAAGTCCGCCAACCTTATACCTCATGATAGAGTAGACAAAAAATAAAGTTTATTATATTAAGTGGCGGTTTAAATACGGCCCTGGTGTGATGA
The DNA here is from genome assembly GCA_963691645.1 of Pelosia muscerda. NCBI lineage: Eukaryota > Metazoa > Arthropoda > Insecta > Lepidoptera > Erebidae > Pelosia > Pelosia muscerda. Next base: position 3,748,949 of record OY829104.1, read on the forward strand.
TGTGTTTTGACACCATAGTGTGGATATGTGTAGCCTTACTTAGACTTTTGGGGGCAAAGAAACCTTATTCACTAGCCAGTATACTTCTTAATTTATAAGAGAGGGTCTGGTCTAAGTTATTCTCTGAAAGTTGGCAGTATTGGTCAAAAATTAAAGCAGAATGAGGAGTGAGATTCCACGGGGTCCTATCTCATCTTCGTTAACGGAACACCCAAATATGGCGTGCGTTTTAGTAGGGTTTAGTTGGGTTGAACGTTTAAGTGGGGGGAGGGGGGGGGGCTTAGAGATGAAAATTATGATATTACAGATTGTGGCCTAGTGCAGGACTTATAAGCCGACTTTTATGTGTTTCTTTTACAACACAATTGACTTTTTCGTTATCATCCTCGAGTCAATCCTGGTCAGAGTCCAGGGTGCACTTTCTCCAGTGTAACTGTGTCGCAGTTAAACTTCGGCATTTGCCATGAAGCGACTGCCATCTGACCGCCACAACTTATTGGTGATTTAGTAGTATTGCAGTAGACCAGTTGTTAGACTTTTTAGGGCTTCAACTACCTGTAACGACTGCTGTTCGTATTACGGTCCGGTGGCTTAATATTATAATCGAGGCAAGACCACACTAAATAGCCATATTCATGCATATTTACACTGAACTGGAATTCAACCAGCGCTTCCTGCATAGCTGCCGTGTTCAATACCATCGCACCACACTGACTAAATTCTAAATTCTAAATATTCTAGGACAATCTACACAACGCCACTTAAACCCATGGTAATCACAGTTTAACTAGCTTGTGTTTAGAGTTCTAGAATGCGGATAAACATACTTAGATACATTAAACACCCTGCACCACCACACAGATTCACCAAATTACAAGTTTGTCGTCTTTGGTAACAAAAACAAAAAATACACTCGTAAAGTCAAAGCGATACTATCTGGCCAATGTCCTGTCGTTAGCAATCAGCGACTCATAAAGGTCAGTCACCCACCAATTAACCTTTCGGAAACAACTTTGCTTATAGATATACCTATCGTATCACTACACAGTATAAAACAAAGTCGCTTTCTCTGTCCCTATATCCCTATGTATGCTTATATCTTTAAAACTACGCTACGGATTTTGATGCGGGTTTTTTAATAGCTGAATGATTGAATTACATTTAGAGAAACCATTAGAATCAATGTTACTGTTACTGTTAAATTTGACGGAAACCTTAACTTTAACAGGTAGGTGGTGCAACTAAGCCTCAGTGATATTTTGTTATTGCTATTACTGACATTGTTAAACCGAAGAGGGTGGGACGTATAATTTGGGTATCACTAGTTATAATTATGTACCTTCATGTTATTTCAATTTTAATTATTCAAACCATAAAGTAATTAATTCAAATATTTATCATTTTGCACAAAATTTCTTTTATACAGGTAATTTTTAATAATCTGTTTTTAAATCACTTTTGAATTATGTCTTACTGTGATTAGCTGTATTAGATTTTCAATCATAATGAAAATTGTTTATGGAAATAAAATCAAACAAGGACAACCCTTCACCGAAATATTTTCTTGTGGTGAAGATGACTTGGATCCCGAAGATCTCAACTTCCATGGTTTCTAAAACGACGCAATTGTAAGTGACTATTTATGTAAATAAAAATACACAGACATTTTTAAAAGGTAATTATATTATAGGAATGGGCCAATAATATAATTACCTTTTAAAAATGTTTTTGCTCAACTTCTAAAGAGTTAAGGTCATAATTACGTTTTCGTCTGCGAACACTTCGTAACCCCTAGTAAAACCACAGCGTCGGTTTTCAGCAAAATTTTATAATAGTTTCCAAAGGGTTCCTACGCTTGGTTTTATTAAATGAGTTTCTAAGGCCTGGGGGCATAGATTTACTGTTTGGTGGTTTTTGGCAACGTTGAACGAATTATAAGAAAATATTACTTTATAATGAATTTGTAAAGCATTTAGTATTTTAACTATTCAAATCGTTTTAGATTAGAAGTTAACGCGGACGGCACTTGAAACATGTTTAAAAAATGTAGGGAGGGACTTTGCCTCACTGTGTGAGTTCTACCGCCTGTATAATGGCTTGTGTTCAGAAAAATTATTTGACATGATGCCCACAACTACTTTCTATCACCGCACCGCTTGCCATAGAGAGGGAGTTCATCCTCACACACCACGACCGGAAACGGTGCGCACTGTGCGGTATGAAAGGAGTTTCATCCCGCGCACGCTCAAGCTGTGGAATGAACTTCTTGCCGTGGTTTTCCCACAATATGGGGTTCTTCAAGAAGGGCATTAGAAAGTTTCTAGAGGGTAGGCAGCACGTGTGTGACGCCCCTGGTGTTGCAAACGTCCATAGGCCACGGTGACCGCTTCCCATCAGGTGGACTCGTGCTTCTGTGCCACCTTAGTGGTATAAAAAAATGACCGGACTCAGTCTCAGATGCATAACTTGATCGAGTCAACAATAATACCCGTCAGCAATAGGCTCACTCAATGTTACGTGGAACCAAATAATATGGTTGGTGTAATGTGTTACCCCGAAGGGAAATAGGCTTGAGGGTATGGTATGTTATATCTATCACAAACAATACAGGATATAATTCATTTAGTAGTACAAATCAGTCTTTTAAAACCTTTTATGTTAATTAAGTATTATTTCATTTTCATTTTTACATCATCGTCCAAATAAGGGTGGTATATCTACCTCATGAGAAACAAACCCACCCATTACGCCACCCGAGTAACCACCACTTCAATTAATTAACCAACTTATCGGATGCCTGCCATCAATCAATATTGAACAATCAATTTATCAATATCATTCAATCAATTCCGGGTTCCCATGTAATTTTACGCCTCACTTCCAAGGTATATTGACAGTGTTTGAATTATGGCTTGTGCGATGATATTGAGCTTTCTTAATTGTTCTTTGTGAAGCAATATTATAATATTGAATTACCTGGTACGTACAGTCAGCGAAATAAAACAGTACACCGTATTTGTTTCGCCCATGAAACACTTTTTGATTTATTTGTACTTGATTATTTAGTCACCCGTGATTATAGCTGCAGAAAAGCAGTTGAAATGTCAGGCTATATGTATGTATATAGTACCAAATATATTGCAACAGAATCCGTAAAAAGTGGTTTTATTTCAATATTATTTGACATTCTCGTAAACTACAAAACGTATATTGTGTTTTATTTTTAAGTTTATTTACCAATTGACAATGTATTAAAATAATAGTGACTACGTGCAGTCTTATTTTATGTTTGATAAGCTCGCGTTTAACCACTATCTCACCTGTTGGCAAGTGATGATGTGGTCGACGATGAAGCACGCTTGTCTAGACGTACCCTATTCACTCTAGAATCCGGAAACACAGATTCAGTCTAAGTACTAGCATGGGCAAACTTCATGTACGATTTTAACCGATATCCTTGTTATATGAAAATAATCTTTTCATCTCAATATAAAGCTTGCTGATGCAACACAAAACGATAATAAAAATAGCAATAAATAATAAAATATTATTCGCAAAAGGCTGACGTGAATAAAACAAAAAGGCTGTAATACCAGAAAAAGGACACATTTATTGTTCCGTTGCTTATTTGGCAAAAATGCGTAGTTCATTCGTTTTACTCAAACCGCAAGTGACACATGTCCCTCTTGTTTTGTAGACACTAAGCCGAGTTGATAAGCGGCGATCCCTCTTTAGTGACGGGGGAATACAGTTTGCTGGAATGCTGTGGAAGTACCTTTTAGTTCCATCTTGGCAAAACAGAAGACAAGTTATTTATTATTCAAATTATTTCAGTTCACGTTATACCACTTAGGTGGTATATGAAAAGTGATTACCGTGGCTTATGGACGTTTGCAACACCAGAGGCGTCACATTCATGATGACGACCACATAGAGAAGAGAGAGCAAGGGGAAGAAGTTTAAGAGACTCTGTGCTGTCAGTGCAAAAGACAAAGAAATGTTTCTCAGTCTTCCCACTGACAAATTAAAACCCTCTCCAGTGAGCTCTGGCTACCCTACTCACTGTCAGAAACACACCACAAGGTTATTATTAGCCGCAGTATTCTGTGGGGCAGAGGTACTTCCCCAGTCGGACGGTTCAATTAGGACAGGATATACCGTCAGGTGCTACCTCCTCTGAAATGTAAATTAACTATATGCATAGGATATTTTATAAAAATGTGAAAAAATACACAGAATGCGTGATTATGTCATGTTGAATAACCTACCCCGTATCCATCTCGGCGCAAAGGTACCCATGATGCTGGCCGCGTTGCCTCGTTGAATCGCAATGACCATCCTTTGCCTCAGGAACGAAGGGGAACGGGAGTCACCATCAAAATTGACCATCTTGTCGAAACGTAGACCCTCGCTCGCTCGCACGGTCCACCAACACAGTTTTCGAAACATCTAAACCAAAAATAAAACTAACAATTATTTTATTAAAATTTCTACTAGCATGATGTAGTATGTGCGGTCTCTATTAACATTCAGGTCACCTCGAAGTGTGAAATATGGGAGGTATTTGTGACTAGGAATGGACGTAGGGTTACCTGAGACCCTTTCAAGATTAAAAAATAGCTGGTTGAATTTTAGCCTCGAAGTTTAAACAGTAGGCCATTTTAAAACAAACTGTTACTTGCGGCTCTACCCATTCCGTAATCGTTTATTTTTAGTTATGTCTTTGGTTCCATTTATTATTCCTTGGTCTTTCCTACAGGAAAGCTTCAAAATTCGTCCAGAGTTCGTACCTTGGAACTTTAAAAACAAGTAAATAATTAAATCACTCTCTGACTACTAACTGCAAATGTAACTTTGTAATGCTATATTTTTAAATGCGAATACAAATTTATTTATGCAAGTGTTTGTATGACAGTCATCCAATTATTGACCTGTTTTAGGAGTTGATGGTAGACCCACAGTTATGTTTCATGGTAGGTAAATAATGCCTTGATCCCCTCAATCGCCTCTTCTGGTGAATTTCTTGAATAATATTCAATCAGTAGGTGTACACAACATAACATTAACTCACGCCTATATCCCCGAAGGGGTAGGCAGAGGTGCTAGCACACACGATTCGCCAGTTTATGTTTAGGTCCCAATGTAATAGGTGGCGAGCATATTGCCCGGGCACTTATAAACCTGCGATAAATACACACATAACTTCGAAAAATATCAAAAGGAAAAGTCATTGGTGTGTGCCATGGTAACCTGAGATTGAACCCGAGACCTCGTCTCAGCAGTCCATTACCCATACCACTACGCTACAGACATTCAACTATCTAATTATTGCAGTTTATATCTCTCACGGACAGATGGATGGTCGGTCAAATATCAGTAATAGTATTGGTACCCGTAGTACGGAATCCTAAATAATGTTCTCGTCTAGTTCCAAAAAGATTACAAGGGTACGTACTAGAAACGTGTAACCTATATAGCTAGTCAATCAATCTTGTCGAAAGTCAACTTCTGCCGTAAATAAACCTTTAAGGATATATTACTTGCCTAGGAGGTCTTACATCAATATTTCTTCAAATAGTTCCATTAAAACCTTTTTTGCCTGCCAGTAAATGTCTGTGCCATAAAAATATTACGAGTAATATTATGTTATATTTTGAAATTCTAATTTCAAATATTTAAGTTTCTACTCTACTTTAAGGTTCTAAAAACCGCGGTAGCCTAGTGGTATGGGTGGTGGACTGCTGAGACGAGGTCTCGGGTTCGATCCCAGGTTTACCATGGCACACACCAATGACTGCGATGCTTTTTGAAGTTATGTGTGTATTTATCGCAGGTTTATAAGTGCCCGATTGATGGCAATAGGCTCGCCACCTATTACATTGGGACCTAAATATACACTGGCGAAATGTGGGTGCTAGCACCTCTGCCTACCCCTTCGGGGATATAGGCGTGATGGTATAAAAAAAAAAAAAAATTAAGTTTCTTTACTTAAATATTTGAAATAAGAATTTAAAATATTATTACTCGCATAACTCAATAAATAGTAATTACCGTTAGTATTAAATTAGAATAGCGCACAAAGTAATTATTTGAATTTATAATGTCAAATGATTCTAAAAATACAACGCTTCAGGTTTCACACCTTTCTGTCACTTTGTCACACCTAAGTTTTGTATAAATATTATACCTATTTATGTCACCCATACACTTTGTCCCTCTAATTATTACTAATAACTTTATATTATAACCTAAAAGAGACGGTGTGAAAGCGTTTATAGAAACACAACACCCGCATTCACAAACCGTCGTCGCCTTGACGTTCAAAAATAGACGTTTTGAAGCAAGAAAAAGACATTTGAAAGCAGAAAAGGAAGAAAAGTCGGTGTAATTTAAATAAATAAGAATAAATGAATTGGTGTGAAGTAAGTATTCAACTTGCTCGTTAAATCCCCAGCTATGAAAAACTGAGTGGCTCATTATATGCTAATAAAGTGGAATTTCAGATGGTAAGCGTCTTATTTTCATCAAAACTTGACTTTTGTGAGAGATTTGGGGGCCAAATTAAAATTTCACGGTGGTACGTAATAATGAAGTGTTCTTTTTGTAATTTGTGAATTTAACGACAATTATTTCTGCTTCAAAGCATAAATACGACTTGCTATAAATTTGTTCGGATGCCAAAAACTTGATCTTAAAATCCATTAATTTGGCGAAATAAAACGCCACTGGTTTTTATTAAAGGAAGCGGTATTCGTAAGTTTTGTCAGCAATTTAATGTTTTGTACGTTTTATTAGCTGTCTTTTATACGCTGCATTCTGAGAAGCAGGTAATGTGCCAAAATAATAAAATATAGGACACTAAATGGAACCGAAGAGCGATGCGATCGAAATTATTTTATTTATTGTTGTTTCCTTTATTTATGAATTATATATACATATTGGTTACATTTTTAAATAAATATCTTTAAAAATTCTTATACATTATTATTCCTCTTTATTAATCAACATACTTTTAAATTAAATTTTTAAGTATATTTCATAAAAAAAATTGAAATACCAAAATTTAAAAATATAAAAACAGTAGCCACCTGTATCGGGTACAGGAACCAAGCTACTGGTGATTAGGGCTTCAGAGAGAGGAATCTATCTCCTCACAATACGTGCCGTGTCCAGAAGTATTGCCTTCTGCATCACGCCCTTAACATAACTGCCCAGCGCGAGCATCATGCGATGCCTCTTAACATTCTGATTATTTCTAAAAGGGGACACTGGAAACCGGACGAATGATCCACTTCATCCATTTCCCCATCTCTCCTCTTGGTAGAGGGTTAATCCTTGAATCGAATCGAAACTATTTAGAATCCATAGAATAACAAGATAAAAGCAAATAAACCTTGAAAAAGGAGGCTAAAACTTTCCAACTTTGTGAGAGGTCTATGTCCAGTAGTGGACTGCGATGGGCCAATTGCTTAATTATGGTAAATCGCTGACAGTACAAAAACTCTCTTAGGAAGGGGAGACCTCCCTCCTCCCCTCTACATGGTCCGCAGCACGAGTGTGACGCTTCTGGTGTTGCAAACGTCCATAGGCCATGGTAACCAATTTCGATCAGGTGAGCCGTGTACTTGTCTGCCCACCTAAGTCGTATAAAAGAAGAACAATTTCAGTTTCTTGGTTACTTATCTCAAGATCCTATAACTCTATTTACGGTTCCAGAACCCTAAAAACTACTGAACAACATTAATTATTTAAAAACGATGAACATTCCATTTTTAAAATGTAATTTCTATCACAACTAATTGTTCCCTATGGCCGCCTAAATTTTTGTAATTAAAAGGGTTGAGCTGGTCCGACAGGATGCCCGCCGGGTACTTTTTATCTCGTTAACAAAATTGCTCATTGTTATAAAGATTTATATAACTATAGAAGATGTAACTGAATTAAAATGTTATAAACATAATAATAAAATATTAAGATAGTACATTAATATTTTTTATACAGCATTTAGGTTGCAGACTCATTCTTAGGATGCCATTCTAGTCAACTCGCACCTAAACTCGCACCCCGGCAGACCCGTCGAGGAAATAAAACACTGCAGCGATGCGACACTTTTGGCGGTCCCTTCACAACTCTACTCCATACTTTTATACTTCAACCCACAAAACATCATCAAACTAATATCACAAACGCTTCTACAGATCTAAACAATTTTTCCAAACGAACACTACCAATTCACTTAAATTTCGAACACCAACAGAAAAAAAAAAACGTATCTGTTCTGCGTCAATCGTCAGCTTTCGAAAAAATAAAACATTGCCTCTTGGCTCCAACGAACTGGCAAAGTCAATACACTCAACACAAGTGGAAAGCTAGGCTAACGAGGACATCACGAGGGAGTCATGGCAAATATTATTTCGAGAGGGTAGATTGAAAAACGGAAAGTGTGTTTAAAGCCTTCTCTACACAGGCGCGATTATCGGTCGATAATATCGGACGCGTTATAGCGATATGTATTTTTAGTACTTGCTTATCCTGTCTATCATTATTTTTTGGTATAATTTAAGCTTGTACATCAAAATTTCTAATGTTAAACATAGCACGCCGCCAAAGATTAAATGTACAACTATAACAATCCATACACCTATATTTGCAATAACAAGAAAATATAAATTATATGAGTTCTAATTCATAAAACATAGTTTTCTTTCCATGTGTTAAGTCGAAGGCTACGACGATACACTGCAGATTATATACACTAGAGATTATAACGCAACTGTATGGAGGAGACTTTAGGCGCTTTTAAGTTTATGGCATCGCCATCGTTTTAAAAAGTTTTGGTATTAGCGGTAATCTTGTTTGAAAGAGTAAAGGCGATACAGTGATTAAGTAAACGGAGATTTAGTTTTATTTTTATTGGTCTATATTTGATGCAATTGAAGTTCCAATAAAATAAATTATTAAAAAAATGACTGCTTGTATAAAAATTCGAAACAATTTTGATATCACCATTTGTCTAACGGGTACCCTCTATAAATTTGCTTTTGGTTTGTGATTTGCTAATGGATACCCTGCCTGCTATCAAACTTGTTTCAATCTTTTTACAAGCGACTGCTTGTACTACTTAACTGGGTCTGTTATTTTTAATCATTTATATTTTTAGTAACGTATAATCTCCTTCCGATTGCCATCATTTTGTTAATGAATTCGATTACTTTCAGTAAGTTAATGAAAAATTAGACAGCACATATTTCAGCGCCAGAAATCCGCCATTTTGTTTTTTATTTTTTAATAAATTGGTAGTGTCACTCTCACAATAAATACGAATCTAGGAATACCTTTCAATCAAAATTCCATTGTGTCGTTCAGGGTGCAGAGCGTGCCAAGCAGTTTTAGATATAACAATTTTTATTTTATTTTTTCTTTGAAAAACCCAGTGTCACTCTCACAGTCAATATGAATCTACCAATACCTCTCAAGCGTAAATTTATTTAGCCGTTCAGGCTATAGGGCGTGCCAAATATTTAAATTTTGGTGCCAAATTCCAACATTTTTATTTTTTTTCGACCCAGTGTCACTCTTGCTGTAAATAAGAGTTTAACGACACCTGTCAAGCTAATCATCTTTTGAGCCGTTCACCCGAGTGTACTAAACTATTATACATACAACCAAAGTCTCGAGAAATATTACTATCATTTTGACGTAATCGGGTAATAAACAGTTTATTAAAACATTAACTCTTTTTTTCCCTCTCTTGTGTTTGACCAATTCATCGCCAACGAACATAGTAATTCCGAAAAGATATTGTTTTCAGAATCAGTCATCTAACATACACCCATTTTTTTCAAATATGATTCCATAACAGTATATCAGAATTACTTGTGTTGTGTAATAAAAAGTAGACCTAAGAAAATAGTAGAACCCGAGAGAGAGAAATAGAGTATTTTTTTAATAAACCGTTTATTACTTGACCGCGCCAGAAGGTTTGTCGGCTTGCCTGCCATCTAAGGCAAAAAATCATTTTAGAGAAAACCTACGGATACCACCAAGAGAAAATCTACAGACATCAATATTACAAACCCTCAGGCTTCTGTTGTTATAACTTTAATAATAAAATTTATTTATGCAGTAAACATAATCTCTTATTCAATCTCAAAATTTCATGAAAATAATATCAAATAATGCATTTACAATTTAAGATGCTTTTAGGCTCTCTTTAGGAGAACCGAAGCGAACTAAATCCCCATTATACTTGTAATTTACTTCAAAAGAAACTATCTAAAGCTTCGTATTTGGCTTAATTTTAGAGCACTTTGGATTCCTAAATAGAAATATTTAATTTATTTAGTTTACTTTAAAGTTATGTTTCTTTGAGATTTTCCAAATTTAGTTAGGTTCGGATATCCAGTCTGTGATGGTGGTTGTATTTCATACACAACTAATTCTTGTTGATATCGAAGTTCTGTAGTTAAACTAGGCAGTCGGACTTTATAGGGCTCCAACTACCTGTAACGACTGTCATAGACGTTCGTATGGCAAACGGGGCCGATGGCTTAACGTGCTCTCTGTGACACGGAAACTAAAATTAATACATTTTTTTTTCAAACTCGCGGCCGTCATATTCCTATTCACTACAGCCACGTGACAGTTTAGTTTCCTTTAAAATATAAGTCAATAAACCGAAAACCTTTCACGTCAATCAAAACCGGTTTTAAAGCACTTCAACAGCTAAGTTTGTATATTTTTCATTGACAAAACATTAAAATCTGGCCGTGACATTGAAGGGTTAACAACGACATCGTGATTGGAAACTTTACAGGATCTAATTAAATTCTTGAAGAGGTAGAATGAGGGCTCGACGATTATTTAATTTAGACTTGAGTGAAATTCATGACCTTACTGAAACGGCGACGCTAAAGGATTCTTGACCTTAAAAATTGAAGGCTTATTATAGCAAGTTTTGATTTCAAATTTAAGATTAGCGTTTATATGTGTTCTCAAAATGTCTTTCGTTTTGAGTGCTTTTATTTTGTTAATTAAAATGTAATTTTACTTTTGAAGTTTACATTCTTGTTATATTTATTGACTAGATGAACTGCGCAAATTTTTCATTCCTGCTCCGCACCTGTTGGTCGTAGCATGATGTTATATATATATATATATATAACATCAAATATATATATATATATATATATATATATATATAAACCTTCCTCTTTATTCATTCTATCTATTGAAAAAACCGCAACAAAATCCGTTGTGTAGTTTCAAAGATTTAAGCATACAAAGGGACATAAGGACATGAAACAGGGACAGAGAACGCGACTTTGTTTTATACTATGTAGTGATAACACACTTGTATTTCTCCACTGTATTTGTTATTGTACCTAACCGGTTTCACCTCGCGGCATTCTCATAGGTTTACACTAATGAATACAAGTAGTGTGTTATCAATAATGTATAACAATAAGTTCCACCAAGTGCCAAACCTCCAGTATAAATAATATACATTCTTGTTAAAACCGGCAAATGGCGTTTTAATCAGGTCATAGGTTTTTATTAGAATTATTTATTTTTGTGGGCAATCGGGAAGCGGACCTATAGTTAACCGCTATTGATTGGGGATCTTATAATCATCTAAAAAGGTAGGGTATACACCAAATTGCTACTTGCTTCGCGTAAAGCTTTGTTGCCTTAAATTTATGCAGCAAATGCTTCTTGACATCTCTCTTGCCTACTTTGGTGTGTTGGCCCCTTACCTATAGGTTAGAGAAAACACTAATTAAAACAGGTGCTCGTTCACAGCGCAAATGCATAAAAAAATCATTAGGTAATTGATATTACATATTTTCGAAATTACTTCCCACCACACCTCTGTGTATTATTCTTCCTGACAACCAGTCTTCCACACACATCACAATGATATTTACTCAATTTCAGACGCCTTGTTTAAAAAGGTCTCTAGAGACAGCAGTTTTCCTCGTATGCCATAAGTAATAATGTCAGAAAGAAAGGTAATACGTGCCTACGTGAGTGGACTTATTATGGGTATCGTGGTTCATTGTGCCTTAAATGGCAACCCTAAAATGGATGTGCTTCAGATAGTAAAAACTCATTAATTTTTCGTATCTTAGGATCAGTTGGAAATTGAATATGGTTACGCTTGTTTAACACTGATGGGTTAGGTAGAGATGTTTTACATATTCATTAACTGACTTCCAAAAAGGAGGAGGTTCTCAATTTGATTGGTATTTTTTTATTTGTTATAGTTTTCAGTCCTACTTAATAGATAGGTTATATTTTATACTAACGTAGTTTATTTCAACTATTTTCCAATAGTATTATAAATAATATTTTGAGCTACGGAATTCTCCTTTGGAATCATTTCGCGGATTTAAACACAATATTTCTAGTACAAAAGCGGACGGCGCGAGCTATTTATGATTTGGGTCCAATAGTCTCCCTTCGAGAAAAGTTTATAGACATTCTAACAGTTTATATTCGAAAATAAGTAGGTTGTAACTCACACAACCTACTTATTTTCGAATGCCTAATGTACTTTCGTAAGGTCAAATATTACAAAATTATGAAGAGCATGTGATAGGCAAAACAATCTTGAAATATGTGATAGTAGACTCCAAAAAATTATGATTTTTTTCAGGGTCACTTTATACGCATTTTAACAAGCTTCTTAATAAAATTTGCCTTAAAAAATAATAAGATTTGCCTGTAGATAAATTTAAAAAGTAACTAAGAGAAAATTATGGCAAAAGGGCTATTATAAAATACAAGATTATTTAGATAATAAACAAGGTTGGTAATGAGATGGATCAAGGAAATCACTTTATTTAAAATAGCTAAATGTTTGTAAATAGATAAAAAAAAAGAATTACCGGCTGAGTTTTTTTCCGAAGTCTTCTCAGCCCAAGGCCGCATTTTGAACCGCGGCGGTGGTGGTTCATAATTAAACATGAATAACATTTATCTTGATATTTTGTAATGGTCTATATAGAATAAAGAACAAATGATTTACGAATTTCGAATGTTTGGTTTTATTTCGGTGGCGTAGTAATAATGCTTAATTATTAATATATTATAAAAAAACCTACTGGCTATTCCATCCGTTTTTTTTTCATATTCTCATTTTAAACGAAAACTATGTGGGATAAAATATACTTCTATACCCATGTTACCCAGTGTATCTAGCAATAAGTTTCGGAAACGGTTACGATGCGTCCACCTGACTGTAAGCCCCATTAAGGTATTTCTACACGAAACATATAATAAATATTGATAAATAAAAACATCCGTAAAGATAAACCTTTGATACCTTTGGATAAAAGTTCACAAACATGTGTAAGTACTCGTATATTCCAAGCAAATTATTCCAATAAGTAGCTACCTACATTTGACGAGCAAACAAATCTGCTTACAAAAGGATCACGAATATAAGATATTTCTTTTATCTCCCAGATTTAAGAGCCCGAAACCTGTCTGTCTCTTTGTTCTACGCACTCTTTAGTACTCTTATAGAATAAATTAGGCTAAAAGCATTTATCAAAAGTTTTCATTATTCATACCTCGGCCTCGTTTTTGTCATACCACAGATTATAATATTAGAAGATAATCTGTGAACATTGTAATTTATACTTGTCACCGAAGCGAGCAGATTATAACTTGATTTAATTTAGTTCATTGATTTGGGATTTTATTATCGTGTTTGAAACTTATAATACTTTTTTATTTATTTTATGCAACTTATTATTGTGTTTCTCGGCTGAGTAAAATTAGAGTAACCATTTTGTCGGTGTAGTATAAAGCAACGATGAGATAATGGCTGTTTAACATCAGGCGGATATATACAGGCAAGAGTCAGCCTCAGTAGCCTTAGCACGAAATACTATCGAATTCGTAATGTGAAGGTATCGACAGAACGGAGCATTGCGATTGGCGGGCTACTCACGCCAATCGCAATGCTCCGTTCTGTCCTACTGATATACCCCTCTTGTCAACAATAATGCCTTATACGACACCGAATGGGAAGAGATCCATATATGTATTCTACCAGGAACCACGCGACACATAAGTACTTTATATTGATTGGTAGGATATTTAAAAAAAATAGCAAGGCCGTTGTTAATCCTTGTGCGGACTACAATCGGGATACAATTTTATTGTACCTATTAGCAGAAATGCTTCAAGGAACATGTTATGTAACATGCTACAAACGACAAAACACACGTCGGTATCACTAATACTTTGACCTTAGTACGAGGCACGTATGTTTGTGGATTTACTTAAGAACTTTAGACCTAAATGGGAAATGAAATGGCGAACGCAGAAACCGCAGTATAAGACTTAAACTGTGTCGTATAAAACACACGTTATTTTAGTAGCTATTGCGTTTTGTGTACGTTTCTATTTTGTGTACTGGACTCGTGAATATTCTTTGAATTCATTATATATATTCAATATACTTATGGTTATGGAATTTGTTTACGGGTTAAATCTATGTATAACTATATTGGTGATATAAGGAAAGTGTATTATTAATACGATGTTCAATATCAAAATTTTAATTTTTATATACCTTAGGTGGCAGACAAGCATACGGCTTACCTGACATAAAGTAGTTACTATGGTCTAAGGATGTTTGCAACACCAAGCGCCGCCCTATACCATGGGGCTAGACGGGGACACCGTGATCTCTACACCCGACGGTGGGTCATCTCGAATGAGATGCCCCCGGGTCTGCTAGGGTGCGAGGGATATGTTGGCTACTATCTTACCTCCGGCAACTAAAGACCCAAAGACGGCGTGCGTTTTAGTCGGTTCGAGTCCGACATAACCTCTCCAGCCGGATCCGGTGGGAATTTTTCGCACGATTAAAAAAGAAGCCGTTACACTCGTGCTGTCGTCCTATAGAGAGGAGGTGGGGGAAGGGTTGAATATTAAGAAAGCTTCTATGTCGTCTGTTAGTGCAGTATATACCACCACATAAGTGTCAACTCAAGCCCTCGGTCTTCCCACTGACGATACAAAATTTATATATTTTTGATAACGCACTTGTCAGTACTTCTCCACTGTATTTATTATTGTACCTAACCGGTTTCGCCTTGCGGCAGAAGAACAAGTGCGTTGTCAATCTAATATATAAAATTCTCGTGACACAGTTTTCGTTGCCATACTCCTCCGAAATTTTGTGAGCATATTGAGTAGGTCTGAGAATCGGCCAACATCTATTTTTCATACCGGGATCAGAAGTCCACGCGGGCGGAGCCGCGGGCTACAGCTAGTAATGTATAAAAATAAGTTCCACTAAGTGCCATCAATCAGCACTAAAAAAAAATAATATACAAAATTTCTCCAATGAGCTCTGGCTAACCTACTGACCGCTGGAAACACAACACAAGGTTATTGTTAGCCGCAGTATTCTGTAGGGCAGTGGTTGTATAAAATAGATTAATTATTAGGATAGATGGTATTTTAAAGTTATACGTGTCTCATATCCAACCGTAGTTCAGTGTAGAAATACTTATAAACTAACGTGCTTTTACAGTTGAATTATATTTGCAACCTATAATTAGATTTTTTATGTAAGTACTAATCAAATTATTTCTTATACTGTCAATAAATTAATGTCAACTCAATTAGTACGGGATATACCATCAAGTCCTACCTCTGTTCGAAAATAATCGCGATGGGTCCGCGAAGTTAAAAACAGTTGAAAATGAAAGTATTATTTTAGACGTAAGGATCTTTGTAGTCTGTTACTTAACATGTTTTGCGGCTTACGACCGAAAGTAAAATTATATTTTCGCGATAACCGACATCCACACGAGCAGAGCCGTGTACATCAGCTTGTATTACAAAAAAAATTAACATTTATAAACCTTTACATGTTCCAATTATGTTCAACAAACAATTACAAAACTCTGTCACCACACTCGTCTCTAATCTCTTCCAGAAATTAGGTAATTCCGTAAAGTTTACCCCAAAAAACACGAACAAATTTCCGTCCCAATTGGTACCTCTAGGTCCCTAAATAAAATACC
The DNA here is from genome assembly GCA_963691645.1 of Pelosia muscerda. Lineage (NCBI taxonomy): Eukaryota > Metazoa > Arthropoda > Insecta > Lepidoptera > Erebidae > Pelosia > Pelosia muscerda. The sequence continues at coordinate 3,765,001 of OY829104.1, forward strand.
TCTCCGGAGGGCTTCTCCATATTTTAACCGACTTTATAATTGCGGTTGAGGGAATGTACTTATAATTGGTCGCCTAAAGCTACAAACGATTTATGGATTATAAAAACACAATCAATTTGTTGTTAGGCTTTGAAACATACTTTCAATTGTTATTATTTACTATCCTTATTTATTACTAACCTTATTGTAAGAACTTAAAGTTTTACATAATTTTCTTAGAATACACTTCAATACGTCTGAACTTTTCGTAAATATTCAAGCTTATTCGATTCAAGGAATGAAACATCGTAAATACTCTTTTATCTATACCAAAGTAATCTCTATTTTGAACGAATAAGGTGTATTTTAGTTTTTCAGTACATATGAATTAGGAATTCTTCAAAATACTTTACTTTACTGTGACGACTGCAAACCAGTCTTATAAACCTAAGACTGACGTCTTTTGGTCCGTCGACCCGGTCAGTAAAAGATGAGCAAGCTAGAAAAGTACGTGTGTTTTCGCAGATAGGAGTACAAAATAAGTCTAAGTTATATAATAATATCGTAGCTTAAAAAGGTCAGATAGCACTTTTTCTGCGGCAAAAGAAATTTATATTCGGCCAAAATGGATTGCTCTAGACGACAACTGTAGTTGAATTTGGAATAATAAAGTAGGCCAATCTATCTTCAATCTCGGTTGCCACACATTAAAACTTTGGGTACCGGCAGACAAATCAGTCCTGTATAAAAAAACTATTATGTTGCCAAAACCATAAAACAGTTTTTTAGACGTTTTTGCTAATGTACGTAGATTTTCTTTCAACGATTCCTAGAACTTCCAGTCATTTATTATATTCAGGCTTTAGTTAAATGTAGGAGAAAAATAGTGAGATTAATTTTATTCTAGGCTTGCTTATAGTTGAAAATAATAAAACTACTAAATAACAAGGGACTTATCGTATCAATTTAGAATACTTTTTACGTAAGATACATATTATGTTTTTAGTCACTCGATGGTAAACTAAAAGAGAAATCTCAGAAATGAGGATTACCATTTGCGTGGCGAGGACATGGTACCGCCAACCAATCGATCTGGAGGCCTATACTCAGCAGTGGACGTCCTAGGGCAAAAATGATGATAGTCATACAAACATCTGTCTTTTTTGGCATGAACCACGGAGAAGTATTACCTCACCGTGGACCTCACTATCTCGCCATAGGCACCATTTGCATCGCACACGAAGCGATTATTTAATTATTTTCGTAGTTACTTATATCTACAATTCTCATTCATTCAATCACATTCAATTACGCAACATATTGACATGAAAAAAATCACGGCAAAGCAATTTTTTTTTATATTTTTTCTACTTTTCTTTATTTTTTTTTGGCATTGTTTACATATAGGTAAAGATACGAAAATTTCATAAAAAACCTCACTGCAAAACAGAACAAGTAGCGCCATCTTGCGTGTTCATGTTTTTTCACGAAATTTTTGTTTCATTTAGCTATTAGTCCGGTCATTATAGACAATTGAAATAAAGAAAATTCCGACAGAGCTAAATTTTCGTAGAGACCTTAGGTTTACCACAAGGAATAAAGTGTCAAAAGTCCCCATCAATCCCATGTGAGCTTAGAGACTTATTCGGGGCCCAAGGTCAAAATTTTGGGGCTTTTGGATTTTTCTCGAAAACGGTAAGTTTTATCGAAAAAGTAACTTCGAGAAAGTTGTAGATCTTAAAATTCTCTATAAAAATGGTCCATTAGATTTTTCTCTAAGACCCACTATTTCCCAGATATTGCGCTTGTAAGAATCACGTTCTACATAATATGCACAAATTTCCACACCACCTGTGAGGTAGTGTACTCGGTGCGTTTATTTCAACGTGGTATCCCCGGTAGGCCTATTCCACGAACCTTTATGACGTTATTTTCAGGAACAATAATTATTTATTAGTATGAAGATTATTGATATGGGTTACTGAGTTTAACTGTCGTTCTAACTTTTTTTCATTACTTTAATCTGACTCATACTCTTCATATTCAACTTCAACAATCATGTTTTCTTCGATTTCTTCTTGTTATTCTTCTTCTCTTTCCTGTTGATAAACGGTTAGAAATTGTTCAAATAAAGATGAATCAGTTGTCTCTTCATCAAAATCACATAAATCTTCCTCTCTTGTATTTAATTGAACATTTTAGCAAGAGACACCTTGGCAATTGGTACACGCTGGAGAACACTGCAACCCTACTTTTTTACAGCCACATTTGGCACTACAACCTTTCTTGCAATTGCAAAAAATAGTGTTAAGAAGTTTTTCTGGAACAGGGGGCAGTAAAGTTCGAATCGGTTCCAAAGTATTATTTATCAATTTCCAACCCCAGTCTTCAGGGTTCAGTTCATTGCCTTGCCATGTCTGAACTTGATAGAATACTCGAAACAAATGTTGAGTAGCAGATGCCGATGTTGGAGGAAGACAAGATAGCTGTACTTGCTTTTTGTTTCGTGTATTTTTTACTAATGTTAAATATCTGTACGTATCTATGCAATCAATTTTTTTTGAAGCTCTATAAACCGCAAGAAGAAACCGAATTCCTTTAGTAATTAGTATTTGAGGTGAAGAATTAATTTCTGTAAATACTTTTGCGCAGTCAATCAAAAAAAAAATTGATTGTATAGATACGTACAGATATTTAACATTAGTAAAAAATACACGAAACAAAAAGCAAGTACAGCTATCTTGTCTTCCTCCAACATCGGCATCTGCTACTCAACATTTGTTTCGAGTATTCTATCAAGTTCAGACATGGCAAGGCAATGAACTGAACCCTGAAGACTGGGATTGGAAATTGATAAATAATACTTTGGAACTGATTCGAACTTTACTGCCCCCTGCTCCAGAAAAACTTCTTAACACTATTTTTTGCAATTGCAAGAAAGGTTGTAGTGCCAAATGTGGCTGTAAAAAAGTAGGGTTGCAGTGTTCTCCAGCGTGTACCAATTGCCAAGGTGTCTCTTGCTAAAATGTTCAATTAAATACAAGAGAGGAAGATTTATGTGATTTTGATGAAGAGACAACTGATTCATCTTTATTTGAACAATTTCTAACCGTTTATCAACAGGAAAGAGAAGAAGAATAACAAGAAGAAATCGAAGAAAACATGATTGTTGAAGTTGAATATGAAGAGTATGAGTCAGATTAAAGTAATGAAAAAAAGTTAGAACGACAGTTAAACTCAGTAACCCATATCAATAATCTTCATACTAATAAATAATTATTGTTCCTGAAAATAACGTCATAAAGGTTCGTGGAATAGGCCTACCGGGGATACCACGTTGAAATAAACGCACCGAGTACACTACCTCACAGGTGGTGTGGAAATTTGTGCATATTATGTAGAACGTGATTCTTACAAGCGCAATATCTGGGAAATAGTGGGTCTTAGAGAAAAATCTAATGGACCATTTTTATAGAGAATTTTAAGATCTACAACTTTCTCGAAGTTACTTTTTCGATAAAACTTACCGTTTTCGAGAAAAATCCAAAAGCCCCAAAATTTTGACCTTGGGCCCCGAATAAGTCTCTAAGCTCACATGGGATTGATGGGGACTTTTGACACTTTATTCCTTGTGGTAAACCTAAGGTCTCTACGAAAATTTGGCTCTGTCGGAATTTTCTTTATTTGATCACTATTTTTATGCCTAAAATGACCGGACTACTATACTAACACGATCGAGAGAGAATAACGGAAGTTAAACGGTTAAAAAAAATGAAAAAATAAAAAAATTGCGTTGCCGTAATTTCTTTAGTGCCAATATGTTGTGTACCATGAGTACTACCAGCCTTCGGCTTCGGGAGCGTTCCCCTTACACCCAGTATAACGTAAAGTATGTATTATACATAGGTACGTATTTCTTTGTTCACAGAACTGCCTCCAGAGAAGCCAACGATAAAGGCAGAAAAGGGCTGGTACGCATCAGGAGACTCTCTTAGAGCACAGTGTTCATCACCGCCGGCTGATCCTCCTGCGAACCTCACGTGGCTGCTCAATGGACGTGACGTAAGTAGTTTAGGGAGGCCACACACTAAAGCAGCAAGTAGTAAACACAGCAAATTTACCTATATTTACGCTGCAAAAGCGTCTCATTGAGAAAAAAATTGTTGGGCCACACACTGCACACAAAATTGTCTAAATTTTGTGTGCAGTGTGTGGCCTAACCTTGTCTTAAATGTGTACAAGTATTTCTTCAATAATGTATTGAAATTTTAAATAATTAGTGCATCCAATATGCAACGAAGTTTTGACAAAATTAAATCGGAAAACTTGAACCGACGACCATTCCTTTACAGTGAGAATGCTCTAAATAAATTATGGTGCCCTAAAAATTGAATATTTGACCTATTCGTGAGGAAGTAGCAATCCTAGAGGCCTGCATAAAGATATAGACGCAACATGCACAGCTTTCTTTGCCTCATAGATGAATCAATCAAGATGCCTTAGGTTATACAATAATGAAACGGCCATCTTGTGATCTTTAACTTTTGTTACGAAACGTTTATACCAAGTGGGAAAGTGTATTATTTTTCTGACTGTAAATATGAATTCATTTTATTTTAGAAAACAGTACAATATCGCAAAAAAAGATTTTATAACTGCTCGTTTAACTCAGACCAACCTTCCTACTTAGAAACAGATTTCCTCACGACGCTTTCCCTCACCTTTAATTAATTTTAAATACGCGCGTAAACTTTAAAGGCAAACTTTAAGATCGAACTCTGAACGCCGGGATAAGACGCCCAGAGTTAGATTACTTGGCTAATACTGTTCTCTTAAATAGTAGAACAGGACTAATTTTATTGACGTGTCATGCAAGTAGTCATCTTGATAATTAAACTTTGACTTTGTGTCTTTGACTAAAGTTTACAAGAAGGTTTGCTCTTATATCAAGCAGAGAAAAAAAAAACAAGAGATTCACAAAATATATTGAAACTGTTACAAAATGGACCGATAAAAAGCAAGTAGATACTAAACTGTGCAATATATACTGGATTATTGGGAGACATTCGCAGCTGAATGCAAAAAAAAACATTGTTTATGAGAATATTATGAAACCAATATTCAATTGAGGGGTATAGGTAGCAAAAGGAATGTAGAGATGCTTGTAAGATACTAAGAGCAATGCTGTAGTAAATCCCAGAATTCAATGCTAACAAATACATCTATAATGATTATAACTTAATACTGTTCGACAGGAAACCACTTAACGTGATTTAAAAAGATTAATAAGACATACTAATGAAGTAGTCATGAAGCTTAGTGGTGACGGTAACGCTAAATATAGATGACTCAATGAAAAATAACGATCCGAGTCTTTTAGAAAGATTTGTCTGCTTAGAGTGAGGAAACTCTTAACAAAGAAAGCAAAAATATATTGCATCAAATAAAATATTATTAATAATACACTTATACTTCTCCACGGTATTGTTCCTAACTGGTTTCGACTGTTACTGTCAATGTAAACCTATGAAAATACCGCAAGGCGAAACAGGTTATTTACAAAAATAAAATATTGTGGAGAAGTACAAGTGTGTAATCAATAATTTATAACAATAATTTCCACAAAGTGCCATCGATCAACATTTGTAATAAGATAAAAGAATAGCTTATTAGATAAAACAGATTGCCAAAAAAGCACAATACAATAAAAAATAAACTGTTTCTTATTATTATCGAGACCTAGCTAAGTCACATCACAGGAGAGGTTACCCTATTTATGCGGCAGAGTAGGTATATTATTCGAGTAGGTATAGTTAACAAACTCTTTTCATTAATTGATGCTCGTCCATGTACCACCATCAAAATATATACAAAGCATGCCGCCTTGCGAACTATTTAACATCGTGTCCGATCTGAGAATCTCTGGTGTCGTGCGGTCAGAAACTAGTCCAAGTTAGAAAAGATTTCAAATCTTGCATCACGACATAGTCTATATTCCAGTGTAGCCTAAGTCCGTGCTTGCCAAGACTCGTGGCGGCGAAACTGGATACGAATTCCCTGAATAAGTTAAAGTTTGCTATCCAGTGATTGTAGCAACAGTTAAAAATATAATACACTAGTTGTTGTTCGCGGCCCCGTCCACGTGATGTCGTGAAGCCAGTGAAAACTAGAATCTACATCATAGGGTGCTATGCTTATTTTATATGTAGATAAAGGTGGGTAGTAGGTTCTTGAATATTATTTTATAGTGTGAAAAAGTCCCTACTGTTACCCCCGCCAGAGCCGTTTGGGGAGGCTATGTCGGTCTCGAACAGACTAAAACGCATGGCATTTTTGGGTCTTCAGTTGCCGGAGGTGAGATAGTAATCAACATATATCCCTCACACCCCGGCAGACCCGGGGCCACGTCTTTCGAGGTAACCCACTTCAGGTGGAGCGACCACGGTGCCCCAGTGTAGCCCCCGGGTGTGTGGAGACGCATTTTGGGCCGCCACCACTGCCTGCTTCTGCTAGGGTGACAGGCGGCCGCTCGTCACTCTCAATATTATTATTCCTGAACATTGAAATAGCTTGACTTAAGTGAAGAAAGAATAGAATGTAATCCATGAAGTGGCGTAAAAATTATGCAACTCCTATGGGTCCATATTAAGTGTCCACGTCTATAGCTATAAGTTAAACTCAATTTATATTGACGGCCTCTTAGGCACCATTTACTAGCATAAAATAATATCATGTATATATATTTTAGAACAATAGATAAGTATCGTATTACTTAACAAGCCCAGTATCATATACAGCGTTAATTACGTACGACCTTAAGTTATATGAAACTATTTCAAGTGAATAGTGAGGCACAAGTAACTTTAAGCGTTAAAATCAATGTTGGGAAACTATTTCCATTTTGCTTGAACGTAGTACAGTTTAGATTGCAAAGGACCTGCTAGTCAAGTACGTTAGAAAATGTGTTGAAGTGGAGTGTCTATGTAACACTAAAACTATTTGTAAAAACTGGCCGTGTGAGTCTCGTGGACTCGGAGTCCAGTAACACAATTAGTAGGACTTTATGCAATATGATTATGCATTTTTTTTTTGTATTTACTGCACGTCAATTTGACTTCACTCAGCCTGATGGAAAGCTGAAAGCAAAGTTTCAGAAAAGAGGGTTACCATTACAAACATGTGCAGTATTACAATGGTGGCGCACAGCTTGACGCCCTCATCAGATGCTTTTTCACGCCCCGCTTAAAGGACCCGGGACTGTAGAAAGAAGGAATTACGTGCGCTGGTAAGGTATTCCAAGACTTAATGGTGCGGCAGAGGAAAGACTCACCGAACCGCTTGGTTCTTGATGAAATATTCTGCACCGTATGCGGGTGATATCTAAAGCCATGCTCACGTGTTGTCCTGTGTAGGAAAGGAAAGGGTGGGATTAATTGGAAGAACTCATCAAAACTTCCACCATGGTAGAAAAATGTATGTAATTCACAATACCTATGTATTGTATGTAATAGAATAATGTAACAAAAAAGTTTATAATATAAGATATGCGCTGAGCAGTGTAAAACTTACCAGGCATTTTTATTCTTAAATCGTGGATAAGTGAATTTATTATTATTTTATATATATTTAACTTTATCTTTCTTTCTAGGAAAGTTTTGCTTCCTACTTTTATTATTTCCTACTACTACTGTGAATTCGAAAGTATATATATATATAGTATATTTTGAGTAACAAACACCCATCTATCCAATGGGTGTTTGTTACGCAATCATAACACAGAGAGGAATAAATTGTGTGGAGTTAGCACATTGGTTACATATTGTCAGGACGTAACTAGGTATATTATAAAAATAAGATTTACGTCACTCTACTTAGTGCTGTCGAGACCCAAATTAACTATAGCTTAACTAGCCTGGTATTTTTTTGCAGAAAATACATTGGAACTTTTACTTTTTAATTCTTTAAAGTTTAAAAGTGTGGTTACCACATACGTTATAGTATATATACGGTACATCGTATAGTGTTTATACCCATAATACCATCCCTATGTACCCTAAGTCATGCAGGAGATAAGTAGGTACATTTTATTTGGAACCTTATCTTTCAAAATTCGTTCAGCCGACAGGCCTATAGAGGGGAACATTGAAAACCACATACATACATAAGCGCGAATAACATAACCCCCTCCGTGCACAGTCGGGTAAAAACCAACATAAACAACTAAAAACCATTGTTAGAATAATGAAATCAATTTGCGTAGTGTCTACGTCACTGGTAGACGTGACGTCACAACTTGACAAATGACTCCGCACCACTATCTCTCTTGTTTTATCTCTCGCTTTAAATGTACTTTTTCTGAGAAAATGTTCTTATATTTTTGTGTTTCCCTTTTTGAGATGGATTGAAACCTGTCAGAAATAATTGTTTGATGGTTTGGTTGGGTGTTGGAAAGGTTTCTAGTTGGACACGAGAGAAATACCTTAATTTATATAATATATAGTTATGTCAAGTCTACAGTTGTATAATATATTTAATTTGTACTTTAGCATGTGTACAGAGGCTTTTACTCCGAGCCCGCACAGCCCGTAATTAGCGGAGACGACTAGGGCGTCGGAGGTCGCAGAATGACCTCCATCCCCTATGAGCGCGGGCCTGGTGGTTACGGGTGGAGCCGCAAAGTGCGCCTCCCCATACCCCGCGCTAGATGGGGACACCGTGGTCCCTACATCCAAAGTGGTCTTTTTATATTTAAGCCGTGAAATTTACTGCACCTCGTCTAATTGTAAGCAGAGTTGCACTCCAAAGCAGAGACTGAACAGAGCGTAGGAAAGAACTGTGTGTGTGCTTGTAAAGAATTCCATAACTTAATGTTACGACATAGAAGAGAGTCACCGAATCGCTTGTTTCTTGATGGAATTTTTTGAACCGTGTGACATCTAATCCCTGCGCGCGTTTTATTTTATAATGTGTCTAGACGCAGATACTTAGGTACATATATGAGCTAATTGAAACTCACTACTCCCCTCTATTGAAACTTACACCACCCTCCTCGATTTAAATAAATCAGATTATCCAGAATCGATGCTTTTCATCGCCGTCCACTAAAAAGTTCGTGTTTTAGCGAATCGAATTGAATCCAATCTAACAAAATATCGAGTACACCATATCGCCACTGAATGAGATTTTACTATTGAAGTTTTGCACGTATCTCTATTTGATTAAACACAGTTCAGTTTTCAAAGTTAAAAGGTTGCTCCTGGAATGGAGTAATAACACGAATGGTTTTGAAGTATGTATCTTAATTTAATACTGATATTAATTTTATGTTTGATGGATTTATTGGACGTTTATTTTACACTTATGGACTTATTAGAAATTGTTTATAAGGTTAGCAAAACCCGGCCCGCCTATTGCCATTAACCGGGCACCATAAACCTGCGATAAATACGCACATAACTTCGAAAAGCATCGAAAAGTCATTGGTGTGTGCCATGGCAAAACCTGGGATCGAACCCGATACCTCGTCTCAGCAGTGCATTACCCATACCACTAGGCTATCACAGTTTTTTTACATTCAAATATTTTCACATATTTTTACAAATACATGTTCATATAATCATCATCAGTATCATTGCGTTAGTTCCGATCACATCCGAAGCTGTCACATCGGAGACCAGAGTCCGCTTTTCAAATAAGGGACTGCTCACGGAAACGACTGTCGAGGCAATCAGGGTGGACTCTGCCGTTACATGGTCAGCACCTGTAACGGCCGCCACCATGTTTTGCACTGCAGCTCTGCTTACCATCACGCGAGGTGCAGTCAATTTAACGACAGTTCCGTTTGAACATTCTCTTCACCCATCTACATTTTTACAATTAGCATACTGTTTCAAAATTTCATCGTATATATTTCTATCCCGACTCCGTTCTCGTCCACTTCCTAAATTGACCACTTTCCTAACTCTTCCACCTACTTTTCCAAAATTGTCCATTTCCAAACTCGTCCATTTCCTTAACTAAGAAGAAATTTATCGTACGAATTATTATTTTTATTCATACTATTGTCTGCTATGCAACAACTTTAACATTTAGTCACATACTTTTAAACGATCTCGGAAACGGTCCAGTCACAAAGAACTTTCGTATCGTGGGAAAAACAAGCTCAGTACGTCGGACTTTGCAATAAAGTGCTCCAACCTTTGCACAAATACGTTCGGCACAGTGCTCGTGTAATATATCAGACATGTTTTTGATATGCCCTTTATCATTTTAAAGTGTTTTGTTGTGCCGGTTTATGCTACTAAAGCAAGGGTGACATAATTTGCTATTCCGGGCGCTTCGTGCTTACGTTTTTGTTTTATTTCTGTATACAACTGTAGTTTACTATGGCACCTAGAATGAAAAAGTCCGGTAACTCTCTCTATGCTGCAATATACAGTCTTAACATTATACCTCATAGTTAGTCCTCAGTTCCAGTTGCATCCAAAGCTTCTACTTTGGAACTGATTATTTATTCACCAACTCCTTCTCTTATTTTCTCTTATTTTGACTATATCGGTAGTCACCTGCACCCCTCATACAGTGAGTAAAATCAGACCCTCGTCCTTTAATCTCCAGATGTGTCAGCTTGATGGAAATTATCAATAGAACCCTAAAACCCCATGCTATCTGCACGGGGTTTTAGGGTTAACATAATAATACGCTTTATACTATTTTTTTAATGCTTAAGTCGTCAAATTGACTGCACCACGCCTGATGGTAAGCAGTGGCGCAGTCTAGAACATGGTGGCCGCCGTTATAGACGGCGTCCCTGCAATGGCGGTCCCCATCCCGACGGCTTCGACAGATGTTTTTTCACGCCCTGCTTGAAGGACCTAAAACTGTAGGATGAAGGAAACACGTGTGCTGGCAAAGCATTCCACGACTTAATGTTCTGACATAGGCGTGAATCTGTCTCCATCTTCCTCGTATTTACAATTTTAATTTTGTATTCCTAACTAGTGAAAACATTAGGTCCTTATGAGATTATTACTAACACTATTCCATAAGATACCGACGTGACTCCATACTCAGGTTGATATCTTTATTATGGTATAAACCTCAGGTCTCACCACAGCACAGACTAAAAATAACTCAATAGCCCCTTTCAACTATCAAAAGAAAACAAAGATATAAAAGAAATGCGAATCGCAATTTATTTTTTCTTTAATTGGCTATGTTTTTCTTGGCAATGTTTTATTGCTAGCCCGCTGCTGTAGAAAACGAGTAGTAAAACTTCGATTGGCTAGTTCTAAAGAAATAATGAGCTAAACTAACTAGGATTATTGTTCGGACTAGTGTACTTGTTATGGACCTGTAGATTGTAGTTAAGGATGGTGTTGATTGTGCACGAATTAAAATTTTAAACATAGTTGTATTTATCGTTTTTTGTTTGCAATTGAAATAGAATGGTTTTCGAAATTTGAATACCAGTTAAAAGCTATTTCTATAGCTTGGTTCATATGTGAAATATAGGAATACTAAGTTCGGAGAAGATTATCTTTGGATTGAATCTCTACCAAGATCTTTAAAACCAAAATACCTGCTGTTTGATCCTAAAGAATCCCAAAAGCTCAGGAACACCGGGCTACGAAGTGAAGGTCTCAGATATAACCGGTAACAACACTAAAATGATAATAGCACTAGTTATTACTAGTTTAAGACTAGTTATAGAAATCTGAATGTAATCTATTCCAATTCCTTCTGAAAAAATGTTTTTATTCCACGAAAGAAAGCAATGTTTTGAATCCAAAATTTACTGATTCTGTAAACCTTGACATGTATAACTTACAACTGACATTTTTAATTGCATAACTTTTATGATCATTACCATTTGGTTTAAAGAACATACATGCAACAAGAAATAATAAAATTATAAATAATGCATACTGACATTATTTAAAATTATGTGCAAATATCTCAATATCTGTATTTTGAAACAACATTTATACAATATTTTGAAAAATAAATTAATCATCTAACCAAGTTAAAATTTTATATATTTTGGCGCTCTTCAAAATCATAATTGAATTAAGCTTCGCTCAGCTTTCTAAATGAAAAGGGACATACGAAATTATTGTTATAAACACGTAATTGTGTTTTAATTTGCACTGAACCAGTCGCCGATAAACCCGGCCTATTAAATAAACCTTTCAGACCTTCATCGTTATGAAAGAAAGGGTTTTATACTTGACGGGACGTTACCGACGCGATATTGATCAAGGCGACGAAATAATACAATCATGTGCGCCTACGTTTGGTGTTTATATCAGGCTTAATAACTAATAGGTTGAACAGTGCAGCAGTTTGGCTGATGATTGGTTATCGGTATCTTGATTCCTAGTTGCGAGAGAAACGAGGTGTCAGCACTATCGAACTGATACAATATATGATTATGCCGACTGAGCACCTCATACTATATGGTTAGAGAAACCACAAGCCATGGTCACAAGATGCCAAGGAGTCAGCGTATGACTACGACTAGTGCAGGAAACGCCAAGAAACGTCAAGCAAATCAAAAATTAAATTATTGTATTTACTTACCACATTATAATCGCGACCCAGGTTATTTTTATCTGTGACAAGTCCATTTGACTTCACCTTGTCTGTTGGTGAGCTGAAATCAAAGTTACAGGAAAGAGGGTCACCATTACAAACACGTACAGTGTAACAATAATGGCGCTCAGCTTGACGGCCTCATCAGATGCTTTTTCACGCCCCGCTCAAAAACCCCGGTGGTATATCATGCAACGCGAAAATTCAAAAGTGAACACCCCATACTCTATACTATACTCAAAATACTCCTAAGAATGATAGACCTAAGATGTAAGTCTTTATAGACCTCAGTTTACTCTATCATAGACACAGACGTACCCATTGTACATGCAACTTTACGCTTATTACTGTACTGCTAACTCTGTCTATCTATCTATCTACCTAGCTATCTATCTATCTATCTATCTATCTATCTATCTATCTATCTATCTATCTATCTATCTATCTATCTATCTATCTATCTATCTATCTATCTATCTATCTATCTATCTATCTATCTATCTATCTATCTATCTATCTATCTATCTATCTATCTATCTATCTATCTATCTATCTATCTATCTATCTATCTATCTATCTATTTATCTATCTATCTATCTATCTATCTATGTATCTATCTATGTATCTATCTATCTATCTATCTATCAGACGCTCCAACCTCATTTATTTATCAACAGTAAAAAGTTACAAAAATAATTGCAGTGTATATAGATCATGTTGGTGTCGTATCGTAATGTGTGCTTAGCTCTTGTGAAAGTATAGGGTCCTGTGGACCCTTTGTTCTGTTTATGTCACTTTGTTGACAGTGTTCCCACGATTTAGGTGGAACTGCCGCTTTCTATGATAAATATGTTGGATACAACTTCGTACCCACATATTTTAGGAGCGAATGAGTGTTTGGAGGCGAAGAGATTTTTTTTCTCTTTACGTTATTTGAAATTATATACCTTTGAAGCTATTATGTTTTAAGTATCCAATGAAATATTGTACGTTTATGTGATAGTTTTAAAACTACTTATATAAAATAAAGCTCGGGAAAAAGCATTATGTTTCAAAGTAACTTTGAAATGTAATACGTCTGCGATTCTGTACGTATTTATGAATTGTTCATAGGTACCTATTTTTTATACCACTTAGGTTGCAGACAAGCACGCGGCCCACCAGATGTAGAATGGTTACGGACCGTAGCATATAACCATATAGAGAAGAGGGCGGAAGGGGAAGGTGGGAGGGAGAAAGTTAAGAGAATCTCTGCACAGAAGACAAAGAAGGGTTTCTCGGTATGCCCACTGATAACAGAAAACCTCTCCAGTGAGCTCTGGCTACCCTACTCACCGGAAACACAACACGAGATTATTATTTAGCCGCGGTATTCCGTAGTGCGGAGGTACTTCCCCAGTTGGACTACTCAATTAGGACGGGAGATACCGTCATGTCCTACCTCCATTATATTTTAGTGGATATTTATTCTGTTATTTGTTTTAATTTTTTACTATAAAAAGTCATCTTAACTCTCAGCTTCAATTTTACTCATCTTGTTAGGTCACAAGAAACCACATCACTCGAGTAGTGTGAAAGTATGAAGTTCGAAATATCTCCGGCGACGAATAATGTCAAAAGTTTAGCCCTTTTCGTCGCTAACACATATTTTATCGTGTTTGTACTATAGAACTATGCCAAAAGGGACAATCTTAAATAGTTTGATAGCACTTGTAACTTCGATCTTCATACGAAGTTCGGAACAGAAAGGTATGCTGTAGGTAGCAAAGGGATAAAACAGGAACGATATTAATAGACTAGCTATTAACAGATTCTGGGAGTTTTAAGAGCTAGGTAAGCCTATCTTAGCATTACAGTGACGAGGGGTCTTAGGTGCCGATTCCTGACGGCTTGTTTTGCTAATTTAGGCTGTGGTAGAGATGCTTAGATTTACACTATGTTATGGTGTATAAAATATTCACCCTGCACCACAGTTATATTTAAGTTTAATGTTATAATGAAATAGCATTTTTTGTTTCCAATACATTCCCTTAAACAAAATAGGTAGGTATTATATAGACGAAATGAGATCTCTTTTTGTGCGGTAATTCCCACCGACCAGCACAGCAGGGCGCTTAATATGTCGAACTGAAATCGACTAAAACCGCACACCGTTTTAAAAATGCAGAGATTCACATAATTACGTATAGAATCGATGCATTTTTATTTAAAAAATATGCTAAACCACATAAAGCAATATTATTTTTGTTTGAATACAGGAAAATCTATGTCAAAAATGTTATCTACTTATTCTAACATGTAGCCAACCCTTTTTGTTGTTAATCCATTGATTCCAATTTATTCGTAGGATTCTTCTATGGGCCCGTATTGATAGTATTATACACGGATTACTATTTTCATCTCTATACGAGGCATCTCAGGGTAGCGCTCCTGGGGGCCTGTCATGTGATCCGATTCCTTCAGATTCTGACAACAAATGTCACTCCCGTACATTTTCAGAGCGATGACGAATGTAGATTCGGAACGAATGCATTTTGGCTAGAGCCCCTGGTGCGCTACCGAGCGAACGCTAATATTTTGCTATCGCTATCGTTGGTATTGTTTAGTAGTGGGTGAGTGGTAGGTTCCCCTCCCCCCTACAATATATTTTCTTAGAGTAAAGTTTTTATTATCTAGGTAAAAATGCACGCATTAACCAAAAATAGCGTACATGGTGATACCGTTTTATTTATGCATTGCCTTTTGTACCTAAAACTTGTATTTTAAAACTGGAAATTCAATCATACATAGATAGACTGATTGAAGAGGAAGGTGCGGACTGGTGCGGTGCAGAAGTGAAAAATGTTGCAAAAACGGGGTGACGCGGACGAAGTTGCGCGGGTCAGCTAGTAAATTATATTAAAGAATTTGCGCGCGAATTGACTTTACTCATGCAGTAAAATAAGATTGAAACTAAACCTGTTAAATAACTAACTATTACCCCTGTCTTTACCTATTTGAATGATTCACCGGCCGCAAGTATCATACCCATCATCAGCTCGCAAGTAATCAAATTGCCCAAAACATACGCGTGACATTTTTGCATCCACTTAAGGTACTACAGCGAACGTTGTACGTGATACCCGGTAATGGGTTCGGCAACAGCTTTGATCCCGTGCAAATCTGACGTTTAATTACATATCCGAGATTACTCCACGCTACCCGGGATTATAACATACGTTGAGACAACTTGTGTTGCTACGATGTTAATGGTTTTGAAGTTTAATTATGTGGAGTGATTTAGACATTAAAAAATAATCAAGGTCACGCAATTATATATCAACATACATATTTTGTGCACGTGCCTGTAATCTCCGAAGGGGTAGGCTGATGTGTAATAAACATCCATATTTCGCTAACTATGATTTTCGGTCCCACGTTATAGGGAGCAAGACGATTGCCGTCCATCGGGCACTGTAAAAGAATGGGTGTCATTGTTTTGTTTTTTTTTTCTAAATTCCTAACCGAAAATGTTGCAGCTAAATAAATTTCACGACGGTATCTCCCGTCCGAAATGAGCTGTCCAACTGGGGAAGTACCTCCGCCCTACAGAAGACCGCGGTCATAATAACCATCGTGTTGTGTTCCCGCCGGTAAGTAGGGTAGCCAGAGCTCACTATACCCCTCCTTCCCCTCCCCTTCCTAGCCTCCCCACCCCTTCCCAGCTCTCCCCCTTTCCCTTCAGGGTGGGCAGCGCGTGTGTGACACCCATAATGTAGCACACGTTCATAGGCCGCGGTGGCCGCTTTCCATCAGGTGGGCCGTGTGTCGTGTGTACGCAGTATAAAAAAAAAAAAATTTGGAAAAAAATTGACCTGATTCCGTGCTATGTGGTGTAAATCGCAAGGAAATTCATTACGTGCTTAGCCACGCAATTATATTTAAAACCAAACTATACTGGGAGTTTCTTGTCCTTGTGTTCCCGAAACCGATGGCCCTCGGTAGGCTACATAATGGCATAAAAAATTGCGATTCTAAAGCTTAGTAGGAGTGAATGAAATAATAATTTGATAAAAAACTTCAATGTCTTTTATGAAACTATCGTTTTATTTAGCTTTATTGATATGATGGAGAGTAAAGAAATATTCTGTGAAAACTGTACAAGGAGCCTTCAAAAACACTGACTTGATAAAATTAAAATAAAATTACTACTTTTAAGATGAAATAAATCTCTGATGAAACTTAAGACTTACTTGAGAAAATTATTTTTGTACTTATTTAAAGTACAAAAATAATAACGCGCTACAAAAAATACCAAACCACAGCTTATCTAAACGCGAAACCTCTGTTGAAAAAAGCTATGTAACCTCTTTGTATTCTCAGGACACACTCCAACGTGTTGCATTATTCCACCATTCCCTCAGGTTTACACTCTGACGTTATAGAATTACTTATTCGATATGTGTCGCTAGAAGCGTGTGAATTATTGTCTTGTTTACTGTCAGGGTTGTCACTGCTGAAAATGAAAATAAAAAAATAATTTGAAGATAGAATAATTCTAAATTTAAATTGTATTCTTTTTATTTTTATGAGCTATGCATTTTTTTTTATGCAGGTTTGTGGTCAAAAATTTACCACCGATATTAATGCGAATCCCGCAATAGGGATCAAACCTATCGCTGTGTACTAACTACTTTAGTGAACTCCACACTGTAATTGAGAACATACCAATAGTGGAAACTATTAACTAGTCTCTAAATTAAAGCAAGATCCTACAGCTAGGCAACACCTTGATAATTTCTTAATCCACAGTAAGAATGGGTCTATATTAACCAGGGTTACTCGTTTTTGACTCATAATAATCATTTTCTTGTTAGTTACGGCCGCATTCGAGTCTATTGAGCCCTGGAGTTCACTGTTCACCATTTGACTTTTACTTCTCCACTTCTCTCTCTACAATCTTGAGAATTCCTGGCAGTGCGACAATTACTCCTTATATTATAATTATCCCCTGGTCCCATGGTCCCTTTAGGATATTCACCTTAATGCTTCAATTTTAAATATTTTAATTCAATATACGGGTACAATATCACATCATAAATTCTAAAGTATTCCATATTGTATTCATGAAGTAGCTTCATGCGAGAATTTAAATGGTAAATTTCATTCGTTAGGGGTTTACGGAAAAAAGTATGCAATATGAGGTCAAGATTTCCATGAAGATATATATTCCAAGTAGATATTACGTTCATAAAATACAAAGGAGATTCTACTAAATGACTGTTTAAAAAAAAACTAGATAGAGATTAAAGACATATTGTCTTTAATGACATGAAAATGATTAAGAATTTAGCGTAAAATACCATACGTTATCTATATTTGAGCGGAGGTGACTCGGGCGTCCACGGTTGCAGAATGTCTTGCGTCCACCATTGGTCCTACTTTCTACGTAGTACATTGTCCTAGGGGTGACAGGTGGAGCCACTTGTCATTCCAATAGAAGCGCACCTTTCCTTACCCAGGGGCTTGATGGGGACAACGCGGTGACCACCCGAAGGTATATCTTTCTCATCTAGAGCTGGCCTTGGGTCAGCCGGGTGCTAGGTGCTACGAAAATGTGACGGTGACTTGCGCATGGAAAAAATACCATATTATATTTGACCCTACAAGACTAACAGGAATTAGTTAATTTCATTAGCAAACTAATATATGGACAACGACAAGAGGTAGAATAGCAGTCACTCCTATAAAAGCTAATTGTAAATCCAACAAAAAGAGGACCATGGGTTCCTAAATGAAAGCTTCAGAGGTGACCTTGAACAATAATGATGATAACGCCATCACATATTGCAATCATGGAAGGCTCTATACAATCTCTCTTTATCAGCTAGTTCTCAAATGGTTCTGGAATTCAGATCTGTCAACCCTATACCTACTATAGGTAATAAGTATTGGAAAAAGATATAAGGAAATAATAAGGTGAAAAAAATGTTACCCTATAAATGTTGCTAACCACCAGCTCCCGGAAGACCTCAGCCACCATAACACACAACAGGTGATCCAGTCCTTTTAAAGGATAGTAACTTTCCCCTGAGGGGTAATATGACGCACCTTTGGTTTTAAATAAAATATTTTTTAAGGGGTAAAGTATCAGAAATTTATAGGCGTTTTGTACCCACTATACTATAATAAGCCTGCACGATAAACTAGTTTTATTTGTAAAAGATAACGAAGATAATTTTTTTTATAATATCACGCCTATATTCCCGAAGGGGTAGGCAGAGGTGCTAGCACCCACATTTGGCCAGTTTATATTTAGGTCCCAATGTAATAGGTGGCGAGCCTATTGCCATTAACCGGGCACTTATAAACCTGCGATAAAAACACACATAACTTCGAAAAGTATCGCAGTCATTGGTGCGTGCCATGGTAAACCTGGGATCGAACCCTGGGAGATAATAGAGTGAAGAATGGAAAATGCGTCAGTGTAGACAATAAAGCATGGCCTCATAACATCACTTAGTCAACTTAACCTCTTCACAGAGCCTCTTCAGTAAATTCTGGCAATACTACTCAGCGCCGAAAATACAACACAAGGTTAATATCAGCCGTGGTATTCTGTGCGGCGGACGTACTTCCCTTTGGACTGCTCAATTAGGACGTGAGATACCGCCATGTCCTACCTCCTTACCTTACCTTTGAGGTGCTTGACGAGTTCTGTAAGTACATTCATTTCAGTTTAAACTAACAGTGCTCAATCATAAATCAATAAAGTAATTCCTTGTAACAGTGTAATTACTTGCTGAATTAATACGCTCCAAATAGTCATGCTCTTCGCTGAAATTCAATTTTAATTATTTTCACTTCTCAGAAATCGCTCTTTAATTATCTCTGAAGTAATATTTTAATGAGCACTTAAATAATATTTACGGCCTTTCATACGATCTATTTACATCTAGTCGTTTGATTTTATGTCTTGTTTATATGATATTATGATGATAATGGTAGTTTGTAAATAATGGTAGTTTGTAAGAAAATAAAGGATAATAATAAAATCCACCTGAGTTTCTTGCTGGTCTCTTTTCAGTAGATCTAACTACCGAACCAGCGAAATAATCATTTTCAAATGATTTATTTACTATAAATTATATTAATATTTTTGACAAATGTAATTGTAAAACTTTGACAATCATAAGTGTTCTTTACGTGCCTAAACTGAATAAACGAAATTGATTCTTTGATTTTTTGATTCTTATATAACGCCTCTTTGCTTCTATAATGTGACATATCCGAAATTTCGTTTTTTTTTTATTTGATAATTAAAACCGCCGTGATCGATTTTATTTTCTCAAAAAACGTGGTATTTTTTACGCGGTAAATAGCGAATCTGTGGGCGAAAGAGATAGCGTCATTGTGTCAGATCACAATATGGCACTGTCTCTTACTGCATCAAGTATTTTTGCGAGAACGTAACATAACAGTAACCACTACGCACTTACAGAGGAAGGAGCTCTTGATTTTCTGCGAAAACGTGACATAACGTGTTTATCACGTTTTGATTGTAAAGATAAGTCTTAATTCAATTATGATTTTAAATTTTATAATGTGATATATGGATGTGACACATTATTACTGAAAAATAGTGTGGAATGTTAATTGTTACATACCGTACATGTCACATTGCTGTCGAAAGTATGAAGGTTTTATTTGGAGTTAACTTAGGATGTAACGTTGTAGGTGATGAAACTTTTTCCAAATTAAAATTCAAGCGATGGATAATTATAGATGTTTCGTTTTTGAACAAAAACAAATGTATTTATTTAGGAATATTCTAATATAGTCCGTTGTAAATACTAAAAGTAATAGCCGTTGGTAATTAAATTTTTCAGATGGAATCTAGATGTAAGACAAGTGACAAGTGAATATCATACTTTTTACTATTTGCTGTATCTTAGTTTAATAAGAAACTACTTATCTTAGCAAATATTTAAAATAATAAAACTTATTTTTAGAAAACGACTCTTCATTAAGCGTAGCGGGGGTGATTTTATAAAAATATAGGCTGCTATGAAAACTGATTATTAATATTTGCGCCAAATAATACCAAGACTATCTCTGATTACTGTGTAAGATCATTATTGATTTTTAATTTTGTAATTTTGTCTTAACTTAAAAGTAGATTTATTCTAATTTGATTACCTACTTATTTCCAAAAGACTATTTTGTATTCATGTTTTGACTAAGTCTAGTCCGTTACATTTGTATTACAATATTGGTTGGTTAAGTATTTTTTTAATTTTGTATTTTGTTTGCTAACACTTATGATGCTATTGTCAAGCCCTCTTTAAAAAGTAGGAAGTGTCCAGGTCTCCCTAACACCGTGACGCGTACAATGAAGCAAAGCGCGCCACTAAGAAAGCTGTAGCCAGAGCCAGACGAGACCACTTACAACCTCTCTATGATAAGTTGGAATCGCCTGAGGGGCGCAAGCTTATCTATAAGTTGGCGCGTTCCAGGGTCAAAGCGGCACAGGATATAATTGTCGCGGAGAAAAACAGAACGAAGAATACGCCACTTCACTGTCTGTTTGTAGACATGCAGAAGGATTTCTACTGTGTTCCTCACGCGGTGATCTGGTGGGTACTGCGGATTCTAGAGTTCTATATTGACACTATCCGAAAAATGTACTACAATTCCGGTCCAGACCGCTGTTGGCGACCCAAACCCCCTCCCCATCAACCTTGGAGTACACCAAGGAATCTGTTCTTAGCCCGTATCTGCTCAGCGTGGTGGTAGACGCTCTGTCGGACAGCATCAGAAACTCATATGAGCAGCCCCCGTGGGTGTTCATGTATGCTGATGACATCGCCCTGGTGGATTCGCATCTCGCATCCGGGGCCGCCTCCATTTCCATGACATTGCAGACAAAATGCAGGAGAGTCGCCTTCGCTGGTACGGCCATGTTCAGCGACGACCACCCGGCTACGTGGGTAACAGATGTCTGGCCATGACACCTCCACCGGGTCCCGGTAGGAGGAATAGACCCAAGCAGTGCTGGCTTGGCGTCGTAGAGGATGACATGCGTGCCAATGGACTCACCACCATGGATGCGCCAGACCGTGCGAAGTGGATGAGAAAAAGCCGGAAAGCAGACCCCGGACGCCGAGGCGAAGGCTTCGAATATGACCGGGACTAACGCAAGGATGATGATGATGAATGTTATAATTGTTAGATTTTTTAGAAACTATTGCTGCCGAAGACTGATTGTTTTTAGGTATAACTATTTTATATTAATCAAATGCGATTTTCATTAGGCCTACCAATTGTGATTATTTATAGTATTAATTTGTTTTAATTTTTATAGAATTAATTATTAAGTGTGGTTGTAGTTTCCCTCTTTCTAATAAAAAAATATTCTCGAAACCAAAAGTTTTTATTTCAACAATGATTGTTTGTGGCAAAACTCAGTGTCATAAGAAACGTAATATCATCAACAACGTGACGACTCAGGTTGTAACACTCATAATACTCACTATTTGCAAGAAAAACGTGATATATGTTCACCTTTTTTTAAATTGATGCTAATTCCACGTTAAAATTTCAAATTGCCAGGGTTTTAAGAACTACTCCGATAGTTTATTTAACATATCAAATAATAAATTAAGGATCGACAGTAAAAAAGTTATTAGTTTTGTCACAGTTTTATTTTGTAAGTTTAAAATCACTCTCCTGTAAAATCACAGTTTTCGAGATAACACATTATAGAAGCAAAGAGGCGATAAGTAAACTACTTTCCCGAGCCGCAAGTGTCATGAGAATTTAACTGATAATCTTGTTATGCTTCGTCGAGTGAATAGA
This sequence comes from Pelosia muscerda, assembly GCA_963691645.1. NCBI lineage: Eukaryota > Metazoa > Arthropoda > Insecta > Lepidoptera > Erebidae > Pelosia > Pelosia muscerda. The sequence goes on from OY829104.1 coordinate 3,787,411, forward strand.
GCCTTTGGAAGATGTAATTAAGTGACAGTGCTTTATTCTAAAATATTCAAATACAGTTGCAAACTATTTCAATAAGCTGTAGCAATAACTGTGACATTTATTCCCGACGGACACTGAGGTTGAGATAGCACCATTTCCATAGCTCTCAATTCTTAATTACCGAGTAGGTACTAAGAAACTGGATCATCTTGAAAATGGATAGATTCTGTACCTTATTATATTTATCTTATTATATGGCTATCTATATATAATTCGTCTAATACTCACCACGACGTTAATTGGTAGTGCTGGTGCAGTTAAGCACGTAATTAATTTCCTTGTGATTTACACCGCATAGCAAGGAATCGGGAAATATTTAGCTGCAACATTTATCAGTTAGGAGTTTGTTTTCGGCATACCCATCAAAGTGCGAAATGTGGGTGTTAAATACACTTATGGTAGGCATAGGTGTATTTAACACCCTTCGGGAATTACGGGCATGATCTTGTATGTATGTATGTATGCTATAATATATGCATGTGCATATTTGCATGCTGTACGTATAGGACTACGCTGTATTCACCCAAACATTTGTTGTATTTCATTCATGCTGAATGTGCTAAATATATCTCCGAACATACCGTTACAATACAAAATATAGCAATAGGTATATGGTGTTTTTTTATTTAAGTAGGTACTTATACACATATGATCATCTTAAAAACCTCACAAACATGATATTTGCGATATCGTGCGGAAAATCTTGTAAGAAAGAAATTACTAATCCATTAATCAATGTATAATGTATATGTATGTTTAAAAAATCTTCTGAAATACTGCATAAATTACAATATTTCAGGAGATGTTTCACTTCACTCCCGCAAGTTTAATAGATACGCGACAAGATATGTGAATCGCCGGACATTTTTCGCAATAAATTAATCGTATACCTGCTGTAAATTACTCGTGAATACTGGACAAATGAATACAGCCCAACGCCTTTCTACGTTTCGTAACTACATTTCTCGCTAATTTTATCTGTGTTGAAACCTACAAAAGTCATGTGTGAAGAATTTATTCTGGTCTCGTTCCCTCCGGCTCTTTGTGTTGCTAATTCCATTATATTCTTTCTCTATTCTATGTCATTTACCTTGGGGGCATCTCGTTATTATATTCAGCGGCTTAGGTGAAATCCTGGTGTAACTTGTTCTTTTTTCTTTTTTTACCTACCTTTACCTTGTTTTTGCTAAATTTGCGGTATTTTGAAGTGTTAATTTGTGGGCATTATACTGAGGTGTCCTTTGGAAGGAGGAAGGATACGATAGTATCTTCTGTCCAAATTAAGTAATCTGACTGGAGAAGTACCTCCGTTTTAGAGAATACCATACCTATGCTTAACCTTGTGTAGTACAACAAACACGTGTTTCCGACGGTGAGTAGGTAGGGTAGCCAGAGCTCACTGGAGAAACCTTGCTGAAGGATTTTCGAGTAAAAAAAGCTCTATTATCCTACAAATTTCTCCTCACCACCTATTTAAGATGAGCATTAGAAGATTTATATACTATTAGTCCAATTATCACTCCCCTGGTGTGGCAAACGTCCTTAGGCTTTGATAGCCACTTTCTCTCAGGTGAGCCGTGTGTTGTATGCTACCTAAGTGATATAAAAAGTAAAGCGATTAGTTAAACTTATTCTTTTAAGCTTAAGTTATCAAATTCACTGCACCACGCTTGATGGTAAGCAGTGGCGCTATCCAAAATATGGTGGCCGCCGTTACAGGTGCTGTCGCCGTTACAGGCGGTCCCCACCCTGACGGCCTCGACAGTTGTTTTTTTACGCCCCGCTTGACCTTGAACGACTCAGGACTGTAGGATAAAGGAAACACGTGTGCTGGCAGAGCATTTCAGGACTTAATGGTGCGACATAGAAAATATTATACGTTTACAACCGAGCTTGGAGCTGAAGGCGGAAACTGGAAATTTGGAAGCAATGGCGTATTATTCACGGCTACGTTCAGCAGCGACCTAAATAGGTATAATATAGGTAATTCCTGGGACTGTTGCATTCCTTAGACACCCTCAGCATACATATTTTTGAATCTTGATTGGGTGGTTAGATGGTAGTAGCTCCCATAAAACAACATAAAAATGTCTTCTTACACCAAGAAGTACATTCTTGGTTATTGACATGATGATGATTATAATTGGATTATTCATACCTTTCAATTGACCATATCTAATATAGTATCAAATACACAATGTATATGTTTTGTATGCTAGAAATGCAGCTATGTCTCATGCAGCCTTCCTACTGAATATGACAAATAAACTATGAAATATGAGGCAGATAGGAAAGCTTTGTACAGTATTTGCATATAAGTTTTAAAAGCTTCATTATTCAGGCAAAAAGAACATTTTTAGTTACGTAGATATGAATACGAAATACAAAAACTCTTCGTAGGTAGTTGTAGTTTAATCAAAGCGGCAGTAATTTAACTACGAAGCGTTTGTTTTTGGGTTGCATTAAAATGACGTTAACTTTTCCGAACAAAAATGCCTTTTAAATAACGTTATTTACACAACGCAATCTAGACCCAAATTAAGCATAATTAGCTTTAATTCATGCATACAAATATTACGCAGGAGGCGAGAGTTCGATTTGGCTCTTTACATTGATTTGATCGGGCTCCGGAGAGCACATTAAGTCGTTGGTCCCAGCACTCATATGAACATCTATGGCAATTGTTACGGTTAGTTAGACTCCAAAAAAATTCAGCAAGTGATCTAACTGCATTACTTTGCTATCACCAAAGGTTGTGGAGGTTTTATGGTAGTCGCTTTATGGAAAATATCGAAACTCAATACCCGCAGTTAGACCGGAAAAAGGGGTCGGCAGGCTTCCCATAAAAAATCCCTTTTATTGTACCCAATATTAACGTGATCCACAAAACTTCTTTCATTTTAGATACTGTTTTGGGCCCTTCATTGAATGGGAATTAGTTCAAAATCAAAATCAAAATCAAAAATCATTTATTCTGCATAGACCAGTAAACGGCACTTACAAAACGTCAATATCAACAATATTTTATCAAATGCAAATGGACCACCGGTTCAAAACGCGGCCCCGACCTGAGAAGACTCCGGCAAGAAACTCAGTTATAAAGTCAAAGCACAGTTAAAAACAAATTAGTTTCATTATTTTTAAAGAGACGGGAGTTAGACCCGGACTCTGATGTGTAATCTCCGAATGCGATCGGGATAGAAGAACAAGTATAACAAACATTCTAAAAACTCAGCTTTGTGATTCATTTTTTTATTTAATATTCACAACAACCTGTATCAGAAGTTCTTATACGATTTTGTCATTTGTTTCACAAATCGAATTCGCTGAACAATAACGTATTACGTTTAGAACATCAAAGCAAACAATATTTCCGGACAAAATAACATTGGTACGTACCACTTCCGATGATTTTTTTGACACTGCAGAAGAAATCCGGAAGGATTCTGTGTTTTTTGTATACAAAAATATAGATAGATTTTTGTTGTTGTAAAATATGTAAGGATACCAGTAAATATTTTCTGGGTTGAAGTTCAATCAAATCGTTAGAATCGGTGATAATAGTGAGACCAGGTATTTTTGATGGAGACAAAACATGGTATAGACATGGTATCTCCAGTTCTATTTGAGCAGTCCGACTGGGGAACCTCTAGTAGAATAGAATACCGCAGCTAAAAAATAATTTTGTTTTGTGTAACCAGAGCTCACTGGAGAGGTTTTGTGTTGTCAGTGGTGAGACCGAGGGCTTAAATTGCTATGTGGTGGTATGTAACCCTGCTTTGTATAACACTAGCCGCATTTCTTGCAATCACTAGCCTTTGCCCCAGGTGCCTACGATCAGGAACGAGAGTCACCAGATTTTTCACTTAGTCTCGACCCCATTAATAATGATCATCGAAAATACCACTGTTTCTAATAATAGAAACAGAACATAAGAAAGAATACATAAGAGTACATAAGAATGATGATGACATTAACAATAATTTCAAACAATTATATAACAAGTTTTACGAAGCTTTACAATAAATAAGTTTTTAACAACTCATTTGAAAAGAAAACAGCTTAGAGCAAGATATAAAAAAAACCGCGGTAGCCTAGTAGTGTGGGTAATGGACTGCTGCCACGAGGTCTCGAGTGCATTCCTATGTTTACCATGGCACACACTTTTCGAAGTTATGTTTGTATTTATCGCAGGTTTATGGCAATAGGCTCGCCACCTATTACATTGGGACCACGGAGGACCGAACTATATAGATGACGGAGATGTAACAGTTAGATTTCTCTATACAAAAATGCGCGGCCAGTTGCGGGTGTGAAGGGAGACGCGCGGGGACATGTAATCACACACCTCCACCCGCGTGTTTGTACCCCTCTGTTTAAACCCCTCCTACTTCCAAGAAATCCATCTACCAGAACATAGTGAAACTGGAAACAAACGTGACATGCAATTTTCATTGTAGTTTGACTACTGGCCACTAAGCGCTACAAAGAATTCTAGAACTATCTATGTCATGAATGTTTATTTCCTTAAACTTATCTCGGAGGAAGATTCTTGGGCCTAAATTATAAATTACTCGCTCAGCCCATTTTTGAAGAATAAATATTGCATTTAGAAGTAAATATAGAAGTGGTCTCGCTATAATAATAAACAACACTTATTTTAAATGTTTTTGAAAATTGGAACATCTGTTGGTATGAGGGCAAATCATTTAGTTTCTCTACATGGTTTAGTCATAGCCCGATAGATGGCCTAGTTAACTTTATTTAAAATTTAAAATTTCAGTTAAATTAACTATTTATAAATAAAACGACATTTTTGAAATCATTAATGAACTAAGACAAAATGATTGTGGTGAAAATTTCACAGTATGCATTGAGTATTATTACAACTACGATACATGAAAGACAAGATTACTTACATCTATTCTCCACTAGATGGTTCTATTAGGGTATTTTTTTTATAAAAATTAAAATATAAATCCAGGGGACTTACAGATGAAATGTTACACCATCAGTATGTTTAGACAGTTTTCCTGTACAATTTTTACACCCTGACACCACACACTTCATGACGGAACACGATGAAAACTATTTTATTCTGCAATTTTTTTAAGAAAAATGACATCCGTACCCAATGCCGTGACACGAGAACTGATGAGTGACGTCAGAGCCTAAACTTCGTCCCTTTCTAACATTACCCCGCCCGTTCGACTCGACTGAAATCTTAAGACTCAATTGCCTTTGTAACAACTCCGCTTACTTCAATTCTCCATGATTGGGACCTAAACATAAACTGACGAAATGTGGGTGCTAACACCTCTGCCTACCCCTTCGGGGATGAAGGCGTGAGTTTATGTTTATTAAAAATAAATATATTCGTAACTACACAACCGATGTTGAAAGCTTAACTAATACTAAAGTAGTAGCCTCATCTAATAAACCCAGAATGGCAATGTCACGCTGACCGCCTCGCGTCACGTAGCAGTTGTCTGTGACAGTTCACGATGAATGGACGCGGCAGTTGCGTGACAAGCGATCGTTATTAAATGTTCCACGGACAACTAAGGAATAATTGAGATAGTCGTTCTACGTACCTATTATTTTCAAATATTTGTTATGTGTGTATTTATCGCAGGTTTATAAGTGCCTCGGAGAGCACGTTAAGCCGTCGGTCCCGGTTGCCATACACACATCTATGGCAGTTGGAGCCCTCAAAAGTCCAACCAGCCTAACTTGGAACTTCGATATCGCCATTGGTCATTAGACCATTGGTTGTGGAGGTCAGATGGCAGTCGCTTCACGGAAAATATCGAAGTTCAGCCGCATCACAGTTAGACTGGAAAGCCGACCCCAACTGAGTTGGGAAAAAGGTTCAGGGAATGATGATTTATCTACGCACTACTGTCCAATTTGTTTAGCCCTTATCACACTAATGTTATTGCTGATTGCATTTCATTTCAGATCCACGGGCCTTCATATTATTCTCCTTTAAAAAAAAAATTAACAACCCTAACTCCTTCAGTTAAGCTCAATGACTTGTTTTAGGACTGGATCACGTCGGTAGTGTAATATTCAGAATTAGAATCCGGGATCTCTCGAACGTAAGGCAGACTCCTTAACCACAAATCACAGATTTGGTTTATACAGCTTTTATGATGACACATGCGGTCTGAGAATCTAACCTCAGGTGTGAATGTAGGCGAAGTTCACTTACTTCCAAAAGACTTGCTATGATATATTTATAACCTTAAAAAAATATCCACAGAATTTTTTTTCATACATACATACGCTCACGCCCGTAATCCCTGAAGTGGTAGGCAGAGGTGTATTTAAACATCCACATTTCGTCAACAATGATTGTCAGTTCCACGTAATATAAGCCACGAGCCTATTGCCGCCAATCGAGCATTTAGTAAAAAATGGGTATGCCGAAAATAAATTTCTAACCGAAAATGGTGCAGCTAAATACATATAATTTTAACCCAATCCTTGCAATGCGGTGTAAATCACAAGGAAATGAAATACACGCTTAGCCGCACGACGATACCATTTTTTATTTTTTCAACATCAATACATTCTAATCCAATATTTTTAATAGCTTGCACGGTGATGTCACAATTCTTTTGTTTCACCTCGCGCTGCCTAATTCGCGGCGCATGTATTGTGACGTGACTAAAGTTCTTTCATTCTAAACTGTCACGGACACGTTGTCACGTATTGTGACGCGTCCAGCGTGTCATTGTCCGTTCGCAACCAGCGTGACACTCTGCGTCACCCACTATACTATACGTGTATTAGACAGGGAGCGTTATCGAATTTGTAATTGAAATATTTTCTGGAGATAAATGTTGTTGTGTTGTTAGGAAGGGTTGATGATATATCATGTTACTGTATTATTTCGAAGAAAGTATCTATATTTAACTTCTTACGTGAAATGATTTAAGGTTTTTTTAAGAACATAATATAACATAGCTCACGCCTATATCTCTGAAGGGGTAGGCAGAGATGCTAGCACCCTCATTTCGCCAATTTATGTTTAGGTCCCAATGTGGTGAGCCTATTGCCATAAGCCAGACACTTATAAACCTACGATAAATACACACATATCTTCGAAAAGCATCAAAAAGTGGTGTGTGCCAAGGCAAAACCTGGGGTCGAACCCGAGACTTTATCTCAGCAGTTCATTACCCATACCACTAGGCTACCGCAGTTCTATTATTATGAGTGATACATAGTTAACATATATTATGAGTTGATACGTAGTTAACATACAAAAAGTTCTTTAAATACTGTAAAAAGAAATACACTATACTAACAATGAAAAAAAACGTATTTTTTTTCCAATTACATCCATTATATACGTAACAAACTCACTAATCCAAAATAAATTGGGTGAGCTAAAAAGGATTATAGATAATGGGGAATGTTTTAGCTTTTATTTTATACTGAGAGGTGGATTCGTATTCTTAGAACCAAATAAAAGTATATTTTTGCACAAGGTTAACATTTTCACTAAGCGACAAACTAAAGTTGTTCTTACATTGTTTCAAAAGAAGGTAAAGTCTAGAATTTAGTCCAATAAATCAATCTAAGCAACTTAAAACAAGTAATAAATTTAAAGTCGTCGATCTATCTCGTTGACTATAATTTTATAGGTTCTTTTTAGTTTCCTAGATTGATTGCAATTCTCACAATAGCCGTTAAATCTATTTTTCTTCTAGAAGTTCTTAGAATTTATCTTCTAGAACTCATCCAAATCAACTAACCCTTTTTCACTTTATAAATTGGTATAGATAAATATATATTATTCGTTTAGAAGGATCAGTAGGATGCTCAGTCTTAATTCTTAAAGTTGTATATTCTCACCTCCGGCAATCAAGGACCCATGGTCGGCGTGCGTTTTGGTCGGTTCGAGTCCGACATAATCACCTCCATCGGTTTTGGTGGAGGTGGTATCCGTGGGGATTTTGCGCACGATAAAAAAAAAGTCTTAATTCTTGAAGTAAGTTTAAATGCATAGAAAAAAGAGTTATACCACACACAATAAATCTGCCATGTTTTTCATTGCTTTTTAATCTTTACCACTTCAAAATATGACTTCGCCTTAAATGATGATATGCTAAAGCAACGTCTCAAGAAATAAAGTCACAATTAACAGTGTTTACCAACAATTCGATGGTCTCATTACAAAAGAACGAAATAAACATACCACTAATATATTTAAAGAAATGCACAAGAGAAATGATACTAATGTTTCATTACATAGTTGAGAGTCTTGAAACTTGAATTTATGAGGCAATTGAACGTAATAGGCATCCGATGACAGTTCCGTTCATAATAAACCCCGACATTGCTCGCTTAATACGTAGTGATGGATTTATTGTTTATCGATAGAATTCTGTTAATAAATTATGGCGGTTTGCGTCTAAGGTACGATTTATCGGTGTCACACCCAATTGGCTTTATTAAAGGTTACGTAGATTACTTGTTTTGGTGTTATTCACTCTTTTCTTATAAGCTTTAGTATTTTTGGTTTGTTCTTATAATAAATAAATTTGAACAATCGAATTCAATGTCTGATGTAATATTTATGTGTGTATTAATTGCAGAGAATTTAAATAATAATTGGGTAGGTACCTAACTTTTTGAATAGCATATCAAAGTGGTACTTTTTTTCGGTAGTATTGAAATTATTTGCTTGTATATAATCTTATTGACATTTTGAGATTATAAATCAGTCGAAAAGTTCACTATTTTGCTTTGGAATAAATATGAATATCGATTTTCTTTGTTCAAAATTAGTTTGTGTGAAATTAGTCATATAGCAAATATATTACTTTTGCAGAACACAATAGACATAATTATTTCTACGCAATCATAACTTCTTTTTAATCTTTCTTTTCTCTCTCTCTCTCACACACACACACTATATTATTTTTATAATAAAAAAATCATTAAGTAAAAAATTAACTCTTTACTTTCAAGATAAATTTAAAATTGACATGTTTAAAATCTAGAATCAGCAATAATAAATAATATATGATAATCAGTGTCTTAGTTAACTGTGTAACGCTATCGATAAAATTGATGTCAACTCGATAGTTTATCAAATTTGATGACCCCAGCACTACCAGTGGAGCTCAGTGCGCAATGAGCGATGTAGCACTCCATCATCGGACGTCCCTATCATCGCTATCTAGAGTTAGGACTCTATTGCAGTGAGTGATCACCGTCTAAGCGTAGCTATAAAGGGTTTTTGTATTAAACCCACAGAAATGTTAGAGAAGTGATTTATTGATTTAATATGAGTAGAAATATGCTGGTTTTTTACGCGATTATAATATACCTGTTTAGGATGCTGCGTTGACAGAAAAAGAAAACTCATTTTGTAAGAGGTGGCTGACAGAAAACGTAGACGATATCACTGGGAGAGAAGGAAAACTTAAAATAACACCCTGTACTAACCCATCTGAATAGCGTGGAAACACCAGGTCAAAGCCTCCCAACATTGGGACAGGCCTATGTCCAACAGTGAACTGCGGGCTAATGATGGATACTTACTTATGTAACATAATTATGATCACATTGAAAAAATAGGTTTATATTTATGTTTTGACAATCTGATAATATATGTTTTTTTTTCTTTATATTAAAAAGAACACAACAATAAATCCATATCCATACAATAAATAAATGCATTACTTACATTTGTTAACAGAATCGTAAGTAATCTCATCTTATTATATAAATATATATAATCTCATAATATATAATATAATAAATATTCTAGGACAATCTACACAACGTCGCCTAGACCCATGGTAAGCACAGTTTAACTAGCCAGTGTTATGGGTTCTAGAATGCGGATAAACATACTTAGATCCTTCTAGATCAAAAGGGGCTGTCTATCCCGCCTTTTGATTTTTGCTAAGCGACAAGCTTGTTGTTCTTACATTGTTTCAAAAGAAGGTAAAGTCTATAATTTAGTCCAATAAATCAATCTAAGTAACTAAAAGAAATAATAAATTTAAAACTGTCGGGTTATCTCGTTGACTATAATTTTTATTAGTTCTTTTTAGTTTCCTAGTTGGTATAATAATATACGGCATCACTACGGGCGGTCTTCTTACCGTGGGAAACGAGAAATAATAGATGAAGGTTATCTATTCCGCCCTGTTGAGTCATTTTGATACTTCAGTAATGAAATTGCAGCTATTAATAATATTGGTACTTCATTGTAATCATTTAACAAATTTGGTACATACTACGAGTAGAATTAGAAGTTAGTCAATGGTAGAATTTCAGTGTAAATCATTGAGAATGCCGCAAGGCGAAACAGGTACAATAATAACAGTGGAGAAGTACAAGTGTGTCATCAATTATGTGTACATACCTAGCTTGAGAACTGCGATTTATTAGTAGTACCTATTATTTCATAAATAAGTTAAATATTGCGTCTTATACATTTATTGAAGAAAGTATGACAAAATTATGTTGCATATTTCTTTTTGATGTCTAAAGTCCAAGTTTTACTACAAATACTTGAATCAATCTATTGATTAGCCTGATTGCAGTTCACCACTGGACATTGGCGTCTTCCAATGTGCACCATTATTACTCTCAATCTTCCGTTGAGTGCACCTTAGGGTTTTTTTATACCTAGTGCGAAAAACCCCCGCGGATACCCCCGGCAGAATCGATTGGGGAGGTTATATCGGACTCGAACCGACTAAAACGCCGTCTTTGGGTCCTTAGTTAACAAAAGTGAGATTGTAACCAACATATCCCTCGCACCCCGGCAGACCCCTGCCATTTCTTCCGAGATAACCTGCTGGTGTAGGGACCACGGTGTCCCAGTCTAGCCCCCGAATGTGGGGAAGCGCATTTTTGCGCCTCCTCCGCGGCCTGCTTCTGCTAGAGTGATAGGCGGCCACCCGTCACCGCCAGGCCCGCGTTCTTGGAGGACGGAGGTCATTCTGCGACCTAGTATACCTAAGGCTGAGTCTGGTCTGTATACATATATCTATCTGATGTTAAATAGCCCTATCCCTTAGTCGCCTTGTACAACACCGCATGGGAAGAAGTGGGGTGGCCCAAATTCGACTCTGCCGGGAATCACGTGGTAGCTTTCAATAAATTAATTTTGTTATTAAAACAGAAATAAATTATATTGCATATTAATGTAGTTAAGAAAGTTCGTACCAATTAATTCTTAGCAACTATTTATTAAGGGAAAGTTTTAATTTGAAACTACTGGAAGGGAGCTGTTTAGTCGTTATGGCGACTGGATACTTAATTAAAGGAGCTATATTTGCTTTAATTTTAATCGTGTTTGTTGCACCAAAGGTTTTGCACCGAAGGTAGACTTCGAATAACCGGTTAAATGTGAGCCCACCTCGCGCACCAAGGATACAAAGTTGATGTAATTATTTTTAGTTTTGTACACGTGCGAACAGAATCCAAACGCTTAATCGAACAGTGCTCGGATTTCCTATGTTGCTGGAAATTTGAAAATTACACTACATATTATGTGTGCATATACATTGCGAATGTGATGTTTTACGAATGTGGTATTTTGAGAATATGATATACAGCGACTAATCGACTGATACATGTCTGCTATTTGCAGCACATTTCTTGCCGAAAATAAAAAATAAATTAAAGTTTTATGCCTTTTCAAATATAGGATGATCGAATAAGGAAGATGGAGTCGCAGTTATATAAACGTCTTTATCTTTTGATTATATTAACGTAAAAAAATGATTTTTTCACAGTCTGTAGGACTCTCACAGTCTATTTATTTCAAGTACTTAGTTGGAATTTCAACTTGATACCTCCACTCTTTCACCGCCACCACGCCAGCGACTGTGAAATGATTATAATTATTGTATCTTAACCAAATATCAAAAATGGGTGTTAATATTTGGTAGGATCAGTCTATTTATTAGTAGCGCTATACGATTTCAAAGTATTATTTTATATATTAATATAAATTTATATTATCTCTACAGTAAAAAGTTATTAAATGCAATTATTGTCCACAGATTCAAGGCAAGCCAATAATCCAGCAGAGGATTTTACCAAGCCCTGTGGTGTCGATAGACGCCCCACATCATCACCGAAACACTCCTGCGCCGGGAGAGGAACACAACAACATCATATTTAGCCCGTGGAAAGCTTTTGGGCCTTTTGTCGACACTATACAGGTAGATATATTTATAGGCGTCCTTCAATTATAAAATATAAGTATTATATCACTTAGGTGGCACACAAATACACGGCCTACTTAATGGAAAGTGGTTACGTTTGCCTATGAACGTGCAACACTAGGGGTACCATGCTCGCGTTGTCTCTTCTAATACCCTTGTTGAAGAACCCAGTATTATAAGCGCTTGGGAAAACCACAGCAGGGAGTTCATTTCCCATAACCATATCAATGCAAATAGGTATAAATCTTCATTCATCAGCACCCGCCTAGAGTTATCATCACATTCGGTACGACTAAAATCGCTCGCCATCTTGGCGCTCACATGTGAGATTACTAAAGACATAATCCTCACACTACGGCTAAATCTTTGTTTTTTTTTATCGTCCAAAAAAACCCCAGCCTGAGTGTATTGGGGAAGTTATGTTAGGCTCGAACCGACTAAAACGCAGGCCGTCTTTGATCTTCAGATGTGATATTATCTAAGCTATATTGCTCACACTTCGGCTGACCCTAGGCCATCCCTATCGGGTCTGGAAACCTCGATATCTATATCTTGCCGCTTTTTACCCTTATGGGCCAGATATATAATTATGGGCCAGATTTTTTAATCGCTACATTCGGATTAGTTCAGCTAATTTAAATATTAATGAATGAAACGATTAAGCTTTACATAAATTACTTTTGACCTTGTCCACCAGTATGTAGGTATTTATTTTATTAAAAAATTAATTTATTTTAATGCCATCAAACTGGCTAATGAACTAAATTAAATTATGAATAGATAAACTTAGACCAATGCAAATCTACGTAACTACACCAATTTTCAGTTAGGTGGGAATCGAACCCACGTCCTCTAACTTAACAATCGATCAAATCAAAAATACACTAGAAAATATTTTACTCGTTATATTTTTAAATTCAAGACAATCGCCTTAAGAAAATGAAATATTCTGACCCAAAATGTTCAAGGAACAAATATTATTCGCAAATTGGTTTTTGACTTTGATTAATGACGTCACGGGGTGCTCCCTCCTGCTCCCTCCCAATCGTTGCGGTGTCGTGAATATTATCATTATGAAGTAAGAGCCTTGTTTTTGCAAACGTATTTTTATTCAACTAAAAACAACTGTAGTTTTGTAATGAAGTGACTTTTTATGAAGTGGTGATTAAAAATACGTACTACTTAGTGTTAGGAAGCTTAATAGTTAAGGAGCCGGTCTTGTGGTCCAAATATCCCAGGTTTGAATCTTGTACATTCCGCTACCGTCTTGAAACCAGTCTTTTAGTTTAACCGATGGGTTCAACAGGAATAGCTACGAGTAATTTTGTTTTCTTTTTATAATCTTTAAAAAAATGGTTGACAGAACCCAACTTAGGTGAAAAATTACATATTTATGGGATAAATGTAGGCTCAGTGTCACTAACACTATATCCCATCTACCATCTTAAGTCTACTTGCAAGCATTTCATAGTTTCTTCATCCTAGTATTAATGCAGTCGCATACAAAGCTTAGAACTAGATTCCACTTTTTCCAGTCCGAGTGTGGGTTTGGCTAAAACGACTGTCATCTGACCTCCACAACCCACTGGTGATATCAAAGTATTGCAATCGGACGTTGTCTTTTTAAGGCCTCGTTTCACGGTTCGTGCACTCTCGTCTCTTTCCTATACCCAGGTATTGTGTAAAGATATGTATGTCACTCGCACACTTTGTCGCTCTAAGTATTACTATTAACTTTATGACATGAGTCGATTGATAAATTTAATTATAAAATGACAGATTTTAGTCTCTACTTAAATTATTATTAGCGTTATAAGCCAAGTAGATTTTATTATCTGTAATGAGCAGAAAGCGTCCATTGAATACCTTAAATTATTATGGTACTTGAGCATTTTTTAAAATGAATTTATTTTAAATAAAAGCTCGTATTCTAGAACAGTACTGCCTCTATGGTGGGGTGGTAGTGAACGCGACTGCTACGCAGGAGACGCGCATTTGATCCACGCTCAGTGCAAATATTTGTATGCATGAATATGGCTATTTGCACTGGTCTGGTCGTGTCTTGAAGAGCACATTAAGCCATCGGTCTCGGTTGCCATACGAATATCTATGGCAGTCGTTACGGGTAGTTGGAGCCCTCAAAAGTCCAACTAGCCTAACTATACAGAACTTCGATATTGCCAATTTTGTTGTGGAGGTCTGATAGCAGTCGCTTCACGGAAAATGTCGAAGTTCAGTCACATCCTAGTAAGACTAGAAAACGAACCCCAACGGAGAATGATGATGATTTTAGAAGAGTACTCAAAAACAAAATTTCTGCACTGAAGATTTTCAAAAATAATTATGCATCAATTTAATTTATTGATTTATTTTCGTTGTTAAAATGATTTGTGAATTACATTTTTATTACGGTACTCAGTTTTGAATCGTGTTTATATGTGTACAGATTATATAGCCAATCTATAAATCTGCCATTACCTAAATCGAAATTCAGAACTGACTACCGTAAAAAAAATCACAAATCATCTTAACAATGAAATAAATCAATGAATCAAATTGATGCATGATTGGTTTGTTAATCATCAGAGAATTTCTCAATTTCTAAAAATAATTTCGTGTAATCATTTAATTTAATTATGTACTAATAACTAATTTAAAATGTGTTGTGATAATAGCGAGGGTGATTGTACCAGGGTGTTGATATGTCCAAAGATAGATAGAACCTATTACTTGTTCTAGGAAGGAGAATTACTACCAAGTCAAGATACCGTGGTGCTACCAACACCGAGACACCACGACCCTTCTATAGACGAAGATGCTACGGATCCAATTCCCACAGCAGAGACGTCTAATAAGGTAACATTATATCGGCTACGTCGTAGACTATACTGTAGCCAATTAGCTACGCCGTAGCTTTGATGTAGATCATACTCGAAACTTAATTCGATCATTCTTATTTTAAATAGACAGTATTCGTCTTATGTCTGAATGTCAAGAATATTTCTTGCTTGACATTTAAGTATAAAGATAAGAGGAATTAGGGTGAAAAAGGGATTTCGAGTAAACATCAAGAACAACTATTACATTGAGTGTACAGTTGCCAAAGAAGATAAGTATACGCCTTTTCACATAATATTGTCTGAATACATACTCGTATTTCTATATATAAAGTTTAAAAATGAACATAAAATGTAAATGTTAAATTTAAGATTTTAAAAATTGTCAAATATGTTGAATGGTAAGAGATATTTTTTTTTATTAAATATTGAGAAGTCATAGGTTTGAATCCTGGCTACACTACTGACGTGAACCCTCTCTTAAGATAAGCTATTATGCTAAGCTAAAGGCTTTAAGAAAAGTACTTACTCCTTCCCTTTTCCCCTTTACTTCGGAAATACTGCCCATGCCCTACCCATTTTTACGTGGGACCGAAAATCTTAGCTTGCTAATTGTGTTATAACACCTTTGCTTACCATTTTGGGCCTTTTTATACCACTTAGGTGGCAGACAAGCACACGGCCCACCTGATGGGAAGCGGTCACCGTGGCCTATAGACGTTTGCAACATTCGGGGAGTCACATACATTCTACATACCCTACACACGTGCTGCCTACCCTACACACGTACTGCCTACCTACAATTTACATGCGTGAATATACATAATGTACGTAGCACTTCTTCTATCAGGTGGCGTCAATAAGTCAGCTGTCCTTCATGGTGAGGCCAGACAGTTTCGAACGAGGCCAGCTAAGGCTGACTTGCATCTCCACAGTACATTCAGTGTACAGTGAACAAGCTGAGCTGGTCATCAATGAGGAGCGGCCTCAGATAGCATCGGTCCTCGGAACAAGAGATGGTGCTGGAGGTAAGATACATTTTAACAATTCTAGAACTGTTTTAAAATTTCAACTGCCATTTTTTGGCGCTTGAGAACCCTTGGATTACTGGATCGGCTGCCTACCGTAAGGTCAGACTCACCATGGAGTGCGTTGAGAATTGAGCATATGGTACGAGATGCACCTCCGCACCAAAGTAACTTTCTTTTTGTGCGTAAAGTCCCCGCGTATACTACCTCCACCGGAGCCGGTTAGAGGGGTTTCAAGGATAACGATAATCTACCTGAGTTTCTTGCTGGTCTCTTCTGAGGAGATTAAACTACCGAACCAGCGAAAGAATCATTTTCAAATAATTTATTTACTAAGTATTTTATTTATTATAAATTATAATATTTTTGACAAATGTAGGTAAATAATTATTGTAAAACTTTGACATTCATAAGTGCTCTTTATGTGCCTAAACTGAACAATCGAAATTGATTCTTTGATTCTATGTTCTTCTGGCCTCGGTAGCCCAAGGTGAGGTAGTAAAAACATATTCTTTGCACCCCGGCAGACCCAGGGCTTAAAATACTTGCTAAATGCGAATATAGAAGTTAATGACGCGAAGTTTGGGAACTATTAGGAGTCCCACCTGTGGAAAAATTATCACCGTTACCGTCCTTGCCAACATCCTAGCTCAGAAACCGCAAAAGTTTTCATTGAAAATATTTGCATTAGTTTTAATTTCTGAATTTATCTGTGTATATATATTTATCGAAAAAAGTAGGAAAATTAGCTAACGTTTGTAAAAATCAGAAATCCCTGTTTGTCACAAACACATTATATTAACGCAGTTATAATTATTAATTGATTTCTGAATTAATTTATGTGAAGGTATGATAAAAAACATTTACTATCTTTACAAACGTCTTCCAATAAAAAATAAAAACAAACGTAGATCAAAATGCATAAATTACGGACATTCATCAGAATTTAAACTGAATGCCAGGAAAACAAGAATGCAATATAATTAATACATTCATAACGTACGTGAAAAACATTTAAATACAAATAAATCACCACCTTTATCGCCACATTTAAAATGGAGTTTCACATTAATCATACCATATCGAAAGCTTTCGCGGATCGTCATGGTTCGATGAATTATATTTCGAACTGTATCCTTTTAACGAAAATACTCTAGAAAATGAGGACTACCGTATCTGCTTAATTAAAATAAACTACAATAAAAATACTTGTGGTGTAATTCTTTATCAGTCACTTGTTTTTAATTAAAAGATTACAAACAGTTTACCAAAATATTTATTATTATACATTTAATATTATACATCGAAATCGATTATCCATTCGGGAGCTACGATGCCACTCACACACACACACATACATACATTTTTTTTGTGTATGAATGAAACAACATTAAGCAAACAGCACCGTGACAGCTGTAAAAAAGTAAAACGAAGTTTATTATCAAAATGGATAGTATTTAGGAAGTACAGTTTTTGAAGATCGAATTTAATTTATCAAGCGGCCAATAAAAACCAAATTTAATACAGACTTGTAAAATCTTGAAATCAACTTACGAACAAAATATAAATAATGGAAATAACTATTAAATTACAGGAATAACGAAGTCATGAATCTATAAGATAATTTCGGCAATTTCGTTTGTAAAGGCCTACTATTTACGCTAAACCTTGCTAATGTTCTCTCAAGTTTACTGCTACAGTTACCTTCCAAATACTCAACCGCCAAGATAAACAGACCAACATTCAACTATCGCTACTTTTAATATTTTTTACATTCATACCAATACAAACTATGAAAAATCTTCTTTGAGATTTCGAACTCCGCCTCTATTGGTCGTGAATCGTAAAGAATTTTTATTTCTCGATGTAAACACAGCGTCTGAATACGTACAACGCAAACCAATTCCACTCTACAATTCAAATATTTGCTGCAGCCAACTTCCACTGCAATTTGCCACGAGAAAGTTTTCTGCTGTGGTGCATCTTAGTAAATATATGAAAAATGGTAAAAATCTAAGATAAACATCATTATTTTGGAAAATATACGTAGAGGAATAAGTGCTTCAGTAGGTGAATATAACGATTTAATAAGAAAAAGATTAGGATTAACTTTAAGAGACAATTGTAAAATTAAATCACTTTTCCCAATTTCACATATTGTAGGTAAAACTTGACCTAGCGACCATTCTTTTACAGGGTGAATACTCTGACTACTTGAATTGAACTACTAGACACGTCTAGAGCTTTCAAAATTCTCTTTTGTCTTCCAGCGACGTTGACAATCCTATAAACTATCAAAAACAATGAAAGATTCTTCAATCAAATATATATTGGGGGAGGGAGCGAAGTCCACTGCTAACCCACGGTCTAACAATTCCAACGATAACAAAAGCAAATTATTACTAATCGTCATAGTAAGGAATGTCAAACCGCACCCCTCAAAGCAAATAAAAAGACTTCTTACCTGAGGGGAGATGTTGTTGTATGTGCAATATTTCGCAAAGAACAAACCTCGACACGTGTTTCGCTTCTACACGAGGCATCTTCAGGAATCAAGCGAATGACCGAAGCTCCGTGATCTCAATCATTCTTAAACATTGATCTTTGATTACTGCACCTAAAATAATGTAGTATAATTTTGAGGCGTTAAAAATTATAGCTCTTTGAAATCGATTCAAAATTGGAGAAGTGAATTTCCAGACTGTACTATTACGCGCGACCAGTCTATTACAGAGAGAATGCTCTGACTACTTAAGCTTCTATACAACGTCCATTGCATTCAAGTTCCGTCAAAAATCCGATTGTTCCAATTTTAAATCGGTTTGAAAGAGTTAACACATTAATCAAAATTTCATAAAAATTTAATGATTTCTGAATATATCGCTAACTAGCTATTGTTGCCGGCTGTAGTCGTTCGATTTCTGATCATGCTTGCCTATAAGCTAAGCCTGTGTACAAAACACAGACTTAGCTTATAGTATGAATATGCTATAAATATAAATATATAATGTACTGAATTGTACCTATATCAGTTCAGATATTTAAGCACGATTGACATCTTCACATACATTCGCTTTGAAATACTAGTGAGATTGTGTATTGTATTCCATATTGTCTTATTTTACTCTACAGAGATTTTGTGAATTTCTCGTGTGTTTATATTTAAATTATTATTGTGTACAAAACACACAGTTTTGTTATTACACGTACCCATTGTGTGTATATTATTTTTGTTTGCTATCAAAAATCGTATCTCAATTTGATTCGTTCCAAATAATTTCTTCTACAGATCAAAAAGATTCAAACATTTTCATGCTCAAATAACAACCAATTTCACCATAAACTTGTGATGTCTCAACTTTCGCCACAAACCGTCTGATCTCCCAAATCCAAGTAATCAATTCCACCGATAACCAACAATCAATTTTCTATTTCACGTGTCAAATATCACAAAACTAACATTACAGATCCGACGAGTATATATCAGTAGTTACGAATCCATTCAGTAGATAGCTACATGAATATTGGGGTTTGTCAAACCCACGTATTATAACTATACAGAAAGCCTGGTGCTTGATTCTGTAACGGCACGTTTTTTAAACGCGTGATTTCATTTCAGAAAGTTTTGATGTTTCGTAAGATTTATCTGTAGCCTTGTTGTGATGCAGTGATTAATAAAGTAGTTGACTTTACCATCGAGAGGTTGTCTTCGGTTTGAACCCTGTTAGCTGGGTACACAACTTACGTATAACCCCACTCCTAATGCTGCAATTTAGTTCAGCATCCTGTGTTAAAGGTAAAATTAAAAAATTCAAGTACTATTATTGTTTCTTTCTAAATTAATACCTTCCGAATTATTCATAAGAATTAATCATGTTTCCTTCTTCCCACAGTCCCGGGTCCTTTAAGCGGGGCGTGAAAAAGCATCTGATGAGGCCGTCAAGCTGAGCGCCACCATTGTAGCACTGAACGTGTTTGCAATGGTGACCCTCTTTCATGGGACTTTGCCTTCAGCTTAACATCAGGCGAGGGGAAGTCAAATTGACGTGCCATAGATTAAAAAATAAAAAAAATAATAATAATTTCAAAATGATGATTCGTTTTCAATTAGATTTTGAAATTATTACTTCTTTTTTATATTTAGGCTGTCAAATTGACTACACCTCACCTGATGCTAAGCAAGAGTGCAGTATAAAACATAGTAACCCCGTAACAAGTCTCGACAGCTGTTTTTTTACACGTAACTTAAAGCACAATACACGCGCGCTGGTACATAATTCCAGACAAAGAAAAGAGTCACTAAACCGCCAGATTTTTGATAGGATTGTTTGTAACGTGTCTGGGTGACATCGAGTGGTAGGTACTCAATTAATTACTTTCAAAAATACCCACGCAAGTCTGATGTAGAGACAACAGGCAAGAATTTCAAAAATATAACCCCCTGTGCCAGTAGTTTAACCCTAGATTAACGAATTTGAAAACAAAACAAAATTTGGAATTCTTGCCTATTTCTTAAACTTCTTTTTATACACGTACGACCAACCTATAATGGTATAGTTATATACAGATATATGTATCTGCAGATTAGTTGCTATTGAGTTTTGAAATCACACCTTATGAAAACGTTTCATACTGAATCCAGCCCTGAATTGGCAAATCCATCTATATCTACACATTCTCTCAAATATTTGCCAGTGTTGGTTTCTAGCTCAGTGTTTGTTGACGCCAAGCTATTCGGTCCACTAGGCAAAGGTAATGTGTAGCGAAGCCTACCTTACAAGCCTAATGTGCAACTGTATTTATGGCACTGCACTAAACTTGTACGTTCCATTTTAGTGTTTAGTGTGGTAAATCTTGAATTGTGTGTGTGTGCAGATATGTGCATATACTTCTTGAGGATGAGTTGATTTATATTATGTTGAGGGACCAAACTAGTGTCTTTAGCTCAATACCAGATCTATTTGTTGGCAATATACTTGTGAGTACTTATCAATAAATACAATGCTGCTACTTAAAACCCCCAAAATAGAAACCACTGAACATCTGCAGTACAGTTATATATGAAATTTAATACACCATTTGCACTACATTTTACTTCGGTACCACAGAGTGATAATAAACCGATTTAATAATATTATGTCTAGACGATACTACGCTATGCCTCGTTTGAATATTACGATCCGATATTATAAATAAGTACTAAAGGTTAATTCAATTCAGGTATAAAAATAATTAACAGTTTTAAAGTGGTAATTAAATATCAAACTTGTTCCATAAAGGCAAAACTTAGACTATTTAAATTTCATGCCTATTATACGATATAGATGCAGGCTCCTCCCTCCCCCAATATAAACCCTTTCATGCCTATTTGCTTCCGGGGTTGGCAGAATCTCGAAGTATGGAAGTATTCTTAGGGTCTCTGCCTACCCCGTAGGGAAATAGGCGTGAGCGTATATAAATGAGCATATATATAAACTCTATAGACACAGTAATAACTACTAAACGCGGTATGAAAAATGCTACTTTAGTACAAGTTTGACACATTGACAGTTTATAACAATATTAAAATAAATACTCTTACTCATAAATAATGCGGTTTACCTGGTCGTCTTACTGTCGCCTTTTGTTGACAATACTGTGTCTATACAGTAAATAGTCCAGGGCAGTAAATTACGTGCTATGGATGAGACTGAATGCTGCGTATTATTTTGCCTTGTCTGAATAGATTAAGATTGATATATAATTAATATAAAATTAACTTAAGTATATGAAGTATTCGAGTATTTTACCATCTGATCTGAATTGACCCTAACTGAACAGAACATTATAACGGTTCTCTGTGAATATGATGACACGGTTGGTTTTGTTTTGTGTAGTTGGATATTATATCTGTCTAGATGTCTAGACTTAGCACATTTAATGGATATATAATTTTGAATAATGGAATCATGTTGGAACTAAATTTTATGTTGAATTCTGTTGTTAAACATTTACAAGCATGTTTCTCATTGATATATTCATGTATTATTTTTTATACCACTTAAGTGACAGACAAGCACACGGCCCACCTGATGGACAGTGGTTACCGCGGCTTATGGACGGTTGCAACACCAAAGGCATCACACTCGTGCTGTCGACTATATAGACGGGAGGGAGGGTCGGAAAGGGTGAAAGTTTTGATACAAGCTAAGTTAATCGCCTGACTTCCTGATCTTGTGGGGGTGGACACACGAAAACAAATTTACTAGCGTGGCTAACGTGGCTCTTGTAGAATTTCTTGAAAAACTTGACATGGTCGTCTCGCCATTAAGAATTTTATATAACTTACATTTACCATATTTACGGTTGTTACCGGAATCGTTGGGATTGCCATAGAGAAGAAAATTACCCCACATATTGTGTTTATATAATGTTATGTTTTAATGTAAAGTTGTCTTCCCATTCAGTTTGTTAGCATTATTTCCATTGAAAATATTTGCAAACGTAATTGCGGAAGTCTTCTCAGAATAATAAACTTTTTAAATCGTGGTATCAACGATTTTTTTAAATTAAACAACATTATCACGTTTTAAAATGTTTGCTACTGATCAATATTTTGTTTCCATGTGTCTAATTGGGTAGGTATATACCATTCACAATTCACAGTTCAGAAACCATTCTGGTTTCACAAACCATTCTGATTTCTGAACTGTGGGTATTTAGTCCGAACGGCCCAAATCGAATGGCCCACCGTTATTCGCTTCGGGCCGTTCAGACTAACAATTCTTTTCGATCCAGGTTGTGCCGGTCACTGTGTGATGCGTGCTTCTTCTAATTCTTGAAAAGATGTGGACACCGGAGTCCCACACCCGGAAGGGCCGTCCCGAAACGGCTCATTCGTCGAGGGGGTTCCCGTGGAAATTTCTGCAGGGCAAAAATGTCGTGCCGTTCAGACTGAATACCAAACTGTATTATAATGGTAGGATACAGGCAAATTTTGTTGTAAAAATACTTTGTCTAGCAAAAAACATTGATAGCATAACTTATTTATACTATTTTTCTTCATCGTGCAACTCTTAAAAATATTTGACCAAAAATATTTTAATGGAAAAATCTCTTGTTAGCGGTAAATAATAGTTCCACGAAGTTATGTCGTGACGTCGACAAGCCACGGTGCACTGTAGGGCACTAATTAAATTGTTTACCCTTTCGCAATAGTTTACAAACTGTAAACTTTGTTCACGCATGGTATGATTACTAATTTACTTTGTAATTAGTTTGGTTGCTAGTTCAGCAAAAAAATTGTAAAAAGTTGAAATAATTTTTTGTTGATGGTTATAAAATGTTTAACGGGTAAAGAAATGTTTAAAAAGTGCATTTATTTATAATTATTGAGATTAAGTACATAAATAAACAAATAATTACACAGATCAGTGCTCATTCTAAAAAAGTGGACCTATAACAGGACAGCCTCTGTGGCGGGGCGGTAGTGAATGCAAATACTAAACCTATAGGAGGCTCGGGTTCGATCCCTGCCCAATGCAAATATTTGTATGCATGGATATGAGAATTTGCACTGGTCTGGTTGTGCCATCGGTACCTGTTGTCATACCACCATCTATGGCAATCGTTACGGGTAATTAGAGCCCTAAAAGTCCAACTGGTGTAATTGCAATGCTTCGCTGCAATGGTCATACAGCAGTCACTTCTTGGAATCATCTCTCTAGTAGTCTCTTTGATTTACACGTCTACCACATAACCCTTTTAGATTCGTCGCAATCGGGTACAAATTAGAAAGCATTAAAATTACCAAAGAAACTGTTAATATTTAGCAAACATTTTACATTTTGACTACAATTCATTACGAACACTAATTTGAACTTAAAAGAAAAAATAACGTTTAATTACGTTTAGAAACATTAAAACATAAGCCAGTGTAACAGGAAATTCAAGGAGAATATAACTTTCAATTTTTAAATAACAAAAAAGAGACTAGATGCGAGTCGGATTCGTTTTCGAGGGGTTCTGTACTTTTTTTATCTAGATCATGTCAATTCGCTCCTCGCCTGGTGGCTGAGGAAAGACGGTCACCACACACGTACAGTGATATAATGATGGTGCTCAGCTTGACGGTCTCATCAAATACTTTTTCACGCCCCGCTTAAAGGACCCGGGATTGTAGGAAGAAAGCAATACATATGCTAGTAAGGAATTTCAAGACTTACTGTTGCAGTAAATGAAAGACTCACCGAACCGCTGGGTTCTTGATAAAACTTATTTTACTTAAGAATTTGAAATAAAAGTTGTTTTATGTATTGCTATTGCTATTTATTTGATGTTATTTTTTATTATGTACACTGGTACTAACATGCTAATTTCTTGACAACAGCATTTTGTAACAGGACACTTAGTACTTCCATAGGTTACCAAGGTCATGTCTTGATAGATAGACTGTGATAAAGGCAAGAAAACAGTCGGACCACGAAGTGATTCTATATGGATTCAGTTTTATCTTTTGAAGTACGAAACCCTAAAAATCTTGCAAAGTAAAGCTAATCTCGGACAAAGTAGAAAGACGTGTCGGGCAATGAAACAATTACGTTAAATTTACGATAAAGCCTTCAAAAAATAACAAAAAATAATAATTAAATATTCATTATGAGGAATTATCGCGTTTTCTTCATTCTTTACGGAAAATTCGTGAAACTCTTCGCAATTTTTACTAAGACATTCTTCCGATTATTGCAACTAAGACAGCTCTATTGATATCGATATTTTAGATTTAGATTATTTTGAAAAAAGCTATTATAATATTATATAAAAGATTTTCATTTACTTTTTCTTATAGATATTCAGCCCGTTAATTCACTGCACCTCACCGGATAGCGTAGCGTAGCTCTAAAGTAGCGGTAGAGTATTTACATGCTTAATGAAAGCTCTCGGGTTCGATTCCCGATCGTAACCATTACCACATTAACATATTACACAAAGTGATCCTCAAAGTTACCTGGAATACATCGGTTTTAGCTATAAGGCTGCACAGTGTACAGTAGATTAGAACAGTTAGTTACTCCCCCTCTTTTTTTAACTCCCACTATTTGTTTACTTTTTTTTTTATACTACATAGGTTGCAGATAAGCACACGGCCCACCTGATGGAAAGCGGCCACCGTGGCCTATGAACGTGTGCAACACTAAGGGTGTTACACACGCGCTGCCCACCCTGAAGGGAAAGGGGAGAGCTGGGAAGGGGTGGGGAGGCTAGGAAGGGGAGGGGAAGGAGGGGTATAGTGAGCTCTGGCTACCCTACTAACCGGCGGGAACACAACACGATGGTTATTATGATGATGAGGGAGATACCGTCGTGTTCTACCTACGTCCTACTTTTTCGTTTGTTATAGTAATAGTAATAATCTTTATTTGTGGATATGGTACAGTGTTGTTATTATAAAATGGTATGCATGTAATGGATCGGCGTATTCTTTATTTTTTGTTATTATGTAGTATATCGAGGAGTGGATAAGGTTTCATAATCATTGGTTTTTGTCTAGAGGAAAAATATGAGGAAGAGAAACGTATAAATAATATGTTTAATGTCAAATATATATTATACAATTATTTTTCTGACAGTAAAATAATGTTGGTTAATACAGCATGGTTGTTGGTTATCACGCACTGCACTATAGCCTATGTCACTCACGGCGAATGTAACTTACCAATATTGAAAGATTTTTTGAACTCGGTACCGTAGTTGTTAAGTTTATTCATTACAAACATACACCTACACAAAATTACAATTTTTTTCTCTTTATAATATGTGTGTAGATATAAAAATTATTGCTTCATTAGTTACTATGTCAATATTATAAACTCTAAAATTATAAATTATTCATATATATCACTTAGTGTCGAATTTGTATCAAATTAAAAATATTGTTAATAACGTCCATAGGCCACGGTGACCGCTTTCCATCAGGTGGGCCGTGTGCTTGTCTGCCACCTAAGTGGTATAAAAAAAAAAAACATTCAACAATAAAAAATACAATGAAAAAGCACAAAGTATCGATAATTTTATATTTTTATATTACCCCACCTCTATTCGACTCTTCCCGTTAACGCTATTACGCTAATGATTCGCCAGAGCCGGACTCACCCTGATTACTAAACAAAGGTTTTTAATAAAGATATTTCTATCAACGTGTACCCACTTTTTTGACGACCTCCGTGGCGTAGCGGTAGTGAACGCGACTGCTACGCAGGAGGTGCGGGTTCGATTCCCGCTCAGTGCAAATATTTGTGTGCTTGAATATGAATATCTGCATTGGTCTGGGTGTTCCTATGTATAATATGTATGTATTTACAAAAAAAAAATGTATCTATGTATGTTTATCCGCATTCTAGAACCCGTAACACAAGCTAGTTAAACTATGCTTACCACGGGTCTAAGTGACGTTGTGTAGATTGTCCTAGAATATTATTAGAATATTATTATTATTACTTTTGGGTGAACCTGACTTTTGTATCGGTTTTTGGTAAACGATTATTTAACGTTATTTTGTCTATTATGATGAATACCTTATCCTGACTAATTCATCAACGTACAACCTAAACAGTTAGGATGACACATGAGTAATTTTGACAGATGATGCCGATGTGATTGCTTCTAGCAATGTATTGTTGCAATTATAAAATTATACATCAATTGACGAACTCCGTGGCGTGGCGGTAGTAAGCGCGACTGCTATGCAGGAGGCGTGGGTTCGATTCCCGTTCAGTGTAAATATTTGTGGGCATGAATATGAATATTTGCATTGGTCTGGGTTCTATGTATAATATATATGTATTTAAAAAATATATATATATGTATGTTTATCCGTATTCTAGGACTCGTAACACAAGCTAGTTAAGCTATGCTTACCATAGGTCTAGGTGACGTTGTGTAGCTTGTCTTACAATATTTATTTAATTGTATTCATACTGGTTTAGTAGTTTGATAAATTATTTGAATGTACAATATAAATACCTATAAAATAAACAAGAAAAATATAAAATAAATAGTTTAACATTCTGGATTTATCACTTATCGCAAGTTTTCAAAGGTCCAAGCTCTCCACTTTTACACATACTCATCTTAACTTCATACAAGTCGTAAGCCGAACCTTTGAGTTTAATGTAATTTTTTGTCAAATTTTTTTACAAAAACACATTCCGTATTCTATTTAATAAAAATAATGGTTCTTAGTCGAAAATCCCCTCCCCTTCCTAGCCTCCCACCCCTTCCCTGCTCTCCCCCTTTTCCCTTCAGGGTGGCCAGTGCGTGTGTGACACCCTTAGTGTTGCACACGTTCATAGGCCACGGTGGCCACTTTCCATCAGGTGTGCTTGTCTGCTACCCACGTAGTATAAAAAAAATAAAATACGTAAACATCGGTAGCCGACTTAACGCTCATGAAAAGGATTCGAATGAATCAATCACCGTCCGCCTGCTCTAACATTACTCATCAAAGGGAAACCGTACAGCAGCCATGAAAAACGGCCGGCAATAAAAAACCAATTAAAACGGCCATACATATTTAACAGAAAACCCGTTCCAAAATTGAACAACCAAAGTCAAACGAAAATTTCGTGACGCGATTAACGCTTGAAAAAAACATAGTTACTTAACCCTCCAAAAGCATTCCACGAAAATTAAAAAAAATACAATTGCCTCGCGCGACTCATATATAACCCAGACAATAGTTACAAGGAATATATGAGGCATGTTAACAATACACGCAGACATTTTTATACATTTTTGTTCTACAGTGCCGACGCGGTTAAACGGAAGCAATAACCTAACAGCCCGGACGTTTACGCTATTTTACTCATAAAAAACAACAATAATGTTTGCATAGCGAAAAATATAAAAACGATTCAATTTTTGTTTGTAAGTTATAAAATTTTCATACTTCATCTATCTGAGAGTACTTCATCTGAAGGGTTAACTGTCATGCAAATTGATATATGTCGGATTTAATTCGGAGCTGGCTAAAATTACGACGGGCGTTCATAATATTATTTAAATAAACCGAAAGTGGAATGTTTTAGTATGAAATGCGACGATTGTATACGTTTCACGATAAGTGGTTGTAGGACCAGATCCTTTCTCGCTGACCTACCAATCCCCTCAGGAGAAATGTCGCCACACTTTTGAACATCACTCGACAGTTAAGTCGGAATGGAACGGAACGTCTCTGGAACTCCTTGCCTCACTCCATTCGTAGTAGTAATACTCTGGATATCTTCAGGAGAAGAACTAAGGATCATCTCCTTTCACAATAATATTGTAGTCTATATATTTATTTATCTAGGTATATATACGTTTAAGTCTATATTTATGTGTGTAGGTATATTTATATGTATGGGTCGTATGTATGTATGTATGTATGTATGTATGTATGTATGTATGTATGTATGTATATGTCTATATATATGTACCTGTTTAGGTACATTTTTATGATCTTATGTTTTTATCTTTGATGTACACTTCAGACTGCCTTCATTGTGATACCTACTCCTCTGAAACTCAAAGGTTTGCTGGTAGAGAACTCATTGTGAGTTAAGCTCGCCTTTGTACATGATTCTTGCAAAAATGTTATATAATTATCTCTGTACTTTGTGTGTGCAATAAAGAATTACAGAATTACAGATGGTTTGTGTGGATGAAGTTAACTTCTCGAAGATTTCGCTCCATTGACTCAAAAAGTTTGTGATATTTCTTTAAGAACTATATAATACACTTCACAATATTAAAGTAGTAGTAATATTACTTCCTCAAAAGCATCTCCAAGAGAACATAAGATATTAAAAATAACTTTTTAACTGCGCACTTAAGTGCTTGGTAGATGCACTTTGAATAATTAATATAACAACGCTCATTTAGCGTTGAAAGGGTTAAGGTGGGAACACTTTGATACAGTTTTTGCAGTATTGTTTCACAACAGGTGGTTACGCTAGTGTTGTGCTTTTTCCAACTTGAGTGGTTTTACTCGCTAAGAATCTCAACACTAGGAGTGTACTAGATCGCGCGAAGTGAAGGAGTAATGGTCTCTGAGGTGAGAGATTAAGATCTAACTGGGATTAGCACTTCTTTATTTTATTTATGGCACGTCAATTTGACTTCACCTCACCTAATGGTAGACTGAAGGCAAAGTCTCAGGAAAGAGGGCTATTACAAACTCTCAGTATTATTATGGTGGCGCTCATCAGCTGCTTTTTCACTCCCCGCTTAAAGGACCCTTAAAGGATTGTAGGAAACACGTGCGCTTCCAAGCAGCTTAGTTGATAATGACTATTTTACCTTACCTAGGATCTCACTACTACGGGAACATTCTAGGCTTTTGAAAGTAGAGGAGTCCAAGCGTACTTTAGGCTTCGTTGTGAGGGGATCAGAATGCAACAGGAAATATAGGGCCATAATTCTTCATAACAATAATGATGAGGAATGCACGGGTAAACGTAAAAAAGTGGTCTCGTCTAGAGTCCGCTTTTCGTCTTTTAAGAAGAATATAATGATTACTTTTCAATAAATCAATCAATTAGCCTATTGCGGACCCACTTCTGGACATAGGCCTCTGCTAATGTTAAGAGGCTTTGGCCTATGGTTTCCACACGTATGTTTTACAGACGGGTTGGTACCGGGTTCTTTCTCAATGATATCGTTTGCGTTTTCCATTAGTCGCTTTTTACGATACCCATCAGATGATATTGGGTGGTGATATTCTTTCTCCGTCACGACACGGATAATTTATTCATCATACTTTAAAGGAATAAACTCTAGTTCATTTTTACCTGAAAATATGATGACGAGTGTTTGAATTTGGTTTTAACTACTCTAGATAATGATATTATATAAGTGGATGCACTATGCGATAGAAAGAGTGTTAAAAACAAAGTAAGCCGATCTTGACCGGACGTGTTTGCAATGGTGATCCTCTTTCATGAGACTTTGCCTTCATCTTAAGATCAGGCGAGATGAAGTCAAATTGACGTGCCATAAATAATAAAAAAAGGATTATCACTCTTTTGCCAAATATACCAAAACTGCCGGTAAAAAGTCAAAAGCCGGGTATTGTAAATGTCCTTATTCTGTGTTTTGAGTAAGATCTCAGCTCAACTTGTATTCCATTAAGTGAACGTCACTGTGTACTGAGCTTTATGCTTGCATAATACGTTCAAAAATAATGTCCCTAAGAACTGTTTTGCATATTTCACAAGCATTAAAGCAACTCCTTAACTTACGCTCAGTTGTCAGTTTTGTTTTCTTTATATTTTACTTTGTTAATAGTTTTATAAAGGCTTTATAAAGATGCCAGCGAAACAGTGTGTACACAGATTTATGAATTCATAAACGGTTTAAATGGCTAATATTTTAGTTTAATTTTAAAGGACAGAGTTTGGGAGTAATTTAGTAAGTTTTTTATTACTTTTCTACACTCACTTTTAAATTTTCACATTGCATGATATATGGTTAACGAAACCATGGTATTAACGCGATCATATGGTTAATCCAATAAGCAAATCAAATGCTAAATTATTGTATGAACCATATTATCGCATTAATACCAGGGTTTCGCTAACCATACTTTTCTATAGAGTAAGATAGGACTTTTTCTGTTTTTTTTTTAAGGTAGAGCGAAAAATGTCTATCGTCTACTACGTCCCATTCTGATAATTCTTCTAAGCTTTTCCCGTTGGATTCTACTATATATTTCAATACAATAAAAATAAATAGTAATTTGTTTACAGATATAGCGATAGGGTACTTTTTTGTTATTGTAACATTTGCTATCTCAATATTGCTAGTAGAAGTATAATAGAATCATTAATTTTATTGTAATACATTAGACTTTAATGTCACAATCGACCGCGGTCCAGCCACAAATTGGTTAACAAATTATACATTATTAATTTGAACGTTTGAATACCACGCGGTCAATTTTACAGAATAATACCTATTATATCGATAAATATTTGAGAATCACATCTATAGTTACTTTTATATAACATAAATGTAACATGGTCACGTCTAAAACTTTTTAAATGTAGTCAATGAACAGACATGATCACGTTACAATTAAACCTAGGTTTTAGGTTATGTTATATTATCGATATTGAACACAAATATACCTATTGTTCTTAGAATTGTTACATGTGGACAAACATGGAAAACAGGAATGGATACAAAACCACTGAACGGATTTTGACAGGATTTTTGTTTGAAAGGTCAGATCGAAACGAAAGGTCAGACTTAAAAACTTTCGTAAGTTTGGTTGAGTAGAACCGAAGGTAGGCTTGAATTATATAAAAAGGTGAGTTTAAGATCAACTTAAGGTGTAAAGCGAGGAGATGGTACGACTTGACACTGTACAGGTTAGACTGTATATTAGCTAGCGAGTCAATCTCTAGCTAGCCTCTAGCACGTCTCTAGCTAGCACGTCGCTTCTGTCTTTGCTTACTAACAATGGAAAAGACGTATATTTTTGAAGAAAATTTGTATGCTACTGAGATTGACTAATCTAGTTATGAACATTAAAATACATTATTGATGAATGTCTCGTACTTCTCCACTGTATTTATTATTTTATCTAACCGGTTTCACCTATCAGTGTAAACCTTTGAGAATGCTACAAGTCGAAACCGGTTAGGTACAATAATAAATACAGTGGAGAAGTTCAAGTGCATAATGCATAACAATACATTCCACTTAGTGCCATCAATCAACAGTATAAATAACGATAAAATACACCTTATTTTAAAAGCGCTATTCAATTCAGTTCAGTTCTAATACTATTAGCTAGTTCAAACATGCAGAGTGCGCGAATATCAGATGATGATGCACACAATGTGTGAGCCAACATTACCATATTTCAAACTGATGTTGGAATAATATTATGCGAATGCCAATGTTTGACTTTGCAATTCGTCTAATATTATATTGAAATTTAATAGTATTTGAGTGGTTTTAATGAAATTTCTACGAAGGAGAGGTTAAATGCAATTTCTGCGAAGTGAGGAGTTGATTATTTTGAAATACTTTGCGAGTAGTAGAAATAGGAGTTTGAGAGCTTTGTGGATGTATGGAGTTACATACAAGGATCACACGAGAAACACTATAAACTTAGAAATAAACTTCATGTCCATATCATCGCATAGAAAACGCTGAAGAAACGTCTTCACCATATTGCAGTCATGTTTTGTAGATACTGTTAAACTAAGTGGATAAAAAATAACTGGCAATGACAGCTCACCTGGTCTCAGTAGAAGAAATAGACCCAAAGAGCCGCTGGCTTCATGTCACGGAGTGTGACATACGTGCTAATGATCTTAATATCATGGATTCTTATGATCATGTGAAGTGGAGAAGTAAAAGTCGGAAATCGAACCCCACACTCTGGACTGCTCGCCAGCATACTACAAGTGCCCTCGCGATATCATATCAAATAGTTAGGCATCAGGCGGTTTATTTATTTTTTTAATATTTTGGGGCACGTCACTATGACTTCACCCCGCCTGATGGTAAGCTGAAGCAAAGTCTGAGGAAAGAGGGTCATTATTACAAACATGTAGAGTGTTACAATGGGACCCCACTACATGAGCTTCAGATAGCCGCAGCGCGTTTTTCATGCTGCTTGGTGTGTAAATACCTAAGTGTATTTTTTCTTGTCAAATAATAAAAACTGAACTTTTCAACAATATTAGTACTTCAGAAAAAGAACAACCTTACCTTTCTGGGTTGAAAGTCGCTCCCGTAAAAACGAATACAAGTCCAATCAAAAGAAAGAGGCTTAACCTCACCACAATTCGCCCATATCACTTCCTTAATATACCTATCTACCTGTGAAAATACAGTTTCAAATACGGACAAAATCAATTGCCAAGCTTACTTCACACAGGTTCTGCGGGCTCATTCCGATTTGCAATTACGCCCATTGCACTGGACAACATTGGTGTACCAGTGCAAATGACCAGAACACTCGGTACATTATCATCAGTATCAGAAATTAATTCTCTGCGGATTTGTTGAATGTTAGGCGATGTGTTTTATAGCTGACTGTCCGATTG
This sequence comes from Pelosia muscerda, assembly GCA_963691645.1. Classification (NCBI taxonomy): domain Eukaryota; kingdom Metazoa; phylum Arthropoda; class Insecta; order Lepidoptera; family Erebidae; genus Pelosia; species Pelosia muscerda. The sequence continues at coordinate 3,820,605 of OY829104.1, forward strand.
CGTACGCAGTAATTGCAAATGTATTCAATGTAGCGTTTGATATCGACTTTATAGTTACTTAAAAATAGGGAGAATAATTTTAGATTGTGGTGATTAATAATTGTTTGTTTTTTCTGAAACGGGTATCAAATAACAAAAAAAAAACAATTTATAATACACTAAAGCAGATATACCTAATTCTTCATTCATTTTCATCCTATGGTCAATCACAGTGGCATGCACAGCTCTCAAAGCCTGGAAATCTGGGGTTCGCTTTTACCTGAAGCGACTGCCTTGTGACCCCCAAATCCTATCGATGCTTTCAAAGCATTTCAGTTAGACCAGTTGTTGAACTTTTTAGGGCTACAACTACTCGTAACGACTGTCATTAAGTGATCGTATTACAGTAAAGGCTGACAGCTTAACGTGCTCTCTGAGATACGACAAATATTCATGTATACAAGTATTTGCACTGAGCAGATATCGAACCCGCGCCGTCTGCGTAGCGGTCGTGTTCACTACCGTCACGCTACAGAGGCAATCATTCTCTTACATTAACTAATAGCTAATAACAAAACAAAATACATTTACAAAATTTATTTCAAATTGATAAATAAATAAATATTGTAGGACAATGTACACAACGTCATCTAGACCCGTGGTAAGCATAGTTTAACTAGCTTGTGTTACGTGTTCTAGAATGCGGAAAAACATATTTAGATACATTTATTTTTTTGTAAATACATACATATTATACATAGAAACACCCAGACCAGTGCAGATATTCATATTGAAGCACACAAATATTTGCACTGAGCGGGAATTTAACCCGCACCTCCTGCGTAGCAGTCGCGTTCACTACCGCTACGCCACGAAGGTCGTCAAATTGCTTTCGATATTGAAGAAAAGTATAATAATATGTCACTTCATTACTAACTGAAATCCCCAATCGGTATTTTTTTCTTTATGTAAAGGACCCAATCGGTTGAAATTGAAGTGAGGATAACTCTTTAATCATCATTTATCAATCTTGCTCATACATAAATAGTAGAGGGGAAAAACCTGTTAGGACCGGATATTGCGCTGTCGAAGCTGTAAGTTTTACAGTGATGCATTCATATTTTGAACGTGAATCGCTTTATTAATAGTTCAGTTGTACTAGCGATAGTATTTTATCTTTTATGTTCGAATAGTATTCAGAGCAACCGCGGTAGCCTAGTGTTATGGGTAATGGACTGCTGAGATGAAGTCTCGAGTTCGACCCCAGGTTTTACCATGGCACACACCAATAACTTTTCGATGCTTTTCGAAGGTATGTGTGTATTTATAAGTGCCTGATAATGGCAACAGGCTCGCCACCTATTTACATTGGGACCTAAACATAAACGGGCGAAATGTGGGTGCGAGCACTTCTGGCTACCCCTTCAGGGATGTAGGCGTGAGTTTATGTTATGAGTTATGTTATATGAGAGGAAAAGTCCTCTCGGGAAAAAGACTATGACAAAATGAGCCACGGAAGCAAACCTTACATTTTTTCATGCGATAATTCCTTAGGATCTCTCTTGACCAAATGTCTTGGTTATGTCGTAATCGAACGAACAAAACCGTCACTACTGGACATAGGCCTCTTCCAATGTGCGTCTCCATTGGAAGGCTGTAGATCTGAGCCTGTTGGACAGACGGATTGGTACACCTGACGTATACTAGACGTTGACGTTGACGTTTATAATATAACGAAGTATGTAATGACTCTAATATATCGCAGATAGTATAGCGCGTGTTCAGTGCGACAGCAATAGTTGAACTCAAATCTCGGTTTGTTCCTCTTAACGCAGCAATAAAAAATGTTTGCAACATTTACTTTATTTATTTTTTTACTACTTCATTAACTACTTTTACGGGGTCATTTATCACAAGCATAATTATGTTTGCTTAAAAAGTGACCTCAACAGAATGATTGATGAATGAATTTGAAATGATTTATGTACTATTCTAGATACTGGAAATAAACATTTTTATTTATTTATTGCAAAACTATCATCATCATCATCATAATCATCATTCGGTCGGCTTTATAGTCTAACTGAGATGCAGTTGCACTTCGATATTTGCCGTGAAGCCTTCGGATCGGACCTCCACAACCAAATTGACGATATCGAAGTTCTGTACTTAGGCTAGTTGGACTTTTGAGGGCTCCAACTACCCGTAACGACTGCCTTATATATGGCATATGGCAACTGGTACCGACGACTTACCTACTATATTTTCCGAGGCACGACCAGACCAGTGCAAAAAGCCATTGCATAGGTACAAATATTTGCACTGAGTGGGGATCGAACTTGCACCTCCTGCGTAGCAGTCGCGTTCACTACCACCACATCACAGAGTTTTGCAAAACTACTTTGAATTAAAAACAAAAGCTTTTAGTTTCATTTTTTTTTCGTTAAAATTACATGCAAGCCAATGCACCCGGAATTAACGGTGTCAGGCACAGATATTGAAATATTGAATCTGTAAAATGTTATTCATATTGTTACTTATTCTGTTAACGAATAATTTAAAATCATAAAATTTTCAGGCGTAAAAGTCCAACTATTTTTCAATGAACTCCTAAAGGGGAGAACGCTCTGACCTATTAAATTCGACTAGTTGACGGGTTGAGAAACCATCTAGCCCTTAAACTTTTTTTCAATTAAAAACCAATTTATTTAAGATTCGAAATTTACAAATTATTGTATGTTAAGTATGAATATACCGTATGATTTTAAATTTACATGGTCATTTACACATTCACTGTTAAATTCATCGAGATATTTACCATGTTAAACGAGTGAGAAAGAGGGTAGACCCATACGGTTGGCCTCAATAAGAACTAACTCGCCGGTCGTCAGTACACCGTGATCATGGCGCTTGCAACAGTGCCGAAATATCGGTTATTCAAAGAAATAAACAAACATGGTAAATATCCCGATGAATTTAACAGTGAATGTATGAATATACTAATGGGAAGAGATTGGAAGTTTAAAGTCGAATTCGAAGCCTTGGTTTCGGAGTCCGTTATCCACTTTTTAAGTTTCACTGTGAAAATAGAATGAAATCACGAAAGTACTCTTAAAAGGACTTTAGAACTAGCTATTGCCTTATTGCGACCAAACATAGCCTATATTAATACCAATGGTCTATAATTAATCTATTTCACATTAAATTTTTTTTCTGTTCTGTGGTATAGATAATAAGGCTACACAAACCTCAAAACAAATACGGAACGCCAAGTCCCTTGAATATTAAAATGCTCTAAACTTTAATATATTCCCGGACGACCTCAGTTTCTGCAAAGGGAACCGCGAGAGTGACTCGCGTTTCAGGAACACGTTTGTAATTGCATGACATAGCATCTGACTACTCTTGTGAAACAAGTACTACGTAGGTACAGTCGACAACGAAAGTTGCTTGACACTAAAATATTTTTGAATTTCTATAACATAACATAACATAAACTCACGCCTGTATCCCCAAAGAGGTAGAAAGAGGTGCTAGCATCCATATTTCGCCAGTTTATGTTTAGGTCCCAATGAAATAGGTGGCAAGCCTATCGACATAAATATGGTAATAGAATAAACATTCTAATGTACTGTATATGCAGGGCACAGAACAGGAATCGAACCTGCTGCATTCATTAGTTGACAGTATTCGACTACTAAATACAGTAGGTTCGATTCCCGTTAAGTCTCGTACCGCAAATCAAAAGAAATTGCCAATTTTCTTGAAATACACAGTTACTGAAATATATTCTGCCTACCTTTCGGAGATATACCTACAGCCGTGGGTATTGTATAACAAGTAACAACAATACGAATAAAATTCAGCCATGATATAACAACATATCGGCCAAATATTGCGACGTCATAAGTAATACTCATCGTGACGTCGACGTTAACTTTTTGCTTGTAAATACCGTGATTGACTTTAGATACGAGTAGTTCAGCTGTACCGAGAACTGAATTCTAAGGATATTCTATGCAGTTACTACCTAAATAAACTAGTTTATTTTATTATTTTATTTTATTAGGAAATCTAACAGCAATACCATTACCATACCATATATACCTAAGTTTTTACATGTAAATAACAGTGGTTTCAGATACCTAATGCTTGATATTTAATTTTTCAATTCGAAAACCTTAAGAAAGAAAAAAAACAGAAATGTGTGGTTCCACAACTGTCTGCTATTGAAAAGCTCTACTGAACATTGGGTATACATCATTTTCAAACATCTGACACATAAAGTTATTATTACTAGCGTAAATAGAGCTACAGTCTTATAAACCTAACGGTATAAGGATACAGTCACTAAGTTTGAAATGGCAAATGATTTTAAATATGCACTTAACTAACTCCTAACAAGCCCCTTCAAACTAGAGATCACTGACTGTAATTGGTAGGAATTGTGTTAAGCAAGTCTAATTCGGAGTACTCTGACTGTTTATTGACAAATTTGGCAGCTCTAGGGAAAAAAGAGTCACTTCTGTAAGTGGAAACATGGTAATTGTAATTGGTTTATAACAATACAATTCTACTGCTAAAATTAAATTTGAATTTGCAAATCACGATAACCATTTTCCATCAAGTGAGCCGTTAGCTGGTCTACCATGTAGGTGGTATAAGAGAACCAATCATCGATTGGATAAAATCCTTAACTCCTTTGAAGGGAGACCGTGCGCTTTTTCATATTCCATTTCATAATAAATAGGATTATGCTGATTAATATTTTTCAGTAAGGTTTCTTCGAAATTTATATTTCATATGTTCTTGAAATTCATATTATATGTCTCCGGTTCGTATTTTGAATATATTACATTACATTACATTAACATGAACTCACGTCTATATCCCCGAAGGGGTAGGCAGAGGTGCTAGCACCCATATTTCGCCAGTTTATGTTTTTAGGTCCCAATGTAATAGCGAGCCTATTGCCATTAAGCGGGCACTTATAAACCTGCGATAAATACACACATAACTTCAAAAGTCATTAGTGTGTGCCATGGTAAAACCTGGGATCGAACACGAGAAGTTGTCTCAGCAGTCCATTGCCCATACTACTAGGCCACCGCGGTTCTATATATATATAATATTATATTTAAATTATATGGGGTATCGTACAAGTCGACTAAAATCAGTGAAGGCGAGGGTAAAAAAATTGTGTTACTAAGACTAGAATATAAAATTAGCCTAATTCGTGACTTTACATACCAGCTAACTGCAATAAGAACTCCATCAAAATCGGTCCAAGCACTTCGAAGATTTCGCGGAATAAACAGATAAAAAGACAGTCAGACCAACGATCAAAAAATCGTTGTGTCGATATCTTGTATCGTATATAACATTTCTTTTTTTTATACAACTTAGGTCGCAGACAAGCACGCTGCCCACCTGGTGGTAAGTGGTTACCGTGGCCTATGGGCGAGTGTAACACCAGAGGAATAACACTCGTGCCGCAACCCCTGTAAGAACGGAGACATTCTGTGCCGTCAGCGCAAAAGATGTAGGATAAGCCTTTGGTTTTCTCACGGACAACACAAAACCTCTCTAGTGAGGTTTCTCACAAAACTGTTCAATTTTCAACGTTAACTTTATTTATTTGTATAGGCAACTTAAATAGTAATTAACACATACACACGCTGTGGCAACTGCGGGGATTTACCAGAATTAAGCTTAAATCTGAAGTGTACACATAAAGCCTTTAATTAAAATTGAAAGACAATAGCATCGACGATCTTTTAATGAATTTCCCCCATGGGCGACCATTTTAATGAATTTCCCCCTCACCCCTTTATCGTTACACGCGGATGTATGCCTACCCTAACTGATTCAGCAAAAACAAAGATTGCGGTTTGTATCGCGGATAAAATGATATGTGTAGAAAACCTTATTATTTCGATATGTATTGCCGATTCCTCAGAGATTCGTGAAGTGAAGAATATTATTTTCGTCACGATTTTTTCTCTTTTATATTTATATTTGTGCTTGCGTTACTTAGCGCAGATAGTCAAGTTAATAAAATTAAACAGGGATATATTGAAATTGAATATGCTGAGGTGGATGTGTGGAGTCACGCGTAAGGATCGCGTGAGGAACTCTCGCATCCGGGGCAGCCTACATGTCCGTGACATTGCAGACAAAATGCAGGAGAGTCTCCTACGCTGATTCGGCCATGTTCAACGATGGTCACCCGGCTACGTGGGAAACAGATGTCTGGGCGGGCCACCTCCACCGGGTCCCAGTAGGAGGGGTAGATCCAAGAAGTGCTGGCCTCGTAGAGGATGACATGCGTGCCAATGGACTCACCACCACGGATGCGCAAGACCGAGCTAAGTGGAAGAGAAAAAGCCAGAAAGCGGACCCTGGACTCCGAGGCGAAGGCTTCGGATGCGACAGGGACTAACGCTAGGATGATGATGAGGGATATATTGAAATTGAATACAACCACGGTTCCTGTAAATCAGTAAATCAATAAGCCTATCACTGTCCACAACTGGATATAGGCCTTTCAAAATATGCACAACCATTGCTTCCGATACTATGGTTTTTCATCCAGTCCAACTCAGCCACCTTTTTCAGATCGTCAGTCTATCTGACTGATGGGCATCCCTGATCCTTCCGTTTACTTTTTAGTAGTCTTCACTCTGGGACTCGTTTGCTCGGTCCTTTGACAGATATGGCCAGCCCACTGTAGCTTACTTATTCTGTGAGCTATGTCAGTGACTTTAGTTCTTTGTCGGCCTGACCTCATTGCAAATTTCATCCTTCAAAAAAACTCAAAGCACTCCATCATTCATTACTTCAATTTATATTATTCACTTCAATTTCCGACAGTATCTGACATAATTTACATCACGTTTCATATTCAATTCGATTTCACATTTACACTTTTTCATATTCATAAGTACGCGACTGTATCTCCCGTTCCAATTGAGCAGTCCACCTGGTTAAGTACCTGCGCCCTACAAAATACCGCGGCTAATTATGAGTACCTTGTGTAGTCTTTTCAGCGGCGAGTAGGGTAGTCAGAACTCACTGGAGGGGTTTGTGCTGGCCGTGTGAGGATCAATTTTCTCCTGCGCTGGTGGCACAGAAACTCTCTTTACCTTCACTGAACCCTCCCACATCACCACCCCTTCAAGAAGGGCACTAGAATGTTTCTATAGAGTCACAAGTACAAGTGTGATGCCCTTGGATTAATCATTGATTGATTAATGATTTATCAATGAACACATATATGACTGTTGAAGCAAACAAGTCCTTGAGTGGAAACCACGAGAAGGTTAACAGAAGGTAGGACGCCCCAGCCAGATGGAGTGATTACATGAAAAGGGTGACTGGGATATATTGGAAGGCGAAAGATCGGGAAAAATAGCGCACAATGGTGCCTATGTTCAGTAGTGGACTGGGAAAGGCTAATTGACCGATTGATCTATGTCATTACACTATAACAGTGTGATAACTAAAAATGCTTTCTTGTCAATATTTAGACCGATGTATCTGTAAAATAGAAGCTAGGCTACAAAGAAAGTTCTTTTACGTCGGAGTGAGTGAAAACACAGCACTTTTATTTCAACATTATATAATTTAGCGCAGTAAGCTGTTTGCTGTTATTTTCATTTATTGTTCTAAGTTTAATTGCTGGCGCAAATTTTATTGTGTGAGTATTTTAACATAGAACAGACGGACATATTACAAAAACAGGGAGGGATATTTTTGATGCATTCTACCCGTACATCCTCTTTCTTCTTACGATACCGGGTTCTTTAAATGGTAGGCAAAAAAGCAAATTTAGAGTCTGTCAAGGTAATTAGTACCATTATAAGATCATGAGGATTTAGATTCATTACCCGTATCCTCTAGCCTTCACACCGACTTCAAATGAGGACCTGAATGTTATAAAAAAACAGCTGTTGTGGATGCTTTCATTTCACGACCAAGCTGAGTGCCACCATTGTAACACTGTACGTGTTCGTTATGGTCACCACTCTTTCCTGAGACTTTGCCTTCAACTTACTATCAGGCGAGGTGAAGTCAAATTGACGTGCCATAAATATTATAAAATCTAATGTCGAACGGATACTGTTTCGTCCTTCAAGAAATATTAACAAAACGTGACAATAAAAACAATAACCTTGTCTCAACATCGAATAAAACGTGTTTAATAATGGCAAAGTGACAACGCTTCGCAATTTGTCACGCAGTCTTACACTGGCGCTGGCGTGACAAGTGACTTTCATAGGGGAGCTTGAACCACTACGCAGACACATAAGGGATGCTTCACACACTCGGTCTGGTAACTTTTCACAACCACGTGGTTACTTAAGGCTTAAATTCGCTCATAGTGACGTCACTAGATTTTTGAATTGTTTTATTAAGGGCATGTAAGCTGAATGATGGTCACCATTACAAACACTAGAGTTACAATTGTGGCGCTCTGCTTGACAGCCTCATCAGAAGCTTTTACACGCCCGCTTTTTAAGGTTTGCGAAACTTTCACTACTATCAGTTTTGCTGTATTACCTATACTATTAACCACGGGTCGTTCAAGTTAAGTTCTGAATTCGTACTCGCAACTCACATAAATTAGTCCCGGGAGAAAAGCAGACTGGACTGAAAAGTTTTGGTGCTGAAAGTAGGAAGAGTAATTTATCTCCTGCGTACCCCATGTGTTTATTCCCAGTTATAGTCTATAACTGTACCAAATTTTAGTCAGATCCGTTCAGATATTACAGATTGAATTACGTGATTGAATAACAATCATCCAAACATACTGAAAATAACTGTTCATAATCTGTCACATTTTTAATATTAATAAGGTTTGATAATAATTTGGGATAATTATTGTTTCGCTGTTATATCGTATCCTTGAGCAAATATCCCGAGGAGATTTCCGTCAAATATGTATGTTACTCGGACAAAAGCATATTTAGACGAAAAGGAGAGTCAATATTTTGGTTTATATATTTTATTATACTTGGTTTGATATTTTGTATCAGTAAAAATGGGCGCCATATTGAAAGCCCCGCACAAAACGTCCTCTTTTAAACTAGTTATTTACCAACCGATATTTCGGCGCTGTTCAAGCGCCATGATCACGGTGTACTGATGATTCTTCGGAATTCTATACGTTCTATTAACCTGAGTTTTTTCTCTAGACAGAATTAACAAAATTGATTCCATCGCTACATTTCTAACAAAAACTAGACTTAACGCAGACATTTCTCTAATTGATTACATTAGAACAAAGGTCCATTTTATTCTTTGTGCACACATTGATTAGACCTATAGAAAATGAAATAATGGTATAAATTACTTTGTTTATTCTGTGACGATGTTTAGTGATGACTATAATAGATACAATTGTATTCTTTGGAATATTGTCAATGTCTAAAGTATTAAAGAAACTTACAAAGGCTATCAAAATGAAAGGATCTCAATGATCAGGGTATAAAGTTACCCAATAGGATATTTGTCGGTATTTCTCTACGGTTTTCAGAGGGCTCTAACCTACCCTAGCAATGGAGAGATATCGAGCTGTTGCACCAGTCTGGTTCTACTACGATCAAGATTCACGCATGGCACGAACCAAGTCCACCCCTTGCCTACTGTCCATTATAACCTCTGGGATTCAGAAAGGCACGTGAGATGCCTTCAAGCCCTCCACCAGGCGGTTGTCACCTTGAGAACACCGCGTGGAGGTTCCGTATCAAAGACTCTGGTTCCGAACCAAGCACTTCAATATTTTAAACCCAAAGTGATCGGTAACTTTGTAGGATTGTGTTTAGTTAATATTGACGGTGTCTGTACGAGTATGTTTTTAAAGTAATTAAATTACTGTAATAAATATCTAAACTGCCGTCCATTTTCACCTTTTGATCTAAGTTTTGTTTACCTATATCGTTATCTGTAAAAAAGCCTTTTTATTTTTTTTAACAAATAGAATTAATGTTCAAACGACGAAAAACCATGTCACAGCCCAATTAACCAATGAATTGATCATAAAAATCTATCAATCGTATATTTACTTGTAATATAATAATTGTTTTCCCCAATACAGGTCGTTTTGCATTTGTGAAATACTATTAAATACAGAATTCTTGAAAAGAAATGACGGTATCTCCCGTCCTAATTGAGCAGTCCGACTGGGGAAGAACCTCTGTCCTACAGATTTACAGAATACCGCGGCTAATAATAACCTAGTGTCGTGTCTCCGGCAGTGAGTACAGTAGCCAGAGCTCACTGGAGAGGTTTTGTGTTATCAGTGGGAAGACTGAAAGCTGAGTTGATTCTTTCTATGTGATGAAACTCTGCTTTGTCTACTGCATTTAATGTCAGCACAGAAAGTCTTTTAATCTTCAAACCCTTCCCCGTTCGTTTCCCTTCTCTCTACAAGGTCAGCCATGGTATCCACTTTACCGTTTGCCACATACAGTTAAATGTACATTTACAGTTTACTACATACAGGGTACTATATAAAGGGAATTAGGTGTAACCTAGGAAGGAAATTGTTCATTTCCTTTCTCTAAGATTTCCTTTGCGTACTATTTCGTGAATTCATATATAGGTACGTAAATAAATTGATGTCATTTGTAATTCAATATAGCCAGGCACTTACATTTGTTATGGTTATTTATCTCCCATCTTAGTACGAATTTTTCTAATACGATAAAATGAGTACGTCAGGCTTCCGTCAAAATAAAATAATGTACCTCCTATAATATTTTATAGCGGTTACCATAACTGGGGATGACATTTGGTTCATATATTTCTTCGTTCATGAGATATGTTTACAATCCCGTTAAAGCTGAAGCTAGGACGTTGGTTTCCGTGCGAACATCAGTCGCTACAGAACCAAAAACCAATCAAATGGAAAAGTGTTAAATGAGGGCTATTTTTTTAAATTATATTTTTAAGAAGGACCAGTGCAGAAATACAAAGTTATGTTTCTACAAAATTCAGCAATAAATTGGTCAAATATTTGTTACCCGCATGCGTTTAGAGTACCTATTATTAATGACAATGTTTTTATTTTTCATATAGAACAAGTTCATATGACTTTATTTCACATAATGAAGGCAAGATGAAGGTTCACAAGGCGAAAATCTCAGGAGAAAAGGTCAGCATTATGTACAGACGCCTACTATATTACAATAGTGGCCCTCAACTTAACGATTTCATCAGATTTTCCAACCCCGGTTAAAGGACCCGGGACTATAGGAAGAAGGATACGTGAGCTAGTAAAGTATTCAAGACTTCATGTTTCGGCAAATAAAAGAGTCGCCGAACCATTTAAAGCTGTATTTTGTTATCTCACTTTGAAGAATATTCTTTATCCTCTGGACACCTAGTTTACAAGCTTGTTGTATAGGTTATGTCGGACTCGAACCGACTAAAACGCACGCCGTCTTTGGTTTGCCGGACGTGAGATAGTAGCTAACATATCCCTAGCACGCTGACAGACTCGAGAATCTGGATAATGCCTACCAGATCCAAAAATTTCTACGAGTAAAAAAAAGAAAAACAATATAGGTACTACTAGTAACAGCAAAATTACATAATATTTTGCACCATTCATAGAACACTGCCGCAACCCTAAGAACCCCTAGAGACCTTTACCGCAGTACAACAAAATTAGGTTATTATGATTTCGATGTTTTATAGGGTGATACTTCCTCTCCGGCGGGTCCTATTTGAATGGGGGTTCCGCTTACACTTCCATCTTTATTATTTTTATGCCTGGTAATATTTGGGCTTAGAGAAATTCTTTAAAGGTTACCTGTTAAATAAAAAATCTCTTCGTAATAAACCTTCATTATATTATTCTGAATACACAAAAAAGTTTTATTTGTGAAAACAAAAGCCTGCCTACAAATTGTACTAGTAGTAACAACGGAGCTAATTAACTCAAATTTTATATAATAGATCAGTATCAGTAACTCAGTTTAGCGTAGCATAATTTATAATCACCAGTATTGAAATTTATTTCAATTCAAAATTTTTCTATGTAACCATCTTCGGGGCGATGGTGGGAGTCATCTATCGACAATCATACGAACTATCGGTCACAATGAATGCTATTACAGTCATTTCTAGATAATATTGTGTTTAGATAACACGTCCAATCAAGCCAATCCCTGTAAGGGAAACCTGTCGAAGCATTCATTTTTCTATCTAAATTTGATATGAACAGTCAGCATAATAATTACTTTTGAAAAATTTTCAGTATATTATTTACTTCTAATAGGAAATCTATTCTTGGAGCTACTATTTTTAATGCTATATATTTTAGTGTCTACTTCTACACTAAATAATATATAAAAAGTATACACTAAACTATACACTAAAGTAACTGTGAAAAACAATCTTTATTTCATTTTTCCTGTTATTCTATGTAAGTATAGATATACACACGAGTTGTGGAACTTGTGGACCCAAAATGTGAGCTCTACACCCGTAGTTCGCATGTTTGGACTGTCTTTTGAGGATAGCACGGGGTGCCAGCGGTGCTGAACGAGCTCAGATCTAGGAATCATAGATTAGTTATATCAAAACAATCTGCGTCCATAAGGGCCCCGTTTCTCTCGCGTTTTACGTTCAAGATACGTGCCCATAGGTATCGTATACGTAGGTAGGTACTGACCAAATTATATCTACATATTCATCTTAAAGTAAGTAACATTTATTTGCTGGACCAACGAAAAATATGTATTGAGGTCATTATTCTCTGAGCCTATTTTCCCAACTCAGTTGGAGTCGGCATTCTAGTCTAACTAAGATGCGGCTGAACTTTGATATTTGCCGTGAAGCGACTGCTATCGGACTTCCACAGCCAAATTGGCGATATCGAAGTTCTGTAGTTAGGCTAGTCGGATTTTTGAGGGCTCCGACTACCCGTAGCATCTGCCATAGATGTTCGTATGGCAACCGGGATCGACGGCTTAATGTGCTGTCCGAGGCACGACCAGACAAGTGCAAATAGCCATGTTTTCATCATTTCATCATTCATCATAATAAATTCATGTATATAAATATTTGCACTGAGCGGGAATTAAATCCACGCCTCTTGCGTAGCAGTCGCATTCACTACTGCCATGCCACAGACTGTATTGAAAAAATGCATTAAGATTTAACTGGTATATTATTTACATCTATTAGTTTTGTTCAAAAGTGTTTTCTTGTAAGATTGAACCTTTTCGTCTACAAATAATTAATATTCAGTGTGTTTCAAAGTTTTCTTTATCCTCCGTACCGAATTAAAGGTTTTCAACCCCAAAGCGAAGACAAAAAAGACGTAGTCGCTTTCCGAAACTTTGTAAAAAAAAGACGAAGTTTGAATAAAAATCACTACATTTGTCACAGCATAAGAATTGGAATTAGACAAATTCGTCCGTTAAATTAAAGCCATTCCGGATGGGGTACAGGAATTCGATTTGGGGTAAATCTCCCGCCCGGCTGGGGAAATGGGGAATTTCCCTTTACCGCGCCACGCGAACTTAAGCGATACTAGCGCTCGCACGTGATTGGATAAAATAGAAAGTGTATTTACTTCTAATTTGATTTTAAATTGGATACAAATGGATGGTGATTTTTTTTACTTAATCCGCGATAGGGAGGGCGTCGTGAGTAAATTATTTGGCTTGGATACTTCAGAAGTGTAAATTAAATCGATCAGTCGTGAACTGTATACGAATAAACCTTACTTGGTACCAAAAACTTGTTTAATGCGGTTTCATAGTTTATAAAGTGTTTATAGATAAGTCTATATATATCATTACTCGCCGAGTAGATAACTAGATAAAGTCTAAGTCGAATCAATTTATTGTGATAATGGGTTACAATATGATGTGTAAGGATGGTGGTAAAGTCTCTCAGACATTTTATAATCCGTAATATACTTAAATAACTAAACAAAATGTCAAAAGTATACTCAACAAATTAGGTTTATAGATAACTCTATAGAATAGAAAGATAGATAACTCTTTATTGTACAACCTCCCCTAATATATATCTTTTTGTAATGAATTTCCACCAGGTAACGCTATATATAATCTATATGTATAGGTATTAAAAAAGCTCTTCAATTTCCCAGAAAATCTTCCCGGGAGCTTTAAACCGATTAAAAAATTTGACGTTATGGGTCTAATCACGAGAACCTCACTCCTTTATACTATCAAATGTATCCGCCCCCACACAAATCCGTGTGGGGGCGTAGACAAAATATTATCCGAAGGTTAACCCATCTTATCTGAAGAGTGACGTAGGAGGCGACAAACGGAAAAATAGACGATATCACTGCGAGAGAAGGAAAACTTAAAATAAAAGTCTGTATTAACCTGCTTACATAAACACATATACATAACATAACATAAATTCATGCCTTTATTCCCGAAGGGGTAGGCAGAGGTGCTAGCACCCACTTTTCGGTAGTTTATGTTTAGATCCCAATGTAATAGGTGGCGAGCCTATTGCCATTAAATGGGCACTTATAAGACTGCGATAAATACACACATAACTTCGAAAAGCATCGAAATGTCATTGGTGTGTGCCATGGTAAAACCTGGGCTCGTACCCGAGACCTCGTCTCAGCAGTCCATTGCCCATACCACTAGGCTACCGCGGCTTTTTAAGCTAGTAAGTTGAAGCTAAGAAAAAGTGAATGTCTAGACAGGACTTGAAATCGCTATGTAAGAGACTAGTCCCAGGTTCAAGTCCCATCTAGACATTGTCTTTTCCAATCTAAATTGACATTAAAATGTGGTTTTTGGGGGTACATGGGTTCGGTGATTAAAAAAACTACATTTAATTAATTAAAAACATAAGCGGACCCCGGACTCTGAGGTGCAATCTTCGAATCCGACTTGGACTAACGCAAGGATGATAATAATGACATTTACTAAATAAAAAAAATTATGTCCAAGGTGACATATAAATAATTGTACACCGTTAATAATACCCAACCTTCATTAATTAGCTGTTCAACAAAAAATACAATAACACATTAAACTCAACTACAATAATAAATCTCAACAAATACAACATTACAAAAACTAGACCCTCGGGAATCCAATACAAATTACATGCCTAGGAACATTAATATGACGTCATTGAGGATTATCTGGCCTTCACAATACGTATCGAATAGTAATAGTACAAACCTTCCGATTTATCAACACGTTCGGTTTGGAATACGTATCGTGTGACATTGGAAAAGTAATATGTCTCCTCAAGCTGTATATAAAACCTTAGAGCAATGAAATGGGTCTGCTATCAAGCTGCGGCCCGTCAATCTTATTGTCATTCAATTTGAATTTCCGCTTAGGACTGATTTTTTGTAAGGCTTCGCTGGAAGCCATGGAAGCAGCGGATTAACTTTTTAAAAAGATGACTATTATAACAAAAAAATATGTTTAATGTGTGAAAATTTGTGAAGATGTTTAATGTGTGAAAATTTGTGATGATGGCTACATGGAATGTCATTAACAAAGAAACCTGTAAAACAAGGTCACGTGATCGATCCTTCGACTTAAAAATAGATGATCAATACATTACCACTGATTCTGCAGTGGCCCATGCTTTTGAATCTTTTTTCACAAATATTGCAATTACTACTACGAGTGAATTAAATTCGTCGCAAAACGTAGCCGATTCCCTTCTTAAATCTTGTGTTCCTAAATGTAATGTAATCTTTAATTTTCAGTATATAGACACTGAAACAATACTTAAAACATTTAAACAATTAAATATAAAAAAGACTGAAGATCTCTGGGGCATTTCAACCAATATAATAAATTCAATAATGCCCACTATTGCGCCCTACCTTGCATTCATATTCAATAAATGTATAGATGAAAAACAATTTCCAAATCTTATGAAGTACAGTAAAATCATTCCGTTATTCAAAGCAGGGGACAGAAGTGACCCATCCAATTTTCGTCCCATATCTATATTACCAGCGCTAAGTAAAATTTTTGAAAAAATAATATTTAATCAACTGCTTTCACATTTTGCAGCCAATGATTTACTTCATAAAAAACAGTTTGGTTTTACTAAAGGCAAAAATACAACAGATGCAGGAGTCGCACTAGTTAAACATATATTTGATGCATGGGAGGAGAAGCAGGATGCCATTGGTATTTTTTGTGACTTATCAAAGGCTTTCGATTGTGTTGATCATGAGACCTTGTTATTAAAGTTAGATTATTATGGTGTCTCGAATAGCTCACTTAGCTTACTTAGGTCTTACCTCACTGGCAGAGTACAAAAAGTAAACGTTAATGGCACCGATTCTTCTGGCGCCCCGCTAGTCATGGGAGTACCCCAAGGCTCGATATTAGGACCCCTTTTGTTCCTGATATATGTAAACGACCTTCCATACTTCATTGAAAATCTTTGTGAAATAGTATTATTTGCTGATGACACTTCATTAATTTTTAAAACTGACAGACAAAAAGTAATACTTGACGATGTGAATAATACCCTTTCTGTAATATTGCATTGGTTCACGAGTAATAACCTGCTACTTAATGCCAAAAAAACAAAATGTGTAAAATTTACGATGCCAAATGTAAGACATATAGACTCAAACATTATAATGAATAATGAAACTGTGGAAATAGTCAATACCACAGTTTTTCTTGGCATCACACTAGATAATAAACTACAATGGGGTTCTCATATCACAGCCTTAGCAGGAAGACTTAGCTCAGCTGCCTATGCGGTTAGAAAGATAAGGTCACTAACTGACGAGAAAACGGCACGATTAGTTTATTTCAGTTACTTTCATAGCGTTATGTCATATGGTCTGCTGCTGTGGGGCTCAGCTGCCGATATTGCAACTATATTTATATTACAGAAACGAGCTATACGAGCAATCTATTGCCTCGGACCCCGTGAATCGCTGAAAGAACTGTTTAAAGAAATTAATATTTTAACAGTTGCCTCACAATATATTTACGACAACGCCTTATATGTAAGGAAGAACCTAGACCTCTTCCAAAAAAAATCAGACTTTCACAATTTGAATACGCGAAATAAAAATAAACTGGCGATACCGAAACTAAGGCTTCATAAAGTCAGTAATTCGTTTGTGGGCAAATGTATAAAAATATATAATAAAATTCCTCAGGATTTGGCTGACCTGCCACTTGATAAGTTTAAAATAGAATTGAAAAAATTTTTAATTAAAAAAAGCTATTATAAAGTAGACGAATATCTTGATGATAAAAATGCGTGGGCATAATAATCTCTTGCTCTTGCACCCAGTTATTATAAATAAACAACTAAATATTAAAAAGAATAACGATAATCTACCTGAGTTTCTTGCTGGTCTCTTCTCAGGAGATTTAACTACCGAACCAGCGAAAGAATCATTTTCTAATGATTTATTTACTAAGTATCCTAATTTATTATGAATTATAATATTTTTGACAAATGTAGGTACATAATTATTGTAAAACTTTGACATTCATAAGTGCTCTTTATGTGCCTAAACTGAATAAATGAAATTGATTCTTGATTCTTGATTCTAGCTCAATCATATTCAAATAGCTTAACTAACAATGAATCAACTCCAGGCTATGGTCTTAATATTATCTAGTCACTCTTCTATCTATCGTTGGTCCAAATATCAGTCACTATTTCATCTATCTCTTGTCGAAAACCAGTCACTATTTTATTTTTCCCTGGTCCAAATATCAATCGCTATTACATCTATCCCTGGTCTAAATATTAAATGATATTCCGTCTATCCCTGGTATAAAATATGCGTCGCTATTACATCTATCCCTGGTCCAAACATCAATCATTATGTAACTTTTAAACTATCGCGGCGTTTACTCATAGTGTTTATAATTTTCGGAACTTCACGCGATATATTTTTGAACACTTACTTTTGTCGACGTTTCGGGTGCGATGCAGCACCCGTCGTGGTCACGACTTGACTCTCAGGCTTAGTCAGTCCCGAAAATAATAAACACTATCGCTGGTCCAAATATCAGTCGGTATTATATCTATCCCTGTCTAAATATCAGTCACTATATTTATCTATTCCTGGTCCAAACATGAGTCACTATTACATCATCCCGTAGTCCAAATATCAGTCACTATTCCGTTAATCCCTGGTCTAAATATGAGTCACTATTACATTTATCCCTGATCCGAAACTTTTAGTCACTATTTCATCTGTCCCTGGTCCAAATAGCAGCCAGATTCGTTAAGCCTAGGATTCTTTTTTATTTTTTAAAAAGATTTTTGTATAATTAAACTATTTTAAAGAAGATTGCAGAGGTCCAACACATTTTTACCTGACAATTGAAACCATAAAAACAATGAATATTCTTAGTCTTTCTCTCCGCTAATTCTCCGGCCAAACATTTAGTCCCACCCGAGATCCGGGGTTGCGAAAAACCTAACATTTGTCACTGCATCGGAATCTGTTGAATTAGACGCTTCAAGGGTTCACCCAGATGGGAATTTGAGCTTATTTTTTGTTTCGCCGCTATGTTATAGGACATTTGGCTCGTAATGGCTCTGGTGTGTGGCAATAACGTGTCACAAACGAGGGTGCGATTTCCCGCGTTACAATTTTCAGTTGTGCGGTGACATGGATATGTTTACGAATATTACTTACCGTACCGATAACGTGGAAAGGTAAGATAGAGTGAAGTTTCGGTATTCTTGTGATTTTAATATTAGTACTATTCAAAACGTAAGATTCTTGAACATACCACATAACGTTATCTAGACCTAAAGAAAATATAGTCTAACTTACTAAATGTCGACCATTTTTTCTCTTATACCCTTAGGTGGCAGATAAGCACACAGCTCAGCTGATGGAAAGCGGTCACCGTGGCCTATGGACGTGTGCAATACCAGTGTCGTAACTACTAGGAAAATAAACTGCTTCTTTATTCCAAAAATGGTCGTTAAGTTGACTATGGCTGGTCAAGGATGCACATTTTGAATCTGGAAAATAAAAATTATCAACTTTCTAGTATAGCCTCGTTAAGTAACTCATAAAATAGCATAATTTACACTATATCTAATAAACAAACTAAGAAAGAAAGCTTGTTTATTAGATAAAACGATATTGATATGTTGATGAAAATCAAAATGTCCCTTACTTAGTCTGCATGAAACAAGATTCGCAAAGTTATAATCATTAAACATAGACAAAGAATATTCTGCAATCTCTGTTAAATGACAAAATGACAGACCAACTGCAAAGTGAGTTTTCTACTTGATACTAGCGACATCTACATCGACCTTTAAGTTTTTCTCCCCATTTGAACTCACCCCTAGCACATGCAGTATATACTTAACAATATAAAGCAAATATAGAAAAATCAATAAATATAAAATTAGTTCTTACGACTCCTATTTGTTACAAAACTAGAGTTTCGCATTGGTCGTGACTAAGATTAATGTCTTCTCATTCAAATGGTTGAAGTCCAAAACCTTTTAACTAATACCGATTGTACAAACAAAAAAGACCCTAAAGAACATAATATTGGCTTCACAGAATAGTGACTTTCTTTTCAACAGTTGATGTTACTTAAAACCTTTTGGAGTTTAATCTTTGGTCTCTATCCCGAACATCACTCAGGGACCGTTTACCATGTAGAAAACAGAATTTGTCACTTGTAGAATTAATGCATTGGCTGGTTTAGGGTTAGCTCGGCAAGAACCTTCGAAATTCAAATATTTTGGATTAATTCAACGTATTTTATTTATACTTATATGGAACTGAAAAAACCTCGTTGTTATATGAAAAAATGGGCTAACATTATTCTGAAACCATAAATTTTCGGACATCTTGTTCTGTTTGTTCGTGATTAACGCCAAAACTATGTGACAAATTTTGATACAGTTTTTAATCATTTTTGTAGGTTCGAGTACGCTAACTATTCAAACCGAATTAGATTGAAAAAAAAATGAATGCACAGGTGCATTCATTTGTTTTCAATGTAAAACATAACATTAAACCATTTTTAAAATGATCGTAAAATCGGTCATTGTTTCCGATAGTTCGTCAGAGTGTTGGTAGATGATTCCAACGTCACCTACTACGATTTATAGGAGAATTTCGAATATTTAATACATAGCTTAGTGGTCAGAGCATTCCCTTTATAATTTACTGGTTGCGGGCTTGATTCCCGCTTGCACATTCACGTTTTCCAATCTAAATTGTTTGTTAGGAATTAAAGACCACCGTATCGACAACAAAATCAAAAACAATAGCTATGGTTCTTCTATTCCTTCTTCTATTGCTAAAATTCTTTATAAAAACAATTAGGTATGTAGGACTGGTGAATTATGATCAAAACGCGCCATAACCGCTTTGTTATATGCAAGTGGAAACGCACATAAGAATAACTCTTTCAATTGATACATCTGTTCCATTTGTTCCGACATCACAACACATCATAAAAAAACAAACAGTAAATTTAATTGTACAATAACATGATTATGAGAAATAAAATACGTGTCCGAAAATTCATACATAATTGAAATTATGACAGATTTTAGCGGCCATTAAACAATTTTGCATGTCAGAAGCATTTTGCATATTACATTCGATTCAATTTGCGAGTCACTTCATTAGTGACGCTCGCTTGAAAACATAACGAACTGTGTTCACTACAAAATATTTCATCTCTTAATTTCGTTGCAATGATTTATAACATATTTTTGAGTAATACTTCAGGCTTTCCAGTCTAACTGTGATGCGACTGAACTTCGATATTTTCCGTGAAGCGACTGCCATATGACCTCCACAACCAAGTCCAATGACTAATGGCGATATCGAAGTTCCAAGTTAGACTGGTTAGATTTTTGAGGGCTCAAACTACCCGTAACGACTGCGCCATATATGTTTGTATGGCAACCAGGACCGACGGCGCCATATATGTTTGTATGGCAACCGGGACCGACGACGGCTTAACGTGCTCTCCGAGGCACGACCAGACCAGTGCAAACAGCTTCAGCTCGGGGTTGACTTCTAGTCTAAGTGTGATTTGCCTGAACTTCGATATTTTTGATGAAGCGACTGCCATCTGACTAATCAAAGTACTGCAGTTAGACTAGTCAATCTTTTTAGGGCTCCAACTACCATTTTTTACGATTTTCATAAAAAGAAATATTCGGAAACAGCCATTGAATTGTCGGCATCATTACCAACACTTTTTGTGTGACAGATTATGACAATTCACCGATAGTGACAATTCTCTGCACTTACTCGTAATTATACCGGTTGATTTTATAGCGGTTTTGGAAAAAAAGATTTTGGGCACAATTTCGATAGTAAAATCGTAAGGAAGTCCTAATTTGGCGAAGAAAAATTTTTTTTTACACGTCCCATACATTTATCTGTTCACCTGCACATTATTTCCATAGATAAAGTGATTATTTTTTTTTCTTCAAAATTAAAACTTCCAGTCGATTTTGCTACCGAAACTGTGTGCGAAACAAAATATTCTTTTTCCGAAACCACTATAAAATCACCGTGTATAAGTAACTAGCTGACCCGCGCGACTTCGTCTGCGTCACCCCGTTTTTGCAACATTTTTCATTCCTGCTCCGCACCTGTGAGTCGTAGCATGATGTTATATACATATAAACCTTTCTCTTTAACAATTCTATCTATTGAAACAAACCGCATCAAAATCCGTTGCGTAGTTCTAAAGATTTAAGCATACAAAGGGACAAGAAAAATAGGGACAGAAAACGCGACTTTATTTTATACTATGTAGTGATGATGATGTATGTATCTTGGATTGTATCAGAACTCCCGCCAAAAGGTTCTGAAGTACCACTCTTCTTTTTTATTTCAATGTTCAATTAATTTTCCTATTCTGCTAATGGCATGCCATAAATAATGTCTCTAGTGTTTTATCCAAGGTCTTTACTTCATTTCACATTATCTTCAACATTTCTGATAGTAACACTATTGACTAGTACCTATATTTATCCTCGTAATAATGAGGCCTTTTGCAAGAATACTTTCACAAACAATAAATTAATTTAATTATTAGTACATTACGACTTGCTATATCTGCCAGGCAAGTACAATGAAAAGTCCAAGCAACCAAGTATAACTTCTTCAAACATTTACTTTTATACATAAACGCTGAACGAAGAACTTTAGTAATACAATAATTGTTTTGTATGTCAGCAGAGTTGCTGTCAGCACAACATCGCTTCCAACTTTTATACTTTAATTAGCAATCAAGTTATTCAAATGTGTACAATGTTAATTCAGCTACTGAAATGCTGCAGCTCATAAATTAATTACTTCGTCTGTATATAATGCATCAAGACTTAAGCCAAGCAACTCACCTACAAGCCTAAAGGCAACTCACCTGCAACCTTTTATTTCATTGTGCGAAATATCGTTACGGATACCCTACGCCACTACCGGTTCTGGAGGTAATTTTGGACTCGAATAGATTAAATCCAATGCCTTATTTGGCTCTTTAGTTGCCGGAGGTGACCAACATATCCCTCACACTCCGGCAGACCCATCCCATCTCCCTAGGGATAACCCTATTCGGACGTGGAGATCACAGTATGGGACTTTACGCCTCCCCGTACCCATGCTATTTAAGCTGAGAAGCTCAGTTATCGGGTTTTTCGCGAGCCAAATCAAACTATCAAAGGAAATAGTAAAGAACTAATAAAAAATATCGGAAGTATTCTGTTATGTATTTATAAAACTATTATGAACATGATAATAATAATGTATTGTGAACTTTTTCAATGTCTAACTTTGAAACCTCAGCCTTTTTCCCATATTATAAATGAAAAGTTCAGTTTATACAACTCGTACCGACTTCATATTTTTAACACTAGACCATCACATTGTTACACATTCCATTTGGTGAATTTGATGGTTTATTGATGTTTAAAAGCCAAGAAAAATGCAAAATGCTTTTGTAAAATGAAACAAAATTTTACTGATAAATTCACTGTATCTTGGATAAGATAATGTTCCATTCGCATAGCTGGTCTGTCATCTGTGAACGTTGGAGGGTTAGTAAAGGCAAGCGCACTACCGCTTAAAATTGAAATTCCGGAGGAGAGCTCAGGCATTCCAAATTTACATTTTCGGTTTGTATCTCAGAGATTTTAATTCGATCGTTATTCTCTATACAAATATTTAACAAGAAGGTTAAAAGAGTCTCTGTATTGTCATACAGAAGACAAAGGCGAGTTACTTTGTCTTACCACGACAACACACAATCTCTCCAGTGAGCTCTGACTACCCTACTCAAGGTTATTATTAGTCGCGGTATTCTGTGGAACAGAGGTACTTCCCCAGTTAGACTGCTCAATTAGGATGGGAGGTACCGTAATGTCCAACCTCCGCCAATTATTTCAAAGAGTTAGGCGATGCATGAAAATTTAGGAAATCTAGAATAATTGAGGTTTTACCACTGAAATGGGCCTTAATACCCAGGTTTCGCTAACCATTGATGGGATAATCCATACTAAATTCAAATAAAAATAAAGCTTTATTTTTAATTATAGAGGATTTTAATGTCAATAACTTACTAATTTTTTACTGTAACCGACATTAATGTTTACACAATAAACTGCGCCTTATCGAGAATACATGAACACAATTAGCTAAATTGTGTTCATAAAATAATACAGTTTATAATACGACGTGGGAGGGTCAAATGACGCAAAGACCACTTATAAATTGGATAATATAATTTGAAGTACATATCAGCTCCAGCTAATAAAATAACTTTAACCCCTCGACCACGAGGTGTCAACTTGACACCAAAACTTCCAAGATTATAGCACCACCTTTACGAAACTTTTAACCTTCCTATACCCGTGCTAAACAGTGAATCACATATACCAGAGCATTGGTCTGTCAGACCGACAGATAGTAATGATAAAGATGACTGAACATTAAACCATGCTTTTGATCGGATTTGAACCGGACATTGAAATAGAGATGGATCTGACACGATTTATAGGGGTCTTCAAGAAGGACATTAGAAAGTCCAGGTATTTATTGCACATGTACAGTCAAGGAATTTGATTCGCGTACCGTTCTAAGTCTAAATTGCCGATGACAATCTATAATATTAAGGGTTATCTTTCTTCGACGACGCTTTTGTTTACAGACATAGACTAGAAAGAGATACTACGATGATACTAAACCGAGCCAAACCGAGCTCTTCCGAACTCACTGTTTGACATCTTTCGAGAATACTATATTTTTTTGACAAACGATAAAATGTTGACTTGACAAGGTAATAATTTTTCCAAATTCTTTGAGGTTGACCGTGACCATAGAGTTATTTTATATTTTACAAGTATAATAAGTTTTTATGGCTGGGGCGAACATAATTGGCTGTTGTCATCTATAACTTCGTGGTTGTCATAGGTGACTTCAAAATATTAGCTGTGGACGTTAAAGTTTTAACGTCGACAAGTTTTCCCGCCATTGAAAACTAAATGCTACGTTATAAAATAAACATCAGAAATTGTATTCTTAATACTTTTAATACTTAATAATAACTAATACTGTCAGACACAGCTTGGTGTCGGGCCGGCATTGAGTCTACTATCCGACTACACAAATGTCTGAACCACGCAACGATTCTAACACAACGTGACAATATTCCACTAAAGCTTGCTTCGTCCTCTCTTGACCATTTTGCCACTTCTGCACCATAATTCTCCAATTATCTTCTATTGGGTATAAATCGGGTGATTTTTTTCTTCTCCAAATCGAGTAGGTAATCCATAGCCTCACAGTGTTGTTCTCGATATATCTATTTAGTAACGGAGCTATGTCGCAAATGCCGCGGGCCTGCTCATGCAATGTAATTATTTGACTTCTTCCTTCCACATTTTAAAATTTTACGTTTTTATCAAACACGTTCAATGTTTTAGTTGACATTTGACTGTGTCACTAATTTGACATGGCCGAAGATTTTTTTTCCTATTTTAAATACGAAACTAAAAATAGGTTAGTATTCAGATTTAATTTCACTATGTCAAACTGTCTTCAGTTTGACATAGTGAAATTAATCTAAACATACTTTGTCTAAGGTCGAAGTTTGCAGACCTATCAACCGAACATGTGTCATTTTAATTATGCAAAACTATTTTACCATAATTAAACGAATATAACCCTTATGATATTTTCATAGTTCGAGCAAAAAATCATCTGAACGGTACGCGAATCAAATTCCTTGTCTGTACATAAGTGTAGCACACTGAACTGGTACTAAAACGCTAACATTTAACCTTAGCTGGATGAGTAGAATAATTATATTTCAGATATTGGTAGGTAAATCTCTAAGATTAAAAGAAAAATAAAAACCTAGTTTGAGACTGACCAACCAGAAACCATGCAGCTACCAAGGAGATTAAACACCAATATTTTCATTAAAAAAAAACAAATAACAAACCGTGGGTCTCACAGACCAATACTCAGCTATCAGAAGGTTAATAAAGTAAGTGAAAAAAGAGGTCGTCAAGTTACGCAATAATTCAAGAGCCGCGGTACAGGTGCGCGCAAAAGCCCCTACTGATTTAGTCGAGAACTTGCTAACGGTTAAAATTTTTCGACTTTAACTTTTTACTTCTTATTATTAAAGAAAGGATTATAGGATTAAGCTCTTTTAGAAATTTGGACGACTAAACGGCAAATCTGATTTGTCATAGATCTCGGACTTAAGGGAACTTTTCTTGGAAATTAAGTGATGTTTCTGATCTATTTATTTCTATAGGTACCTACTAATTGTTGGGGTTGAAATCCACCTGAAATGCCTGCTGATAATTCCATTGATTGCATTTTTTTACTCTCGAAAAATGACCAGTTTGTATTAACTGATAAAATGTAATTTTATTTTGAAACTTAACTCGATCCGGACGAAATGTTGTATACCAAATCGTTAAAAAAGTGACGTCATTTTTTTTCTCGCGCGTAGTGCCAATTTACAGGAGCGCAAAATTTATATCCATTTGTGCTGAGCGTGTTTTCATAATTAAAGTCATTTGAATTTTACTATACACAAAATTAATCTACCCACTTTTTTCACGGCAATATTTTTTTTTAGTAAATGCTATGATTTTTAAACACTAGGTATTATTAGCATAATTCATGTTATAACCGTACAAATCATGATACCTACCCTAATAAAGTATTAGAATAAAAAAGGAGCCCAAATAAGTAAGTAGTAGGTATTCCCTGTTTTCGTCTTCGGGATAGTTCCCCTAACACCCGTATTTGTTTTGTTCTCTTTCGTATATTTTTAAATAAAAGAGATACAGTTATAAAAATGGGGATAGAGTCCCTTGATGAATAAAAGAGTAGCCAGTAACGGCAAAATTATAAGGGTAGGTAACTAAATGGTGTCATGGTGGTAACTCTATACAGTTTATATAGGAGTACAGTCAGCGTTAAAAGTGCCTAAAAACTAATAAATATACAAACGATATTTTTTATCGAGAATATTAACTATTTATTGATCAATATATTTTCCTGTTTCTTAGTTTATCTGTGAGTTCTTTTGTATTGGTCTATCATGTTTCTTATCCGTAGAACCACCAGTGGTACCATGGTAATTTTCTCATGTATGTCACTCGTACATTTGGTCCTTTTAAAGATAACTTTATTTTTTTACCTTTACCTAGAACCACCAGTGGTATATCAGTGTTTTTACTGATAAAAATATTGTCTTTAAATGAACCAACTCTAACTCCTGTAGAATAATTTCACAAAATAAGTCATTAGACGATTGTTGACACAAATTAACATTTTTCAAACACAAAGTGCTCAATTTGGCAACACAAGCGTAGTATTATTAAAAAAAAGTATATCGGTGTTGCTGGCTCCCTTCCATTTCCATTAGTGAATGTTTAGCCAAAGTGTTTCCCAAACTTAGTACCATTAGGCTGTACCCTTTTTGTCTTTGCCTTTAACTAACTTTTTTCTGATCATTTCGACTCTAAGTGGATTTTTCTTACGGAAGTTTGAATGCTTCTTAAAAAGTTATTTAGTTTGTGTTGGTGATACAGATTTGTATAGTTCCTTTTGACGATCTAGAAGAAAAACAAGCTAAGTGCAATTAGCACTTTGCATAATAGCCTTCTACACCATCAGTTTAGTGTTCATAATAGAACGTGAAAAATTCAGTACTTAGCATGTTTGCATCAAAGACTATAGTTTTATAAAAACAACTTACTCCTTGAAATCTCATCATGAGATTTTTGAAGAGGAAAGAAATGTATTGCTTGTATAAATTTGCAAGATTCTACGATTTAACAGTAAAGAAGTTGTTTGTTATACAATGGAATTGATCATGTGTGTGTTGAATTTTTAAAATTCGTATAAGTATGTAGTATAATAAATAGTATAATGTTTATAAAATGTTTCGTTATGAATGATGTAATATTAAAAAAAAAAGATTGATAAACTGGTGAAATATGGGTGCTAGCACCTCTGCCTACCCCTTCGGGGATATAGGCGTGAGTTTATGTTAATGTTCAATTAACCTATCAATATAAATATATAATTGTATAATAGTATAGATAGATAGGAGATTGAGGGCTTGAGTCCCGTTTAAACATTCACGAAATTAGATTTGAAACAGCATACTAATTGATTTGAAAATTTTAAAACTTTTTCAAATTTATCTTTACCAATAGGCTATAGTAAAAAAGATTTTTTTTATCATTAAGGCTACGAAAGCAGTTCGTAATACAAAGTTTGTTATTTAATAAATTTACAGGATCGAATTTCGCCTAAGGCTTTCGCAATTTCGTTTGATTCCCATTTATCACTTGTAATATTCTGAAATTCTATCTCTGGTAAAATCTGAAACTAAATTTACGAAACTTCGTTGGGCATTAATTTTTTGTATTCTGTCGTTGTATTTCTCAAATAGAATCAAGGAAATAATATTAATAAACTTTTGTTTTTGGCCTTAATAAATTCAAATTCAATAACATTTATTCTGTATAGATCATTAAAAGTCACTCACATAAATTCAATATCAATAATATATTATAAGTTAGTTGGCAAATTAACCACAGATTTGAAACGAGAAGCCTTCGGCAAGTAACTTAGCGGGCTTTTCATTATTTTTATCTATAAACAAAAAATATTTCATTTTATTGAGTAGCACGTTAAGTGAAGAGCTCAGCTCCAGGCTTGTTTATCGTTGATATAATTTTGGAATTTATAATAGCCTTTTTGGCACAACTTTCTTTTATTTTTTATAAATTTATGGATAGATAAATCCCTAATTTATCTATCATAAAGAAAGAAAGACACAGGCGAAATACACCTACATCTACTGTCATAGGTTTGTCACTCAATCAATCCAGATGGTCGAGAAAACGTAAATGATCGACCTCCTCCCATCTGTGATAAATATATGGATGTTCATTAAATGGCAAAAAGCGAGAAATTCTTTAAAGGCAAGGTATTGAAATGTCTAATTTTATTTTACAAAATAAGGTTTCTCTGTTTTAAACATTAGTCTACAACATAATTTATACTAAATCCCTCACAGCTGACGGCAGTTGGCCTAGCGCATACGAAGTGTGTTGTTAGCCAAAGCTTGTCACGCGTGTGTGCGGAGGTAAACGATAGTTAATCTTAGTTTAAAGTGAACACCAACTCCACTTCTATTATAATACACAGTGTATGTTTTGTGAATAATAATTATTATTCACAAAACATACACTGTATTTGTATTAACACATAAAGTATTTCGATAGAATATTTTGAAATTTTCGTGAATATTGTAATTTTACACTCGATTTCCGAACAACCAATAGCCTTAGCACGAAATACTATTGAATTCGTAATGTAAAGGTATCAACAGAACGGAGCATTGCGATTGGCGGGTATAGCAGCAGCAGACGCACGCAGGTTCACAAGAGGCAGACTGCCAATCACAATGCTCCGTTCTCTCGAAACCTTTACAATACGAATACGATAGGAGTTCATGCTAATGCTACTGACGTACAGCGACACACCATCGCTACATGGTGGACATTCCACTCATAGGTACCAAGCGATTCGGTGTTCATTATGCGTACAGTCAATGTGTGGAACGCCTTGCCCGAATCTGTTTCCGAATAGCTATTCAATGCCAAGAAGACTCAGCACGTTTCACGTTTATAGCAAAGGTACAGAAATCAGCACGTAACTTGGCAAGAACCATCAGCGCATCTGAGACGATTTTTGGGTCTCTTTTGTGGTAAAGCAGACATGATTCAAAATAAATTATGGCATTCTGGTGAATGAATAAAATAATGACAAGCACTTTTTGTGCCTCTAAGTGTACGATGCGCGAACTTACCCCAACTGCTACAAAACCTTGCCAAGTTAGATGCCGTACACTATATCTTGTTTTCCTTTCCTATTCTTCAGAGCAGGCCATTGCTGGACAATCTCCGTCCGAACAAAGCCAACCAAGTACCTCCATTGTAAATATACCAAGTAAATTCACTCAAACAACTTTCCCTCCAAAAATATTACATTCAAAAAAACCTCGATCGTCAATCAAGTTATAATAATATTTTTTTTCGTTTAGTACACGTCAATTTAATTTCATTCGATTAATTTCCTCGTCAACGGATACCTCAAACCCCTTTCATTTACTGATGCATTATTCTATTTGAAAACAAATTTCAAATAGAGTCGTAACATAAGTAGACGGCTGATTTCAATTGGCTAGCATTGAAGATAGAACTAATGTAGTACTAAGCCAACATAAACCTGTCGGCTAATATAAACGGACGTAGTTAGGTTACGTTTGGTCAAGCATAATAAGAGTCTTGCTCAGCATCGAAAACGGAATTTATGTCGAGAATACTCAATACCTATATTTTCCCCTACCCGTGATTTACGTTCCCCAATATCGCATATCGTTTCTAAGACGCCAAAATAACTCGATAATTATTCGAAAACACTCACGCCGTTAAAAGCAAATAAGTTTTGTAATAAATTATAATAAAAGTGTAACCTGAAACTCCTTTATTAGAGAAAAGGGAGTATTCTTGTATTAGGGCGGCGGTGCTCGATTATTGAGATTTTTGATATTGAAAATTATATTTATAACTTTTTCTTTTTGAACAATATTAGCAACTTAATTCCTCATAATATTCTCTCTAAGCCCTCCAATTAAGCTCACTGATTTGTGAACGGAGTGGGTTCACGTCGGTAGTGTAATTGCCAGAATCCGAACCCGGGACCTTTCAATCATAAGGCCGTCTCCTTAACCACTAAGGTACTGACGCTTACACTGACGAGAACGCTCATCTTATCTAATAGAAGATTTTATTCTTACCTAGATTGGCAGCTTCACCAACGAGAACCATGCTGATCATATACTATTTAAGTGGACCCTGAACTCCGAGGTGAAGCCCTCGGATGGACTAACACAACGATGATGGTGACGAGTTAAGCAAAGAATATAGAAGTTTAGCCGCATCTTAGTTAAACTAGAAAGCCGACTCCAACAAGTTGGGAATAGACTCAGAGAATGATGATGATGATGACGTGTTAGCGTCATCAGTGAAGCCTATCATAACGTATAATACAACCGACCGCTAATACAATCAACATTTTTATATATTAAAAAGGGAGACGTTAAGATCTCTCAGATCTAGGTATGTTAAAGCGGAATCACTCACATCACAATCAAAATCGTTTATATTTGATCAATTTATCGCCGTACTTACGATTGAAAATAATATAATAATAATCGTGAGTAAGTTCCTTTCTCTAGAGTCCTAAGCACCGACAGCTTGATCCCCAAACCCGATGCCGGTGGGCTAGTACTTTTTATATTATTATTTTTTTTACATATAATTTGTAAGTTTATAAAATTAATAAAGAGGACATAATAATCCTAATTTAATTATCAATACGTGGGTCCCCGCAGAATAGTCCTCACTGCCACTCCATCTCCACAATAGGCGATCAAGCGATAGGGCTGTTTAATATCAGACAGATATATACAGCCCAAAATCAGTTCCATCATATTCCGGCTTCTGGGCACTCATGTTGACTCAAGCCATGCATCTAAGGCTGAGTCCGGGCAGTATTTATGTTTGCCTGATGTTAAACAGCTCTTTCCCAGTCATCTTGTATGACACTACATAGGATGAAAATAAGGTGGCCCAGATTCTAGTAACAGGAACAAAAAAGTAAAGTGTTCATAATTTACACCTAATCATACTAAAATACGTCTCAAATCTGTCTCAGTTGTGTCTCTTAAAACAAATAAAACTCAGCCAATGATCAATTTGCAAGAGGGCTAAAAGCAGGACGTTGGAAGTACTTATAATAAATTATTTTAATTACAGGAGGCTTTTAGCTAATAATAAGGAGTGTTGAAATCTTAATGTTGGTTCCACGTTTTAAATTTGGCTGTTTAATAGACCTGTCCTGGTTCATAATGGAACTGTGGACAGCAGTACCTGTATTTATTTATTTACTTTAGGAATGATATTGCAGCAGTTTTAATCCGTATAGTGAATACCAGTTTTGAATTTTAAATTCTGAATTTGTATATTGAATTTTGAATTCAGAATTCATGTGAGATGAAAGTTTTTTAAAGGTAAATGAATCAATAGCTGTTTATACCCATAGTTGGTTTAATATCTACGTTTTCCTCCAATAAATAAACTATATCGTTAGCTCAAAAACTGCTAAACGGACTTTGAGTGCGAATAGAAGTCATAGAATACGCAGATCTTAGAAATGAGATCAATTACGAATCAAAATTTCGGGCAATCGGTCCCATGGAATACATTGGATCCAAAGACACTTCGGTTCAGCTTAAGACCTACCATAATAAAACAAAATTGACTGCATGGTATCTAAGTGGCTAAAAGCTATGTATTTTGATCGTATCATGTACGGGCACGATGTGCTTTGCAGCAGAGCCACCTTAATAAATAGCAATCAATTTCATCTTGTAAGAATATAGGTAGGTCAAACAGTTTCCCTTTTTTTGGTCAATTAACTAATATTTATTAAGTCATTTAAACAATAACTTCTTTTTTTGGCTGTGGTATTGAAACAAGATTTCGTTATCTTGACGCCTGAGCTAGGACCGTCTTGTATCTCAGGCATCCGTTAGCTAAATACAATAATTTTCTTGATAATAAAATATATATTGGGGGAGGAACAAATCCACGTCGTCAATTAGCAACAGTAAAAAATTTCTAATTGACGTAGTGTAAGCAAGTAAATATACTTCTTACCCGAGGACAGATGTTGTCGTATGTGCCATATTGCGCTAGTGCGAAGAACAAACGTCGATAACTCTTTTTTGTACCTTGTTTTTTGAGAACCTTAATAATTTGAATGAACAGCTCATTTTGTTCATTCACTACGACATTCATTTGCAATCTAACTATGGATAATAATAGGTCTTTACATATGAAATTGCCGAAATTTTCTTACAGATTTCTGAGTTTGTTATTCCTGTGATTTCATTGCTATTTCCATTATTTATATTTTGTTTGAAAGTTAATTTCAAGATTTTACAACTCTGTATTAAATTTCGTTTTAATTGGCCGCTTGATAAATTAAATTTGATCTTCAAAAACGGTATTTCCTAAATAGTATCCATTTTGATAATTTTCGTATTACTTTTATACAGCTGTCACTTTTCAAAATTGTAATAAAAGTTGCTGTTTGCTTAATGTTGTCTTATTCATACACAAAAAAAAACATAAAATTTGGATTTGTCATTTAAAAAAAATGCAAGAGTGTTAGTACAAAAATTGATTTTGCTCCAATTTCTCCAAACAAAACGGCAATGTCATATGTAACGTTCAAATATATTAAGCTACATTTTAATTAGTCTTTAAACTTCTTCACACCTCTCACCCCAAGTGCCTGAACACGTCTTCAATTTCAAGTTTAATGTTAAATTGAATTAAGACACAACGATAAAATTGTAATTACCATAAAAACCAGATAAATGGGAGCTAAGGGGCGTTTCGTACGATTATGTACGGCCTTTCATTTTACCCCATAATTATGTTTAAGGGTCCGGATAGTGAAATGTATTATGGATAACGCTTGTTCCTTTTAAACCAATTTACGAGAGCGTTCTGGGAATTTGGTAATGTTTTGTGTGCGTAGGAAGTCTTTTAAGGAAAAAGTTCTCGGGAATATAACGAGTGGAGAGGTAATTTGAAGCTTTGAAACGCTAAAAGCATTGATATCTTGTGATATTATTGAACTATAACGTTGAGAAGGTATAAACGTTAATTGACGTCACGGTCTTGAATTTTTAGCACCGTATTGTAATTTTTTAAATTGGAATTGGGTTTTTAATGGGCATTGTAATATTTTTTTTAATTTATGGGTATAATATAATAAGCTAAGTAGTAGCGGATCTTGTAAGAGAAAAAAAATGATGATAGTCTGAAATGACTTGCACGAAGTGGTGTTGTATTATTCTATATACTCGTATAAAAGGTAGTCGTGTTAGTTACACTATTTTTAACTCGAGAACGTCAGTACCGATTTGGCTGAAAATTGGTGGGGAGTTGGCTTAGAAGCAGGAGACAGACATAGGATAGTTATGGGGCCTTAGAGACATCTAAGAGGGCGGAAAAAAATAGTAGTTCGAAGTTCGCTGGGGTGGCTAGTTAATATTAAAGTTATATACCCCTTACATCGTATATATACACGGTGTGAGGGGAACTACACTCCCGAAGCCTAAGGCCCCTTGTAATACTCTTGGTGCTTAACATATTGGAATAAAAAATTACGATTTGGCATTTTCTTTAGTCATTAGGTATTTGTTATTTTTTTTTTTGCATTATTTACTCTCCATCGTATCGGTAAAGATAAATGAAACAATAATATCATATAAAAAGGCCCTGCAAAAAAAACAAATGGCATCATAATGCGAGTATATGTTATGTATGTAATTTTTGTTTCATTTAGCTTTACTAACACGATGAAGAGAAGTTAGTAAAACGATATAAAAAAATCCAAATCGTAATTTTTATGCCAATATGTAGTGTACCAGGAATACTGCCAGGGGCCTCGACTTCTGGAGTATTCCACTTACACTCTGTATATCTTTATTTAAATATAGTTATTTATTTTATATTTACTTGTGATCAATATTAAAGATGAAATCTAACTGTGACTAAATTTCTCACACATATCATTTGACTTACGAATTAAACTTACGCTGCCATAACTCTGCCATACTTACAAGTAATGTTAATTACAAGTATATTTGTAAATTACACGTTGTCTTGCATTAGTTTAAACTTCATAGTAATACTTAATCTACTTAAATGTCTACGTAACTATTCGAAAACATTTTCGGAGCATTTTCGTCTTAACATTTTAGACTTCGTCCAAAGCTGGCGTAATTAAGAAAATCTCATCAGACTCTCGTATGCTCAGTTGAACTTAAATAACTTATTTTAAATCAAGTGGCTTATTGAAGAAATATACTTGTTTTATAGTAATTATCTTAAATCTACTTTAAAACTGATTATTTTACGCCGGCTCTGTAGTTTAGATTATACTTAGCTTCGAGACATTAACCCTAAATTTGATAGATAGGTCAAAATATTCCTATATTTTTTGAATACCATTTAGGTGGCAGATAACCACACGGTTAACTAGATAAAAAATGGTTACCGTGGCCTATGGACGTTTGCAACACCAGGGGCGTCACACTCGTGCTGCTGACCTTGTAGAAACCTTCTATTGCCCTTTTGAAGACTTTAACTTAATCCAATATTCCAATATTATTTCTAATTTTATTGAACTGATATTGTATATTATAGCTGCAGAACAAACTCTTCATACTTCAAACAAAAGACAAGTTATATCTTTTAAAAATCCAAAAGAGATCAAATCAATCTTTTATCCTAAGGAATGATAAATGAAATCAGATTTAAAATTTAAAACGAAAATTACCCAAACACTCTCTTTATCACATCCCGCCATTTTTAATTACAGAACTACACATAAGCTCGCTGAGCATAAATAATAGAGTACATAACAACTAGAAGGCTGGTTGCGGTGGACCGCAGTTATTACTTCACTCTTCCCACCTCGGGTGGGAAGTAACGAACGGGAAGACCGAAGTGGGAAGAGCGAACTGTCCTCCTCGTGAGTTCCCCCGTACCTAATGCGACATTCTTATGTGACAACGATTTATCCACCGTGTATTGTGTGCGGTTAATTTATTGGGCCGTTTAGAACATGGCCAGAATTATTTTCTCAAATCCTTTATTAAAAAATTGGTGTGAAAATTTGTGTGTCATGAATTATTATTGTTTGCAAAAACTAGTTCAATATCATCCTTTTAACTGTGTATGGGCCAATAACGCTAATACAGCATATTTTGTGTAGTATACCGGTTGATTTTAAAGTGGCTTCGGAAAAAAAGATTTTGGCCACAATTTCGATAATAAAATCGTAAGGAAGTAATAATTATGTTGGCGAAAAAAAATTTTAATTTTTTACACGTCCCATTCATTTTTCTGTTCACCTGCACATTATTGCCATACATAAAGTATTTTTTATTTTTTCAAAATTAAAACTTCCAGTCGATTTTGCTTCCGAAACTGTGTGTAAAACAAAATATTCTTTTTCAGAAACCATTATAAAATCACCGTGTATAGTAGTGTGGTCAAGTAATACATAGTAATTTAATAGTAAGTCGTAAATAATATCATGATTTTATAACCGTTGTGTCATATTGGTCCTTCGAGCCGGATTTGAACCAGTGACCTATGGCAACTAAATGGTTGTTAGTAGTTGATTTGCTTTAAAGGAGAATAAGATTCAAGATGTCATAAGAAAAGGTAACCAAATTTCTCGAGGGTCGGAGGCTAAGGGTCTGAACTCCGTAATTGTTACCCGTATTTATGACCAAAGCGATGGCTCCCGCTCAGCCTTGTTTCTGGGGCAACAGATGGCCATCGCAATCCAGTGTGATAACGATACCTACATTATTGACACCTTTGGGCCGAAAACGACACGGGGTGCATCGTATGTCTTTTTTATTTTTTTAAATTAAATAAGAAAAGAGTTTATTTGATCCATCTTATTTATACCAATTTATGCAAAAGAAATTATGCAAATAGTTTATACCTATTTTTTTTTATACTACGTAGGTGGCAGACAAGCACACGGCCCACCTGATGGAAAGCGGCCACCATAGCCTATGAACGTGTGCAACACTAAGGGTGTCACACACGCGCTGCCCACCCTGAAGGGAAAGGGGGAGAGCTGGGAAGGGGTGGGGAGGCTAGGAAGGGGAGGGGAAGGAGGGGTATAGTGAGCTCTGGCTACCCTACTTACCGGCGGGAACACAACACCTAATTATTGTTAGTGAAACTCGGGTATGACGCGATCAAATTGTAATTACAACAATTTACTTTTTGAATTACTTACTTGACTAGCCGCGATTACGGCTTGTGCAACTAGGCCCAAACCAAACATCAACCAAATCAAAATTGCAATTGTCTTTATCAATTGCCAACTCTGATAATGCCGCCAAATCTGGCAAATAGGACATTAACATAGGCTTTTCTTCACACTTTCAATATAAAAATGGCACGTAGTATTTATTTCTCACTAATCGATCGTGAAGTAATTAGACTAGCTTCATTTTCGCGAGCGGAAAAAAGAATAATTAATCATGAGCTTTACTAAGCAGAAAATAAGTTACGAGAAGTTTTCCCTACAAAAATATTTGAGTTTGTACTTTAATTTGGCTTCAACTGCTTGTGTTTGTACTTCTATATTAGGGTTGCTCACTTGGTATTTAAATATTAGTTTCGATTACATAATAATCATACTTGTTATATAAACTAAAAGTTGGCAGTCCAAATTCGTGGTAACTTTTTCCTTTTTTGAATTCTGTAAAATATTAATTTTCAAAATCAAATAAAAGTTTACTAAATCAATGGATCATGCAATTACAATTGTAATCGTTTGTTGTACTATCGACGATTATAAAAAAAACATTTCCTTGTAGAAAAAAACGGAATAATACACAAATGATTATCACTACGAAAGAAATAAACTCGAAATAACACACTGTACCAGTCGGTACAGTGTGTTATTTCGCCTAGTCAGTGTGGAAACAATACACCAAAGCTAGCATCAGGAGTGGCCTATGTCCAGCAGTGGACTGCGCTAGACTGATTGATTCATTGATTGATCATTCCTTATTTTGTTACGTTTTACACTATTTTTTTATTATTATTATAATTTTTTAGTTTATGGCCTCACTAAGATCTTCTGAACTCTAGCCAATCTTAACAGCAATCTGTTGCTCTGCTGGTTTACGTATAGGGTTCTGGTGCAAGTTTTCCTCCTCGTTCAGATGAGAGTAGCACCCGTAAAAGTGAAGTACTGCTAACCAAGTAATCGCGCTTCAAAATGTAAGATAATAGTGAAGGTATTTCATGTACAGTGGGCACCAAAAGTTTCTGGACCTTAAAAATTTGTAATCCTTCGATAGCCCAAGTGTAATTTAACCAAAATTAACATAAATAGCGTTAATAAAATAAAATAGATCAATGTGTTGATTCTTTATAAGAAGTAAACTCATGCACCTATCATCCTAAACTTTATTACATTAATAACTAGATCAATAATTATCCAGTAGATTCTAAGACTAGTAGTTGTATAATGGCATCACTTTATAAAATTTTAGCTACATATTTATCAAGATCTTTTGGAGTTCACCCCAATTTTAAAGTTATGTTTTAAAGGCAACATTGTCTAGGCAAAATCAAATGATATAATGTGGCAACCCTTATCGCTCACTCAACGAATAGATAGAGATGAGCCCGTATTTATTGAACACTCTCGCCGGTCCATGTATTTACCGTTGTCATAATTATAATAACAGTTAGTTATTTGTTTTGGTTACTTATTTTGTTAGAGGCAACATATATTGTAGCTTGATTAACCTACTTTTTTTACCTTCTGTTGCAGTACGGAAAAAATAAAGCAGTACTAAGTTCGCTGCGTCAGCTAGTTTTTTTTTATACCTGTAAGGTGACAGACAGGCGCACGGCCTACCTAATAGAAAGTAGTTACCGTGGTTTATGGATGTTTGCAACACCATAGGCGTCACATTTGTGCTGCCGACCATATAGAGAAGAGGGGGGAAGGTCAATAGAGTCTCTGTGTTGCCAGTGTAGAAGAGAAAAAGGGTTTCTCGGTCTTCGCACAGGCAACACAAAACCACTCCAGTGAGCTCTGGCTACCCTGTTTACCGCCGGAAACACAACAGAAGGTTATAATTAGCCGCGTTATTCTGTAGGGCGGAGGTACTTCCCCAGTACGACTGCTCAATTTGGACGGGAGATACCGTCATATCCTTCCTTTTTTTATTTATAAAGATGACTTTCTGCCTGATTCTTAAGCCTCAGTGTTCATTTATTGAGATTGGTATCAAATATGTATTTCAGTAAAGAAATATACTACATAATGTTCTGTTTCATTCATCTTATATCTAATGTTCCGATTTTTTATAACAATGAACTGCCTGACAAATCATTTTTATAGTCACCATAATGTACAATATAATATAAAGTTAATGCGAAATGGTGTAACATTACAACTTCTTAAAAGACGATAAGCCAGTGCTACAATTCACTTACATTTTTATGAACAGTTTCAATTCAATGATAATTAAAAAAAAATAATACAACACAACTTAAACTTCGGGGATTAAGTCAAAATATATGCAGTGGGTAAACAGTTACTACATTTAACTAGTTTCAATGATTTACATCAATCAATAAACTACCCTATCTATGGCTGTCCAATGCTGGACATAGGCCACTCTCGATTCTCCACCCTTCCCTTTGCCTTTTTAAGGTCGTCTGTCTATCTAGCTGGAGGTTGTTCTACATTCTGTCATTTTATATATGATATAAAAGATATATTCTCTTGCACTTCGCGCTATGAAAGCATGACGTCTCACTTTTCGAAAGATTTTGTATAAAGCGATTTTAGGCGGCTCACAAAATTGATTTGGTAAAATCACATCTTCAAACTATTTTTGTTGTAAGAAAATTTCACTTCTGCAATTAAAATACATACATACATATATTCACACCCGTAATCCCCGAAGAGGTAGGCAGAGGTGTAATTAAAGACCCACATTTCACAAATTATAATTTTCGGTCCCACGCAATAGGGGGTGAGCCTATTGCCGCCAATCGGGCACTTTGTAAATTTGTTCACGAAGTACCCCATAGTATATCCAGACTACGATAGCATTTACTTCTCAATTTTTCACTACTGGTGCCACTTTCAAACTTTCTCTAATATTAATCAGCCTATCGCAGTCTACTGCCGGACATAGGCCTCTCAAAATATGCGCCACTACACCCCCTATCCTCCTATGCTCTAATATACTCATACCCTATTCTATCCATTCTCACCACACATCCACACATCCATCTTAACATTCGCATCTCCGCTACATTCAGTTTTCTCTCAAGCAGTCGCTTTCAAGGTCCAACATAACGTTCTACACAATACGGCTTTAATAGAAAAAGACTTATTGTTAAGAATTTCGCAATTGGTACCCTAAAACACCCACATAAGTGTTTTGCAATCATATATTATCTGAAATCATCACAAACTAGCAGTAAATCTACCAGCAGTCCGCTTACCCCTCCTTCTAACAGATGACCCTAATTTATTGAAGCTGTAAGAAAAATTGCACCCTTCACAATATCATTAAATCCTGCTTACACAAAACACCTCGAACTAGGCAGTGTCAATAGCGGACAACGACCACCCATTTATTATACGAAATCGTGTTTTCGATGTTGATAAAAACCCGGACCTAATCGATAAAGATATTGTGACGTCACGGAGGTCAGCCTAGGGCTGTCACTTTAACGAATTTATAATATATATTTTGCGCAAACGTTCCCGCAACCCATGGGAACCAATTCCTTGGTTTAAAAGCTTATATATTATTCCAGACTGTAATCTATTTCAATCAAATCTTTTATTAGAGCGTAACTGAATAACAAACATCTAAACAACTTTATAAAATCATAAATAACATAAGTAGTGTCTTAAAAGTAGGATAACATAAGCAGTGTCTTAAAAGTAGGATAACATAATTAATGTCTTAAAAGTAGGATCTGTGCATTTGAAGACGCATAATTCAAGAAACAGAGAATAGATTGATTTGGTATTTTAAAAAGTCGTTTATCTTTAATATTAGAGATACTTTGCGCTATAGTTTTTGAATCACCTACATTTTATGTCGTCTCCCTACAAACCTTTCCCTAACGCACTTGGATATTTTTCATGTATGTAAGTACTGGCTATCTAACGTTCAGAACACCTTAGTGATATTGAAATTCTGAAATTCGAGTTTTAAAGGTATTTTTATCAATACTTATACGTCATCAAGTTAATTTTGTAGTAGTGTTATTGACATTGACAGGTTAATTATAAAATTTCAATTAACATGATGTCTTTCATTGGAGGAAAAATATGTACCTCATTAATTTTAGTCATAATTATCGACGCTTTTAATTGAACCCATGTATTAATATTAACGCAAATGATTACATATTTGTTTCTAATAATAATTAGTAGTTGTGT
This sequence comes from Pelosia muscerda, assembly GCA_963691645.1. Classification (NCBI taxonomy): domain Eukaryota; kingdom Metazoa; phylum Arthropoda; class Insecta; order Lepidoptera; family Erebidae; genus Pelosia; species Pelosia muscerda. The sequence continues at coordinate 3,861,262 of OY829104.1, forward strand.
GAACAGTAGACCTCGTCAGCACCCTTTGCCTAACTTTTGAAACAAATTTAGTATTTTTAAATTAGGGTTAAAATAGAATTCAAAATCGATATTTAAATAAAGTATTTATAGTAGGGTAGTTCCAAGAAAAAGAGATTTTTTCAGATAATACAATTTATATTTAAAAATCGCACCATCAGGGTGTGGTTCGGTTCTCATTCAATGCAAATGTTTAAATAATAAATAAATAAATATTCTAGGACAAGTTTGAGTGTATAAATATGAATATTTGCATTGGTCTGAATTTTTCTATGTATATTTATATTATAACCCCATTTCCCCCATAAAAAGACTCGAGATTGCTATTAAATCAGAGAAGACTTGTCCTAAACTAGGAGAAGGCTTTATTTGCTCGATCAATTAGTAAATATTCTTTTTCACCTTAGAAGTTCTCCAAACCTCGGAAGAGTTCGCTTCCTACTCTTTTGCTTAAGTTGGTAGAGGCGACTGTAATCTGTTACCATTTGTTCGTTCGTTAGTTAGTAAGAGTATTATTTAACAGGTAAAGTCAGCTTGGGCACCAAAGACCTGACACATTTAACAGGGCCCATTTTTTATCAAGTTAAGGTGGTCAGTAACTTAGAATGTGTTAAGTCAATAGTGATGGCGACAGTACAAGAGGTAGAAAATATTTGTAAAAATGATTTTCAGTCAGGTATTCCGTATCAACTTTCCTTATTCTATTACAGCGCATATTTCGTGTACTCCCCTCACACGTCACCACACGCCTTGAATGACAAATACCTTTTTTCAATTCATAAATGTATATATAATAAAATCAGTCAGAACACCTTTAGAATAAGGAAATAAGATACTAATATTTGGGATCCAGTGAACTGTACAACCGATAGGCATGAAAGATGACTTGTGTACGATAAACTAATCAATGTATTTGAATAGAATCTTGCATGTAAACAACTTAATATCAGTGTAAGAATGAAGTTAATGAACATTAGGGAACAATATTAAGATGTTGATATTGTAATTCTTAAGGATTTGATATTATTTAATGGTGGTTATTCACGGGTGTATTGACAACGATACCATAAAGGTATGATTCCGTAACCAATGGTATACGACAACTGAACACGCGTGCAGCTGATGATGTTGTTGACACGTCGCAACAAAACGTCGTCTGCTGCATATATCTGCAGTTGTCGTATAGTGTGATGTGTGTCGATACAACGCAACTAAAAATTATAAATAGTTTAAATTATTGAATACATTCTATTTGTAAATGAACCGTGTATAAGTACAACTTTAAAATGGGGTTTTATAAAATATTTACGTACGTAGCTCTTTATATCTTGTCATTGTATTCGAATTAACGCTCCATGGCTAGTTTGGAAAACACTTAAAGGATATTATTGGTTATGATATGAAAACGATTAAACGATTAAACCAACTAGTAACTAGTGTCCAATACTGACAATATCAACAACAACAATCTGTGTTAAACAAACATTGCATGACAAATCCAAGCTTCTCAAAATGTCCTTAGAAATTCTAAACACTTGTCGACACCCTTATACTCTGTTCACAATATTCGAAGAAATCCGGTCCTAATACTCTTCTTGTAGCCCCAAATCTATTGTTCATTCGATCAAGTTTATTAAATAAAGATCTTTTGGTAACATGTGGTCAAGGAAAAGTAATATTGCATTTGGCCGTCCGTCCGTACGGTTTTTTTGGAGCTGTCCAATTTTAACGTCTAATATTTTTGGGGAAATTATTTTTTGAAGCACTTATAGAGGTCGGTGTTCATAAGAAAGTTATTGATTTTACAACTTACTTATGCAGAAGTATTATATAAAGTTTTTATAACGCAGTATCGCATGATGATTGAGTTCTTTGAGATGAAATAAATAATCATTTTACATTTCATTTTTATAAAACACAATCTTTATAAATGAGAGATATAATAATTCTTTTAGGCGCATATACATGACATTACATCTGAAATATATCTGATAACATAATCTTAAAATGATTAGAAGTATGTGTTTTGAAGCTTGATAGTCGGTTATTATTTTTTTTTATTTTATAGGGGTTAGGCGCCTCTGTGGCCTGGCTGTAATGAACGTGACAGCTATGCAGGAGGCGCTGGTTCGATCCACACTCAGTGCATAAATATTTGTATGCATGAATATGGCTATTTGATCTGGTCTGGTCGTGCCTCGGAGACCACGTTAAGCCGTCGGTCCTGGTTGCCATACATCTATGGCAGTCGTTACGGGTAGTTGGAGCCCTGAAAAGTTCGACTAGCTTAACTACAGAACTTCGATATCGCCAATTTGGTTTTGAAGGTCCGATGGCAGACGCTTCACAAAGTTCAGCCACGTCTTAGTTATACTAGAAAGTCAACCCCAACTGAATTGGGAATAGGCTCAGAGAATGAGATGAAAGGGGTTAGGAGAACCCCGAGAGAGATAGATTGTACCTGAGTCGCTTCTGTTATTTAGCAAGTAAATTGACTACATGTGAGGTTGGTTTTTTGTCCCAATGGTGTTGGTCTTATTCATTCACCATTTTTTCAATCTGTGTCCAAAAAGTCATAAAATTATTCTCTGTACATATCTGTATACCACAATAAGCATTATTTATTATTTAGTTACAGTTTCCCTCACTTACATTTACAGATAATATCTGAATGTAATCCTATACAGAATTACGGATAAGACTCCCTCGTTTAATTGTGTATCAGGATACACAATATCTTGTATTCCTTAATTATCTTGATATTACAACACAAAGGGAATATTCCTTGAAGGTTTAACCGAATATTAACCATTGTAAGAATCTGTTGTATTTGGTATAATGAAGTATTATACTGTCATGGAAGGAGATTTTTTTTGTGCGCTTCACCGGAACTGGAGAGAGAGGGTATGACGGACTCGAACCAACTAAAATGCACGCCGTTTTCAGGTATTTGGTCGCCGGGGGTGAGATTGTAGGTAACATATCCCTTACATCCAGGTCTACCCCTTCAGGTGTGGGAACGGTGATATCACCATTTAGCCCTCGGGTATGAGGAGGGGCGCACCGTGCGCTACTACTGCGGTCTGCTTGCTAGGGTGAGAGGTGGCTCATCTCACCCCCCCCCCCCTCAAGGTCATATGTTTGAAGTAGTGCTCATTTCGGCTACGTGGTAAAGAGCTGGTTGCTCAGTGATATCCCAGTAAATTAACACATTGCAATGTTAAGTAAGACTATCCATTCAGTCTTTAGATAGGTGACTTTTCTTAATGCAGGGTGAAGAGTCCGTATCGTGGAGAATATACTAAGTCTCGGTTTCCATACATCTGTGGTAACGTATCGAATAATTAGACTCTAGAGATCTCTCCACTGAGTTGCTATTAGTATCTTCAATAACAATTACCTTACTACAATAAGCTACTAGCTACTAGCGATATCAACGTGTTTACAGGTTTTATTGTCGATTTTTTTAGGGCCGCACCATCGATGGCAAATGATTCAAAATGTCTAATACACTTTTATTTTCTTTGCAGGTCCAGTAGCGGCCTCATTGGTACTCACTCTGCTTAGCAGTGTTGTTGCTGTCTGTGACGTCATACTGAGGTAAAAAAATCTTTTATTATTAAAAAACTATACCTACAGATGTGCCAAATGCACTACTTGGAATGCCAGCACCAGAAAATAGGTGAATATTCTTTTCTGGAAATCCTATAAACTACTCCAAAATCCAAAATATTAAAAATTTCTTATAATTTGAGAACTCCATTGTCTTACTTCTCAAAAGTTTAATAATTATGTATATCAATGTTTTTAATAGATATCTAGTAACATTGTATATAACTGTGAAAATAGATATAATATGTACATATGTGTATATATAAATATATGAAAGAGAATGCCGCAGTTAAGCACAAAATTCTTTATTTATATATTTTTTATATTTTGTCTGTATTAAGACATCAAATCAATTAAAAGTAATTATTCTCAATGCTGTTATATTTTGAGTAAAACACATAGATCCGAGGTCGATGGGGGATATATTCAGCAGTGAACTTCCTGTAGCTGAAATGATCGATTATTCCATGTAGTCCTTCCAGTGTAGTTCGACAGTGGAACTGTTTGGAATTTTTTATTCCAAATTGTAATACGTGATAATTATGATGACATAGATTGTTGAAAGCAGATATTTATGTCATCCTTCTATTTTTACAGGAACATCCTGCGATGATGTCTACCTATGGACGTCTGGGCTGTCTCAATTCCTGCAATTTATATGTAAATAAGAGTGAAATTGATTAATAACTGAATTTTAAGTTTAATATTAATGTAGGTAGCAATTACATGTATACGGATATGTCAGATGTCATGAAATTGGCATTATTTGACAATTAAGGCGATAGACACACAGTCGGGTTATTTTTTTTTAAACAATATAAGTGGAAGAGTAGCAACACGGCTCACTTGATAGACAACGGATGTTATAATAGTACTACTAAAATTCCTTGCAATAGTTACCACTACTGACAGATAACACTTATATTCATGTTCATGTAATATTTGCTCGGAGCGGGAAACGAACCCGCGCCGCCTGCATGGCATTCACGTTTACTACCCACATCAGAGAAGTCGTCAATGATATCTACTAATGTATTTTTTATACTGACTGCTCTCTGTAACTGAATATTTTCCTCGATATTACAATTAGGCATGATAACATTATGTTTATGTCGTGCCTAAGTCATATAAATTTTGAAAGAATAAATAATTTTGAATTACAGTACATATTTATTTGCAATTTCTTTCGTTCTTTGATTCTTCAATAAACGGTTCTAATATACCTCAGTCTGTTAAATCGTAAAGTATGTAGGTCACTGTGTGTTATAAGCCTAATATTGAACATCTAATATTATTGCCAAATTCATGTCTGCTAAATTAAATTCACATTAAATACCTATATTATATCATTTTTAACTATCACTTTTTTTTTTTTCATATCTAATAACAAAATATTTTTGTTCTCTCATATGCTTTTTTATTTCAACAAGATGTTTTGTATGGAATGTACATATACGGTCATTTAACATGTAAGTGGTAATAAATTTATGGATGTTCTTGTACTAAATCGTGTGATCCGTAGAACTTAGTAGATAAAAACTAGCCAAAATAAACTTTTAAGTGTACTCAATTATTAAATATGAACACTTTAAGTAATTGTGTCACGAAACTATAAATTATGTACAGAAAGTGAATCTGCGAAATCAATTACATTTTTTTTTCAATATGACATCCAGTAGTTTAAATTGAGCTTAGATAAACACTGACTTGATTTAAATGTAATTATTATAATAATAATAAATTGCCAAGACTAAGAAAAAGTTGTAATATAAATTAATCGAAAATCTTTGACTCAAACTATAGATGTATAGACATCTATTGTAAAAAGTTTTCTAATAAAAACGACCTTTTTAGATTCTTTACCACAATTTCTATTAATACATCTAACTGAAGGTCATTGTAGTGATTTATGTGATATTATAATATTTAAAATTGAAATAAATAACTTGAATATGTCACAGTACTTTAGAGTAACTCCATTGTTAACGAAAGTACTAGTTATAGACAAACATACGATAGAATTAACATAATAAATAATAATAATATTGATTGGGCTGTCAAAAAATTAAAACTATAGATAAACCCTATACCAACCTATCTGACCTGTGACCTAACCTCTCCCAATGTAAGGAGGTTTTGGAGGAGAGGCCTAAGTCCAGTAGTAGACTGTGATAGGCTAATTCATGAAATGATGGATAATTAAGTGCAAATCAAAAAGAACTCTAAAACAGATGATAATACAGTTTATATTCTGTTTTAGAGAAATTAATCAACTAGCTAAAACATTTTGAGCCAAAAACATAAAGAAAATCGAAGATGTTATAATAATAATGCTGAAAATACTTGGAAACAAAGCAAGCAAATATTACGAAAACTGCTTACTACGAAGTTAGAGTGAAAATAAGTGTGCATTACTGTTCCTAATAAATCTGGAACAAGCAAAATATGCTCAGAGAGTACTTGTAAGCTTGCCAACTTGAATATAAACATAAAAATGCCAAAAAGTTTTAAACACTGATTCAATGGGAAGAAAAAGTCTAAGAATTTTGAATGTATTATCTAAGAATGTGGTATTATGTCATTTCTTGTATATTCTGACTAAAAAATCAGGATATAGATATTTGCTTCTGAAAAGTTTTTGAGAGAGATGTGAGGATAACTATTGGCTTCTAAGCCTTGCTGACTATTTCATGTATTCTTATGTTTAAAAGTACATTATTAATGAAATAAGCATTACCAACACTATTTATATTATTTCAATCTTACTTTATTTTCATAGTGAGATTCGGATCTTCTTCTATCTTTGTTCATTCTATACACATATAAGCGTAAACTCTTACAAATGAAACAAATAAATATATCCACAACCTTTAGAGATACATTTTCACCTATATCTAAAACTAGTGTCCTATGAATCCTGATAGAAGCTAATGGTCCGAATCTCATTATGAAAGTAAATAAGATTCAAATATTGTTGAATTAATTGGTGGTAAGTAAATTAATTGGTGGTAAGGCCCCTGATGATTTATAAGTCATTGTCTAATTTATAATTTCAATGTGGTTGTTATTTTTACTTAGAAATACAAAAACAATTGTTTGATATAGTTACTATTGGAGTTCGGCCGAATACAACAGATATCAAAAATACCTTAAGAAATAAACTTACGTATTGTATAACCGAAATTATAAGGTATCTCGATATGAATTATGTATTGTATAATATACATAAATAATAATGTCACATTTACTGTTAAAACTGTACTATAATGGAGTAGACAATATTAAATATGTGTAAGAAATCTATGGAAAATTTAAACTTGAATAAAAAATATGATAATTGTTAGTGAAATGTGTCTCTATAGAATTCGTTTGTATGAAGTTTTAATTTATAATATTATATAGCTATTAGAAATAGTTATTTCGTTAAAATAAATTTTATACGAAAAAGTTTCATGTTCTACCGTTGATTTGCTCAATGATGTTGTAACTTTTATTTAACGAAGTCTGTTAAATAAATTATTATATAAATAATCATAGTTTTAATTATTACATTATTATCTGCTCCAAAACCTCAACCGCCAATCTGATGTACTGGATCACGGGTATGGTTACCTTAGCCTCATCACCCTTGAATGATCCCTTGGACCCCTGAAATACGGCTTATCGTAAAAGTCTTTGGAAGATTCATACTTTTTTTTATTTACTATTAAATACTACGGGATATTAGCACCATCAGGACTCTGATTTTACTGAGATTACAAAAACTGCCATTGAATTTTCCACTTTGATAGCATAGCCTTAGAGTTCAAAATTAAATGAAAAAGATTCTACACGAGGCTATTCAATTTTAGACATTAAGAGCGTAGCCGTAAAGTCTAAGATTTAATGGCATTTTTAGTAGGATCGAGGCCCAGTCATTTGACAAACTAAATATAGACAAAAATAACAAGAAGCCTAAACGAAATTCAACAGTTAAAACTTCTTATATAAACAATTTACCTGCAAACATTATCTGTCAACATAATAATCTACAGATCGCTGGTATTACACTTGTAATTCCTGTGTAATAACCGGTAATTCCACGGTGTAATGCCAGTAATTCCTCTAGGAAGTATTTCTGAGCGGCCGTCTAAACGAAATCGAGTAACATTTTGTACTCTGGCGCGTTATTCCACTTGACAATGTTTTTTAAACGTAGTCATAACCTTAATAGACGGTGGAATTTAATTTCGCTATTCTATTTGACAATGACTTTTAAATAAATGAGTTGTAAATGAAGCACTCGTAGTCAAATGCGCTCTCTGTTCAACTATCAATGTGCTAATCTACGTAGGGGCCGTGGCAGAACAAGACGGGGCTCATATGGTTGACTTGAACAATTCTTTCAGTGATTCGTCACTAACCACAATTAAGACTGGCAGCAAAAAACCAAGCCACATCATATATTCAAACGAACCCCACACTCTAAAATGAAGGCCTTGGATGCGATCGAAAATAATTCAAATATTATGATTAATGAGTTTATATCTAGTAATTGTAATTGGCCAAGGTATGATGCCGTAATCGGTGACATACGATAACTGCAGAAGCTTGCAGTAAACGATGTGTGGTTGCGTTGTTTCGACATATACAGCAATATACGATAACTACGGATGCGCGTAGCCTAGTGGTATGGGTAATGGACTGCTGAGACGAGGCCTCGAGTTCGATCCCAGGTTTACCATGGCACACACCAATTTTCGATGCTTTTCGAAGTTATGTGTGTATTTATCGCAGGTTTATAAGTGCCCGGTTAATGGCAATAGGCTCGCCACCTATTACATTGGGACCTAAGCATAAACTGGCGAAATGTGGGTGCTAGCACCTCTGCCTACCCCTTCGGGGATAAGGGCGTGAGTTTATGTTATGTTACGTTATGTTATGTGGATGCGTGCAGCACACGATGTGTCGTCGTGTTGTTGTCTACGACATCATACCTTTAACATCGAAAGCAGCAAAATTATAAAAAAATAAAACAGTTTAAATCTATAGGCTAATAATTATAAACGTGCGTAGTAACGTTACAGTTTGTCAAGCCTAATAAGGGCCCAGCTCCTATCTCGGAACTGCGCTATGTTCAGTTTTAACTGTGTGGCAATAATCTTGTGTCGGATTCCGAGGTTCTTCGCTCGGATTAAAGTAACGTTATTTTCTTTGAATATTACAGTGCAATTATTAAGGCTATGATACGGACGAAGAAATGTAAATATTGCTCTTTTATATCTTTTATTTTTTCATAAAGGAATTCAGTATTGTTTTTATCATTGCTTGGGTAATTTTGCTTTAGATGAAAGCATATTTCCATCAATTTTAAAACATTCCTTAGTTTTGTTTAAAGTTTTTAGTTTGTAATCCGAGGTTTCTTTTTTGTTTTTGATTCATATGTCAGTTTTTTCTGGAGTTACTACTGACTGACCTCCAAACGATTGGTTATCGATGAATGATTAAAAAAAATATATTAGCGGCCGAAATAACTTATAGTCCCTTTAACGCTAACCCCTCCAGCTAAGCTCAATTAGGAGGCCTAGGCCTCTTTTGTTAGGAGTGGGTTTACATTAGCACTTTCATGGCCATGATTTGACCTAGGAACCTTTCGATCGTAATGCTGATTCTTTAACCGCTATACTACCGAGTCAACTAATTACCACTTACTTATCTAGGGTGAATGAACGGCCGCGGTATTCTGTATGGTGGAAGTACTTCCCCAGTCGGACTGCTTAATCATGTCGGGAGATACTGTCATGTCCTACCAGCCTCCGTAAATGCTTACTTCATTCTGCCCAAAATATACTTTGATCTTCCATTTACTTTCTTTTGTCCAAGTATATAAAAATGAGTCAACTTGCAGTATTACATATGCTTTACATATGTAATCTTACGCTGGGTTTCCACGGTACCTACAAGGCTACACGGACACGGATGGAAACATGGACGCATTTACTCATGACAAGAAAACGTGCCTGCAGTATCACGGGCGAGCATCTTTTCACGATAATAAAAACGTGCACGCGTCTGTAATATCACGTATCGTGAAAAGTCGACTATCTATGTTTACAGTTCTCATTTATTTTTTATGGTTATATAAAACTGCAAATGATGAAACTACACTAGCAGCATATCATGGTTATGTGGGGTCTACCTTGAATATATGGCTTATTGTTATGGGGTAACGTCACTGATATGAATATAGCATTTATGGTGCCAAAAATTCCCTTGAGGACTATAAGTGCAACCTCTCCAATCGCATAACCCCATTTTTAGAAATGAAATATCATGACTTATGTACCTATAAATATTAATCTTGTAGATTGATGCAGTAGAGATAGAAGTAGTGGAATTATCTTAATATTTTTTTGTAAATAAATAAAATAATTTTACCGAAAGTACGTACTAGTAGCGGAAGAAAGAGCACTTACTTTTTTTTCCGTACGGAAATCCCCGCGGATACTCCCTGTAGAAGTCAGCGAGGGTAGTAAACCGACCAAAACGCACGGCAAATCAGTTACCGAGGGTGAGGTAGCCTCTGGCATATCCCTCACACATCGGCTGACCAAGAGCCAGAGAAGGCCCGCTGGAATGTTTGACTACCGGTGGCCACCCCCAGACCGCTGCGGCCTGCCCTGGAGGTCATTCCACGACCTGCGGCGTCCGAGTTGCCTTACACAGCCCTGAATTGAATTGAATTGTGTATCAAACCATCACCGAGAACAAGGCAACGAGAACCCGCCTTGAATTTCCTCACAACGCCGGGTATTCAGTGATCGTATGCAACCCTGAGTCCTCACTCGCATCACCATGATAGCACACATGCCTGGACACTTATCTCAGGTGGAAATGTCGTCGTGTATACTTACCGTATGGATAAGTTTTCAACTTATATTCACCATTACAATTAAGTTACAGGACTTCTTAACAACAGATTGCATTAAGAACGTGTACATACATAAAATTTAAGAGACCTAACCCTGTAACCAGAATATTCCAATTCACTATTCAAGATTGCAAGACCTGCTTAAAACCGACAAACACAAACAATTGTTTGACGGTCGGGGGTCAAAGAGGACTGGTTATGTGGGTAGTTTATTATAATAAATGTAAATTTTACGTTCGCATGAAGTCATTTTACTTTGCTGCTCGTTAACTTTTGTGAGTAAACTAGTGGTTTAGCTCTTAGTTTTAATGGAGTTGTTTAGGCTTAACGTCTTGTATTTGACAGTTAAATAGGTAAGTTTCCAAAAATATTTGATTTCCTTCACTTTTACCGAAGAGAATATTCTAAGATATTAGAAGACAACATGTGTACCAATAGTGGACATTTGTGGTCAGTCTTTATGGCTTGGCGGTAGTGAACGCGACTGCTACGCAGGAGGCACGGATGCGCGGGAGCGGGGACATGAGCCCGAGCCCGATGGGCTTAGGGCCGTGAAGTCCCAGCTCCACAGGGACATGGTAGCGGAGTGGGGGGTGACATTTTGGGCAACCACGCGCAAGACACGCCTTAGTAGCGACGATAAGACCCTCATGGTGGACTGGCTAAAGAGGCCACACGGTAGCCTCTCGTACTGGCTGACGCATGTGATCACCAGGTACGGAAGCTTCGGTGGGAAGATAAACTTATCTCTCTTACTTGCGTGTACTTATTACTATATTTATAGTACTGTATTTTGTTTTATGGTGTACAATAAAGAGTTATCTATCTATGGTAAATCGTGTAATGGGAAATTTCCAATACACACTTTTCCTTTTTTCAATAATACTGGGTGTAAAATGGCATTGATGAGGCCATCAAGCTATATGCTAACATTGAAGCATTTATTATTGGTATGATGAGCTTCAATTTACCGTCATTCAGGCGTCATTTATGTTTGCAATGGTGACCCTCTTCCATGAGACTTTGCTTTCAGCTTAACATCAGGCCAGGTGAAGTCAAATTGACGTGCCATAAATAAAAAAGTAATATTTTAGTTTGACATAAAAAAGATTGAATTCAAAACTGCGAAAATTTGGTACTGACGAAAACAAAATACTATGGTAGTAAATTGCACATATTTACTTTTCAATGCTATGAAAAGTAATTAGTCTCTGACAAAAATAACAATATGTATATAGAGAAACACACTACAAAAAAGACAAAAAATAATTTAAAAACGTTATTCTAACGTGACAAAACAAATGTCGAAGCGCACGTGTTCACGGGCATTCGAGTCAAACCATGCCTCGTACCTCCCTATTCAACACACTGGGTAAGGTCATTGCGTTTGATACTCAGAAACATTTTGTATTCAAATCATTTGATAAGTAGACATTTATAGGAATATTTTTATAGGAATAAATATATGAAACCTTCCAGGCTTGCTAGCAGATTTTTGTGCAACAGAGGTAGACCGCTATGCAGGGGCAACAGCAGTCCTGCAACCTCCACAGCATCGGTCGCAACACATTATGTTCAAAAAGTATTGAGAGTACTGGAAAAGTCGAAATTACATAATTATAAAAGTAGTGGAAAAAATAATAACACAAAAATGTTGAAATACTTCGCTAGTGTATTTCATTATATATCGTTATATACAGGGCCCAATAATAGTTAGAATTTTATCAAGTGACTACAATATATAGTTCTTCACGAGGGATATTCCTGGTATTCCATAGGCTATGGTAACCACTTACCACCAGGTTGCTCGTGGGGTTTGTATAAAAATAAATAAATTCCTTTCAATATCAAACCCAAACTCCTAAACTCGAACATCGTCACTGAAAACACCAAAGAATGATGAAAATATTCGCGTATATTCGTTCATTTGTTACGTGACTGGCGCCACTCAAAGAAGCTTATTACGTTTGACGAGATCCGGTTTTGGCCCCGTATTTATTTACTTCTACTTGCGAGATTTAGGTACACGTTTGATGTAAGTCTTGCAAATTGTTAGTGGTCTTGGAAACAGGATTTGGAATGTATTGGCTACGGGAATTTTCTTATATTGATAGATAGATTTTTACTACGTGAGAAGATAACTGTAAGGCAAGAGAGTTAAATATTGTTGTTTTTTTATTTTGGTTTTGTATGAGTTATTACGCAGAGGAACAAAGTGTGTGAGTGAAATACTTAACACAAAACATAGGCGTGAGAAAGTGACTGAGAATACCAACCGTGATTTTTTTTAGTAACCAAATTGATAACAGCTTTGACCGAAACATTTATGTTGGGATGTCAAAATGTTTACACTAAAAGTCGGAAGTTATTGCGACTGACATTTAAGTTCAGTAACGCAGTAATGAAGGAGTTTGTGGGTCTAGGTTACGCTAGTAATATTAATGTCTCTAGGTAGACTTTAGTAGACATAGATGTTAAATCCAGAGCTTATACAACTTCAACGAAATAACGAAATTGGAATTATCAACTGGAGTTGCCATACAATTGTATGGCGAGTCATACAATGGGCAACCGAGGTCTCAAGTTTCTGAGACTACTTCGAAACCGAAAAACTGACTCACAATCACTCAAACACAGCTCTAACAAAGTATATTTGATTGGACGAAATTCAGTTTGCGAAAACATTAATAAAAATTCAGTCACGCAATGTACGAGTCTTCAGTTTTTGAATAAACTGCCGTTTTATTATGGTTACTAACTTAGACAACTAGACTAGAAAGGTCTCAAAGTTGACTTATAGGTTTTTGGAGGTCTTCATATGCTCGGATACCTTTTCATCTTATCGTCATATATCTGGCCGTTAAATCAATTTATTAGGTAAAATATATTATAATTTAATGTCTTAAGTATTATGACTTAGATTTCAATATTTCAATTGCACTTCGGCAAAAGTGCATATTCTCCTCAAACATACATCGAACTACTTTATAACCACAATTCTATTGATTCTGGCTACGAAGTTCGTAAAACCATTCCCATTGAAACTCATTATACGAACTCTAACAAAACTTTAAAAGCATCACATTTTACTTCAAACTTACCTCTAGAGCGAAGGGGTAATCTAGGCAAAGAAAATTCGATAGATTTTCAATATCGAAAAGAAAGTCTAAGTTTGGAACTTCAAGAGTTACTCATGAGTTATGAAGGTGTTTTCTGGAGAAATTTTACTATTGGGAACTTTATATTTTTATCATTTCACTTTATCCGCATTACAAGTACAATAGAAATTTTTTTCGTGCGCCAAATCCCCACGGATACCACCTCCACCAAAACCGATGGAGATGATTATGTCGGATTCAAACCGACCAAAACGCACGCCGTCCATGGGTCCTCGATTGCCAGAGGTGAAATTATACAAGACATATCTCTCGCACCCCGGCAGACCCGGGGACATCTCTGTTGAGATGACCCTCTTCATGGACCATGGTGTCCCCATCTAGCCCCTGGGTATGGTGTGGCATTATGTGCCATCACCGACGCAAAAACGGCTGGCATTTGGTACAGAGTGTAGCATTATGTGCCATCACCGACGCAAAAACGGCTGACATTTGGTACAGAGTGTGGCATTATGTGCCATCACCGACGCAAAAACGGCTGACATTTGGTACAGAGATAGTATTTTTTTGCCACTTAGGTAGCATACATCACACGGCCCACCTGGTAGAAAGTGGTTACCGTGGAAATCCGTCACACTTATGCTGCCGACCATGTAGAGGGGAGTGGGGAGGGATAGGGATGCAGGTTAGAGTCTCTATGCTGTCAGTGCAGAAGATAACCTTACTCACCGTCGCAAACACAACACTAGAATGTGGTTTGGCATAGGACTTTTTATTCTGGGAATAGATGCCCATAATTTGAAGAAATCACGCGAGTGGAGTAAGAAAAATGTACACAATCTTAAGCACGTATTGTCATAGACTAAAGCTTGGGTTGTTTAAAATGAACATTAGCTTTGACATCCAAGCAATAAAGTATGAATAAATTCTCATTCTTAACACGCACAATCATTTATGAGCACTTATGAGTCTAATCGCTATTCACAAAGAGTTTCTTTTTCTCAAAACACGTTTGTACTTACGAACAAGAATCGTAATAATATTGCATACGACTGGCAGAAAGTATGCAGGCTTGGAAGTTAATCGTGCTTGATATTCTTTGGGTAATCATAACAATAGTCGACGGTAAGTTGTACAAAGTGATTTTTTTAGATAAGGCAGTAAAGGCATTAAGGACCTTAACCGTTATAATTACAGCAATAAGTTGTTACGAGACTATCTATATGTTTATATCTCTATCTATCTATCGGTTGTATATAAAGCAGATGGTGATCTAGTCGCTCTCTGGCAATCTCTAACAGGCATTCACAGATTTCGGAAGTCACCAAAAATATGCTAAGATACAGGAGTCCCTAGAAATGGTTTGCTGCAATTATCTTTACTGCCCCACCGCAAAAATTATCTCTTTATAAAGTAAATCCAGCTCCGTTCAACTTTGAAATTAAGAAGAGGTTAACTGTATAGATGTGCATACATTTTGACGAGATTTCTGAGTTTATTTTATTGATATGATTTTTCTTGTTGTGATTTAGAATCGATACCAATATTTTGGAAAAAGTCTTTTAACTTCTAGTCGCATGTACACAATAAAAGCTCTATTAAAACTTTACGAATTTAGATTGATTTCAGTATTGTATAGTGCATCAATGGCATTCGTTCTTGTTCTGGAAATAATTTTAATAATACAAAAAACAACCAAGCGAATCGAAAATATCTCACGAATAATACCTGCAATAAAAGTGAATAACACCTGCACCATCGCAAAAATTACAAATTTTCCAATTTTTATCAAAAAATCCAACGCAAATATTCAGTAATAAAAGTTCTTGAAAGAACCTCTTAAGGTTTAGCCAAATCCCTAATCACATTACACCTAAACATAAATAAAATAAGTGCTAAGGGTGAATTTCAACAGGTCCGTTAAAATCCTCATTTCCGTGGACTTTTTTACCTTAGGTTTTATGATTAAAAAAAAAAGTGTTTATTAAAGGTTTTGGTAATATATGTATTCTTGCTTAATATCTAGCAGATAACTAAAAAAACTAACGAGATACACGAGATTAAAAATTACGTGCCACGGCGATGAAACATGCGTGCACGGCAATGAAACAAGCGTCCACGGCAATGAAAGAAATGTGAAATGGGAATGAAAGAATCAACCACGGAAATGAAAATCCATATAAAACATAATATTTTATATAGGTACCTAATTACAATAAATACATATTTCGTAGGTTCAAAATCTGCAAAAGGAGTACAATTAAATAAAGAGAATAGAATCAAAACTCTCCGATTTATTTAAATTCTTCCACAACCTTTCAAACTTAACATCAAATTAACACAACAATATAGCTCTAATAACAGAAATATCAGCCTTTCAAGTTCACTAGTCTCTTTATGATTAAGTAATCTATTAACTTCTATCTTAATTTAGATCACAAATCACAACTATATATTTTTGCACTTCACAAACCAAAATAATCTTTTCACAAACATATTTTCAAAAAATATTAGGTACTAAAAACACAAGCATACGGTACTATGCTTATAAAAAATACGAACCTTTCAGGTTTATCTTATTAACCTAAGAACACAATTTGAGCGTATGGCACTAGGAAATTCAGCCTATCAAAACACAAGCATACGGTACTTGCTTATAAAAAATACGAACCTTTCAGGTTTATCTTAATAACCTAAGAACACAATTTGAGCGTATGGCACTAGGAAATTCAGCCTTTCAAAACACAAGCATACGGTACTTGCTTATAAAAAATACGAACCTTTCAGGTTTATCTTAATAACCTAAGAACACAATTTGAGCGTATGGCACTAGGAAATTCAGCCTTTCAAAACACAAGCATACGGTACTTGCTTATAAAAAATACGAACCTTTCAGGTTTATCTTATTAACCTAAGAACACAATTTGAGCGTATGGCACTAAGAAATTCAGCCTATCAAAACACAAGCATACGGTACTTGCTTATAAAAAATACGAACCTTTCAGGTTTATCTTATTAACCTAAGAACACAATTTGAGCGTATGGCACTAAGAAATTCAGCCTATCAAAACACAAGCATACGGTACTTGCTTGTAAAAAATACGAACCTTTCAGGTTTATCTTAATAACCTAAGAACACAATTTGAGCGTATGGCACTAGGAAATTCAGCCTTTCAAAACACAAGCATACGGTACTATGCTTATAAAAATACGAACCTTTCAGGTTTTTCTTATTAACCTAAGAACACAATTTGAGCGTTTGGCACTAGGAAATTCAGCCTTTCAAGTTAAACTTACAGCTGACTTATACTAATCCTGTATGCCTAATGCTGGATTCGAAAAAAAACTAAGTTTCACCGGTATTAACTACGAGTACTATAATGGCCATAATTGTTACTGTCTAAATTCAAGGAGAGAAAAAATATTTTCGTTATAGTTGTAATTGTGTAACTTCGTGTTTGGTCGAATCCAGCCTTAGTCAGATAGGTACTAGGTCATCATCAGTATCAGTTCCTATCAAGGTTTCTAATTATATTTTTTTGGTTTTAATTCAAAAATCTCTTCGTCGTCGGTATCATTTTGGCTAAAAAAAGTAGTTCTTTTTTTAGGTTTAATATTTTCGAATATAGAGATACTTTCATCTGAATCACTACTTAAGTCTATATTTGGTATTTTTGATGTTTTTGTATAATTTTCCTCGAAAGTGCCAGATTTTTCCAACTCTTTTAAAACTTCAGTGTTAACATTATACATGAATGAGCACGATGGTACACTTGTAGCACCACTACAGTTTAAGTTTTTTAAATCATAATTTTCTAAAATTGTACTATCAAACTGAAGTACAGTTGCTGGCTGGATAGTTTTTATTGAAGAAGCCGAGGGTTTAGGAGCCAATGCAAGTTTGTCTGTTAATTTGACTGGGCGCATGTTACGAATAGAAGTTTTAGGTTTATATGTAGTGCAGTTTAATGAGCGTTCAATAGGAGTTAATGTCTGGGGTTTTGTTGAAAAGTCATAAAATCCTAAGTGATTACCATGAGGGCATTCTTTGACAGTATTAAGACATTCAAAATTTGTGCAAGATAAACGACGCAATGCTAAACGGTTGCCTGATTCTGCCGTCCAGACAACTTGGTGGACTTTTAAAGTACCTGGGAAAGGTTTCAAATTGTCAGGTAGTAACCAGTCCTTTTCAGTGACCTGATAAGCTTCCACGAGTTCTATTTTAACACCCTTGACGGAGGATTTCAACGCATTCACGAACACATCAAGATCAGGAATGTCACTCTGCAATGCAACGTATCGGTCTGCAGTTCTCTTTAAAAGGCCGCCAACACCATCTGGAGCACCTTTGCCGTGTCCGCATTCGCAATAATTCCAAACTACTTTGTTAATTGAGGGAATATAGATGGAAAGTCGAGACATTATATAAAATATTTTTTTGTTGCGATATTGTCCAGAAGGAGAATCAGAAACTATGTAAAGGTTTCGAACCAGAGGTATTGTTTTTTCTATTTCAGTCAAAACTGGAATCAGATGTGCCCATACTGCAGCAGCATCGTGTCGTAAAGATGAACTTACAGTACAAAAACATTGGGTTTTTGTCATGTGATTAATATTAAAATAAAGAACTGCAGTATGTAGAGTAAACTGCTTTCTACTACCACCAAAGTGTACCGACTGAATTTCAGAATTATATTTAGCACTGTAATTTTCGCTAAAATCCATATGTATAAGACAGTCATTCTCAGTTAAATTTTTCTTAATTTCTTTAATTGCATCTGTCTGATTACGTATGTTTGCACAGTGCTCTATAAATGGCTCAAGATTAGTTTCAAATTGTTTTATAAGTATTAACGGTTCTACGTGGTGTCGTACTTTTTCAACGGTGATGGCAGTTTTCTCAATCCCATTTTTAGTATATGAGTTTTTCTGTTTTTCCCAGGCCCAATATAAAACTTTTTGCGAGTTATCAAATTCTTGGTATGTTAGATGTCTGTTTTTACAAGTAATACACTTTCTTTGCAAACATTCCAAGTTATAAATGTTGCAACATAAACTCTTAATAACGTCAGTTGTCGAATTCTCTTTAATGATATGATTCTTTTTTAGAGATTCAGTTAGCAGTGCCATGTTTTCGTGCTTTTCACATAAGCAAGTGTTGCGCATATTTATTTTTGGTTGCAATACCCAAAACGGTTTTAAACGTGAAAATGTTATGTAGCTAATAGGTGGATAACCAGACTCTATGTATTTTCTGTGTAAGTTTTTTATTGTATCCGTCATTAAACGTTTCTGTTTCTTTGTTCCATTTCTTGTTATCGTGTCCTTTTTGCCTGGACACATGCTTGAATTTTCGTCATCTTCATAAAATTTTTGTACAATTTGGCGGATTCGAGTTTGTTTTGGTTTACTTGTATCGCTCTTATTTTTCAAATCTATCTCTGATTGTTTTTCTTTTCTTTGATTGGTACCTCTATCTTTTCCTTTCTGAATAAGTCTATCGAAACGTTTTTTATATAAGTTCTTTTCGTGGGCAACTTGAGTTAATTTTCTTTGCAAAGCAATGATCTGGGCGTGTTTAGATTTTTGATATCTACGGAGTTTTTGTTGCAAATCACGTTGAAATTTTACAGTTGTAATAGAAGAGTTTGATGCTGGACTATCAGGACGTGATGTAGAATCTATACCACTGATGTTTGGTGCTGGTTGAGGTGAACCTGGGGGTGTCTGTTTTGGACTACTTGTGGCCATAAAATTAGGGCTACTTGCTACAAGAGCGTCAATTCGCAAATTGTCACAGCGACGTCGGTTTGATTTTGAAGATTCAAGACGCAAGCTGCATCTTTTTATAGGAGTCGTCGGTATGTTATCATTAGGAGCTGCTTGAGATATCCCAAAAAACGTTTCATTTGGTTCCATCATTGGTGTTTCAGCATATTCTATATCATTAGTCACATTTGAACGTGTGTTCTTATGAAGGATTGTTTTCTTTTTTCTATAAGAAGCAAGTGCACTCACCCTGTTTTTCTTGCGAAGAGCTCGAAGCTTTTGCGAAGTCATTGCACTTCGAGGAACAATTACTCCCGCAGCCTTCTTTTTAACATACCGCTCTCTTTCTTTTCTTAGATACTCCTCTCGTAATACAGGGTCGCTTCTTAATTTTTGACGTCGCTTTTGTTCGGCCAATCTTTTCCTCTCCTTTCTCTCCTCTTCTGATAATTTTGGTCTAGGCATTCTAAAAATAAACAATCCATTATAAAAATCAGACTGTAGTATGTGTGTGTGTGTGTGTGTGTGTGTGTGTGTGTGTGTGTGTTTGCACGTGTGTGAGTATTTATATGAGTGATGAATTACCAAATGTTCAATCATTCTGTAAGATTAATTTGAAAATCTTTTTGTAATTGACTGTACAGTAAAAAGCTCATCAAGTCTTTCATCCTATTGCAGAAGGTTAACTTGTCGAGTCCTATAATGTTAGTATTCGGTACTACCACAGTATAACGAGTAATCATACAGTATGTCATCGCCTTTGATGTTTGTAGAAATGCCGCCTCCGTCTAGATATGCAGGATTGTCACATTAGTTTTCATTTATAATTACAATTTCTGCAATATTTATTTAACCCCTATTTAGTTTCTTTGTTCTCCCAAAACACATCAACTCACGCCAATATAAATAACTAGCTGATGCCCGCGGCTCCGCTCGCGTGGATGTCAGTTATTGCGAATTTTGGTCATTTCTCCGGTTCTACTCAACCAATTATGAACAAACCAACATTTTAAACTAATAAAATTGCATCAATATCCGTTCAGTAGTTTCAAGTCCATAGCGAACAGATTGTTTTTTTTTTAAGATATTGGTATTTAACATGTATGTTATATTTTTACTGCAATATTTTTAATTGCTTTTTTTTACAACAACAAAAAACAGCCGCGGTAGCCTAGTGGTATGGGTGGTGGACTGCTGAGACGAGGTCTCGGGTTCGATCCCAGGTTTACCATGGCACACACCAATGACTGCGATGCTTTTCGAAGTTATGTGTGTATTTATCGCAGGTTTATAAGTGCCCGGTTGATGGCAATAGGCTCGCCACCTATTACATTGGGACCTAAATATAAACTGGCGAAATGTGGGTGCTAGCACCTCTGCCTACCCCTTCGGGGATATAGGCGTGATATTATAAAAAAAAAAAAAAAAAAAAAAAAAAAAAGATATTATAAATTTTTTTTATTGTTCAAAACATAACATTACATGGTTAAACAAATTTTGAGCCATCCGCTTAAACCACGAGGGTTTTTATGCGAGCGAGAGTTCGCTTATTGACATTAGCAAGTACATGAATACACTTGCAAGTACAATAAACATTAAGCCTTTTATAAAGGGTTTCTCTGTTACATATTTTTGCATTATAAAATTTCGGATATAAAAATTCTGGTTCCGTATACATTTCTAGACTTTGGCATATAGTAAAATAAAAAACGTGAGTACAAATGAGACAGCCCTGAATCGTTAGTACCGAGTAAAATGAATGGTTCGCTCACCACGACTGCTCTGTCTAGGCGGCTTTATCGACAGACTGTATGAAGTATAAATCGTTAGACTGTGGTACCTACTACCTTTATAACAGGTAAAGATGTTTATAATGCCTAATCATACTATGGCGATGAAAACATAAGTCACGGAAATGAAACATCTGGCCACGGCAATGAAACATCTGGCCACGGCGATGACACATCTGGCCACGGCAATGAAACATTTGGCCACGGCAATGATTTTTTTTTCATTACCGTGTTTATTTTTTCATTGCCATAGCAAATTTTGGCCACGGAAACCACGGCAATGAAAGCACGGCGATGAAAAACAAGGCAAAAATATAAAATAACAAAAAATCCAATAATTATTCGAAGTAATAAACACTTCACAAAAATAAACAAGAGAAATGGCGTTCTACTGAATGTTTAATCAAGAGGATAAATTTATTGAATAGAGAGTTATACCTATCCACGGCAATGATAGAAAAAATGTCCAGAAACGAAAAAATGGTATACTTACATTTATGGCGCGAAAACGCAGGCACTTGTGTACGTCCTTCCACGTCGAGCACTTAGGCGGCACTAATAGGCAACGTTTAGCGCATATGAGGGGGGACGTACGTCGTTAGATAAAACAATATTCTAAAACATGTTTAGAACACGGCGATGAGAGGTAGTTCTGGGACAAATGATTTTTTATTAACCATTCGTTGTATTGTTTAAATATTTGAATAAATGTATTTCGTAACAATACTTTAACTATTCACGTATCAAATAAAACTAGGTATTAATAAAAATAACCAATAGATTTTTATCAATGAGGCATAACGTCATAATACGTGACGTGTGGACAAACACGGCAATGAAAGATTTCGAGGTTTAATTTTTTTTTTTGAAGTACCTATTATCCTATTTAATAGAATATTTAGTGCTACACATAGATCACTATTTCATCTAACCAGAAAAAAATATCAGAGCATTATAACTATAATTTATAGTACCGATTTCATCGATGCCACGCAATTTTTGGCCCCGGGAAATTCACCCCTAAATTTTGTCGAGTACCGAAAAACCAGTTTAATGCGTACAGGAGAGTTGGTACCTGTCTGGTAAAACAAACAATTTGCCGCACTCACTGAAATTGCCTTTTTCTGCTAAAAGGCGATACACATCATACGTGTCGAGACCGAGGCAACTTTTAGATGCAATCACAATGTGCTGAACAAATAAATAAATTATTATACTGTTTCAAAAACATCAAAACTTTTTATGTAGGTACAGTGCAGATATTTAACAAAATACTTGTAATTTTTACCCTTTATATACTCGCAATTTCTCTTTGAGACTGAGTCAGAAACGAGGAGATCCGTAGACGAACAAAAGTTGCCGAAATAGTCCACCGGGTTAATAAGCTGAAGTAGCAATGGGCTGAGTTCATAGCAATAAGAACAGATAACCGTTGGCGTCGAAAAGTTCTCGAATGGAACCCTCGCACTGGTAGACGAGGAGTAGGATTACCGCCCGCAAGGTGGACGGATCACACAGTCAAAGTTGCGGGTACCCGTTGGATACAAACCGCCTTCAACCGGTCTGATTGGAGGTCGATAGTGAAGACCTATATTCAGAAGCGGAAGTTTCCTATATCCGAAACGATTCATTTATTCCAAATCAGTAGGAACGCATTCAAGAATGGAAATATTTTGTGTTAAGTGCTATTCACGCATAGCAAGATACTATATTAAGCAATGTGTGCTTACATACTTTATTTTCATAGCAAATAAATAAATATTAATATTGAATTCATATTTATAGAAAATGTCATCACACGAACCGACACAATTTTCATGCATTAAAAAAAATTAATTCTACCAGTCGATATAGAAACATAATTCATAGGAAATATCATAAACACCTACTTACTACTGCCCGCTTAAGATAGCAGAGACTCAAACCCGTATTCAATAATAGCACTTAGTTCTGAATCTTGATTTATCTGAGAACTGTTTATAGACAATCTGTCATATCTGTCAAATCCGTCAAATCTGTCAAATCTGTCAATCTATAATAAACTGTCTTCACAATCTTTCTTCGAACAAATTGAGACGCAGAGGTGGTAAGATTTCGCAATTCAGAACTTTCTTTATTTCAACTCTTAGTCACTTTAAAAAAGACACATTTTTTAACCTTGATTCAGCGTATCAATAGTCGCTTAGTTAAATGTAGATGTAGATATCTATATAGATAGTATAGATACACAGTTCCACAACTATCAATATCTCAGAACTGTACATACAATCCCGAAAGTGTAGGTGAAAAACAAAAACCCACAATTCTTCATTGTAAGCTCAGATATTTATGTTGGCGGTAAATTAGTTTTAGAAAACAATGGAGACGTGGATGCGGTGACACCCGACATTTTTCAAGCAAAGAACTGTGACCACGTTTTACGGAAACTATAAAAAATACTAGTGAATTTTTATAACGGAACACCAAAACGAGAGCCTTTCAATGCTTTCTTGAAGCATTGGAAGGAAGGAATGCATAGGTTACCGTGATTACATGCCATCAGGTGAGTCGTGTGCTTATCTGGTACCTAAATAGTAGATAAAAATATCCTAAATTAAGTTGCGTTTGGAGCCTTCTAAAATATAGGTAACTATGTTAACGATTTCAAACACAAAAATAACCCTAATATTTCTATTCGAATCCTTGTTTGTTTGCGATGGACGTAAAAAGAGATTTTTTTAGTAACTCAAACTTCAAATTTCAAATATCACATTTTTGAAAAAAAATCTCAACAACCAATATACACGCAGATGGAGTCAGGAGTATCAGGTAGCCAAGTTATAAGCCTAACTTTTTACGTTGCATTTTATTAAAAGTCTATTGAATGGATCCCGAAATTCATCGTGAATATATCAATTGTGAAGACGCCAGGCGCTTATAAAGGTTTGTCTAATATTATCGTTCAATATGTTTAAATTGAAAATATAATTTCTCCAATATTATTCCTACGAGTGAATTTCGATGTTGAATTAGAGTTGATTCATATCGTAATTCATATCTATTTGATTATATAATTTTCAAAACCCAATTTTATTATTTTCATATTTTAACTTCTTTTTCTGAGATTTCGCTCAGATCGATTGACTACGCTCGAAGTTGTTTAAGAATAAGTCGACCTGGGGCAGGTTATGTAGCTAGGTAGAGATAACTTCGAGAAAGAACTCGCCAGAAGGATCCAGCTAGATTGGGTTGCACTTAGCAAATTACGTCGGGTCTCCTTCTCTCGCCTACCAGTACTTTAAGACGAAGATCGTCGCCATGCACCCTACCAGTTAAGACCCACGGTGCCGAAACGTGGACACTGACGGTGGAGTTAATTCAGTGGTTAAGGAATTGACCGCATGATCAAGAGTTAGTACTTCAGTTTTGATTTCTGATTCTTCTTGAAACTTGCGTGGGTTAGCTGGTATGTAAATAATTTCAGTTAGATTGGATTTCATTGGAACTCATTTTTTTTATTAGTGACGGAGAAAAAATACTTCACACTATCTCCTCTGTAGGTTATATAAGAGGTTACAATACACATATGATATCACAACGGGAGAAGGAAAACTCAAAATAAAACCCAGTACCAAACCGTCTGGTCAGCGTGGAAACAGTAAGCCAAAGCCTCCCGATATTGAGAGAGGGTTATGTCCAGCAGTGGACTGCGATAGGATTAAGATGCTACTATCTTATAGATTTGTCCATAAGTTCTATTGCAAATATTTAATTATTTAATAGAAGTGTAATATAAAATTGTCTTACCAAATTCATTGTTACTCTACCTCTGAATATAAGTGCATAAACTCAAGAACTGTAGATCCAAGCCACAACATTATTTCAACACATTCTTGAACAGCTCTTACTCACATAAAAATAACAAGTATTCGAATGAAAATCCCCATCTGGCTTTGTTAAACTGCAAATTAAGATGGCCACTATCCAGATTGGTAAGGATTGATTTTTTATGCTAGATAAATTGAATGTTGCGGAATACTATTTTAAAGCTATTGTTCTTCTTATTTTTATTAGTTGCTTGATATAGCTTGCCTATTCCCAGAATATTAAAATAACTGTCATGGTTTAAAATAATGCAGTTAGATGCGTTCAGCCGTTATGGAACAACAAACAACCAAAATACTTGGGATATGCTAAGTGATCGATACTGATAATGAATTTTTTTTTTAATTTCTTGTCTGTTTGTCCGCGATTGACGCAAAAACTACTGAACGGATTCTGATGCGGTTTTTTGGTCAGAAGGGGCTTGGTAAGACTTAAAATCTTACGTTTATTTTATCACAATCGGTTGAGTAGAACTGGAGTTGTGAACATTAATAATATTTGAGAAATATGGCGGTGGCGGTTTTCATTCTTATGAATGAATTTTTATGTATTATTACACCCGGTCAAGTATATAAATATATTTATTTATTTGAAATAGATTTTATTTTTACTACTTTTTTAAGATCATCATTTAAACATTCTATTTTCAAATCATTATTTAACTACTATTTTTAAGATCATTGTTAGAACACTCTATTTAAAACTATTTTTAAAAGGTTTTTTAAGATCATTATTAAAGTACTCTATTTTATATTCATATTTTGAACGCATTTTAGAGTGTAGTTTTATGTGCCTCGAGGTATACACCAATTACGTCATAGAAAGTTACTTATCTTTATCCTTCTAGCATTGCAAAGCATACTTGCACTGCTAATATTATTACACGCATGACATCTCAAGGGTATTTAATGTACAAGAACAGATAATTTTGTATTTGTTACATTTAGTAGATATTTATAGAACAACAATAAATGATATTCTAATAATAACATTATTTTGATGTTTGAGTAAGTACCTATAGTTGTTTATACGTTCGTTGCTTATGCGTGCGCGCGTATATTTAAATTTCTCTGTGTATTTGCATGAAATGAAAAGTACGCAGAACGCATAAGCACGTAAACTGAAGCCAACCTATGACTTAAATTGGATAAAGTGAATCCACAAACGGTTCCTTACAGGGAGAATGCTATTATCATAGATTGGGAAGTTATGTCGGACTCGAACTAAAAAAAGGCACGCCGTATTTGAGTCTTTAGTTGCCGGAGGAAAGATAGTAGCCATTATGTCCCTCGAGAGTAAAATATACTTGTGACTTCTCTGAATTTGTTCATCTAACGCGAAAACGAATCCATAATATCCATCACTGCATTCTCAATTCGCATTGCGAGCATCTGTGGTATATAGTTCACTGTCGCGAGTACACAGTAATTGCCGCCACCAATAACCGCCGCCACTCTTCGCAATAATTCATGACCTATAGTCAAACCTCATGTAGGATGGATGCAATTTCATATTTTGCCTACCAGCTTTGCTGGAGGGGTTAGAGAAAGAATTTGTAATTTGGTGTAGTCCAGTTTAGTAGACGAATTATCTTGATGATAAAAATGCATGGTCATAATAATCTCTTGCTCTTGCACCCATGACTTATTAATATTATAAATAAACAGAACTAATTAAAAAGAAAATAAAGGATAACGATAATCTACCTGAGTTGCTTGCTGGTCTCTTCTCAGAAGATTTAACTACTGAACCAGCGAAAGAATCATTTTCAAATGATTTATTTACTAAGTATTTTATTTACTATAAATCATAATATTTTTGACAAATGTAAAACTTTGACATTCATAAGTGCTCTTTATGTGCCTAAACTGAATAAACGAAATTGATTCTTTGATTCTTTGATTCTTTTTTAAAGCACCCAGCCCAATAGTGGGTACGTGTGATAAGTACCTGACCGTGTCCAATTAGAGGACTTTAGAACTTAGAACTCAATGAGATTAAATTAATAACAACCGGACAATTAGTAAAGTTACGCACTATCGTGAAGATCAATTACTCTTATCTACTAATACAATTCATCATTATTGATCTTGTAAAAAAGAGGTTAGCGACGGCGAATGCAGATAGTACATGCTGTGTGACAGTCGCCAGTGTCCGTCACCTCAAGATGATATGTGGTTTTTGTTTATAAACCCAGTATATAAAATGATTAACAAAATTGAAAATTGAAATTTATTGGTAAGTGTATTAAGTGTATTAAGTTGTACGTGTGTGTATGTAAGCGACTATATATATCAGTATCGGTTACATATTGGTATCCGGTTCAATTCGGTAAAACTATGTACAAGTACTTCTGTTTCTGAATAAAATTTAAGTAAACCTTAGTGCGCATTTAGAACACATATTGGGAGAGACCTATGTCCAGCAGGGGACTGCGTTATATATTAACGGATTGATCAATCACAAACCTTAGTCTTAGATTATTATATCTGTTGATTAAATTATGGACTACCTGGTTAATAATATTGACGACTGACAAGAACAGTTCTATGTAAGTTTCGATCTAGTTTTGATCCTACCAAGGATATACTTATCGGGAATACTGTCAATATCAATAGAACAGATGGCACTTGGTTGAT
Source organism: Pelosia muscerda (assembly GCA_963691645.1). Taxonomy (NCBI): domain Eukaryota; kingdom Metazoa; phylum Arthropoda; class Insecta; order Lepidoptera; family Erebidae; genus Pelosia; species Pelosia muscerda. Next base: position 3,888,983 of record OY829104.1, read on the forward strand.
CCTGATAATGAGTTAATGTGTGTAAATAATGATTGCTGTAACGAGATGGAAATTGCACGCGGGTGAAGCAGCATGAACTATATAGTATTAAATAAAACACTTGTACTTTCCACACGATACTAGTCAGCTTCAAAAACAAAATAGTTTGGAAAAGTACAAAATGATTCATTCATATACCAAATTCTCCATGAGTTTACAATCATTCTACGCATGGATTTATTACAAAACAAATGATATTCTAATAACAGTAAATATTATGTAATCTACAACAAACAAAACTGCAAATCATTGTTTACATGCAGGTGATTCTTTAGAAATTGATAGACTATTTATACACTGATACCATATCACTGAAAACTAACATTTCATTTCCATTAAAGTATCACAGAAAGTTTTATTTCTAACTTAGGTTTTAAAGCACATACAACCTAAAAAAATGGGTGCTCCGGAAGAAAAACCTTTAAATGCAGAAAAAGAAATTAAAAAGAAAAGTCTCAAGGAGAAATGGACTTACATAAAAGAAAATATAACTGTTGAACCAGTTTTGGCGTGCCATATTATCCCAGCGATGCTTGCAAAAATAGCAACACAAAATCTAAATTTGGATAAAGCATGCCGTGTCAACATGGCATATGGTGACCAAATTTGTGATTCTCTTATAGCTAAAAAAGGAGATATGTATTTTAAAGAAGAACTGGCTATTCAAGAACTTATAGCTGTTTTCGAGAGTTGGAGGAACATACTACTTACTGCAATTCCAAGTTTTCTTATCATCTTCATAGGAGCATGGAGCGATAGAACCGGCAAACGAAAAATTTGCATTTTGATGCCGCTTGTTGGGGAACTGTTAACGTGTCTGAGCAACCTTGTAAATGCATACTTCTTTTACGAGTTACCTGTTGAAGTAGCGATGTTTTTTGATGCCTTTTTTCCTGCTGTCACCGGAGGATGGGTCACAACTTACATGGGTGCATTTGCTTACATAAGTGACATTACTAGTGAAAAATCGAGGACGTATAGAATTGGCATTGCTAATTTATGTTTGACAGTTGGAGGACCTATTGGATCCGCTTTAAGTGGTATACTTCTACACAAAATTGGATATTACGGGGTGTATTCTTTATGCTCTTTGCTTTATATGTTCAGTATATTGTACGGATGTTTTGGCATGAAAGATCCTGAACGAATCGTTACTGAAAAGCCTACTAAGGTAAGTTATAGTTTTAAATGTATTATTTGATTGTAAGGTACGTGCTAACATTAGTGTATAATTATTTATTGTTTAAATCTTACTTGATGTATCAACAACAATTAAATCGTCATAAAAATTATAAAACTTGTCATGAACAATTTTCTTTTCCGCTACAAGCGTATTTCGTATTTGCATTCATCTGATAAATAGTACCCAGAAAGAGCTTAGTACACAATACATGTATACTTTACTCCATACAACAAAACCTGTTCGTATTTTGGACAACATTACTTCTAAAAGTCGTTCATGTTTGATAATAGGATTTATAATTGCAGAAGGAATCGTCCGGCGTATGGAGTTTCGTAAAATCTTTTTTTGATATAAAACACGTAAAGGATACTGTCCAAGTGACATTCAAAAATGGACCTAATGGAAGAAGGATAAAGTCTATCTTGATTTTAACATGCGTTGTGTTTGTATATGGTCCGAATTACGGTACGTATATGTTACCTACTAATCTTATATTTTATTCAATGTTAGTACAGGATTCGGCGATAAATCCGAATTATCATCTCAATTCAATAGAATTATTTACATTAGTCTTAGAAAGGAAAATATATAGACACGAGCTTTTAACTTGGTTGAAGTGGTAGACAAGAATATTATAGTTGAATGAATTTAAGAAGTGCATTTTGAAAAGACTAAGCCGTAGAAGGTAACTTGACTGGATTTGAACGTTTTGAACGAACGGCATAAAACTGTTATAATTTAAGTAAAATAATCTGTGAATACTTAACTTATGATAGTAAGTTTTAAAATAATGCAACGTATTTTAGTATAATTTCCAGCAAGTAATTTAATCTATGATGTGATTCTTTACTTGTGTTTCATTGCTTTTGTTATTAATTTTATAGTTACGGGACGCTATGATGGCCATTTTGACACGATTGGTTTTGCTCGTTTTCTCTTTTTTTAGTGTGTGAATTTTATTTTCTTCTGTGCCAGTCTCGTCATATTTTTCTTTAGATATTCGTCTAACAGTTTCTTTGTCCAATATTATGCGCACCAACTAGTGCAAATATAGTGTTGTTGCTGTATTATTTTTGGTTGTTATATTTTAATCGTATTCTCACAATGGATTTGAGACACTTCAACCCTAAATTACTAATTAATTTCCAAAATGTCCTTCTTGAATTATCTTTACTACAGTATGGTTGAAATATTTTAATACCTTTTTTTTAATCTTTAGCATCCTTACATTGAACCCTTTTACTTGCAGGAGAAAACGCAGTGAAATATCTGTTTACCCGCTACTGTTTCAACTGGGATGCTGTCATGTATAGTTTTTACACAACATTTTTTATCTGCACTCACTCGTTGGGTAAGTATTGATTCTAAATTTTTTCAACGATCATCAAATACTCACGATATCTTTATATACTCCTGTCACTTTTGTTGTTGTTGGTTGTCTGGAAGAGATTTCTATTTAGAATTGTTGGAGCACACGGTACAATACTGTGGACCTCTAGAAGTTCCTGGATACCTTAAGATCTAAAATTCTTAGTTGGCCTAAGTATAATTTAACCAAAGAAAACATAGAAAATATGTAAACTCTTGCAAGTAGTATTCCAAACCTAATTACATTCATAAGTAGATCTATTTATTATTATGCAGTAGCTTCTGAGACTACTAGTTGTGTAGTGGTATCATTTCATACAATTTTTGTTTCAAAATGTCCAGGCACTTTTGGAGCACACTGTACATTACTAAGTGTGTATCTATAACATTTTTATGCATCTAATTTGTTTTGGTGTACAATAAAGAATATAATTACAATATAATATTTTTGTGTCGTTCTGTGTGTATTTTTCCAACGTAACGTAACTGTTATAGTTACATCAAACGATCTTATGAGACCTTTCATAACTTTTAAAGATATTCTGAACTGCATTCACAGGTTTTGGGAAAATTGTAGTCTGAAAGTTAAATGCTTAAGTGTCATAAAAGTTTTATAGTTTGTGATTATTTCCGAATCGATACAAAAAGTATGAGTCTATACCGCAATAAAAAACATATGAAAGTTCTCCTAAGAACGTTTTGCTGTAATTATAATGATTAAAGTATCTGCCATTACTGACCCGTCTCAAAAATGTATATTTTTGTGTAAACTGTTGATGTAAATTAACTTTAGAGTCCACTCAATGGATAATTTGCGATTTTCATCTTTTATACATAGGACACGTCACTATGACTTTCAATGCGCCTGATGGCAAGATAGATTTAGTAGAAAATTTAAATTATGTATTTTAGAAAAATCTTTCTACTATATTGTATTATACCTATTGTGAACAGTATTAATGTATATGTTTTGAACACTGCATAGTATAAATAATCACTACATAGTATAAAACAAAGTCACGTTCTCTGTCCCTATATCCCTATGTCCTTATGTCCCTTTGTATTCTTAAATCTTTAAAACGACGCAACGGATTTTGATGCGATTTGCAAACCAACTGGTGCGGAGCAGAAGTGAAAAATGCTGCAAAAACACGATCCAGACGTAGTTGCGCAGGTCAGAGTGCTAGATTTACTAAAAAGAAAAAGTCTCGGACATTATGAGTATATTATTGTTATTGTTATGTTAACGTCCTGTTATGACTGACTATCGTATGGCATTTTGTATTGTAATTTAATTCTTGTAATCGTAGTTCTGATTGTGTTTCAATTTTGTTATGTAACTATACAACACTTACAAAAAATGATCCTGAACTTATCGCCCTCATCAGATGATCTTTCACGCCCCACTTAAACTGAAACTAGATCCGTGACTGTAGGAAGACGGAATATTCATTTAAAGTCTTGTACCTATAAAGTTCTGAATGCTAACAAAAATGAATTATGATTTACATTTTTTTTCCAGGAGCATTGATCTCAATCACTTGGTTCAGTCATCGCCTGAATTGGGATGATTCAATATTAGGTCTAATTTCAGCCTTCAGCAAAATTATAGGATGCGTTGGCACTGCACTTGCTGGAACCACTAGAGATATGTTTATTGGTAAGTGTTGCGACCAAAATATTTGACCATGTTATGGGTACACTACATAAATATGAAAAACCTTATTCCGCAAGTCACAATTTCAAATTTCTGAATTTCATAATTCCGAATCATTAAAATTCCGTAAGTTAGAATTACAATGTGTATCATCATCAAGTCCTATTGATTAAAAACTTGAATTTTAGAATTCATAATATTTATAATTACGATTGTCAGAATGCCGAATTTCAAAACACCGAACCATTAAAATACCGACTCAATCATTATTACGAAACATCATAAATACGAATTCCGAAACAACACAAACCCTACTGAAAGCCACTCCAACTAGAACAAAGAAAGTCTATTGCAAAAAATAATAAAAATACTTTTGAAGAAAAAGACTAGTTTATTTTTGCAGTGTACAAGTTCAAATTTGAAATAAAATATCAATTTTGGAATGTATAAAACATACGAGTATATTCTGTATTAATCAACTGATAAAATAAAATACAGATAACCTTACAAGTGGCAGTATGCACACTAGTAGATACGCGTGCTTGCATGCAAGCATGCAGCAAGCAAGCAGGTAGGCCATCGTGCAGGCATGCGTTAAGATTTGCTCTTTTCTGACACTATCATTGGTTCGGGCACCCATTCGTTCAGCGGGTGGCGCGTCCCACCTCCGTTACAGCGGGCGAGGACTGCTCTCCTTCCGCGCCTCCGGTTTTTAAATAACGCTCTAGTATAGGGCAAAGAAGTACCACGGCAGAAGGACCACGGCGAGTCAGGTTTCAGATTAATTTTATATTGATCAGCTTAATTTAATGAACAAGTGAAACGTGCTTTTATGACTATGAAACTATGCATGACCTATATTGAAAAATTCAACTTTTATGTATTTTCGATACAAATTTTATATTCTCACAATGAATTTTCGGAAATTTAAAAATTCGGTATAAAGATTTTCAGACCAATAACACTACGGATTTTTAATTATGCATACTACTGAAATTCGCAAAAATGAACTTTCGTATTTACGACTTTCGAATAAATAAATGTATTATCGTGTTTTAAATAGTCGAAGTTTTATTTTTACTAATTAGAATATTCGGAATTACGAAAATTGGTGTATTGATTTTCGGAATTACATATTTCGGAATTTTTGGCTGTTTTATTTATTAGAAAGTTACGATAACATACTATTTATTTTTATTTCTTCTTTTCAGCGATAGGTATGGAGATGTTCAATGCTAATTCTTACACTGCACTCCGGTCATTCTCATCCAAATTGTGTACGAGTGACGAACTAGGTAATTTACTTTAAATTGGTACATACAAGCGACGCAATAAGTTTGCGCTAATATTTGATAAGCTAATATTTGGAATACGTTATGTATATTATTGTATACCTATGTAAAATGCATTCGTGTTTTATCTTAGATCATATCATTGTTCTATATTATCACACAGGTCATTCTCGTGTCGTTTTGCTGATGCCTACTTTTTCTATTAATACCCCTGTATCTCCGGGACAACTAAGCCAAAAACAAAAACGTAATAATTATGTACTTTCTTCACTGTGCATAGTTTGTTATAGATCAAATTATTAAAGTAACGTAATAGGAATACTCGTTTTGATAAAGATATTTACTATAAACAATCAACCCAAAAGGCAACACAGAAGCAATATCCCTGAAAAAATAAAATTTGAAAAACCCCTGACATAAATAAGTACTACTAAAAGTAAAAAAAATATAATTCATACGCTGTCGTATCGGGGAACCTCAAACTGGTTATGCACTTCTACATGTTTTTGAAAGTTCCCCGACACGACACTTTTAGAAGTGTTTTTTCGTCAGGGGTTAAAAAGAATCTACTCAAAATACATAATTTATATTGTGAGAAAACCGTTTTTGACACTAATGCGATTATTAAATTGTGTCTGAATTATACATTTTTTCATTACGTAAATTAGCCCTCAGGGGTCTTCTCATCATATCATTACAAGAGTAAGTAGCATTATTTCAATCTTATTTTACTTTCACAGTGTGATTTGAACCAACAGCACCCGTCAGCATACTCAGGATACCAGTGTTATTTGGGTAAAATGGGTCAAAGAGTACCTGTCCTTCACAGTAGTAGATATTTTTTTTTTGCTTTTTGTTCAAATTTGTGTTAGAATTTATACTTAACTTATAAGATCCGCAATGTCGTTCATTGATATTTGTATAAGATACACAAATATCAATGAACTACAACAATCTAAGTCTGAATCACACTAAGAAAGTAAAATAAAATTGAAATAGTATTACTTTTAAGAGGTAAATGCAGTTGTTAAATGTGTTAATATTTCAACAGTCAGATTGGCTGAAAATATTTAGAAAAATAGACACTAGAATATAGATAATATGAAATTCTCGTAGTGGCGTATCGGTTACTATAGTACAGATTGGAGGGGACGCAGTAAGATTTCCCGAAGAGTGAAACCTATGCTCGGGCCCTCTCTGTGAAACAATTCACTACACCACAATGACAATGACAACAGAAGAAGTAGTAGAGATTAATAGAAATTTTGTTGTAGTGAAATTAACACCTTGTACACTATTCCAGGTAAAATGACGTCATTCTTTAACCTCGTGGAAGTGGCGACATCCATGGTTTTTGGTCCAATTTACTCGATGTTGTATGGATATACTATTAAAATTGAACCTAGAATTATGTTCTACGTTAGCACTATCCTTACAATTCCAGTAGTGGTTATTTTTGGGTAAGTTTTTGTTATTAACTTAATAAAATAGATTAATATCATGGGTGCAAGGGACAACCGTAAGACTACTCGTATCTATACCTTCTTTTATATGAAATCGGCTTCGGTTAGTGTATTCTCATTTTTTTTCTACCTTTTCAATACCTCGGTAATATTACTCATTATTTAATATAAGGTAATAAGTATTATGATGTATCGGGATACATGATAAACCGTAATCTCACTGGAACAGTCCTAAAGAATAAAATTACGCAAAAATTTAGTGTGCTTAAACTGCAGTGAAAAAAAATGTTCCCGTGTGTTCACTAATGATGTGTACTGGTGAAACTAGTAGTGAAAATATTTCCGTGGTTTCACCAATGATACGTACTGGAAAAACTAGTGGTAAAAGTTAATATAAACTCACTTATTTATTACTTTTTCACTAACTATTGTGGACCCTGGAGCAAGGACTTACTTTAAAATTAAGAAAAACAGACTTGATTCGCAGGCATTGTTGAATGAATCTCTTTTTTCCACACTTTAAATCTATGTAGATTATAAATAAGAATTAAAAATTATTAATCATAAAAACTTTTTATTATGTCGAGCAAATACAATGGAATCTCTGTACTATCCCCGTCACGGATTTTTTCACCTTCGAGCCTGTATACTCGTAGTGTAAAGAAAAAGTAGCCAAGTGCTTTAATGGCATATTTTCATTTTGTAAGACTTTTGACTGAGTTTTTAATAACTTTTGATCATTAAATTGAATTTAAATGTACACCATATCCTACGGAAACATATCTGAAAGTGAAACAACTTCTAACTACCTTTGTGAGTAACAGTTATAAGAAAGTTGATGTTAGTGGAAAGCGACTTACGGCGTATTAATTTTTGTCTGATATTTACTTCAGCATGAAACAGTTTTATGGCAAATATGAAACTATTACTGGTACTAATATTCAGTAGTGGAAATGTTCCTTAAATAATTCAGTTGATAAATTCATAAGGGAGGTAATTTCTTCGAATATCACTGTCAATTGTTGTAGTACCTATCGGAGACGCCTAAAATAATCCAAAATGACTAATAATTTTAAAACAAGCAGATACCGAATTTAACCGTTTTCTTGCAAAGGTAGTAGATTCTAAATCACATTAGTAATCATTTCAACTACTTCCACTTAAGTTGTATTTTTTTATAAGCCACATTAAAATAATAAAATAATTGATTTATAATGTTATCAAGTTGAGAGACATGACAGTTATAACTTAATTATCTTCATTCATTCATTAAATAACGTTTATATTTAATATCGAAGCTGTTGTAATTAGATTTCAACAAGATTGAAATTAATAATTTTCTTCTTATTCACAGAATAATGAGTTGACTCCACGTTATCTCAAGCAAATTTTTATTTTAACAGATAAAGTACTTAGAATAATTTTAATGCAATCCCTCTTATTTAATCTGAAAGATACAACTTTATTATACTAATATTCTATTAAATACCACTACTACATAACACTTAACAATTTTGACAATCATCATTTTCTGAGCCTATTCCCAACTTAGTTGGGGTCGGCTTCTAACTAAGTTATATCAGGCTTAACTATGATATTGTTCGGGAAATGACTGTCATCGGACCTCCACAACCAAATTGGCGATATCAAATTTCTGTAGTAAGGCTAGTCGGAGTTTTGAGGGCTCCAACTACCTGTAACGACTGCTATAGATGTTCGTATGGCAACCAGGACCGACGGCTTAACGTGCTCTCCGAGGCACGACCAGACCTATGCACAGATCGAACCGCACTTCCTACGTAGCAGTCACGTTCACTACCGCCACACCACAAATTATTTTCGTAATAAATTGTTATTTCGTTAACAATAGTAATCAATGTATGGAATACTATTTTAGACTAAACAAATCAAGAATAGCTAGATCAATCGGTGTACACCGTGTACACCGTGATCATGGCGCTTGAAACAGTACTGAAATATCGGTTACTCAACAAAATCAACAAACATGGTAACTATATCCCAATAGATTTAACAATGAATATGTAAATGACCATGTCAATTTAAAATCATACATAGCTAGATCAAATCAATCAAAATCAACGGCAATCTCAGAACATGACAAAAATGATATCTCAGCATCTCGTTAGAAATGTTGTGAAAGACGAAGAAGACATAATATAGTACAAAGTAGCAAAATTAGACTTGTCAACTTCAGGAACTAACGTGACTTCTTACTTCCTTCTTACAGATGGTTTTATATACAACACAAGAAAGATTTTCGTAAGTGTAGAAGAAATAATGTAGAAGGCAATATTATTATGGAAAGAGAAATAGAAAACCAGAAAAAAGAAGATCAATTAGTTATTAGTAATGATGAAGATCATGAGAAAGTTTTCGTAAATTAAACTATTTAATGATGGATTATTTGAATGGGTACAATATTACAATTAATTACAAGATTAAATTATTTAAGAACTACATATTGATAATGTAAATATATTATTACCAAGAATTTTAAGCATAGATATTAAAGTTATGACGGATTAAAATTACAATTATGTACAAGATATAGTTTGTAATGTTTATATACAATTTTATTCCTTATTTTGAAAAAGAAATAGATTAAAGTATTAACCAATACTCAGACTGCCCAGAGCACTACAAAAACTATTTAAGAAGATAGACAGAATTTCTGTTTATTTTTTTAAAAAAATTCTTTTAGCAGAAGTTTACATGAAGAAATATCTAAAGTGCGAGAGAACAGTTCCAAAACCAGATAAGTAATGATAAGTGTGAAGTGAAAGATTTTTAATGTGTAGTGAACATTATTTAGTGTGTAGTAAAAGTTAATTTTATACAAATAAAAACATTCAGTTCAAGTACAACCGCATCGCAGTTAGACTGGAAAAGACGGACAATGAATTCCATTGAGGTCTAGAATCTGATCCGGACTAACACAAGGACGATGACGAACCATTTATACATGTCTAAACATCCACTATCATAACTTATTTACATATTCTAAAAGACTAGAAAAGAGTTGATATGTTGGACTGTTGGTGGAACATGCTAATCTCATGAATTACTAGTCGAATTTTAAAAATCTTTTTGTATTGAATAATCCGTTTATCGGCTAATGTAGGCTTCAATTTCTTGCTACTACCCAAGGGTAAGTAGCAGTAATCATTAATGTTAATAAATCTGGTAGAATCCCATACATTATTTGTAAATTTATAAATTCAGTGCCATAACTATGCCACAGGTGATGCCCTAGTAATATTATTTAGTAATATTGTAAGCGTTAATATATATAAAGATGTTTAAATGTTTGTATGTTTGTTACTCAATCACGTTTAGCGGCTGCTGGGATATGGCCGACATTTGGTACAGGGATTGACGCGATAGCCAGGAAACTTATGTTTTATGCTATATTTTACCTCGAGAACAGGATCAAAATTCCACACGGCATCAGCCAGCACCTAACAAAAATCATTATCTTCGAAGATCACTATCATAATATAACTAAAGATGCATTCAACATTTACAATTTAAATTAACACACTAAGGGCCACTTTCGACTACATAGAAACTTCCGCAAGATATAACTTGCAATAAACTTGCAGTGACGAAGTTTTCGTGCAGGTGGATAAGGACTCTCAAAGAAACTTTAAACTTAATTGGACTTATACAGACCGTTATTTCGTTTGTTATATAAATTGTTATCACCTCAAAGACTACATCGTTGTATTCTTGTCATCTTAGTTACTATTAGTTACGTTTTGCGACCACAATAATTATGAGGATCTTTTAATTTTGAGAAAAAGGCAAAATTTATAACCATTATGTAAAACATAATAAATATTCATGTAAGTACACCAAATTACCCCAAAATATTCTTCTGTAAATACTTCAATCCATCCCACGGTTACCTGTAAGAGATTGTTATACAATTGAAGGCTTTATCGCTCTGTGACATAGCGATAAAGCCGCCAATTGTACCTCATAAACTGTTTTTCGGCTGTCGTCTCCTTGGTGTACAATAAAGACATGTTGTTATTGTTATTAAAGTTTTTGAGAAAAATTCTGGTAATAAATAACATCATATGAAATTGTTACTGCACCATATGATGCTGGGTGTGGAAGCTGTAGGCCAAAGCCTCCCAATTTCGGAAGATGCCTATGTCCAGCAATGAACTGCGATAGGATAGGCTGATGGATTGACTGATGCTCCAGGTATGCATTTAAAAATAGTTAATATGTAAACAAATAATTGAATGTCTCTTTTAAATTATTGAAATATAAATATACCTTCTTTGTTTTACTACATTAGACGGTAAAAGCGAGCGAGAGGCTAATTGAAGGTAATGACAGTGAAAAATCATGTCGCCACATAATTATATTATGATTATCTTTGTGCTGGCACAGAAATTCACCACTCCATCACATCCGAAGACTGTTGTAAGAAGCGACTAATGGAAAACACATATGATATCACTATTCTTGGATATCACCTATACCTTTAAGTTGTGTAGGCCAGATTGCAATCGCTTCATGAAGAATGTCGAGGTTCAGCAGCAACGCAGTTAGACTAAAAAAAATGCCCCGGATTCCACCACAGTGACAGCTTAGGATGCGACCAGGATTAACCCACGAATGACAATGGAGACGATTTTAGTACTTTCTAATATCACCATTTCACGGTTTACTCACGGAGGATAGAATATATGACGCCATGGTTAATAGGCAGTAAATTGCACTACAAAATATAAAGATACTGTCTGAATCTGTATAATTTGCTTTACTAGCAATTTTCGGATACTTGAAGATAATTATTATTTGATGTAGGTGTTATCGTTCAAATATTGTTGTAACGAATTGTTTAAGACCACACTCATAGTTATCTCATATTTGCATTTGGATTACAAATTCACTGAGACTCTATGAAAATGTATTTCAAAATTTTACGCTTACATAGCTTATGTAATTAAATATAAGACATTTTGGTTTTACTCTTTGTACTCGTATCGAGTCAAAGCGATAGGAATTTAAGTCAGCCATTTCTTGTTTCTTGATGCTTAAAATTTTTTTATGCTCAAATTTCACGAAGTTTTTTAAAAAAAATTATGAGGCTAACCTTTTCAAATCGATTGAAAAAGTGATTATTTTGACATAAACTTGAAATCGCGTCCAGTTTCTTAGAGGAAGAATGCTGAAACTGAATTACCGGACCATGTTTAAAGCATCTTTTCGATATAATACTGTGTTTTTTATTTTCGTCTTCAAATTGACTACACCCCGCCTGGGGGGAGGGTTATGTGTTTTTTATCAGCAATTAGGTATACCAGCTAGCAGATATATCTAATGAATTTTTGAAATCGGAAATAGTAAGTGATTTGACGGGACTTGAACTGAATATTTTCTGATCCTAGCCGATCGTCATCATCATCATACCTGTGTGATGTCCGAAGCTTTACTTTGGAGTCTGGGTTCTTAACGACATATTCCTGCTAATCAAAATTAGATTGACAAATGTGAATGCTTCCACGGGACTCAAACTCGGATTAAAAGAAGCAAAACCCGAACTCCAAAAGGCTCGGATGCGACCGTGAATCACGGAAGAATGATAATGATCAAGTCCAGCTAGCAGATGAGCTTAACCTGGGTCAGAAAAGTATTTATTTATCATTACTATCTTTACTATAATGTAAAGATATTTTGGTTATCATTGTTTCAACTACAAAACCCATGGCATTGTTATTATTCAACAAGTTTCATATGTAAGAAATATCCAATTTATTGTTACGTTGCATAAGATATTATCTTAACGCAAATAAGAGAAATAAGTACATTAAACAATAATTGATTACAGTATTTGTAAATTGTTATCAAAGAATCACATCGTGCAGTACCTAACTAAGTCAATAAATCACATCACTTATAAATTAATGAATATTTACAGAAGGTACAGGATGTTTCATTTTTAGTTGTATTATATTCACAATGAAATAAACATAAATAATAACAATAATACAATAATAAAGATAAGTAATAAATATTTGTATGGTATTATAATTGCCGCGGTAGCCTGCTGGGTAATGGACTGCTGAGACGAAGTCTTGGGTTCGATCCCAGGTTTTACCAAGGCACACACCAATGACTTTTCGATGCTTTTCGATGTTATGTATGTATTTATCGCTGGCTTATAAGTGCCTGGTTAATGGCAATGGGCTCGCCACCTATACATTGGGACCTAAACATAAACTGGCGAAATATGGGTGCTAGTACCTCTGCCTACCCCTTCGGGGATAAAGACCTGAGTTTATGATATGTTATGTATAATAATATCAGATGTTGTTTATTTCGTGTGATACTCTCCAAGACATTAATTGGTAGTGCTTGTGTGGCTACGCACGCAATTAATTTCTTTGCGATTTACACCGCATAGCAAGGATTTGCGGCAATAGGCTCGCCCCACGGAGGACCGAATATATGATGGCTCGCCCCCTATTACGTGGGCCCGAAAATCATAATTGGCGAAATGTGGGTGTTTAATACACCTCTGCCTACCCCTTCAAAGATTACGGGCGTGAGCATTTATGTATGTATACGTATGTATTGTATAGATCTTGTCTCTATTAAAAAGTATAGATCCATCTTTCCTAAGTAAGAAAACACGGCTAAAGATTGATAAAGTGACACTATGCTTTATTTTGTATGACTTGTGTACAATATGTGTAGATACTTCAGACAAGATAGCAACAGTAAACCTAAGACTATTTGTTTGTATTTCACTCACGTCTCAATAGCTGAAACAGAGGTAATTAACGTTCGAATTTCAATATTATGCAGATACTGGATGCAGATAAGATTACGACAGATGCAGACCAAAGATCAAACAGTACTATTTTAACTGATGAACGTTTTCATTGTATTAAAGCAACAATGCTTACTTTTTGTAACAACATTTATATAAAGTAACTAAACAAATTAAATAAAACAAATTAACTAGTTACGGAGATGATAGTAAGGTAAATACTGTCATAGAGGGCGCACATAATGGCTGATTTAAAAAAGCAGATAACAGCAGCAGAAGAAAAACCATTAACAGATAAAGATATTGTTGCAGATGAAACTAAAAACGAAAGTTTTGTAACCAAACTATGTCGTTTCAAGTCAAATATTACAGTGGAACCCATATTTGCTGGCCTGGTTATACCATCGATGTTATGCAGATTAGCAATACAAAATTTGAATTTGGATAAAACATGTCGAGTGAAATTGAATTTAAGTGATACGATTTGTGATGCTTTGATTGAAAGAAAAGAAAACCTAACAAATTATGAAGCTGATATTCAAAATGTTATTGCTAATATAGAACTATGGAAGAGTATTATACAAACAGCAATTCCAACGTTACTTGTTATTTTCATGGGAGCATGGAGTGATAGAACAGGAAACAGAAAAATATGCATATTACTGCCAATTATCGGAGAATTCCTAGTCTGTGTTAGCAACATACTCAGCACTTTTTTCTTTCATCAAATTGGTGTTGAAGTGACAATGTTTTTGGAAGCTATATTTCCAGCAGTAACAGGAGGTTGGGTTATGATCTACCTAGGTGTCTTTAGTTATATCAGTGATATCACGGATGAAAAATCTAGGACATTTCGTGTTGGACTAGTAAATCTATGCATGACTGCTGGAATTCCTATCGGTACTGCTTTGAGTGGAATTTTGCTGCAGCTATTGGGCTACTATGGAATTTTTGCAATATCTGGCATTATTTATATGACGATATTTATTTACGGTTGCCTTGCTCTTAAGAGTAACACCAAGCCAAGAGGAGAAAATCCAGAAGAGGTATTTTATTTTGATTATTTAACAACAGACTGATATCTGACGCTTCACCCGTCATTTCAATCCCGTTTCCGCGACCCATAGGAACTTTTTCCTGTGATTAAAAGTAGCTTACGAGTTATTCCAGGCTCTACGCTATCCCTATACTAAGAGTGTAATTTTGGCCTTGAATAAAAAATAAACAAACATCCAAATATCCAATATCTGCCAGCATACGTATTTGCTTCTTCTTACAGTCACGGGTCCTTTAAGCGTGACATAAAAATACATAATATTGAAGCCATCAAAGTATGGACCGCCATTCTAGACAAACATCTACACTATTCTCTGCACGGCACCTAAAGTTACCATTAGGCGGGGTGCAGTCACTATCGAAAACAAACTTTCACATATAGGATAATCTTAGTAGGATACTAGATTATGTGGTAATAATGCATTTCTAAATGGACTAAGAGCTTAGGATATTTTTTATGGTAGTCACACGCGTAGCAATTTCCAAGCTTATATTCAAGTGGTGCGATGGAGGACGCCTTGGCATTTATTGCCGATAATTGCGATAATAAGGACACACACTATTTATTACGCTATTATATTAAGTTTATAATTAGTCAAAGTTCAGCTGTACTGCAGTTAAACTGGAAAAAGTGGACTTCAGACTCCGATGCGACGAAGGCTACGATGAAGATTTTAGATGTATGATCGGAGTAGTTGGTCTATCTAAAATTGTGTGGCAACCATTTTGTTATTGAAACAACCGCTTTTTAAATATACTTATATACTATTTCAGATAAAACCCGTAACCTGTACAGATATGGCAACACTAATAAAAGAAACAGCAGAAGTCGCATTTAAAAAGCGAGAGAAAAATTACAGGAAGAAAATAATTTTGACACTTTTGGTGGTAGCCATAGTATATGGACCAAGTCATGGTAAGTTTTGTTTTATTTAACATATTATTGATAATGTTGTTAGAAGCATGGTAACTACAGAAACTAATGAAACTATAAGCAACATTTTGAATAACAATGATGCAACTTAAGCACTAGTTTTCGTTCTATTTTTAAAACAAATTTATTTATAAATAAAAAATTTAGTACAGTTTACACTGTACTAAATAAAAATAAATTTAGTACAGTCTATCCTGGGTATCAAAGTTTATTAAGTAAAGAAAATTGGTGTAGAAATTCTCGAATTTATAATAGATAATAAAAGTTGTAAGATGGTAATCGTTTTTAAAATTATCTATTTTACTGGCATTATTACTACTCTATACGAGCACTTCATAGAAATCAACGAGATACGAGTAGTTGCCATGTTTGTTTGTTTCTGAGTTTGTATACGCTTTGTATGTATAAATGACCATATCAATTCAAAATCATGCGTTGCTAGTACATATCGCGCGGTTGTCGATACATACTAAGATTGTATTATGAATTTTGGCATTAGTTTTCTCTTCTCATTCTGCTGGACGTATATCTTGTCCAATTTTGACCAACTTTGGCCTACTATTTCCATGCCAGACGGGTCAGGGTTATATTTCGAATTTTCCTTCTCTCACAGTGATGTGTATTTTTCCAATGCCTTTCAGTTAAGATGAGATGGTGATTTATTATTTTTAGTCACCACACGGATTTCCCGTCACATCACTAAAATCATCAATACTATTAATAACACATCAGAAAAAGTGCCTATAAGTACTAATTAATAAGTATACACTTTATAATATAAACCTTGTACATAAAAGTGCTATTATCTCCTTTGTCGGCGGTACTGTCAATATAACTTAGAAAAAAATTTAGCTAATACAATATTATAGTGCTTATCTATACATATATCCTTGTAACTATTTCAATTTATTTATCATACCGAAACGTAACGTTTAAAGGACTTATTCGCATTACTGTGTATATATCTTTATTATTTACTTCTTGCAGGTGAACGAATCATAACATACTTATACGTTAGGTACAGATTAAATTGGGATGCTCTAAAGTACAGTTTGTACTCAACTTACAGTATAATCACACATTCCCTTGGTAAGTTACATACACGTATATATTAGGTAGATAGAAAACTTTTTATTGTACATCAAAAAATTTACATCTACAAATAGTCGCAGTTACAGTTGTTCTAATGTGCAATAGGCGGTCATATTGCTGGACGTGATCTCTACCAGGCAATCTTGCACTTGCTTGTTGTTATTATTAATTAATAACAATGACCTTCGAATATCAATAAAGCAACTCTAGATGAACTTTCAATGAGTCTAAAAATGATTATTTTTTTAAGATTTAAATGATATTGCAAGACTTTTCAGCTACCACACTGTTTTAACATGCACATCAGTCACTGATAATAAATAAGCAAAATGAAATCTCAATCTATTTCTATCCCGTTTTATATTTTCGGCAGTTGAATCTTCACAATTTTTCGATGCTTAACATATCATTTTTTTATTTCTAGGTGCATTGTTCTCTATTAGTGTATTTAGTAAGCGATGGGGATTTCATGACTCGATGCTGTGCCTCATTTCAATCGGCAGTAAGCTTGCCGGATCCATTCTCTTAGCTGCTGTGACGACGGACTTTCATATGTTTATGGGTACGGTATTATTTTAAATACATAATGAAATCAATAATAATTGCAACTAATAGAATATCGACAGTATCCATTTATTTCCGTCGACGACAACCAAAACAATTTTTTGCTAAAAACTAATAGAAATAAGTTGATTGATTCTAAAAAAAAAATACAAGTCAGAAGGTCGGTAATGCAGAAGTGTATTGCTTCAATAGGTAGAAACTAAACAATTATATATAAAAACCCTAATAAGAATAAACGGAAAGCAGATAAAATAATAATAATAATATATATTTATTTCTCCTCAAAAAACAAAACAAAACAGTACAATGAAATGGAAACAATCAATAATAGATAAATTTTGCTCATAACTTCCTTTTACATATTTCTTTCCTTTTGTCTTTCTTTCTATTTTTATTTTTTAAGAGGAGCTGGTGTCTGAATTAGCTTAAAGGAAAATAACCTGTGCTACAGATCACCAGGTAAAAGAACTAAAACATTTACAAAAAATATTAATGTCATACAAAATTCTTCAGTAGCTAATTATATCCTGACTTTTTAGTACATTTATAGTCCAGATAAAAATAGCAGCTGAAGATACATAATTGATAATACACTTGCTTTTCTCTACTGTATTGGAATGTTCTGAACTGTCAGTGTAAAGGTAAACCTTTGAGAATGCCGCAAGGCGAAACCGGTTAGGTACATTAATAAATACAGTGGACAAGTATAAGTGTATTATCATCATTCCCTGAACCTTTTTCCCAACTCAGTTGGGGTCGGCTTTCCAGTCTAACTGTGATGCGGCTGAACTTCGATATTTTCCGTGAAGCGACTGCCATCTGACCTCCACAACCAATGGTCTAATGACCAATGGCGATATCGAAGTTCCAAGTTAGGCTGGTTGGACTTTTGAGGGCTCCAACTACCCGTAACGACTGCCATAGATGTTTGTATGGCAACCGGGACCGACGGCTTAACGTGCTCTCCGAGGCACTTATAAACCTGCGATAAATACACACATAACTTCGAAAAGCATCGAAAAGTCATTGGTGTGTGCCATGGTAACCTGGGATCGAACTCGAGACCTCGTCTCAGCAGTCCATTACCCATACCACTAGGCTACCGCGGCTTTGTAGGATTTGCGCTTTCTTTGCGCTGAAGAATTTCGTTCTTTTTTAATTCAATTAGGTTCAATTAGAGAGTATCCTATAATTTTAGCTATTTTATTGTGAAGATAGTTGTTTTAATTGTTCACAGTCCCACTGGTAGAGATCTTAAATGCCACCACATTTACATCACTAAGATCAATGGCATCTAAACTGGTTCCTAGTGAGGAAATGGGTAAGTCTACTAATGAAAAAATACCATATATATTCTTATGTTCATATTTAACTTGATTTAAACTTCTATCTACATGATATTTTATTCCAGACATAATATCATTGAATATATATTATACCGGTTCATTTTTATTGGTTTCATTAGCTACGTGTTTGTTGCTCTTTAGGTAAGATGAACTCACTGTTTAGTCTAGTGGAAACCCTAGCTGCGCTGATGTTCGACCCAACATACTCAGCTATCTACTCTAACACTATCACGATCTTTAGTGGTACTGTTTTCATCTTCAGCGCCTTCATGACTTTTCCCGCTATCAGCCTATTAATGTAAGTTAATATTGCTTTGATTTTTTTGCGACTCAGAGGGTTTCATAGGTATCGTATCGGTATTGAGGGCTTAGTAGGTATCGTAGGTGTTGAGAGCTCTTGAAAAAAGGTAGAATATACATACTTTAAGAGAGTCTATATAGACTCGGATAAAATGTTTAGTCCTGAACTCTGTTAGCCTACCGATTTGTGGTCATAATCACCACTTATTATATTTTTTAAGAAATTTTTATACCAAACAACAGAAGTCATGAAACCCTGACTGACAGTTGTCATAATATTTTAGTCATTACTTGTAAGGATATTCTTCGGTCATAATTTATTTTATCATAACTTTTTTCTTCCTCATATATTTTTTTTATTATTTATGTCGTTACTAAGAATATATTTAGTTCAATACTTGTCTTTCTGAAAATAGAAAGAATATCAGCATCCCATCTCATCCGAAGGATGTCGTAGTCGATATCATTGTAAAAGACGAAAATCTCGAAATAAAACTCTATACCAACGTGTCATCTCTATAGCCAGTGTGAAAACCGTAGACCAAAGCCTCTCAACATAGGGAAAAGTCTTTGTCCAGCGGTGGACCATGATATACTAATTGATTATCAATCAATTAGTATATTGACCATGATATACTAATTGATTGATAATAAGGATATAATATGACTTCCGAAGAATACGAGTTTCGACTGTTAGTACTAAAAAATATGAAAAGTGATCATTATGACATAACATGTTAGGACAAACAATTTCGAGCTTAGTTCTTTAAAATGTGTGCGAAATAATGAACATTCCACTTGAAAATTTTAGTTCTTATATCATCCTAGGTACCTAAATGGTAATATCTAACTTAAATGTTCAAGTTGTTATTTTTAATTTTGATTAGGATATATTATATTTTCACTAAGCTAAATAAATGTTAAAGAATCGATGCTTTAGGTACTAAAATATTTATTCTCATAAATTCCAGATGGTTTTTCGTACAGCACAGACGAGAGGTAAAAGAAAAAAAGCGAATGTTGAAAAATCTGCATGAACAGGAAATTCATATTGAAAAATCGAATTAAGTGCCTTATGAAACATGTTGCGCTCATATTAAGAGAAGAATTCATTGTATTGTATTCCCAAATTTTGGGAAAAAAATGTATACTGGTATACATGATTTTAAAACTACCCACATATAAGTATGGCTGTCTGCCGCAATGTTTACAAGGGAATAGGCTTGTATGTCATCGTAAACCTTTGAGGATGCCGTAAGGCGAAACCGGTCAGGTCTATTAAAAAATAAAAAATAAAAAATAAAAATACTGTGGAAAAGTACAAGTGAGTTCTCAATATGTGTAATTCATTGTATTGTTTGAACACAATATTGATTATAAAGCAGGAATTCAAAATCCCTTGTTTTATGGAACTGAACAAAGCGCCTACTATGTAAATGTAGTTGTTTGTGTTTTTATAATAATTTGCCATATGAATGTGTAAAATATAATTAAAGAAATAAAATGTATAATAGTTGTATATTTGATTGTTAAGTATGTAGTTGAGTAAACAATAAATCACAATATTTGAAATAAGAAGAAGTACTTTTGGTTGGCTGGAATGAAGAACAATAGTGATAAACAAAAGACGGCGTTTTAATTTTTTTTTGTAAATCAATATTGGCATGCAGTTTATTTTTTACATGAGGTTTTATACTAAAGACGGAAGGGCTTTACTATATATGTCCACGATATGAGGGTCGGGAGGGGGTGGGGAGGGGGGAGGGGGGGGTGTAGAACCTCCCCTATGAAGGAAAAATTGCGGACGCCCCCCCTTTTTGAGATACGAGTTTTTTTATATTCTAACCTAACTTCCGCATTTTCTCGTATTGACATCGATTTAAATATCGCAAAGGGGTACCGAATAAAGTAAAGGGGTTAAAAATATTGACTCACCTAAAGTTCATCATAAAATACGACTGATTTACGGTTATGTTTATGACCTTTTTCGTTTTCGATTCGTTTCTGGCACTTCGCCGGCCGCTACCGCGGCACGCTCGCTTCGCTCGCTCGGCTCGTGCGTTGTGTGGTCACAATTCTAACCTAACCTAAACCAAGAACTATAAATATGACCGATTCGTTTCTGGAACTTGGCTGAATGACCGCAGATTTACGTTTAGTTTCACTCAATAATAGGCGGGAAAAGTCGGTAAATTATTATAAGTATAAATTTAATAGCATTCAGTTCAATCAGCGAAATATACGTATTTAACATAATAATATGATGGATAATATAACTTAGTCAATAAATATACGTATTTATTTAATTATTTAAGGAAGTAAAACATTTTGGTGCGCTTACCTTTGATAAAACGAAACGTTTAATGATGAGACGAAATGTCAAAAGCATTGAAAGTATGTGTTCTGTTGTCAAAAGTGATAAAATATTGGTACATTTTTACGATTTTGATTATGTTTTTTCTCGTTAACGATTGATCTCCGTAACTTGAAACTTTATTGTGGAAGCTTCTATTAATAATAGCTTAGTGTAAAAAAACTATGGACTGTGAACTCGTGGACCTATATAAGAAAGCTTAGCCCTAAAGACACCCATTACATGAGGCCAGCATAGCTTGTGTTGCTAGTTTTGACAGTATTTATTTAAATTGATGTGCCAAATGCACAAAATAATAAACTAGGGCGTGCTACCGTTGCTTTTCTAAAAAAAACGACCTCTCCGTTAATGATGAATGATACAGTGACTGGTGGGTGGGCATTTGACTTCTTTGACCAATGAATATACTCATTATAAGAAAATGGCATTCCTATCTATGACCATTAGTAATATTTTACTATGACTATCATTGGGATGTATTCTCTTATGTATACCAAGTCACTAAACAATTGAATAAGTCAGATATCGGAAACATCATCTGACTTACGTTAGTTTCATTCCTAGATATGGCTTCTTCCTTGCCTTGATACAAAGGATTTAAATAAATTTATAGATTTCAGTTCTCACTTTGCCTTGGTCCGAAGTCCATTTACTCCTCTCAGTTGGGTGAAGTTTTAGTTCCCTTAGGTACGGCTTATATAGGAAGTATTGACCTCCCAAAACCAAGAAGAAAGCTTGGAATAGATAGTCGTCCATAAACAACGAAGTGATCTGATATGTGTGTGCTTGCCTTGACTTAGGAGTGTTAATTAAAACACTTATTAGCATACAAACATTCCTTAACAAATATTCAGGACTATAAGAAATTGGCGAATCTTTTTGTAGAAATATTAAAGTATTTTGTTCTGAGAAACAGTTTCACAGTAGGTACTTGAATTATTGTAATTAGCTGATTTTCCACGAACCAGGTAACAATTTGTATAACTTAAGAAATTCGAAGAAATATGAACAGATAGATAGATACTCTTTAATTGTACCTATTTTATTAAAGGTCACGTGATAGCTTATTGCTGAAATTGCAAATATTCAGAGGGACATAATAAATTTTTTATCAATAAAGAACAATTCAAAATCCTCTAGTCGCAGTAGTTCGGTTGCTAGTCCGGTTGACCGGACTACTGCAACTCTGTTGCAGTAGTCCGGTTGTCAAACAGTATCGAACTATTGCTACCAATGTGTAGCAGTAGTTCGGTAGGTAGTCCGGTTGACCGGACTACTGCAACTTGTTAGTTTCAGTAGTCCGGTTGACAAACAGCATCGAACTATTGCTACTTATTTGTAGCAGTAGTTCGGTGGCTAGTTTGGAGGTTTGAAAACATTGAAATATTGCTCTTCTACTGATAGGACGGCAAAACATAGGTAGTTCGGTAGTTGTATTAGTTCGGTGGTAAAAAAAAAGCAGTGAACTACATACAATTCTTAAGTTGCACTAGTTCAGTTGACCGTAAAACCTCTTATTGTTGCTCCCCTACTGATAGGTTAACACCAATTCAGTGAGTCGTATAGGTAAAGTCCGGTTATTCGAACTACAATAACTCTTCAGTTGCATTATTTCGATTGACAGAAAATTGTCGAATTTTGTAAAGTTCCAAAGTTACATCAGTTAGAATGTCAGAAACACATCAAACTATTGCCACCGTAGTGCTGAAACCGCTGTTATACGGTATTTTGTCGAAAGGTACAGTAGTGCGGTTGCACTAAAAACATCCAATTTTACACAATTCTTCATTTATAACAGTCCAGTTGTCAGAAACACATCAAACTATTGCTATTGTACTGCTAAAACCGCTGTTATACGGTATTTTGTCGAAAGTCGCAGTAGTCCGGTTGCACGAAAAACATCCAATTTTACACAATTCTTCATTTATAACAGTCCGGCTGTCAGAAACACATCAAACTATTGCTATCGTACTGCTAAAACCGTTGTTATACGGTATTTTGTCGAAAGTTGCAGTAGTCCGGTTGCACGAAAAATATCCAATTTTACACAATTCTTCATTTATAACAGCCCAGTTGTCAGAAACACATCAAACTATTGCCACCGTAGTGCTAAAACCGCTATTGTACGGTATTTTGTCGAAAGTCGCAGTAGTCCGGTTGCACGAAAAATATCCAATTTTACACAATTCTTCATTTATAACAGTCCGGCTGTCAGAAACACATCAAACTATTGCTATCGTACTGCTAAAACCGCTGTTATACGGTATTTTGTCGAAAGGTGCAGTAGTCCGGTTGCACGAAAAACATCCAATTTCACACAATTCTTCATTTATAATAGTCCAGTTGTCAGAAACAACCAGTTAGTCCAGTTGTCCAGTTGTTAGTGCAACCGGACTACTGCACCTTTCGACAAAATACCGTATAACAGCGGTTTCAGCACTACGGTGGCAATAGTTTGATGTGTTTCTGACATTTTAACTGATGTTTGAACTGATCTTTTAACTTTGGAACTTTACAAAATTCGACAATTTTCTTACAATCGAAATAATGCAACTGAAGAGTTATTGTAGTTCGAATAACCGGACTTTACCTATACGACTCACTGAATTGGTGTTAACCTATCAGTAGGGGAGCAACAATAAGAGGTTTTACGGTCAACTGAACTAGTGCAACTTAAGAATTGTATGTAGTTCACTGCTTTTTTTTTACCACCGAACTAATACAACTACCGAACTACCTATGTTTTGCCGTCCTATCAGTAGAAGAGCAATATTTCAATGTTTTCAAACCTCCGAACTAGCCACCGAACTACTGCTACAAATAAGTAGCAATAGTTCGATGCTGTTTGTCAACCGGACTACTGAAACTAACAAGTTTCAGTAGTCCGGTCAACCGGACTACCTACCGAACTACTGCTACACATTGGTAGCAATAGTTCGATTCTGTTTGACAACCGGACTACTGCGACTTTGGAGTCGCAGTAGTCCGGTCAACCGGACTAGCAACCGAACTACTGCGACTAGAGGTTCAAAATATAGTAGGTTTTTTTTCTTCTTAATTAAAAATAAGTTTCTTTTTTACTCCACGTTTTCCTCCTATTAGATATACCTACGACAAGTATGATAATGCTTTTGCGGCGCAATTTGCGTACACGCGCTTGGGCCGCCGCTCTCAACACTGTGACCATAACTTTCTTTTTGGTCATGAGGTAAGTAGACCCCTGTTTAATTGCCATCCTGTAACAAATGATCTGAAATTTGGATCATTGTACGTTCTATTATTGTTTCAGCCATTTTCATGTTATCAAAAAAGTAAGTTCTTTGTTTTTATTCTTTGTAATCGTATTTTAATCTCTATACAAAACTTCAAGAAATATCTAAATGATTTTGTTGTCTACAATTTTATCATTTATATGACTTTACATTATTATATATAGATTATTTTATGTAGTGGCAGTAAATTATAGGTTTATACAAGTCATGTATAATAATGTCATTTAAAAATAATGGACACGAGTAGTAAATTGAGACATACTTACGCTTAAATGACAATAAACGATACCTCATAACCCCCTCATAAAAACAGGTGTCAAATGTATTCATAGAGGACAAAATATTTATGATTGTATTTGTTAGAATTAGTATACAAGATCGGACAGTAATCAGATTAAAATGATCGTTATTAAATGTACAAAAACCGCGGTAGCCTAGCGGTGTGGGTAATGAACTGCTAAGATGAGGTCTCGAGCTCGATCCCAGGTTTACCATGGCACACACCAATTACTTTATGTTGAAGTTATGTGTGTATTTATCGCAGGTTTATAAGTGCCCGGTTAATGGCAATAGGCTCGCCACCTATATTATATTATACCTATATTACTGGGACCTAAACATAAACTGGCGAAATGTGGGTGCTAGCACCTCTGCCTCCACCTTCGGGGATAAAGGCGTGAGTTTATGTATGTATGTATGTATGTATGTATGGAAATGTACATACAATAAGAAATATATAGTTTTAATTTCCGTGTGGTTACGTAGAAGGAATATCACCACTCCATCTCATCCGAAGGGTGTCGTAAAAGGCGACAGACAGAAAAATATGCAGATGATATCACTGCGAGAGAAGGAAAACTTGAAAAGTCATGTACCAACCCATCTGGCCAGCGTGGAAACAGTAGGTCAAAGCCTCCCAATATTGGAAGAGGCTTATGTCCAAAATTGGACTGCTATAGGCTAATTGATTGATTATAGCAAGCTGTGCGAGCTATTTATAATTTGGGCCCAAGAGTTTTCTTCCGATAAAAGTTTAAGGAAAAATAATAGTTCAAAAATGTCATACGTGAAGAAAAATTTATGCGCTTGAACAAGGTGGATGCCAGGCGCTCTCAGATGACATAAAGTGGCGTTTTGGATAGGGTTTTAGGCAAACAATATAAAAAAAATTATTTTGATTGCCTTAGAGGTTAGAAATATGTTTCTTGTGAAAATAAATATCTATGAAAATTAATTTAATACACTATCTGAAAAATTCTCCGATTCCCTATTCTTAGAATATTGGATTATTGGACTTAGAGTATTGACACCTAGGTTTTATCAACTATGATTTTCCCATGTTAACACCATCAAGTCCCCTATTTCATAGACCGTATGTTTTATACAGAATGAGCACAACCCTATTCCTGAGTAGCCTTCTATGATACCCACGGAAATAGATGGGACTACCTTTTCGAAATATATTATGATCACATATATATATACCACTCACAATTCGACCTAGCACACATCTCGGAAATTCAAAATTACACCAATGGAAGTCAAGGTACTAAGGATAAACCCATATAGCCATTCTTAAAGTAGATAATTGGTTGGAATACTTGCGCGGTCAATAGACATTCGTTCGTACGACGTCCGACCTCATAATACATGTACTCTATGTTGAACGTGATTGTGATATAGTGTGGAGAAAGCCAAGATAAGGTCAGTATATTTCGTGATGCTCAAAAAAAATAAACGTGATAGCTGTGTTCATCTAATGAAATAAAATTACAACCAAAATGTTCAACGGGCTATGAGTTCGTAAGGTAAGTCTGATGTTATGAGTTCATTTATCTACTACATAAAAATAAGTCGGGTTTTCCTTCCTAACGAACTTCAGAACGCACGAACCGATTTCCACGGTTTTGCATTAGTTGGAAAGGTCTCGGGTTCCGTGAGTTTTATAGCAAAGAAAATTCAGGAAAAATTTCAACGGAAAGGCGGGTAATCATTTTTCACATCTGGTATCGAAACGGAGTTCGCCGAGTTTGCTAGTTTGGTATAAAATTTACTACATTCCAAAACTCATTGGCATTTATTGTTCTTATGAACCAATTATTATAAAGATACGTCCTTAAAATTAAAATCCGTTTTTGTAATATCATTTGGTTTTGAATTCTATTCTATTTCTGGTGTTGAATTCAAATGAAAAGGATACTCTCCAAGATGCCGTCTGATACTCTCCATAAAGTTAATTGGTAGTGCTTGTGCGGCTAAGCACGTATTTAAGTGCTTTACGATTTACACTGCATAGCAAGGAATCGGTTCATTTTTTTCCAAATTTATTTAGCTGCTATATTTTCGATTAGGAATTTATTTCCGGCATACCCATATTTTGTACAAAGTGTTAGGTTAGCGGCAACAGCCTCGCTCCCTAATACATGGGACTGAAAATCATAGTTGTCGAAATGTGGATGTTTAATATACTGCTACCTACCCCTCCGGGGATTACGGGCGTGAGCATATGTGTACGTATGTATGAAAAGGAATCGATGAAGGGATTTCATATTGAAATAAAACTGTTTATGAATGGATTCTATCATGATTTCTTCAGTGTTATTTTATTATTCACGCTGATCTGTGTAGTGATAGAGAAAGAATACTTATCACTCCATCTCATCCAAGAACCATAAGAGGCAACTAACTCCATCTCATCAGAATCCAAGGTATCTAACGGTTTATAAGAGGCGACTAACACAGACGATATCACTGCGAGAAAAGAAAAACTTGAAATATAACCCTGTAATACCCCGTATAACAGTAGACCAAAGCCTCCCAACACTGGGAGAGGTCTATGCCCAGCAGTGGACTGCAGTAGGTTATTTGATTGATTCATAATGATCCCGGCCTGGTCATCATCATCTAGTCACGAGGTATCTTAGTTGAATATTGTTTTATTCCATAACATAACATAAACTCACGCCTATATCCCCGAAAGGATACGCCGAGGTGCTAGCATCCGCATTTCGTTTAGGTCCCAATGTAATAGGAGGCGAGCCTATTGCCATAAGCATTAATCCATACCATAATTAATCCATTAACACACTTAACTTCGAAAAGTCATTGGTGTGCGCCATGGCAAAACCAGAGACCTCGTCTCAGCAGTCCATCACCCATATAGTGGTATGGTAGCCTAGTGAGGCTACTGCGGTGTTTTATAAGAAGTTTATTTCAGGAGTAAGAGTTTCAATTTGTCTATTCTGTAATTCTGTAGCTATTAAATTTTTGCTATTTAAGTGTCGAAATTTTAATTCTCAATTCAGAATTTTATTGTCTCTGTTGATTGTAAAGAAAATTGATAACAACCCTGGACCTAGTTAGATAGGCTACTTCTAACCAATTATATCGTGCACGTGCATGATGACCGACATTCGCGTGAACAAGTCTTGCGTACAAACTAATTCATTATTCACATGTTTAGATAGTGTATTAGTGTTTACGAAATCATTTCATTCTATCCATATTTCGACAACCTCCGTGCCGTAGTGGCGGTAGTGAATGCAACTGCTACGTAGGAGGCGTGGGTTTGATTCTCACTCAGTGCAAATATTTGTGTGCATGAATAATTAATATTTGCATTGGTCTGGGTGTTTCGTATGTATTTACAAAAAAAGGGATCTAAGTACGTTTATCCGCATTCTAGAACCCATAACATAAGCTAGTTAAACTATGCTTACCATGGGTCTAGGTGGCGTTGTGTTAAATGGTCCTAGAATATTTATTTATGTTAATAATTGATTGTTTATTTACTGCAGTAGATGTCTGGTTAGTAAGAATACAATGAATACATTTCAAAATTTAACCAAAAATACACAAAGTGCATTATTGATTATGTTATGTCAAATAACCCACGTAACCATACCCGGCGCAAAGGTGCCCATGATATTGGCCACGTTGCCGCCAAGGTAAAGATTTACTTTTAATTGACACACGACTTTGTACGAAATCTGTATGCTAATATTAAAAGTGAATAATTTATAATCAAAAGGGAATCTATTGATTGGGAGAAGGCTGATGGTTGTAGGCAGAAGACCAATTTCCTCGTAGACTTAATGGCGTATCCAAAAATTGAAACATCGTAACAACTTACTAGGTATTTAAATAAAGGTTAATGATGTAATATTATATACCCGTACCCCCTTCCCCATTCAACAGTTTCGACAGCACGAGTTTTAGGTCTGTTATAACCACTTTCCATCCGGTTAGCTGTTTGCTTATCTGCCATTCAAGTGGTATAATAAAATATAATTATATTTCGAAATATAATAACTATTTCAGAAAATTCCATTAGGTTTTAAACTCTAAGGCTGCCTTCACACTAGCGTTTATCCAGCGTTAGCACTAGCTGAAGAAAAAAATATTTTAATAAATAATGTATTACATATCGTCCCCGTTGAGCGAAACGAAAAGTCACTATGTCGAAAAAACTTGTTTTGAGTTATGAGCGTTTAAAGTATTTAAAAATATAAATCGTCATAGCTTTTGCGTACTCGTATTAATCTTTACGTTTCTAGTCTTCATTTAAAGGAAAAAAAATACAGTTTGCATTAAGAGAAAATTCATAAACCGAATTCGTTGTATAATCGAGAAAAATAAGAAAAACTAAATTGATTAGTTTTTCCCTGTGAAATCTTTTATCAACATACGAGTTAGTTAATTGTCGACTGGAGTTAGTGATTTTTCGTTTAATTTCAATTGAATTTAGAAGATAATAAATAGACTTAGGTAAAGTGGAACTCATAATTAGATATACTACATATGAAATGTGAACACTACCTATGTAAATTATAAGGCTCATTAATGTGTTGAATGTTGTTTTAAATACTAATACGAAGAAATGTAACTATGATGGTGAATCAGTCAACGTTTATTAAATTAAATACTACCCAAAAATACACAAAATATTAGAAAACTGAACTGACATAATGATATTAGAAAAAGAAGTACGAAAAATAATCTCGAGCTTTTCCTCTTCTTCTCCCTGCTCTGTCACTTTAGGTTTCATAATCCTATCAATTACTTCTTTACTTTTGGGTAAAGATTCATACAATAAATGAGGCTGTTGTGGGAATGCATAGATTAATGAGATCTTTCTTTTTGCCTCTGACACTGCCTTTTGGTACTGTCGACGAGTAGGCCTTTCGTATTATATAATTTTTAAATCCTGTTCTAGACCTTCTGCCCCTAGGTTTTCACTCTGTACTACTTGTCTTTTCCTGTTTCTAGTCATAAGTGTAGTTTTATTTGACATTGAAATAATTTGTTTAAACATTCAAAGTTATACAGAATGCTTCATGTGGTGGTTTTGAGGTATGATTTGTTTGTTTGTTTGTTTTAACTGGCATTTACCGTACTTAGCCTCTTGATTGGGCCATTGTGTAATTTTGAACATTTAGTTTCGTCGTGTAATATGAAATGCCAATACCACTGACTGGTCTATGCAAGGTAGACTGCATATCAGCCGTTACAACTGGGTAATTTTCAGCAATAATATTCTTTCTTGTGACGTGTGAGTCATAACCATCCTTTGAATGTTCTGGGCGCCCTGCATTATTATAACGAGTAGATCTTTCTTAGGGGTGAAAAATGACAAATTAAATATAGATCCGAGAATATGAGCATAAAAAGAAAATGGTACTTCATTAGTTAGTAAGTTAGTAATGTCCGTACATTTTGACGATTGAAAGTTTAGTATTCAGATATTGTATTTTTTATTTTTCCTGCAATAGTGGGATTCGAGTCGAGTGAAAGACTTCATGTGATTTTTTCTTTGTTCAGATTCTGCACTTGTTTTGTTAATTGAAACTCGAGAACCACGTCCATCCTTCCCTGTTAGTTACCGAATTCATTTTAGTATCGCATGGCTTTATGGCATGGCTCGTTTACCGACTCATTTGATATACATAAAGTTTTTAGAAAGAAAACTTTACAGACTCTTATTGCGGAATCATTTTTATAAAAATAATACACATAGCTGACAGACCGACTCTTTAGTATCAATTATCGTTTTTATAGACTGAGCTTCCACATTCTCTATTATAAACGCTTTTGTTGTTTTGTAATTCAGTAAGTTCCACATATTTTAGCTCGTTCTTCCTCTGTAAAATTGTTTTGACACTGATACCGACATTTAATATAACATTTTACTAGCTTAGGTCTCTTTGCAGGCATGAGATTACCCTTTTACCGGGATCACTTTTCTACCAACGCGTAGCTTCAACAGAATTACACGTATCAGCGATTGAACAGCCCGCTATAGCTACATTAGCTGTGTTCAGTTGAGGTTCGATTATCCACAGCAGTATTATGTGAACGAAACAGTTACTAAGATTAGAGCAGTCAATAGGTAATTAATTTTCGAAAATAATAAATTGGCGAAATGTGGGTGCTAGCATCTCTGCCTACCCCTTCGGGGATATAGGCGTGAGTTTATGTTATGTTATGTTTTAAAAGTAACATTTACGTAGGCTCTATATGCCGCGGTAGCCTAGTGGTATGGGTAATGGACTGCTGAGACGAGGTCTCGAGTTCGATCCCAGGTTTACCATGGCACACACCAATGACTTTTCGATGCTTTTCGAAGTTATGTGTGTATTTATCGCAGGTGTATAAGTGCCTCAGAGAGCACGTTAAGCCGTCGGTCCCGGTTGCCATACAAACATCTATGGCAGTCGTTACGGGTAGTTGGAGCCCTCAAAAGTCCAACCAGCCTAACTTGGAACTTCGATATCGCCATTGGTCATTAGACCATTGGTTGTGGAGGTCAGATGGCAGTCGCTTCACGGAAAATATCGAAGTTCAGCCGCATCACAGTTAGACTGGAAAGCCGACCCCAACTGAGTTGGGAAAAAGGTTCAGGGAATGATGATTTACGTAGGCTCTATTACGGTTGTCTGATTTTGATTGAATAAACCAATGATAAGCTTGGCTTGACTCATTTTTATACATGTTAGTAAAACTCACTAACTTCTGTGCTCTTCGCTCCGGTCGCATAAAACTCACTAAGTCGCGAGTGAATAATAGCTACAGTGTAACGATATGCGTGGAAGTTATGGGAATAATAATCAAATGTTTTTAATTATTATTCGTAATAAATGAATTGTACCAATTATGATAAAAGAAGAATCACTAAAATGGTTTAATGATTTTTTTCCTTCGTGTAACCTTGCTAATTGTTAAAAAGTAATGTGTGAAAAGTCAATTAATAGACTTAATTAATTGTCGCTTACGTATTTTTCATCAAACTATAGATTTCCAAATTAACTAACTCAATTCAAGGATTTTGTGACTACTTTTAGGATTAGTTATGCATCAATATTTTATGAGAAAAACTAATTATGTCGTTTTAACTTCCAATTGAATAGTGTTTAATATAGTGAACAATAATTAACTAAATTAGTGAATTCTCTCATTGTGAAGCAGGTTCCAAAGGGTTGACTTAATTATTTTTCAATTTTTATAAAACAAAAACTAAGGCAGCTTCTAAAATGTTGATTAGACAGATATTTAGAGAAAAAAAATGTGATTTTAATGACATTAATAACTCATTTTGACCATAACTCGACATAGTGAATTTTCGCTCTACGGGGACGATATTTACTTTCTATACATCAGTATTTATTCTGAAAGAAATCCGTCTCTACCTAAGTACTATTAATAGCTGGGACCAATTTTCAAATACGATAGAATGGTCTCACCCATCCAAATGTCAACCACTTAATCAACTCAATTAATCAATTTCATTTTATTTACCTAAATGATATCACCCAGGTGAACAAAGTGGAATAATCCGTCCGGAGAGTTACCCAACAAGTGAAAATTTATCGTGCAATAAAAAAACATCATGTACTTCAGCATCCTAATTCTAATTCTAACACCTACTAATGATACTGTATTGTCTATTCAACGTGAGTTAAGATAGTTTACAGCACGTGGTCAGCAAATGCATATTACTGGACGATTACTACCACGCAACCGTCACAGCTCTGTAAACTGGAAAATGACCACAAACATTACGAAGAAGTTTCCACAGGTATGAAATAATACATGTCACTATTGTATGAAAACTACTAAGTCATGAAAAACTGTCGTTGAGAAAATTTTTGCTTGTCACTTATAAGATAAAAAAATATGTCCTATGTACCATAGAAACATCTATAGCAGTCCCTAAAAAGTTCGTCTAACCTTAATTACAGAACTTCGATGTTGCTAATTGGTTGTAGAGTTCAAATGGCAGTCACTTCATGGAAGATATCGAAGTTCAGCTGCATCG
Organism: Pelosia muscerda; assembly: GCA_963691645.1. NCBI lineage: Eukaryota > Metazoa > Arthropoda > Insecta > Lepidoptera > Erebidae > Pelosia > Pelosia muscerda. Next base: position 3,922,051 of record OY829104.1, read on the forward strand.
TGGTTAGACTGGCAAGCTCCACCTACTGAGTCTGGCACAAAAAGGCTCTGAAAATGATGAACTCGTAATAGAGCCAAAAATGTATTCCTGTATGTATGTATGTATCTTTATTAAATAAAATTATATAAAAACTTAATGTTATACATGGCCCCACAAATCCGTTTCCACGGTTTGACTGTGGGAACAGAACTATAAATTTGCTAAGTACTATTTTACATGCGGATATTTTCATATCAGATTTTTATTTTTTATAAATGTGCATAGGCAATTACATTTGTTTCATTAAATGTTCTCGAAGTAATTTGGCATTTGCCTTTATGAGTTTCGTTCCTGATATCTGCGGGCAAACTATTGAGTAGGTACAGTACTCGCTTATCCAGCGTTCTGTTCCCGAAAGGACCTTGAATATATAATTTTTTCTACCACTCGGTCATGGCTGTACTACTTGTGGCCCCCGTGAGATGGAAGGAACCACCCTTTAAATGCAGGCCGACTCCAACGGGTCCATAGTTTTAAATCCTTTGAAAATGGTAATTAACCTAAATTTTTAGTTAACACTATTTAAACATTAAGATGTACAATTGCACAATATTGACTATCGTCTAATAACTAGGTTGATTAGATATTATGTGTACACTGTACATAAGCTATACACGCAATATATTGTTAGGTAAAACAAATAAATAGCAATATTAATTACGTTCAATTTGTACTTACACATGTTTCATGATTGTACTAGTTTTGATATCTATTGTAATTTATCAACTAAGCAGTTTAATTATTATTATCTTGTGTATTTCTTTCTTACTATTAATGTCACAAGTAGGTACATTTCGGGAACCGATTCGAACGCGCCAGGACGCTCTGATATTTTGGTGAAGGTACCCGTGATTGCCTGAGTTACACTCGTGAGTAAAATATTTTGAAAATCTATACTGTTATAACAAAAAAATAGCTGTGTTGGTAAATTGGGGAAAATTTAAACACACTTGGATTAAATTCTTGTATATTAGTTCGCGATGGACGCAAAAACTACGTAATGGATTTTAATTTGCACTTTTTATTAGAATAGTTTTAGTCACTCTTACACAAATGTAATCGGAATCGGTTGTACAAATAAATTGAGAAAATAAAAATAAAATTAACATAAATTACGTATTAGTGATTTATTATTCTAATTTTAATGAATATCTCTACTCTGTGACCCGATTTAATAGACCGTTTTTTATCGTGAGCAAAATCCGTACGGACAACGCTCCCGTCGGCGCCGAAAAGAGAGGTTATGCCGGACTCGAACCCACTAAAACGCACGCCATCTTCGGGTATTTGGCCTAGAGGTGAGATAATACAAGACATATTTCTCTCACCCTAGCAGATCCGTCTCTCTTTCAAGTTAGCCCCCTTACCATGGTGAGAAGTTGACAGTCATGGTGTCCCCACGATTCAGTAAAAATGCGTTGTTGAAACTATTATTTCAAAATTTCAAAATTTATTAAGTTATGAATGATTCTGAAAGTTTAAACTAATGAAGAAAAAAGAATACTCATTACACTATCTCATCCGAAGGGTGTCGTAAGAAGCGACTAACGGAAAACGCAGACAATATCGGTTTTTCCCATTGGTTAGATTGATGGTCATATTAGTCTGACCAACGGGAATTTTTTTTCCCGTTGGTCAGATCAGCATAGGATTTAGTAAAGTAATGCTAAACACAATATTCGATTCTTCCACTTCTTGTAAATACATAGTCATTAAAATAGGTTTTATTTGTGATATTATGGAGTTTGTTGACACTGGTTGAAACTCTATGAAAGTTCTTTCATCGTTATTTATCACTGCAAGAAAAGGAAAACTCGAAATAAAACCCTGTACCAACCCGACTTGAATACAGTAAGCCAAAGTCTCACAACATTGAGTCCAGCATTATTATTTAATTCTGTACCTTCTGCATCAAATAAATTAAAAATTAATTGCTTTCTCTTTAACTATTCTTTCACTCACGGATCTCTATGCATGGATATCGGCTTAAAGCGACTTTGGATACAAACACATTGCTTTTCATTTATATAATAGGATATAAATAGAAGATGACTCGATGTTATAACTACGTAGAAGAGGGTCTTATGTAACCACTTTAAAAGTCATGTTCACTACTGCATAAAGTGAGACAAGACACAATAGGATACAAAAGATTAATTGGGAATTGATGAATACTATAAAATATTCTACACAGCATTATCTAGACTCAAAGGAAGAATGGTTTAAATAGCTTGTATAATTGTATTTTTTTAATAATTTCACGCCTATATCCCCGAAAGGGTAGGCGGAGGTGCTAGCACTCACATTTCGCCAGTTTATGTTTAGGTCCCAATGTAATAGGTGGCGAGCCTATTGCCATTAACCGGGCATTTATACATCTGTGATAAATACACAAATAACTTACCTCAATAAGAACTAACTCACCGGTCGTCAGTACACCGTGATCATGGCACTTGTAACAGTGCCGAAATATCGGTTATTCAACAAAATAAACAAACATGGTAAATATCCCGATAAATTTAACAGTGAATGTGTAAATGACCATGTCAATCTAAAATTAAACTTCGAAAAGCATCGAAAAGGCATTGGTGTGTGCCATGGTAAAACCTGGTATCGAACCCGAGACCTCGTCTCAGCAGTCCATTACCCATACCACTAGGCCAACGCGGTTTCTCTTTTATCTACTTATTACTATTCATTATACATATAATGTGGTCTGTCTGTGGCTACTTACTCCAGATGCAGTTTATTTGTTGTATAAGTTCTACTATATTGTACTATATATACACCTATATATTCATTATATTCATTACCATCATATATTTATACTCATTACTGATTTGGAACGTGTTCTTAGAGATACCTTTGAAGCAAGGGCATTTGTATAGGTGGCATTTAAGATATTTTTTCTGTTTCGATATTTGCTGATTACTCCTAAACTCGTACTTTCTTGTAGTTAAATTTTAAACTAACTAGAGTTATACTAACTATTCAAGGTAGATTTAAATTGAAAAAAAGTGACTCCCTAGTCAGAATAGAGCATTCACTTTTCCGATCTAATCGTACCTTCTTAGTGATACTATCAATGATCAATAATTTCATAATATACATACTATGATCTGCAACAGTCATTCATCATCATTATTTAGGACATTGATAAGAAATCTTCGATTCAGAGTTCAGATGCAATAATATTTTGCAAGTATTTCGACGGTCCCTACGTATATAAAGACATGTCAAAAACCGAGGTTTACAGGAGAGCGTAATTTGTGTTCAAACCGATCTAGAAATAATTCTATGTACAATCATAAATACTTTTTTTCTACAATGTTTTATTAGCTTTAGGAACTATATAATGGCATTTATACATATTTCCTTTTCTTACATTTTCTTGGAAAAACTGATAGATGACTGTTTCTACGTTAAGATTAAAATCAAAGCATGTCAGACATGTCTATGATACCTTTTTATACGCAGGAAAGAAGAAAACAATGTCTAAAATAAAATTTAAATAAAATGTTTTATGAAAACGTAGAATTATGTTATTGTTTTCAAACGGATAGTTTAAAATCGTCAGATCGCCACCCATGGATATAAAAAATACATCAATGGAGACATATCGCTTTATACGCGGTTTCATTCATTGTGGGTAGGACAATAGTTCTAGAAATGTAAACAAAGACATGTTCTAAGATAAAGTTATCAGGATTGTTTTTTATTAACTAAACAAGGTTTATAATTGAACATTATTTATTGTTAAGTAAAAATCTTCTTATCATCTAAATAATAAGTACCTACTTGTAGCCTCATCGAGCTGTGTGTTGATAAGGTGCTCGAAAACCTTGTACCTACTGAGGTGACGGCCATGGGTCGATAGTTGGCTGGGTTTGAGCGATCCTTGGAGCGAATTCTTGGAAATCTACATTCCGTACATTCGCCTCTTTCCACGCCGTCGACACTGTACCCGAATTGTAGGAGAGTCGGTACAGTCGCGTGAGCATTGGAGACAACTCCATTGCACATTTTTTGAAGAACCACCGCTGGTAAACCATCAGGACCACTGGCTTTCCAGACATCGAGTGACTGCAGTACTGCTCGGACATCGCGTTGCCTGATACGGATATCAGGCATTGCGTGGTCACTGTTGGGTAGACTCGGTGACTGCATACCACAGTCGTCGATTCGGGAGTTCGGAGGGGAGGGGGGGGGGGGGGCAGCGAAGGCTGGCAGAAGTTAGCTTGCACGGCTTTGGCCAGTCGCCAGGAGGCACGGCTGCCCGTGATATGCGCCACTAGTTCTTGACCAACCCGTGCTATGCACTGAGCATCTGCTCTGACGTAAGCCCTCTTGCAGACCCTAGTGGCTTTGTTGTACGCTGCCTTAAAGTACCCTATGTTGGAATCGAGCGTAGCGCGCGCCCTTACCCAAGCACGATACGCAGACTGTTTATATAATGGACAGCCTCTGCGCATTCGCGCCCGAACCAAGGGCGCCCTCCACGGGCACCAGTCACATCAGTGTATGGGATATAGTACTCTATACCCAGGCTGATCTCACCGACGACAGCAGTTGCACTATCCGATGGGTCCTTACGTTCAAAGCAGCGCTCAACGCTGGACGCAAAATAGTTACGCAGTCCATCCCAGTCCGCTGACGAGTAGTGCCAGAGACGCCGATTTCCCTGCACTGGTCGTGAGAGCGCTATGATAGGCACCTTGGAACAGACCAGACAATGGTCGGAGTTGCCCAAAGCGGCTCGCACCGAAACATTGTACTGGTCTGGGTGGCTCGTCAACTGAAGGTCTAGCAAAGAGGGTGTTGAAGGCCCGACCCTCCTGGTATCCTAGTGACCTCGTGTACCAGTTGGGTCAGGCCGTGAGCCAGAGCAAACGCGTAAGCAAACTCCTCCAAAACAGACCATGCAGGAAGAGCCGCCCGCTCTTCCCGCATGGTCTGTTTTGGAGGAGCTCAACCAGATCTCGTGGTGGGCGTTAAAGTCCCCCAAAATACTCTCGAGAGTTGTCTCGGCATCTCCAGTATGGGAACGGTAAAGGCACACAATATAGATTTGACTCATACAGCCATGGTCTACGTATAAGTAAATCACACAACAATAAATGTAAACTGCGTCAAAACATTAATTTATTTCACCACGCGATCGAACAAGACGTTAAGTCAAACATAACCGCGTGGTTCCGAGTGGCGCACATTTTAAAAAACCGCGTACAAAACTATATGTATAGATATCCGCATCTACGACACTTATTCGTTGTAATTGTAATACTTGTTCCCTTATACGATTTGTAAATGAAGTGAAATACATCATATTTAGAAAAAAAATATATGTAGATATGTGCATATGGACAATCTAAAGCGAATAAGCAATTAAAAAAAAAATGCTGTTTTCGACATGTCTTTATGTACGTAGGGACCGTCGATTTATGCACACGGTAGTAGGGTACAGACCCAACAATCAAATCATCATGCCATGCCTATCACATAAACATGGTTATGGTGATTATTAACCATGTTTATTAATCTGAATGAATAAGTACTTGTGATAAATTAATGTAGTCAAAGAATAATTTTAATAGTCATTAAAATAACGTGAGGACTCTCACATAATCACTCACTTAATCCATCAATCTATTGCAGTTCATTGGACAAAGACGTCTTCCAATATGAGTCATAACACCCGGTCATATAGAATAATGAACAATATAACAAATTTACTGGTACCCACCACATTACACTAGAGTATGGATACTGAAAAACATAATTACAATCACTTCGATAATTTAATGTACGTGCTAGATTTATTTATCAAAGGTGTGCACAATATAATTGCAATAACTATTATGTTATTCAAAATCATACGCTTGCTAGTCCAAACAAATACCATATGCATTAAATTTAATAACAATGTCTCACGCAGCTATATTAACAATGGTCTTTCTCACAGATACCAGTCGCCAACCAGCCACAAGCCTGGATGCACTCAATAAGAAAAATTCACAAAACAAGACGCTGATTATTACAACAGAACTTCAAAAAAGAAAAAAAAATGTATAATCTACACTAACGTAATAAATCTTACATCTGGAATTTTATTTTATCTCTATCAATACGTAATTGATACGAAAGAATAATAGATAAGACAAATAATAAAATAAATTATTCTGCCTTAGATGATATCAGACACAATGTGAAACCAAACATTGCAGCAGTGACAAACGGTCGTGCTTCAGTAGTGTTTATAAACAATGGTGATGATATAACTCAATAGACAGTGCAGTGTAAAGCATTCAAAATGGCAGAAGAAAAATCAAAAATGGAACTCGAGGAAAAACCTCTAAAACCCGATGTTATCCAGAAACTGTATAAAGACAGAACATTTTCAGAAAAACTTGAATACATCCGCGATAACATAACCGTTGAACCCTTGCTAGCTGGTCTTATTATACCGAGTGTAATTTCTAGATTTGCTATGGGGAATCTTAATTTGGATAAAGCTTGTCGAGTTAATTTAGCTTTTGGAGATGAAATCTGTGATGCATTGGTACAAAAAACTAGCAACAATTATTCTGAATATGAAAAAGAGGTACAAAAGTTGATTTCTTCTATTGATATTTGGAAAGGCGTGATACATACTGCATTGCCCTGTATTATAATAATGTTTTTGGGAGCATGGAGTGACAGAACTGGGAAAAGAAAAGTAATAATAATGCTACCAATTTATGGGGAGCTCTTAACATCTATAAACAATCTGGTCAATGTATACTTCTTCTACGAAATTCCGGTACAAGTTACAGTGTTTCTAGAGACGTTATTTCCTGCAATAACCGGTGGATGGGTAACTATGTTCTTGGGTGTCTTCAGCTACATAAGTGATGTTACTTCCGAGGAGTCTAGAACATTCAGAGTCGGGCTTGTCAACTTCTGTATGACAGCTGGCTTGCCAATTGGTATTGGCATGAGTGGGTTCTTACTTCAGAGGATGGGATACTATGGAGTCTTCTCAATGACGACATTTATGTTCATGCTAGTACTGCTGTATGGTACCTTCTGTTTGAAAGAACCTAACAAGTGGCTCCAAGATAGAGGTTTGCCTAAGGTAAGTGATATTTTTTATATTTATCATAATAGATTTTATGCCTACCAGATTAAAGACTATTTTTGCAGAAGAATTATTCTGCATGTCATTATTTTTTTAAACATGAATATTACGATTACTGTAAATGTTAATCTAGTTTTATATTACTTAATTATAATTTATAGAGATCATTGAATATCGTAATTCTTATCTAAGAAAAATAAAAAAATAGTCTACTCATTGAGCCATGCAGTAAACCTCAATAAAATAATAAAAGAGGTCTAATGTGACGTTGGTATGTCTTTCACACGAAAGCATTTTTACATGGCGTAAGTACTTAGATTATATTCCAGGAAATGAACTTTACACAAGTGTGAACTATAAATGTGGTAATTTATAATTTGCCTACAAAAGCTGCCTCACCGACATGTATTACGTTGTAGTAGCAGTTTAGTAATCGTAATTATAAGATACCGTATGGAATATAGGCCGGTAGTGTTATTAAAGAGTTCATTCAGAACTCATTAAAATTGGTTAGTTTCTTGGACAATACAGGGATTATCATAACAAAATAGGAAGAATACAAAAAGCACTTTGATTGTATTTCGTATCTGCACTAGGTATCCAATACAATATTTGTTGAAATGTCTTACAGTAAAATCTCACTAGATCCATAATGGATCTGGTCAATGGATCTACTGAGATTGATCGCATTTTTTCAAACTCGGATGGCTTACTTATGACGTAAATAGACATGGCCAAGGATACAAGAATACACCTTTATGTATTAAACACCCTCACATTGTCCAACACATGTTTTCCTTATCTTAAAATTCCGGGTTCTTTAAGTAGGCTGTGAAAAAGTATATAATATCGTGATTATTAAGTTAGGGACAAATGTTTTAAGATTAACCGTATCTTGAATAGTGGCTAGTATGTTCCGTATTTCACCTCAGTTTTTCACCATTTAGCGTAGGGCAATTAATTAACGAACTAATCATAAAAAAGGTATACTCATTTAATTTGCGGTGTGTACATTCTTTAATAAGTGAGTTGTAATAGTTTCCTATACTCGTGTATACCTAACGTAAAATACACAGATCTCTGGTTGTTTTGTTGATTACAAAACGAGTAAACATAACCATTGTTTTGCGTATCTATAAAGCAAGTATTATAAATGTATTAACTGTCAAATGTGATCCCTTTACGTGGAATACCGATGATGTTCCTGCGAACCATTGGAACAAACTTGTGAAGTAAAAAGTCCTATATATATAGCCACGACTTATGAATCCAAAATGCGCTCTTTACGCGCAGTAGGTGTTTTTAGGCTGTCTTTTAAGGATAACACGGGGTGTAGCGGTGGTGAAGGAGCTTTGGTCGTCAATTAACCATCAAGAACCAAGCTGTTCGGTGAGTCTTTCTCTGGCTCACCATTAAGTCTTGAAATTCCTTACCAGCTCATGTCCTTCCTTTTGCCTTTGTCCCGGATCCTTTAAGCGGGGCGTAAAAAGGCATCTGATGAGGCCTTCAAGCTGAACATCGCCATTGTAACACTGTACGTGTTTGTAATGATGACCCTCTTTCCTGAGACGTTCAGCTTACCATCAGGCTTGGGTCCATAAGTCGTGGCTATTCATATAGAACTTTTTACTTCACTAGTATGTTCTTACGTTTTTCATAAACATCATCAGTCATATATTCGTGATTAAGTAACAGACATTCATACGTATACAATTCACTCATTTTCACGTTTATAAAATAGAAAAAGAAAAGGCGCCAGGCGAGTTTCTTGCTGGAGACTTTTCGTTTCGAACCGGTTGTTAGTCCATTTGTGAAACTAACCTATAATATATTTTTAATTTCAACATTTTGTAAGTTCCGTTCAGTGATTTATACAGAGTAAATGAATTTTGATTTTTGAGTACGACGAATAGGTAAGCGAATAATTTGACAGTGCCAATGCAAACTTGTATTTATAATATAATTTTTCGACACTATTGTAATTCTCATAAGAAAAAACACAATAGTGCCATAATTTGCCTTCTAACGCAAAAAACCAATTAATTATAATTAATTCTAAATTCCGTGTAAAATCTTTCAAAATTAAGTTGCAAATGGTTTTCAACATTAGATTCAGGACTCGTACCATGAGTTCTTAAAATAATATAATTATAAAAATAAACTTACCTACATTATTTTCAGACATAACAAAACGTCGGGATAAATATACAAACACCTTACTTATACTTCCCGATTAAGTCCCGTTTTGTCATAAAAACATGTCATTAATTGGACGACTGTCACACCACCAACTGCAAATGTAACTTTGTAATGCTACGAGTATAAGGGATTACATAGTTATTTATGCAGTTGGTAGTATATCAGCCGCTCAATTACTAACCTGTTTTAATGATTTATGGTAGACCAAAAACTACAGTTTTTAACTCTAAATCCTAATTTTTATTATTAAAAATGGCACACTTTTCATTGAAATCGTAATCGTTCCTCGAATCAACATTTAGGAGATTAAAAGGAGACCGAGACTGAATTTGAATCTCTTGTCATTACCAGAATAAGAAAATTGTCCTTCATAATAAAATTTAAAAAAAACACATTAGTAGAATGAAATGACATGATTAGTTTTCGGTATTAATTTAATAAAAGTAATTCTCGATACGATAAACGTAATTCGTAGGAGCGTATTATCTTAATATTATTGTATTATCACTTATCAGATGGGATAAACTAATTGTACATATAATATAAAAGTACGATATTTTGATCAACATGATCTTAAAAGATGATTTACATAAATAATAATTAATAAAAGAAATGTGGCACTTTGGCAAAAAATATTTAAATTATGAAAAATGTTCAATGAGACTGAAAAAATGTGTCACATGTTAATTCATTGTTATTACTTTACTGCACACACAAGTAGATATTGTACTATATAAAAAATTGCTGGAATCATGTAGGTACAAAGGCGAACTTAACTTAGCGGTACTATGATTTCTCTCCCAGCAAACCTTTGAGTGTGAAGAAGGTGTGAAGTGTAACATTTAAAATAAAAAGGAGTTATAAATAAATGTACCTAAATAGGTAGGATATATATACATAAACATACATACACCTACATATATATACACATAGATCAAGATTATAGATATACTTCTATCATTATCATAATTTTATTTGTCAATTTTTTTACCACACCTAAAATTTTCACGAATTAAATTTTCTATGAACACTGCTCAACGCGTTTAATGAAGTAATTACTTTAAAAAGCAAATATGAAGCAATGACGTATTCACTTAGACATAATAATAAATTACTTACATAATTTTTGCCAGAAATTTAACAATTCAATTGAGGTATTCAACTAATTATGTTACTTAAATAAATCATTGAATTTAAACTTAGTTAAGATGTTTGTAAATCCTCTGAGGCGTGACGGTAGTGAACGTGACTATTACGTAGCAGGTGAGGGTTCAATCCCCGCTCTGTGTAAATATACAATATATATACGACCATTTTGTATTGATCTGATCGTGCCTCAAAGAGCACGTGAAGCCGTCGGTACCAGTTGTCATACAAACCGCAGGCAGTCGTTACGAGCAGTTGGAACCCTAAAGGTGCGTCCAGATTTGTAACAAGAACAGCGGACTGGACAGCGTGGCATCAAGACATAAACGTTGACTATGGACGTAACAACTTTTGGTTTCATTTAAGCTCAGCTATCATGCAGCTGACAGTTACGCATAAGCTAGTTGAGCTTCAACATCATCATGCAACTGAATACACGACAGCCACGCACTTCTGACATGATCACGGTAAAATGTTATTTAAATGTAGACGCGGCATAACAAGTCTTACAACTGGTCTAACTACATTATTTAGATATCGCCTATATCTATAGGTTGTGAGGGCCAGATGGCAGTCACTTTACGGCACATTCTTTAATAAGTAAGTTGTAAGCATCAGCCGCGACATAGTTAAGCTGAAAAAAGCGGAGCCCGGACTCCAAGGTGTTAGCTTCGAATGCGACCGGGATTAACGTAAAGATAGATAGATGGATAGATAACTCTTGGACAAAAGGGCCCGCTGAATATCTTGCTGGAATCTTCTAGTTGGACCACGTTCCAAATCAGTGGTCTTTTTGCGATACATACCTAATCTTCGAATTTTACACGGGATCACAAATAGTACCTGTCAGCCCACGCCACGAGACCCATACATGTCTTAGTATCCCAAGCTACCTATAGTTTATTTGTTCATCAGCCTGTGGGTGTAGAATTTCAGTCACAGCATCTCTTCCCATTAAGTGTCGTACAAGTCGACTAAAGAATGGCGTTGTTCAATATCAGACAGATATCTATACAGCTCAGACTCAGTCACAGATGCATGACTCTAATTAATACGAGCCTATTACCGTATTCGGGGGCACCCGAATACGGTAATAGGCTCGTCCGTTATTATGTAGGACTAAATACCATCGTTGGTAAATTAACACCCATTTAGGTAGGTACCCCAGAGGTAAATAGACGTGAGCATATGCAAGTTTGTTTGTTATATGTATGTTTGCATTATCAGTCTAAGATTTAGATTACCAGTACATAACTTCTGGGTTTTAAATCAACAATTGAATTTTAAATTATCTAGAAACACCGACTAAAGTTCTCATTGGACGCAATTTTGTCTTTAATCTTTGATAACACGTTTCTTGTTGATACGAGCCTAAGTACTTAATCTGTGTACTAATTGGGTTATGATAACGATCGAAATAAGGTAAATGATCTGAGAAAAGTCATTAAATCTGCCATAGTATTAAGATTCTCGCTCTGTGCAAATATGTGTGCATGACGTGTGATGTCATAATTCTGCCAAAAGTCAATCGTGCGCTGGAAATTCGTGTTTTCCTTCGGTAAATGACAAAATATTAAACAATTGTCAATTGGACTCTGTTGGACTTCTTATGATGTTTTTCATGTTAGTAATAAAATAAATTATATCGACGTCCCCGAGGAATAAACCGGTAATCGCAAAAATCAAATTTTACAGGAGAAAAGATTTAGTGTTTTTCGGCTCTAACTTTTCTATAAAAGACAATTAGGATAACATTTTAATACGCCGGGAAAGCTAATTTTTGCCCAAATAGATCACAGTTAGCCTTGTAACTATTGATTAAACACAGAATAAGATATTCTCCAAAGTTCAAATTACCGAAAATAATTTCTAACAGTTTTTAGGGTATTGATATATTACCACCATGAACTATCAATAATATTCCAGCAACGTCTACTTACCGAATTATTCTTGTAATATAAAAATATTTTCTTAAAAATCATAGACATAACACTTCTTTACGGAGTTCTCCAACGATGTATATGTTCATTAGTAAATAAATGTAATGTTCAGTTACCGACTTATTACGGTAAACTTTTTAATAACCTTATAATGGTAAATTATAGAAACTGGAATATTATAGATCTTTTGGGTAGTTATATTTGAATGTAATCGTTGTAAACAGATTTCGTAAATAAATTTGTTATCGGTATCTCTAAGGGAAAATTAAAGAAAATTCATAAAATTTAAAAAATATTGTTTAAAATGGGCAAAATGTCCATAATGAGATCACAATTGTAATATAAAAAATTAAAAAAAATAAAAACATTAAACGCAGTACTCAATCACTAAGTTCATTGTTATCATCATTATTATCTTGTTCTCTCTACGCTCCGACCTAAAGCTTCCCATATACAGTACCCCGAGAGCTTTCAAATCGAACTTTCGAATCGCTTCTCTTGCCTAGAAGAATGCAGTAAAGTGGACGAGATAAATAACAGATTGGTTGAAGCATTCAGTGCGCTCCAAATTTTTCAGGCCCCGTCGAAGAGATAGACCACAGAAGCTCACCGATCACACCCTTAAACTCATGGCCGAACGACGCTCTATGAGGCTGCAGTCTACCAATGACGCTGAAGCACATCGGCAGCTCAATAAGCGTATCCAGCAGTCTTTGCGACACGACATCCGTGCCTTTAATACTCAGTGTATTAAGGAAACGATTGAGCGAAATAAAGGTTCCAAAGTGTTCGCAAAAGACTTGTCTATAGGGCAGAGCTAGTTGACAAAGCTGAAGAGGAAGGACGGCAGTGTCGCGTCGACTAAGGCAGATGTTTTGAGGGAAATCGAGGGGTTTTATGGACAGCTTTATACCTCAGTCACCAAGCCTGCTACTGTTACGGTTAAAGATCCAAGAGCCAAGCTAACCCGACACTACGCCGAGGATATCCCGGACATCAGCCTGTACGAGATTAGGCTGGCCCTCAGGCAGCTTAAAAATAACAAGGCGCCAGGAGAAGACGGAATCACTTTGGAACTTCTGGAAGCGGGTGGAACACCGATACTCAAAGTCCTTCAGAAGCTCTTCAATTCCGTCTTATTCGAAGGTACTACGCCGGAAGCATGGAACAGAAGCGTGGTGATCTTGTTCCTCAAGAAAGGTGACAAAGCCTCTCTTAAAAACTACAGACCCATCTCGATTCTGAGTCATGTTTATAAGCTGTTTTCGAGAGTTATCACGAATCGTCTCGAACACAGGTTTGATGACTTTCAGTCGCCCGAACAAGCTGGTTTCCGAAAAGGTTGTACCGCAGACCACATTCATACGCTGCGGCAAGTCATACAGAAGACTCGGGAGTATAACTAGTCACTATGTTTAGCGTTTGTGTACTACGAGAAAGCCTTTGATTCGATCGAGACATGGACAGTGCTACAATCTCTCCAGCGGTGTCATATAGACTACCGGTTCATCAAAGTGCAGAAGTGTTTGTATAAAAACGCCACCATGTCAGTCCAAGTACAAGATCAGAGCACAGCGGCGATACTGTTGCAGAGGGGAGTGAGACAAGGAAATGTAATATCCCCGAAGCTCTTCACCAATGCAATGGAGGATGCCTTTAAGCTACTGGAATGGAAAGGTCTTGGCATTAATATTTATGGCGAATACATCACTCACCTTCGTTTTGCCGACGATATCGTGCTCATGGCAAGATCGCTGGAGGATCTTAACACAATGCTCGACGACTTCAGCCGAGTCTCTCAACAGGTGGGCCTCAAGATGAATATGGACAAAACCCAGGTTATGGCGAATGGTCATATTCTAAGGCCCTCCCCAGTGTCAGTTGGAGGCTCGACCTTCGAAGTTGTAGACAAGTACGTCTACCTTGGACAGATGGTCCGATTAGACGGATCAAACTTCGAGGTGGAGGTCAATCGTCGAATCCAAATCAACAGGTCTATTATTGTGCTTACTTCTTAAGTCTGTAACGCGGTCATCTGTTTTAAATTTTACTATTGCTGTGTATACCATTTGTTCATTAATTTGTAAAGTATTTAGAAAAAAACTTCTTACAAATCAAAACATCCACATCTCTTGAAGAAAATAAATATTTAATAGTCTGTGTGCGATTATTTTTTCGTTGTAGAGTCATTCGTTTGATGTTTTCTGTTTTAGTATGTTTAGCAAAGTATATCTATTGCAGTTTTCGATCAGCTAGTTTATAAAATTTATCAAATATAATTATTTTGCCTATCTGAAGAGGTAAATTGGTTACCACAGTTCAATTTACAATTCCCAACAGGTCCTATAGACTTTTGTGGATATTTCAGTAATTTATTTTTCTTGCTAGACCATAGACCTTCATTAGTTTTACGTTTTCTGGTGTATTCATTTCATTTAGGGAAGTGGAAGGTACCTCCAAATTATTTGGTTCAACTCTATTGAATGTTGAATTAATTCAGTTCTAACACCAGGTTGCTCATTTTAACAACAATTTAATTCAGTTCCAATATCAGGTTGCTTATTTTGACAAATATTGGTCAGTGTGGTACCTATAATAAGTGTTATTAATTACGGGGGAGCTTTCAGGTTGCAATGTTTCCTCGAAATGCGAAGCAGTTAACGCCAATACCTACATCACGATCCCAAATGATTACTGTAACTGGGTATTACCGAAAATGTCAATCTCATAAATCACGAGAATAAACCTGTAATCGGTTTAACCAGTAATTAATAGAAAATATTTTGCAGTAATATTACTTTACCGAAATGTAACCACACAAATGAATTTGTAATAATGTATTATGATATTCTTCTCGTACATAAAAATTAACACTTTTTCCGAAGAACAAAGGTGTCATAGGGTAAATAGTTGGAAATTATCGCTAGAAAAATTTGAAAAAAATTACATAGGTGCATTCCGACCCATAGATACCGAAAATGCAATAACAGTAATAACCCAGTAATAGTACAATACAGGTTTTTTCCTCGGGGGCGTCGATATCAAGATATATACACAGATATATGCAGTTATATACCGTGTCAAAATAATCACGTCCAATGAAAATGTCAAAATATTAGGTATGTCATGTGTTATCGTATTTTGAGTCGTTATAAATCGTAAACTGAATTCATTGATAATATGAATAAATTTAAAATTATTTATCATTATTCTTCGTTAAACTTCATTTAGTGTGGTAATAATTTCATTGTAGGTTATCGTAGACGGTAATTAGTATTACTTACCGATTAGATTGTTTACCCAAATACTTAAAATTAGAAAATCGTAAGTAAGTATAATGAATGACTATGCTAATGAGATAACAGATTGCAGGGCCTTAGTCTAAGTAATTACAAATACGAAATATGCTTAAATTAGTTTTTCGGTAATCGTCTAAAATGAATATCATTGAACCAACAACGCTTAAGTAGGATGAGAGGAGATTATGAAAGAGATGTTTACCTACTTACCCCCGAATAATCCTACTATCTTACAAATCTGAGTGCCTGGTACGTTTTGCATGTAGTACCAGGTTCACAGAAACTTCAAGGGACTTTGTCAAACAACCTTTATCTGTGTAGAACGCATATAAGACGAAATAGAAGAAATATGTCTACAAGAAACAGCAATGTACTAAGCTATTAGAAAACCCCCGACACAAAAAAATACTTGACCTAACTGGTGATGCTTTCCTACAATCGAAGCGAATCCTACGTAGCAGTCACTACCACAACGCCACAGGGGTCGTCAAACTAACTATACAGACAGTAATATGTATATGAAATATACTTGTAGTAGCCGGGGTCAATTAACTTGAGTACAAAATGATAACCGTTGAAGACACTGTTTTTCTTTATAACCATATCAATATACCTTTGAGATCGGCTATTATAGATTAAATTCTACGTAACTCTTTTATCGTTCATTTAATACAATTTGTATTTTAACACTGTTTAACTCATAAAATTATTATAACTAACGTAAATAGAGTAACAGTTTCCTCATTACTACGTCGCTGAATTGAAAATGTCAAATGAATTTAAATATACTTTTTATGACAGTTGGCTATTTTTGACAAGTTGAGAGGTTTATACAGCCGAGAAATAGGTTTATAAACGTTTACCGTAACGGGGGGAAGTCAACCGTCAGATTTGGTCAGTACGCTTCTGCCCGCCGAGCTTCGTCAACGTTCACTGTGCTATCTCGCTCGCTCTTCACCCATACATGCTCTTTCTTTCTCTATCTTTACCACGTCTCCCGCCACGCCGCACGATTGTACATCAGTCGTGGTCATACTATAACTTAGAATAGACTTTTAATGACCTTTATAAAGTAAACATAAACTAATATACTCATAAACATGTATATAATAAAAGACAAAGGGAGTAAGGGAAACACTCATGAAGCCGAAGGCCTCAATATTTTATGAAATTATCGATTACTATTATAAACAAAGCGAATAAAAGAAATTGCCAATTCGACATTTTTATACCAATATGTAGTGTACCAGCAGTACTTCCAGGGGCCTTCAACTTCGGGAGTGTTTCCCTTACACCTTGTAATATATAGATACGGAAAGATATAAGATCCTATATTATTCTGCCTATGGTTCGTTATATAGCAGGCGTACTATGTTTTAAATATAGAATAATTTGGGGACATCCTGACCGGAGTAAGTACCTAGTAGTAGTTGAAGTAGGGGAAGTATAGAATTATAGGTACATTACACTGTTAATAATACCCAGCTATTATTACAAGCACTTAAATGAACGTGTAACGTGACATACTTCATGACAATAGGTATTTGGTTAATCAATATCTATAGACTTAAATCAATAAATTTTATCAATACACTATTTATTTAAGTTATCAGATTATAAAGAGTAGTCTTTCAATTGTATTGTTTGAAACGTGATATATGGATTAGTCTCCTTTTAACTTTTGTACCCTATAACTTATATAGAGACGTTGCTTCATAGGGTCAATTCAGATCAGGTCGAAAAATGTTCGAGCAGTTTTAGAATTACGTTCTCGTACGATGTCAAAATTTGGCCCCTCTGACAAAATTTCTCGTCTCGTTATCGACCCCGAAAATTAATTCTTCTAAAGATGGCCTTATTCGGTCTCATTATAAGTATGTGTTAGACCTACAAAAATATGGAGCTGGACTCGGGCTTCAGGTGGAGCACGGGATTCTTTTAGTATCCGTACAGGTGGAGCCTAGGTGTAACATGGGTCCGACTCCAAAAATATGTGTACAAAAATTGATAATTAAATATCAACCTTATTCCATTCAGAAAAAGTTTGAAATAACAAAACATACAATAACACGCTACTGTCTTATCGGACAAAAATTTTAATGTTGCATATCATTTTCAGCTTTGCCTAAAAGGAATAAGGTTGATATTAACACTTAAAAAAGGTTGAGCAGTTTGTTCGCTGGCTTTGAAATGACCTTTAGTCAGTATTTTACCACCTTTGCATTTCGACTATTCCTTTCTTATACAAAACTACACGTGCAGAAGTAAGGGGTCATCCACATGCGCTACAAACAATTCCGTTTAAGATCAAGAGGTACGGTACCACTTTTGTTTGGTGAAAAAACAAGAAATGAATTTTGACGACGTCTATCGTCGTCACTTACATTGGACCCATCTACCACTACTCTTTCGAGGTATCGGAAACAATAATTAATTTTACAATCATTTTTAAACATTGCTTTTGATGGCGGAGTGCCCAATCAATTTAATAAAAATTTATGCTGGAAAGGAACTGGTCAGCGGTTTATTAATATATTGTACGTTAAGTAAAATTTTAAAAAAATCAGTTTTAATAATATAAAGTTTAACTTTAGTAGGATACGATCTGCATCTAACATTGTTTGTTAAATTATCTCAGCAATAAGATGATTATTTTCTCACAACTATGTTTATCCGCATCTTCAATAATGTTGATAGAATAATGACAAATATCCTGTCGATTTATATGCCTGGGTTATGCATTGAGAAATAGAAAATGAATCTTGTTACCATTGACAGCTGAGTGCTTCCCGGCAGTGTAGAATTTAGGCCACCTCATCTCTTCCCATGCGTCGTTGTACAAGGCTTCTAAGGGATAGGGTGTTTAATGTCACATATAACAACTTTGAGGCTAAGAGAAGAATTCAGCTAAGCTAGGCCGCATTTAGAAAACTTCGTCGGGTATTCTTGTCGCCCGTCTCACAAAGTTTGAAGACAAAAGTCTATAACCAGTGCGTTCTACCTGTAATGACATACGGAGCTGAGTCGTAAATACTTACGGTACGATTGGTCCACTAATTCAAGGTCGCTCAGCGTGCTATCGAAATAACTATGCTCGGTATATCTCTGAGTGATCAAATCCGGAACGAAGCAATTTGGCAGAGAACTAAAGTTATTGACATCGTTATTCTCTGAGGCTATTCCCACCTCTGTTGGGCTCGGCTTTCTAGTCTTACTAAGATACGGCTGAACTTTGATCTTT
This sequence comes from Pelosia muscerda, assembly GCA_963691645.1. Classification (NCBI taxonomy): domain Eukaryota; kingdom Metazoa; phylum Arthropoda; class Insecta; order Lepidoptera; family Erebidae; genus Pelosia; species Pelosia muscerda. The sequence goes on from OY829104.1 coordinate 3,941,032, forward strand.
TTGCTTTTGATTACTAAAGTGGCAGCGGTCTGCCGTTGGACCGATAACCATTGGGGTAGACGAGTCCTTGAATGGAGACCGCGAACCGACAAACGTAGTGTAGGGTGTCCTGCGACTAGATGAAGCGGCGATATACGCAGAAAGTGGAGGAATACAACGGAAGACCGGGCTAACTGGCGTGTCGTGGGAGAGGCCTATGTGCAGTAGTGCACTTCCGCGGGCTAATGAAGTTGATAATGATGAATGTTAGATAGATATAACAGCACAGACTCAGCCTCAGATGCATGGCTCGAGTCGAAGTTGGTGAAAGTGGGTGTTAATTCATCTCTACTTACTCTGGAAGAAAATAGACGCGAACATACATATGTATAGTACCTATATGTTGCTATAGATGTATTCATCGATTAGCATATCTCACGGCTCACTGCTGTATATGGATTTCTCCCAATGTTGGGAGCCTTTGGGCAACTGTTTCCACACTATTTTTTTTTCTTTTCGGGCGGTATAAATTTTCAGTGTGCGCAGCAAATACTGTTTGGGTATGTGATTCCCTCGGGCACATTCTCATACTACACATTGCGCGTAAAAAGACGTACAAGAGAATTTTGAATGCTCATGACCTAGCTCAGTAGCTCAGTGGTCAAAGCATTACATTTGTAAGGAACTGGTCGCGAATATAATCCGTTACATTAGTCTTATTGTATGGTATGGGTATGGGTACCAAGAGATTTATGTAGTCGGTTTTTTGTACAAATTCACTTCGGAACTACTAACCCGATTGATATCAAGAACGAAATGAAACAAGAATAGGCGGTACGCGTGCCATTGCTATTGCCTTTTAACGCAATTCGACAATATGAACCTTATTACAAGGGGGGTAAAAGATTAAATAACTTTCTTAAAAATCACTCACATAACTACATCGCCGCGGTAGCCTAGTGGTATGGGTAATGGACTGCTGAGACGAGGTCTCGAGTTCGATCCCAGGTTTACCATGGCACACACCAATGACTTTTCGATGCTTTTCGAAGTTATGTGTGTATTTATCGCAGGTTTATAAGTGCCTCGGAGAGCACGTTAAGCCGTCGGTCCCGGTTGCCATACAAACATCTATGGCAGTCGTTACGGGTAGTTGGAGCCCTCAAAAGTCCAACCAGTGTAACTTGGAACTTCGATATCGCCATTGGTCATTAGACTATTGGTTGTGGAGGTCAGATGGCAGTCGCTTCACGGAAAATATCGAAGTTCAGCCGCATCACAGTTAGACTGGAAAGCCGACCCCAACTGAGTTGGGAAAAAGGTTCAGGGAATGATAACTACATCTAAACTTTTTTGTAAATATTCAAGCTTGTTCGATACAATATCGATTCAACATCGTATTAAATACTATTTACCTATAGCAAAGTAACATCTAATTTGAATGGTTAAGGTGTGTTTTCGTTTACGTTTATTCGTACGTATGTTTTGAGCTAATTTGACATTAAAGGTAGTATTTAAATACGATAAAAAAAATTGCTTACTAATAATGCAACATATTATTAACGGTCGTATGTTGTGAGTTTGGTGACATATCGGTTCCGCTACTGAATCTGTCGAGTCACATATTTTTTTCTGTTGTGTGGTTTGAGACGAACAATTCAAAAGAGTATACGAAACTAAGTGGCCACTGTGTATGACATTTAACAATAGTGAACCGCAAAAGTCTTTTTCAATTGGCTCTCTCGTGGAGTTGTCTGGCCTGCGACAACTTCAAGTTGCACTCCAAAGCCCTCTTTCTCGATTACTTGAGGTCCTCCTTCGTTAAATAACAACTAAGCTGTATCTTTTTAGAAAATTAAACTGATATTGAGTATTCTTTTTGTTTGAAGCTTTCATCTTTTTTTACACTTTATTGAAAAAAATTCTAGAAAATAATAAAATTATCCTAAGAATCCTACTAATTATATTCGTAAATGTGAAAATTTGTGAAGATACTTACAGAATAGCATATATTACTAGGCTGAATTTTCTCCACTCAGTGCAAATATTTGCATGCATGCATATGAATATTTGTATTGGTCTGGTCTTACCTCGGAGAGCACGTCAAACCGTCGTCGGTCGGTTGTCATAGAGACGTCTATGGCAGTCGTTACAGGCCAAATGGATGAAATGGCCCACAAATTGACGTGTCCTAAATAAAAAAAACAGAAGGGCTGATCATCCACTCGGTCAACGGTGTCCCCACTGGAAGCAATTTAAGTAGTAGTTATTATTATGCCTAGAACTGGAGTAAAATTCCCTTTGGTGAAGCTGCGGGTAATAACTCATCAACATCATTTCATAGGACGTCCACTGCTGAATTATTTTTTTTACGTTATGCAGTGCAATTAAGGTATCTGCGAGTGCATAATATGTATAACTAATGCATATTATACTCTCGCAGATACCTTAATTTCAATCACTTTGTATCAATTTCCAAGTAATTAGACTATTTATACTGTTGTATTATTACACATATTGCCAACACACTTTTATTGAACCTAACCGTTTTACGTAAAGGCCTACGAACAGTAAAAGAATGCCGTAAAGTGAAACCTGTTAGTTTTAATAATAAATATCGTGGAGAAGTACAAGTGTGTTATCAATAATTATGTCTAAATAATCATTGTTTTGTTCATTGAGGTTAAGTTATGTAGCCCCGTTTGCAATCAGGATATGTGACTACTTAGTGGAATTTCATGACTTTTGGCATCCGAGGCTAATGTGAACTCGGAGCTCCACCTTCCTACCTTTCCTCCTCCACTTCGTGTAATCTTTGGCGTTCATGGTAGTGAGACCATATCACTCTTCACGACATTCACCCAGAACTACTTGAGCCTACTCCTCTTGCTGCCATTGCCAGGCATTTGTTACCCACGTAGCTTGGCGGTTTCTGCAAAACGTGGCCGCTCTAACGAATGCTACTCTTTTGCATTTTATATACGATCTCACGAATGTGAAAGGTACCGCAGAGGCGAAAGTTTTCCACGTGATTTTTACGGAGACATCCACTACAGCATTTTCATTTTTGTGACACGCAGCTCCAGCATATGTCGGTCCAACAGCTCTCTTTAACCTGATTGTCATTTTAGGATCACATATGGCACCAGTCGATTCGATTCGAGGCCAAATCGATTCTGGTAAACGGCACCACTGAAAAACGCATACACATTATCACCAAAAGTATACCTCGGTCGTCATTAATCACAGGAATCAGAAAACACATTTCTTTAGATCCATTATGTCGAATATGACAACCATAATACAGTAGTTGTAATAGTAACAAGATGACGAAAAATTATCACTTTTGTGAATAAAACCTCTACTGAATTGACACATCGTCGAAAACAAATGCCAATACGATTTATCAGAGTGAGCGATCTAAATCACATATTGTTTTGACTCAGTTGTTACGAGGGCACGGTAAAGTTACAGAATGCATTTCATCGCGTCTGATAGATTTAAACCACAGATAGCCTGATCCATTCGGTTTGATTCTTTGTTAAATTGTTTCCACTATATAAGTGCACGTGCTGATACGAGTACTATTATTTTTACTAAGTCACAAAACTCAATATTAGGGAGATTAAAATTTATTTTGTATTTATTTACTTATTTGGCACACAAAACAGAAAACATACAGAAAATTTTTACAAGATATCATTTTGAGGTTCGATTCCAGATTCCGGTCCAAAACAGGTGCAGCATGACATAATTAAGGAGCGTGCATTGAATGATAGAATAAAATGATAATTATAAACTAAACATTATAAACAAAACATATCCAATATGTAGGACAATTATAAAATATTAGGTTAATAATTTAGTAATTTAGACATTCATAAATGAACAAGACCTTATCGCTTACTTTCCTTTTGATTTCGGGTTTTCGGGATTAGGCAGTCAGTAAGAGTCGCTAATGTAAAAGCCAAAATGACCAGAAAAAGGACCACAGGACCTTCGTCCAACTCTTGAGACACCACGAACTAAGACTACCAATAAGTAAAAAGTTCTAAAGTTCCTTCTATTTTTTCCAGATAGAACGTCCTGATCAGTCAAATGTATCGTTCTTCAACGTGTCCCATGTCGTGGAAACGGTGGCTGTTGCATTTCAGAGAAGGACCAAAAGGCGGAGGATGAAGGTGCTGCTGACGCTGTTCATTGTATTCATACTTTATGGACCTAATATGGGTAAGCATTCGTTAAAAAAGGAGCTAAAAAGTGACATAATGGAGTATGGTCTTACTTCTATGATTCACTAGATGAGGCAGTAGAAAAAATTGTGAAATATAATTTATCACAACAATGGGCAACAACATTGCATCACTTTTTATTGCACAGAATAAAATTTTATAAATTTTCAAAATAGTAAATCACATTTTAAATCGACGTATTTCATTAAGTAGTATCAAGTAGGTACCCGAGAGTGCCTTCGCCCCGATCCATGACTTTCCGTATCCACATCAGATCAAAAAAATGAGCGAATGGCGTCTGACATAGACTTCCCTCTCAAGGTGGGCAATCCGACGGAAAACGCTCCAATAAAAACCATATAAACCAAACCGTAATAAAAAGAAGAAATACGGAGGGACTTTTTCCAAGACCCTGAGCTGCTATCGTCACGTACGTAAACAACGCTAAAATAATGACCAAATGAGTAATTATTGTTTATTACTACTATGAAAGTCACCGTGATTTGGATGGGGTAGTGGTGGCGCGCTTATTAAACGAGTTAGAAGGAGGGTAGACCGATAAAGTTGGCCCAATAAAAACTACACTGACGGACTCATAAACTGCATCAAAGTTCAGGTTTACTCTAAAAGGATTTTTTATAATAAGTATGCAAACTTTTTAGACTAAATTATATAAATATGGAAAGACTGGCTCTTAATCTTAAAAAAAAAAAAATTTAAAAATAGAACTGCAGTAAAACAAATGAATATAGCCGGGAAAAGAAAATTTACTTGTAGTATCAGATTTGCGTGTTATTTATAGCAAAGTTTTAAATTGATTCTCATTGATTTTTTTTGTTTTGTCAATTGAATTATTGTTACCAGCATAATTGTTGGGTTAGTTTTTTAACACATCGAGAGTTTTTGAACCATAATATGGATACTTCGTCCGAACAAGCGGCACAAATTGTAGCATTGGTGCGGGAGGGCTTGGATCAACGAACGATTGGTAGAAATTTAAATTTAAACCAATCTACGGTTTCTAGAATATACAGAAGGTTTGTAGAGACAGGTTCTTACAGGAGGAGACGTGGTACAGGCAGAACTCGAGCAACCACAGGTCGTGATGACCGATTTATTGTTATAACTTCCCTGCGAAATCGTTTCCTCACGTCAGTTAACATCAAAACCGAGCTTAATGAAGTGCGTGGAGTAAACGTGTGTGCACGAACAATAAGGAGAAGGTTAAAGGAAGCGGATATCACCCCTTTTAGACCAGCAAATGGTCCAAAGTTGTCTACAGCTCACAGACAAGCTCGCTTAAGATTTGCGCGTCATCACCTGAATTGGACAGAAGAGCAGTGGGCCTCTGTTTTGTTCACGGACGAGTGTAGGACATGTTTATATGGTGCAGATGGTCGCAGAAGAGTCTATCGTCGACGTGGGGAGCGATATGCTCAAAGTTGCATTGAGGAGCGTGTTCCTTTTGGAGGCGGTTCATGTATGGTCTGGGGTGGCATATCGATGAACGGGCGAACAGAACTTGTGTTCATAGACATGGTCCGTCAAAACGGTAATAGAGGGGGTTTGACAGCACATCGCTACATAACAGAGATATTAGAAGATCACGTGGTGCCTTACATGGGATTCATAGGCGAAAATTTTACTTTAATGCAAGATAATGCCCGGCCGCATGCAGCTGCACAAGTTCAACAATATTGCGAAGAGGTTGGGATACGTACAATGAATTGGCCAGCACGCAGCCCGGATCTTAATCCCATCGAGCATGTTTGGAACAATTTAAAAAGAGCTGTATATGCGAGAAACCCTTCGCCCACGACAGTGGCAGCACTAAGAACAGCACTTTCAGAAGAATGGGACAATATTCCGCAAGATCTTTTAAAAACCCTTATAAAATCTATGCGGAACCGATTAGAATCCGTAATAAGGGCACGTGGGGGTAATACACCTTATTAAAACACAAATAAACCCTTGCCTAAAGTTTGTGTCTATTGTTAAAACCAATTTTTTAATTAAACCAATTTTTCTTAAATTTCTGTTTTTTCTTCAAAAAAAGTCTTAAGGTCCTTTCCAGTACATAAACTTAAACTTAAAGATATGACCCTACGCTGTTTTAAAGTTCACGAACCAATCTAGAGGTTTCAATTTAAATCTGTATAGAAAGTATGCATACTTGGTTAAAATATTTATTTCAAAGTCGTCTATTACTTTGATGCAGTTTATGAGTCCGTCAGTGTAGTTCATCGACGTTCAGTACATCCGTGACTAAAACATTTGTGACGGCCTCAAAATATCCGTAAAACTCCAAAACAAAAAGCCTTGCCAGATATTCATGATCATGTTATTCTAATTTCATAAATGTTTACTTTTTCAGCGGAACATGGAATATTCTACCTGTTTGTCAGGAATCGGCTTAACTGGGACATGGTGAAGTTTGGAGTTTTCATCAGTTACTCCATCATCCTGCACTCTTTCGGTCAGTATAATATGCAATTCCTTATATTACTCCGATTTGAAACATTTGTGACTGAGCATTTGCTCCAACTTATGAATGTTGAGTACACCAGATAATTATATTATAAGTTTCCTCAGAAAATAACATCTCTCGATGTCAAAATAGTACGTTCACCAAAATAATAAATTTGCCTCCAAATGTTTTCCTGGAAAATTCTACTATTTTGATGATACACCATATTATTTTGGTGATTGCCAGAATCACGTTTGAAATAAAAATGGTGGAAGTTGCTATGAAACCCCCACAGTGATAAAAAAAAACAATACGACCAAATCAAGTTTACTGTGCACTAAATTTTTAGTTGTAGCTACAATTTTGTATCTATATTACACTCATAAAACCTAGCAAAGATGAACTCCTTGTATCACGGTCTGTTTTGAGTTTACATTCTTCAGGAGGCCACTTAGGGGCAATTGTTTGTTAAACATTCTACATTCAAAACAAACCTATCACGCCGAAGCTGCCAAAAACATCGTTGGCAATCCTTTTGTACTGACGTCAAAAAAAAGGAGCGTAAACGTTGGCGAACATAGTGACGAACGTGTTGGCGAACACTCGCTCCCGACACAGCAAAAATGATGGCACAAACCCTCACTCTACACGATCACCAACAGGTGTTGGCCAACGTGTTCACTAATTTACCAATGTGTAGAGCGGACATAAGTACGAACGTTAACATTACACAATTTGTTTTTCTTTGTTTAAATAACAACTTTGATATTATTGCGAAAGAAAAACTTAGGTAAATTACATGATAATTCACATACAATCATTGATTATAGTATACCAAGATGCTTGTTAACTTAGAATACAATTTAGTATTTCCTGTGTAAAGCAATAATAATTTATACACTAAAGTTGTGAAGTCATGTAATGATAATATAATCAAGTCGATTAAAAACCAGTTTTCAACAACAAACATTGTTGAAAATTTGATGAAAACAGGTAACGTGAAGGTGGGCAAAACCTTTAATATTTATCAGTACAGCAATATAATATTTCGAAAATCACTTATTAATGTGGAATGTACATTTATTTTTGACTAAGATAAAAGGAAATCGAGTCAAGATTATATACCTTTGACTTTAGTGATTGAACATAAAACTCAAAGGTGTGGCAGTCCCTGATTTTTCAAATGAACTAAGATTTCTTTTAAGCCATTAATCTTGTAAAACTTCGTTCAACGTCTAACGGCTTAAGAGGAACCTTACTTTTTAGTAACCGGCAATGGAACAGTTTTATGCGTCACAAGCGATTCTTTTCCTTTATAGTTTTTAATTTATTACTTGCAAGATAATATCCGTGTGTAAGTCCTTGTAAGGCCATCTGTGTGGTGGCAGGGAAAGAATAACACCACACCATCTCATTCAAAGAGCATCCTAAAAGGCAACTAACGGAAAAATACGCAAAAGATATTACTGCGAGAGAAGGAAAATTCGAAAGAAAAATAGAATAGAAAAGAGAGAGTGCAAAAAAGGAATGATAAAGAAGAAAATGAAAAGCATATTGAGGAAATCACAAAAAAGGAGTGCATTCTCAAAAGAATCAAATGCATTATTCTGATATTCTAAGCAGTCCTTAGACAAAACGAGTTATTGCTGTCTCAAGCAACAGTTTAATATCACCCTTCGGCTTATGAATAAAACTTGACAGAAGGGCACAAAAATTAAAAATAATGAATAAATAAACAATTCTTCTGCTGTCAAATCGACGGCATTTTTGAGTTGCCATCGTGGTATAGTTATTTGTTTCACGGCAGCGGCGCTACTTGTGGAGAGGGTCCAAGCATAGGTTCTTTTGAACATTGATTCTTTTGAACTTCCAATACCTCTCAAAGCAATATCGGATCCGCATAGTCCCGCTAGTTAACCATCCCTAGCATTTTCATTCCAAATGTGTTATTGATTTTAAACAATTTTTAAGGTTTAATTTAAACCTAAAGTCGGTTTACAGGCGCCATGTTCTCCATAACGGTGCTGAGCAAGCGGATGCAGATGGATGACTCGTTGCTGTGTCTCATCTCCGTCGCAAGCAAATTCATTGGATCCATATGGACTGCCTTCGTCAGAAGTGATATTGAGATGTATTTAGGTAAATAACTTTATCCTGGGACTTGATTACTGTGGGATGCGGGAATGTTATCAGTATTTTATAAAGGCAATAGCTAGTACTCGTATATATTTCCAATTTTACTCCCATAATTTTTAGCCAAAAAATTTTGGATTAACAGTTATACGACATTTTGCGTTTTCGTTATTATGGCATCCATCTTATAATTACCATTGAATTTTCAATATTTGTATGTATTTAATAAAAGTGTAATTTCGCCACCAAAATTATGTTTATTCAGAAATAAAATGAAATTGAAATATTATTTAATTGCGTTCATAATATTACAGTGCCTATTGCTGAACTACTGAACGCGACCACATTCACTTCGCTTCGTTCTATCATATCAAAACTTGTAGAAAAACAAGAGACAGGTTGGTTGATCATTTATAGTTTCTCTAAATTATCACTCTTCCTTTAATATTGCAGATTTCTTTGTATCGATGAAACTATTCTCGAGAGAATGGTTATCATCATAATTAATATATGTACTAAAATAAAAAAGTGAACACTGCAAGCATACAATATAAATATTGCAAACGAAAAATTGTACAATAAACATCCTCAAAATCCTATTTCTTGCTCACATATTTGGCTTGTGAAATGTGATGTTATTATTTTTGTTACATATAGGTATTGAGTTTTCGATGTTTTAGTACTGTTACAATGTTCACGAATAACTGATTTACTTGCAGGTGGGTGTTTACCAGATTTATTTTATGCTTTACCATCCGGAACATGTTTTCTACGCCGCGCCGGGAGCCGCTAATAAAACATCTTGTGCTACTAACAGAAATATTTTAGTGACAGAACCACGCGTAGGAATATCATGAATAATTGTTTCTTTCCCATACCTATCTATACACTTCACTACATTCTAATATACACACTCAAAGAAATGTAATGAGAAGACGACATTGTCATGCATTTTTAGAATGCCAAGATTTACTGAGTCAAATCAAACTCATTTGCAGACTAGTAAACTTACTGATTGATTGGCTAGGTTCTGACAAACCACTACAAAACCCGTGAAATCTAAAAAGAATCCATCAAGGGCCAACAAAGTTCCCAACCTAGAACAACTTATAGATAATTCATTCCTGAATAAACTCATTTATAATAATGATGGGTTAAGACTTGAGGTGGCCAAAACATAACGAAGTTTAAGAAACGTTGTACAAGATTCTACTAACTCTCAAAGATAAAATTAACATATCCATTTTCGATGACCAGGACATAACTAACATTTGTAATAATTTTCCAGCCAAGGTCAACTCCGTGTTTTCTCTAACTGAGACGATGGCATCGCTGGTGTTCCAGCCGCTATACTCTTTCTTGTACATGCAAACTTTACACGTGTTACCAGGAGCTATATTCCTTATCAGCGCGGCGATTGCTATCCCCCCGGCCATAATTCTTATGTAAGTAACTTTGATTGATGTAGAACTAATACCACTCAATACTTTTTTTCCGTGCCCCTCGTTGAAGTCAGCGAGGATGGTTATGTCGGACTCAAATCGATCAAAACCGCACGGCCCTCTTGGGCCACCAGTTGCCGAAGGTAATGTAGCCTCTAATAATTACCATCGAAAGATTGCCTTGCCGCCTTTGTACTATATCCATCTTATAGATTTTAATTATGCAGTTTTACTTGGTGTACAATAAAGTGAAAATAAAACAAAAAAAAGAAAAATCCTAAAACAATTCAAATATACACTCATAGCGTCTGAGCAACTGAGTTGATCATTTTTTGTGAGTAAGTTACTGCCAGTACAAGCTTTATAAAAAATACTGAGAACAGAGTTTAACGCAGGCAAAACCTTGAGCAATAGTTGTTAGTCATTCTAGAATCTTAATGTTGTAACTATCGAACTAGACTGATTGAGTTGTTGGAGAACTTAAACATTCACATATCTTTACATGTGACAATTTTACATACTGAACATATTTAGCTGAAGACGAATTTCAACCTTATGTTATTTCCACAGAATCTTCTACACGCAGTACAGAAAAGAACTGCGAACAGCAAGAAAGATAGCACTGGAAGAAGAAGAGAAAAAAGAAGCCAAAGAAGCAGAATCTAAGAAAACTGGTCCATTAGAATTTATTCCTGCTATTGTTAAGACTATTGAGGCTAAAGACTCAAAAGAAAAAAGTTAAGATGAATTACAAAAAAGAACTACTTCTATTAAAATGAGTTTACATTACTGATTTAGCAGTAATAATTTATGTCTCAAATAATGATATAGTAGTAATAAGTAAGCGTTAAGTAATAAATATAGGAGTCTTTAAGTCGTAAGCGACAGCGTTAACGATAACAAATTCAAACCCATTTAAATATATATGTATATTGCATAAGATAAAGAAGTAGGAGTTACATTGCGGAAATCAATTAAAATAAAATATATTGGGGGAGGGAGAGCCCTCGAAGCAAGTAAAAATATTGTAAATGAATGCCTTAACATATCATAAAATTTCTTATTTCCATAAAATTGTGGCAAATTGCGGTAAAGTCTGGCATAAATATTATAAAAATATATAATTTTTGAGTTTTGCTCTGTGATTTTTATTTTTGTCCGGGTTCGTTTTATTAAAATTCTAATATCAGAATCGGCTATAAAAAAAACATTTTTTTTAGAATAACTCTAATTCGGGGTACCATGAAGGTAATATTATATTATATAAGTACATGTTCTTATACGAATATACAGAGAAAATGTAAACTAATTTGTTGATTTTACAAACTCAAAATTCGAAAATATCATCATACATTGTAAGCTAGTCAGATAAACATGTATTTGAATATATTTTGTTTATAGTTTGATATGGCTTAAAACTATCATTACATTGTAAATATTACATATTATTTGAGGCTTCGAATATGTTAAATAAAATTATATGTCCTAATTGTCTTTAAAGTGAAAAGAAATGGTATAAAAAATTATTTTGTATTATTTGAAATTCTTGTAAATTTAAATTATTTTAACGGGCATTAATGCCAATGTTTAAAAGTTAGTATTCTTCTAATTCTATTTTCGGTAAAGGTATTAATATAATTTAGATCATCATCACATTCTATGTAATATTGGACTTAAAAAATGTAAACGACCTAAGACAGATTTCTTTTTTAAATGTCCGAAACATTATTATTTTAAGGACAAGATTTATATTTTAATATCCAAGCCTGTAATTTAAACTGCTACTTTTAACTAACATTTTTTAACTTATAATTTATGCCTTAAATATATAATTATATTTCTTTATTTAAACACAAACATTCAGCTGTGATACATGTAACATTATATGAGTGTGAAGAATAAAGAAATACTGTTATGACATATGTGATTTATTGACATTATTACAAAATAATTATTGAACAGTACTATCATCAATCATTCTGCGATATGTTTAAATAATTTACGTAAATGATCGCAATCAGCACTCTCTGAGTTGGACACTGTAATGGACGGATTTGAATTCAGTAAAGTAAAGTGAAAAGAATTTATTTTGTTTCTCTGTAGGTAGCCTATACTAATCACAAAATAAAAGGCCCGTTTTGGCATTTGCCTTCATGACGTAATTAGTGATGTAACAATACGATTCGGTACTCGATACTCATGATGAATCGAATCCAGTTTACATGGGGATTTAATCGATTTGAATATGTATGTAAAGAACATTGTATTAAAGTTCTGATTAGAAAAATTAGCTTAACCTTATCTATATTGTAGATATTATAAAAAGGTGCAATATTATGAAAGGTCAATTTGCTTTTATTTAATATTTTAACCGGAAATGCCGAGACAACTCGACTCTTCGAATATCTAAGTCAGAGATAATCCAAAAACATAGCCGAGTCAGGAAATATTATCAACAAAACAAACGTAACGGGTGCACAGTCAACTTCACAAGATGGCGAACACACGCATATGCCTCTGATCAGAGACAAGTCATTCTATAGAAATCTATGCGGCCATTATTTACTGCTTTAAGCACCAAGCTCATAATTTTAAGTAAAAGATAACTCAACAGTGAAGTTCAATAATTAATTGTGGTCTAAACACTAGTTTAAATAAATAAAAATCTTATTCGATATCCTTTTTCCTTAACTGATTATTAATAGTCTGTGGATAACGTAATAAAAATCGTTATGGACAGCACTAAGCCGAGTGGGCGGTACCTGTCCATGAAAAATGTAATTATCTTTATAACATTTCAATTGGTAAAAAATTGAGAACTTCATGGGCGCGAACTGCCAAAACGGGCCTTTCATTTTGTGACAACTATAGTGGTATGGGTAATGGACTGCTGAGACGAGGTCTCGGGTTCGATCCCAGGTTTACCATGGCACACACCAATGACTTTTCGATGCTTTTCGAAGTTATGTGTGTATTTATCGCAGGTTTATAAGTGCCCGGTTAATGGCAATAGGCTCGCCACCTATTACACCTATTACATTGGTACCTAAATATAAACTGGCGAAATGTGGGTGCTAGCACCTCTGCCTACCCCTTCGGGGATATAGGCGTGATATAATAAAAAGAAATAAAAAATAAAAAAGATTTTATGTCACATTTAATAACTACTTTGGAGGAACGGGATGTGATGTCCCTCCAACACAAAGGGAGGATCCTCCGACCAGGCAAGGTGATCGCGCCTGGCGGGCCGCAGCCCTTAACGGTTGTCGTTGGGTTGTTGTATATATACTGTACTAGCGAGAGAACTTCATTTTCGCGATGCAGGATCGTTGTGACGTAGTTGTGACGTCGTAGTTAGTTTCGTAGTAGTTACTCGTCCTGTCGCTAGATGGCGCTGGGTACATGTGGTATCGCCACATCACTCCCCTCCAAGATCGGAGGTTGATTGCGTTGAGTCAGCTGTCTTAGCTCTCTTGAGGCGAGGCGAATCCTTGGTGAGTTAAGGTGAGTTCTCGGCAGTGTCGGGGTGAATGCTGCGTAGACGGGAGAGGTGTTCTCTTCTTGGACCGTAAGTGCAGTGTACTGTGCGCCTTAGATGCAGGCGTGGCCGAAGGTAACTAGGCTGCAGCGGTCGCTGCATGCTATGGTAGCCTTGTAATGGCCGAAGTGCTGGATGGCGAAGACGCTCATGCGGAAGAAGTGAAATGGATGTTGGCGATGAGAATGCTGCTGTTATTGCTCAGCGAAGGTTACGTGTTTGGATCACGTCGGGGTCACCAATTTGGAGGAACGGGATGTGATGTCCCTCCAACACAAAGGGAGGATCCTCCGACCAGGCAAGGTGATCGCGCCTGGCGGGCCGCAGCCCTTAACGGTTGTCGTTGGGTTGTTGTATATATACTGTACTAGCGAGAGAACTTCATTTTCGCGATGCAGGATCGTTGTGACGTAGTTGTGACGTCGTAGTTAGTTTCGTAGTAGTTACTCGTCCTGTCGCTAGATGGCGCTGGGTACATGTGGTATCGCCACACTACTATATAAAGTTTATTTCATAATAAACCCCTGCATAATAAAATTAAGTCATAATTACTGTATTTCTTAAAAAAATCCTGTAGATATAACTTACATGACCTCTGACACATGTAGAAGAAAACTACTAGTACCTTAACACGGGTTTAGGGATTTTTTTATTTTTTATTTTATTTAAAAATTTGCACACAGGAAAACAATACTTAGGATATAATATTGACTGTTGACAAGTAGGTACAATGGCACTGCTTATTTCTCCAAGAAAATTTTCCCAGCAGATTTTGTTTCAATAGGACACGCCAATATGAAATTACTTGGGCTCGCGGTAAGCTAGAAGATTGGTACAGGTACAGTTGAAAAATAATCCGCTAGCCACGAACTGAGCTGCCGCCATTTTCATCTGCGAATAAGAAATGCTCGAGAAGGAGACGGTAGACCGGAACCGTAGGAGACTCTTGGCCCGCTCATCCCGTGATGGGTGGTAATAACTAGGGCTTCGGCGTCGCCTATTATTATCTATTAGACAGTCGACAGTCGACGCCAATCGAGTTGGTAAAAGAATCAGAAAATGATGATGATGATCATATCACATGATGATGATGTTGATGATGATGATATGATGACAGTGATAGCATACTAGTAGTAGTATTAATCACTGCGGTTTATGCTTGTTTGAAAGACAAGATCATTACCGTAAATTACAGGAAAAAATGATGTAGGAATTAGCAGTCACATTGAAAACGTCGTAGGTGATACTGCCCTGATGAAGCCGGTAAGGGTGTTTCCATAGCATTGAGAAGTTTTTCAACTATAGGCACCACTTTTATTTATAAATCTATAAATTATTATTATGATACTCGTATATTGGATAATTTGTTAATGAGCAAATAAAGTCTTTCTTTCCTTCTGGGATACACTACTCTGAGGGCTACGGAGACTGCACATGTTACAACACACTACGCTGCCGCGCCGGTGTCCTTATTTTCCACTACTACGTACCGCGAAACAACACTAGGCATTAGGCAATGTTTTTGAATAACAGTGCATTCACCAGTCGGCTTGTGACCACGGCTATTGCAACCTGGCCGAAACGGCAAGCAAATTAAAAGGTAAATTCTTATATTTACCACATGATCGCTTTAATACCCGGTTTCAATAACCATGTATCATTTAACAAAAATTCTTTGAGTACAGTTTTTTTAAATAAAAAAATTCTACGTTTGGGTAAAATTCACTATACTTATCCAATATTTTAGAGTACTATCCCTCTTTGGACGGTCGAAAATGTTCACCCAACATAACAAAATATATTTAAATGACTTGTAAAAAATTGAACTAGATTAAATGATTCAAAGGTATTACGATAATAAATAATTTACTGCTAAGAAGAGATAAAATATACTTTTATGATAAGTCATTAGAGGTATTATAGAGGCAGATAACTCAATATTTTCTAAAGGTTATTCAGTTATTAGTTATTCAAAGTTGAAGTCAAAGTCGTTTCACTTATTCAAATTCTATATTATACGACGACGATTTCGTACCACCATATTTTTATAAACTAAATTTAACACCTATTACTTATAGCTATTAGCTATTGGAGAAAAGATGGAGCATGAAACTCCACTGCAGCATTTTCAATTGACGTCTCTATTTATTAAACATAAGTGGTTCCGTAAGGCTACTAAATATGTAATTTGGTCTCGTGCCTAAAGAAAAATTAATAAGTATACCAAAAAATTACAATGTTTGATGGGAAGCTTCGTTAAGCTATCCAATCACCTACTCAACGGTCAACTAAATCCCGATCTGTGCCCCTTTATGTACAGCACCTCGCTGTGTGCCCTAAATAAAAAGGATGGTAGAATCAGGCCGACCGCAGCTGTCGGGCGTTTTCTGCCGTCTGATTGCACAGTTCACATGCCGAGCAGTCAAGTCCGGTGTGGTTGTAACACACCCGCTGAGATTTAGAACACCCCGAGGCTGCGAAACGGCTATCCATACCACCAGGGCCTGTGATGGAGAACAAGGAAAAACACCAATTGCGTTGTTTTCAATTGACGTGCGCAACGTTTTATCACGCCAGAAAGGGATATCCTGTTGAGCGCATTTCAGAAATAATTTATGGATCTCTGTACTACGTCGATCTACTTTGAATATATTATCTCCAAACAATACTATGTCTGTTTGTGCCTCGACCAAACGAGTAGTTATAAGTCAAGTCGTTGACAAAAGGTCCTAGTATTGATCCTTGGGGTATACCTATTTTGATCCGTGCGTTTATCTCCGTCGCATCCGAAACTGTCGCCATGTAGTCCGGGGTTCGCATTTTCTCAATTCTAACTGCGTTGCGATTGAACCTCGACATTTTCTTGAAGCGATTGCCATCTGGCTTCCACAACTTATAATAGCATTTTGCTATCTCTCCTAAGCGTCGTATATAGACTAACTAGGGCAATTTCCACATCGATCGTAGATATTAATTATAGGCATTAAAAGTAAAAGAAACCTTTTATTTCACACATAATAAAATTGGCTATTTCAATTTTACATAATTATTATAAGGAGAATTAATTTTTATTACATATTTATACATTTTTATTATTATTGTATTATTTCATTATTTTTGAACTGATTTTCCCTTCGTTCATTTATTATATATTATTTTGAAATCATTTCTATTCCTTTGTGAACTCCTCTATTTCAGGGCAAAGGCATCTTCCTATAATACCCAGTAGTCCCTACCCGTGGCCTTTTCTATCCACAGTCCACCAGGTTCACCAGGTTCGGCTTCTAGGTCTTCCTCTTTTCAAGTATAGCATTATAGCAGATTCCTACTCTCCTGCTAGTGTTGCTATAGCACCGGTTACGCTTCACAGCCATGTAAAAGTATAGGTTTAAATGCCACTCACCTTATGAACTACCTCACGCTCGGGATCTGATAGTCCGAGACGGCGTGCAGTTTTCGACCGTCCGAGTACGATATAACTGTTGTAAATCAAGGGGTGATTGCTGTATCAGAGAGGATTTATGCATGAAAAAAATCTAACAACCACTGGATTTATACATTCAAACTATAGACACAGCAAAACATGGAAAGTATAAAATACTTACTGGATATAATAAGACAACTGAGTATTTTCATACAAAAATAGAGTAACAACAAAAAATGTATAAGATGATGAATGTTACATAAGTGATTTTGGAAAAAAAAGACAGTTCGACTGCCAAACTTTTTTATTATAATGTTAAAACATACACTCTTCTCATAATATAAGAAATAAACAGGCATGTTTGTGGAGAATCCTATAATTCTTAATAATATAACATTGCATAAATTGCAGCAGTAAAGCTACTGTCAACAGTACAGCAATAGTAATTTATATAACTACTTGTAAAACTCAATACAAATTAATAATATGAAAGTTACTTAGTCTGTTTGTTGAATGAGTTTAATGACTAAATCTTTGAATCAATTATTATAAAACTAAGCAAGTGCCGTTGCTTAGTTTCATATCTTGAAATTGAGGAAACAATCTCTATTACAATTTATTGATCCATGATTTAGTCCAATTTTACATTCATTACTGAATGCGGACAAAGTCATGAGTAATTGTAGAATAATATTTTATTTATTGATGTACTAGTTAGGATTAGTCTACAAAGATAAGCGAAATGTTATAATCAAACTTAATCATGTCAACATATGCATGCCACATTATACTGTCGTATAATATCTGATA
Organism: Pelosia muscerda; assembly: GCA_963691645.1. NCBI lineage: Eukaryota > Metazoa > Arthropoda > Insecta > Lepidoptera > Erebidae > Pelosia > Pelosia muscerda. Next base: position 3,959,057 of record OY829104.1, read on the forward strand.
TGAATTCATCGTTACAGATTATCTATCATTCATTAGTACTAATGTAACCCACTAAACGGGTTGCACGCAAAAATTTTAACACGCTGAAGTAAATAAAGTAGTGACTACATTGTTTATATAGAAGATGAATTGAAAGTGATTGTAAAAATGTCGACAAATATAGAAAATAAAGTGTATGACTACAATCATGTAGAACCCACAGAAGAAGATCCTCTAAAACAAGATGTTCAAGGTAAACTAGGAAAAGATGAACTAACTTTTCGAGAGAAAGTTTCTGATGTTTTTGCAAACATTACTGTGGAACCATGTCTCTTCTTGTTCGTGATTGCGACCATGTTGAATATAATGTCATCACAAAACCTCCAGTTAGAAAAGGCATGTCGAGTAAACTTAAATTTCTCAACGGAAATTTGTGATTCTTTAAAAATACAAGACGGTGTAAGCCAAAATGAATATGAAAGAGAAACACAAAAACTATTAGCAAGAGCTCTTACATGGAAAACCTATTTAACAGCAACTATACCTTGTATTTTTGCTTTCTTTGTTGGTTCTTTCTCTGATAAAACAGGACACAGAAAGATTTTCATGATTATCCCAATAGTTGGACAATTTCTCGTTTGTATTAACAATATGTCTAATGTTTATTTCTTCTATCAGATTCATTTAGAAGTCATGATTCTTACTGAATCTATTATTGAAGGATTGAGTGGAAGTTGGTGTATTTGTTTCATGACAGCGTTTGCCTACATTAGTACTATTACTACAAATGAGAATAGAACATTTAGGATGGGTTTGCTTAGCTTCTGTATAACAGTGGCCTTTCCGATTGGTATGGGAGCAAGTGGCGTCTTATTGAAGAAATTAGGATACTATGGTGTATATGGACTCGCCGCCTCTATATACTTCCTGGCTATATTATACGTGACTTTCATGGTCAACGATCCAAAAAGAACTATTGAACAGAAAAAAGTAAGTGAATGGTTTTTTATAAATAATGATAATAATTTAAATACTGAGATGCCAAAATTCTACTTTTTCATCGTGTTCTTCATATAGTTTGTTATTTACACACCTAGGATGATAGTTCATTAGGAACACGGATGATAATAATTATTCACAAGTGAATATACAATATACACTTGTAAAGAAAGATCTAGACTCACTCGTAGCCTTTTCATCTATGCTACTTCATGACGCAAAAACGATCTTATTCCAATGCAGTTGCTGTATACGTACCAATATGGTTTATTAGTTTATTGATTTCATTGTTACCTGTTTTGTTCCCGACAGCGTATATTCGTGAAAGATTTATTTTCCATAAGACGTCTGTGATTAGTCTGTGTAAACATGATCAAGTATTTCAATACCACAACTTGCTCAAGTAGCTTTCAATTTGACTGGATAGTTGTAATTTACACTTTTTGCTTGAAAGAGCGTTTTATATTTTTCCCATCCTCCTATATCCTCTCAGAAACATTGCTACTAGGGATGTCTAATTTATAGAATGCCTTAACATTCTATAAATTCTTATGACTAATTGTTCAACATACAGGTTAACTTTTACATTTCCGACAGCTATCTGAAATCCTAATCCCGAGAGTTAAGTCATGTCTTATTAAATTAAATTAACAGCAAGTGCAAGTGCGGCTTTAGCTTACCTTGCCTTCAAGCTGGTACACCAACTAATTAAAAGGCGAGACTCTGGAGTAGGGTTTCCTTTTGGAAATATAAGCAATGAAAGAGATGAAGGAGTGAGCGAACCCAGGGCTCCGATCAGCCGATCGGGAACTACGTTAAGATGGTGATGATGGCACATGATGATACATGTAACAATAAATATATTTTTGTCATTCACAGCATGACCGCCAGGGTTTCTGTCACCTATTTCGTGCTTTCTTCAATATTGCGAATGTAAAAGACACATTGAGCGTGGTTGTGAAAAAAGCTCCTAATAATAGAAGAGTGCGGATATGTGTGTTTCTATCTGTGATCACTGTACTATTTGGACCAATGTATGGTGAGTGTTGAGTTCATTGTTATTGTACCTACCTACATGTCATCAATTATTTCACTTTTTGGGTTGAGTCTCTATCATGATGTTACATCATTTTCAAAATGAATTACTTAATAAATTACTTGTAAACCCAGGCAGATGTCCAGACATAAAACTGATTCTTCAATGAAAGATTAATATGAATAAAAGGAGAGAGAGCAATAGTGTAAACTTTGATTTAAATTATATTAGCACTCTGTAGAGACGAAAGTTTTCAGTGGTTAGAATTTGACTCCATGAAGGACCTTAACTGACTTGGTCTGTAAATGTAAATTTAATGAAATTTCAGGTGAAATATCCATTATGTACATGAGCGTAAGGTACAGATTCGGTTGGGATGAAGTCAAATACAGTTTCTTCCAGACCTACAATTTTATAGCACATTCTATTGGTAAGTAATAAACGGATGTATTTTGTTAGCAAAGTTTCTACTTTGTCATCAAATGTTGGCACTCCAAATGGGTAGGTCAGTCGCCAAATATATCGTTTTAGTCCGCAGAGCACATAGCGACAACGTTTCTTAAAATTGCACAGGGTTTGATCACAATATTTAGTAGATCTATCAACATAATTTTTAGTGGCAGATTTTCACAAACACTATTTTGGCTACAGCTTAAATCAGATCCATCTGTAAAAGAAACAATACTTGGCTCTTTGAAATAAAATCAGGTTTTACGAATTATATCGCTTTATATTTGGTAACACCAACAATTCATCATAGATCGAGTACTTTGGGATAACTTGCATTTCGAATAACTACCATCCTTAGTCACTCTGGGAATATCACTGCTGGAAAGAAGTCGAAACGTAGTCGACCTAAAAATAAATAATGCCATAATCACAAAAGAATTCGAAAAAAGTGGTTTTATAGTAATATTTTGCTCTTTTGGACACAAATAAAATATGTACAATTGATTACTTGATATAACAAATATCTCAATCGTGTTTCAGGTACAACATTTTCAATATTGGTGCTAACCAAATATCTTGGATGGCACGACTCTTTGCTGGGCATCGTTTCGACGTTAAGTAAAATAGGCTCTTCGTTCGTCTACTGCTTTGCCCAAACTGGAAATGTGTTTTATATTGGTAAATTTTGAAATCTTTAATCAATTGCCTAGTTTCCATTTTGTAGATGTATAAACACTGTTTCATTTATTTGTTTTTAAGACCTCATTCACAATGAATCTAACGATAAAGGTGATGAATATTCATGATAGGTATAGAATATGGATGGTTGAGAAAGGTGATAATGATAAATAGAAACGAAAACGAAAACAGTTCTAAAAATCATGATGAACGCTTTTCTTCACCATTATTTTCCTGTAAACTGTATCTGTCACTTTCAATAATCTATATACAAGTTGCAAAGATCAGTAACAGTGTCAACATAGTACAATAAATTTATATTTGGATATGTTGTAAATAAGGTACTTATGTGAGAATAGGTAAAGCTTTGTGAGACAATTTGACGCGCAACAGATGTTGCACAACAAGTTCGGTAACGTTGCGCAACACGTGTTGACCCAGTCACTTAACGTGCAACATGACACGTGGCTTGTTGTTTGTTTAACGATAGATCTTGCGTGCCACGTTTTTGCAAGTCCTTTTGTGCAACAGTGCTGTCTAACATGGTGCGCAACAATGTTGCAAACAAACAAAAAGCCGCAAGTCATGTATTTTTTACGTTTTTAAAAGAATAAATTGCACGAGGTTGGTATTTATAGTTTTCATATATCTTACCATATTAGTGATTAGATAACACACGCGTACTATATTGCCTGTGATAGTAGATTGTACATTACAATACATAGTACAAATAAATTAAATTATCTTTTAATTTTCTATTATGACGAACAAACTGCAAATAGCGTACCAGAACAAAAAAAATTTACAAACGAATTTTATGAATAAAGTACGTAAATAATACCTAAACACAATTTTTATAAAAAAAATAACTCATAATTTATTATAAATTTTATGAAACACAAAACACAAAAATTATTGATAAAAGTTGATGCAAAGGTATTAGATTAGACATGTATGATTGGTATGGAAGCATTTTCTTATTCAGAAAATGAAATGTGTAAGCATGCATGGTCCCATACTAATCGACACAATTCATAGGAACAGATAAAAATAAAAAATAAATACAACTTCTCTAGTTTTGTAATAAGAGAGTGAACTTTGTTGAAGAATTAGTTAGGATCTCACATATAATAGGTTAAAACTACAGGAACCACAGTTTCGCCATCTAAATAAGTACTTGTTTATAAAATTAAAAAAATATCTCAAAACATCCAGACACTTCACCTGCCAAGCCAAAGATGCATAGAAATTATGTAATTGCCTTATTGTTCTGTAAGATGAGGTATACACAATAATAAGACCATCTGCGACGTTTCTTTACTAGTTAACACTATTGTTAGTCTATAATATAATTACTTCAGTATTTGTTATAAAGATATTGATAAGCATTATAACCTTGAAGAAAATAATACATATCTTAATGATTGTTATATTTAGATAGATGGCGCAGAAATAGCAGTACAGAGTCTGAAAAACAGCAATAAACTTGTCTTCGTAATATAGTTTCTGTTTTTCGCTATTTCTAGAAATCGTTGGTTTTACTTATATAAACATAATATTTTGGATCTTATACATGTCTAAATATATTTATCCGCATTCTAGAACCCATAACGCAAGGTAGTTAAGCTATGCTTACCATGGGTCTAGGTGGGAATAAATGCATACATATTGGATGAAAAAATACCTAATGCAATGCAAATAGATATTATTAACACATACATATTTGCACTGAGTGCAAATCGAAACCATGACTGAAGCAACAAATACTCTGAAGTTTACATGACGTTCTTACCAAATAATATATAATCTCATTTCAGGACCTCTGATTGAAATACTGAACGGGACTTCACTATTGGCTATGAGGTCGATATTATCTAAATTGGTGGAACCAGACGAACTAGGTAAGATGAGTCTACAACTGATTTATCTCTCTTCTTACATGGTTTCCTTTTTTTACTTACCTATCTATGAGCTATCTCTAAATCGAGAACTTAAGGATGACCCAGCTTTACTACGCTTCAACATTTAGTTGATCTCAAATTTACTTTGGTATTTAAAATAATAATAAAGAAAGAAATGTTTATTGCAAAACTACAGAGACAGTATGCACCCACAAAATGTTAATATTTATAGCACGTCCATAAAGGGCAATATTACGTTCTTTATAAACGCACACACAAATTATTATATTATTTCTATCATTCTGCTCAAAAGTGTCACTAGAACTAAAAATCTTCCAAAGATTTATCTGTAAAATAACCATTTTGAATAATCATAAATTGTATTAACTTTCAGGAAAATTAAGCTCCTTGATAGGGCTGGTCGAGAACCTCATGCCCTTGATATACGTGCCAATGTATCTGAGGGTATATGCCGCTACGATGGAAGTTTTACCGGGAGCAGTATTCATGTTGGGAGCTTTTCTAACACTTCCTGCTGTTGGAGTACTGTGGTAAGGATTGTAGTCTTTATAAACCCTACATTTTAAAGTCCTTTTAGTATACAAAGATGAGTGTAATCAGGTATGTACACATAATTTCTCGATGACTCAATTCTAATGAAATGGAGAAGAAAACTTTAATCATGGTGGTAATTTTTTATACTTAAGTATTTCTTTTCTTTATATTATCGCAGGTTTATAAGTGCCCGGTTGATGGCAATAGGCTCGCCACCTATTACATTGGGACCTAAATATAAACTGGCGAAATGTGGGTGCTATCACCTCTGCCTACCCCTTCGGGGATAATAGGCGTGATATAATAAAAAAAAAAAAAAAATTCTTTATAAATATTACCACGAAAAAGCTATTACAGTTTTGACTATTTAGGTATGAAAAGGTACCCTATGTCCTTTCCCAAGCCCTAATCCATTTCAGTATTCAATTTCATAAAGATCAAATCGGTGTCTTAGGCATGAAAGCGTAGCAGACTGTCAAACAAAACTTCTTTCATATTAATGTGGACACTATAATTTGTAATATTAGTTGGAATGTACTTACCAATGTACTGGCAATATTGAATTTGCCATATTGTTTGGAGCTATTTGGTACTTGTAGAAATATATTAATAACAAGATTTTTTCTTTCAGTTTTCTATTTTACGAACACAGAAAAGGACTTAGTAAATCGAAATCTATCGAATCCAAGCTCGATTTACAGTAATTTTATGGTAGATTTGAAGACAAAAAAAACGGAAACCAAAATACAACTGAACAAGCAAAACCAGGAATTGCATGCGCCAAATAATCAAAAAGTCCTTATTTCTTTGGGAACAAAGAAGGGTTCCAAGTCGCGAACAGCGGTGTTAACGGCAAAATTCGAATAGCAGTACATAATTATCTTGAATGGAAACGTTTATTAGGATGTCCTTATTATGGGAACTCATCGCCTTTTAAAATTCAATGACGCTACACCATCGGCTCTGACAGTGTTCACCAATTCTAGATGCAACGAAGAGCAGTCAGCTGTACCTGTAGTTCTTGATTTTGAAAGAGATTCAGTGGCTTCAGACTTTTATGTTGCTTGTAAGCGCCATCTCTTTTTAACCGTGATTTTCAATTCGCACAAGCATTCATACGGAGGTTTTTTTTGAAAGTTTGTCCTATAAACGATATTAAAGGCGATTTTGAAAATGAAAGTGATAATTCTGATGAATTTGATCATAACTCTCCACGCATATCGGTTAGAACAAACTCGTGAATCACTCCATAGATACTCGTATTAATTTTCTGGAGACTTATACATTAGAAAATGTTAATGTATTCCTTATTATTTATCATTATGGTTTAGTACAGGGCTCGAAAACTACTCCTTAGAACTCTTCAATAAAATAATAATTATGCTATAATTATAATATAAGGTTTTTTAAACATATTTCTATTATTTACCTAATCTACCACACCAAGGATATGTTCTAACTGTAATAAGTGGTCGACTCAACTAGCAGTTGAATTTACCTAAATTAATTTTTTGCGCGTAATAGTAGCCTCCGTGGTGCAGTGGTAGTGCTGCGCAAGAGATTGTGAGTTCAACCCCCACTTTGGATAAATTATTTGTGCGATGAGCACGACTATTTTTTATATGGCTGGGTGTAGTTTATCTGTATTAAGTATATATTTACGAAAAAAATGTATATAAGTATATTTAGTCTAGATCCATAACACAAGCAAATTATTTGCTTACTGTAGACTAGATGGCGCTGTGTGATATGTCGAAAAATATTTATTTATTATTATTATTTCATTAATACATGAAATTTACCCCCTGCTAAAATCTAATCTCTGGGATATCACACGTCTCTGTAAATTATTATGTTTCTGGTAACTATGATTATAACCACTACCTTATAAAATAGGTAGGTCTTTATAGTACATGGTCCAAGCTCTTTAACAAATGAATCAGAAGTAAATTTGTATGTGAATCATGGACCATACAGAACTGTCATTTTAGTTTTAGTAAATGTGAATCATAATATATGTAGTTGCTCTTACTAACAACTTATTTAAAATTACCGGTCATCTTAATTCTAAAGCCTTAGGTACATTAAAGTCAATTGAAATTAATCTATTTTTAATATATACCATAGTAATTTGAACTGACTTCCAAAAAGGGGGAGGTTCTCAATTCGATTAGTATATTTTATGTATTTTCTTTACGTAAAGTTCAACGTTTCAACTGTTTTTAATCGCTTTGGTTGCGCAATGACTAAACATGGTAATTGTCTTATAGTCTGGAGTGTACCAAAGTACTTACCTGGACTACGTTGAATTTGTGGTGTAACTATTAACCCCGAATGAGCTCACAGTGTCGTTATGACTTGTTAAGAAGACTTTACGATACTGCGAGCTCGTTTGTATCAATATTACAGTGTGGTATTCGCGTAAACTCAAAAATACTAGTGCATAATTTTTTTGACTTAATGACAAGATGATTCTTAATTTTATTCATGTTTAGCAACTTTCGTGGATGTGTATCTGTGTAATGATCTGTGCAAACTGGAATTACAAAAGTTTTATTAACGTAACTGAATAAAATAACGTTTTGAGTTACTATTAGTCTACGTGTAGTTTGTTTTTATGTTTATTTAGTTCTCGTATTAAGTGTTCAGTGGTTAAATGCAGTGCAATACGATTATTTTCTTGTATCTTATATAATAACATGTTATTATTGAACGATAAAGTATTGCAATACTGACTCTTTGTCCTTCAAAAATAGTTGAATTATTATGTTCTACGAGGTAATTCAGTATTAACAAATACATACATAAAACAGTCTATCGTAGTCTATCATAGTTCAATGTACTGAGGATAGATCTTACACAATGTGGGCCACATATGATCCCCTACCTACCCTTTTGTCTCTTTTATCAATTTAATTACAAAGGGGACAAAGGCTTTAATCACTTACCATGAAGCCGGTTCGACTGTTACTCATTAGTTGTTGTTCTTCATAGTAAGTAATCTTAATTAGTAAAAATAAGGCCGTTGTGTGACTTATTCATGACTCAAAACTACGACTATTAACATAACCAGAGCGGCCCATTTATGACAAAATTGAGGCATAGGCATTAATGCCTATGCCTCAATTTTGTCATAAATGGGCCGCTCTGGTCAAATACTTTTGTCTACTAAAAAATCATCCAATTTAGTGGAGTCTTTCTGATTACAAGAAGAACTTAGAAAAAATCAAAGTTCTAGTTAGTTCGTGATGATTGGTAAATGTTTAACAAAATAGAATATATTTCATAGATATATTATAGAATCTAAAATTTTACAAATATTTTATATGAAATTAGAAATAATAAATAAGATAAACTATGTATTATTGCCGACATGACTAAATAGTAAAACTTTATTTAGTCTATACTGTCGCGTTTTTTATGAAAGTTAAGATAAAATACAGCTAATATTTCATATTGTTGAACCTTAGTTTCATACGCAAACCAACATTCAAAAAGATAAAATATTAACGAAGTTGTAAAGTGCTTGAAATACAAAAAGTGTACACACAATTTATTTTTAGACAAGAGTATGTAATCTAGAACTAGGATATATAAACTACATATCTACAATCTAGATTAGGGTATTATTAGAATGATCGAGGTAGTCTAATCGTTGAAGTTAACTTATATTTTTCAAGCTTAGTACTAAGAAAATGTAATAATTATGTTAAGCCAAACATTTTAACATGCTGGTACTTTAGTTAGTTTTATGCTACAATATATATTTTTTAGCCATAGTTTCTGGATATTTTCCTTATACAATTTCCATGAAACAAACAAACGCAGCCTAAAACTTGATTTAAAAATATTTACGAAAGCAAAGGCTTTTGCAAACGTTTTGCCATAACATTAATACGAGTTGAGCTAGCAGAACAATACACTCACGAGATAGTTTGTAATACGAAAATGTTTATCATTCTATTATTAACTAGCAAAGCAATATCAATTCAACTAACAATAGAAAACGTAAACAAGCCTCAATACTAGGAAACTTTAAATATACACATACACATAATAACTTTACAACAGGAAAAAATATGCAAAGGTTTTCCATTGGTACCCCCGATGCTTCTTATCATAAACAACACAAGATTGGGTTTGCAAATATTGTAATGGATTAAACAATATATATAACATAAGCATTGTAACAAACATTCGAAATACAAACACAAGCTATTAATGGACAATAATTGTTTTATATATTACTCTTTCTACTGACACCTTGCAGACAACTCAGTTTAAGATTTACAAAAATGAGTGTGATCAATGATTTAAAAGGAGAAGTAACCCATGTTACTGTTAACGAAGACGAAAAAGAGGATGAAAAAAATCATGAGAATATTGACGAATCAACTCCACTCAAACCACCAACAGAAACAAAAACACAAAATGAAGAAAAAGCCGCTATCGAAGTCAAACAAGAAGTTAAAAAGAAGTTAACGTTCAGAGAAAAAATAAAAGAAATCAAAGATAATACAACAGTGGAACCTATAATGGCCTGCTATGTCGTTCCGAGTATCCTAGCATCTTTAGCGATACAAAACTTAAACTTAGAAAAAGCATGCAGGGTCAATCTGAACTATACCGATGAAATATGTGATGCGTTAACTTTGAGACAAACCGAAAACTATACCATATACGAAGATGAGGTTCAAAGGTTAATTACAAAAATCCAAGCATGGAAAAACATAATTCAAACTACGGTTCCTGTTATGCTTATTCTTTTCGTTGGTGCTTGGAGTGACAAAACGGGAAAAAGAAAAGCATGTATTTTAATACCAATTTTGGGTGAATTTTTATCATGTATCGGTTTCATTATAAATACTTATTTCTTCTACGAATTACCAGTTGAGGTAGCAATGTTTACTGAATCGATTTTCCCTGCTATTACTGGAGGGTGGTTTACGAATTTCATTGGTGTGTTTAGTTACATAAGTGACATCACAACTACAGAGAACAGGACTTATCGAGTGGGAATGGTGAATATGTTAATGTCATTAGGATACCCTATTGGAAGTGCTTTAAGCGGCGTGATATTGTCATGGGTTGGATATTATGGAGTATTTTTGATATCGGGTTCTATGTATTTGTTTAGTTTACTGTATGGTTACTTCGGGTTGGAGGAGTCTAAAAAGAAACTTGAACGAGAAAAAGTAAGTAATACATGTTATTTTTTTTAATCAATAATGATGACAGGGAAGAATTTCGGTTAATTAATCTCTAATAATATTATACACTACTCTTCTGCAATTTCTGCTTAAGAGCATTAGGTGGGTGGGTTCACTGCTCTTAGATAATTATAATCCCATCGCAATATTTCCCTGTCCACCTTAATAAATGACAGAATGTTTATACACATTGGTTGGTGATGCAAAAGACAATTCCCTTTCCGGGCCTGATTAATATCATAATCTACAATTAATTCATCATTTAGGTATCCATTAAAAATCCTACGTTTCACCTGACCCGTATAAATCTTAATCACGTAAACAATGGTCAAGTCCTATAAATTATGTATTCCGTCAAAAATTACGTGCCTATCTAATGCGTACTACAAATGATGCAGGATGTAACTAATTTAGGAATTGTAAAAATGGGGGCTTCAGTACTTTTCTTAAGTGTTCTAATTATGGGGTAATTTGTCATCGTCAAGTCTATACCTATTTGTATAAAAATGCTTTAGTTTCTTAACGAAAAATAATTTAATACACATTCTTATATTTCCTCAACCGAAAATATCGGACCACTTCTATGGGTCCTAGCTTTATCAATAATCACACATCACCTTTTTTTGTTCAGGAACTACAAACAAAGCCTAGCAAAGGATTTCTTCGAGAATTTTTTGATATTGCTCTTGTGTCAGAAACTTTCAAGGTTGTGTTCCGAAAAAGCGAAGGCGAAGGGAACAGACGACTGAGGGTGGGTCTACTCCTACTCTGTGTGTTTGTAATTTTTGGACCTTTGAATGGTGAGTGAAAACATTTTTTGATGATTTAAAACGATTAATTTCTCATAACAAAAGGAACTTGACATTATTTCCACGGAGGACCGAATATATAATTAGATGAAATTACCTTAAATTACATTACTTCAATTCTCCATGCATATATCCAATACAAAAATGAATGTAGCGTTGATATACATATAGCTATTGCCGTATTTTAGGCACTATTGTTAACTCGAGCCATCTGACTGAGGCTGAGTCTGGGCTGTACTGTATCATGTTAAGCAGCCCTGTCCCTCGGTTGCCTTGTACGGCACTCCATGGGAAGAGATGAGGTGGCCTACTCTACTGAGAACCTTACCTCAGCAGAAATCAGCCGAAATTAAGAAAAAATGCTCTTATTACGAATGAACTATTTCAAAAAGTGTTGCAATTTCTGAACCTTGAAATGGCGCTAGACAGATTACGATGTCAATTTTACTTTTAATAATCATACAATTCAGAGTTACGCTATAACTGTAGAAATAATACTGTTAACAGAAATTTTCCACATGATTTATACTCGTAAATATAAAATTGTTTTATTTTATCATTGCGCTACTGAAGTTTAGATAGTGTAACTTGTTCAATTTATTTACAAAACATTGACATAGACATAATATTTGTTCAATACCTATACAATCACTGTATAGTACCTCACCGTGACTTAAAATTCAATATAATAATCAAGTCATTTAATAAATTTATCAAAGGCATAAGAAAAATAACTTGTAAATATTCATATTTTGGAAGAAATTCCTTCATTTTTCTGCCACCGTCTAATTTAAATAATATCCATAATAAAAAGAAATTCTTACGATTCCCTGTTGCCCTTTAAAACGTTCAGGGGCGAAAACTGAAGGATGAGGACATTAAAAAGCTTGGTGTATTTATTACGATGTAGGTAGGTACTCAGTGGTACGACACTTTTATCCCTTATTTTGGATATTACATTACTGATTGCCGTCATATCTCTGTATTTATTATATGGAAATTAGATTGATAATTACCTGCAACATTATAAAGAAGTTCAATTGTATTTTTAGTTTCCGTAGTTTGGTTTTCTTATAAAAGCAAAACTGCAACTACTTTTAGAAGCTATAAAATGCAACGCAGATTTTCCGCGTGCGGATAAGCAATAGACTGTCCATTGCAATAGAATTGTATTCAGTGCAAAGCGTGCAAGCGTGCATAATGAGTCCAAAAACAGATAGTTCTTCTGAAAGTAGATAGTCCACATGTCGCAATGAACGTACTTATTAGCCCTGCCTTACTGTCGAATTCAAGGCCTTCACCTAGATGTCCGGTATAACTGTACTAAATATGGAATAAGACAAAAATAAATTACTTGGATTATACTATCAATCAGACTAATCGTTTTTCAAATGTATCCATTCTATTATACGAAATTGGACACATGTTAGATACATATCGATCGATATCGATATGTTTATGACTACGATATCTCTTTGTTTACCCAATAATTTAACAGACTTAACCAATCGCGGTCACGCATGGCATAGTTCTTACATAAACTGGAAGGAAACTCGTGTTTCGTCAAATATGACTTGATCAATCTCGGGACATAACGATTGTGACGTGAAACTCGAGTTGCGGCAACTCGAATATAAAATATTATTATAATATTATTATAAAATATTAAACAATCACTATTATCGCAGCCCACTATTGGACATAGGCCTCTTCCAATGTTGGTTGGTTTTGGCCTACGATTTCTACGCTAGCCACACGGGTTGATACAGGATTTTAATTTGCGAATGCTTACCTGCTTTCGGAATGATATACCGAATGATATACCCTTCGGTTGAGATGGGTCAGTTTAAAATTAAGTTCTTACTATGACGCTCCTTAATATCTGTTATTTTAGTTAAAACTGTGTATCCATTTTTAAGTATTTAACCAACTTCAATAGTCAAAATGACGTATGTTTAAAATCCCCTAATAATGTTACCCTTTATAGCAATTCTAAGAGAAGATTCTGTTTCAGGTGAATTCACAATTCTGTACTTGTTCACGAGGTACAGATTCAATTGGAATGAAGTTCAATACAGTGCTTGGTCTACGTACGCAATTCTAACTAATACACTAGGTGGGTAACTTTTAACATTCACGCTTTTATTCCTCCAGGGTTGAGGTAAGCCTATAACCTCCGTCGTCCATGAGCGCAGGCCCTGAGTTAGCCAGGGCGTGAGGAATATGCCAGAGGCTACCTCAACCTGTGCTACTGGTGGCCCAAAACATCCGTGCGCTTTCGGTCGGTTCGAGTCCGACATAACCTCCCACACCGATTTCGGATTCGGTTTTCAGTTGTTGTCCCCTGTAACAATCCCTCCAAATAGATTTCAATCCATTTGTTTTGTTTCAATGCTTTATTATTTCTTCTAAATTTGTTATTTAATATTGATGACAATCAATGTGACTTAAGGAAATAGGAATCACTGACTCCAGGATTTCCTAGTTTCAGGATACATTGAAAGGCAATAGCTTAAGCTTCAAATTAATTTTATGCCATCATTGACCATTCTATTTACATGTGTAAGGAAGGGTAAAATAAATAAATTATTAATTTCCTCATTCATATTCAGATTCTGTTTAGATACTCTTCCAAGCTTTTTTTTCTGATAGTCTTGCCTCATCCAAGTTCCAAGTACCAAACAAATGTTCCTGATGGAGATTGATTTTTATTCTGACGATCTCAATAATCAAGTTGTTATCACTGACTAACCTCATGTCGTTTCTATTCCAGGGACATACTTCTCAATAACATTATTCACTAGATACTTGAAAATGGATGATACAATTCTTTGTATTATATCATTAGGCAGCAAGATATTGGCTTCGTTTGCTTACGCCTTCGCTAGAACTAACTTGGAAATTTATTTGGGTGAGTTTTTTTAATACGGTCAGAAGATATTGCCATTACTACACAAATAAATAATTCATATCTGATTATTGGGCGACCTCAAAAATAGTAAAAGTAAAAAAGAACCAAAGTGAAAACACAGCCAACTGAGATTGGTGTTAACCAAAATTGTACCTAAACCCTCACGATAGCACAAAAACATAACATTTGTTTTATGCTATTGTATTTTCATACATACAGCGCACACACACACACACACACACATACACACACACATTTAGTGTTTACTACATACTACATACATACATATAGGAAAACGCTCCTGAAATCAAAAACACATGGTAGACTCCGGGTACACCACATATTAGCATAAAAAATACAATTTGGCAATACTTTTATGTTTTTTATACCGTTTAATTAGCATTATTTACTCTTCATTTTATCAGTAAAGTTAAATGAAAAAAAAATCATAAAAATCGTCACTGCAAAAAAAGATGTTTTTATGAAAATATTATTTCATTTAGCTTCACTAACACGAATGGAGTGAATAACGCTAATACTGAATCGTAATTTTTTTAAGTCAATATGTAGTATATCCACTTACTCCCTTCAGCTTCGAAAACGTTTCCCCAACACTCTGTATACTTCTACCATATTTATATTCTTTGTTTAACTTATTTTTTTATTTCAAAATACAATCAATGTACGCAGCTCTTCTAAAAGCTGTTAAGAGCAAAAAATCACTTCACTCATAATTTTCTCGATCATTGCCCAATTCAGTACCAAATATTATATATAGTAGCATCGTATAAAGTTATGTTCTCATACATTACTTCACTAAGCCCTAGTCGTAAACATAGAGCCATACTCAAAACTTGAACAGTAGTTACAAGTTACTACATATAAGTTTATGTTTAATCAATTACTTGTTAGTTATATAGGTCTGCAAAGGCTTGATGTCTTACTATATAATTGTTATATCAATTATTTGGTTTAATAGTACAATAGTTTAGATTAGTTCGGAGTCATAAATTAAGTAGTAATTGGGAGTAGGGATGGCTTCTTTATATCGAAATAGAACCGATTGAAACAGTGTTCACCACCAGACATCGGCTGCTTATCATAAAAAGGTAGCCTCAAGAGTGCGCCGTCCCATACCCGGGGGCAAAACGGGGACACCATGGTCCCTACACCCGACGGGGGTTTTCTAGAAAGAGACGGCCCCGGGTCTGCTGGGGTACGAGGGATATGTTGGCTACTATCTCACCTCCGGCAACTAAAGACCCACACAACAGAGGACATCGTGCGTTTTAGTCGGTTCGAGTTCGATATAGCCTTTCCAACCGGCTTCGGTGGTATCTGTGGTAATTTTTCGCGTGATTAAAATAAAATAAAAGATAGGTTTCTAAAATATGTGAATCAAAATTTACAAAGGAATTTCATAAGTAATAAGAAATAAATATTAAGACCAATGTAGATATCCCCTGTCCCTGTTGAGCAGTCCGACTGGTAAAGTACTTCCGCCCTACATAATACCAACTAAATAATAACCTTGTGCTGTGTTTCCAAGAATGAGTAGGGTAGACAAAGCTCATAGGAGAGGTTTTGTATTGTCAGCGGGAAGACTGGGAAACCCTGCTTTGTCTTTTGCACTGACAGTACAGAAACTCTCTGAACCTTCACTCCACCCCCTCTCTCCCTCAATAATCACGTATAAGGAACGTGTCTAGTTCTAACTTTTCAATATCTTCACAACATTAGCTACTTACATTGTTTTGAACCAAGTGCGCATAACTTTAGGTGATCCATTACCCAAATTGACTTCGATATAAATCCCCAAGTCTAAGTCAGTTGATAGATGACTACGGTTAACTAAATATACTTATGCATATTTGTTTGTACAACAATGACGTCCGTGTAATGTATTTTGCGTTGATTTAAACACGATAACAATAAGAGCTATGTTTTTGTTTTGTGAGTCTATGATTAAAAATATGGCTTTGTGTTTAACAAGTAAATGTCATCTAGATAAATAATGTCAAAGCGATTATATTGAATTGCCAGTCTTTCATTAATCCCGGACAAATCTTTTGAATATTTCAAAGTTTTTTACCTAATCTAGTTTTAAAATGTTTTGTTTGATTAGCATAGTAAACAGTTCTTTCCCAAGCAGTGAGAAGTCATATTGACGTGCCTTAATTTAAAAAAATTGGAATAGACTGAATACGAAATATGGAGTACTTGTGTTATAACGTATTTTCTTAAAGACCTATATTACACAATAGAGTGCAATAGGCTAATTAATATAAAAACACCAGCTACTACTGTCTAAATGGTGTTACATACGTAGGCTATAGGCCACGGTCACCACTTCACATCAGGGAAAAATGTGACTACAAAAGTTTTCACTTGTAAGAAATGTCACAATTGTTTTTGTCAAATACACCCTCGTACCTAACTACGTACCCTTTTTCCCGTCACGTCGAGTAGCGTGTTTTTCTCTATCTCTCTCTCTTACTAAAACATAAGGGCATAGTAAGCCTTCCCGAAGAGCAAGACCTATGCTCGGGCCCCTCAGTAGGGGGGCTGCTGTAAAACAAATTACTACACCTCGATGGCAACACAAAAATACCGTCGATTCGACATAAGAAAACTAAAGCATTTGGTTTCCAAGCAGCTTCATTCATCACAAGAACATAATTTACGAGTTTTCCCATGTTTACTCTCGGTCTATCTAATTTCTATATTTGTATAACACGATAAGTTCAACAACACCAAAAGTTATCTAAGCCATTACAAACAATAAACAAAATACCTCGGCTTATACTTAATACCAAAGTTTATGACACTGCTACCGGTAAATACCCAACTCTTTACATTCGCGCACATTGTGGGAGTTAATCTTTTTATTTGCAGTACAATCGTGGGTATCTCGTGACTTTTGAAAGGCGTTGTTTTCTTATACTAAGGTAGCAAATAAACATTGTTGACCTAAGGTCCTGTGCGAGCCTCCGTCTTACATGAGCACGGATCCCACAACCACACCCGATAGGGCCTTCGTTGACCCTAGGACAGACGGATGTGAGAGATTTGCCAGAGGCTTCCTCACCCTCAGCTGATGGCTGATGGTTCAAGACGGCTGTGCGGTTTTGGTCGGTACGAGTCCGTCATAACGACCCTCGCTGATCAAGGAAAGGTATCCATGGAGATTTCCGCACGGAATAAATAAAAAAAGGTCTCGTTGCCTCTAAATGCGAAACTGGTTAGGTATAATAAATACAGTGGAGAAGTACAAGTGTGTTATCAATATCAATCACGTATAACAATAAGTTCCATCAAGTGCCATTAATCAACCGTACAAATAATCTTAACATAACTTCTCCACAGCTTGCCTGCTAGAGATATTAAACGGGACCTCGTTTATCGCGATGCGGTCCATCGCAACCAAATTGGTTGAAGGTGAAGAATTTGGTGAGTAAAACTTTCATTAAAGAAACTTCAAATCATAATACGAATCTGAAGTTGTGGACCGGTGTTTTGAACAATCCGTACAATAAAACGTCCGCGGAGGCTGCGTGATGCGCGTTCTTCCTTATCCGGACAAAGATATAGATACCGTAGTTCCACCCCCGAGAGGGCCTTCTATGGCCCTGAGCCCCTTTTTTGTGTATGAATTTCCGCACTGGAATTAAAAAGTACAATGAAACGTATTTATCCCGCAATTTTGTCCGAAGGTGACCCTGGCGATTCAAAATAGTGGCATGACATGACATGGCACTATTTTGAATCGCGTTTTCGTACTTTAAGACTAGGCTATGTCTGACCTAGACTTAGCTGGAAGATATCCCAAATAATTTATTGGTATCTAAAAATATATGTAATATTTCTATAGATTTTGTGTAAATTCTTTGTATCATCTTATGATCGCATTTCTTAATCTCCTAAGAATTCTAGTAATCCAAACAGCAAAACTTTTTCATTCGTTCGCAACTGATATGCTCATTGTAAACCACGCACTATTAAGACATTTGTTAACGAACATATAAATTGGTTATATTGTACCCTTAACACTACTTCTGGACTACATTTTTATGGTAAGGTCAAGTGAATTACGTAAACCATATTTAATCCTGTTACATCGTCAAAGTCATAAACTATTTCGACCGACCAGAAGGGCAGAAGATGTAAGGCAAAATAAAAGCAAAATGGTACGCAATTACTATGCATTATACGGTTACTGAAATGTTCAGCAGTGGACGTCTTGTGGCTGAAATGATGATGATGATACGTTTACTGTACGATTGCATCACTGTTTTGTGATACCACTTAGGTGGCAGACAGCACATAGCCCACCTGATGGAAAGTGGTTACTGTAACCTATGGACAAAGCAGGGATTCATACTACCAGCAATGTTAAACTAACCCTTCGCTCGTCCCACTGACAACAGAAAACATCTCTTGTGAGCTCTGGCAACCCTACTCACTGCCGCAAACACAACACAAGATTATTATTAACCGCGGTATTCTGTAGGGCGGAGGTAATTCGCTATTCGACCTGCTTAATTGGAACGGGAAATACCGTCATGTCCTAACTCCGTATGTACGATTGAGATTTACTTTTCTACCCACCTTACAGATATAATATTTTGGAATTTTATCGTAAAATTAATCAAACTAATATGGCCCCAATCGAATACGGTGTAATAATATTTTTTTTTCTATTACAGGAAAAGTAAATTCTCTGTTCGGGGTAGCTGAAGCCATGACGCCGTTGGTCTACGGGCCGCTATATTCGCAAGTGTACAACGCCACGCTAAAGATTTTACCTGGAGCAGTGTTCCTCATGGGATCCATACTGATTTTACCTGCCGTTGGAATATTGACGTACGTAGACAGACAGATAGATAGATAAGTCTTTATTGAACACCTAAGAACAAAGTTAGCAGTGCAGTAATAGGTATAAAGTTGCATGTATAATGGGCGGCTTTATCGCTAAAGGCGATCTCTTCCAGGCAACCTTAGGATGGACAGGAAAGTACAGAACAATCAGTAGTATGTTCTGTAGTGTAGATGTGGTATGATGTTTCATTTATCATTCAGAAATACGGCTGACATTGGTCAAATGCATAGTGTTTTTTTTATTAATAATATCACGCCTATATCCCCGAAGGGGTAGGCAGAGGTGCTAGCACCCACATTTTGCCAGTTTATATTTAGGTCCCAATGTGGCGAGCCTATTGCCATTAACCGGGCACTTATAAACCTGCGATAAATACACACATAACTTCGAAAAGCATCGCAGTCATTGGTGTGTACCATGGTAAACCTGGGATCGAGACATCGTCTTAGCAGTCCATTATTACGAAGTCAATTATTACGATTTATCTACCCCTTATGACTGTAGACCCCTTCATGGTGATGCTGGCAGCACCATCTTTTAATCCACAGTTTCATAGGTTCTGTGTTTTTATATACATATGTACATAAAAACAATCAATAATATTTATAGTACGTACATACATATAATCACGTTTTTATCCCCGGATAGTTAGGCTGATATGAATCAACACCCATATTTCATCAATCATTGTATTCGGTCCCATGTAAGAATAGTGAATAGGTGAACCTTTTGCCTTATTCTGGGCACTATTTGGTGACTTGAGCAATGCATCTATAGCTGTATATATCTGTCTGATGTCAAACAACCCTATCACTTAGTTGCCTTATACGATACTATATGGGAAGAAATAAGGTAGTCCAAATTCTACTCTGCCTGAACCACACGATGGTTTATAGAATACGTTTTACAAAACAATTGTCTGATATAAACATGTACATAAAATATGTACATAGGAGATAAACCAAGTATATATTTACTAAACAGAAGCAAGTATTTACAAATATTAGATATAATATAACTGATACAGTATACATCTATATTAATATTATAAAGACGAAAGATTTGTTTTTTTGTTTGTAACAAATAGGCTCTGAACTACTGGACCGATTTCAATAATTCTTTCACCTATAAAAAAATACAATTATCTAGAAGTAACATAGGCTATATATCATCACGCTACAATCCAGGGGAGTTGAGTAATAATCATAAATCTCAATAGATCCGGTAGATTTCTATACATTGGCGCTAATATCTCAAACTATCTCCGTTGTCATGACAGCTAGGAGAAGTAGTATAGAGAGGCAAGTAGAGATTCGAGTAGAGTCGTACAACGCGATAATCGACATCCACGCGGGTGAAGCCACGGGCAACAGCTAGTTTACATTATAGTAATCACACATTACATTGTATAACAATTATGATTTTTTTTTAATTGAGACGGTATGGGATAATCTGTAACTATAGTAAAAGCAAGGCATTTGCCGAGTGGAAATCCATATTTGTACTAACATTATAAATGCGAATGTAACGAAGCGGAGCCGCGGGCAACAGCTAGTCCCACCTAGTTCAAAATAAAAAACGTAAATTACTTTTCATTGAATGTGTAGTAGGGAGACTACTTATTATAAAATACTTTATTTTGTACTTCATTACAAATTTCAAAACGTACTAAAACTCTATTCGTCTTTCAACAATAAAAACTAAATTCAGTTTATGAATTGCTGACACTAAACAAAATTCACTCTTAAACCCGATAAATATCTTAACTAAGTAAGGTCTATTATCTTTTAAATTAAATAATCTCCTCACAACAGAAAAGTGGATTATACAAAAGGGTTTTAGGCCGGCTTCCTATTGAGGAGCGCAGCGATTTTAAACAAACGACGAATGTTTTTAACAAACTAAATTGCTAAATTTAGATTTTAAAAACATAATTATGAACGCTGTCAATAAATTCTGTTGTGTAGGTATTGTTGATCATTCAAGATTCAGGCTCACAAAGTTTATTTTTTGGAGCCGTAGGTACTACTGAAATTGTTAGAAAGATAACCTTGATACAATTTTTCATTTGTGTCAACGAAATTTCAATTAATTGAGAAAGGAATAATCAAACACGATCAGCGGACGTCATGGTGACATTTGCAAGATTGAAATCAAATCGATATTGAATTTTGAATAGATTTTTATCTGGAAAATTTACTCTCTCATTTGTGTTATAACTAAAACCTCTCAATCTTATTTCCAGGTGGCTGTATTTCGAAAACAAGAAGGACTTATTGAAAATCAAATCGTTGGAAACTGACGCCGAGAAACAACAGGCTCTACCATTAAAATAAAATTTAAGTTTTCTTATTTCGTTGCTGATAAAAATCAAGATACAGCCATAGATATGCATTCAATATTGTATTCAAGACTTGTGGATGTTATGGCTTGATGTATAGGGTTGTTCTGTAAAGCTGTGATGATTCAATGTTGTGATCAAATAGCAATTCATTTAAGGTCAATGCTCTTTAAGGCGGATCGGATTCAGAGGCAGTTGGCTATTACTGCACTTCTACGCTTAGCTCCACCCGTTTTCATGTCAATGTAAACACAGTCTTATGGTTAGTAGCGTTATAAAGCATTGAACTTGAACGATGGTGAAGATATGGTTTCGAATTCCATGAAACCAATTTTATATTATATATTCAGTGCTGCTGAATGGGCTAGTGAAGTTACTCTGACATTTCAGTCAGAAAATAAACAATAACAAAAGTTCGAATCTTAAGGGCGAAAATGGGTAATTAAATTGGGTATTATTATGTAAGAGTGTTATTTGAGTTAGTTAAAATAAGTTTCTCTCTTTTTAAATATTGTACCTAAAATCTTTATGATAGGACAAGTACCTTAATTATTAACTGTAACTAAAACAATAATTGAATAAATATTTAAGTTAACATCTACTGCTTTAATAAAAAAATTAGATTCACTTAAAAACAGTTTTTTGTAGTTTATTTTGTCCAAGTAACATAACATTTTGAAGTTGGTTCCTATTAACCAAGCATGTTAATTTTATCTGACTTCCATTTGTTACCTTCTAGCCTAACCAATTAAATGCTGCAGTTAATGTGATGTTAGGATATAAGGTTGCCCAAAAGTTAATTTTAGGTTCCGACACTATTGTATTAGTTCAAATCAGCTAAGGTCAGTGTGTGATAAATAAATAAATAACTAAGTCATTTCCTTACGATCTCAAACATTATAATTATCGCCAGAAGATAAGGTAGATAGGGTAGGGTGTCTCACATTGAACCGGGTAAATTTCCAAGTCTTGTAGCGTGCTCATTTTTCGGTGAATGCTTTTAATTTTTTGAGTATTGTTGGTAAATTTATTTAGCTACAATATACAATCACTTATTGTTTAAATTCCGTTTAGTTTCAGAATAAAGATACAATTAATGGAAAACGAGATTTGGTTCAATGTGTCCATCAGGATGTACACATTTAACCAGGGTATTTTTCCACATTGATAGATAGATAGATAGATAAACCACCTTATTAACCAGATATATTTAGACTAATTTGTATTTAATCCTATAAGGAATTAAAATAATTACAAATGCAAAAAAAATTGAAAAGCAATTAGTATGATGTCTGTTAAAGTTAAATTTAGATAGGAAAAAAATGAATTGGCCTATCGCAATACACTACTGGACATAGACATTTCCAAATATTGAGAGACTTTGATGTTTTACGTCTGCTCTGGCCACACGGGTTGGTACAAGTTTTATTTCGATGTTTCCTTCTCTCGCTGTGATATCGTCCGTATATTTTTCTGTTTCTCGCCTCTTACTACACCCTTCGGATGACAAGTACGAACAATATTGTAATTATATTTATGTCTATTACATAGCAACATGCGTAACTCGAAGACAAAGACTGAAACAATAGATTGAATTACTTGGGAGAAAATTTGTCCAATTAATTACATAATTTTAACAAGTACGTTGTTAATCACATGAATATTTTGAGCATTAATTATAGTAAGTAAATGAAAGGACTTTATGTGTAATTATATACTGTGAGTGACGGCATGTCTGTAATTCGTTTATTGTGAACCACATTGTTAGCTTGAAACAGCATAGGGTGTAACTTGAACTTTTCGAATAACTGCCACGAGCAGAACAGCTTAACTTGACAGAGACTATACTTAACTAAAAGTAACTAATCCAACCTCATTTTATCCGAAGGTTGTCGTAAAGGGCGATTAACTGAAAAATATAATATATAGTGTAGGGGTGTGGTGTCAATATTAAGTTGAGAACCACTGTTGACAAACACTTCTAAATCCTGTATTCGCTTTACTGTGATTAGTTTATGGTTATATCCAGGAAAATCTTCGAAAGTCCCCCTGTAGCGCATTGGTAAAATTTGACTGCAACGTCAGAGTTCAAGGTACGATTCAAATGCAAATATTTGTATGCTTCAATCTGTCTATTAGTATTGATCTAGTTATGTCTATATTTAATAATTATTATGTTTTCATTTTGTAACTAGAATGGATTTTACCAATGATAAGAATCAAGATCATAGATAACATATAGGTCCTCACACCTATTCCCTCTGGGGTTGGGAGAGTCATCGGCCGGTCACCTGCTTCTGGCCTTAAACACTTTACGAGCGTCCTCTCTAGCTATAAACAATATGTTTTAATGAAACAAAAAACCTTAATTTCATTTCAACTAATTTTTGCTAATAACATCAACGTATTCCAAATTAATTCGGCTAGTTCCACTTTGCCTCCCTAATTATCCCCACTGGTGGGGCAAAATGGATCTTAAGAAAAAGTGTTCAGAAACTTTGAGAACCATCACACACGCTAACGAGCTTTACGAAGCCCTTACGACTATTTAATGAGTATCACCCAACCACTGACTTGCCTGTTATTTTACATGTTATTAATTTTCCTAAGCCGCGTCATTATCACTGCTTTTAATTACGTTTAATGAATAAGCGAAAATTACCTTTTGTATTATTTGTAACCCCTTTATGTGGAGCTTCGCGCGTATCTTAATGAGGTTTTCGAATTTTAAATACTGCTTTGGATATAATTAACGATTCACGGGAAAGCTCTTTCACTGATTTGCAGAGTTGCTAGTTTTATACAACTTAATATACACTCAATTCAGATGAGATTCTGTATATATTATACTGTATAGAATATATACAGTTAGGTTGACAATTTTGACGTCATCCTTTATGGGTATATTGAAGCGATGAATAGCTGTAATGAATTTGATGACGTGATCTTTACAAGTTTCAGTCAATTGTAATTTGAAGTGTTTATTTTCTGTTTGTTTGTAAGTCTAATTAGCACAGCAGGTTATTTGTAAACTAACTTGACAGACAGACACGCACTGGGCGTGGATTTTTTTTATTTTTTATACTACGTAGGTGGCAGATAAGCACACGGCCCACCTGATGGAAAGCAGCCACCGTGGCCTATGAACGTGTGCAACACTAAGGGTGTCACACACGCGCTGCCCACCCTGAAGGGAGAGGGGGAGAGCTGGGAAGGGGTGGGGAGGCTAGGAAGGGAAGGGGAAGGAGGGTTATAGTGAGCTCCGGCTACCCTACTTACCGGCGGGAACACAACACGATGGTTATTATGACCGCGGTCTTCTGTAGGGCGGAGGTACTTCCCCAGTTGGACAGCTGCATTTCGGACGGGAGATACCGTCGTGTCCTACCTACGTTTCCGGCAGAGAACAATTTGGGCTACCGCATCTAGTGTCGTACAAGGCGACTAAGGAATAGGGTTGTTATATACAGTCTAGTACACCAGACAGATATATACAGTCCAGAAACCGGCTCAGATGCATGACTGGAGTCAATATTATTAATAGTGTTCAATATCGTGCAATATCGCCTATTACGTGGGATCTAATGCAGTGGTTGCTGAAATGTGGATATTAATTACATAACATAACATAAACTGGCGTGGTGATAGTGCACGCGACTATTACGCACGAGGCGCGGGTTCGATCGCCGCTCAGTGCAATAAGCTGTATGCAAGAATATTTTTTGTTTGCACTGTTTGCACTGGTCTAGTCGTGCCTCGGAGAACACGTTAAGTTGTCGGTCCCGGTTGCCATATAAACATCCATGGCAGTCGTTATGGGTAGTTGGAGTCCTCAAAAGTCCAACCAGTCTAACTTGGAACTTCGATATCACCATTGGTCATTGGACCATTGGTTGTGGAGGTTGGCAGTCGCTTCTCGAAAATATCGAAGTTCAGCCGCATCACAGTTAGACTGGAAAGCCGACCCCAACTGAGTTGGGAAAAAGATTCAGAGAATGATGAATGAACATAACATAAACTCACGCCAATATCCCCGAAGGTAGGCAGAGGTGCTAGCACCCACATTTCGCCAGTTTATGTTTAGATCCCAATGTTATAGGTAGCGAGCCTATTGCCATTAACCGGGCACCTATAAACCTGCGGTAAATAGGAAAGTGCCTCCGCTCTACAGAATACCGCGACTAAACACCCCTGTGTTATGTTGCAGCGTTGAGTAGGGTAGCCAGAGCTCACTGGAGAGGTTTTGTGTTGTCAATGGGAAGACCGAGAAACTCTTAGTCTTCCGCACTGACAGTACACAGACTCTCTTAACCTTCTCCCCTCTCCATCCTCTTTCACCGTCTTCTCTATATGGTTGACAGCACGAATATGATGCCCCTGGTGCTGCAAACGTCTATAGGCGGACCGCGTGCTTGTCTACCACCTAAGAGGTATAAAAAATAAGTTAGATGGAATATTCTTAATTTCAGTTTACCAATTTGTATCCTTAAAAACACTATAAATCAAAAAGCCTACTCACAAGTTCAAAACATCTAAATAACACGTTTAAATTTCCATCTTGGCGCGATCCACGTGTGTTGTACAGATGGGCACCAACTCCTGTATAATTTCTTAGACAAAACACTTAGAATATATAATTTTACGTAGTCACGACGCCATTATTTAGATTTAGGCAAATCAGTCCGTGCAAAACATTGCTTTTCACTTACACTCCGGTGTCGTTTATCATGAGTTTTTGGTGTCTTGCTAACTCGGAAACAAATTAGGATAGTGCTTCACTGAAGAATAAAAGATTTTCTCTTTAAATTATTTATACTGTTGATTAATGTATTTAATTTTAGTACTACCCACATATGAAAGATGGTTAATTGGTGTAATGTCTAGGAATTGGAATGTTCAACAGTCAATGTTGTATACATTTAAGAATGCTACTAGGCGTAATAGGTACAATAATATATCTTGGAAAAGAACAAATGTTATCAATAAACTAGATTATCTTTTTAAAGTTATTTTGAGTTATTATTACCTGTATATTTCAGATTAAAAACCGCATTCCATAACGATAGTCAGTCCTGAATCTCAATTTATAACTAAGTAAGTACAGATTGTATTCGCAAACTATGCATGGAGATAATATGATCATCAATCGCCCGAATCGAGGCATATTTCTGAAAAACGCTCAGGGCATTAACGATTTTTAAGAAAGTTTGTAAAGTATGGAGTGACCGAAGAGGATGGTAGACTATTTTATCTACCTACCGTAGAGACCGTACCCTACCATACCTATTTTATTTATCTACCTACCGAGAGAGTACAAAAGGCCCTAGAATTCCCTTAAAGGGGGTGAATGGATAACCTATGTCATGACGAAGAAAGAATACTTACCACCCCATCTCGTTCGAAGTGGCGACTAACGAAAAACACAGAAGATATAGGCATTTTTTTTTATTTATGACACGTCAATTCGACTTTGCCACGCCTGATATTAAGCTGATGGCAAAGTCTCATGAAAGAAGGTCGCCATTGCGAACATGTACGTACTACTATTTGGGCGTTCAGCTTGACGGCCTCATCAGATGCTTTTTCACTTCCGTAGGGGGTCACCACAAAAGAGAGGGCCCCGGGTCTGCCGGGGTGCGAGGGATATGTTCGCTACTATCTCACCTCCGGCAACTAGAGACCCAAAGACGGCGTCCGTTTTAGTCGATTCGAGTCCGACATAAAACCTCTCTTACCGGCTCCGGTGGGATTGGTATCAGTGGGGATTTCGCGCATGGAAAAAAAAATATGCTTTTTCACCGTGAGAGAAGGAAAACTAGAAATTAAATATTGTACCAACCTGCCTGGTCAGTTTGGAAATAGTATGCTAAAGCGTCCCAATATTGGTAAAGGTCTAAGTCCAGCAGTGGACTGCGCTAGGCTAATTGTTTGATTGTGACCTGTAGACTGACTGCAAAGATGGAAACGACTCCATTTGACTTCGGAATCCTGGAAGTAAAGCCTGCGCCAGTCTCGTCTGTCTATCCGCTAAGGCACCAGCTTGTAGACAAGTATCTCGGTGGAACTAGTAGGTTCCACAAACAGTGTTGCCATAGAGTGACGAAGAATAGATAGGTTTGAAAATTATTGAGATATAATATTTTCAGCCACTCTTTTCATTTACAGACTTGACTAGTGTCCTCCCCATAGCCCCCGGGGGGCTAGACGGGGAAACCGTGGTCCCTACACCCGAGGGGGTGATCTCGAAAGAGAGAGGGTCCCAGGTCTGCACGGGTTGCGAGGGATATGTTGGCTACTACCTCAATTCCGGCAACAAAAAAAAAGGCTTGACTAGTGTGAGATCACCGACAATTATATTTGTGATCTTTATGTTTTCATATATATTATTATTATTATTCCTCACACTGGAACGCCAGCTTTACTTAACCATGCAATTATTACCATACCGAGTGTGGAAGTTAATTAACTCCAATACCATATCTTTACTGATTAAGTTCGTCTTTAAACTTGGCGTATTACGAATAAATTACGAATTCGGAGTTATTAAGACGTCAAATTCGGAGTTTATGACTAAGGGCAGGCCACTTGTGATGTAAACGTCATGTGAATCGGAGCATTTCAACTTTGAAATAATTTTAGGAGTGTGTAGAATAATTTATTTTAGGTTATGTGTCGGTACTTACCTAGTACCTACATTTTGCGCTGGCTCGACGTCGTTGATGAAGATGTCATGTATGCCATTGGTATCAAATAGCAAAATGCAAATAGATATATTGATGAAAGCAAATATTTACACTGACCAAGGATTAACGATGTTTGCTGAGGAGAGAGTAGACGGTTTTGCATGCCATCTGGCGCAGAAGATCAGCGCCGTTGTTGAGCCGTGTCCGGGGCAGCACTAACAGTAGGTATTCTGAGAGTAATAGCAGCGCGGTATGATTCGTCCACAATGAGGCTTTTCACCACTAGAGTGAAACCCTACATGATCACTCCAGTTAATTAAAGGCTTTAAATCGACACTGCTAATTATTGTTGTGACTGTTTTGTTTCAACTAATTTTTAATTAATAATTTTAAATTTTAAGTAATGTGTTTTTGTTTTTAGTTAATATTTATTTGACATGCGATGCACTATAATAATGACATAATGTCAATTTATAATTTAAAAAATAATACCTTCACTGACATCGTTTTTTACTAACAATAGATAGATAGAAGTTAAATAAAATTATAATAATAATTAATATATTACGCCTACACAGTTGCCATGAATAAATATATGAATTTGAATTTGAAATAAACCCACGCTCCCTACGTCACTGTCCTGAATAGATACTCTAACTAATCAATAAAATAAAATGTTTAAATTCCATTATCTCAAAATCGAATGCATTTTTTATCAAATCCAAATATTTCGTATATCAAACAAACCTAACCAGGCATATCAACGCTTTATACAATACCGGACATAAAACTCAATTAGAACAACATAAAGGGATATAAAAATTCGAAATATCCAACACTATTGAATATCAAACAATGTTCTTTAGTAAAGCTCGGGTTTTGTAAATTTGATTTGGAATATTTCAACCACAGAACAGGAAAAGCTAATAGAAATGTAACACGACAGATTCAGTGGTGGAAACGATGTCGCCAAGCTCATACATTCAACCGTTAATAATACGTTGCATTATTAGTTTTAGTTGATTGTATTTAAATACTACCTACCTATATTGCCAAATTAACTCATATCACACGTACTACAAAATCAAAACACACTTTATGCATTCAATACAGTGTGTATTAGGTACTACAAAATCAAAACACACTTTATGCATTCAATACAGTGTGTATTAAATGCATAAAGTGTGGTTTGATTTTGTAGTACGTGTGGTATGAGTTAATTTGTCATTATAGGTAGGTAGTATTTAAATACAATCAATTTAAATACGATTTAATTTGCTATAAAAAATGTTTCATACTTTGAATTAAACACAGCTTAAATATTTACGAAAAAGTTTACACGTATGTCAATGAATTCTAAGCAGTTAATTTAAAACTTTAAATTCTTGCAATAAGATTCATATTGTTATAATGATCCTTGGTTGCGTAAAACCGCACAGCAATGGCACGCGTACTCCGCCTACATCACACTTCCACTTGTTTTCTATTTTCCATGATTTCAACACTCAATGAATAAAAAAGTATTATACATTCGTTTATTTAAGGGAGCTGCGCCTGTTAAAGGGCCAATTACTGAAAATAGAATTTGTTAAGCAAATTTAAGGTACTGAACAAATGTTTTGACAGTGTTGGAGCGCTTTTGATAGTGTTTCAAAGAGGGTTGACATTTATTTCTGTTAATAATAATAGCTTCTACTCAGTTGCTTTGAAGAGTTCTTTTTTTTATTTAGGACACTGATCATAAGCTGTAGGCAGTCTTAGGAAAGAGTTTAGAACACGTACAGTCTTACAAGGGTGGCGTTCAGCTTGACGCCCTCATCAGATACTTTTTCATGTCACGCTTAAAGGACCCGGGACTTTAGAAAGAAGGAAACACGTGAGCTGGTAACGAATCGCAAAAGTTAATGGTGCAGCGAAGGAATATGCGTTAGAAGTCTTTGAAAGAACATAACATAACATAAACTCACGCCTATATCCCCGAAGGGGTAGGCAGAGGTGCTAGCACCCACATTTCGCCAGTTTATGTTTAGGTCCCAATGTAATAGGTGGCGAGCCTATTGCCATCAATCGAGCATTTATAAACCTGTGATAAATACACACATAACTTCGAAAAGCATCAAAAAGTCATCGGTGTGTGCCATGGTAAAATCTGGGATCGAACCCGAGACCTCGTCTCAGCCACCCATTACCCCTAGGCTAGTACCACTAGGCTACCGCAGATAAAAGAAATGCAAATTAATACGTACTATGGCCGGCTGGAACGTGATTTCTACAAGGAAGTTATGAAGTACAAACAATAATGTTATAAATTAGGAAATCACGTACATTGACATGGTAAGAATAATGCAAGTCAGCACGATCTATAGGACGTGACAAACAGAGGAATTCCTATTACACAGCTAGTGGAAAATCTCTTTCCACTAGCTGTGTAATAGGAATAGGTGACCCTCTTTCATGAGACTTTGCCTTCAGCTTAACATCAGGCGAGGTGAAGTCAAATTGACGTGCCATAAATAAAAATAATAGTAAGACATAGCTATAGCTATTGTATTGCTATACCTATCAGTTAGATCGGTAAACCTAACTGTGATATTACTTTGAAATCAGTAATACTAACCATTCAGTGCTTTCAAAGAGTTTAACACACAAACAGCACTAAAACATAATTCCCAGATATTCGTGCGAAATTCAAAACATTTGCCGCATCCGCGTTCTAAATTCAAAACATTTCCCGTATCGCTTGAAATTCAGAACATTATTTTTCAAAAACAACTTTTTTACTGTCAAAAATTAATCAACTTTTTATGAAATATGGATTACCTTACATGTGCGAGCATGCATACCTACCAGTGGGCACACATAAGCATGCAAACAAGCATACAGTAAGCATGCAATTAATCAATAGGACTTATGATACATCGGAATTCTAACATTCGAAATTATGAAATTCGGAATTTTAAAATTCGTGATTATGATTTTCGGAATAAAGTTATTCGTATTTGTGTATTGATGTTAACCGACATCCACACGGCCGGAGCCGCGGGCAACAGCTACTTCCAATATAAAATTATTATTATGGTCGATACACTACTCCAAAATTTACATAATATGAAGATACGATGTAACATCGTGCGATACGTTTAATTCAAATATACGACACAAACAGGTGTAGTGACGTAGCAGTCACATGTTCCAGTAAAGTGAGATTTAGTGTATGTAACCTGGATGCACCTGGATGCACTTTGTAATGAATTTACGCTTACAGCATATGATTCATGGGTGTGTATGTAAGCCGGTGTTATTTCATTGCTGGCCTTTATCGGCTTGTCTAGTGTGCCTATACAATTTGCGCTAAGGAATTATGTTGTTAACAGTTTTAATTCTAAATATGACTAGACAAAGTCACGAAATACTTCAGCATAAAATTTAACTGTTAAATTAAATAATGTGCTTAATTGTTTTTCAAAGCCTTAAAAAAGAAGATGGTCTTGGGACGTAGGATCATTCTCTGAACCTTTTCCCAACTCAGTTGGGGTTGGTTTTCCAGTCTAACTGTGATGCGGCTGAACTTCGATATTTTACGTCAAGTGACTGCCATCTGAGCTCCACAACCTATCTAGGACCTCAGCATATTTATTTTATAAATTAGCAACCGAAATTACTAATACACTCTAACTCCTTTAGTTAAGCTCAATAGTTTGTTAGTAGTGGGCTTACCACGGTAGTGTAATGACCAGGATTCGATCCCGATACGTCTCGATCGGACGACTCCTTAACACAACACGCAAGGAAGTTCAAACCATAGAAAAATTAAGTAACACATTAATAACGCCAATCAAAAAATCTCTGTATTTATATCCAATATCACAAATAACATAATTAATATTAAAAACTAATAAATCAATAATATATTGCGACCCCGTATTGTGACTCAATAAATAAGCATATTTTTGAGTTCGCACATCAATATTGTATCAATTTAGCTTTAGCCCTTTTTTGTCCGTGGTACTACCGACTGTACCACCAATAGTACCACGGGAAATATTATCTTCCCGTGGTACCCCGAGCAGTCTGGTAGTACAGTCACCTGCAATAATATGTATACGTTTTAGAACTTTTTTACATTAAACTTGTCGGATTTTACCGTTTCATGTCATAATGTTGACTTATCATTTATTATTGTGACAAGGTTCCAAAGTGTATACATACTATTGCAGGTGACCGTGCTATGGGAAGAAAATATTGCCCGTAGTACTACTACCAACCAGTCTGGTTGTATTACGGGCCATATCTTCCTCCTATAGTACTACCAGACTGCTACGTGGGAAGAAACTATTGCCCGTGGTACTTACTGGTAGTATAACCGGTAGTACTAAGAGAGGGACCTATAACAGAATCGGCAAGAGGCCTGGAAGAGAAGGCTTCTAGCGATTCCCATTGTGCCATTGTGCCATTGATGTCCCATTCCCATTGTGCGTACAGGATCGCGATATAATATTGACTGTCTAAATGCCCTATGTTTGAAAGGTATCTTGAGTGTTCAAAAGAGGCCCATCGTATCCTTTGTGCCCTTCCTCTCATGCAGGTACGATTGGTGGTTCGATTGGCGGCGGTGGAGTACAGGGCATATTCAATCTTTTATCTTTCGCGTCTTTTTTATGCTGGGAGTAGAACCAACTGAAATAATAAAAAAATAAATGTTTGAAATACATAATATGCTCATGCCCGTAAACCCCGAAGGGGTAGGTAGTAGGGTGTATTAAACACCCACATTTCGTCAACTATGATTTTCGGTCCCACGTAATAGGGGGAAGCATATTGCCGCCAATCGGGCACTTTGTAAGAAGAAATGAATATGCCGAAAATTTATTCTTAACCGAACATGTTGACGCTTAATAAATTTGGAAAAAGTTTTTTGACCCGATTCCTTGCTCTCGTGTCTCGTGTAATTTGTACCCAAACTCCTTCCGATTTTTACGATATTTTGTAAATGTTTGGTATGTCGTTTTTAATTCAACTAATCAATAAAGGTTGCCCAATATTAGATTTTGTTTTCTGCATTTTTTTTATGATTTAAGATTAAAAATACTATCATATATTTAAAATTTTAATACTATAATAAACCCTCATATTACTAGTAGGTACTCATCATCATTATCATTTTAGCCACACGTGAAGTAAATATCATAATCAATGAATAAAATATGAAGAAAAGAGAACTTTGCTATGCGTTGTCTTCAAGGTCAAATCGCTTTATGTGATCACCTGGTAGATACTACTGCGTTGTCAACAAATATTACGTGATTTTTGGGCTAATAGTGATTTTATCTTTTTACTTGACTACAAGGATGGATTTAGTTTCGCACCGTTTTTATTTTTTTTGATCGTGCGAATCATCGCCGTAGTTACCTACCCCGTCGGAGTCAGTTGGGGAGGTTATATCGGACTCAAACCGACTAAACGCACGCCGACTTTGGGTTGTTAGTTGCCGAGGGTGAGATAA
Organism: Pelosia muscerda; assembly: GCA_963691645.1. Lineage (NCBI taxonomy): Eukaryota > Metazoa > Arthropoda > Insecta > Lepidoptera > Erebidae > Pelosia > Pelosia muscerda. The sequence continues at coordinate 3,992,991 of OY829104.1, forward strand.
TAGGCAACATATCCCTCGCACCTTTACAGACCCGGGGCTCTCTTTTCGAGATGACCAACTTCGGGTGTAGAGACCACAGTGTCCCCATCTAGCCCATGGGTATGGGGAGGCGCATTTCGCGGCCTGTTTCTGCTGCGGAGACAGGTGGCAGTATCGGGCACATCATCAAATTTTCTATGGTAAATAAAAAATAATCGTATATAATTATATCTTTTTCAGCATACCTGTACCTCCGTTCAAAAAATGACATTAAAATCTAATTCCACACGTAGTGGAAAATTTATATAAACCTATTATGAAGCACATAGCACCTTTGTTATATTCACATACCACCATCATAATGGTGACTCATTGTTTTCAAACCTCGCACCTATTCACCTTTATTAGTTCTATGAATGTAAACATTGTCACAAATAATAAGACTGATATAATTTATAATAGACATAACATATTATATAAAACAAATGTTAGACACCAATATGCCTGTTATTAATATATTATTTTATATTAATAATATAGTATTTTATAACAATAATTCGATCAAAATGTCACATGATTTCATGTTTCAGACGTATTATTTATCGTCAGAGTTATCTCCCAGTTACCCAAATTTTATACTTTGGAGACTGAATTCCACTGTTTTTTCATGTCTTCCCGTGAGATATCGTCTATCTTCTATCCGGAGCGAAAATTTTTATCAAAAAAAGGGAAGAACTTTGATTTTGACTTTAACTTTGGTTTTGACTTTAACTTTGGTTTTGACTTTAACTTTGGTTTTGACTTTCACTTTAGCTTTGACAGTTTACAGTGGGGTTGACTTGGGCTCCAAAGATCTTATGGAGCTACATGTTAATAAGATACTCACCAGAATATACCAAGCGCAGGTATCGTGAACATGACACTCATGAGAAAGACCGCTCCTGGCAAGATATGCAGCGTGGCGATATACACCCTGGAGTACAGTGGTGAGAAGATGATAGGCATCATGGTCTCTGCCACTCCAAATAGAGAGTACACTTTACCTGTAAGATTTCAAAGAATATTTTTATCATCATTCCCTGAACCTTTTCCCAACTCAGTTGGGGTCGGCTTTCCAGTCTAACTGTGATGCGGCTGAACTTCGATATTTTCCGTGAAGCGACTGCCATCTGACCTCCACAACCAATGGTCTAATGACCAATGGCGATATCGAAGCTCCAAGTTAGGCTGGTTGGACTTTTGAGGGCTCCAACTACCCGTAACGACTGCCATAGATGTTTGTATGGCAACCGGGACCGACGGCTTAACGTGCTCTCCGAGGCACTTATAAACCTGCGATAAATACACACATAACTTCGAAAAGCATCGAAAAGTCATTGGTGTGTGCCATGGTAAACCTGGGATCGAACTCGAGACCTCGTCTCAGCAGTGCATTACCCATACCACTAGGCTACCGCGGCTCAAAGAATATTTTTATATGTGAATAAAATCACATACACAGGTTGTAATAAAACACAGCCGAAGACCTCTATTAGTACTCCTGGTACACAACATATTGGCATTTAAAAAAAATTACTACAAGGCAATTTTTTTTTTCACATTATTTACTCTCCATCGTATTAGTAAAGCTAAATGAAATACAAATTTCATTAAAAAAAACTAAATACTGGGGAAACACTGGGGAAAAAAGTAAGTGGCGCCATTTTGCGAGTTCATGTTTTTTCTTGAAATTTTTGTTTCATTTATAATTTATGATATAAGGTGGTCATATTCTTTCTCCGAAACCACACGGATAGTATATCAAATATAGAATATGATAAACTCACCTAATTCTTGATATGACACTAATTTTGATGCTATAGACCTCAGTGCAATTGATGTGGTACCGTTTAATATCTCCAACACCGGTGCTGTAAACATAACCACAGATTATATATAATAATACGTTTATTCAACCCTGAATAAACGTACATACAGTACAGTACATACAGACATAGGTAATTATGACAGGAACCCTCCTGTCATAATTACCTATAGTAGATGACAGGCTCTTTGGTATAGCGGCAGTGAAATTGCCACTGGTACGCACGGGGCACGGGTCCGACTCCCGCTCAGTGCAAATATGTTTACATACATACATACTATTACCATGCTCACATACCTATTACCCTCCAAAGTGAATTAACACCCATTGTATTCGGTCCCACATAATATGTGAGTCTATTACTGTATTCCGGGTAGGTACTAATCTTGAATGGAGTGCAAGCATGCAAGCTGAATCTGGGCTGTATACCTCTGTCTGATGTTAAACAGCCCTATCTCTTAGTTGCCTTATAACACACCGCATGGGAAGAGATGGAATGGCTCAAATTGCGACGGAAATCACGGACAATTTTTTATATTTTTAACTAGCTGTTGCCCGCAATTACTTGCCTCTCTATACTACTTTTCCTTGCTGTCGATATTAGCGCCAATGTATAGAAATTCACCGGATCAATTGAGATTTATGATTATTACTTTGCTCCCTTGGATGGTAGCGTGATGATATATAGCCTATGTTACTTGTAGATATTGTAGCTTTTTAGAGGTGAAAGAACTATTTAAATCTGTCCAGTAGATTTGGAGCCTATTCGTTACAAACAAACAAACAAACCAACAAATCTTTCCTCTTTAAAATATGTATTAGTATGAAATACTCACAAAGATATACTTCGTAGCCATTTCTGGCGAAGGCTAATACTAGAGCTCCACATATTTTACTTGAAGTGGAAATTATACCCAGCACTGCATCGTCTGCCTTGTGTTGCTTGCTGAACACACTTATTGAAAATAGGGTTCCTGTAAACATGTACCAGATTAGAAAGGATTCTTGAACAAGGAGCAGTCGAAGATCAATCCGGAGCCTGATTTTACTAATTGTGTCATTTTCAAACCACTGAGATTGTAAAAATTACCATTTCATTTTCGGCCTAATTTTCGTTGTGTTAAAATTCAAATTGTAATGAAAAAGAGTTTAATAAATCGTTTCATTCACTTTACACAATGCCATTAAATTTTGAACATTAAATGTGTAGTCATAGAGTCCAAAATTGAATGGCAGTTTTTGTAATCTCAGTTCCTTGACAGCGGTTGACAGTTAGATGACACAGTTTTATAAAAAAAAATGTTTTATAATATTTTTAGTTTCTTCTCTTTCGACATTTTATTTACATACTCATATATTATTTTTCATACAATATCTTTGTGATGTGATTTGTATGATGAGTATGATGACATAGCATAGGTATCTTGTTTTTTTTTTTGGAATTTGCACACTGCAATAACTATATACGGCTAAACACGTCGAATATAAATATTTATTTTAGCATGTAAAACACGTGTTTACCACAAATTAACGACTTGATTACAAATAAAACACTTCATTTATTTCTATGTATTAGGGGGACGTAGTAAGCCTTCTTAAAGAGCAAAACCTATGCTTGGACCCTCTCCGTGTTTTACCGTGAAACAAATTACTATACCACGACGGCAACTCTAAAATGCCGTCGATTTGACAGATGATATAATAATTGTAATAATTTGAATAGCTCTCTATCGAAGTATTAGCCTGTCTTATAGACTTACTATAGGTATAGAGTAGATAGAAGTCTAAACTAAAGCCAAATGGAAGGCGCTCGAGACCGAGCCAGGTGTTATCGATGGGGTAGTTTTGGTCAGTAAGAGTTAAGCTGCCGGCGCCATTTGGATAGAACTTGGTTAATATATTATCGCCTCGAAAGCGAACATGCTACCACTTATACGTTCATATTACCGATAAAAAATTCTAAGAAAATATTTTCAAAAGAAAATTCGAAGTGGTGACACATCCATAGCATTATTGTAACTATATAATTACATAATTACTCAATTTCCATAATTATAGCAACTAATGAATCAATGTTAATTTAAAATAAATTTACTAATGGCAACTATGATTATTTTATAATTTTCAAATAGACTCACCATTTGAAAATATAAATTGTCTTAGCTAAACTGTTAGTAAGCAGATTTACGTCACGATAATTGAATAAAAAGTAAATAAATAAAATAAAATATATTAAATAATATACAATGTCTTAGTAAGTGAGTTGGCGATTCGATTTCTTTTGTTTGATCAACACCATGTCCTTCGACAAAAGCCTTCTCTAAAGATTTCCATATATCCCTTTCTTTCGCTATCGTTATCCATTCTGGACCAGAAATTCTTTTAGTATCATCTTCCCAGCGTTTCTTTTGTCTCCCTTTGTATCTTTGGCCGTCCCTTGGATACCATTCTGATATCATTCGAGTCCATTTTTCATTCTTCTCTCTCAGCATGTGTCCTCCCCATCGCCATTTCATTGTTTTACAATTTTTTTAAATGTACCACATAAATAATACCAAATAAATCGCGATAAAATTCATCAAAAGTAGTTTTATTCCAAAAATAAAACTAAACATATACTCCAACAAAATTAAAACGTAAATAAAACTGTACACTGCTCATAATTAGTTGTTTCGAGGTCCTCTCCTAAATTGTGATTCAACCTTTTTACAAGTGTCCTGAGAATCGTTTGTCCAAATTCAAGCATGCGGTGACCGGTCATAAATTAGTACTCAACATGAATGATACGAGTACGTTCTAAGAATTGTGTAATTTGTTATCAACAATAAATAAATATGAGAGATATAATGTAAGATCAACTAAACAAATCAATAAAACTAAGATGTTTTATACCACTTAGTTTGCTAAGTTATTTGCCGGAATCTTCTCAGATCAACGGGTGGGTGGTCGATTTGCTAACAAAACCTAATTTTTAAATTTGTCTTATTACACACGGTACAAAGGTAATAGAAAGTAGTAATCGTAGCCTAAGGAGATTCGTAACACCAGAAGCGTCTACCTACCCGGGTTTGGGGGTGACAGATGGAGTTAACTGTCACCCGAGCAGAAGCAAGCAGAAGCAGAAGGAAAGAGAGTCACCATTACAAACACGTAGAGTGTTAGAATGGTGGCGCTCTGCTTGACGGCCTCATCAGATGCTTTTTCACTCCCCGCTTATATATTATTCTAAATGAGAAAGGTTATCAAGATATTTGTTACTCAATTATACTCAAATGGTTGATTGAATCTGCTAAAATTTTTAATAACACATGGCGCTTTATGCATGAAATAGACTCCTATTGGTTCTACGAACGGGATCAGAATTTAACTGCGCTGCTACATTCGCAGACAAAAGTTGATATTCGAATGACAGTAAAATTTTTAAAATCGTTTTCATTTCAGAAACTTTAAAGTACGAATAAGACATATATTTTTATTTATAATTATAATAACTCACCCATAGAATGTGTTATGAGGCTGAAGGTGGTGTAGACACTGTACTTGATTTCATCCCAATTAAACTGGTACCGCGTAAATATGTACATTATATTGAGTTCACCTGTCAACAAATAAAATATGTCATTATTATTTTAAGAATTAATTCTTGATTATTGCTCCAACTCCATTACGAAATTTGAAAAAAATTGCCAACAAGATAGTATTTCTATAGCAATATTGTAAGACTATCATTAAGAGACCGGCATGGCGGACCTACAAGTGATTTCCCTCGTGGCACAACTAGGTCTCTTACTGTTAAAATGACAACATTGTAAACTTAAAATTGTCTACAATTTACTCATATTTGATTTACTTTTTGCAACCAAAATACGATCAAATCGTAACAACAACCAACGCTCCTATTCAGCTCTTGTAGATATGTATTTTTTATCCAGGTCTTAAGTAAATTGAGATATACTTAAAAATGGATTCATAATCATGATTCTACTCATAAAAATAGTATCACTAACAATACCGATACTCAGTTAAGTCATATGGTACGAGAATACTATATTATGACATTTATGAGATCATGATTACAACGAAACTGAATTTAGACCTCATTTTTATTATCAGAATAGACCTTTTAATTGTTGATATCTTACCTTGAATAAGGATAAGGATAAGGGGAAACTAGGAGGAGAAGTAGTAAGCCTTCCCGAAGAGCGAAAGTAGCTTCTACGTAAGTAGCGGCACTGCCTTGAAACAAATTACTACACCACCACGGCAACTCAAAAATTCCGTCGATTCGACAGAAGAAGAAGAACTTGGATAAGATAGAAATACTAGGACAAACATAACAAACGAAAACAAGCCTATCCCTTGTTTTGTGATAGATCAATAGATCAATGTGATAGATTCAATTGAGAAATAACACTGTCAGTATTCATTCATCAAAATTCAAATGGCTATACTCAATTATTTAATTCAAGCGTGTATGAATTGTGGACGTGTGTAAATCTGTACACAACACTAACTGTGTCTCGTGATTTATTTCTAGCCCTATTGTCATAGTGTATTGTGTCAACAGCGCATTGCAGCACTCCGTATACGACATATATTTTCAAAGAGATTTAGTTAATGCTATGAAATTTAGCGTCATAATTGATAAATACTGCGCTGTAATGAAACACATGGATATTTTCGGACCAATACAAGATTCTAGATATATAGGAAGGTTTTGAAATTTTGAAATTAGTATACGCTGAGAGAAAAATCTTATCCGTTTGTTTGTTTTGTGACCTACAAACGTTCCTGGACAATTTGAAGAAAAAAATCTATGAAGAGATTCCACTACACAACTAGTAATCTTAAAAGCTACTAATACTATAGATCTACTTATTGATGTAATTAAGTTTAGGCTACTACACTACTACAGAAGTTTACTAATTTTCCTATAAAGAAATAAGACTTTGATAGTTTCTTTTAGTAATGTGTACATGTGTAATGTTACTTTGATTAAATTACACTTAAGCTGTCCAAGGATTATAGATCGTAAGGTGTCCAGGAACTTTTAGAACCTAGCCAAGCCTAATGTCACGGGTGGATTCTCGAGGATATACATGGATATGTTTCACTGAATTATGGTGGGACAATGGGGATTCATTGTCCCACCATAATTCAGTGAATTGTAGTCCTATTACACTTGAGATGGGTGGTATACTTTTTTTTACATACCTCTTTCACCACTTCCAAATTGAATATATAAATGAAGGAATCATATTATTCTATGATCCGTGGATAATGGTCATATTTTCCAGTAGATGCGATTGTAGCTTCATTTTCAGTTTTCTACTTTTTAAAAATAAATAATATAAAATAATAAATATATGAATTGTCTTTAGACCCATACCCTCTATCACTACCTGTCTCCTAAGAACTAAACATTTCATTTATCCAACACGGGCATCGTACTAAATACCCACCTTTTAATGATACTCAAATATCAGTGCAAAATTATACCAATATCCGTACACTGGAGTGATGTTAAGTGCAGAGAGATTTATTAAAATATACACAGTTATAAAGTGTCCTATTCATATTCAACGATGTGTATTCGTACAGAAGTACTTATTTCCCGAATACTGCAAATAAAATGCCCCAATCCCCAATCCCATATTCATCCTCAAAAATAAAATTGTCAAATTCGCAGCGCCATCAATTTTCAGGGCTCGCAAATATTTCAATATGTAAAGAGCTATTTGAAACAAGATCAAAATTGTTTGGGCAGTAAAACGTTCGTTCCTGAATTTAAATCACTTTTAGTACTTACATCGGTAATCCACGTTCTTTGTTTAATTTATTCATTTATGAAATAAAGGTTAGTTTACTAAATACATTTAAAGCTGTGTGAATGTAATCATAGATTTGATGTAGTTATCGTATTTCAATGTATACTATAATAAAATTGTGACAATTAACAGCCTCTGTGGCGTGGTGGTAGTGAACGCAACTGCTACGCAGGAGGAGCGGGTTCGATCCCCGCCCAGTGCAAATACTTATATGCATGAATTTGCCCTCGTCTGGTCGTGCCTTGAAGACGACTAGACCAGTCGAACATCTATGGCAGTCGTTACGGGTAATAGGAACCCTCAAAAGTTCGACTAGCCTACCTACAGAACTTCAATATCTCCAATTCGGTTGTGGAAAATAATGAAGTTCAACTGCATCTTAATTAGACTAGAAAGTCGAGTCCAACTGAGTTGGGAATAGGCTCAGAGAACGATGATGACTATAAAATGTTATAAATGTAACATCTTATGTAACCCATATTTGCAATGAATTAATAAATAAATAAATAAATAAAATTGTGAATTAATTATGTATATGTATATATTAGACTTCCATTCATCCATAAAAAATATATTTGAAGTTCAGCTGTGTGAATTGTTACGAATTTAAATGTAAATGTATTGTATTTCAATCATATCATCAAATTGTGAATTAGTTGTGTATGTATATTAGACTTCTTCTATAAAAAATCTTGAGTTATTAGGAAATTAGTGATCGGGATAAACGCAAAACTACTAAACGAATTTCGCGCATGATACTGATGATGATTTTTTTTTATTAGTCAGTTCTGTTTGAACAAATTTTGAAATGCTAATCGACTATAATTGACGAATATCAAAATCGCAGCAAATGGAAAGATCATGTACCTATCTACTTCTCTCAAAGGGAAAATGACATGACTATAATATAATTTATTTATGAATATCGCTTGAAATTGAAAACAACTTATGAACTTAACTTATGTTCACAAATATAAAAATACTGAGAGATTCAAGGTAGCGTTTTTGTATATGTTTATAAGGAAAATTGTTATGTGTATTATCTCCTGACCTTGTGTGAAATGAAGAGTAAATACTGTCGTTGTAGTTTTATATTAGTTTAGAATACTGCTTAAAGAGAACACATAACTTCGAAAAGCATCGAAAAGTCATTGGTGTGTGCTATGGTAAAACCTGGGATCAAACCCGAGACCTCGTCTCAGCAATAAATTACCCATACCACTAGGTTATCGCAGATTTATAAGTGCCCGGTTAATGGCAATAGGCTCGCCACCTATTGAATTGGGACCTAAACATATACTGGCGAAATGTGGGTGCTAGCGCCTGTGCCTACCCCTTCGGGGATCCAGGCCTGAGTTTTTGTTATATTGTGTTATGTTTAAAGAGAAAACCGGTTAAAGACCTCGCAACGTCTTTCTCTTTTCGATAGTTCATTAACAATATACGTAGATTCTTAAAATCAATACTTGCTCAAAAGTTGTTTTGTTATTGTAAATTTGTTTTTGATATTTTAAATTTCTAAAACTAGTTATTAAAAGATGTTATTGATAACCTTAGTCTAAGTTGTTTGCAAATTATTCTGATCAGGTTTATCTTACTATTCTATACATAATGTATTGACTACGCATTAAGTTAATTTATTACGAGTGCCATAAGAAATGTGTACTTTGAATTAGGTATTTTTTTGCAGGTGCTTTAACATTTCGGACACGTAGAGAGGATGAACGAAGGCAGATTGAGAATACAGACTTATGAGGGAAAGGTAACTGACCTAGGAGTACGAGTATGAGGAAAATACAGGTCAAAAGTACCTCTCACGCTCTTAACCTTGCTCACGGCGATAGTGTGATGCGGGGGCATATGGGCTGCCACCGTCTCCTTAACTATGAGAATGAGGTGGTGGAGTGGATCCGGAGGAGACTCCGGCGTACTGCACAGCCGACACACGACGAGTGAAAGCGATATTCATGAGTGCGAGTCTGGGGTACCAGGAGGAGCCGTCCGCCACTTGAACAGTAGCAGGCCGCATCGGCGGCGGAAATATGGGGACACTTAGTCCCACACCCGAGAAGGCCTTCGATGGCCCAGGGTCAGCTGGGACGTGAGGAATATGAAAGAAGCTACCTCAGTTTGAGTCCGACATAACCTGACTTCGGTGGGAGGGTTATCGTGGGGCTTGGCGCACGAGAAAAAAATAAAGGTGCCGCCGGTGTACCGGTGGGTGCGCATGTTTCAAAACAAATAAAAGTTGTGTCTGTCTATTGTAATAAGAAGGAAGTGGGATTCTACGTGTGTTTTTTATTAGCATCATTTTAATCTGCAAGTCTGTAATCGATTCGACATTATAGCGATATTTCTGTCAATTAAACTACCTTATCCTTTATAAATAAAAAAATCGTTATAGCTGTTTCTGAGATAGCACGAAATAAATATGTAGGTATACAAAAAAATATCGTTCAATAGTAGTAGTAGTAGATAACGTATGAATGTTTGTTGTGTGCACAAAACAATGTAGGTTATATTTGTGAATGAAAATATAGGTGACAATGATAACCGTTCATAATTCATCAATTAAAGTTCGAAGTCCAATACATTAATTAGATAGCTAATATAAATTGATAACGCTGGAATCTACTATCAAAAATATAATAAGGCATTCGTTGGGTTCATTAGCAATCACTCTGTATCAATTCCCCCCGAAAGTTTCGGTTTCAAAGTAGCGTTTTTTTAAACAAATAAATATTTTCGGGGTACTTGCGATTAAGTTTATCAAAACTTAACCCATTTTATTGAGGTTTGTCTATTTTCATCTATAAAGAAACAGAGCTGAACCACGTGCCTCTACGTTCTATTTGTGAATAGAACTGATAAAAGAGGCAAAAGACCAAAAAAAAAGGAAAACTCCGCTAAGTTTCTTGCCGGAGTCTTCTCAGGCCGAAGGTGCGTTTCGAACTGGTGGTCCATTTGAAAACTAACCTATAATATATTTTATTTTGACGTTTTGTAAGTTCCGTTTTATGGTCTATGCAGAATAAATCATTTCGACGGGTGCAAAGTAAAAAGAGGCATCTGCATAATAGCAACTTTACAGGAGAGCGAAAAGAACGAAAAAGTGTATTATTTTTTTAATGAGTGGGCCAATATTTCTGAAAATTTTATCATAATTTATTTATACTCTTATTTATTTTTATATTAAGTTAATTAAGCTAATTTATTAATAATTTAGGAGATTTTGTAGATAGCCGTTTTTACAACGAACTTTATAAAACGCTAACTGAGCCAACTACCAGCTGGTCGTTTATGCTCGGGACTTTTAATATCGTGTATAAATAGTTTTTTTTCTTTTTTTTACTGATCTCAATTGATCTCAGGCCACTTATAAATAAATATATATTTATAAAATATCCACTACAGAAACTAATTTTGCAGATAACTTTTTATGCTTCGTACTCTCATAACAACATTTTGTAAATTGGCTTAGTAGCCCAAATCATCATGCGAATATAATTGCAGTTACAATACTTTCAGTTTCTTTTTTATAAGGTCGTTTATTAAACAGAAAATCCTACTACGTGATAAATACTTTGTATAAAGTTAACCGACGTAAATTTAATTGACCGCGAAGTAGAAAGAGTCAAATCCTACTACGTGATAAATACTTTGTATAAAGTTAACCGACGTAAATTTAATTGACCGCGAAGTAGAAAGAGTCAACTGGCAGATGGTCGTTAATGCGTCGTATGTGCGTTTAAAGAGTAATGCAAATAGAAATTAAAAGCACACCTTGAAATAGTTGCCGATATACAAAATCTTTTAAAAACTTATAACGTATGCGCGCCGGTGACAAGTAAGTCAACTGCCTGATGACATTTTGTGTACGCTCGGAGTCCGCCGCCGCGCCCCGCGCAAAAACGACCAACATTACTTGGTCGCATTACCTTCGTACTATTTGCAAAATTGAGTGTAGATGGCTTTTTATACTTTTAAAAATTCATTTAAATATAATGAAATCTCCAAAACCAAATATGCCAGGTTGTGGAGTCTTATTTAATTAGTACGAAAATGCAATAAAAAGAAAATCGTGAATTTGTAGTTGACTTTATTTACTTTGCACCCGTCGATTTAAGAACTTTTTGAAAGTACTAATAACGATAAATATAAAACGAATCGGTCATGTGCAAGCTGGACTTTAGAACTAGGGGTTGTCTCAGAACAAGTCATTAAAAATGAACGAATCACACCTGCCAAAGGACTAAGGGCCACAATCGTGTACTTTAATGGAAATTGCAAATTGGAAAACAAATAAGCAAACAGTTCCACCCAGACGAACTTGGTGTAACAAGTATGAATCGTCGACATGTCCTTCTATGAGAAATGCTCTTGAAAACAACAGCCGTTGTACCACTTAAGATTACTGCAGATATCATAGTTATGCTAACTAGACAACATAGTCAGCTACACCGGGGAAGTACCTCACACTATTATTGCCTAAGTTACAGCATACTTTGTGAACGTTTGCAACATCAGGCGATTCTGTAGAAACCTTCTAAAGCGCTGGGAGTTCATTCCATAGTAGTGCATACAGTTCATACTACAATTTACATATGTTTTGTGGATATTTTAGACCTGGCCTTTCAAAAAATGTCTTCAATTTGAATTAAATAAGGACATAAAATAGAGTAGAAAAAATACCCCTTTTTAATTCACCACTAAATAATACATGCAATACAATATTACATTGTAATGGATGCTATTATTGTACATATAGACTACGATCTCTATCAGACAATCTTTTGATGGACTGACTTGTCAACTAATTATAAGGTCAATAAGAGTTATAATGAAATATATTGTAGGAGAGATGGGAACCAACCACTCATTCATGATTTATTAATACCAACGATAGCATTATCAAAATATTACAAATTGTCATAGAAACGAATGCCAAACCGCACCCCTCATAGGAAAGAATAGCAAAGAAAGAGTTATAATATTTGCAAAAACTTACAAAAAATACATTGAACACCTAATTATCCGCAAGCATTGCGTTTTTCAATATATATTTTTTGGGTTCTCAAAACGATTAATAGAAATCTTGTACACGTGTAACTTTAAAAACATCTGTACAAAGTTCCATAATTCGTACAATTAACATCGTCACTACATAGTATTATAACCGGGTAAAAAAAAAGTCGCTTCTCTGTCTGTCCATATGTATGCTTAGATCTTTTAAACGGGGTAATACGTTAAAAATACGTTTTTTAATAGATGAAGTGAGTAATTTTACAAAAAGTTGCGCGGTTCAGCTAATAAAGAATAAATAGACAAATGGTGATGTAATCATACCTGTAGTTATATATTTATTACTTCACTGTTTTCAGTAAACAGCATAACTATCTACAGCTATTATATATAATATTACGTCATGAAGACAAAACGTTCACAATTTGAAATGTCATGTTATTGTTAATTTATAATAGGTAAATATACTCGAAAGAACTCCAAGTGACAGCCTCCGTTCCAACTGCAGGAGGCGCGGGCGATTCCCAAACAGTGTAAGTATTTGTATGCATAAATATGGCTATTTGCGTTGGTACATTTGTGGCAGACGTTAGTAGCAGTTAGTAGTTGGTTGGAGTGCTAAAAAATTCAACAACTGGTCTAACTACAACGCTTCGATGTCACCAATGGATGGAGATTAGATGCCAGTCGCGTCTTGAAAAATATCGAAGTTCAGCCAAAGCCGCAGTTAGATTGATATAAGCGAACTCCAAATTTCGAGATGAGAGCTTCGGATACGACTAGAATAAACGCTAAGACGAAAAGAAGACTCAATAGAACTCCAAAGAAAGGTAAGGAATATGGATAATTCACAACTTCGTCGAACTAAAGCAAAACTATTTTTAACAATCCATAGATTCACTGTGTGGGCACCGGTCCTATCATTAGACAGAGAGAAATAACCAAATCAACTCGTAAAGCAATACATACCTACAAATGAGTTTAGTAACCTTAGCACGAAATACTATCGAATTCGTAAGGTAAAGGTATTGACAGAACGGAGCATTGCGATTGGCGGGCTACACACGCACACAGGTTCACAAGAGGCAGACTGCGAATCACAATGCTCCGTTCTCTCGAAACCTTTACATTACGAATTCGATAGGAGTTCATGCTAGTGCTACAGTAAACGATTAGCCAAATCGATCGATGTTTCGATAACTCGAGAACGACTATCTCAGGATCAAAGGTCACCGTTGCTTGTAACAGTACCGTACACATGAACAGTAAAATATATAGAAACTCCTTCACGCAACGGTAGTGAACAATGTGTGTGTGCGCATCTGTACACAATGGACAGACAACAGAGATGTGTAGATAGCACCACATAACACAGAAAAATATTTGTACGCTTGGTTCATTTATTTTTTGTATACTACAGGTTTTTTTAGATTGACGGAAGCGAATAAAACTGTGTAATTTTTTGGCTCAATAAAAAAATAACTCTGTGTGCAATAGGTACAGTCAAGCACACAGACATACAACTTTGCTCACCGTTGTGTGAAGATAGTAGAAGATATTCGTATTTTGTTGCTAGGCTACGCTGCTAGTCCTAAGTGTCAGCGGGAGATTTGAGATTGCGACGTGGACTCTGTTTGTAGGGAGTTACTGTGGCTTATGATATATTCAACAGTCAGACTTTGTCTATTAGTAAAGTCAGATTGTGAAAGATAAAATAAAGAAAGAACAAAAAGATAGCTAAGGAATTTGATCTTCTCATAAATTAGTCAAAATAGAATATCCTGATATTTTGTTTTCAAGAGATTTTAGTTTCCCTAATCGAACTGGACCTCGATTCTACTAATTTTTAGCTATAGTCACATGACTGAGATCACAAAAACTGCCATGGCATTTTCGATTTAATTCTCGTCGTGTTAAAAGTCAAAATGAAATATTAAAGAGTTATTTACATTGTTTCATTCACTCTACACAATACCATTTAATTTTGAACTTTAATCGTGTTAAAGTAGAGTCCAAATGTAAATGGCAGTTTTTGTAATCTTAGTTGCTTGACAATGGTTGACAATTAGTAGAATCGAGGCCCTGGCTTATCCAAACTGAGGAAAGCAAAGCTCTACAAACGTTTTGGAGTCCTTTCAGTTTAATTCTAGCAAAATCTCTTCATCGAGCCCGTTTATCGTCACACAACGCTGCTTCTTGTGTACGCATTAGTATGCAATTATGTTACACGTCAAACAGTAACAAACAACATGTAGTTAGCAATATTGGCCCATTATCTTGTCGCAATTACTAACTACTAAAGACTATTTCATAATTTTACAGTGGCATAAAAACTACTGCTTATACAGGCTATTTTAGTAACAGAAAGAGCGATTGGCAGTGAGTTGAGCCGGGCCTGGGGGAACTGGTAGAGCCGCCTGTCACCCTAGCAGAAGCAGGATGCTCTGGCTAGCTGGGGACACCGTGGTCCCAACACCCAAAAGGGGTCATCTGGAAAGAGAGGGCCCCGGGTCTACCGGGGTGCAAGGGATATGTTGGCTACTAAAGACCCAAAGACGGCGTGCGTTTTAGTCGGTTCGAGTCCGACATAACCTCCCCAACCGGCTCCGGCGCGAGGTATTCGATAAAAAGGTATTGTCGAGCAATACCCTTTGTTATATTGACCACCACTGAAGTCCCATCAATCTCACGCCTCCCGAGATAGACTGAAAGACCATTACTATAGGAACTACTTTTGAGGAGTTTACTCTCCACGTCTCAATAACTCCGTACACCATGTTCAAATATTTCTTGTCTTTATCTATTTTGATGCGGTTGAAGTTCGACGTTCGTTATAAGGGGTAATGATCCACAAGGACTCTTTCCCATTCGTCGGTACGATATTGGTCTATTCGCTTGAAAAATCAGTTTAATCCAGTCTTTCTTGAATATTATAAGCGATAAGTAATCACTTACTAGCGGGTGGCTGACCCTACATATAATTAATATAAATACTATAGTTCAGTATGGAAAACTTATATCAAACATGAAGTAAGAGTGTATTTTGAATAATAACTAAAGAATTTGCTAAAAACTAGGCATTAAGTATATAAATTATGTTAAGTAGGTAACCAATATTAGAAAAAATATATATATGCCGTATTTTCATACAACCAAAACCTGGTTGATTAATGGCACTTGGTGGAACTTACATTCATATTGATAACACACTTGTTCTTCACCACGATATTTATTATTGAACCTAACCGGTTTCGTCTTGCAGGCAGAAACCGTTGAGACCGGTCTGGTATCAATATCTTTAAAAACTAGTTAAATAACTATGTACGAAAGCGATAACGCCGCCCATTGTCCTGCTTCCGTGGTTTCATAGATGTTAATCATGCATTTTTATTCCATTTACAATTAAGTGTATAATAAATAAATAAATACAAAATAAAAAGGATAATAAAATGGTCAGTCATAATGTTCAAGGTTGATGCCATAACAAACTGTTGTCAATAACATCAGCTATTCTCTAAAATAGACTAATCATCCTATCAGAATATGTTGAAACGATCGCGTTTAATGTCAATAGACAGCTGAACATGTCCTTACAGTATTATTAGAGGTGAAAAATGTACTTACCCCACATAGGACCAAATGATAAGCAGACCACCGATAGGATGAGACATATCCGAAGTCTTCTATTGTTGGGTCCCTTCTTAAAAGCAATCTCCACTGTTTCTTTGAGGCTATGGATATCGAAGAACTCTCGAAGAAAACCGGTGCAACCGGTTTTTTTAACCTAAAATGGCCGAAAAATATTTTAATAGGCAACAAGACGTTGAAAATATTTAAAAAAATTCAAAGAATACTACGAGTATTAAAAGAATACTTCTTTGTAGAATGTTAATGATGTGTAAAATTTGCAGAATTTTAATACATACATACATAGTATGCTCATGCCCGAACTCCCCGAAGGGGTAAGGAGAAGTATATTAAACACCCACATTTCGTTCGGCCCCACGTAGTAGGGGGCCAGCCTGTTACCGCCTATCGGGCACTTTGTAAAAATTAGTGTGCCGAAAATAAATTCCTAACCGAAAATATTGCAGCTAAATAAATTTGTAAAAAAAAATTTGGACCAGATCCATTGCTATGCGGTGTCAATTTAAGGAAATTAATTACGTGCTTAGCCGCACAAGCACTACCAGTTAACGTCTTGGAAAGTATCAGCCGTAATAAACATAACGAAAATAAACAAATGCAATACGTACCTTATCTTTGTTCTCGAGCCAAGTATGATCATCAATTACGAACAATACATAGCAGAAATTAGCGAACTGTAGTAATGCAGATATAGAGAATACACCGTAATAACCAAGACATCTTAACAGCACTCCGCTGAGGCCCATTCCTATAGGAAATCCTATAGTCATACACAAGCTCAGTATACCCATTCGGAACGTTCTTGTGTCTCTAGAAGTTATGTCACCGAGATAACTGTAAGTGCCAAGAAACATCGTGTACCATCCACCAGTTAGAGACGAAAACACAACCTCCATGAACACAGTCCATTCCACTGACACTTCATAGAAGAAATATGTGTTTATCATATTTAGCATACAAGTCATGAATTCACCCAAGATGGGTATTAACATACATATTTTGCGTTTTCCAGTCTTATCACTCCATGCTCCTATAAACAGCATGAGTAACGTTGGTACTGCTGTATGTATCACGCTTCTCCATGCTTGAACTGATGCTATGAGCTTCTGGACTTCGTCTTCTTCAAATGTGTAGTTAGCGCGTTGTCTAAGTCGTAAAGCTGTACACGCAGCATCAGTGAACTCTAAGTTGACCCTGCATGCTTTCTCTAAATTTAAATTTTGTGTGGCCAACATTGCAAGAATGCTTGGCATCACAAATAAAGCTAGAACTGGTTCCACAGTTATATTTGCTTTTATGTATTTAATTTTTTCTAATATACTCAAATTTTGCAAGTCACTTTTGTTTTCTTCTTTCAAAGGCAGCTCTTCTGTCATCTTTTCACTATTTGTCTTCTCAATTGACTTATCTGTGTTATCCATTTTGATTTTTTTTTTAATAATCCTCAAATTTTAATTGACAATATTTCTTCGATCATAAATTTGGGCTATGTCTATGTCACTTTATCGCTAAATTCAAAACACTAGGTGCATATAGCACCATAATAAATACGATACAATGTTGGATTATTGATAAACTGACGATGACTAGAATGACTTCAACGTACTATTGTTCGATCGTAATTAAGCAAACACTCTTATGCTGCCATATCCGTCCTAAATGCGTTCACAAACACTTATAGACAAGGAAAACAAACTTAGTACGTCGACTACTCAACCCAGCCCGGTGAACCGCTGTCATATCACAATATTTCTAGTACTTACTACTTTCGCTTTGAAACACAAATGAAAACCACATTAAACCTCGCCAGGATTTAATTAAACATTCACACTTAATCCAAACACTGTATATTGTCCAATAACACTTTCACTTAAAATAAATGCTTTGAGTTCAAAAGTTTGATTTTCACTTGGATATATTTAAACTTCCTTATTCACATTTTCCATTTCTTCCACTTGCTTGTTGTCCTTCCTTTGCTCGAAATACATCCATCTGAAACGGATGAATTCACTATTATCGACTGATAATAATAATTGAATACTACACTCGTGCGCAAGATCGATTGTGAAGTGATGTGCTGGACAATTCGGAATCGTATAATATAGCTGTGTTGACTGGGTACAGTCAGTGTGAGAAGTTATTGCGGGCGAGTTTATAACACCTCCTAATACGTTTTCTCTCTGATTAAACAGTTTATGTAATGACCAGACTTTAGTGCAGAACAACAAAAAATATTTTTTCCATTTCGTGATCACGTTTACCGTAAACATCATTATGAAATGATTAACAGTACGTAAACATCATTACAAATTGATTAAACGTCAGGTAAACAACATTGTGAAATTAATGCGATCATTATTTGATCATTAAAATAACCGTAGGAAAGAAAAAAGTACGAAAATAAGGTAAAGCTTGTTCTTCCATAAAATATTATACAATTATTTATTTTATATCTAAATCAAAACAATCTCTACTAAAACAAGTCTATTCTACATATCAGATTCTTACGTACAGTGGACTACAAAAGTTCCAGGATACCTTAAGATCCATATTTCTTTGATAGCCTAAATGTAATTTAACCAAAATAACATGGATAGCATTGAATAAAATTAACTCTTGTTTCTTTATAAGAAAATAAGTAAACTCATGCAAATAGTAGCCTTACATTAGTAGCCTTTACATTAATAGGTAGATATATTATCCAGTGACTTGTAGTTGTGTAGTGACATCACTTCATACAATTTTTTTTCCAATCGTCCAGGAACTTTTGTGGCCCACTGTACATTATTTTAGGTACAAACAAGATTTTGCTCTCAGCGTATACTAATTTCAGAATTTCTAAAGCCTATAACTTGAGCACTTTAAGTCTTGTATTGGTCCGAAAATGTATAGTACTTGTGGGATGTAGTTTATATCGGTACTTGCTTCTTCAACTAATGGAGGTTCCTAGTATTAAATTTAGGCAAAATTTCGTGTCTATAGTTGGCTAAAGTGTAGTATAGTTACGGTGACTGCTCGTGGTAACCTCCAGTTTATTTTTGTAACAATACGACACTAACTCAATTTAGATGTAGTTTTTTAGTACTTTACGATAGTTTTGTTCCTACATTCATTTGATAGAATGATCTGAGTGTTGTAAATAATGAGAGTTGTAATGAAATGAATTTTGTTTTGCTAACTTTTTAATTCGATTTAAATTTGAAAAAAAAAATATCAAGACGTGGTCCGGTAGATTAGTAGTCAGTTTCCCGCGGGACCCTCTTTTTTGAGACTTTACTTCAGCTTATCATCAAGCGAGGTGAAGTAAAATGGACGTGTCCTATTTAAAAAAACCGTCTAGACACTTCTTCCGATTTTACAAGGAGTTGAAATTTATAAGTGCCCGGTTGATGGCAATAGGCTCGCCCCCTATTACATTGGGACCTAAATATACATTGGCGAAATGTGGGTGCTAGCACCTCTGCCTACCCCTTCGGGGATATAGGCGTGATAATATAAATAAAAAAAAAAAAATTAAAAGTGACTCTTTTTACAAATAAATTAAGCAGTATTTAGAATCTTGAGTGTAAGATAAATAAATGCCATTTAGTCATTAAATGTTGATAAATTATCGAAAGAAACTTTAGAAATTACCTACTAATATTCCATCTTACCACCAGCTAACCTCAATGGCTGCTGTTAACAAAGGGTTCCCGTCGGTAGTGTAATGGCCAGGATTCGTACCCGGGACCTTTGATCCCAAGGCTGACCCCATCTTAACCACTAAGCTACCGAATTGTCATTAGTTAATAATTCCCTATTGTAGGAAATATATACAGTTTATAATCAAGTTATATTAAAATTAAAGAAAGGCAGTTCAAAAACCTGTTCTTCAATCTTTTATTTGTGTCATTGATATATCTTCTTAAATTAGACATAGAAAGTAATGAAGAAGACTTTGACTTGATGTTATTGTAAATTATGTAAGTAAATAGGTTACTTTCACTTATTGATATAATGTAGCAGTCTCAACTTTTTATGTTCTACTTTCAAACTGTTTAATTACATGGTTTATACTTAATTATACAATCAAAGCTCCGAAAGCATGTCACAAGAGGCGACAAACGGAAAACACGCAGACGATAATCACTGCGAGAGGAGGAAAACCCCAAATAAAACCCTGTACCAACCCGCCAACCCCATCGGGAGAGGCCTGTGTCCAACAGTGAATTCCAGTATATTAATCTTACATATAAAATTCTCGTGTCACAATGTTCGTACCCGTACTCCTCCGAAACGGCTTGGCCGATTCTCATGAAATTTTGTGAGTAGGTCTGAGAATCGGCCAACATCTATTTTTCATACCCCTAAATGCTCGGAATGGAGCAGCGGGGACGGTATCAGAAGTATACGCGGGCGAAACCGCGGGCAACAGCTAGTGATACTTATAAAAATAATACATGTTATTCTAGAAACGGGTTCCCATGAGATATGCGGGATCAAAATAGCACTTGGACGAAACCGTGAACATTATGTCTACTAGTTTTAACAGTATAATTCAAGCAGCCACAAGAGTATACTTTATTAAGGAAAATGTCTATCGAGACAGTACCTACGTAATAAACCCAGTCTTTCATAATATTACTCACTTCAGATAAGAAATGTCAACTCATGCAATTTCTATCAATATACTAATATCTGTACTTGTTGTTCTGTACCTACCGGACGAATACTTAGTATTGATATCGAAATAATATGTGTGGTAAATGGACAAAGAATGTCTCCACCCGATCTCATTTAAAGTGAAGTGCAGTCAATAAGAGGCGATAAACGGGAAAATACGCAGACGATATCACTGCGAGAGAAGGAAAACCCTGTGCCAACCCGTAAAGCCAGTGTGGAAACAGTAGGCCAAAGCCTCTCCCCGATATTGGGAGAGGCCTATGTCCAATAGTGTAGAGCGATAGAAATTGTTAATCAGTTTTTCGTCGTTCTCAAATCGCATTAGCAGTTACATAGATTAGCGCCTCAAACAAACTTATTATTAGTTCCCTTTCGCCTGGGGAATGCAAACCCGATCTTTTGTTTAAAGTCCAGAATGCATTATCTAGTTAAGATTGTGAAATTTACAAAAAATACGCAGATAAAGTGAATTACACGTATAGAGCCGAGTGCAACTGTTGATATTGCACTAATATTGACTATTCTATACGCATATGCATTTCTTATATGCCTCTGTACACATTGTTTGTCGCTCTGTGTATTTATGATCACACTATACACACACATTCTCGGGCTCACATTGTTTCCAATACAAATCGCATAATATTTAGTTCTCGCTTTGTTCTTGTATATACTCTGTCGCGTAAGCATATAGCCAATACTTCAAACCGAACGCTCTTCAAACATTTGTACATTAAGATTGGAAAAAGTGAATGTTGAGACAAGACTTGATTTTGCGACCTGCCCTTTTTTTCCGCCGCCTCCACCAAAGTCGGTGGAGGTGATTAAGTCGGACTCGAACCAACTAAAACACACGGCATCTATGGGTCTTTGATTGCCGGAGAAAATATATGTCTCGCACCCCGACAGACCTGGGGACATCTCTTTGAGATGACCACCTTCTCCTAATGTGGGAAGCATGGTGTCCCCATCTAGCCCCCGGATATGTAGAGGTGCACTTAGTGCCGCCGACGCGGCCTGCTTCTGCTAAGGTAATCCCCAGGCAGAGGTCAGACGTCATTCTGCAAGTCCTGTGCCGATTTCAAAAATTCGCCCTAATTAATTGGAAAGCTAAATTCACCCTAAATAACATAAGGAATATTGCACTGCTCATTAAGCGACATCCACGAGGGCGGAGCCGCGAGCAACAGCTAGTCTCTCATAAAATAGTATTGTAAACTGCTTAACCGTGTAAAGTCTCTAGATATCATTTTCAAACAAACGATTTCGAACGAGTCAACAAACCATTATCGTCGTAATAAAACATTACAACCATAAATGTGTAGATTCTGGATTAACTAATATATAGATAAAGTCAATAGTAGTAGTATAATGTAGTTAATAGAATACCGAGTAGTCACCGGCTTTTTGGAGTTCAAATATTACAAACTATTTCGGATCTTATCTACGTTAATCATTCTCATTTTGATGCATATTAACGCAGCAGTAGTTACGGATATGCTACTTCTCCTACGACTCCCACTTCTACTCTCACTCTCACCACCACCCTCAACCCTATCATTTTGTCAACAGATATTTGAAAGTGCAGTTCGCGTTGTCAAGACAACAATATTAGCGCCCATGTCATAACGGAGGTAGGACATGACGGTATCACTTAGGCTTAGTTGCTCCAACTACCTGTTAAAGTTCAAGTTTTGTATTGTCAGTGGAAAGACCGAGAAACTTCGCTTTGTCTTCTGTACTGACAACACAGACACTGTCTTATCCTTGACCCTAAAGTATACTCGAACAGACAAAAAATATAAACAAAAAATGTTATATAATATTCTAGCGTTAAGATTGACTGAGTCTTATTTTGGACACAGTTTTTAAGTGTTATCTGTGTAACCTGTTTTGATATAAGATCATTTTTAGAACCAACCTTTATTAAACTATACAGTTTTGAAAATAGAAGTCTATTTATTTATATATTGTTTATTTATTCTGGGAAGTATCGGGAGCCTCAAGTTGTTAGTTTGCAATTTATATATTCCTAGTAAACTGCTTAGCGGAAAATATCAGCCAATGTTTGTATTCGTTTAAAACGTATATGTTAACTACTTAACAACACATAGCGAAATCTTATGACGCAGAAAGTAATGGAAAGGGTGAAATCCGATTTGCTTTGGTGTTTAGATAAATGTAAAGTGGCAGTAGAGTAAGTTTTAGGTCCTTCTTACATTGGGCAACTGGGAAAAAACTAGAATTTCGTAAACTCCAGTGACGTTTCCATTAAACGTTGAGGAGACTCGTATTACACGACTGGAGATTTCTCAATTTCTAGTACAAATTGAATTTCGACCAATCAGCAGAATCTGTCATCTTTCTGATACTATTTGAGAGCTGCTGATTGGTTGTTAAGACGTCAGATTTTAGTTGCGGGTAAATCCAGTTTCGTAAGTCGGGTTTCGCGTTTCAATTTTAAGCTAGTCGCAGAAACTCGTGACTCTGGTGTTCCAAGTTTAGAAGTCGTCATACTAATTTATGTGCGAAACTCTAATTTCGAATCGCGGCTACTCCTTTTGACATTTCGAATTTCGTTGGAATTGTCTAATGTAAGAAGGGTCTTAGTCAAATATGTGCGTTGTTACGTGCGTGTAAGCGTGGCCAAGCCTTAGCTATTATTATACGCTGACCGGATGCTCGGCGTAGAAGACATCAAGAAGGATTTTAGTGGCTGCCCTCGGTGTGAAAGTTCTCACGTTCCTCGCCTTGTCCACGATGGTACGTAGAGCGAGCACTTGGGCTGCTGCCGCGTTTTTGCGAAAAAGTAATGCTCGAGAAGGAGGCGGTGGCCCGCACAGCCGAAGAGATTCTTAGCTCGAGATAAGTAGAGGCGACTCGGGCATTGGAGGTCGCAGAATGACCTCTCTCCTCCATGATCGGGTTGTGGATGGAACTGCGTATTACCCTAGCAGAGGAGGCGGGCCTACTCACGGTGCAGCGTAATGCGCGCCTTCCGATACCCGATCCTTCAGACTAACTCTTTCAAGATGGCTTTCTGGCCAAGAGATGGCCCCGCGTCAGCCGGGCCGATGAACAAATCTCTTTTGCAGTTGAATTTGTTGAAAATGTTACCTCATACATGACTATAGAAAGTAGCTTCCACTTTACCACCGAGGTATAACTATATTATTAGTATCAAACAGTACAATATACACTACGTACAAGTAATCTTAATTTTCTTACATATTAATGACCTTTAAAGGACACAAAAAATTACCTACATGTCCGCAATGACATTGAGACAGTGCATAATATTTATTTTCAAGTAGGTATTATATTATATTCGTAAATAATCTTAACCATATTACGTCCGCATTCAGATAAATGTCACATCATATACAAGTTATTTGTTTGTATAAGAGATTACAACGCGCTAAATTGTCATCATCATTCAATTATACTTTGAAGTCCGTTCTGTTCCTACTCCTCGAGGGCTTCTCTTGGCTTTGACAGTAGCGGTTGCCATAGAGACGAGACAACTTCGAAAAGAAAGTTTGATCCAATAATCCAGAGCCCCTGCCCTTATACCAATTAATTGGGGTCGGCCCAACATGTCATTTTCTTCCCGATAATCTTGTCAGATGTCATTTCCTTAGTCCTTGCCATATCACCTTTCACGCAAGCTATTCATCTTTTCTTGGTCCAACCTCTGCTCTCAAAGCCTTCTACATTCATACTTTGGACCTTTGTAACAACATTACTATCATCTCTTCTCTTAGTATGTCCTTACCATGACAGCCGTTCGCTACTCAATTTTTTTCAACTTGTGCCACTTTCCAACTTTCTCTAATATATAATCATGCCTTCAAGTTCTTCTATGAGAATTTATTTATTATTAATCAATTTTTAGTCGTGAACAAAGAATTAAAAAAGCGTTTGCTACCTTTATGAAATTCCCACGGATCACAATTTAAGCAATCAGATAATAATAATAAACAATGCTATCCAACAAATTTTAATTACTAAAATCCAAATCTCAGTCACCTAACTACTATTAAATAAGTTTAATGTAAGTATGTATAATCTATGTATCTATGTATAATTTAGATTGACATGGTCATTTACATATTCACTGTTAAATATTTCGGGATATTTACCATGTTTGTTGATTTCATGGAGCAACCGATATTTCGGCGCTGTTGCAAACGCCATGATCACTGTGTTACGCGCTTGCAACAGCGCCGAAATATCGGTTGCTATCTACACCCAAGGTGAACCAAGTTGTACGAAAATTAGTAAACGTATAGAATACGGGAAGCCATTTTGTTTTCTAGCGATAAATCTAACGATAAAGAGAGTAATAAAAATAACTATTTAATCAAACGGTAACTACTTTATGACAATAACCAATATAACAAATACCTACCAATAAAATATATAACAATCATAAATAATATAAAACTAAATCTAGAAAGTTCTATTAATAACAAATTCAATAACAAACAAACATCTAATATTACTTCAAGCTACTTCCATCAAAATATACAAACCCACTTGACAACTATCTATTTGATTTAATAATAGAAATGAACAGAAATGAAATGATGATAAAAAACAACAACTTTAGCCTTTACTACAGTCAAATTTTCATTACAGAGAGCCACAGGATAAAACGGTTGCCTCGGTCCGTAGCTGCACCAGTGAGACTCGTGCCATGGATCAAAGCTTTTCGCGTATGGTCTACGGCGCCTCAATAAGCCGTGGGTTAAGTGGAGACGAATATAGGAAACTGATTGAATCAATTGGTTCGATCGAATTCAAATTCAAAATTCGAAAATCAGTTATTCTGTATAGACCACTAAGCCGACTACAAAACGTCAATTTTATAAATTAGTGAGCAAATGGACTACCGCACCGGTTCGAAACGCGGCCCCGGTCTGGGGCCTTACTCCGAAAATCGAACATGAACGTTTCGGATCGGAACGAACGGTCGCCGAACACGGACCATTGAAGTTACTCCGAAAACCTTTCGGTGACGACAGACGGATATCGCCGTTTTCGGAATCATAGACAAACGATCGAATCTAGATAAAAAGTGTGGTCCAATATATTATAAACATCTAAAAACCGTTAACAAATGAAAAATCTAAAAATATAGTTGTGTTCTTATGAAAAGAGCGTCAAATTAAAAAATATATGAGATTATTGTTACAAAAGTACTGTTACATCATTAAAATATTATTTTTCACTTACATATATTTAATGTAAACGATCTTAAAAACCCTTGTGCCATAGTAGGTATTGTTTTATGTTTTTAATACGTACTTCGACAGTTTGACAATTTCAAGTTTGAAACTACACACATACGTACGTATCAAACGTACGTATGTGTGTAGTATCAAACGTACGTATGTGTGTAGTGGAGTCCCTCGTCATCGTCAATCTATAGTTAAAGACAAAACATTTTTTCAGAAGCCGGATACGATTTTGGCTTCGCTCAGTCGCTTCTTCCTTCATTATTTCGTCCAACAATAAAAATCTCGCCATTTTCGTAGACAAAAATTCAAATCCGAAAGTCTTACGAAAGCTATATAGCTGTCGTTGAATTTCAAGTAATAATCCGCAAGATTACGTGTCAAACAACGACAACGAAAACGTCAAATGCATTTTGGGAGTAGGTGCACTGACAACGATCGATAACCTCAATGTCAAACGATCGAAGACGGATCCGAAATCCGAAACGAAACACTTTCGGAGTAGCTAAATGACCGAAACGTCAACGGATACGATTCTTTTCGTTTTTCGGAGTAAGGCCCCTGAGACGACTCCGACAGCTTTCCTTTTTTTGGTCTATTTACAAACATTCACTTAGTCTAGATACAAAGATTTGCTTGAGTAGCAAGTTAAGTAAACAGCTCAATTCCAGGCTTGTCTTTCATTCAAATAATCCTGGATTTTATAGTAAGCTTTTAGGCATATCGCCTATTGGTAGCCTCAAGTGGAGACATTATAACTTACCGTAACCCACGTCACGTATATAATAAGGCAGCTGTTAAATATGCGAGTGTATTCACGGCCTTACAATACGTTCGATACGTACGTGCGTAATCTTAGGTCTTCAACTTGAGAATAATCCCAAAAGTTTAATTATCACAAACTGTCAAAGTCTCATAAGATTGTTATACGAAGTTCATTTCAGTTATAGATAGATATTAAAGAATTTTATCAATCAGCTAAGTTAAATTGAAAACTTCAGTGAGATCTTATTGTAGCCGAAATTGGCTTTTTATTATTACAAGGCTTTTTATATCAAATCCTGTAATCGAAGATTCAAATACGCCACAGAAGAGTTTCGAAACTTTTGCGATTGAACACGTGAACAAGAATGAACAATTCATCACATTGCGTTTCGTAAATGGTTAGCTAATGTTACCTGAGAAGCTAACTACTAGTTAGTTACCCAGCCTAAAAGTGACAACTCTTTTTTTATACCACCTAAGTGGCCGAAAAGCCACCTGATGGAAAGTGGTTACCATGGCCTATGGATGCTTGCAACGCCAACCCTGTAGAGGGTAGAGGAGGGGTAGGGGGGGTGAAGGCCCCTTCCCCTATTGTGGTAATCATGGTGTTCCCATCTAGCCCTCGGTATGGGTAGACGCGCATTGTACTGCCATCGCGGCCTGCTTCTGCTAGGGTGACAGGCAGGCGCTACCTACTCTCCAACCTTGAAAGGCAAACGATCACAGAGAATAGAAACATTCTTGCAGTATAGTCTAATGATGTGAGAAAAATTCTTCGCTGTTCAATACACAGTAGAATGTTTATTTAAATATCTACTATTGTTTGAATTGCCCTTTGTATCTAATAAGAAATAACAATCATTGTTAGAAGTATTTTATGATAAATAATAATATACTCGTAGAAGTATCCTGACTATTTCTGAATGAGAAATAAATCATATTGGAATGAATATAATAAAAAATGACCAGCGAACTAGTACAATCGATGCCAATGACTGTTTATAACTAGTGCCGAGTTCCTTTAAAAATCTTAGGCTTAGTTGCTCAAACTACCTGTTAAAGTTAAAGTTTCCGTCAAATTTAACAGTAACAGTAACAATGATTCTAATGGTTTGGCTAAATGTGTTGCACCGGAGTATTTAGTAGCTCTGTTATAGTTATCGTTTTGATAGAATTTGACGTTTGAGCATGGTCGGTTACAGTTAGCGTCAAGTTATGACGTGATTTTAGCTATTGTCAAATGGTGCAATCTATTTTATTCCTGACCGGTACTTTAACTGCTCTGTTAATATTGCCTTCGTGTCAATAGGTGCGATCGGGATATCTACTATATTATTATAACAAAACAAATAGATTAAGTCAACAGCATTGTATAATCAAATCTGGGGGCAGCAGCGAGACAACCCCGTCACAAGTATTTAATAACTTACTGGGGTTTGTCTTAAAATATGGAAGTTATAACAATGTATGAGTCGCAAAAAATAAAATGTCGTGCATTTGAATCCCTCACCACGCTCAGGATTGTACTGTTAATGTTAAAGTACGATCGTGCAACCCAGGCTAGTATTCATATATCACCAAAAAATTAATATGTAGAAATTGTTTGAAGTTTGCGCACCTAAATGGACACTTTTGCCGTGCCTTCTGAATGATTGTATTGGTTTTTTTTTTCATATAAACCTTGTACTGATAACCCTCGAATAGAACAAGTATTACAAACTATTCAAACCGCTTGAGCTGTTCTCAAGTACATATTGTATGGGATTCGATTTTATTAATAAAATGCTTAATTTATATTTGCTCACTGATTTTTCAGAGCAACTGTACAAGCAATTGATTTGTGGAGTAGGAATATAGAAATGCCTAAGTGACTTGATTTATTGTTGTTTTTACTTTCAAAATCCGTAGTAACCACGATTTTAATAGCGTGACATGCTTAGCCCGTATGGCGTTCTACCTCCACGTGTAAAAGTGTATACTTATTTCCTTGGCTGTGTGTACAAGACTTTTATTTATTTTTTATACTTCGTGCATAGTAAAATTGTACAAAGGCGTATTTAAAGATAAAGGTATTATCTAATAGTCAACTTTAGGATGGTGCGGAGAGGAAGTGAGGTAGGTGCAGGTAGAAAAATGAACTACATATTTAAATGACGGTATTGCTCTCATTTGAACACAATAATTCATGATGTTTTTAAACTTCACAATCAATCATTTTAGTTTCTACATAATATAGGTTAAATATAAAATAGGTTGCATAAATTTACATCTCAAAATAGTATTTTTGATGTAAATTAGTAGAATCTATTTCATCATTCATTTATCCCAAAAAAACTTCTGTAACAAGACCGCCCTTTCAGGGACCTACGATAAAGTTACTCTATCACATTAATTTGTCTGATTTTTGGAATTCCGTTGATTAATGGATCTAGGATAACGAGAACACGTCTCACTGATGCCAGTGAAGTACCCGGGAGGCCATTTAGAAAAATTAAAATGAAACAAAATTAAGACAAACCGTCCGAAAATAATTCTTAAAGGGGAATTCGATTTCATTAAAAGAAATCAATTTAGCACTTTATGTGGTTTGATTACTTTAAGGTATAGTTATCAAAAGAGATATATGGTACCACATTTCCATACAACATTATATGAAAAAGTGGTACCGTATCTCTCTTGTCTACCGTACATTGAGGCACTCGATGCTAAGTGGTAACAGAGTAGCTTAACATATTACAAGATTGGTAACACTAGGCAGATCGGTCTCTTGTTAGGTGCCTCGGAGAACACGGTTGCCATATGAACGTCTATTGAAGGTCCGAATCCGAATTATAGGAAGCGAGTGGGCTCATCGGCTCCATAACGCTCTAAAAAGTTCGACAACTTCTTGAGAATGGGTTGTCGAAGTAGTACAGGAAAGTAGCACACAAAACTTTAATGACAGTTTTACGCACAAGCTGTCAAAATAAAATTAAGAATGAAATATAAATTAAGTGATGATGTATCAAAGCACTATATTAGCTAGAACCGCTTTAGTTTAAATATAACATAAGAAAGTATATTTACCCAAATATAGCGACAGCAGGTACAGTCATGCCAGCTCCAAGCAGGAACACGGCTCCAGGCAAGACGTTGAGTGTCGCCATGTAGACCCTGGAGTACAGCGGCCCGTAGACCAGGGGCATCATAGCCTCAGCCAGGCCGAAAAGAGAGTTCACTTTACCTAGAAGATCAGAAATAGATTTTAATCATCCTATACCATCTACATTGTGCTTTCGAGAATAATATTAGTATTTTATACGACTTAGGTGGCAAACAAGCACGAGGCCCACTTTATGGAAAGTGGGTACCGTGGCCTATGGACGTTTGCAACACCAGGGGCGTCAGATTCGTGCTCCCGACCATATAGAGAAGGGGGAAGGGGGAGGGGAGAAGGTTAAGAGAGCATCTGTGCTGACAGTGCAGAAGCCGAGATAGGGTTTCTTGGTCCTCCCACTGACTAGAATCCTCTCCAGTGAGCTCTGGCTACCCTACCCACCGACGCTAACACAACTCTAGGTTGTCTAGAACATAGTTGAATATAATATACTCATTTAAGTCCTGATTATATGAGTAGGTATATTACCTATGGTAACATGATTAGTGGGCACTGGTTAAATTTCCGCTCAGTGCAAATATTTGCGTGTGTAAATCTGTATAGATATTAGTTTAAATACGAGCTTAATATTTATAATATGTAAATAAGTAGAAAAAAAAGGGTTATCTAATATGTGTGATTATTGATATTCTAATACCTAATATGTGTATATATTCTAGGATCACAAGCTAGTTAAGTTTTGCTTACTTGAGATGTACATAGCGCGGTCTAGAATGTCCTAGAATATCATTACTCACTATAAAAAAAGATAACACACATTTATGTTAATTCAACTGGTTTAAGAACATTAAAATTAAAAAGTTAAATAACTTTTATTTCCATGGGAGAAATAGAAGGGCTGTATCAGATCAGATCTATACAATGCCACCTAGACCCATGGTAAGCATAGTTTAACTAGCTCGTTTTATGGGTTCTAGAATGCGGATAAATATACTTAGATACTGCAAATACAAACATATTATACATAGAAACACCCAGACCAATGCAAATATTCATATTCATGCACTGAGCGGGAATCGAACCCACACCTCCTGCGTAGCAGTAGCGCTACCTACCGCCACGCATGGAGGTCGTCAATCAATCAACCCCAATCGCATTCCACTGCTGGACTGGCCTCTCCTAATGTTGGGAGGCTTTCGCCTACCGTTTCCACAATGGCCATCTTACGGGTTTGTACAGGGCCTCGTAGTCACTCGAATTGATTTTCATTCCTAAATATTCTTTCCCTGTTACACACAACGGTGGACTGCAATAGGCTGATTGAAAATCTTATGGTAATAAATAGAACGTACCCAATTCTTCACTTGTGACAAGCTTAGATGCTATAGATCGCATTGCTATGAACGAAGTTCCGTTGAAGATCTCTACCAATGGAGCTGGAACAAACATACATAGGTACTGTGTTACATTCATTATCATTTATCATTTTCTGAGCCTATTCCCAACTCAATTTGGATCATCTTTCTAACTAAGATGCGGCTGAGCTTCGACTACCAAATTGGTTCTTTACTTAGGCTAGTCGAACTTTTGAGGGCTCCAACTACCCGTAACGACTGCCATAGATGTTTGTAAGGCAACCGGGACCGACAGCTTAACGTGCTCTCCGATGCACGACCACACCAGTGCAAATAGTCACATTCATGCATGTAAATATTTTCACTAAGCGGGGATCGAAACCGCGCCTCCTGCGTTTCAGTCGCGTTCACTACCGCCACGCTACCAAGGTGCTCCACCTATTATGACTGAACAAAATTGATTGGTTGTCACAAGGATTTATTTCTGGTATTCCTTCTTTGGCAGTGATATCGTTTGTGTATTTTTCTGTTAGTCGCCCGTTACGATGCTCTTTGCATGAGATGAAATGGTGACGTTCTTTCTCCATCACCACACACATTGCAGTGAGCACACGCTAATTGCAGTGAGTGCAATCACCAATAACAATAATTAAGAGGTTAAAATTAAAAAATATATTTTGTAGGATAAATGTCATTATAATATTCACGAATTTTTGAATTTATTTTGAAACTGTATCATTCATGTATCGGTAATTAATTAAGCAATTGAATTCAAATGTACAATTTATACGCCAGTACCAGCAGAATATCAGAATTGACATCACAATATAAACAACACTTTTGTACCATATTCAACCAAAAAACAAGTTGGCCTTGAAAGTGTAAAAACTTACCTAAATAAATTTCAGTGGCTGTAGTAGCAAATGCAAAGATAAAAGACGCGAAGATCTTGCTGGTGCAGGAAATGATGCCCACGATCGTGTCGTCTAACTTCATGAAACCGCTGAATATGCTGATGGAGAATAATGTCCCTAGCGGAAGGAAAAAAGAAACATGTAAATAATGAGACTAATATTTAAAAATAAAATGATAACACACGTGCAGTAGGCAAATTGACGTGTCCTACATAAAAAAATACTGATGTGGCGATACCACATGTACCCAGCACCATTTAACGATACGATATAATCTTGTATTTTGAATTTACAATCGTATGTTCTTAATTAAAAAGATGTTAAATTAATCCAATTCTAAACTACTAATTGAAAAACCATGTAGGTGTGTAATTAGTAAACAAAATGTTCACAAATTACACAGTTTTACAATGCAGTGTCCAACGACTGTACGAGATGTTCAAATGTGGTCTGTCAGACTGTACTTCGCCTGCTCACAAGCTTGGAGGTTCAAATAGTAAAATACAATATACAAAATGTAATTATTTAAAAAAAATAAGCATTGAAGTGAAAATATCGCAAAATACAAACAAATAAAATAAATAATTAATTTATAATTCACAATTGGAATCAAACAAAGCCTTTTTACAAAGCATTGTGCATCTTCCTCACAATCCACAATACTCATGATTAATGAAACTACATACATTGTCGAAAACTTTTTTTATACTACTAAGTTTGTAAATCGTTCTAGGACCTTTTTCAACTACATTGTACAGACCCGAACAATTTAATAAAATAGAAAGTTTAGGTGACTAATTCGCATTTGCAAAACTGTCAAACCTTTGTCTGAAAATGAAGTTAGTAATTTACTTTTATTGCTTAAATACATTCACACCTGTTCTCTATTTGATGTTAATGTAAACGTCAATAATCATGTAAATTATTAAATGAAATAATAATATCTGGACGAATCTGTCAAAAAGGGGGTGTGTTCCAATTAGAACCGTTCTCGTTAACTTTACACTATGTATTATTTCGATTTACAATTTGAAAAAAGGTATGTCTAGGATGAACAAGACGGGAAAAATATTATTTGGGACTCAATCACGACCAAACGAATCTATCATATAGGTATCTATCATATTCTTCATATTTATTATTATACCCAACCGGTTGCACCTTGCAGAATTCTCAAAGGCTTACATTGACAGTATAATATATTAGAATAAGCTCCACCAAGTGACAAATCCGTTGAACGTTCTTTTGCACATGTACCTATAGTATGTGCTCATACTGGTCAGAGGTACTTATCAATATTTCTATAGCTATAGTAATTGAACGAACTCGAGTTAGCTCCCCACCTATTCACAATAGTAGTAGGATTACCTTCAAAACTTACCTACTAAATTGGTGATGATGCTGTAAGTGCAGAACATGCTGAACTGGACCTCGTCCCAGTTAAACCTGTACCTCATGAAAAGGTACAACACATTCATTTCACCTGCAATTACAAACAGATAATTTTGATAACACATTACCCTATCCCGCAATGAATACAATCATGCCTACTTACAGATTTGTACTTTAATATAGTAATTAAATTTGATATCTAGATGTGGCATTTATCAAAAAAAAACTATCCTAAAAATTATTACCCGTTACCGGTCACTCCACGTTATTTAATTACGTGTTGTATGTCAAAAAAAATTTCTTAATCTGCTCAATAAACTATTAACCGATTGAAAAATAAACGAGCTAAACTTAGCTTTAGCTAGTTGTAAACCAATTCTAAAATAGTATTTAGTAGTATATTTGGGTCAACGTAAACAAATTAAAAAACGTCAAAATAAATCGCAATAGAACTCATAACAAATGTGTAAGACACGCGTAAATAATGTTTTCTTACCATGCAAAGGTCCAAATATCACACACACCACTACAATCAGTAGTGACACTCTGAGCCTTCGCCGCCTCGGCCCAGTCCTGAAGGCCACCGTCAATGTCTCTCGGACATGACGCGCATCAAAAAACGAACCCACCCATCCTCGACAGCCTACGGGTTTCTCCTGCAATTATATAGATGAAGACGTTATATTATTTATACTGTTGATTGATGGCACTTGGTGGAACTTATTCTTATACATTATTGATAACACACTTGTACTTCTCCACTGTATTAAGGTAAGTGGAGAAGTACAAGTGTATTATCAATAATGTATAAGATGTTATATCTTGCGCACACGTCTACGAGTGTAGGAAAAGGTGAATACTTAGCAGAAATAAATATACTGAAGTGAAAATTTCTTAAGCCGCGCTTGATTTGGGGAGTAAGCTGGTGAGCGCGTTACGGAAGTTAGGTTAACGGAAGCTAGTGAATGCGCTACGGAAGAGGACGAACGGAAATTGTTAGCGCGATTAACTTGACTATGAGAGTTGCGGCCACAGGTTGCGGCGATTTTTTTCATTCTATACGGCCAGTAGTATCTATTTCACATGTGTCACCTCTTTGCAGTGATAACTATGAGATATATGCTATGTGGTAATCTTAAAAATGTGGTAAAATTGTATATGGTCAGTAGACAAAAAGTAAATACTTTTTGTACAGACTATTTTTCACTTTCTACAGCAGTTGATTTTTTTTATTTTTTCATTATTAAATAAGAAAAAACATTGTTATTTATTATTGTGTTAATATCGTGTGTGGACAAACGTGTTATCAAAAATGTATAGCAATAAATGCCACAATAGTTGTGGCACACTATGATGGCTGTTTTGACATAACTGGTTTTGCTCGTTTTCTCTTTTTTTGGTGCGCTTTGATGGACAACGTACTCTTAGACGAATAACTAAAGAATAATATGGCGAGACTGGCACAGAAGAAAATGAACTACCCGTACCAAACAAGAGAAAAGGAGTGAAACCATTCATCTCAAAACGGCCATCATAGCGTGCCGCAACTTAAAGTGCAATCAATCAATAGTACCTATAACTGGTAAACTTAAGTACTCAAGGGGATCTTTGCACTTTGAAAAAAAATATTGTTTACTTCTCTATGGCGATTCCAACGATTCTGCCAAAAACCGTAAATATAAAGTTCTTAATGGCGAGACGCCAATGTCAAGTTTTCAAGAAATTCTACCAGAGTCAGTGAGTCACGTTAGCCACGCCAGTAAATTTGTTTTCGTGTGTCCGCCCCCCACGAAACCAGGTAGTCGATTAGGACACTGATTCTACTAATTCTCAATCGCAGTCACATGACTGAGATCCCAAAGCTGCCATGGCATTTTCGGCTTTATTAATATTATCTTCAAGTTCAAAATCAAATGAAAAAGAGTTATACTGTTTCATCCCCTATACACAATGCCATTTAATTTTCAACATTAAAAGTGTAAAAGTAGAGTCCTAAATTAAATGACACTTTTTGTAATCTCAGTGCCTTGACAACAGTTGACAGTTAGAAGAATCGAGGCCCAGGACGAGTATATTTGAATTTTAGGGGGCTACAAAAAGTAGGTTTATAAGGAATGTTGATAACACCTGAAAGTGCCTATAAAGTGATTTGTGCTTCGAATTTCTACAACACGTTTGAAATTTCAGGTATTTTGCATAATAATAATGCCACACCACAAGTCTCAAGGGGCGAATTCGGAATAAATTATTCCTACAGTTCGCAAATCCTCGACATTGGTTCCAACAATTCTCGGTAATGCCCAATTTTGACACACAAAGACCACTATACCATGTTATCTATATCGTATTTACAGTAAAGCTCACGTTTTCGTGGAATGGTAAAAATAGGATGGTAAATTGTGTTTTGCCTGTTACTTACATTTTTATGTAGTAACGGTATAGGTAGGTAAATATTGCAGAATTGATAAAGAAGGCTTTTTATAGAACAGGCTTAACCTGTGTAGAAAGCTTCTGGTAATACTGGATAAGTTCCTATACAATACTGTTTATGTACGCTCGCATTTTTTAAACCCTGACGTAACCGATTTGGATATAGCTTTTTTTGTTTGGAAGTTAAGTTAGACGGGAGTGTTCTTAGCTGGGTTTGATTTAAAATCGATCCAAGATGACCGCCACCACAAAATGGCCGACTACATATTTTGCACAAGTCCCTGGTTTTTGTCAGCGGTTATTTAAATTTAATTTTTTTATACCTATACTTTATTTTAAGGTATTCCGGCTGTCACCGTTAAATGCATACAAATCAAAAACAATTTAGCACGATTTGGTACTATAGCAGTCATTTTTATTCCACTTAGGTGTACACAAGCACACGGCCCACCTGATGGAAAGTGATTATCGTGACCCATGTGAAAGTGATTATTGCAACACCAGAGGCGTTAACTGATGTTGCTGACCCTATAGAAATTTTCTAACGACCCTCTTGAAGGGGCAGTGGTATTCTCTTAAGAGGCTTCTTTGCTGCCAGGGAAGGAGACATACCTATTAGTCTTGCCACTGATAGCATAAAAACTCCCTAGAAGAAGTACTTCACTGCGGAGTGAAGACTCCTTCTCTATAAGGCATAGATTCGATCCTACATCATTGAGTACTGCTGTCACCTCTTTGACCCCGTTCGACGTCAATCCCATACTCTTAGGCGTTGTGGAACCTCTGGAGGAATTTAGCCTCACTGTGTGTTTTACCGCCTGCATGGGTTGTGTTCAGAAGAATTGTTCGACATGATGCCCACACCTACTTTCTATGATCGCACCGCTCGCCATACGCTGAGAGCACACATTACGGCCCGTTTTCTTTCATGCGCGAAATCCCCACACATAGCAATTTTACCGGAGTGGGTGAAAAAGGGTATGTCGGTCTCGAACCGACTGAAATACACGCCGTCTTTGGGTCTTTAGTTGTCAGAGGTGAAATAGTAGTTAACATATCTGTCGCACCTTAGCAGATCCCGGGTCTCTCTTTCGAGATAACCCCCTTCGGGTGTAGCGACCACTGTGTCCCCGTCTAACCAAGCGACTACAATATGGGGTTCTTCAAGAAATGCATCAAAAGGTTTCTACAGGGTAGACACCACGAGTGTAATGCCCTAGCGGTGTTGCAAACATTCATAGGCCACCGCTTTCCATCAGGTGATACATTTGCTTGGCTGCCACTTAAGTGGTATAAAAAAAGATTATAATATAGCAAGATGAAAATTTTGATCTTAAATAGTCAAATTTTAATATTGCTGGTGATCATAATCGCGCGGTAAACAATGCAACAGTTGCGTTAACTGTAAATAAAAGTTGCTAAATTAGTTTTGTGGATGTGAACCCAAAAAGAAAACGTTGCAAAGACAGCAGCGTAATAACGCTACGAACTTCGAACAATAGCGATACAGAAATAGAAGCACTTGTTATAATACCCCATTGGGTATTCCCACGGGAAAACAAAAGCGCTGCTTGTAGCGGTACGGTAACAAAACTATAACTTCCAGGTATATTTTTACTAACTTTTATTAACTGGCGCTTTGTTATGTTTTTATTGGTTGTAATAGGATCAAAGAGTTTATAGAAATATTGAAGTTTTAAACATGCTGTCTACAAATGAATTTATGAATGGACTTGAACCCGCGACCAGACTTTCAGGTGAAGTGCTCTGAACAAATGAGCTACAAGGCTTCTTCTAAAGCATTTGAAGTCTTAGGAGGCGACTTTGGAGACATCTACCGATAGACTTATGAATTATCGGAAACTATGAATAATTATAATCACTCCGAATAATTTATTGACCTGGGTCTGGGCACTCATTTTTTTCTATATAAAATTAATGACGTTACTTGAAAATAATACAAATATGTAATGTAGAAACGCACCAACTAAATAATTATAATATCTGCCATAAGATAACTCGTCAGGTAAGTGTATATTATTATGGTTTTACCTCATAGAAAATTAAAGGGGGAAAACAAAATAAATATTTATGGATCCTAAACTCTCTTGATCATGTCGCGATTCTATCGTAAATGCGATTAAAGGTTTATATTTTCAGTTTATGAAAAGTTTTCAAAACATTAAGAAGTAAATGAGAAATTTCACGCACGCAAAGTTTTCATTCGTATATATATAAATCTCTGCATACTTACTTATAATCAAAAGGTATTGGATTTTAATTTCAACCACAGTTAAAATCAATTGAATTCACACCACATTCCGTTTCAATTGCAGTACGTTGGCACGTTACGTATCGGAATGACCTTCCACTAATGTTTTCTTTGCCCTGAATGACATAATACTTAGCTGTATTCGCTCGTAAAAGTAACTGCTGCCTGCGACTTGTCCGTGGTATTGAATATCATAGAATAAAGTTCATGAGTTTATGAACTGAAAATACTTTTATGTATTTTGGTGCAGTCCATTGAAAAGTTAAATTATTTGGACTTAGCATGAACTTTGTCAGAGGATGCATTTTCGTTTTTAGAATCAAGAGGTATCAGTTAAAATCCAAGTTTGTGTCGTTGTAAGCCTTAGCCGCCATCATGGAAAAAGGATTGAAATGGTGTTCACACTGCTCTACTCACATAAAAAGTATTTAACATTTTTTGTTGGCATGTGTATGATCTGAAATCATTTGACAAAAGTTGTAGATAAAATCTTACTTGCAACCAAATCAATTAATTACTTTTTGCAATCTATTTGGACATAGGCCTTTCCTAACGTGTGACATTGCGCCCGATCCTTCAGCCCCCAATGACAGAAGTCTATTCCAATCGAAGTTTCGACTCAAGGACTCGTTTATTCCAATCGAAGTCTTCCGATAAAGTATAAAAAACATTTGAAGCCCATTTTCTAAAATGGCGTCCGTGAGACAAGGGTTACAATTTTAAACTAAGTGTGCCTCGATATCTAAAAAAGAAATTAATGGCATTCTCTAACACATCTAACCCCAAATGTAACTTTGAATGACCTATCGCTAATATCGTCCAACATATTTATGTAGATAAAGTAAAATAAAAAAGTGTGATAAGAACTTCTATTTCGTAATGTTTTGTTATTTATCTAGAAGGAAAAATATCATATGTTGTACTAGTCAATACGCAAGTTTGAATAATAATAATAATAATAAATCTCTTTATTGCACACCATAGGATAATTTTTACAATAAATCAGCGGTAAAGTTCAATGTGGTCAATTTAACGGATGGATGAACGAGTGGAGATTTAGAGGGTTAGATGGTTGAAAGGTGAATCACGGTCAACAAACGTATTTGCTACTTTATCTTGCTGAAAAGACTGAACAGGATTTAAAATTTCAACCGATGTCTTCGCAAAATCCTGGGTATTTACTGGCCAGAAAAAATTTCCAACGAGCAGCTTTGGGAACGTTGTGGTGAAGTCCAGATCGACCAGCAGATCAAACGCCGTAAATGGAGTTGGATAGGCCACACTCTCCGAAGGGATCCAAACCACATACCGAGGCAAGCCCTAGACTGGAATCCCCAAGGAAAGCGCAAACGTGGTCGCCCAAAACAGACCTGGCGGCGGACTATCATTGACGAAGCGAAAGCCATTGGAAAAACCTGGAGCGAAGTCAAACGCGAAGCTCAAGACCGTACGGGATGGAAACTCACTGTGGACGCCCTCTGCCCCAGCTAGGGGACAAAGGACCTTAAGTCAAGTCAAGGTGGAACTACGGATGGCAGATAGTACGTATATATCACTACATAGTATAAAACAAAGTCGCGTTCTCTGTACCTATATCCCAATGTCCTTATGTCCATTTGTATGCTTAAATCTTCAAAATTGCGCAACGGATTTCGATGTGGTTTTTTTAATAGATAAAATAGGAAGGTTTATATGTATACAACATCATGCTACAATCAATTGGTGCGGAGCAGAAGTGAAAAATGTTGCAAAAACGGGGTGACGCAGACGAAGTTGTACGGGTCAGCTAGTTATAAATAAACTGAATATATGTTCACTTCTACAATAATATTATAAAGAAAAAAGATTTGTTCTTTTGTTTGAAACGAATAGGGTCCGAAACTACTGAACTGATTTCAATAATTCTTTCACCAATAGAAAGCTATAATATCTAGAACTAACATAGGCTATATATCATCACGTTACCATCCCAGGGAACGGAGCAATATTCATAAATGTCAAAAAATCCAGTAAATCACTATACATTGGCGCTAATATCGCTAACAAATTCCGTTGTCATGACAATTAGGTAGGATGTACTACAGGAAGAAGGAGAGGAGTAGAAAGGAAGTTGGTTAAAAGGGAAATGTGGAAGTAGGGAAATGGTGAATTGGGGAAGTGGAGAAACAGACAAGGTTGGGGGTGGAAAGTAGGGAAGTATAGGAAAGGGAAATAAGTAAAGGGGAAATAGGAAACGGAAAATGGGGAAATAAGGGAAATTGAAAGGTGCGCGAGATTGAAAAATAAAAAATAGGGAAAATGGCAACTAGAGAAGGGGAAAAGTAGTTAGAAAGGCAATAAAATAATCGAGTAGAGTCGTACAACGCGATAACCAACATTCACGCGGGCATGGTCGCGGGCAACAGCTAGTTACAAATATAACCAAAACAAAACAATACAGGAACTATTGTAATATTCAAATAGATTCATCTTATTCAATACCAGGAAAACAAAGGGTCCTCCCCGTGGACGTTTGTGTCGCAAACATAGAATTTAATTCCATACAAGTAAACTCATTATTAAAACAAAATTCATTTAACCCAAGCCGGGACAGCCGGTAAGTGCTATTTCACGTTTAAACAAAACCCTTATGTAATCTCCACTTTATTCTCCTGTCGTTTTAAATCTGTGAAATCCATCACTACAATATGACAAATAAAATTCCAGGAAGCTTATTCAAAAAACGAAATGCCGAATTAACTGAAGATGCAATCAAATAATCCAGTAAACAAAGATAGGTCGGAAACATGATGTAAATATCGATGGGGGTATAAGGAATCCACAAGACCCTGTACTAGCTGATTGTACCTACTGTTTAATGGACAAGGATCTCGCTTAGGCTTCCCTTAAGGTTTAAGATGTTGTAATCAATCATGTACGGCTCCCTAAAAATGGTGACGCAAAAACAAGAAGGAATAAGAAAACCCTAGACTTCCAGATGAAACCCTCGTCACAAACGAGAAACACGCTAAGATGATGAATTTGAAACGTGAAATTTATACACGTTATTAATAGCAAGTCAAACAAGTAACGTAACGTTAAAAAATATTAGATGCTATTTATAAAAAGTTCAACGCAACTACTGCCATCAATCAATTCGAAAAAAGTGCTGTTAAGCGTAACAATATTTCATATAGTGCGGCGGCTGTAAATGTATTGATAATGTTAAAGGATGGGGGATATAAATCGCAGTCGACACCTATGCGAGCCTCGCGTAAAACGCTGATTGCGTTACGATGTCCCCTTCGTTCGAATTTGCGTAGTGGGCGCAGAGCAATTTATCACTTAGACATAGGACTAACCGCCCTGTCGAGCTACTCTGCAATTGATGTATAGACTCATCGCTCCTTGCGTTCATTGCGACAAATACCAACATTCTACCTGACTCTAAAATCTAGACTAAGGCTAAGAAATCGTAAATGGGTAATACTTACTTTTTGCCTATCTGGAGATATGGCAGGATCTTTCAGGCGTATATATCCGTAGATTAAACACGTCAAATATAGACAGTTTGATATTAAAAATATGCCGTAATATCCAATTTGCTGAAGTAAAATACCACTGAGGGACATGCCGATTGGTATTCCTAGAGACATACACAAGTTGGCCACTCCTACTCTGAATGTCCTCATTTCTAATGTGGTTATATCACCTATGTAGCTAAATACACCAACGCACATTGTGATCCATCCACCAGTTAGCGACGGAAACAAATCCGAAAGGGCGGTGATTTCCAAAGGCAGCTCGTAGAAAAAATATGTATTTAAAATGAAACTCGTGCAACACAACACTTCCCCAACGATCGGTAGAAGTATACATGCTTTTCTATTCCCTGTTTTATCGCTCCATGAGCCAACGAACATGATTAAAATACACGGAAACGTTGTTTGAACAATGTTTTTCCATGCTTGCACTGACGCTGTCAACTTTTGAACTTCTGATTCTTCTGCAGTATAATTTTCTGTTTGCCGCCTGTTTAAAGCGGAGCACACTTTATCGTCGTATCCCAAATTAACCCTACATGCTTTCTCCAAATTTAAATTTTGCACTGCAAGTCCTGAGAA
This sequence comes from Pelosia muscerda, assembly GCA_963691645.1. NCBI lineage: Eukaryota > Metazoa > Arthropoda > Insecta > Lepidoptera > Erebidae > Pelosia > Pelosia muscerda. Next base: position 4,035,562 of record OY829104.1, read on the forward strand.
TACTGTAGACATTATATAACATGCTATTATAGGTTCTACGGTTATATTGGATCGGATCAGCATCAGTTTTTCTCTGACACCAAATTTTTTAGTTTTAGGCTCATCTTTCACCGGTATCTCGGCTCCCGTCGCCGGCTTTTCAGCCGCAACGTTTATCCCATTCATGATGTCAATTTGTTGTTCCACTTTATAGTTCAATCAATCATCGTTAGAGATATGCTTTGACTTTTGAAGGTTCCCACGAGTTTAGAACCAGCCGCGTCCAACACCACGTTCATTTTCCACTTTGTCACACGTCACTTCATAACAATCACTCAGTGTTCACTGGTCCTAATCCACAGCAATCCGCTAGCAGTGCGATAGTGTCGGCGGGTTGAGCAGACTGAAGGATCCTCTTGTCTTAGGAGATGATTGGACGGATACGCGTTCGAGTGGTATCATTAGAGGCAATTGGCCAGCCGTAGTGTCGGCATACGAACGGTAGAATGGCCGGAGCCCGCAGTACTGCCTGGATCGCGTCACAACCTTGTAATAAGCAGGCGATTATCCCATTGGAGCAATGTCTGTCATTATACGAAACAGTGGGTACGCGCGCGGCGGTATTAGTGCACGGTCAAGGTACGCTCAGTGCGTGAGCAACAGTTTTCATTTCGTTTTCATTGTGTGGTCCATTTGTACGTCATGCGGAAGTTGTGAACCAATTCTGTCTAACAAGTTAGAATTACATACTTGATATTCATGTTTTGTCTCGTAAGCGACAGCCTCTGTGGCGTAGCATTAATGACTCGGAGAGCAGGTTAAGCCGTCGGTCCTGGTTGTCATACGAACATTTATGGCATTCGTTATGGGTAAATGGAGTCCAAAAAGTTCAATAACTGTTCTAACTGCAGTACTACGATATTGCCTATAGGTTGTAGAGTTCAGACGACTGCTTGACAGAAAATATCGAGATTCAGCCACAACGCAGTTAGACTGGAAAAATGCTGACTCCGAAGCTTCGGTTCTAAACGGGATTAACGCAAAGAATGATGATTTTGTCTAGTAATATTGGGAACGGCTGTGTGGTGTGTGGTAAAGTAAACAATCTCTTTCACGGAGTACTGAAAAAGTTGATGAATAAAGTAGGGCTGTCCCTATCTAAAGTAAACATATAACCTTTAAAAGGGATCAAAACCTCAATATTCATACTTACAACCTAAAGTCATGAAAAGAGCGCACCACTTGCCCCTGTAAGCTCCCATTATTGAACTTGACCGCACTAACGAACTAATCTACATACTCCTACATAATATATATACGTCATCTGCAGTCCATCACGTAACCTGGCCATTGGACCTTAGTAACAAAATGGAGAGACACTGAATAACTCTAGTTAAACAGTATTAAATAATAATAAAAAAATATATCTGTGGTAGCCTAGTAGTATGGGTAATGGACTGCTGAGACAAGGTCTTGGGTTCGATCCCAGGTTTTACTATTGCACACACCAATGACTATTCGATGCTTTTCGAAGTTATGTGTGTATTTATCGCAGGTTTATAAGTGCCCGGTTGACGGCAATAGGCTCGCCACCTATTACATTGGGACCTAAACATAAACTGGCAAAATGTGGGTGCTAGCACCTCTGCCTTCCCCTTCGTGGATATACGCGTGAGTTTATGTTATGTTATAAAAAATAAAAATTCGTATAAAAAAAATTGCAATTCGTATTTTTATGCCAATTAGTTGTGTACCAGGAGTATTTCCAGTTGCCTTCGGCTTCGGGAGTGTTCTCTTTTGTATTACATGAATTTTGCTTATAACAGAGTTTAAAAATCATGGTACCTACTACAAAAAGAATTGTCATCAAAAAAAAGTGGCCCAATTTTGTTAAAATGATCGGTAGTATCCACCGTTCCCACCCTCTGTATAGTATACTCACCTATTTACGTTAGGTATATAAAATCCCGTACATAAAAATAATCCTTTCAAATTTTATATTTGACCCAAAGCTATTTTAGTTACAAATATCTTCGACTACGGTGCGTAATAAAGGGGCAGTGGGGGAAACATTACTCAATATGAATGGCTTCCTCTACGGTCCTTGCCAAAACTATTGCCTAACTGTTTTTGCTTCGTCGGCTACTAAACGCAAATTAAGAGGTAATGTACCGTTGGGGGTTTAAAAAACGTTTTATTATTAATATGTTACGTTATTTGATATCGTTTTTTTTTTCGTTTTATTTGAAACGAATGGGTCATAGACCTGATATTTGTTTATTTTTGTGGTTTTATGATTTTATATTTCGATATTTGTATATCCTTCCTACGTTTAGAGGTTGATAGTAGTCTGGGTTACAAGGTAGAAAATATAAAAACGACAAACCAATATAAATATTAATAGTTCAAATTAAACCAAACTCTGAGTAGTAAAACATAACCTTTTTTTTAATTTAGGTCACGTCAAATTGACTTCAAACCGGCTAATGGTAAGCTGAAGGCAAAGTAAGGAAAGAGAGACACCATTACAAACCCGTAGAGTATTACAATGGTGGCGCTCAGCTTGGCCGCCTTTACTTACTTGGTGACTTGTAAGGATTGTTCTAGAATATTTATTTTTTTACATATTTACAATAGATGTTGTCGTGCGAATGTTACACGCGTTATATCATCAGCTGAGCCCACGTTAACTGCAGTGTTGGATTACATTAAGAGCAACAAATGTTCATAAGCAATGTCACGTCTCGCCTACTCGGACAACAAAACATCCTATTTCCTACATTTGATGATATCTGTTCTCCGCTGCTGCTGCTAAGACGAGGTCTCGGGTTCGATCCCAGGAACCATGGCACATGGAAGCGATTGCCATCTGGTCTACACAAACTATAGGTATAGGCGATTTCAGGTAGGATTGCAGCTAGACCAGTTGTCGAACTTTTTAGGGCGCCAACAGGCACTTGGTGCCTAATACTAGTGTGAGAGTGGTAGTGAATAGTAGTCCACTGCTAATCACAGTCCTCTCCCAATGTAGGAAAGCTTTGGCCTACTATTTCTGCCCTATCGAGACAACTAACAGAGACCATTCCCTTGCCGTAACACAGTTTTTAGATTAGCACGGGAGGTAAGGATTATTTTCAGTATACCGTCAAACTGCTTTTATCAATTGTAATATAATTATATTAATATTAATAGGTTCTGGTGTAATTATATCATAGTTATTTTCAACATATTGTATATTATATTCTCCATAACTCGTTAATTGTTGATATCAGTTTTGAATATTTAGTGTAAATAAGTTTATCTAGTAGGTATCTAGTAGGTACCAACATGGAAAAACTTGCTAACTAACATTGAAAGACTTAAAATTGATGGCATATGTTGATGGAAAAACAATAAAATCTCTGATATTATGAAACACATTAATGTAATGTGTAAACGTTTCATCATTGCAATTTATATGTTCATAAAACTGGTATTAAATCAGATTCTTTTGTTTCATATGTAAATGTTTCATTTTTATTGTTTCGTTCGTTATCTCGTGAATGGCTATCGTTTACCACATTACTACCTGGACACAAAGGCTGTTGAAATATAGGGCTTTATATATTTTGAATATACATACATCGTTTATTTAATCCATAAGGTTTTTAGAGAAAGATATATATTCGGAGTATTTTATGGCGTATTTGTTTATTTATACATAAATATAAATAATAAATATATACACATACCTATACCACAAAACCACTCCGTGAGTTCTTAGCCTGAGGTCTAATTCTATAAGACTTAAAAGATAATTTCCACAAGTTATCATTCAACGCAATTAAAAATACTAGTGTAAATTGAATAGCCCTTCTCTTATTTGGTATAACGCTGCAATAATCGTACCTAAACGTGTCTGGAGATTATGCCTACTTATTGTTGTAATAAAGACAAATTAATGGCCAATGAAGCTGTTGAGAAAAAGGGCACGAAAGAGGTTTCGTTTATTTTATTTGTGGCCCCGAAGAAAATTGGCGGGATTGTACCAAACTCCGGAGGGAATCATGTGTAGGGCTCAGATGTCACCCTCGTATGATGCAAACAATTACAATGATACGTATGCTCTATTAAATATACATAAAATAAAGATTCTATAAAAAGCATCTGACGAAAACGCCAGTCGAAGAACTACCATTATAATATTTTGTTGAATATAGGTAATGGTGGGCCCCTTTCCTTCAGGTGAAGTCAAATCATATTAACGTGTCCTATGTCCTTAAGAAGATATGTGTATGTATTTACTGCAGTTGGTCTTTCGAATATAAAATGTCTTTTACAAAGAATAAAATCAATATGAATTCGCATATGTTCAAAATTTTGGCAGGAAACACTGACCTAGTGTGAGTTGTTACATTACAATAAATTTAATGCACGGAGCTAAGGTTGCACCCTGTCTTTCGTTCCAGGCCATACATTAGGACTGGTAATAGCTCTTGACATCTTTTCGATAAGTCAAAAAGTATTGTAGGATCTAGAGTTTAAAGTAATATCATATGGCAAGGGTCCTTGGTACTCAAAACTTTAGAGGCCCTTTTGGAAAGTTTAGGGTTTTAGATTTTCCTTAAGTTGATGTGCGAGAAATTGTCTCTCTTTCACGTCAAACTTATAACACCCTGTCGTTTTTACATTGGAGGTTAATCAACCACATGATTCCTCACAGTGTGACTACAAAACGGTGCTCGTGACGTCTACTGGTCATAGAAGTAATTATTTATTTCAACACGAATTCTCTCTAATAACCTTGGACATCTAAAGTATAAGCACGGTGTATAAGACACACGTCCCCACATTTAAACGGCGCAATTTCAGTCGGTGGTTCGTTACAGCACAACTTTTGTAAGACTACCCGCACAAATTGCCCCGACGTGATCCCACCGGCTTATTAACTGGAGGTATTGGTTATATTGGCTATTAGTCAGCAAAACGAATATCTGGCCCGTTTCTCGTATCGGTTTACCCAAGTATTTATTACGTTTAGTTATTGATCTTTATAGTTGATTGTGTTCAAGGTCAAATATGATCAGAAGATAATGTCTTTATTATTTTTAATTGATAGATGATTCTTTTATTATTCAAAAAAATCTGTATAGAAATTATTTACATTACATATCAATAATATATTTAAAACTAACTAAAACCGGTTGAGGGACTGGACTGGTGACTCTCTCATGCCTGGGGCTATTGCTATCCAGCGGGGCAATCCGGGATTAAACATAATATATGTAATTTGACTTCATAATTAAGTGACCATTAGTTATACCATATATACTGGCTGATCGTCTGTACGTCAAAAAACGAAATGCCAATCAAAGTGTGTAGTCTCCTTACACAATCACAAAGGGGCGCACTGATTGAATTCTTCACCGGAACTGCGAGAACGGCAAAATTTTGACGTACCGACAACAAACACAATAAGTCTGTTACACAAAGCGAGAGATGTTTTTGTTGTCTGTACTAACAAATAGGACGTACAACGTTGTTCCCGAAATTCGTGATGTTTCGATGATGTAAATACGACCGACCGTACCGTTGCAAATTGCGCACCATACACGTTGTATATGTCCGCTTTATTTATTTCATTTCAATGCACATATCGATTCAGGGTTGTGCTACCGAGATAACAAGGTAGTATACCTGGGGGCATATATCTTGGACCGAAAATGCTTGCTCCGTACGCAGTGTATGCGCATTTTGATGATATCACGGTGTGCTACGGTGCTTAAATCCACCAATCATAATTTATATCAAAATGATTTGAAGGCGTCAGATCCTTGAGTTTCTCGTGATTAATGTCCAATATATGTGCCTTGAGTTATACAAACTGACTTAATCCAAAAAACCGCGGTAGCCTAGTGGTATGGGTAATGGACTGCTGAGACGAGGTGTCGGACTCGATCCCAGGGTTTACCATGGCACACACCAATGGCTTTTCGAAGTGATGTGTGTATTTATCGCAGGTTTAATAAGTGCCCGATTAATGGGAACAGGCTTGCCTCCTATTACAGGACCTAAAATATAAACTGGCGAAATGTGGGTGCTAGCACCTCTGCCTATCCTATAACTCACGCCCCTTCGGAAATATGGGCGTGAGTTTATGTTATGTTATGTTATGTCAATCCACAATGGAAAAACGTAAATTTCCCAGTTCCTAAGCAAATCGAACTTTAAGTTCAGGAAAAAAGAGGTAAGAAAACTTTGTTTAATGACCGAACAACATCGAAATTCATGCCAGTCGGAAGCAATTCCATTCATCACGAAGTCCTAGGATCAATAATTTGTAATAGCCAATATATTTTAGCGTACACCCCTACTCCATACGTTGGTATTCGCCATAAACACTCCGCCAACCTGTAAACCATTTAGCTAAGTGTTTTATGCAGACCGCGCTTTCCATTTAGATATTGAAAACTTCTGCGGACCAATGAATCTGAATTGGAGTCGATGTAAATTTCTGATCAGTAAATTGGGCACTGATTAGTTAATAAATTTTCGATATGTACGAGATTATTGTTATTATTTTGAATCGATTAGAGTGTGGTTTTGTAACGTTTATGGTATCTTACATGGGGCTTTATCTTTAGCTTCTTATTAAACTCGGTGTAGATGCATTGACATGCCTTAATTCCTATTAATGATAATCGTCGAAGGGGTAGGCAATGTGTATACACCCACTTTTCACCTACTGTGATTTTCGGTCCCACACTTCCGGCACTTCGTAACAAATGGGTATTCTGAAAATAAATTTCTAACCGTAAATGTTGCAGCTAAATAAATTAGGAACAAAAATCGACCCGACTCATTTCTATGTGGTTTAAATCGCAAGAAAATTAATTACGTGCTTAGCCGCACAATTCCTACCAATGAACATCTTGGCGAGTATCAAACGTATGAAGTGTGAATTGACGTGTCCTATATAAAAAAATTAAGAAATTCTGAAAGAAGGAAAACTTTGCCTGGACTTTGTGTGATCTGGTTAGCTATGACCTAACAGTTGATATAGAAATATTCTGTACAATACCATTCCTTCTAGTAAAAGAGGAGACAAGAAATTAAGTAATAATAATAAAACACAATGGACCTAATTAAAATATATTTGATGTTTTTAATATGTAGCCTAGTGGTATGGGTAATGGACTGCTGAGACAAGGTCTTCGATCCCAGATTTTACCATGGCACACACATTTACATGGCACACATGGGACCTGAACATAAACTGGCGCAAAATAGGTGCTAGCACCTCTGCTTACCCCTTCGGGGATATAGCCGTGAGTTTATGTTATGTTATAATATATATGACAGAATCACCCATACCATGTGCAAAAGCACAAAAAATTCCACCCTAGGTAGGAAATACCGAATCTAGAGAATAGAATAGTCGCCAATAACATTATCTGCGTCATATACGTTACACAAATCGCTATGACGCACGGTACATAGTCGTATACAGCCCCATTATAAATTGCCAAATCCCCGAGGTGAAACTGGTTGAAACGAACATTGGGATAATTTACTCGCAGCCGAAAATCTCATCGCACGTTTATACAGTCAAACATTTTCAAATATATACCTACCGTCACAAGTGTGCAATATCCGAAATATGTTTCGTTCATACCCAAATTATGGAAACGTATTTGAATATTGCAATGTTCCTAAGTAAAGTACGAAGGTAAAGTTTTTCACCAAAACTTTCACGAAATTTGCCGTAATACTTGAACCGTGAGTTTTTTAGTTTGTACGTGGTTTAAAAACGTATTCCCTGTTACTGATTGAATTGGCTGCGGGTTCGCTTTCTTCGGGTTTTATTTTTTAAGGAAAAGCTCTTATAGTGGCTCTTATGTTCAGAATTAACTTTGGAAATCTATTTCTGTAGAATCTATTAACTATTGAAATCTAAAGTGTAAGAAATACTTTTTTATAGTGTGCAAAATCCGCACGGATACCACCTCCGCCAAAACCGGTGGAGGTGATTATGTCGGACTCGAACCGACTAAAACGCACGCCGTCCATGAATCCTGGATTGCGAGAGATTATACAAGACATATCTCTCGCACCCCAGCAGACCCGGGAGTGTAAGAAATACTGAGCTGCTTAGTAGATAAACGCAATAGTGACGTAATAGCATTGTAATGTGAGTGTGACATATTTCATTGTTACCGATAGTTCGTATGATTGTCGGCAAATGGCTCCCACCATCATCCGAAGATTTCGAATGCGCAAGACATAGCTCCGTAGCTTAGCAGTTAGACAAACATTACAGCAATCATAATAATGCAAAATGCGTGATGAACTGTTTTTACAAGATAAAACTTCTTTATAAAATTTGTATAAAAGTTACTTAAGCATTGAACTCCGAGAAAGGTTGGTTGACGCTTTAGTATTATCTGAATTCTAATACCTGAATATAGCTTACGATCCTAGAAGATTAGCTAAAACATCTAATCACTACATATTTTAAAATAAAGTCGCGTTCTCTGTCCCTATATCCCTTTGTATGCTTAAATCTTTAAAATTACACAACGGATTTTGATGCGGTTTTTTTAATAGATAGAATGGTTAAAGAGGAAGGTTTGTATGTATATAATATCATGCTACGACCAACAGGTACGGAGTAGGAAGGAAAAATGTTGCAAAAACGGGGTGACGTAGAAGAAGTTTCGCGGGTCAGCTAGTTTGATACAAAGAGTTCAAAACGCATGTGCGCGTTTCTGTTGTAACACACCACCCAGAAGCTACGTGGCTCTGTATCTGAATAGATGTAACATAGGATTAGTATTATGTATGACCTTCGTGGCGTGGCGGTAGTAAACCCGACTACTACGCAGAAGGCGCGGGTTCGATGCCCGCTTAGTGCAAATATTTGTATGCTTGAATATCTGCATTGGTCTGTGTGATTCTATGTGTAATAAGTATGTACTTACAAAAAATGTATCTATGTATGTTTATCCGCTTTCTAGAACCCGTAACACAAGCAAGTTAAGCTATGCTTACCGTGGGTCTAGGTGACGTTGTGTAGATTTTCCTAAAATATTCATTTATTTATTATTTATTTTTACGATACAAAGTTCATATCGTATAATATGTTTAGTATACTTTCTTATATGAAATCGAATTATATATAATATATATCTATAAGTATTTATATTTATTGCTATAATATATGTGTGATCAATACCTCTCTTTAGTTATCATACTCATATTTATACCTATTTTCTTGTTATCTACGATCTCCTCTCACCGTTCTGCTGGGAGAAATTTCGTGGAGAAATAAGCAATGCTATTGTACCTACTTGTCAACTTCCAATATTTACGTAATGTACTGTGTGTGCAAATTTTTAAATAAATGAATAAATAAGACAGAGTTGCATCTGTCCTTAGTTTATTTTTGCGTAGTTTTAGTACAGTGCGTAGTTTAGTTTATAGTATACAATGCGCTTTCTTCGGGTTTTATTTTTTAAGGAAAAGCTCTTATAGTGGCTCTTATGTTCAGAATTAACTTTGGAAATCTATTTCTGTAGAATCTATTAACTATTGAAATCTAAAGTGTAAGAAATACTTTTTTATAGTGTGCAAAATCCGCACGGATACCACCTCCGCCAAAACCGGTGGAGGTGATTATGTCGGACTCGAACCGACTAAAACGCACGCCGTCCATGAATCCTGGATTGCGAGAGATTATACAAGACATATCTCTCGCACCCCAGCAGACCCGGGAGTGTAAGAAATACTGAGCTGCTTAGTAGATAAACGCAATAGTGACGTAATAGCATTGTAATGTGAGTGTGACATATTTCATTGTTACCGATAGTTCGTATGATTGTCGGCAAATGGCTCCCACCATCATCCGAAGATTTCGAATGCGCAAGACATAGCTCCGTAGCTTAGCAGTTAGACAAACATTACAGCAATCATAATAATGCAAAATGCGTGATGAACTGTTTTTACAAGATAAAACTTCTTTATAAAATTTGTATAAAAGTTACTTAAGCATTGAACTCCGAGAAAGGTTGGTTGACGCTTTAGTATTATCTGAATTCTAATACCTGAATATAGCTTACGATCCTAGAAGATTAGCTAAAACATCTAATCACTACATATTTTAAAATAAAGTCGCGTTCTCTGTCCCTATATCCCTTTGTATGCTTAAATCTTTAAAATTACACAACGGATTTTGATGCGGTTTTTTTAATAGATAGAATGGTTAAAGAGGAAGGTTTGTATGTATATAATATCATGCTACGACCAACAGGTACGGAGTAGGAAGGAAAAATGTTGCAAAAACGGGGTGACGTAGAAGAAGTTTCGCGGGTCAGCTAGTTTGATACAAAGAGTTCAAAACGCATGTGCGCGTTTCTGTTGTAACACACCACCCAGAAGCTACGTGGCTCTGTATCTGAATAGATGTAACATAGGATTAGTATTATGTATGACCTTCGTGGCGTGGCGGTAGTAAACCCGACTACTACGCAGAAGGCGCGGGTTCGATGCCCGCTTAGTGCAAATATTTGTATGCTTGAATATCTGCATTGGTCTGTGTGATTCTATGTGTAATAAGTATGTACTTACAAAAAATGTATCTATGTATGTTTATCCGCTTTCTAGAACCCGTAACACAAGCAAGTTAAGCTATGCTTACCGTGGGTCTAGGTGACGTTGTGTAGATTTTCCTAAAATATTCATTTATTTATTATTTATTTTTACGATACAAAGTTCATATCGTATAATATGTTTAGTATACTTTCTTATATGAAATCGAATTATATATAATATATATCTATAAGTATTTATATTTATTGCTATAATATATGTGTGATCAATACCTCTCTTTAGTTATCATACTCATATTTATACCTATTTTCTTGTTATCTACGATCTCCTCTCACCGTTCTGCTGGGAGAAATTTCGTGGAGAAATAAGCAATGCTATTGTACCTACTTGTCAACTTCCAATATTTACGTAATGTACTGTGTGTGCAAATTTTTAAATAAATGAATAAATAAGACAGAGTTGCATCTGTCCTTAGTTTTCTTTGAAGTTTTGACATCACTTAAACTATAATAACATATCCCTGTACGCCTCGCCAGCGCCAGTTTAAACGTTTCAATTTCAAGCTTTCCCTACAAATATCAGTATTAAACTAAATTCAAGTTGAAAATCTGAACTACTTCCTCGAACTTATTCTTAATCGACTTAACTAAAAGCTAGGTTATTTACACACACAAACAAAATAAACTTTAGCCATTTCTCCTGGGGAAATTATACTCCCATCCTACTAGTTTTACTCCTAAAAACATAGCTTTTCTAGGTCAACAAGACAGAAGCCCGCAGTACTTTGTTACAAATTCAATTTCCGTGTGTAACTAAATTATATAATGTTAGCGAGAGTGTTTCCCCTCGGCAGACGAATCCCGTGGCCGTCGTCAGCACAATTGTTCCAACCTTCGGCCATAGTTCAATACTAAACGCTGTTAGGGACTGAGTTGCCAGATTATATCGAGTCCCAATATTTTGGGATATTTTCCAAATGTAATGATAAAACGATGGTTTTTGTGATAAATCAATAATACCACCTAGGTGGCAGAACAGCACGCGGTCCCACTGACAGTGGCCTATGGACTTTTGGAACACCAAGGGCGTCTTATTCGTGCTGCCGACTATATAGAGATGAGAGGAGATGGGGATTGGGAGAAGGAAGATTTCTGTAACCGACCAAAAGATCTAAGCTACCATGATCCGCGATTTTACAGATACAAGCGTGATTGCATGGATGATGTACCGTAGAAAGACGCTCATCAATAATACTGCAAACATTATTTTGTGCCATAGTAAATGCGTCCATGTCTGCACTCGCGCTCGTGTAAGTCACACTGTGAAAATCCTGCAAAACATAATTATTGTTTAATTATGGTACTGTCATTTTATTGGCATTCTGAAAAAAATGCGACAGTTTATATTTTTATCAATCTTTCTTATTTATTTTTCTTGTGGGTTCGATTCCCGCTCAGTCCAAATCCAATTGTGAATGTATTTACAAAAAAGTATCTAAGTATGTTTACCCACAACACAAGCTAGTTAAACTATGCTTATCATGGGTCTAGATGGCGTTTTGTAGATTATCCTAGAACATTTATTTATTTTATTTATTTGACTTTAAACCTTACTTTAGTGTCAATTGAGTTCTGGCGTTCTCCTATTTAAAAAAATCTCCAAAACAACTTGCAAAAATAGAGATGTATCAAATACTTCACCCCCTTTTACGTGAGAAAAAACATACATTATGTTACAAAATCATCGCTTGTAAAAATGTGAGAATATAAAAAATCTTTAGGGAAAGTAAACCACAACTGCTGACAACATTTACTAGGGTCATGAGGAAGGAACGAGGAAGCCCCATCAATTTGCGAGCCCATAAACATGTTTTATGAGCCGGACTCTGATGGACAGTTTGAACATTAGGCGTGCGAACCCACCGGCCACGGTAACCGTATAACAGAGAGATGTCGCTAATTGTTTCCGCTCAACGCATTACAGCGTGCATATTCATCTTGATGGTGTTATATGAGATAATGATGAGGGATTAGTCTGATAAGAAATGTACAAAAGGACGTTTGGTTATAATTTGGGGAAAGTTGACAGGACAGGTTAAATAAATAAATAAAATTTGTTGTGTCTGTTTGTAAGTTGAAAATGGCTTTTTAAGTAAAAAGCGTCGGTAGCTTAGTGGTTAAGGAGTCAGTCTTGCGATCGAGAGGTCTCGGGTTCGAATCCTGACTTTTTCTTAGAATTAGGGCGGTAGTGTACTAGTTTACTACCTCAGTAGGATAAAATAGAATTCAACCTACCCTAATGTGTGAGTAACCCAATCTGAAGATAAAGCAGCGGCTTCTTTAATACATAGATTTTTTTACCACAAATACCCACGGATACCAACCACCTGTAGCGGAGCCGGTTAGAGTGGTTATGTCGGACTTCAACCGACTAAAATGCACGCCGTCTTCGGGTCTTCGCTTGTAGTTAACATATCCCTCGCACCCTGGCTGACCCAGGCTCACTATGAGATGGCTCCCTTCGGGTGTGAGGACCACGATGTCCCTATATAGCCGCTGGATATGTAATAAACTACCTGTGATTGGGGCTCCAAAGAGAGGAACCTACGTTTATATACCACTTAGGTGGCACACAAGCACACGGCCCACCTGATGGTAATTAAATAAAATTTTATTATCCTCTTTATTTAGCATTATACTTATAAATTACATCTCATCATCATCATCATCATTCTAGCGTTAGTCCCGGTCGCATCTAAATGTTTCACCTCAGAGGCCGGGATTCGCTTAAATATATGTAAAAACATATATTTCATATCTTTACATTTCTTTATTCAAAAATATACTTATACATTGCATTTTAAATAAATAGGGGAGAGTCCCACAGTGCCGAACACCTAAGCCTAGGTGACAGTTAAAAAAAAACGGATTTGGTATTAAACATTTTAATGAAGGTCTCAGTAACTTAACAATCATAGACATTCATGTGCATAAACAGAACAATAAAAAATAAACATTACAAATGTTTTAACCTAGGTTCATCATTGGTAACAATTTTTGGTAAATTATATTGTGGCACCTAGTACCGAACATTGATATTAATTGGCACATATGGCCGAACACTCCTAAAAAAGATGACATCGATCGCAAATATATAATTCTGAGCACTCTGGTATATCAGCACATGCCTCGTGTGCCCATTCTTTGCATGAATTGCACTGAATCCAGTCTTCATCGTGATCTTCTAGACAAACCACACACGTAGTGTCCTTGGTTTGCTGCGAAGATAATATTTTTTGTGCTAATGGTAAAGTTTTAGTCTTTTTAATCTTTTCTGCTTTATCTGTCTTTTTAAATGTACGTAGTTGTTTCTTCTCCTCCTTAAGCGTTTTCTCATTTTTTTATCTTCCAAAAACAATTTGTATGGAGAAGAAGTTAGAATTTGACTTTTCTCAGACTTTCGTTTCCTTGTTTGAGCTCTTTTCTTTGCAGCGTCTGGCAACGGTGAGATGTTTAAAATGGATTGTCTTACAAAATCTGGACCTTTGCTCGTAGAAGGCTGCGGTGAAAAGCTTTGCGGTAAAATGCTGGCTGTAGGTGTTTGCTCCGGTATTATTTGAGGAACATCGGGTGGAAAATGATCACCGCTACGTTGCTCTTCGATAATTATAATTATTATCTCCACCTCCTTACCGTCTTTAATCAGTTTCAACTTATCGTACAAAGTTTTAGTAGGAATGCCATATCTTGAAGCTGCTTCTCTAAGAGAAATTTTTTTTGAGCTTACTTTTTCAATGGCGATCTTTAAGTTTTCTGATTGCCAAAGACCTTTCTTGATTTTTTCCATACCGTAAGATACGTTTGTTCCTGAAAGAATTCAATAAATTGATAACATGCACCACATAGAATAACAGTGTGATCGCCGAAACATTTTTGTTCGGTTATAGGGGAAAAAATACTGTTCGGTACTAGGGACTCACTGGAGATAAATAATCATCGTATAAAATAAAAACAATAAATTTAATTTATATTTTAGATAGCAAAACGTAAAAAGTACTTACCAATTATAATTCAGATACGTATCAAAATGAACCCACACTTATATTCAATCCACAACTAATACGTGAAGTTTGTAGGCGACAACAGTTTCCCGCGTAAAATCCACAACGACCGTTCTTGCTCGCGTTGCGTGCGCCACTGGCCGCTCCCGCGCCACCCGCAGTCCTTCTAGTTGCGTCTCTTTCTATTGCACGTCAAGGCGTCGTCCTTGTTCGTTTATTAGTACGGTTACAGCTTTCGTTCGGTACTACCTGCCGTTCGGCGCTAGGGGACTTCCCCCTACATATGCAAAAACATCTATTTAAAAATACAATAAATTGTACCCCACTTGCATTGGGTATTATTATTATTATTAACAGAAATACAACTACCCCATCATACAAAAATAACTAAATCAAAGTTAATGATACTGTAACAATATAACACTACAACATAAACACATTGTAAGGACCTCTACAAACAAACACACCATAAAAACCTCTATTTAGTAGTATTAACCGCGGCTGTCTTCTAATACGGCCTTAAATAAAACAACTCATATCGTTTGGGTCTAACCTTTCAAGGGTACCCCAATAATCTTCCTGGCCCGGTCCCTTAGGCCCAACTCCCTTGATTGTGTGCTTAAGTTCTCGATACAGCGACTACGTCCTGATCCCGATATTGATATGGAATTTGTGTATGTCTATCAGATTAGCTTGTAAGTAATGGACAGGGAAAAACATTAACTAAAATTGTTATCATTAGTGTTTTGAGGGGTGTATGGGGACGGTTTTGGCCCTATGCCTCAACATGGTGAGTATAGTGGAAGAATCAATGAATTGCTCTAGTCTGCTGCTGAACACAGGTCACTATTGGGAGACTTTGGCCTACTGTTTCCACCCTGGTCAGGCGTGCTGGTATAGGATTTTATTTTGAGTTTTCTTTCTCTCAAGCCACCATTGTAACACTGTGCGTGTTTGTAATGTTGATTGACCCTCTTTCCTGCGACTTTGCCTTCAGCTTACCATCAGGCGATGTGAAGTCAAATTAACGTACCCTATATAAAATAAAAAGGCGTCATACGCGTGCTGACTGCCCTACAAAGTTCTTTCGAAGAATCTTGTATTGTAGTTAGGTAAACCACACGCGGAAGATCTTTCAACAGCCTGACCGTGTGCGGAATGAAGTTCCTTTCATGCAATGAGCATTTTTCTAGTAGGTGTTTATAGCGTTCCCAAAGACGTGATAGATGGCGCAGCTGGCTTTTTCGGCAAGAAGGGTGTGGACACTACATCCAATGTTCTCTTATGAATTTCTTAAAAATCTTCCGGGTTCGTTCTTTCTAGTGTTGGCAACTCAAAAGTACCAAAAAATTTACTAGCGCCATCTCCTGATCTTTTTACAAACCAACTGATTATGTACCTACTGGAAAATTGCTCATCACAAAGTGTGATAGAAAGTGGTCGTCGGCATCTTATCGAACTATTCAAAATCCGTGCACACACATAAAGAGGCACAATTCCTCCTGTTGAGAGGTACCACGCTGCCTGTAAGTACAGGATTTGGAACGTTGATGAAAATATAATAGTTTATCACGCACCCAAAATACTTCCAACCCCGTCCTTTAACCAGTACGTATAAAATTATTTACGTATGTGAGCTTATTACTCTATATTGAAATAATAAATTCAGCTCAAAAACTTTTTACATAAAACATAATTCTACCGTCATAATGACGTTAGTCCCTTCATATTAAATACATTATCTTAGGCAAGAGATATTTCGTTACCCTGTCACCGAACCAAACTGTAAGCTTTTAATCCATCTCTGGCGAGTCTCTGGCGGGCCTGGCCTAAACAAAAAAGGATACGTACAATATTGCCGATGGGTTCAACAGATAGATGACCCTATTCACATTTTGTAGGTATGTTATATTTAGGAAAAAAGTCGCTTTTTTATATAAGAATGATTCGGCAGATTTTTGTGATATTTTGCCATTACGTAAGTTTGAACTGTGTCAAAATCATCATGGGAATCATTGGGAAAAAAATATATATTGTGGGAGGGAGAGGGCCCACCACTCACCCGCGGTTCAACACTCCAACGATAACAATATATATTGGAATGTCAAATTCCCTCTTCAAAGCAGGTAAAAGACTTCTTACTAAAGAGGAGATGTTGTATTGTATTGTGCAATATTCCGCAAGTGCGAAGGACAAACTTCGACACGAGTTTCGCCTCTACACGAGGCATCTTCAGGAGCGCTCATAAGCGAATGCTCTCCTGAAGATGCCTCGTGTAGATACATCTCCTCTCTGGTAAGAAGTCTTTAACTTGCTTTGAAGAGGGTGGTTTGACAATCCAATATATATTGTTATCTTTGGAATGTTGTGTGTGAGTGGTGGCCCCTCCCCCAATCTACTTTTTTTTGTAATGGATTTCCGTCAGGTAACGCCTACATCTAAATCGTATCATCCTTAGGATCGCCATATAAAAAAAACGAGATATTCTTCAAAATTATAACCAACCGCCGAATTGCCACTTGTATAGCGAGATAGTTCCGCTAAACTCACTAGAATTCCATCAACCTCATATATCTATTAAATGAAAAGCGGAACTGGCGTGTACCGTAAATTTATATCGGAACAGACATGTGTCGTGGCGCCAACGTGTTGTTGAATAGCAAACGACGAGCGAGAACATCTCAGGTTTCTCAGATGAAATCGAATATTCTTGAATTTAGCAGATTGAAATTGACTGACAGACAACAGACAGAATTATATTTAGAACAAAGCAACGAGCAAATCAATGGGAATTTTCTAAAGTAAAAGTAATTCAAAAACAAAAACGTACAGTTCTTTGACAGACATTCTGACCTCTGACTCTGTGCATTCTAACCTAATCAAATGAAGTATTTTGATTTTGAATGTACAATGATCCATTTTGTATGAATTATGATTTAATTTAAATTTTTCGTGTGCCTTTGGTGGAACATACCTTGTTCTATTATTATTATGACACTTTTTTAATCTATGCTTTAAGAAATGAATAAAATTGAGATTGATAAACTGAACGCTCAGCAGGGTCTTGAATACGTCCTAGGAAGAACGCTTTGGCCACTGAGATGTAGTTCAGTATCTCAATGGCCAGAGCATTCTTAAGTGTTGACCGATGAGTAGGGTGGCCAGAGCTCACTGGTAAGTTTTTATACTCTCTGTGGAACGACCAATTGGTCTTCTGCGCTGACGGCATATAAGCTCTCTTAAACTAGCAAAGCCCCCCAAACCTCTTCCCCTACCCCACCACCTCTTCAAGAAGGGCATTTGAAGGTTTCTATAGGGTATTGATTTCATCAAGACATGGTGTTATAAACCGGGTGCATGTGGGTTCTCGTGAAGATCTTCGAGGCAAGCTGTATATGTACCCACCTGTCGATTAACGAACGAGGCTCTTGCGCACTCTTACCTCTACCACTTTTCTATACTAATTGTACCATTTATATGCATAACATGAACACAAGTAAAGGTCACCCGGATTCAAAACCACTACATTATAAACTCCGAAACACAAACCATAACAATCTACGTAATCAGTAAACATATGTAATCCATCTAATATTGTCATTTACCCATAATTAACAGACAATCCCCATCTTCTAAGTTTCAAAGTGCGTCATACATCCATCTTGGATTACCGAGGTACGTACACAAACGTGCCTAAAACAGGTAAGCGATTCATTTGTGGGTAAATCCTTTGTAATCCGGGGGACTACCATGGAATATCCGAAACTTCAGAACGTTTTAATACGAATGAAAGACGTAGCATTCACTCAATTGAGGGAATTGTCTTATTGGATCTCCTTTGGTTTTAATTCGTTGGAGTCCGACATAATCACTACTGACTGGCTTTGAAGTCACTTCGATTTTTCGAAAGGATTTAAGCCAAAAGGAAATGACACAAGTATCGATCCAAGGAACCGATTGCCGGAAACTTCGACCCGAAACTGTGGATGTTGCATGGTAGGCCTCTGATATGTGTTCGCTGTTCAGTATGTAGTCGTGTTGTTGGCCTACACATGTTACGAGTTTACGTACCGCTTACAAGATACATGGGACGTTTACTTGAGATATTGGGAAGGAGCAATTTTCGAAATCTGTTCGTGTATTCACAGATTTAGTATCATACAGTCGCGGCAAGTGCCTAGACAATATGTAAGTATACCGTGTATATTTCTATGAAGACAAATATCAAAATTATGATATAAGGTGGGACTGAATGTGACTGGTGAATTGTGAACATTAGTAGGCCTCTACATTTCTAGGTATCTATCTATCTATCTATACTATTATATATTTGTAAAAACTACTGAACGGATTTTGATGCGGTTTTTTTAAGGGATTTAGCCCAACTTAAAATCTTACGTTTGTTCGATTACAGTCGGTTAAGTAGAACCAGAGCAACGAATTTAAGGCTTAGTTGCACGAACTATCTGTCATGGTCATCGTCAAAGTCACGGTCACCGTCAAATTTAACAGTTTGATAGAAATGGTTTGGTTCACTCTATGGTTCGTACACAGAACAGAAAAACTAGTAGAAGTGCGACGCGATAGCTGCAGTAGCGGAACCGATGTCGCCAAACTCACACACATAACCGTTAATAATATCGTGCTCTACTAGTAAATAATTGTTTTTTTTTGCCTACCCTTTCCGGGATATAGGCGTGAGTTTATGTTATGTTATAATACATTAAAATATTAAATAATTTAAATAAAAAACATGGTTATTCGTTTTACAAATACCTTTCAAATTTAGAATTTCGAAATTGGACCTTCATATTTTAAAGAACTTTCTAAAGGACGGCCAAGGAATAGAGTGCAGATTATGTAGTTGGAAAGTTCATCGCGGAACAATTCTTTTTAAAATCTATGGTTGGCACTGTTTATAGAAAAAATAAAAAATATATATTAAAAAGTTACTTTGTCTCACGCAGTGGGCAACATCGCATTTTGCACACTGTTGTTATGCAGTAAAACTTACTTGTTTGAGCTGCCGTAGTGAAAAAATTATTTATGGCATTTCATACTTTGAATTGAAAAAGCTTGAATATTTACGAAAAAGTTTAGACGTATTCTTATCTAAAACGTTCATATTATCGAATTTAGCCTTCGTAGCATAAATACGCTAACCAATGACACGCGTGCACCGACTATATGCCGCTTCCACTTATTTTTGTTTTCCATGATTTTGTAGCTCTGTTTTTGACAGAATTTGACGTTTGAGCGTGGCTGGTCATAGTTACAACCAAGGCTATGACGTTTTATACCTGACCGTACCGGTCAACCAGCTTTGTCACGGTCAAAGTAAGATCGTGCAACTAAGGCTAAGTTGCACAGAGGCGCTTAGGTTGCGATAACCGACAGTCACGCGGGCGGAGCCGCGGGCATAGGCTAGTGTGTTATAAGAGCACATTATTTTTTTTAAATTTATATAAAGTCTTTCCTTTAAATATTTGTTTTGTTTATTTGCATTCTAAGCACAATAAACATGGAAGTTGAGAAGTTCGGTCAAGGAATCGGAATCTCAATAAACACGATAGAACATTCAGAGCGTGGTTTACAAAACGTATTATTAAACTGTCTTGAAGTTACGAGCTTATTGGTTCTAAAATATTTGAAGTCCAAGCAAAGCTCACCAGCTATATGAATGTACCAAAAGTATCCAACGCCATCTAGCGAAAATAATTTGAACTACTAAGATACTACACATGCTGAATCGCGAAATTGAAATTCACGTGCTTGATAATCTATATATATAAAAATGAATTGCGAAATATGTTTGTAAGCGAATAACGCTAAGACGACTAGACCAATTCAAGTGATTTTTTTTTAAATTGTTCCTTGAACTCTACGGAAGGTTATTATGGAGCAGCGGGAACGAGATTAGAAGTCCAAGCAACAGAAACGGGATCAAAGGTCTACTCGGTAGAACCGCTGGCCACAGCTAGTATTATAATAAATACATATTACACGTGATCCAATTGTCAACAGCTGCACCTTGGCCTATTAGAGATGCACTTTGCCTGGTCGGAGGAGTCTCGTTTTATGTCGAAAATTAATGACACGCCCTACCCCCATACAACTTTCATCTACATGTTTCTTAGCTAAATTTTCTTAGCCTTTCGCAGTTTCCTTCTGGACCTATGACTCGCCTAATGTGCGTCATTGCTCCCGGTCTTTCACCTTCGCCATCCAATCCGTTCCAGCATCTTTTCAGGTCATCAGTTCATCTGGTTAGGGCCACAAAAAATCAATGTTATAGTAGAAGGTTTTACTTCAGCCAATATTGGCATGATATCAGCATTCCAAGCATTGCATAATACCTACTGATAATATGTAGACTATAACAAGGAGTTTATGACTGCTAGAATAGACAGTTTTACGTCCACGGCGCCGTAGTATATATAATACCTATCTATTCAACGGTTCTTAGCAAACTGGTTCCTTATTTTCTTCGGATGAAGAAAGATATAGTGAATTAACGCTCACATTACACAATTTTTATTATTATTATTTTTTAGTTTTTATATTTATATATCAGCTTTTTTAAAAGTACTAAAGTGTTGGGAGACTTTGGTTTAATGTTTCCACGCTGCCCAGACGAATTAGTATTAGTAGAATATCAAAGATTACATCTATATATTCTTGTATCGATCTCGTATTATATTAGTGTCATAAGAACAGAATCATCATGTCGTATACCGTACCCAAACATCCATATATACCGAACAGCATATCCTTCAAAACCCAATAAAACCTAAGCACCCTCGAGTGATGAAAAAATTTGTAAAAAAAAAGTAAACAAGAACATAATTCCTTTCCCTCAGATTTTACGAGCGGCCTGGGAAGACAAGCAAATGAAACACTTTTATTTTTTTTCTCCCGTTCTCCAACTAACAAAACTGTGAGCTACACGTAATGAAGCCTTCTATACACCCTTTGGGGATAAGTAGAGAACAAAAAGCAAGAAATTTTTTTAAATAATGAAAAATAATAATTAACAAGATTACAGTTAATTTAGGCTGGTTTATATTTGTATGACGTGTCGTGACGTGATGCATCAGAAAGTTTCATACATTATTCTGAGGTCATGTGTTGTGTCGGTCTGTGGTTCTTCGCGTCGAATGCGAGAAGAGTGACAGAGGTATTGAGCATCACGACACAACACGTCAGACATATGAACCGGGCTTTAAACTTATTGGACCACTGAAATGTCATGGACAGTTTCTTTTCTCCTGATACCAAGTTTGGAAAACCTTCCTTATGAAAGGGTCAGTTGCAGAGGTGCTGCAGCTTAAAAAATACTACCATATTACCGTGTTCGGGGCGTGGACTCGAGTCAAGCCTTTGAAGCAAAGTCAAGACTGCTAGCCCTATCCCTTAGTCACCTCTTGTACGATACCATATATGGGAAGTGATGGGGTAGCCCAAATTTTAATCTCACGGGAACCAAGTGTACAATATGTACTTAATCCTTTCAACCTTAAACAATATTATATTAAATACGGGCTCATGGTGTAGGTAAGTTCAGGGGCAGCCGGTGGCCTTACACTCAGTACTTTATGGGCAAGATGCTGGAGATTAGCCCAGGGGCACTAAATTGTACGATGTGATAAAGTTACTGCAGGTTCAACGATATATTATATTTAAAGTTTAAGTTTGCTTACCTGTTTTTGAAGAATGTGTTTGAATACTTGTCAACCTTAGGGTGATGTATAGATTGTGCGTGGTGCGAGAGATATGTCTTGTTTAATCTCACCTCCGGCAATCAAGGACCCATGGACGGCGTGCGTTTTGGTCGATTCGAGGCCGACATAATCACCTCCACCGGTTTTGGAGGAGGTGGTATCCGTGGGGATTTTGTGCACGAATAAAATAAGGGTGATATATACATTTGCTCTGCATCACCTTACGGTTGACTGTTCGAAAATACCCATGGCATTCAGTCCGCCTTTATACAATTATTTATCGTATGTGCCAAAAGTTTAAATAAACAAAAACAAGTAAAAATTTTTTGTCAGAATTTGTATCGGTTTACCTATCTATCTATTGTAGTGGTGTAAAACCACTACTAATATTTTTTATCTGCATGCTATAATTAAACGCATATAAATTGTTATCCAACGTAACACGTTTCGTAAATGCACATAGTTACAAATTAGTTCTCTCCTAGCATGTAATTAAAGTATTATTTCGTTACATTGTTTAATTAAACATTGTCAAGTTTGGTTGCGTTTCTGGTGTCATATTTGATAATTAAGTACAACCATTGTATTAGAATAATTTATTAGCATAGTTAAAATGCTCAAAAGCCAAGGTTCCATACCGGCATCGAGCTGTCAATTGGCATGACACTGGAACGAATTTCACGATTTACACTTCGAGCGAGAGGCATCGTTTTGTGCCGGCTCTTGAAGCATCACCAAGAATCAAGATGGCTAAGTGAATCACGGGAACTCTGAACGCGATGAATCGCGGAGTTTCCCGGCCATCATCCCTCATCGTGACGTGGTAGGCGCAGCGACGTACCCCGACGATTGCTGGCGTGCTGTGGCGCGCTTATTTCTGCGACGGCGTGGCTATCCTCGAGTCGACGTGTCCTCCGAAGGACTGGCACGTGGCTGTGTCAGTGCTGCACCTTTACGGCAAGGGTGCAGTGACGCCAAGGAGACACCTGGCCCATAACGCTCCTTACACTACGGTCCGGGAGCAGCCGCTGGTTGCAAAGCGACGGAGGCAGTGAAGACGGCGAGCGGCGCGCGATGCGTGGCTGGACAGGCATCAGATCACGATCGTTCGTGATACGAGGTATTTCACCACCAAGTTTCCTTATTACATGGCCATTCGTCCGCGTCGCGTGTGTTCGTTTGCCACCGAGGCTATATTTCGTGAGTGCTGTGCATCCCCGATGAGATGGACAATATATAGATTAACTAGACATAAGGTCCACCATTGTTAACTGTATTCGTTTAATAATATAAACTATATATACTTGTCAGTGGTATCTTTCATTAACATTCCCGAGGTACCCATGGTCAGGTTATACTTACAAACTTCTAAGAGGTCCTTGAACCAATGGTTCAGTGCTGACCTACCGAGAGTACTATCCGATAGCACTATTTTAAAACTTAGATTCATTGTAGCTTATTTATAAACTTTTATATTCTTTCAACTCCAAGAGTACTTATACCCCTTTTATACGCCACAATCGGCCTCCCCTTTTTTATACGCTACAATTGGAGCCCGAATAATATATTTTTAATCTTAATTACTTTAAATTTAACCTTTGACTGACCATTGGTATATCTCGGTGAAATTTTTCTTTGTTATCAAGACTTTGTTTTGACAAAATCAAACAACTTAACTTTTGCTATAATTTACATAAAATGGTGTTCACTGTATCTGTACCTATATGAATATCTTAGTTTATCCATGTTAAACCATATATTTAACATATTTTATACTTTAAATACAGATATTTTGATGGTTTCTGTTTACATAAGTTCATTGAACATACTTAACCTAACTTTTTTACTTGTCAATTGTTTAGTGAACATTCATATACCTATTTGCTGATAACATTTGTTAGAATAAACACAGTATTTGTTCTATAACTATTTACAACTTCGGTTTGAATCACACCAACAAATAACTTTAATATTTTGTTGTTAACTTATATTTATGACTTCTTATAGTCTTATTGTTACTCATTGTTTTGAGAAACATACAAACTTAACATTAGTAACTTGAATACACTAAATTGTTTTGATATTGGTGATGCTTATTTAATTTTTGTGTTTCTTCACTATTTGATGGGGTGATTCTGCAATAATTTGTTTTTATTTTTCTGTTTTTGTGCTACACATATAAACTTTTGTGTACATTTTTTTGTTCATCATGGCTGATGAACCAACTGTTTCAAAGCCTTTGGCTGTTGATGATCAGCATCGTAATGTCACTCTTAGGAAACAACACCAAGATGTGTACGGAACGCCACCAGAACTTGATGATGGTACTAACTGTAAATCACCTTTAACTACTCGTTGTGATAAAGTCATGCAGGTCGTGCGCGATGAAAATTTACGATCTTGGAACATTAAATATTCCGGTGACTCAGATGTAGTCGACTTTTTCTTGCGTATTGATGATTACATGCGTAGTAGAGACTTATCGGAGACTAAAGTGGTTAAATGTTTCGCGGATTTGTTAAGCGGTAATGCCTTGGATTACTATCGGTTAATCCGAGACTCAGTCACTTCTTTTGCAGATTTAGAATTTAAATTTAAAACTTTTTTCTTATCTTGTGATGGTAACTTCATTTTAGAAAAGAAAATTAGGTCACACACACAGTCTGCCAGTCAACCAGCTAATCTGTACGTCCTGGAGATGTTGACTATGAATTCTAGGCTTGCTAATCCGTTACCTATGAATACACTTATGGACATTATTACACACAATATGTTGCCAGCTTATGCCCAGCTTTTTGCTTTAAATGACATAGATAATACAGATAAATTACTTGCATTAGCTAAACGATATGAAGCTTATACTAATATTTCAACACATATTAGTTCTAATGTGAAATCTAGTAAACAGCATAAATCTGTTACGGTGGTGAAAACAAAACAATCATCATCATCTGATAGGAAACCCACTTGTTTAAAATGTAAGAAAATCGGTCATTTATATAAACAATGTAGAACTATACGGGGTATCGTTTGTTTTAATTGCGGCAACAAGGGTGTATTGACTTCCACTTGTTCTAAGTGTGAACCAAACATCAAAGCTAAATCATCTAAATCAGCTAAACAAAAAAACTAGTTGGCTCAGGAGTGTCTAGGCATAAACTAGCATCTCAACACTTTGGTACTGTCACTCCTGATATTTCAACCTTAGACGGTGACAACAGAATTTTTTTGAATTTTTCTATTCACAACCACACTTATCGTGGGTTGTTGGACACTGGAGCTAATCTTTCCATTATAGGTAATAATTACCATCATAATTTGTTACACTTGGGTTTCAAATTAGTTAAAACAGATATGGGAGCTACTTGTGCTAACGGTTCTAGGGTTAAGGTAATAGGCAGCATGTCTATACCAGTTAGTTTTAGAAACCATATCTCTCATATATCATTTTTGGTTGTCCCTGATATTACTAATGACTTTATTTTGGGCATGGATTTTGTTCATGATTTTAAACTTTTAAATTTAAATTTTGCTAATATTCAGTCATCCTATGGGACCAATGAATCTCAACAGGATAATGTCTGTGCTATTATTCCCATGAGTGAACTCTCACCTTTAGAATCGCTTGAATTAAACAAAATCATTAATAAATTCAAATCTATTTCTACTGAAGAGAAAGGTTTAGGTAAAACTAATATCATTGAACATAGGATCATAACAACAGGTCCACCTATTAAACAAAGGTACTATCCTTTGTCACCAGCTAAGCTGAAAGCTTTAAATGAAGAAGTGGACAGAATGCTTGCGCTGAATGTGATTGAACCTTCTAAATCACCATGGTCCAATCCTGTTGTTATGACACCTAAGAAAGATGGTTCACTCAGATTTTGTCTAGATGCTAGAAAATTAAATGATGTCACAGTTAAAGATTCTTATCCATTGCCTTATATTAGTTCTATCTTAGACAATCTTAAAGGAGCTCGTTATTTGACTTCCATTGATTTATCAGCTGCCTATTGGCAGATAGCTCTTTCTGATTCTGACAACATTGATGGTTACGGTACATCATGTCAGAAGACAGCTTTTGTTGTTCCAAACCGAGGACTGTTCCAGTTCAAAAGAATGTCCTTCGGATTGTCCAACGCTGGTAGCGAAATGCAGCGTCTTATTGACTCTTTATTCCATCACAAATACGGTGAGAAGATCTTTGGTTATTGTGATGATTTGTTAGTCGCTACTCATTCGTTCTCTGAACATTTATCTATTCTAGAAGAAGTATTTGAAGCATTGAAAAACGCTGGTTTGACTATTAATTATGGCAAATGTGAATTTTGTAAGTCACAGTTGCATTATTTAGGTTATGTTGTAGGTTCACAAGGTTTACAAACTGATGAAAGAAAGCTACAGTGTGTAAGAGACTTTCCTACACCTGTTACAGCCCGTCAGCTTCGTGCATTTATTGGCTTATGCTCTTATTATCGTAGATTCGTCAAGAATTTTTCTACTATTGTCGCTCCTATGACAGCTTTAATAGGTAAAAAGAAGGGTAAAGAAGCGATCGTTTGGAGTGAGGAAGCTGAAAAGTCATTTTTAGCTCTTAAAGATGCCCTCACCCAAGCCCCAGTGCTTGCTTGTCCTGATTTTTCCTTACCTTTTCAATTACATACTGATGCTTCGTCAGTAGGTATTGGGAGTGTACTAACACAGGAAATAGACGGAATAGAGCATCCTATTGCCTTTCATTCACGACTCCTTTCGAAGACAGAGCGTAACTACAGCACTACTGAACGTGAGCTGTTAGCGGTCGTTGATTCTGTAAATCATTTTCGTCCTTACATTGAAGGCAGTCACTTTATTTTAGTTACAGATCATATGTGTCTTAAATGGTTAAAAACTTTAAACAACCCTTCTGGTCGTTTGGCTCGTTGGGCTATGCAATTAGCATGTTTTGATTTTGAGATTCGACATAGAAAAGGTAGCTTGCATGTTGTACCAGACGTCCTGTCTCGAGTAGAACTAAATGCAGTTTCATTCTCGGGGGGTAGCACTTCTAATGATGATTGGTATAATAAATTATTTAAAAATGTAACTTCCAATCCTGGTTTTCACAAAAACTATTTAATTAAAGACAACATTTTGTTTAGATATTCCAAACCATCATCTAGACTACATGAGGACACTTCATGGAAAATTGTCATTCCTCATGAGTTAGTACAGGACTGTATCAAAGAAAATCATGAAAATAAAGCTATACATCCTGGTACATTTAAAACACTGGCCAATATTAAAGCTAATTATTTTTGGAAAAATATGTATGCCGACATTAAAAACTATGTAGCTAATTGTGATAAATGCAAGTCCCATAAGCATTCAAATAACATACCACATGGCTACATGACCAATCAGAAAAAGGTTGACCGTCCCATGCATACATTGTCCATTGATACAATAGGTCCCTTAGCAAAATCCTATTCTGGTCATGTGTATATTCTATCTATAGTAGATGTTTTTACAAAATTTTGTTGGCTCCACCCTCTTCGTACTGCTACCACTAAAACAGTTACATCTTTTATTGAATCTGAAATTTTACTTAAAGAAGGCACACCTTGTGTAATCATTTGTGACAACGCTACTATATTCCAAAGTAAGGAATTCAAATCTTTTTGTACAAAACATTCCATACCTAAAATTTTTTATAATGCTTATTATGCTCCTCAATCCAATACAGTTGAGCGCTATAACCAAACCGTTCAAACCTGTCTCTCTCTTTTGGTTGAGGATGATCAGCGTAACTGGTCTAAATATATACCTCAAATACAGCTCTTCTTAAATACTTCTGTTAACATTGCTACTGGTTATACACCATACTTTTTGGCTAAAGGTCGAGAGATAGTCGCGGATGGTGCACTGCATACACTGCGTGGCAGCACACCTGATTCGTTAGACGATCTTCAACTCTCAAGTAGGCACTCTAAAGCTGAAGCCTTAAATGACCTTGCTGATATTTTCCAACGTGTGAGCACTGCTTTGACCAAGGCGTACAAACAGAACGCCCACAGGTATAATCTGCGCCGCCGAGAGCTCCGGTTAAGCGTAGGTGATATTGTGTGGAGGCGAAATTTTGTACAGTCAAACGCAGCCAAGTTCTTTTCGGCTAAGCTAGCACCGAGGTTTGTCAAATGTAAAGTTGTTGGCAAACCATCCGATGTGGTTTACCATTTAGAAGACCTCAGCACGGGGATTGTAGGGAAATATCATGTCAAGGACATAATTAAAACGCCAGGAGGTGTGTAACACTAGTGTGTGAGACTGTACATGTGTTGGTATGTTTGTATCTATTTTTGCCTAAACAATGTTGACCTTTTTGTCAATGTCATTTTACTTTTGGTACCTGCATATGTATAGCTTCGCATCAGCAATGTGTTTTTGTTTGTCTGTCTTTAACTCTTTTCTCAGTAATGGAAATGAAGTTTCAAAGATAGAAATTTTTTCAGACATGAAAATTTTTAATTTTCATTTTTGACTTTTTGGTATTTGCTTGTGTAAATACACTAGTCACAGATCCTAGATCTGCTTTTTTGATCATTTTTAGATCAGTACTTTGGCCAAAACAATTGAAATTAAGTTTCAATTTCTTTGTGATATCACACTTACTTGTACTACTTGTATAAGATTGTATGTTATGGAAGTGCACTCCATACATTAGGACTTCTCAGGATTTACTTATCTTAGTTTTTTACCATTCTAGGTTTCAAAACAATGAATGATAAGTTCTTCTTGCTTGGAATTTTTAAGACTCAGTCTTAAAATTATTTATGTGATTCTTATCACTTAAATATAGTTATTTCTAACAATTTCTTTATAGATTTTGTACTCGGACTAATCATATGGTCTGACAACACTTGTTTGATAGCTTTTCAACCATTACAGGTTCGAAAACAATTCAATATAAGTTTGTTTTTCCCAGTACAGTTTCTTAGACTCAGTCTATAGAAACTTGTTTCCTTGTTCTTCATATCAGTCTCGCTCTGATATGATTAACTCCTTCTGATATCAAGCAGTTCTAGACTTCGGATAGTCTGCTTGTAGTATATCTCAACAGATTCCGGACCTGTTGTGGACTTTTACATATAAGTTTAGTTTTAGTATATTCCATACTTCACTCACTGGATTAGCTACCCAGTGTTGTTGTTGTTGTTGTTGTTGTTTAGTACTTAATTCTTAGATTAGGTAATTGCTTTAGTCAAGTTAAATTGTTAAGCTAATCTTTAACACTTTTCAACTTAGATTTTTTTTTTATTATACCTTTGATCATGGCTAGGTAAGCTAAAAAAAAAAAAACTTTTCATTGACTTTCAAAGTTTTTTTTTTTCCGGTTACCCCGGCTGCTTCGGATAAGGGGTTATCCTCTTTACTCCGAAGGGGGGTATTGTAGTGGTGTAAAACCACTACTAATATTTTTTATCTGCATGCTATAATTAAACGCATATAAATTGTTATCCAACGTAACACGTTTCGTAAATGCACATAGTTACAAATTAGTTCTCTCCTAGCATGTAATTAAAGTATTATTTCGTTACATTGTTTAATTAAACATTGTCAAGTTTGGTTGCGTTTCTGGTGTCATATTTGATAATTAAGTACAACCATTGTATTAGAATAATTTATTAGCATAGTTAAAATGCTCAAAAGCCAAGGTTCCATACCGGCATCGAGCTGTCAATTGGCATGACACTGGAACGAATTTCACGATTTACACTTCGAGCGAGAGGCATCGTTTTGTGCCGGCTCTTGAAGCATCACCAAGAATCAAGATGGCTAAGTGAATCACGGGAACTCTGAACGCGATGAATCGCGGAGTTTCCCGGCCATCATCCCTCATCGTGACGTGGTAGGCGCAGCGACGTACCCCGACGATTGCTGGCGTGCTGTGGCGCGCTTATTTCTGCGACGGCGTGGCTATCCTCGAGTCGACGTGTCCTCCGAAGGACTGGCACGTGGCTGTGTCAGTGCTGCACCTTTACGGCAAGGGTGCAGTGACGCCAAGGAGACACCTGGCCCATAACGCTCCTTACACTACGGTCCGGGAGCAGCCGCTGGTTGCAAAGCGACGGAGGCAGTGAAGACGGCGAGCGGCGCGCGATGCGTGGCTGGACAGGCATCAGATCACGATCGTTCGTGATACGAGGTATTTCACCACCAAGTTTCCTTATTACATGGCCATTCGTCCGCGTCGCGTGTGTTCGTTTGCCACCGAGGCTATATTTCGTGAGTGCTGTGCATCCCCGATGAGATGGACAATATATAGATTAACTAGACATAAGGTCCACCATTGTTAACTGTATTCGTTTAATAATATAAACTATATATACTTGTCAGTGGTATCTTTCATTAACATTCCCGAGGTACCCATGGTCAGGTTATACTTACAAACTTCTAAGAGGTCCTTGAACCAATGGTTCAGTGCTGACCTACCGAGAGTACTATCCGATAGCACTATTTTAAAACTTAGATTCATTGTAGCTTATTTATAAACTTTTATATTCTTTCAACTCCAAGAGTACTTATACCCCTTTTATACGCCACAATCGGCCTCCCCTTTTTTATACGCTACACTATACATAAATAAATATTCTAGGACGTTCTTCCTTCACAGTGTTATCTAGACTCAAACATCGTATTTTTTATATTAGGGTCGTCCAATGACCGTACTCCGTCTGATGGTAAGCTTGGGTGCAGTCCAAAGAATAGTGGCCGCCATTATAGATGTTTTATATCCCTACTTGGACGGCCTCGTCAGGTGGCTTTTCACACCCCGCTTAAAGGACACGGGACTGTAGGATGGATAAAATACGTTGCAAAGCATTCCAAGACTTAATGGAGCAGCGAAAAATTTTTTATTTTTTATATAAAAAAGATGAAATCGTGTTAGTTACACCATTTACAACAGTTGAACACTGATTTGCAAGTCACAGGCGACTCCTAATTTGGGTACCAGAGAATTCAAAAACATGTTCATTTATTTACATTCATGTATATACTTGTGTGTAACCATTTGTACGTATCCCTATTTTTGGTGAATTTTTTGCTGAAATTTTGAGTTGCATGATCTATGGTTAGTGAAACCCGAGTATTAACGCGAGCTGTGCACAAGTGCAACTTGGTCGAAACGTCACGCAAATTAAAAGGTAAATTATTGTATGTACCATATGATCGCGTTAGTACCCGGGTTCCGCTAAGCATAATATTACTGTTATATCCAGAAGGCTAATAGAATTAATGATTGGCGTAAAACTCAACCAACCAGTTGAATAGCCTTACAACGATTAATTACGTAACATTTGCTACAAGAATGAATAAATCCACTGACTCGCTCAAAATGTATTTAACTTCAAAGTCTTATTGACATCTTTTCCGTTTACATCCAAGATTAAGTTTAAGTGGAGTTGGGAATTTTTGGAGACAATTTGCTTTATTTACTTCTAGTTAAGTTCTGTTATACTTCTTTGTAAGAATAACTTTGAACAGAACATTGGAATTACTTTCAATTACAAATTTATTTGGTACTAGCTGTTGCCCGCGGCTCCGCCCGCTGCTTGGACTTCTGACCCCGTTCCCGCTGCTGCATAAAAACCTTCCGTAGAGTTCAAGGAACAAATAAAAAAAAGAATTACATATTGCACGATTCATTTGTATAGGAAAATTTCAATTGATTCAGACGAGGCTTCGTGGATCAGTGGTCAGAGCGTTCCCCCTGTAAGGGTAAGATCGCGGGTACGAATCCCCTCGAGGCTTTCATTTTTCCTATCTAAATTTGAAAAAGCACATTTATTACTAAGAATTATGGAATGTTTTTTTGAGAGAAATTCGCTAACCCAGTATTTAGAGTAGGTAATTGCTCTCCATATACGGCCAAAAATTTCCACCTTGTATATCTTATGTGTACCTTATACTCACCTACGTACGCATTGTGTGCGAAACTGCGTTAGAATACCTTCACTTACAGCCAAATGCGAGAATTGTTCCACTCATGACATGCGAAGGTCGGACCAAATTTTATTTCCATTCTGTTTCATCTGCCAAAGTGCTCAATTCAGAATTGAGGGATTTAATTTCACATCGGCATAAAATAAAATGAATAGCGAATCTACACGAATGATGAAATGAATGTTCCACATTCACTTCTCCATTACATTTACTGAATATGTAAACCGGTATCATTACATGACTTTGGCAGTCAATAGTTTCATTTGTGTGAATTTGAGGTAGATTTTTTTTGGATTAATGATGAAAAAAAGATCATGCTGCCCATGAAAAAAAGATCATGGGCAGATTTGACATGGAAACAAAGAAACTGGTAGTGGTTATAGGTCGACGAATAAGAGTGGAACCTGGTGACTATCTTGCTCCAGCTAGTACGAAGGTTAGCCATTGTAATCCAGCACAGAAATGCAGCCAGTGGTCAAAATTCTGGATCCAAGACTAAAAAAGATAATTAATGCGACAAAATTTCATTGAAAAAGTAGTCATCATCCCTATAGAAATAAATATAAATATTCTAGGATAATTTACACAACGTCACCTAGACCCATGGTAAGCATAGTTTAACTAGCTTGTGTGGTTCTAGAATGCGGATAAACATACATAAATACTTTTTTTTTACATAGAAACAACCAGACCAATACAGATATTTACAAGCACACAAATATTTGCACTGAGCGGGAATCTAACCCGCGCCTCCTACAGTCGCGTTCACTACAGCTACGCCACGGAGGTCGTCTATATTAATCGAATGCTCTGAAATATATCATTCCTTTCTTCTTATTCGCGCACTCCTTTTGTAACAGCGAAGAGAACAGCAATCAATTAGAGTTCCTCGTCCCTCAACAATGTCTGTCAGGTGGCACGTCACTTGTTGCTTTCGTTCACCCATGGGATGTGCAGCGACGGCTTTTGTTACCATTTTGTTCAAGTTACCTCCAGTAAAACGTTTACTGTGTTGGATTTTGTTCTAAAAGACTCTTAGTTGCATCACCTACCTGTTAAAGTTAAGGTTTCCGTCAAATTTAACAGTAACAGTAACGTTGATTCTAATGATTTGGCTAAATGTGTTGCACCAGAGTATTGACTGGCTCGGTTAAAGTTATCTTTTTGATATAATTTGTCGTTTGAACGTGGCCGGTTACAGTTCGCGTCAAGTTATGACGTGATTTTAACAATTGTCAAATGATCCAACCTGTTTTATACCTGACCGGTACTTTAACTGCACTGTTAATGTTAAAGTGAGATCGTGCAACCCAGGCTCGGAGTGAGATATTTCTTGTACACTTTGTGACTACTCGACGACCTTCGTGGCGTGGTGGTAGTCTTGAATGTCTTGTGTGTAGAACGACTGACTTCTAACATCTGATCATACCATGTCGGAAAGTAGAAACAAATAAGTTTTAATCATTAAAATAAATAAATATTGTAGCACAATCTATACAACGTAACCTAAACTCATCCAAACTAACCAAACAACTTAACTAGCACGTGATACGGGGTCTAGAATGTGAATATAGGTACATATTATACATAGGAACACATATGCACATGAATATGCACTGAGCGGGAATCGAACACGCGACTCCTGCGCAGTAGTCGCGTTCACTACTGCCACGCCACGGTCGTCAACATTAGCACATTTAAGCCTTACAGTTATTGGTATGTGGTAAACAAAAAATGAACTAGACTAGTCTTTTTTAATTTATTTACTTTTTTATTAAAAATATTTAAATTGTTTATACATAGCCGAAATGATATTGGCTACTGAGGGATATATTGGCTACTATCTCACCTCCGAGTCCTCCGACAAAAGACCCAAAAACAACGTGCATTTTAGTCGGTTCAAGTCCGACATAACTTCCCAACCGGTTCTGGCAGGGGGATATCCGTAGGGATTATTCGCACGATAAAAAAGTTACACATAGCTCGACAAAACTGTGTAATCCGTTTGCCTGTGGGATCCAGTCTATATACATTTAAGGTTATAACTAAATAAAAAATACATACTTGCTAAAAATGAATTGAATATTCAAGAATCACTCACAAAATAATCATAAATAAACTTCGAGTAAACTTTTCTACCAAACATCAAATAATGTACTCAATATTAAATCCCTTGCTTTTACCAACATCGTACATCAAACTATATTGGATTAAATCCTACCAACCTAAAAAATAATCCATCTAACAAAAGCCATCAGAAATCGGGCGACTGAGATAGAAATCAGTCATTCCTGATTCCCTCGAGGCTCTATAACCAGCTTAACAGTGTTGCCACTGTTATGTTCAGATACTTGAATACAGAAATTCAATTATTGGTAGATATATTTTTAATAAAAAGAAGATGTGATCTTAGTAACCGAACTTATTTGAATGGATATAATATGTTTTAATACCTTCTTTTTTATTTGTCAAAATAATACTTGTACTTACTACTACTTCTAATACATATATTAGTGGTTATAGGACATAGCGGTATCTCTCGTCCTAATTGAGCAGTCCGACTGGGGAAGTACCTCCCCTCCGCATAAAGAATACCGTGGCTAATAATAACTTTATGTTGTGTTTCCGGCGGTGAGTAGGGTACACAGAACTCACTGGAGAGATTTTGTATTGTCAGTGGGAAGATCGAGAAACCCTTCTTTGTCTTCCGCATTGACAGCACAAAGACTTTTATTCACCCTTCCCTTCCCCCCTCTTCTCTATACGGTCGGCAGCACGAATTTGACGCCCCTGGTGTTGCAAACGTCCATAGCCCACGGTAACCACTTTTCATCAGGTCAGCCCCGTGCTTGGCTGCCACCTAAGTGGTATAAAAAAAGCAAACGGATACCATTTTTAATCTATTAAAAATTTATTCCAAACAAATACCAAAAAATTACTATAGTACTGTCAGCAGTAATGAGAACTGTCTTGTTTCTCCCACTTAACTCACCTGCAATAATATGTGTACACTTTGCAACCTTGTCACAATAATAAATGATAAGTCAGCATTATAACATGAAACGGTAAAATTGGACAAGTTTAATGTGAAAAAGTTCTAAAACGTATACATATTACTGCAGGTGACTGTACAACGATCACTCCCTCTGTTACCATAATTGTTGTTTTCATACATGAATCTCAACGGATTCATCCGGATGCCGGATGCGGGTATTCTTGACCTAGCATTTCCCCAAGTACTTGATATAATTCACACACGCGCGCAGGGCTTACGACTAAGTTGACCCTTACTACCAGTGGGGACAACGTTGATCAGTAGCCTTAGCACGAAATACTATCGAATTCGTAATGTAAAGGTATCGATAGAACGGAGCATTGCAGACTACACACGCACTCAGGTTCACAAGAGGCAGACTGCCAATCACAATGCTACGTTCTCTCGAAACCTTTACATTACGAATTCGATAGGAGTTCATGCTAGTGCTACTGACTGGTGACCAGCCCTTCTGTTCGGGTCATTTCACCCATTTCCTTAAGATATATAACTAACTATTAGATGTTCATATAACAACCGGGTCCAAGGGTTTAACTTCTCTTGGAGATACCAAAAAACTACCAAAATATTTTTTATATCATGGTATACTACGACAGAATTTGAAGTGACAGATGACTTCAGCTTCGAAAGCATTTAAGACAGAACTTATAATCCAATTTGCCTTTGCAACAACTCCGCTTACTTCAGTTCTCCATGTATTTACCTAACATTCTGTATTTATATATATTGGGATATTTAATTCTTATATTTAATTATGATAGTTTTAATGCCTATATTGCCTCTTTCTTGACCGGTTTCTTCACAATTGAAGATTGATTTGAGCAAGTCAGACATCCACTATCTATTTATTACATCACAGCTAATATGTCCAAGATTACAGATCAATTTCATGAGAAACCTAAACCTTTAACAGAATCGCTATCTCAAATTTGGAATAAACAAATAAGTTTAAGTTAAGAACACCGTAATTTACCCGTAGGCTTACGAGAGTCCGCTGTAGTATTAAGAACGCATATACACTTCAGATATGTCATTGAAATATAACTCTTATTATATAGTGTCTAAGTTGATTTTAGTGTTGTTGTTGTGAAAGGCTTCAAATTCGTCCTATATCGACGGTTAGGTCTAAAGATGTGAAGCTATTTCAAATCAATCTGTTGGAAATATCTCCTTCATATTATTCGAGTAAACGTTATCTTATATTATTATGTAGAAATAAATTCCCGAAGATGCCCAGAAATGGACTGGGTTCATTGGTTAAGGATATAATTACTGATTAGGTTAGATATGTAAAATACATAATTATATTTGCCAGCTGATTGTATATTATGTATGTACTATGTATTTGACCTGGGTAGCACTATACATGTTTAACACGTATTTATTTACAACTAGCTGTAACCCGCTGCTCTCGCGTAGACTTCTGATATCATTCCCGCTAGCCCATAAAAACCTTCCTTAGAGTTCAAGGAACAAATAAATGAATTATTTATTCAATTTAAATTACTCAGATTGGTCCAGGCGTCTTCGAGATTTGCGCTTTGCAACACATTTAGCGATTCATTTTTATTTATATAATACTCATTCTAAAACCCATGCTATGCTAACTGGGTCTAGATAGTGCTGAAATAACATTATTATTATCTGATCAATCAATCAATCACTCTTAGCCTATCGCAGTCCACTGCTGGACATAGGCCTCTCCCAATGTGTGCCACTGCTCTCTATCCTCCGCTTGCCGCATCCAGTCCGTCCCAGCCGCCTTTTTCAGGTCATTATATTAAATAGGTACCTATATTGCCTCTTTCTTGATCGGTTTCTTTACAATTGAAGGTTGATTTGGACAAGTCTAACATCCACTACCTACATTATAAATATCAATATTGCTCAAATATATCATCTCATTCCTATACACGATTAAGTAATAAATTAAGGAAACCTTCATTTACAAATTTATTGTTCCAATAAAAATACCAACAAACCAAATTACTCCACGACAAAACACTCATTTCGTTGGATTTACATGAATAAGTAACAATATAACCAACAAAGTTTTTACATTTATTCCGGCTCCGTAGAATTTCCCTAAGCGTCGCTCGTTTTCTATAAACCGGTAGATAACTCAGCAGGACCGGTCCGATATGAGTTTCTATAACATCGACCCAAAACCAATTGTACTAGATGTTGTCGTTTAACTTTTTCAATTTCACAGCGAAATTGGCCAGTCCACCTCCGACCCTCACTTATTAAAAACGAAACTGCGATAATGGAATGTTCCCACTTGAAATTAAAAACTTTATTGGCCTGTAAATCATCGGGTGGCAA
This sequence comes from Pelosia muscerda, assembly GCA_963691645.1. Classification (NCBI taxonomy): domain Eukaryota; kingdom Metazoa; phylum Arthropoda; class Insecta; order Lepidoptera; family Erebidae; genus Pelosia; species Pelosia muscerda. The sequence continues at coordinate 4,073,276 of OY829104.1, forward strand.
TGCGTACCGTGTGTACAAGATTTAGCTGGCCAACAGTTCCACGCTCTAAATTACCAACTTCAACATCGAACTTGCTAGAAGTTCGAAACAAAAGTCATTCAACCTGTTTCGAAAGATGAAAATTCTCAACATTTCCGTAAATTGTATCGGGTGGCCAAAAAAATGTACAGTGTACACGCCATTTTAGGGGATAAACAACTTTGTTCCAAAACAAAGTTTAAAACTCTGCGGTGTTACCTTCATCGAAGTCCTAATCGGCAGTTTTTATTCCCTGTAGAACACATCAATTAGTTGCAGATGCCACTAGCTTTAGATTTTAGAAGGTGCCGGGGGTAATGCTAGCATGTTATATAGACACCAGCCAGGGATCTCCACGGATGTAGAATAAAACTGGAATCTCCTACATTTTCTGTTACGTGAAATATTCCATGGAGATCCGACCAGGTAAAGTTCGTAGATAATAAACATGACACAGCGGCTGGGTTGTAAAACGCAGTGCTTTATAAAGATATGATTTCGTAACCGACCCCATATGACTGCAGATGCATGCAGCAGATACATCGTACCGTGAAATAAGCTTGAATATGCTAATATTGTTTTAATAAATAAAAAAATATTCCTTGCAACTTCTCAATGCGGCCGTTTATCCATATTGAGGTTTAATAAGTATTGCACGTAAAAAAATAAAAATGTGTAGATGTAATGTGTACAAATGTCTAAATATGCGGTCGAATGGCGTGTCGTATATTACTTGTTAATATTCGATAACGACAAATGGCACCATTGAAGTGTGCAATAAATTGAAACAATAAACAATATTCACAGTTAGTTGTATCTGCTACTGCGGTCTGCGGTCGGCAACAGAATCATAACTTAAGACCCACGTCTAATTATATGAAGATACTGTATTCTTCATATTTGTACTATTGTAGTACTCGTTAACCATGTTAAATAACTTCAATGACTTTTTTATATTACCTACTTAGTAGGAGCTTGACTAATTCTAAATATAAAAGCTTTTGAATGGGTGCTAATAACTTTTTACGCAATAATTTTTGAACGAATCTAAATTAATAATATTCTGGAATAATCCAATAATAGGATATATGTTCCTGTGGGTCCGGGGATGCCAACAGTATTCCGTACTAGCGTGGCGCAGAGCCGCAGGCAAAAGCAAATAGCAAATGAAAGATGTAGGGATAAAATAAACGTTGGGAAAAAATATCAAAGCGAATAAATATTAAAACATACATTGACACCATCACAACAGACGGACTCTTCGTTTTTCATTTTTGACTTGCTGTAGGTACTTCTTGCGATTATTAATGTTAAATTTTAATTGGTGTACATAAAATACTAAATACAGATATGATTATAGAGAGCCTCAGTCGAACGAACGAAGTTATTGTACATTCAAAATAGTGATAGGAAGTAAAATACTGAGAATAATATTATAGGGTGGTACCCAGTACTAACCCACGGTTTCAGTTATAAGTATTTTTGTAAAAAGACAAAAGAATTCCAATAAAAAAGGTTTATATTGGGGGAGGGAGGAGGGCCCACCGCTCACCCGCGGTTCAACACTCCAACAATATATATTGGAATGTCAAACCACCCTCTTCAAAGTAAGAAAACAAAAAATCTTACCAGAGAGGAGATGTTTACCATGCAGTATTCCGCTAATGCGAAGGACTTAAACTTCGACACGTGTTTCGCCTCTACACGAGGCATCTTCAGGAGCGCAGGAGCAAATGAAAGTCATTTGGTAAACATCTCCTCTCTGGTAAGATTTTTTGTTTTCTTACTTTGAAGAGGGTGGTTTGACATTCCAATATATATTGTTGGAGTGTTGAACCGCGGGTGAGCGGCGGGCCCTCCTCCCTCCCCCAATATAAACCTTTTGTAATGGATTTCCGCCAGGTAACGCCTACATCTATATCGTAATTCCAATAAACTTGGTAAAATGGTTTTGTGACGTGGCTACTCGATAGTTCAACAGTAATAGTACTTACATTAAGTGTTAGTGGGTTCTATTTTTATTCAATACAAATGTATCAGGTGATAACTCACTCACTGATATTTCCACCACGTCATTACTCAACAGCATAACATTGGGGAATGACGTGGTGGAACCATTAACATTTTTCTACTTACACGTCATAATTTTAATAGTGTTCTAGCAAAAACTTTCTAGCACAAAATGAAGTCAGATAATAAAATCCATATTTTTGCATCCACAAACGGCATCTGCTCAGTATTATTGAAGATGGAAAGTCTCTTCCAGCGAATAAGACTTCTAAAAGTGGCAGGTTAAAGGCGACTTATTAAAACGGTCGCTTTAAAATATGTCACGTTAGGGCACCAGCTCTCGTATAAATAATGTCTGTGGCTCCGCCGGCCGGCAGTGTGAGGGATGCTACTGTGGATGTGCCTGTTCTTCGACCGCATAGACTGGATATGACACAATGAACAATTACAAAATTATATTCTTTTAAATTTCATCAGTATTTAGAAGACGGATTCAAACTATCCAGGAAGGTGGAATCCAGTGATTGAATACTTAACCCCAAAAACACAGTGCTGTTAACTGTCATAAATGTCAAACTGTCATAGTGAATGTCTAAAGCTTTACCATTCATTATAAAAGTAATGGAGGACAAGCGCGCAAGTAATGTTCTCCACGCACCAGTCAAGTCGTGTAAGTTTCATTATCAATCGCGGTAAGTTCCTAATCGATATAAAAAGTATGAGTTTACACAGCGATGGTTAAAAATAACATTACATTCTTTACTCAGGTTTAAATTTTTGCGGCTGAAGCCCCAAGAAAGGGTCCGGTTGTCAGCTCCTTTTCAGCCAATTCATACGACTTCAGTATATTATAGAAAGGCATTGACATTTACAGTTAAATCACGTAAGTCACCAGTGATATTAGATTAACACATTCTAAGTTTAGGTAATTCAGAAGTGTATTGTCTGAAGTCTAGCCGTCTGAAGCTTATTCCATTGTAAATATTCTGATTATCTTAACATACAGATACGGAGGTAGGACACGACGGTACCTCCCGTCCGAAATGAGCTGTCCAACTGGGGAAGTACCTCCGCCCTACAGAAGACCGCGGTCATAATAACCATCGTGTTGTGTTTCCGCCGGTAAGTAGGGTAGCCAGAGCTCACTAAACCCCTCCTTCCCCTCCCCTTCCTAGTCTCCCCACCCCTTCCCAGCTCTCCCCCTTTCCCTTCAGGGTGGGCAGCGCGTGTGTGACACCCTTAGTGTTGCACACGTTTATAGGCCACGGTGGCCACTTTCCATCAGGTGGGCCGTGTGCTTGTCTGCCACCTACGTAGTATAAAAAAAAAATGTGATTATAATTTATGGATTAATTGACTCATTTCATTGTAGTATTACGTCTGGATACAAAACAACCGTAAATAAGATTTATTAATTTTTCTTCTTTTTCAGGTAAGTAATTTAGACACCAAGATCTTTAATCTGCAATAAACACAAAATGTGAACCCTACACAAAAAATGTGTGGTATCCAAGTTGGTCACAAGACCCGCCAGCCACAATTTGATCGTTAGCTGTTAATGATAGCAAGAAGTTTAGTGCCTAACTTTCGTCCTTATTTCCATTATTCCTCTGTGCAACTTCGAATAAGTACGAACACTTCAGCAAATACTGTCACACTTAAACCAGACATAAATTGTAGGTCTAGGGTCACTGATTCAGCACATTATAATAAAAGTAAGAAGACTTTACCTATAGAATGTATGTATCAATAGGAAGTTCTTGTTTCTTTATTACACGGAATATATTCTATATTCTGGTATTTACTAGTAAATTCCGGTGTTTAGTGTCCAGTAAAGAATTTTCTGAACCTGGTTACCTAAAAAGCACATCATGGCTATATGGTATGGTATTCTATGTTCCATATTCCATCATGAAGATGGCATATGTTAGAAACCCATACCTTGAAAAGAATGCCATACTTGAAAGAGGGCATATTATTTCTTTTTCTTTTTTTTCAGATCAATTTCTTTCTTTTCTTCTTTCTTTCTAAGTACCTAACACATAAATCTATTTAAATAATAATTACTGAGCTGCTGTGAGTTATTTCTTATAATATAATACGAGTATAAGTGCTAAGCTAATAGAAGTACATATTATACTTGTTACTTTGTACGAAGTCAGCACGCAATCTTTGGGTCCTGACTTAAATCCCCGTCAAGTAGAGTTTTACTTTTTTTATCGTGCGCAAAATCCCCACGGGTATCACCTCCGCCAAAATCGATAGATGTGATTATGTTGAACTCGAACCGACTAAAATGCACGCCGTCTTTGATTGCTGGAGATGAGATTATACAAGACATATCTCTCGCACAAGAAAAGTATTACTGAAAGTTTTCAATCGCAATAGTCTTGACACGTTTATCCCCTTTACAAGGAATAAAAAATATAGATAGCATAATATGTTTATTCAATATTTTGGATCTTATCCACATAATTCCAACGTTACGCGATGTGCGACGAGTGCTCTCAATAGCCATGGCCTCACCGCCATCAGAATTTACACCATTACATAAAGTTCGGTCTTCTACCCAATCATGAATGATATTATACAAGTTACCTTATTACAGGAGTGGAACGAGTACAGGACAAATAAAATAGTTTGGAGAGCAAAATGAATATTAAATATTTAATATACATGTACAGTCACTAGCTAAAGTTATTTTCAGTTTAATTTATAAACACTTTTATTAGTTCTGTAACCTTGTACGAAATGATTGAAATTTTGAATCAATTTGTATGCTTATAACTTTAACTTTATGTTTACGTTTCTTCTAACAATTCAATCCGTGACAGTCTTTACTGGAACTAAATAGCTGATTTTCACGTTTACATACCGCCTCTAGACGACGTAAAAATTCCAGCATTTTAGTTACAGAAACGGTTTATATTTTACCTACTTGATCAAAGACAGCGTGCGTTTTAGTCGGTTCGTATCCGATATAACCTACCGGCTCCGGTGGGGGGTAACCGTGGGGATTTTTCGCACGTTTGAAAAAAAAATTAGGTAAATAAGTACTGCTAGAATGACATATAGCATTTTTTTTTAAACTTTCGCGTTCCATGATTATAATAATCGCGTTAATTCCTATACCATGATCGCCTTAATACCCGTTTACATATTATTATGACTTATAGCAGTTTCCTTTCATTGAAATATCTTCTTCTTTCGGTGTTCAACATACTCATATTTTAAATCTTTTACTCCATATTTTTATACTTTACTCTCGAAGGACTCTGTTCTAGCTGGTCCAGTTATTCTTCTTTCAATGTAGCACCAAATAATTAAGCTTTGATACGTCTACCGAACGATGAATCTCTCCATCATGAATTTTCTCTACAAAGTTCATCATTATGGTTGTCTGAAATTACTTTCTCACCTCCGCCCTACAGGATACCGCGGGTAATAGTAACATTGTGTTGTGTTTTACTTAGTAAAGTAACCAGAGCTTACTGGAGAGGTTTTGTGTTATCAGGTCTTCCCACTGACAACACAAAACCAATACCAAGGCTAAGTTGACCTTGCTATATCCTACTAATATTATAAAGGCGAAAGTTTGTTTGGATGGATGGATGTTTGTTCCTCTTTCACGCATAAACGGCTGGACTGATTTGGTTGAAATTTGGTACAGGGGTAGATTAGAACCTGGAATAACACATAGGCTACTTTTTATCCCGGGAAAAGGTTCCCAAGGGTTGCGGGAACGGGAACAAAATTCCACGCGGGCGAAGCCGTGGGCATCAGCTAGTGATGATATAAAACTCTGCTTTATCTTCTACACTGACAACACCAGTGGCGGATTTACCAGGAAGCAAAGGAAGCAATTGCTTGGGGCCCCGCTTGGAGTGGGGGCCCCAAAATTTGAAAAAAAATTAAAACGTATTTGAAAATGTAAAAATAATTAAAAATATAAAAAAAAATTGATATAACATAAAGATGACGTTGACATTTTCAAGAGAACTTGACTTTGATGATTTTAACTATAAATTTGCGACTGAAAAAGTATAAAGAAGTTGTAATAGAGTAGAATTTTTACTATGGTTCCAATAATATATTAATTTTGCAAAATTAATTAGTTTTTTGTTATTTAAAAAGAAGAGGGGGGGGGTTATATTAAAACGAGGCAGTTGTTGCTTGAGGCCCCGTCGGAGGTAAATCCGGCACTGGACAACACATACACTCTCCTAACATTCAACCGTCCCCTCTCATTCCACTAGCCCGATTTTGACGACTCTGGTGTAGCAAATGTCCACGCCACGGTAACCACAAGTGGGAAAAGTGGTTATGGCCACCTAAATGAAAAAAAAAACTGTTTTCATTTCTCCAATATCCAATAAGTGTATGAAGACCTGATGGCGACTCGCAGTAAAATACTAGCGGTCATAAAAAGGAAATTTCACTTAATTTTCTCTTTACCTGGTCGGAATGAAAAACTTCGATATTTTTAAGTTTTGCAGACTCAAATAAAAATGTTCTAGCTTTTTCAAGTCTTGCGATAAATATTTTGAAGATGTTACTTAATGAAATTGCAGACCAATATTTGTTATTTGAGAGCTTGTATATTATTGAAAGTGTGCAGTAATTAATATGGTAACGTTTTATATAGATTTATATCGGTAGAAGTCTACAATCAGGACAGGATTTGAGCAACCAATCAATCAGTTGACATAACATGACATAAACTCACGCCTATGTACCCCGAGGAGGTAGGCAGAAGTGCTAGCACCCACATTTCGCCTGTTTATGTTTAGGTTCCAATGGTGGCGAGCCTATTGCCGTTAACCGGGCACTTGTAAATCTACGATCTTCGAAAAGCATCGAAAAGTCATTGGTGTGTGACATAGGAAAATCTAGGATCGAACCCGAGACCTCATCTCAGCAGTCCATCCACTAGGCGTCAGTTGATTCATTGATAATTTAAGAAGCCGTTTGTGACAGCCAGAATATTCGACTTGGTTTACAGAAGAATAATAATGAAGAGAAAGATGGAAATTGTGACGACGTCATTGGACTAGAGACACTTACCTATATAAAATTATTAAAAAAAAAACAAAAAAAAACTAGTTGTTGGCCTCTTGGACTTCTGTTTCCATTCCCCCTGTTTCATAAAAATCTTCCTTAAAGTTCAAGGAATAAATAAAAAAAAGAATTAATAAGTATATTTAATTAAATTAAATAAATAAGTATAGTTAATAAGTATATAGACAAAGAGAGTACATTGTCAACCTTCAATAATAGTCTCATGTCCAATACTACATAACATTTTCAAATCCCTTGAGTCATAACACTCATAAACTAACTTAACATATTAAACTTTCAGACATTGACAAACGAATGTTCACGTTTATTCGAAAATAGTTCTCTACGATAGAAATGTACGTACATAAAGGCATTCAAACTGTTAGAAATTTTAAATAATATGAGCGAATATTCACAGAGCGAGTTCGTAGTCAGTCAGACAGGTAGCGAAGATAAAAACTGTAACTTTGTTCATAGGGTAGTCACTAGCACAGTAATGCGCAACGTACTGTATAACGAGCAAATCACACAACTTTATAGGGCTTACAATGGACTATTTTTGAGTTTAACTTTTAATTTTTTCGAATGTTTTTTTGGACTTTGCCTTGAGCTTACCATCAGGCGGGGTGAAGTCAAATTAACGTGTCCTAGAAAAAAGAGTCCGATTACCCTCATCTGCTAGATTTTATACATCTGCTGAATAATGAACGAGTCTCTGGCTCTCTCTGTGGATGAAAACTATTTTTAATTCCACTTAGGCGGCAGACAAACATGCAGCCCACTTGATGGAAAGTGGTTACCGTGGCTTATAAACGTTTGCAACACCAAGGGTGGTTTAATCGTGCTGCCGACCATGTGAAAGGGAAGATAGATAGGTGAAGTATAAGAGAGTTTATGTGCAGTCAGTGCAGAAGACAAAAAAAAGTTACTCAGTCTTCCCAATGACATCACAAACATTTCCAGTGAATTCTGGTTTGGTGTTATTGGTTTTGATACATGTCTAGAGACATTACGTAAGCCAGAAATGGTGAGAGAAATACTATTAAGTAATGGACTGCCTTGTAGGTCTCAGAGTAAAAGCTCAAAAACTCATCCCAAGCTTCACCTTAGCTCTGAAACTTCAGATGAAATAAATAAATAAAATTTTCGAATTAAAACCCCATTGATTTATGGTTACCAATGACGATTATAGGCTTTTGCATTAGGATATTTGGCCCCACTAAAACTGCTGACTGAGCCCATATCTGATTAACAAAATACACAAACAAATACATGACTTCATGAGTGTAAATTGAGTTCATATTGGTCTTGACATACCAAAAATGTTGCATATACTTGGTACCAACCCTAGAAATCTACTTTAAGTGCACAGCCGTGAGTCGTATCTCTGCAGTGATACACTAGACTCTGTACCAATGGGTAAAGAATATGCAACACCTTCAAAACACAGTAAAACAACCCATAAAACTGTCACTATAAAGAACAAATTCGAATTACACGATTTAGCAAGAAAGGCAACGGTTATCTAGAAGTACTGGTATCGTAACGCAAGCAAAAATGAATCTCTAAAGCCAGAGGGATGAACGACAAAGGGCTTCATTTCCCGTGTACAATAAATAGCTCAACGTGGCCCCTAGGGCAGCGACTGCGAAACGAGCATAATATGAAGCCAATAGTAAAATTTGGATAACTGAAATACATTTTTCAGAACAATGTGTAACGATGTCGTCCTCTTTTTAACTAAAACTATTTCATACGTGGAAATATTCATAATAATAGGAGTTCCACCATTTCGTTTATGCAAAACCATTATGGATGAATCCCGAAGAGATTTTTTGAGCTTTTACTTTGGGATCTACAAGGCAGTCCATTACTAGTATTTCTTTCATCATTTCTAGCCTACGTATGGTCTCTATACGGGTCTGGTTATTTCTATGTAATATATAATGTAATTTTAACAAAAAAAGTATCTAAGGTTGCATATCCGCCTTCTAGAACCAATAACACAAGCTAAGCGTTGTGTAAATTGACCTAGACTATTTATACTACCATGACGCCTGGAGCTTACTTACTCCTTCACCTTTCAGCTAATGCTGTTCTCATGGGAGTGATTATTATTTGCCCTCCTAATCCCGTAAGAAACCTGCGTCAGAGTCTTGCCCATTAATTGGTTTGCATGTGAGGCTAACATAACACCGATGGTCTTAATGAGGTCTCATAATATAACACATTGTACCATAATCGCTGTACTATAATATTTTATTATGTATTACCCTTTTTTATATTTCATAAAATAGAAACGCAAGATTCATAAAGAATAGAAGTAATCACGTCCATCGTTCAAGGTTTATTACATATCACTATTATGGCATTTTACCTCGAAAAGTAATCCCACACCGAGCTAAGTTGCAATATAAAAATAAACAGAAGCGTTAAAGATGAACATTTATCTTTATGGCGCTATTGTTATCGAAAGTTTAAAAATTATTTATCAGAATCTTTTTACAATTTACGAATAAGAAAGTTTGGTTTAATGAACGGATAACCGGCTGAATGTAACGGGATGACACTAACCGAAATTTAAAAATAGTATGCGTTTTGGCTACAATATTATTTAAATAAAGAAATTCTAATTTATTTAAAAATCGAACACAAAAATCCCTTTACAGCTATAAAAAATGTAAATTTTGGTGTCCTATCTAAATTAATAGTTTTTTCATCTGCCAAAATCATAATAACCAAATACATATTTTCCGCTACTCTGAGACTTTATGGCTTCGTCTCAGTAATATCAGTAGTTAATTGAGGCAAAGTGCAGATTGCTTACAGTTTTTGCCTCTACCTCATAATTACTCTAAGCTCAATAGATTCGCCGAGTTCAAACACGGCAAACTCAAAACATCTCTAATGAAATTTTCATTTGAATTTCAAAACAAATCTTGCGAAAATATAGTTTCAGAATGTGATGTTAAAAATATCTCGGGGTTTTATGTCTCGTTTACAGCTCGTTCAAGTTAAATGTGCAGAAGGGAATAGCTTTATAATACTAAGAGAAAATGCTTTAGATTTGTATAACTATTGCACTAAACTTATCTAGAATTGGGACTGAAATCCGCAGATCCTTGATTCACGACTGAAAAGTATAAAAAACCATTAGTTATTTTTTTTTAATTCTTTATTGAAAAGGCTTTATCGCTAGAGCGATTATTACGCCCAACCATTAGTTAAGAATTTTTTTTTTTATTAACCGCAATAGGTACGTTTAATTATACGACTAAGGAGGGAAACAAGCACACGGCCACCTGATAGACAGTGGTTACCGTGGCCTACGGACATTCGCAACACCAGGGGCGTTACATCCACGCTGACATCAATGTGAACAATTTTCATTTATATTTAACTGTGTATTACCAGAAATTTTGCATGCTGCTAAAACTGCGAAATGTGCTGGACAAACATTAAATGTAAAATCTATGTACTTAACCATATTTCCGCAATAAATGAATTTTGATTTTTGATTTCATTTACACTCGTGCTGCTGAACCTATAAAAACCTTCTTATACCCTTCTTGAAGAGGTGGTAGGTGGTGTGCTTCTGTGCCGCGCAGAAGACGAATTGGTTTTCCCACTGACAGCACAAAAACTCGCCAGTAAGCGTTGAGTAGGTACCCTACTCACCGCGGGAGACACGACACATGGTTATTATTCTTTGGTGTTCTATTAGGACGGAGGTACTGCCCCAGTCGGACTGCTCAATTGGGACGGGAATTGACAACCTGAATGGTTCAATGAGGTACAGCCCAAAGAGTAAATAAATAAATTGGGAAAAAATATTCTAGGATAATCTACACAACGCCATGTAGGCATAACAAATAAAGCGTAGTTTAACTAGCTTGTGTCATGGATTCTAGAATGCGGATAAACTTACTTAGATACTTTTTTTGTAAACTCATACAAATTATACATAGAGAGGTCCAGACTAATGCAATTTTTATAATTATGACTCCAACTACCCGTAACGACTGCCATAGATGTTCGTATGACAACCGGCACCGACGACTTTACGTGCTCTCCGAGGCACGACCAGATCGAACACAAATAGCTATATTTATGCATACAAATATTTACACTGAGCGGGGATCGAACCCGAATCTCTTGCGTGGCAGTCGCGTTCACTACAGCCACGCCACAGAGACGCTGTATATATCCTGTACTAATAAAATCTTGAGGTTTCATCAAAAGCCGGTACAAGCTATGCATAATGTTCATTAAGGCCGGTACACACTGGATAATTGACTGCATGTAGTGTGCCACCGCAGGACGTACGCCACACAAATCTACTGCCTCTAGAATGTTCTGGTCATTTACTTTATTACTTCGGCTACGATGAAGACGGTAATTGCTTACAGAATTTGAATATGGAACAGGTAGGTGCAGAGACAGCCTATACGATATGAACAGAATGATTAGCAAGTTAGTGACTATAACCACAGAAGAGGAAAACTAGTAGAAGCGTGACAAGATAGATTCAGTAGCGTATGGGATTCCGCCAAATTGACACAAGTACTAATGTTAATAATACGTTGCATTACTACGAGTAGTAAACCAGTAAATAGAGATTCTTATAATCTTAGTAGTTTGATAATGGTTGAAAATTTGTTGAATCGGGTTCCAAGAAACGTAGCTCAGTCATACCCTGCAAGAAGCTCGGAAATAGTCCACAAGTAAAAAGAAAATATGGTCGATATTAAGGCGAAGCCAGCACTTCACCTGAAAGGAACTGATCGCGGCCTCAAATCCCGTCTAGGCATTCACTTTTCCAATCTTAAATCGATGTACTATATTTTTTTCTACTATGCGTTAAATTTCTTAGTGAGTATTCTATCAGGTTTATTTCACTTTGGACCCTATTGCATTATTCTCGCTTTGACCCATATTAGCATTCCATCCATCAAGAACCAAGCGGTTCGGCGACTCTTTTCTATGTCGCACCATTAAGTCCTAAAATGCTCTGTCAGTACATGTATTTTCTTCATCCTACAGTCTCAGGTCCTTCAAGCTGACTGCGCCCCTGTTTACCATCAGACAGGTGCAGTCAATTTGACGACCTAAACATAAAAAATACACAACATTTGCCTATCTATCTTGTTTTCTTTTTAAGATATATTGTTCTTTATTTTAATCACACATGTTGCACATAACTAAATTGGCATTCTGTATTTCCTCTCTGTACAAATTAATGAACTACGAACTTGTATCCCGCAGTCTACATTGAATAAAATTCTAGTACTCGTGTTGAAAGTAATTAAAGAAACCTAAAGTAACCGTCTCAACTCTTAATACTCAGAGAGACATACACTTGCGTGGCAAATTAAAACTAACGGTTCTCTCTGGCCGTTATTTTTCTAGACCTCACTAAAGCTTTTTATTAACAAAGTAGCCGTTTATTACTGAAAATAGACCTTGTATGTGCCAATGATATATCGGTAAGATTTATAGTGCTGTTTTATTTTATTTCTTAACTACTGACCCGCGCAACTTCGTCTGCGTCACCCCATTTTTGCAACATTTTTCATTCCTACTCCGCACCTGTTAATTCTAGCATGATGTTATATACATATAAACCTTCCTCTTTAACCATTCTATTTATTAAAAAATCGCATCAAAATCCGTTGCGTAGTTTCAAAGATTTAAGCATACAAAGGGACAGAGAACGCAACTTTGTTTTATACTATGTAGTGATGAGTGTAAAGGAATACAATCATAGACGTTGTGAATAATGTACCTACTGATTTCTGCAGATGTTTATAGTTAATCATAAATTATAAACCTAGAATTTTAAGATTAAAAGTTGTACAATTCTTCAAATATTACAAAGTCTTGACAAATTGACATTCTATTGGCGAATACGCCAATGGAATCGCTTTGAAAAGTATGGTATTATATGTATACATCTGTAATAATTACTACAATTTAAAAAAAATTGAAAACTTGTGACTCGAAATATTTTATTTCACATATTTATTATGAAAATCGCCGCAATGTCAATTAATACCATTGATAGTTCATTGAAAACTCTGCGCTTCGATGTAAAAAAAAGAATGTCACTTTGTCTATAGGCACTGGTTAACTAATCAGACTCATTATAACAATTTTCAAAGCATAAATACCAGACCAGGGTATCGCTGTACACGCAAAACTACTAAAACAAGTTTCTACCGGAGTGCAACGAATTGACTAGTACCCAACATTAATCAGTGCCAATTAGATTTTAATTGCTTTACTGAAAGCGCGCCTGAATTTGCGTGCTTTGCCGCGGTCACATGAGTTGATACGCCCCTTTTGCGTGACGTCACAACGTGTTAGTGTATCGCACTGTTTAGTGGCGAACCACGCGCGGTATGACATATGCAATCAATTTCCGCCAGACCTACGTTAGTTTCATCGGTGAAGTATTTTCACAACTGTTTGCTTTGAAACATTGACATGTGGTTGGAATGGCTGGTTGAGTGCATGGATGCGCGTTCCGTTGTGAGTAGAGCCCATGTGCTTGTGATATGTTTGTTATTCGATTAGCAGACAGTTATACCGGACTGGTTTACTGCGTAGATGCTAATTTAAAGGGTGAATTGATGTTGGATGGACAATTATAAAGAAATCATCTGTTACATAAAGTGCCAAAGTGGGCTAGTTATATACACCGGAGGAGTTCGCGTCACGTCTATTTTGTTCACAGGTCGCGTCTCAAAGTCTCTTGTCTGCATTTTTTCTGATTCCATGTTCCGTTTTGACGGAATCGTGAAATGTTGTGAAAAAAAATACGACACGCACTGTCATTGTTATTTCAGTATACTTAGATTAAAAATATTGTAAATAACAAAAAATTCTTTGTTCATTTAAAAATCATTACCTTGGTTACGTTACGTAGTGTAGAGGGCTTTACAACCAGAGGTCGGCCCAAAAAAAGATGGATGGACTGTGTGAAAGATGATATGGCAAGGAAGGGAGTGACTGAGGAAATGACATCCGATAGGAATGTATGGAAGAGAATGACATGTTGCGCCGACCCCAAATAATTGGGACAAGGGCAGGAAGATGACCTTGGTTACGTTACATTATACCTAATAGGTATATAGGTAGGTACAATAGTAGATATTATTATTTTATTTAACTACCTAAATTCAAGATTTAAATCTGATAACTGTCCGATCCCCTATTATTAGGAAATAAAAAGGAAATATGAATATCTGTTATCATGTCTGTAAACATTACGGAAATTGAAATACACCAAATAATTTCATAATACAAAACAAAGGATTTTGAAACATTTATTCGTTTGTTCATTGTTGGTTTAGGAATCACTTAAGTTAGGTAATTTAGTTAAATTATACATCAAGCTTAAGCATTAACATATGCGAAAAGTATCAAACTCATATAGATTATAAATATACCAACTCATAAAATAAACCTAAGGCTTAAACTTTCATTTCATGAAGGTGTATTGAAACATAAAATGGCCAAGTTTGACGCTGTAATCGCGGGAAAGCATCATGATAACATTGGGAAGGAGCGCTGTAACTTATTTACAACGCCTTAATCTACCATGTAACGTCCATTCCGTTGGAAAATATTTACACTACGACTTAAATTTCTTATTTATGGTATCTAAAAACACTTTTAGGAATGTTTACGCATGTATTCGTGCAAAAAAATGCATCCATAGTTTTTATTACGATAACTTTGGACTATGTAAGAACAAAAATAACACTATTTCTAAAAAGATTAACTTTTAATTTGAATATGTGCAAAATATGTCAAATGTTTGGCAATAAAAAAGTGAAATAATATTAAAGAACGCTTGATAAGTCAAAATTTACATCTAACAAACAATATCTTGTGATTTCGTCTTGGTATGAGTCGCATAATAATTCTCCTCTTGAGTGATAGTTGTAATATTTCCTTGCCTGAGACGTGTATGTGGTCAATGAACTAGGTTTGTGTGTCTATCGTCGTCATATTTGATATGAAATAGTCTGAATTCTTGGCTAAAATTCTAGAGTGTCTTACTTATTTTTCATACATGCTCACCGGCTGCAGTTAATTTAATCTAACCTCTGTATATATGAATTATGAAAGTAGAAGAAGCAAAAGGTGTATGCCTAGATACTATCATATGGCTATATATTTTTTTGTTATTTATGGCACGTCAATTTGACTTCACCTCGCCTGATGTTAAGCTGAATGCAAAGTCTCATGAAAGAGGGTCACCATTGCAAACACGTTCAGTGCTACAATAGTGGCGCTCAGCTTGACGGCCTAATCAGATGCTTTTTCACGCCCCGCTCAAAGGACCCGGGATATATTAAAGAAATATTGGTTAGGCCATTCTCGCACTCACGGGCAGAAATGTTCCTATAATTTTAGAGAGAGTGAACATTTTACATGCCGTTTTTTACTTTCTAAAGAGTCCCAATTTAGTGGACGTTCAGAGAGGGTTTAAGACGGCCCTGGCTGTTAGAATATTGTGATCTACTCTGTTAACTTTGAAGAGTAATTTGAGTCTCGTATTTTGTATCGGGATAGTATCTGAACTGTTTCATATCTATATAAATTATTTAAGCATCCTTCTGAGTACACAAAAAGCTTCCTTGAAACTTTTACAGAAACAAATTAAATATTTCAGTAAATTGTGAAAGCCGTGGAACTTAAGATAACGAGGGATTGTTCTGAATACCTAAGTAAAGACAACTAATTTCGGCTACAACACAAGGCCATGCGATATTATCTTTTTAAATTACGCCCCGGGAAACAAATGGATTCATTTAAGACTGAATTTTAAGATGGGTCAAGTATGCAATGTTCCTGTTACGATCTTTTTTCTTAAAAGTCGTCGTTATGCACCATGGGCCGTTTTATTTGAAACGTTCCAATTTGGACCAACAATGATTAAAAAATATATTCGTTTTTGTTGTTTACGAGAATGTTGATCGGCTACAAAGACTTTTATCTGTTTACTAGATCCATAGCACCGGTCTAAATATTTATACATACATACATATTATGCTCATGCCCGTTATCCCTGAAGTGGTAAGCAGAGGTTCATTAAACACCCACATTTGGCCAACCATGACCCTCGGTCCCATATAATAGGGGGTGAGCAATTTGCAGCCAATCGGGCACTGTGAAAAAAAATGGGTATGCCAAATAGTTATTTGTGCAACAAGAGAGCAAAACTGTTTTTTGCTGCGAGTGCTGATTTTGAATCCTGAGCAAGCGAAGGATTCTAGGATTGAATCACGAGCGTAGCGAGTGATTCTACTGTAGAATCCTGAGCGTAGTGAGGGATTCAAATGCACGAGATGCAAATAATTTTGCTCTCGTGTGGCACACATTACTTTTCACTTCAGCAGCGAGAACACATAAGAAATATTACTTAGAAGATAATGCAACACTTATTAACAGAACATGACACCTATTATTAATTAAAATAAAGCTGAAAATTTTAAAAGTTAATAATTAATCTAATTACTTATTGCTGTTATGCAAATTTAAAGTTGAAAGTTAAAAGTTAAATAATTTTATACCCGTTATTTTTAAGGTGTGTTCAGAAACAGCGTACGTGACATTTTACTTTTCAAATGTTGATAATAGTAATTATTTTAAATACTTATACATTAGGTACTTATTTTGGTATTCAATAACATTACATAATTATTAAATAATGTAAATAAAATACATGGTTATTCTTTTACAAATATCTTTCAAACTTAGAATTTCGAAATAGGACCTTTGACGTGCCATAAATTAAAAAAAAAACCTTCAAAATACTTGTGTTTGTCACTCGAACTTTTTTATGGACGGCCAAGAGACAGAGTGCAGTGTATGTAGTTCGAAAGTTATTCGCGGAACAATTCTTTTTGAATCTATGGTTGGCACTCTTACTGAAAATTAAAAAAAAATAATTAAAAAGCTACTTTGTCTCACTGAGTGAGCAAAATCGCATTTTGCACACTGTTTTTACGCAGCAAAACTCACTTGTTTGAGCTGCTGTGGTGAAAAATAAATTCCTAGTAGCAGACGCTTTCACTACTACCACGCTACAGAGGCTATCATACGCACCAAGTAGGTATTCACTACAATAAAGTAAAGTAAGGTTTCTTCCATTATTTTTACTTATGTAAACCTAGTGCACGGTGATATGCCGGTTGATTTTAAAGAAATTAGTAAGGCTACCGCTATGGATCATATACTATGTAAAGTTAAAGGGTATGTTATGTTCGGTTGGCCGCAGTCGGTGATTCATTGCGAAGGAGAAATAAAGTCGTATTACGCGAGAAAACATGAAATTTTAGTTGAATTGGGTTGTCTGATTTACAAATACCGTGTAATAATACCTCCGTCTTTGCGTCAACACGTGTTAAAGGAAATTCATGAGGGTCACTTGGGAGTAAATAAAATGAAAAACTTATCGCGTAGTTATGTATATTGGCCCAGTTTGGACCTAGATATAGAAAACGTGTGTCGATCGTGTGGCGCGTGCCGCGCGGTGCGCGATGCGCCACCGCGCGCCGCCTTACACCCGTGGGAATTTCCTCTCAATCCTTGGCAGCGCATTCACGCCGATTTCGCGGAATGTGGTGGCAAGAAGTATTTAATTTTAGTGGACGCCCATTCAAAATGGATCGAAGCCGTGGCGATGAATCGCACGGACGCCGATTCGACGATAAATATTTTTAGGTCTATATTTGCTAGATTTGGTTTACCTACCATGTTGGTCACCGACAACGGTCCACCATTTCTGTCGTCAGATTTTCAAGAATATTGTCGAAAAAATTGTATAAAACACGTGACGTCAGCA
Source organism: Pelosia muscerda (assembly GCA_963691645.1). NCBI lineage: Eukaryota > Metazoa > Arthropoda > Insecta > Lepidoptera > Erebidae > Pelosia > Pelosia muscerda. The sequence goes on from OY829104.1 coordinate 4,091,220, forward strand.
CCATACCGGCCGCAGGGTAACGGGGCAGCAGAAAATGCCGTCAAGTCAATTAAAAAAGCCATCAAAAGAGCGATTCATGAGGGTGAAAATGTTGCGCAAGCGCTCAGTAAATTTTTATTCCAATACCGAAATGTGGAGCATGCGACAACGAATGTCGCACCAGCAGTGGCTTTGTTAGGACATCGTTTGCGAGGGCGCCTTGACGCGCTGCGGCCGGATGTGGGGCGAGTTGTGCGAGCCGCACAAGACCGCCAACTAACAAACAAGCCGGGTCAGGATCGGAATATCCAAATAGGAGACTCGGTACTCACTCGCAGCTACTCCGATAAAACTCCGAAATGGGTCGAAGGGAAAGTGATAGACAAAACCGGGCCAGTCTCGTACAAAGTAGGGGTAGGCAACGGGTTAGAATGGCGTAGGCATCAGGATCAGATGATACCCATTGACCGTAGGAGCAGATATTCTTTATCTAGGCCCAGTATGAACTCTTCTCAGAGGGAGGATACGGCTTGTCCCTCGGGTAGCGGTGCTGACGACACGTTCGAAGATGCAACAGGGGAGGAGTTGTCGGAGACATCAGATAAAGAGACTTCGTTTTCAGTGAGTCGGAATGATAATTCGCAGGCGGCTTGTGATAACACTGTGTTGGAGTCCCCGACGGCTCCACCCCCCGGTGCGAGCGCCCGTGCTGTTAGGGCGTACAATCGAGCTCACTTGAAATTGTAAATGTGACGTTATGTAAATCATGTTACTTTGAACATAATAGAATATAAGTTACCTATTTAAGGGGGAAAGATGTAGGGTTTGAGAATAGGTATAATGTGGGTAGTTACTTTTCCTTAATAAACCAGTTAGCTGTTAACCACCGCCTTTCACTTACGTTCCAAAGTGAAGCTAATATAAGCGTGTTAAAAAAGTAAAAAAGGGTATAGGTACTTACAGCTAAATAAATCAGGAACACCAATATAAAATTAGTTTTCGTAGGTATAAATCCTACAATAAAGGTGGCAAATATTTGGGAAGACTAAGTGAGAAAAGTTCTCAAATTCAACAAAGGATATTCAAAGGGCTTCGTCTTGAAATATTATTCTTCACATTATTTCTGTTACGTACCTCTGGAATTGACTTGGAATCTTGAGCCTATTGTGCCCCTCTTTCTTTATAATCACTATCACTATAATACCTGTCTCCCCGATCGCATCAGTGCTGAGCCGACTAGGCATCGAAGTGGTCGCCATGGCCGAAATCGCATCATCGTCATCATAATGAAACTAAGACAGGGTTGCATATATCTAGCCCTATCCCTTCCTGACTGACCTGACCTGACTTCACCACATGTTAAGCTGAAGACCACTATTGCAAAAACGTTCAGTGCTACAATGGTGGCGCTCAGCTTGACGGCCTCATCAGATGCTTTTTCACGCCCCGCTTAAAGGACCCGGGACTGTAGGAAGAAGGAAACACGTGCGCCGGCAAGGAATTCCAGGACTTAATGGTGCGGCAGAGAAAAGACTCACCGAACCGCTTGGTTCTTGATGGAATATTCTGTACCGAACTACCTGTAGAATTAATAATATGTTCATGTGAAGTGTGGGGGGTTCCGGTGGATAATAAGACACACGTCTTTACTCAGAGACACCTTTAATGAGACTCTTCATACATTGAATATGATGACATTATAATACATCTATTATGCTTACACACTAAGTACTCCACACTACATCATAGGGGTACGAGAAAAAAAAAATGATGAAAATACATTTTTTTGTACTTACTTAGAAGTTTACTACAAAACTTGCTCGTCATAGACAGAACTGTAAGAGTGTATACAGTAATAATCTTATATCTAACACCGCTTAACAATAGTTAAAAAAAAAACATAGGTAATAGAAAAGTGTACCTATAAGTGACCATTATTTTTTAAACAATTTTGTTCGATTTTTATGAACAATTTCAATTTTATTATTTTTCATAATTTTAACATTAGGTTCCACATCTTCAACTACAATATATGGACCTTTGTACAATTCATTTAATTTACTTGCAGTTTCATTTTTTAACAAGATTACATAAATCATCTTTTCTATACATTATTTGATTTACATTTTTATCATACACATTTTTTCGTGTCTGTTTACTATTTAACAAATTATTTCGAGCATCTTTTTGTGCTACTTGCAATCTATATTTAAGCTCTAAGCTATAATTATCAGGATTATATAAAGGTTCTACATTAGTTATTATTCTACTCGGAATTTGGCAATGTTTTCCAAAAACTAATTCATATGGAGCATATTTAGTTGATGAATGTACCGTATTATTAAAAGAAAAACACCAAAATGGAAGCCATTGGCTCCAAGTTTCAGGAAAATGATTACATTGTATTCTTAAAAATGCACCTAAATTTTTGTGGACATTTTCAAGTGATCCTATTGTTTCGTGATGATATGAAGTAGAATTTAACTTTTCTATATTTAAAAGTTTACAGACTTCTGTCAATGTAGAAGACATAAATTCTGTACCTTTATCTGTGGCTATGGTTTTTGGTATTCCGAATCTTAAAATAAAATTATTAACAAAAGCTCTTGCTACAGTAACCGCTTCCTTATTCGGAATAGGATACGCCTCGACAAATTTACTTAATTCACATTGTAACGTTAAAATATAGTTGTTACCGTCTATATCTATATCTAAGGGGCCCACTAAATCTAAAAATATTTTCTCAAAAGCATATGACGCTGTGGTTGTTATCACCATAGGTTCCTTAGTTTTACGTGAAAATTTAGACTTTTGGCATTTTTCACATTTACTTATAAAATCTCTAACATCTTTTTCTATTTCAGGCCAGAAATATTTTCGCCTAATATTATTAATCATTCTGCGTACACCAGCGTGTCCGCTTGTTGGTAATAAGTGATAATCATTAATAATAAATCCTTTATCTTTTTCGTCACATATTCGTTCAATACCTCGTAAAATGCATATACGTGGTGGACGAGGATCCGTCCATAAATCTTTATTTTTAATCTCTTCTATAAGATCTTTTATAAATAACGCGTTATTAGTATTTTTTATTACACATATTTCGTCGACGTTTATATTTTTACAAAATTGACTTAACTTTTCCACAAAAACGGCTCGCGTGTATTGTGTCTTAAAATCAAGATTAACGTATAATATTCTATTATTTCGAGAAAATGCAAAACACTCATTTTCTACATTTATACTCATTGATTTCCTAATCCGATTTAATTCTTTTCCTTCTACTAAAGTCATTTCTATTCCTTCACTCGGTTTCTGCAATAATTCCACGATTTTCGGTTGATCAGGCCGATTATCAGTGTCATTATCAACGATTTGAGTACTATTCCGACTATCTCCTATATTTTGTAATTTATATTTCTGAGCTCTAGTCATAACATTAACTACATTCTCATTAATACACTTTAATTCATCTGAAGTTATCGATATTCTGGACAACGCGTCCGCTACAGCGTTATCGCTTCCTTTAATATAAACAATGTTAAAATCATACTCTTCCAATGTTAGTCTAAATTTTAATAATCTGCTCGATGGATCTTTCATGCCAAATAAATACAACAATGGTTTATGATCTGTCATGATAGTAAATTTTTTACCTAATAGGTAAGGTCTAAAATATTTAATTCCCCAGACAATAGCTACTAACTCTTTCTGAATTGTTGGGTAATTTCTTTCAGCTTTATTTAGGGATCTGCTTGCATAAGCGACTGGTCGTAAGTCTTTGTTACATAAAACTGTACCAACGGCAGTGCCAGAAGCATCAGTTTGCAAAACAAATTCATTATTATCTGAAAAATCTGGATACTGTAAAACAGGAGGAGATATTAATGCCTTTTTCAAAAATTTAAATGAATTTTCACACTGCTCAGACCAATTGAATGGTACATCTTTACGACACAAGTAATTTAAAGGGATAGTAATTTCAGCAAAATTATTAATGAATTTTCGGTAGTAGTTACAAAATGCAACAAAACGTTTTACTTCATCTATATTTTTAGGTGTAGGATAATCTTCAACGACTTTAATTTTTTGTTTATCTGGTTTAATTCCTTCTGCTGACACAGTATGACCTAAGTATAACAATTCTTTTTTCAGAAAATTACATTTATTTGGATTTAACTTGAGATTAACTTTTCTAAGTCTTTCAAAAACGTCTATTAAATTCTTATTATGACTATCTAGATTTCGTCCAAAGATAACAAGATCATCTAAGTATATAAAACATTTCTCATATGTAAGGCCAGACATAGCAATAGTCATTACCCTTGAAAATGAACTAGGACTGGTCTTAAGACCCATTGGCATTCGCTTCATCTGGTATTGTCCACTACTTGTTGTAAATGCAGTTAATTTTCTAGAATCAGGGTTTAAAAGCACTTGATAATAAGATTGACTAAGGTCTAGATGAGTAAAATAGATGGCACCAGAAAGGGATTCTAAAATATCAGTAATGTTTGGTAAAGGGAATTTATCATCTTGTATAACTTCGTTCAATTTACGGTAGTCTATTACTAATCGCCATTTTTTGCTATCACCATCAGATTTTTTGGGTACCAGTAAAATAGGACTGGACCACTCACTTTGTGTTTCCTCAATAATATCGTCTTTTAACATTTGTTTGATCTGTGTATCTATTTCAGGTTTTTGACTATATGGTAATCTGTATGGCTTAGTATAAACAGGACTAGAATTTGGTTTCAAATGAATGTTATGTTCATATATATTATTAATCGTTAGCTTGTCACCTGGTAAGTTAAAAATATCATTATATTTAGAGCAAATAGCTTCTATGGTTTTACGCTCAGTAGTATGCAAATGATCTAACTTTAATAACGATAATAAGGTTTCAGCTCGCTCAGCATTAGATCTACATTTATCAAAATGACATATTTGATACTCATTTAATGGTTGTAATTCTGGTTCAAAAATAGGTATGGTAACCGAGTCGGTTCCAGTGTTTAATATCTTAATTGGTATTACATTATTAATTGGTTTAACTATAACTGCTGCTAAAAATAAATCTTTGTCAAATGGTTTTGGTATAACAACATAATCATGATTCGTTTGTTTATTTTTTAACGATATATAGTGAATAGATTCACTTCTTGCCGGGATAGTTAAATAATTATAACATACATTAGATGACGTGTAAAGTGGTATAATTGATTCACCTTCATTATATAAAATTAAATTATTATTTTCCAAGTCAATATGTGAATTAAATTTTGATAAAAAGTCTAACCCAATAATTCCATTGGATTTACAAGGTAAATCATCGAATACATAAAATTTATGACGAAAATATTTACCATTTTCGGTACACAACGCAAGATAGACATAACCCTCTGAAAATATTTTACCACCAATTCCATTTATTTCAATATTATCGGTATACAAATGAATACGTCTTGTCAAAACTTTTTTTGTAATAGCTGATATGGATGCTCCAGTATCAAGCAACCATGAACATTTTAAACTATTAAAAATATTGAAATGCACAAACCTTACATTTTCGTTATATGTCAAAATATTATAGCATTTAGGGCCGAAAAAACTGATTCTCATTCCCTGAATTTTCATTTCCTTGTTTAGAGTCATCGCTCACTTGAGCTGACAAAATTTTACGTTGACCTTGAGTTTCTCTACCACGAGTATATCGAGGATTATTGTAATAATTATTGTGTCTAAAATTATTACCTCTTGCACGGCTATATGCATTGTATCCACCGCGCCGATTGCCAATAAAACGCTTATTCTGATAAGCATAATTATTATTATAGGTATGACCTTGAGAAAAATTACCACGGTATTGGGAACCGCGTCCATAACCTTGATGATAACGGGAGCCTGGTCTACTAAAATTACGACTAAATCTATTATTAATCGACTTACCTCTTACATTAAAAATGTTATTCGAAGTCGAAGGTTGAGCTAGCTCTTCGTCTTCAGCTGCACGTACTGCATCTTTTAGCTCTGAGTAGTTACGGGCCGAGATAATGGTACCTAAACGTTTGTATTTAAGACCATCACAAAACTTTTTAATTGTAAAACTCTCATTAATAGGTCTCAGGATGCCACACGCTACTTCATCACCGTTAGCCTGTGAAATCGTCAGATCTAATAATAACTCGGATAGTTTATTGCCGTACTCGTTAATAGATAAATTATTTTGTTGCAAATTATGGATCTGGCTAAGTATAGAATTAGGAGATTTTTTAGTGAGTAAATATTTTTGCATGTCTACTATAAGGCTAGATGCGTTACTATAATTGGTTTTTAATTTTAATTTAGCGCTTTTATTAATTCTAGTTTTTAAAACAAAATTAATTAATGTAGGTTTTTGATCTTCTTTAAGGCAACTGTTATATAATTCTACGGCGTTAATTATTTTTTCGGTCGTCTCCTCTGAACCATCCATAACAGGAATCAAGGATGTTCCAGTCTTTATATCAAAATTCTCCATATTTGTATAATGATTGCTATCTACTTCAATAGGTAAATTGTATGAGCAAATTTTACCATACACATCCTCAATTTTTCCTCTCAAAATATCATAAATGTACTCGGCCTCTTTTAAAGAAAGATTCTTTTCGAGAATAAGTCTTATAATTGTTTCATAAGAAGAATATAACTCCTTAGCTCTCGTTATATATTTAGTAACATTATCTTTATATTGTAGCCTCCTAGTAGGGCCTAACTTTCTTAATGTTATTTGAATATGTAATAATTCATTAAAAATAGTCTCTAGATCTTTTTCCATTAAGATCTTCAATAAACACAATTAAAGAAAGACACATGTTTGCTCAATAAAGCATAAAAAAAAATTAAGCCAAATTCCGATTAGTTTTCATAGATATTACACAATAAACGAAACTAGGTATGCATGTACCCATTTCAATAAAATGACTTAAGTATACCTGTATACTAGTTATACATTTCGTATAAAATTAAGTACATAATTAATAACGTAGAGCGGATTTTTTTTCTTTTTTTTTGGTCTGTGTACCAAAAATTAGTCACGTTGAACAACACACGGGATAAATCACTCACGTTTTTTATAGTTCTGATAAATTACACAGCATTAAAAAATAATAATAATAAACAAGGTTTCCTCACGACATTCCGGGTGTCTCTGGGTGTGCAGATCTCGACAAGGTCAACATGCTCTCAAATAATGTCGGGAGAACCCCGATTCTCATTCCGGTCTGGGTCTCGCCTTCCGGACAGCCGCAAACGCATCCTTCGAACCAATTGTGTATCAATTTTTGCCGCAATCCACCTCTTCTGTTTATCCAAGATTTTTCTCGCCAAAATTACAATGATGATTATCGCCAACACTGTGAGCGCAGCTGCCACCAGGATGTTATTTAAGTGTAGATTGACCCTGAAGCATTCTGGGTGACCGCCACGTCCTTGTCCTCAGTCTTTGAGTATGATTTACCCATGATTCCACAAAAATAAACCAAAAATTATTACAATGCGACGTGTTTTGATTCTTGATTTCATAACGCAAAAATTATTAGTCGTCTAAGTTGGAGCACTGAGGCACACAGGAATTCGCTGAATTGCAGTATTCGCTCGCTACCCGATACGTCGTTGTCGCGCACCTGGGCGCTTGCGCAAGGCAGGGGTCGCCATGAAGTGTGGGGGGTTCCGGTGGATAATAAGACACACGTCTTTACTCAGAGACACCTTTAATGAGACTCTTCATACATTGAATATGATGACATTATAATACATCTATTATGCTTACACACTAAGTACTCCACACTACACATGATAATGTGATGTGCAGTCTTTATCTGTCCCCATAATGCGTATATTATTGTGTTATGTTGTGTATTTTATATTTCATATAAAAAATTACAATAAATTTAAATGTAACACATCTGCCAGTCGTCCCACGACAGCAATTTTTCTGTGACGCAATTGTAACGTAACAATATTTATGAAGATCATTTGAGACTTCCTTATTTTTAATGTTCTTATTTACTAACCTTCCCGACAGGTAATCAGCAAGCAGCTCGCTGAAAATAGACATAATTGAACCACATTTGAACATAATAGGGAAACGGGCCTCGCAAGTCGCGTCGTCTCCAATGAACCTAATTCTATATAAGTACTCCAATGAGGAACACGGAGTGCGCGATTATAAGTGACGACTGTTAATGTGAGAGGAGCAATTCTCGTAATCATATACGCTTCGAGATAAGTGTAGATGATTATGAGAATTGCTACAGATTTTATTTTAAATTCAATCTATCCGGAGGAATATATTAGCGAATTTCCTGGATGTGGAGGCTGTGACTGATGTACCTTTTCAGTTGATGGACCATCTCCTGTCGTATCGTCTATGCCCCTACACCGGCATAATTACTGACCTAAATTAAGCTACTGAAAGAGGAGCACTACGTTAATATTCCATTTCTGGGAGGAATATTCTGATCAAAAGTTCTTTTTCCAATTTAGACATTTATTATAATCAATTTACACAATCTCTGTCGATGGCGTGGCAGTAGAAAACGCGACTGCTACGCAGGAGGCAGCGCGGGTTCTATTCACACTCCGTGTAAATATTTATATGCATGAATATGACTATTTGCAGTGGTCTGGTCGTGCCTCGGAAAGCACGTTAAGCCGTCGCCATACGTAACGGGTAGTTGGAGCCCTCAAAAGTTCGACTAACCTAACTACAGAACTTCGACATCGCCAATTTGGTTGTGGAGGTCCAATGGCAGTCGCTTCATGGAAAATATCGAAGTTCAGCTGCATCTTATCTAGACTAGAAAGAGTTGAGAAAAAGGGCTCAGAGAATGATGTTGGTACTCTGCTTGTCAATTGCAGAAAATGAGACTACCTATGCAAAACCTAAATTGTTTAAGTACCTACGTGATTCAACAAATTCTTGATTCGTTAAATCAACGGAATTATTACAACAACAGGAAGGGATATTATGTTCCTTAACACAGGAAATAGTGTAATCAAGCTTACGCACTTGTAAGTGTTGAAATACACGAATAACAATGATATATGTTTCAAATATGACATATCATAATGTAATATTTGTCGACTTAAGTTTGTTGTATCTAATTGCCGAAACCTCATATCTTCAATTTATCTCCCACAATTCGGACAAAAGGAACGTCTTTATTTCTTCTATACTATAAATATGACAATATCTGACAAATAGATTTGTTTAAAAAATACGTTTCACGGTTTATATAATCGGTCATTTACTCAGACCTAGGTTTGGTGTAGAGATATACTAATAATAAAAACCGAAAGTACTTATAATTCCTCTAACCCCTCCAGCTAAAGCTCAATGGCTTATGTTAGGAATCCACCTTGGTAGTGTAATGGTCAGGATTCGAACACGATCGTAAGGCCGACTTTGACAACTAAGCTATTGGCGCTACCTATGTATTTACTAATATAGGAAAATGGCTTAGAATAGATGACTTAAAAATACCTATTCTCTCTGCTCAAGTAGATAAGGTAATCCTTCTGAATATACTTTAAAAAAGTTATCCAGTAACCCTTATGGTTATTCTGTATCTCTGAATATCCTTGATGTATTTGTTTGTAGAAGTGGTGGAGAAGCTTCCTCGCTTAATATTTTCCATTCTAATCTCTGCCAGTAAAACGATACTAGGAATACGTAAGAGCTAAATATCAATTTCACAAACCGCTGCCAAAGCATCATAGCCATTTTAAACCACAATACCGTCGCTCAAACTTGACGATCAATGAAAATAGACTCCGATACACCCTCCTCCATTGTCTTACCGAGTTGCAAGCTCAAACAAAGCTTCATCTGAAAAGCTTTCCACTTTTTTATAGTCAATTTACACAACAAAATATCTGAGGGTTTTGATTGACAGCATTTTACTCAAATATGCAGATCACATGAACGGAAAATATAGTCGAAAAACTGTTGAGAGTTGAACTCATGTCCTGTTTAATATTTATGAGAGAGAACGAAATAGCCAGTTGAAAGTTTCATCGGAACATTTCTAAATGGCTGTGTGCGGTGCCTGTCCGCCTCAACAATTTCATTGCCAACATTCATCGCATTAAGCATCGCACAAGGATGCCCGGAATTATAATGTGCTTGACTTATATTAATTGTGACGAAATACGTTATATATTTATCTTGTCCATGATTTTTTGTTCATTCTATTCCATTCCTCTGTCTGTCTGTTCGCGATAAACTCACAGGCACTCCTAGTGACAATTCGTTTGAAGAATAGAATGGTCAATGTATGCGATTGTCACGTATTTTGACGTTAATGACAGTCGTAAACGTATGTCAACCCCTTACATTGATCATTATATTCTATTCCACTATGTAAACGTAGTGTCATTGTCTAGAGGGATCGTTTTTCTAACATTTAATTTATTGCAGATTACTATATAAGTAGGTACCTAACATTACAATACAATAAAACGAAAAAGGAAACAAAATTCAATAAAATAAAATAGAGTACAGTAAAATCAAACAAAACTAAATAAAATACAATATGATTAAATAGAATGTAATCAAAATATATGACAATAAAAACAAAAAAATAATAATAAATTAAGAAGATGAATACATATTACTTAGTAATAAAAAACTTCTATCAAAAGTAGTACCTACCAATATTATGAAACATTTAATTAAATCATCACAATACACCCAGGAAACTCAATAAACCCTTATGAAAGCTATTTTTCGGTTGTCAAACGAAGGAGGCCGTTGCCTGAAGGATCTTCGAGGTAAGTAAGGTGCTGTCAAAGTACAAGGGGCTCAAATTCGAATATTTTCTTGAGAAGGAGTGAATCAAAAAATGTATTAGTGGCAAGGGATGAGCACTTTTCTTTAGATAAAAATTTTCCGTACTTCGTAACTTACTGATCTGCATTTCAAATCAAATCACTACATAGTATAAAACAAAGTCGCTTTCTTTGTCCCTATATCCCTTTGTATGCTTATATCTTTAAAAATACGCAACGGATTTTGATGCGGTTTTTTATAATAGATAGAATTGTTAAAGAGGAAGGTTTATATGTATATAACATTACGCTATAATCAATTGGTGCGGAGCAGAAGTGAAATGTCGCAAAAACGGGGTGACGCAGACGAAGTTGCGAGGGTCAGCTAGTGAGCTATAATAAATATTATCCGTGCGGACGCGTTGAAAAAATATCACCACCCCATCTACAAACGGCAGCGAAGTAGACGATATCACTGCGAAAACTCAAAATAAAACTGTACCAAGTCGTCTGATCAGCGTGGAAACAGCAGGCCAAAAGCTCCCAACATTAAAAGAGGCATAATTGTGTAACTAGGAAGGTGTCTGCGGGTAAATATGAAGTACCCAGAGCATGCAACTACTTTGGGGACAGAACGCTAGATAAGCGAGTACAGTACCTACTCAATAGTTTGCCCGCAGATAGCAGGAATAAAGGCAAATTAGCCAAATTAGTTCGAGAGCACTTATTAAAACAAATTTAATGAATAAGACAAAAATATGATATAAAAATGTCCGCCATGTTAAATAGTACATAGTAAATTTATAGTTATATAGCTATATAATTTATAGTTATTTATAGTTCTGTTCCCACAGTCAAACCGTGTCAAACCGTTTTGTGGGGCCGTGTTTATTATTAAGTTTTTTTTTATATAATTTTATTTTAATAAAGATACATAATACACTGACGGACTCATAAACTGCATCAAAGTAATAGACGACTTTGAAATAAATATTTTAACCAAGTATGCATACTTTCTATACAGATTTATTAATTGAAACCTCTAGATTGGTTCGTGAACTTTAAAACAGCGTAGGGTCATATCTTTAAGTTTAAGTTTATGTACTGGAAAGGACCTTAAGACTTTTTTTGAAGAAAAAACAGAAATTTAAGAAAAATTGGTTTAATTAAAAAATTGGTTTTAACAATAGACACAAACTTTATGCAAGGGTTTATTTGTGTTTTAATAAGGTGTATTACCCCCACGTGCCCTTATTACGGATTCTAATCGGTTCCGCATAGATTTTATAAGGGTTTTTAAAAGATCTTGCGGAATATTGTCCCATTCTTCTGAAAGTGCTGTTCTTAGTGCTGCCACTGTCGTGGGCGAAGGGTTTCTCGCATATACAGCTCTTTTTAAATTGTCCCAAACATGCTCGATGGGATTAAGATCCGGGCTGCGTGCTGGCCAATTCATTGTACGTATCCCAACCTCTTCGCAATAATGTTGAACTTGTGCAGCTGCATGCGGCCGGGCATTATCCTGCATTAAAGTAAAATTTTCGCCTATGAATCCCATGTAAGGCACCACGTGATCTTCTAATATCTCTGTTATGTAGCGATGTGCTGTCAAACCCCCTCTATTACCGTTTTGACGGACCATGTCTATGAACACAAGTTCTGTTCGCCCGTTCATCGATATGCCACCCCAGACCATACATGAACCGCCTCCAAAAGGAACACGCTCCTCAATGCAACTTTGAGCATATCGCTCCCCACGTCGACGATAGACTCTTCTGCGACCATCTGCACCATATAAACATGTCCTACACTCGTCCGTGAACAATAAAGAGGCCCACTGCTCTTCTGTCCAATTCAGGTGATGACGCGCAAATCTTAAGCGAGCTTGTCTGTGAGCTGTAGACAACTTTGGACCATTTGCTGGTCTAAAAGGGGTGATATCCGCTTCCTTTAACCTTATTCTTATTGTTCGTGCACACACGTTTACTCCACGCACTTCACTAAGCTCGGTTTTGATGTTAACTGACGTGAGGAAACGATTTCGCAGGGAAGTTATAACAATAAATCGGTCATCACGACCTGTGGTTGCTCGAGTTCTGCCTGTACCACGTCTCCTCCTGTAAGAACCTGTCTCTACAAACCTTCTGTATATTCTAGAAACCGTAGACTGGTTTAAATTTAAATTTCTACCAATCGTTCGTTGATCCAAGCCCTCCCGCACCAATGCTACAATTTGTGCCGCTTGTTCGGACGAAGTATCCATATTATGGTTCAAAAACTCTCGATGTGTTAAAAAACTAACCCAACAATTATGCTGGTAACAATAATTCAATTGACAAAACAAAAAAAATCAATGAGAATCAATTTAAAACTTTGCTATAAATAACACGCAAATCTGATACTACAAGTAAATTTTCTTTTCCCGGCTATATTCATTTGTTTTACTGCAGTTCTATTTTTAAATTTAATTTTTTTTAAGATTAAGAGCCAGTCTTTCCATATTTATATAATTTAATCTAAAAAGTTTGCATACTTATTATAAAAAATCCTTTTAGAGTAAACCTGAACTTTGATGCAGTTTATGAGTCCGTCAGTGTATAAAAAAAGATACATACATATGTACAGCAGTGGCCTGCAATATGACAATTAATTAATTAACAGCTATCTACTTATACATTAAAAGATTTTACAAAGATCCCATGTTCGATATTTCACATCGGGTTTCCTACAAAAATAAAATTCCGAATTTGAATTGAATGCTCTTCAGATTAATTTGACGTCACCATGCTTATCCTAAGATCCTTCAAGTGACAGGCCCCACTTAATGTCTACGTTCCACAACTGAAAATAGCATTAAAAAAAACGTTGAAAAACATTAGATTTAATAGACCTGAAAAAAGTTTTTTTTGTAATTTTTAAGACATTAGTGAAACTTGTTTTTGCTACAACGCATATTTTTTTTATATTGTATTGTATCTATAAATAAAATAAAATCGTTGCCGTTTATATGAGGGCCGAGAGAAAAAAATGTGAATGTACCTGTAACTCCTTATTTATTATATATACACTGTATTGTACACCAATTAAAAATACATAATTAAAATGTATAAGACTATGGAAGCAGTACAATGGGCAGCATCATCACTTTAAGCGATCTTTATCAGGCAACCTTTCGTTTTCTTCGTATTTATATTATTATCATCATAATCATATAGTCATAAGCAATCATTCATCAAAATCGGTTCAATCATTCAGTTCTTATAAGAAAACATAGGAACGGATATTCAGACACACACAGTACATTACACATAGCCCCCTTTTTTATTTCTTTACTAGCTGTTGCCCGGCGCTCCGCCCGCGTGAACTTCTATCCCTGATCCCGATTATTTCCAGTAGTCCCCTCTAGCTCTGTCCTCCAGGGTGACAGCTGGGAATTATCTTCCCAGTTGTCACCGGGGTGACAATTTGTGCTGACTGTTCCCTTTGAAAGTTGGCTAGAGGGGACAAATGAGAAGTTTGTTTCTCAGTTGTCACGGGGGGACGGCACAATTGCAATTAAAAACAATCCATAAATTTCAGCTTTTTTATTTCTGATGTTACGTAGAATCAACAGAATGTCAAAATGCTTACAACATTACAAAAATATTAACTACTAGCTGTTGCCCGCGGCTCCGCCCGTTCGTGCCGAGCATTTTCATATTTTTCCACCTTTTAAACCTACTTTGGACTTCCACAGATAATTCAAGCCCAAAATTAGTCAAATCGGCCCAGCTGTTCTCGAGTTTTAGCGAGACTAACGAACAGCAATTCATTTATATATATATTTAGAAGAAAGACAAGCAAAGATACATCAATATTGCTATTTAAACTCGATTCTAGGCTATACCTAGGTTAAGTATTCTAAATGCAGCATTCTGTTAAAGCAGCTCACATAAAACCGTCAATTCGTTTATCAAACGTGCCACCGCCTAATTAGTTCTGCAGACGAAAGATCCAAACGCTATAACGTAACCGTTCCATTTGAGACCCAAGTTATCTTGGTAAACACAACATGATTCCAAACAGCCGTAGTGGTGCGAGTCGGGGGCAAAAAGCGTCATGTGGCGTGCAATATCGAGCCGAACAAACATTTGCTGAAGCCAGTTGGTGTACAAATGCGCGATGAGTTTTCACAAGCCTCTGTCTGCGTTTAAACAGCCGCTGGTATCAGTAACATAGAGATATGTTAACTTAGAACAGGCTTTTGAACTTTTCTTATGTTAATACCTTAGAAAACTTAGATTACGAGGACACGGAAGAGTTGTTAGAGATTGTAAAATAAAACTTTGCATGTAAGGTTATTGTAAAAGTCTGGACTACTTATATTATATATTAATTAACATTCGTTAGTAGGTACCATGATATTTAAAATAAGAACTGAGAAGGTCTGAAACACAGGTTTGAGATAAACCTAGATCAGGCTGGTCCCGGTTTAATCAAATTGATCTACATCTAACCTCGTTGTATAAACCTGATTATTTTAATCATAAAATGTAAAATAGACGTTAAGTTACAATGTATTAACTTATAATGATCTAGATCTGGCAGCTATAATTTTGTACTCCACGTCATATAATGTAACTGAACTGAATGAAAATTAAACGTTTTATTATTATTACTATTATTGGTAGCACAATTCTGCATCCTATATAGCATTTATCCCAGTCGTATCCGAATCGTTCACCTCGAAGTATGGAGTCCACTTTTACCAGTCTAACTGCAGATTTGGCTGTACTTAGATATTTTCCGCGAAACTTCGCTATCGCCATTGCGTTGTGGAGATCAGGGGCTCTATTCAAAATGCATTCCTTCCGAATCTACATTCGTCATCGCTGTAAAAATGTATGGGAGTGACATTTATTGCTGGAATGTCATGTGATCCGATTTCGACAACAAATGTCACTCCCATACATTTTCAGAACGATGACGAATGTAGATTCGGAACGAATGCATTTTGGCTAGAGCCCCAGATGGCAGTTATATGACCTCTAAAATCCATTAGTGATATCAAAACAGAACGGTTAGATCAGTTGTTGAACTTTTTAAGGCTTCAACAACCCATGACGACTACCGATTTACGACTTACGACCACAACATAGCAAATAGCCATATTTGCACTGACCGGGGATCGAACCCGGGCCCTCTATAATTTTACGACGAGGTTATAACGATCGCGTTACCCATCACCCTACCATACCTTCAGAGAAATATTAGGATTGTGTTAACACCTAATTTATTTATCGAAATGGTACACATACGACAACTCTCTCCTCTAGTAAGAAGTCGTTTTACTTGCTTTGAGGGATTAGTATTTGAAAAATACTAATTGACATAGAAAGGGATGACAAACTACACTTTGGCATTCCTTTCTATGCTAATTAGTATTTTTTTGCTTTTGGTATCGTTGGGATTGTTTTCTAGTAATGGATTTCCGCAATATAACGCCTAATTCTATATCTTACAATATTACAGCGGCCAACATAAACTTATATGCATTTTACTTCACGTTCTATCGTGTTCCATATCTATGGTCAACCCTTTACATTACTTTATGAACACTATAAGAGGCGACTAGAAATAAAAAAAAGGTTTGACATGACCATAAAAATAACATATATTATTATTTGTGTATTCAGATTGAGCGAAATTGCTGGAGATTATATTATTATGATCTGTAACGGTTTTGGAATTGATAGACGTTAAGTATTCATAAAATTGGAACTGACATAAAATTGGCGATAAATCAGTTTGTAGCTATTGATATGTCATTTTATAGTTACAATGTCATAAGAGAGTCGTTACGCGTTATTTTCTACTAATATACTGCTTTTAAAGTTAATCTTTTTTCTATTCTACAGCCGCGATAGCCTAGTGGTATGGGTAATGGACTGCTGAGACGAGGTCTCGGGTTCGATCCCAGGTTTACCATGGCACACACCAATGACTTTTCGATGCTTTTCGAAGTTATGTGTGTATTTATCGCAGGTTTATAAGTGCCCGGTTAATGGCAAAAAGCTCGCCACCTATTATTTTGGGAGCTAAACATAATCTGGCGAAATGTGGGAGCTAGCATGTTTTTTCTATTGAGTCTATGTACACTTCTATTAGTAGTGCCTCACGAATATTATTTTTTTTTTAATACAATACGATACAGAAGTAGGCGTTACATAGCGGAAATACATTACAAGAATATATAGGAGGGGAGAGAGACGAACCCACCACTAATCCACAGTTATTCGATGTATAATTCCAACGTTAGCAAAAAAATATTATATGTTATAAATACAACATTAACTGATGTAATTAGTGTAATATGTGCCAATATCGAGAAAATATCATATAAAAGAAACAGAACAAGGAAATAAGAACAAGGAACATGACCCATTCGCCTACAGCACTAGAACTGTTTTACCGATATAATATGTAATATTATTGGTACCTGGGTACAACTTCGGCTTATGAGCATAAAGGTATAGCCGACCGCATTAGACTACAGAAGCATGCAGAAAATACAGTGTACCGTAAGATAGGCTTGAATATGTCAATATTGTTTATTGTTTATTAATTGCTTGCGGCTTCTTAAAGAAGCCGTTTGCATACGGCGGAATAGAAGAGTGGACTATTGCAAATTTAGATGAGACTACTTGTGACACTCGGCCAATGACGACGATAGTGAAACACAATTTTAGTGAACAATCGTGCATTTGTGTACCCTTAAAACCAACAAAAAAACAACATCTTAAAAATAAACCTTTACATTCAACGATACACCACTAATACCAAAAGCCTGTTAGTCACAAATCATACTAAATACACATCATTCCGTGTTTTAAAAACACATCGTCTCACAGAAGCCAAATCCACCTTCTGACTAAACCCCTCATACATTTCCCGCCTAAATAAATCACTTTTCGTGAAACAATAGAGATTTAGGCGATGCTGATGGTGAGGAAAAATCATAAAAACGCCATTTGCGTAGTCGTTAACGAATCAACAACTTCACGGAATACTGCGGGAAGTAAGGGAAGTGAGAGAACCCTTGACTTGACGCTAAACGTCTTTATCACGAAGATGGAAATATAATATTCCATCACTTATACAGGGTTTAGTGTTTGTCGATAACGATAGGGGGAGTTATTGTCGTTTCTTAAACGTGTGTTAGCTTTTCTGTGAATATATTGATGGAAGGAGAGATAAAATATTTGAGGTATAGAATACGCACCCATTTATTTTATATTTTATCAATGACTTCTGCGTATTAGACGGCCTGTACGGTACAAAAAATTACTAAATTTTAATAAGTTTTTGTGTACAGATTAAAAGGGAAAAAGGTCTTCCTATTAACAACACAAAAATTTTCAAGTGAGTTCAGGGGGTCTAGACAAAATGCATTAGCTCCGAAGCTACATTCGTCATCGCTCTGAAAATGTATGAGAATGACATTTGTTGTCGAATGTCATGTGATCCGATTCCGACAACAAATGTCACTCCCATACATTTTCAGAGCGATGACGAATGTAGATTCAGAACGAATGCATTTTGGCTAGGCCCCCTGGCTACCCTACTTACCATTCGGAAACACAACACAAGGTTATTATTTGCCGCGTTATTTTGTAGTGCGGAAGTACTTCTCCTGTCTAACTACTCGTCGATAGGGTATACCGCCGCGTTCTGCCTCGGTAACAATACTAAGGAAAAACACATATTTTAAAACCTAATTACTTGCTACTTAGCTGAATAAATTGTTATATTAACACTCGCTTTGTACCTACTTATTGTGCAAATTCGAGAAATACGTCATCACATTGCCGCCACACCACAGATAGAAAAATAAAAGTGAAAAACGAAAAAAAAAATAGTAGGTACTAATGTTTCTTTTTCGTACAATCCATCAAGTACGTAGTAAGTACATGGGTACCTACATAGTACATTTATTATGTATATGATAGAAATCTTTCAATCATTATTATAAAAATCTAACACAAAAAAACCGCGTAGGTACCTACGTACCCATAAACACGTTCCCGCCAAAACGTGACTTCAATATTAGCGTGTATTTTCCAAAATTTTGGTAATACAATTACCTCATAATCCATCAAAATAAAGAAAAATACCCCTAAGCAAGCGAGGGGACCATAAAAACACCTTAACAACATAAAAATTCCTCGCCCCCTAAGCTTAAAGGCCATCGTTACGTAAAGTGAAAATTATCTGTTGCCAAAAAAAAAGTAGATATAGAATGTAGGTATAGCAAGCGTCCTTATTTACGAGGTATAGGTGATGTAGTCTGATATGTGGGTCCCTAACTGGCAGTCCTTTTACCGTAGATATATGTGGTTTATGAAGAGTCACAGCCAGTCACAGGAATACCACAAAGTCTAGATAAGCAATTTTGAAACGGAATTTTCAAGAGTACAAGACGCAGTGACAAACTATCAGACTACATATTTTTGCACAAATCTCAAGTACAAAATATCAGACTACATATTTTTGCACAAATCTCTCAATATGGGTATCAAATGAAAGGGCTTGACAAGAAGATCAATTTAAAAAGTAAAAATCTGTAAAAATAAATAATAAATGCGTTGTCGTGTCGGGGGACCTTAGATCGTTTCGAAAATGTGTGGAAGTGTTATAGGTATTTTTATTGTCTGGAGTTTTTTAGTACCTATGAGTTCCTTATCTAGTATATATCCGTGTATGCCGATCGTTAACTAGAGTTTTAGGCCCGAACTCTGCCCTCAAGTCTCGTATTTCCTTCAATACTGTCTGTATAAATCGTGATAAATCGGACTACATGTAATTATTACGTATGGCTGTGCCCTGTTTATTAATTGAAAGGTACGATCTGGGAACTTTTGGGACTTGTGTACTGGATTAACTGTTAAGAATGTGATATGTGGGTCCTATCTGTAAATTTAAAGGTTTTTTTTTTCAGAATATTGCTTATGTTTTTACTGGTATACATGTTGAATTTTTTATTCCTTTTGATTCGATTTTAATTGATGGGGTCGCTAATGAAGAAAGAAGCACTCTACAGGACGTGTTTTTTTTCAAAATCAAGGGATTCGATTTCTGGCTAGGAATATTGATTTATCAAAAATCGTACTGGTAAAAGGTCGTTAAAAAAAAGTACTGGTAGGTACTTTTAAAAAGTCACCAGTAGGTACTACTTACAAGTTGGTACTTACAAATTTTGTCTTAAAAAAACGTTTTCTATACCAGTTAAGTGGCAGACAAGAACACGTCCCTCCTGATGGAACGTGGTTAAGGTGACCTAGGGACGTTTGCAACACCAAAAGCGTCACACTAGTGCTGCGGACCATGTAGAGGAAAGGGGGGAGAAAGGGTGAAGGGTGAAGGTTAAAAGAGTTTCTGTACTGTCAGTGCAGAAGATAAAGCAAAGTTCCTCGGTCTTCCCACTGACAACACAAAACTTCTCCACTGAGCTCTGGCTACTTTACTCACTGCTAGAAACACAACACAAGGTTGTTTTTTTTTTCTCTATCGCTATACATATATCTGACATCCGGTGAACATGCTGATACTGTATTATTCGCCTATTCATGTGTCACTCTTACGTTTGACACAAAACATATCGATAGTAAAAATGTGGATACATTACCACCATCAAATATTGGGGTCTGCCGTGGTGCAGTGTCGGGATATGTTGGTTACTATATCACCTCCGGCAACTTTGACCCAAAGACGGTGGGTGTTTTAGTCGGTTCGAGTCCGACATAACCTCTGCGACCGGTTCTGGCGGGAGGAATCCGTGAGGATTTTTCACACTATAAAAAAAACCATCAAATATTGTAGATTATATCGAAAATCGATTCATTATTCATTCATACAGACCAACCCAAACACACAGAATGATTTTGTGCAATTTATATAATTTATTTCGGCAACGCAAGGCCACTGCTTGATTTCGTACGTTCAATATTTATTTTTTAAATTTAAACCTGGGTTCAGCGTAGAGTACATTGTACATTGTTAAAATCAACGTGGTAGTCAATTATGAAATTACTTGCGTCGTGTTTTTATCGAGTTGGGGTTTGTTGCGCGGATTAACACTTGCTAATGTACACTCGGACGTTTTTAGTTACGGTTTAATTAAATTTGCCCGTTCTTTTGCACTTATACATAAAACAAATCGTAAAATTCACAAAAGAGTACTAGGTTTTATTTATCAAATAGCTCATTTTGGTTGGAATACTTAAATAAACCGTTAACTTAGTTAGGTACATAACCATTCGGGTAACTAGAAGTAACTTGAAAATTCAAGAAAATCATCAAAATTGGTCACACTGTTCGAAAGGATAATAACTTTTCTTATCAAACGACGTATCTTCACGAACAAGCGTAACAGAATTTTATGTAAAAAAATTATATATTAAAGGATAAAAAGTATAAAAACATTTACCCAAAAAATCTTCCTAATCTCAAGTTTTATTCCTCACTAAACTTCAAAAGAGCTAAGCTTCGTAAAATGATAAGAGCCTAAACAAATTAGGATGAACGCACAACACGCCCAAATCAATTTAAACTTTTTTGACTTCAGTGCAGACTATGCTTTATTTTACACTAACTTTTTAATGAGTTTACAGAACAGCCGCAGTTACTCTCATTTGTTTGTATCTGTACAATGAATCAATGTTTTACGAGTGTACAAAGGTCCCAAAACTTAGCCGTCAACTGCACAGCGTTTAACAATGTTGCATTGCATTGTCCTCGGGGTACGAATTTAAATTAAAAAACTTTACCAGGCTCACCAAGCAGTACCTAAGCGTAACAAGAAATAAAGATTTTAGAACGTTTTCACGATTTTCAAAATTAAATGAACATTTATAGGTACCTACCGAGTACCGATATATTCTTTGTTGACCACAGACTATTATGTTTTTTTTTTTAAATTAATGCCACCGATAAAGATACCTTAACGTAAATTGCTCATAATAAACATGCAAAGATATTATTTATACTGTTGATTGATGGCACTTGGTGGAATTTGTTGTTACACATATTGAGAACTCACTTGTACTTTTCCACAGTATTTTTATTGTTTAATAGACCTGTCTATTGTATGTATGTATGTATGTATTGTATGTATGTAGATATTGTTTAATAGTTAATGGTATGTCATCGTAAACCTCTGAGGATGCCGTAAGGCGAAACCGGTCAGGTCTATTAAACAATAAAAATACTGTGGAAAAGTACAAGTGAGTTCTCAATATGTGATGCAAAGATATGCTTACACGACATTAAAGTGTATTTAGGTGTTGTTATAAATTACTTTTTATGTGCAAACGGTTAGCTAAACGATGTTCATCAATATATTATATATATAATTAGTGTTTCGGCTTGAAAATAAGTTCCTATATTTTTCAAAGCATCTAGAATATAAATCTTAAACTAAATCCATTGGCCCTTAGCTTCATCCTCAACAAAAACACCATGAATAAATACAATACAACTCGTCCAAGTTCCAGAACTGTAGTTGAAAAAATATAATATTTTATTAAGTAGGTACATTCAAAAAACTGAACTCGAAAATAGAATGTTCGACGGCAAAGAAAACAAGGAAGAAACTACAATAAACTTGGCTATTGATCAAAGATTTCGGGATCTTTATCTAATTAGTTTTACCTATCGACATAGCAATACATAGTGAACAAATACGAACATGTAGCCATAGGTACCTCAATCAGTCAATAAGCCTATCGCAGTGCACAGCTGGATATAGACCTCACTCTTGACATAGGTCATATTCTGATTGGACTTGTTGAAAATAATTGACCAAGGCGTCCTGCAACTCCTTCCATTCCTCTCATTTCCGACGAGTCTTTTCCAAGGTGCTATGACTTTTGTTTCGTCTTTCCCCGTATTTAACTGGAGACCTTTATTCCTTTTACTTTCTCGTCTTCATCATCATGTAGCCGCGGTTGCAGCCAAGGCTTCCTACTCCAAGCTCCATACTCTTCCTCCTTTTGGTTTGGCTCATAAGGCTTTTATACGAGCTAATGCCTCCTGATCTAATATACTCATGAGAAAACCCTGCTCAAAAGTCTTGTCAATTGGCGGGTGTATCGACTTGCAGTTGAGCTTGGTAGAGTTCCCTACACCATAATATTCCTTTGTGCATGTACATGTGCATGTAACTAATTGCTAGTGAAATCCTAAAACGATCTGAAGCTTGGCATACTGTCGAAGTTGCAGTGGCACTGCGCGCTGAACTGTTCCTCAACCTATACCATGGAGTACAGCTCGCATCTGTGTGACAGCTCTGTTAAAGAGAGACGAGCCAAGAGACTCTTAAATAACGATGTGTGGTTGAAAGAAGGCTTCAGAGCCTTGAACACCGGCGTACCTGAAGACTATAACCCGGATGTCTTCAAGTGTGGAGTGAATCATTTTCTTCTAGGTTAACGTAGGTACTTCATCTTAGACCACATCATCACTTACCATTTCAGCCAGCAGGTGAGATAGCGGTCAAACGTTAGACTATAACGTATAAAAAAAGAATAGACACGTGAAAATCGTCAAATAAGTTCTCACACAAACTAGTCAAGCTATTGTTTATGGAATTTGTAAATGGTTTTAAGGTAGCTGAATTTTATTTTACTGTTATCTACTTCTACATTAGTTCACAATATAAACTAACTGCGATCGCCCACCGAGAAAATATAGTTCAATACACGTCGAAAAAAATACAATAGCTCGAAAATTGCCCATAATTCTGGCAGAATGGCAACGAATTTGCAGTAACAATGAGCCTTACAAGGTTCCATTAACCTTCAAAGATGTTTTGAAAATATTATTTTCTAGTACTTAGATTGTTAGAGAAGAAAATTAAATAGGCGAGATTAGTTAATATGTAGACAGTAAGACGATTACAGGCTTACGACCTCACTAATAACAGTAGTCTATCAATGATTTCTATGTAGTTATAATAAGAACTAAACCAGATTGAAATTATGATTAGGCATGATTTTTGACTTTGAAACGGACGGCAGCGATCAGATAAAATAATTATTGAATTTTAACACCAATCTGTATAGACAACAGAACTTTTTGTAGTATCTGTTATCTGTCTGCCTGGGTATTACAGTTTAAGTAGAATACCTGTGTATCCATAAGGAGTTTTGGCGGGAACGCGAAAAGTGTCATATCGCTCCTGTGATTCATTTTCTAATATTGGTGTAAATTCGAGTTTTTATGTGTAAAAATGGTGGAGTTTTAGACATAACGACTTAGACAAAGTGCACAAGTGTACGAAAGTGGAATATTGTAGTGAATTGTGATTTTTCGTGTTGGTGTCAATACAGGGAGTAAAGCTTCTAGTAAAATCTCCACTACTTTACTGGGGCAACTATCATCCGTCATCGTCATCACCATCATCAAGAATCATTCTAACTAGATTAGTGAATAAAGTGTTATAAAATAAAATAAGACTTGACATAAAGGTCCTAGTTACCATGTCATAAAATCCCTTAAAAAAAAAGTGTATCCATAAAGTAGAACCCATATTACAAAATCATTATAATAGTTTGAATCTACATGGCACTGTATTGTGTCCATTTATGCATACAAAAGTTTTATGTTTATTATAATCACCATGAAATGTTCTTATCTTAGTTGTATTTTCTCTAAATACACCAGACTTCAAGTCAACACAGTTTTTTTTCGTACTCGCAATCGCCACCCACATCAATATCTCACGCCGCCGTACCCACCTCCAATCAGTAGAATTTGTGGAACGGAACGTTTTCCAAATGTCAAATTACCTAGAGGTGACACTGACAGCTGTCAGGAAGTAATGAACAAATTCCACTAGTGTCACGTATAACCAAAACCTGGATTTTCTCCTAATAAAGTTGTGATAAATTTAAGTGTACAACCATAACATTAACATTAAAAGTAACCAAAATATCTACAGGCTGATATCCACTTGAAGACTCACATTGGTTCTG
This sequence comes from Pelosia muscerda, assembly GCA_963691645.1. Taxonomy (NCBI): domain Eukaryota; kingdom Metazoa; phylum Arthropoda; class Insecta; order Lepidoptera; family Erebidae; genus Pelosia; species Pelosia muscerda. The sequence continues at coordinate 4,116,029 of OY829104.1, forward strand.
ACCTCTAAATAGGTTAGTATTCACGATGTGTCATTACTAATTTTTATAGTATTTTGATATGAATTTTGGTTATATCCACGGTGTTATACGTAAAATGAGTTTATCAACAAGTGTACAGTTAGTGCCTGTGGGTGTCCGTGGTATGAAAGTGCTAGACCGAGAGAAATTCGTCCGCACGTTGAGTGTTCCAGTTCTGAAGGTTAGAGAAGAAAATCTATCAAAGATCACTGCTATTTGCAAGAATTATTTCCTTAAACTCGAAGCTTTCAAGCCAGTGCAGACTCTTGAAGGTGAAGAAGCTAAGTCATATAAGAAGTGCATTCATTTGAACCCTGAAAAGGTGATACAATTCACTGATATTACTGACAGCGACCGCACAGCCCTGAATCAGTTTGATGTCACAGGAAACAACTTTTATAACAGGGAAATACAGCTTACCTATGATAATTATAAATTTGAATCAATATTCAAAGCAGTGTTACCAGAAAATGAAGAAATTGTCAGTAGTTTCTCTCAGATCGGACACATAATACATCTGAATTTGAGAGAACATTTACTTGAATACCGGCCACTTATTGGGCAAGTGTTGTTGGACAAGATAAAGACGTGCCGAACGGTAGTCAATAAAAGCAATATAATCGACAACACATATAGAAATTTTAGTATGGAAGTTATTGCAGGTGAACAAGACTACTTCGTAACTGTTAAAGAGAACCGTTGCATATTCCAATTTGATTTCTCAAAAGTGTATTGGAATCCACGACTCTGTAAAGAGCATGAGAGAATATTAAGCTATTTAAAACAAGAGGATGTTTTATTTGATGTTTTCTGTGGTGTGGGTCCATTTGCAATACCAGCTGCGAAACGCAAAACTAAAGTTTATGCTAATGATTTGAATCCGGACTCATTTAAATGGTTAAAACACAATGCAGAAAAAAATAAAATTAAAACATTTCATAAGTTTTTCAATGAAGACGGGAAGGATTTTATTTGCAATGCATTTAAAAATTATTTAAGGAATTTGTGTACCGGTGAAGAAAAATTAGAAGGGAAAGTTCATATTACAATGAATTTACCTGCAATGGCTGTAGAATTCTTGAAACACTTCAATGGTTTATTGAAAGATGAGCAGTTAGCGATAAAATTACGTCATGAAGTACTTGTTTATGTGTACTGTTTTGTGAGCGGTGACAATCCAGTTGGCGGTGCAAAGGAAAAGGTTATTGAAAACATTGGCTGTGACATAACATCAGACATTATAGACGTCTTTGCTGTTAGAAATGTGTCTCCAAAAAAAGAGATGATGAGAGTGACTTTCAAATTGACTAATGACGTTTTATTTGGTGGTAGTGGGGAACCGCCATGTAAGAAGTTGTGTGTATGATGCATGCCATTGTTATTCATAAGGATAAAATTGTTTTTCTTACTTGTTATGCTTTCATGCATTAAAATATATTGTATACAAAAATGTTTAATTTCATGTTCAACATACATATATTAAAATATATCCGAAAATGTTATGTCAGTTTTAAACAAAAACAGTTGTAAGTCTCATCTGGACAAATGGCTGGAAACAAATTTTTTATATAAGAACACTTTATGATATGGTCATATCCATCCATTAAACCGTAATAATAACTATTATTAATATTATTGCTAACTTTTGTTATTGCCAACTTAGATATAAAACAAATGCCCGGTCCCAGCTTTACTTGGAAATGATCTTATTTTACTCCCTCAGTAGGGAATTTGCAAAAAATTCTTTACTACATGCAGAAAATTAGTTATTTCTTAATAACAAAGTGTTTGATTTAGCCCAAATCTTCAATGAGATATCCCGGGATCCAAACCCCAATTTGATAGCTCTTTCCTATTCCCTCTGCATTCCGGCCGCGCTGCGTTGCGGTTATAGCACGCCTGCATAGTAGTCTCACTGGTCATTTGAAAGAGTTTGAGTAATGAAATCAATGCTATGCTATTTTATCGCACACAATAAATCTGCCTTAAGTATGTAGCTATTAACTACGAGTATTATAATACACGATAAGAACCAATAGCGATAACAATATTACAAGATTCAATGTCGAGGTGGAAAACTGCTAACCTACTGTTAAGTTTTCCCTAAAGTTTTATAGATAGAACGTAACAGAATAACACGAATCAAAATTATTATATTTTTTGGTTAAGGGTAGGTACTCGGTCGGAAAAAAATCATGCGGCCATCACCATCTAGGCAACGGACTCGCTTTCCCCGAAGGTGCGGGAGACGCTGAGGCCTACTGTCATCTCCGACAGAGGTGGGAGGTTTATATCCACTTAGGTACTATGTAAAAATCGTTTCAAAAACAAGTATGATCATTCGATGTACTCATACTAGAAAGAAAGTACCTAGGTAGTTTTAATTACCACAGCGGAACACATTGCGTTATCTACGCCTAGTACATTTACTTACACGGTATTGCATACCTACGTTATCTGTGATAGCCTATAGCCCATGTTTCGGCACACCTTTATGAAAGGGGCGTTAGTTGCTTATTGGCACCATAGCTTTCAGCAGCTTAATATTAAATAACAGTTTTATAAATAAATATATAGAATAAAAATCTGGTAAGCATTTGAGATACATCATTATCATCATTGAGAACATATTATTTACGTACATATATAGGTATGTTTTGTAATTGCGGTAGCCTAGTGGTACAGGTAATGGACTGCTGAGACGAAGTCTCGGGTTCGATCCCCAGTTTACCATGGCACACACCAATGACTGCGATGTTTTTCGAAGTTATGTGTGTATTTATCGCAGGTTTATAAGTGCCCGGTTAATGGCAATAGGCTCGCCACCTATTACATTGGGACCTAAACATAAACTGGCGAAATGTGGGTGCTTGCACCTTTGCCTACCCTTTCGGAGATATAAGCGTGAGTTTAAGTTATGTATGTTGTTATGTTATGTTAGTTTTTATTACAAATTTCTGACCTTGATCATGTAACAAACAGACAGTAAAAACTACTGACGTGTATTCTTGTATTCGTAATTTATGACGCGATGGTTCCATAGGTACTTATAACTGTAGGTGAATGTTGTGAGTAACGCCAAGTTGACTTCCAGTTTACATCGCGGCGCGGCAGGCAAGGCGGCCGTCATGGTGCTGCCTCCTGTGACAGACGTTTTGCACGAAACTGAACAAGTAAGTCCTTAAATCATTGATATATAAGTGAAATAATAACATTTTAAGCCTTAAATAGTAGCATTTTAATGTATTTTATCGCGATTATTTTGGTATGCAGTGTAAATAACATCTAAGAAATCATGAATCATCAAATATAGATAGATCCTACACAAAGGCACGGTAATAGGTACTATACATGTATACCTAGTACACATGTATTGTTCATCTGTATAATACACATATAATAGAGGTCATCATCATCATCGTCCTTGCATTAATCCCGATCGCAACCTCGGAATCCGGGATCCACTTCTTTCCAGACTTACAATGTTGCGGCTAAACTTCGATATTTTCCGTAAAGCGACTGCCATCTGACCTCCATAATCTATATGTATAGGCGATATCAAACCTGCTAGATCAGTTGTTGAACAGTGGCCAACTATTCGCAACGACTGCCATGGGTGTTCTTATGACAACCGAGGCGACGCGACGACTTAACTTGCTCTCTGAGTCACCATATTCTACATACAGCTTTCTAGAACCAAAGTACCTACATAGTTTCTGAGGGATTTTGCGTGCGATAATAAAGTATATTAGAACAGGGCCGCACCATTTCTAGAAGGCGATTTATGCATAGGTACTGCTCCATCCGACAGTAACCATACGGCCCACCATAAAGTACTGGCCAATACTACATGACACCAAAAATTATAATAAGCCAAATGTGCAGGTGTCATTACATCTCTGCCTACCCCATCGGGGATTCACGTGCGTGAATACATTATCAGTAATCCTTGCTCAAGGTGATGTGAGTGAACAAGTTTGTTTTCACGATTTTAAACCGTTCATTAGGTACTGTTTATGATTGCACATCCTCTATGTAAGTTGATTGCAGTTGTGCTAACAATCTTGAATGCTTCTACAAGGTTATAATGTGAGTTGGCTAGGCGTATAATCTAGGTAGTAAGTAATAATAATACGGTACACAAGCGTGGATCGGATACCTAGGTACAGATTGCCACCTGGGTACAAGGGATAAGATAGATACTTAGTCAGACTTATAAACGTGTAGTGTTGTGAATTTTTGACGTGTTACGTCTTTAAAATTTCTCCCGTTCGCGTGTATTTCGTCCAAATATCACCACAGGATTATCAAATATCCATCCAAACGTCAGCCTCTGCATAAAAAAATAGATGGTATTATATACCTATCAATGAATAAATTAGCCTTTCGTGTAACGATAACCTTCGGATGAAATGGAGTGATGATGTTCTTTCTCATCTCCACACGGTCATATACACCATACTAAAATACAATTTCTCTCCAGGTTCTAAAACAATGCTTCAACAAATACGAACTAGACGAAGTGTTCTTATCATTCAACGGCGGTAAAGACTGCACGGTACTCCTAGATATCACCATAAACGTACTCAAACAGCTCCACAGAAGAGATGACATTGCCAACCAGCTCAAAGTCATGTATATCAGAACAGGAGAGACGTTCAAGGCCATAGAAACGTTCGTAGACCGAATAGAGAGCCATTATGGGCTGAAGATGATGGTCGCAGAGGGCGACTTGAAGGCGTCGTTAGAACAATTGTTGAGCCGGGATACTAGGATAAAAGCTTGTTTGATGGGAACGAGGAGGACGGACCCGTATTGCGAAAACTTACAGTTTTTACAGGTATCTTTCTTTTACGTACGAAAATCCCGAGATGTACCCTCGGAGGTCGCAGAAAGACCTCCGTCGTCCATGGCCTGGGGGTGACGGGTGGAGTCGCCTGTCCCCTAGTAGAAGCAGGCGTGCGGCGCAAAGTGGTTATTGGGGCTAGATAAGGACACAATGGTTCCCACATTAGAGGAAGAGGATCATCTCACAAAGATGGCACCGGGTCTACCAGCAATCAAAGACAGCATGCGTTTTAGTCGATTCGAATCCGACATAATCACCTCCACCGACTTTGGCGGAGGTGGTTTCCGTGGGCACGATAAAAAAAGAAAGTGGACATTTTATTTTTTCTCACCGATGTAAGTGCCGATGGTTATGACGGACTCCATAACATCGGCTTGATCCGATTTTGTAGAGCGTTCTCTCTGGCATACATCGAACTGACAGTTTGAACCTTTATAGAGTGGTTAAAACCGTTTTTACGAGAACGGTTTTAACCACGAAAATGTACCTTCGAATTTGACCATTTTAAAGATATATAGCTCTGTTCGATAATGAAACTACTAACATTTTTAGACCACAAGTGATAAAACTTGATGTAGTAGATGGTTTTTATTTTCGCAGAAAACAGACTCGAATTGGCCACAAGTAATGAGGGTATCACCGCTACTTAACTGGTCGTATCATCACATTTGGAGCTATATCTTACAGCAAAACGTGCCTTATTGTATATTATATGAAAGAGGGTGAGTTACTTGATATTATAATCTATTTATATATTTGTAGCTTGCTTGCTATTTATATATTTGCTTTGCAGTTTGCTGTTTTTCCCTGGTAGCGTCATGAGTATGAAGCTACTGGTGTTGTACACCTCCTTACGCACCTGTAACCACTTTCCATCAGGTGGGCTGTGCTAGTCTAGGTATAAAAAAGTTAATAGTTGATAGTCAGAGAAAAGCGAAACTTGATAACCCACTTCGGTTTATGATTGCTATTATCTAATAGAAATCATAAACCTACTTGAAAAGTAATATTGATTATAATAATCTTTCCAGGTACACCTCAATAGGCAGTATGCACAACACACGACCGAACCCCACACTAGAAATCACAGATACGTCTGGTCACATAACGTACTTACCTGCATGGCAGCTCAAAGATGGTTCATTAGAACGGGCGGGCCGTGGCGCCGTAACTAGTCAAGTTAACGGGCATAATGGACACAGGAACGATGAAACAGAAGACTGATAGCCGTTAACTAAATCCGCTAACAATAAATAATTTTCCTAATGATACGCCCCTCAAGACAAGTGACAATTACAAATCGTGGGTTTGAATCACGTCGAAGCATTCACTTTTTCCTATATGAATTTGAAGTGACAATACGTTTAATAAAATAGAATAAAAAAATGTGTGGGATAGACATATGTTTACGTCTGTCATAAATTTCAAATCCATTCAATCATGTCATTTTGAATTGAATATTATATTCAGTGAAGCAAACATATCCGTGAAAGAGGAACTATGGTTGTCTCTCAAATGCATACAAATCAAAAACAATTTAGCATGATTTGACACTACTGAAGGAATAGTGGCGGCCTCACTCTTTCACGGGAATATAGGTTTTACTATAAAAAACGATGATCAACTAATTGCCACTTGTCTAAGGGGGAGGCATGTCGGGAAACATCGTGAGAGTTCGGTCAAGATCGGTTTTTCTTCGCTTTTATATAACGTTCTCTCTATCGCATAGCGCATAAGCTATAGTTTAGATATCCCGGTAAAATGGTTTTAACCACTCTATGAAGTTGCCAAACTGTCAGTCCGATTTATGACAGAGAGAATGCGCTACAAAACTGAATCGAGCCGATCTTGGCCGAACTCTCAATTCTTTCCGAAACTATAGACAATTCATACGCATATCAGCTACATATAACTATATAACATAAAACACACATTTTAGTTGACCTAAAGTGAAACTCAAGCTACAATAATCATTAGCTCTGTGTTGATTAATCATTAAGCGGGTATTTATTCCTAGCAAAGTTTTATTTATCATTAGTTCGGTGTAGAAACTTTATAGTTACCTGAGTGTTGTGAAGTGATGATACTAAGCTTCAACAACAACATCACAAAAATTGTAGGCCGTTTTAATAACCCTTCGTAAAAACCGATATATTATTGCCCCTTCTATGGACGGTGCTACTAAATACATATTAAGCTAATATATATTCGACTTTGTTGCTTAGGCGTAAGGTGCAAATTACAGTGTTTCACCACGTCATAGTGTTATCTGTTGAAAAGCCTGTATCGCTATGCCCGTGACACGTGATCTGTATTTCTATTGTAATAAGGTATAATATACACACATGTTCTTAAATCGGCGAACGCGGTCTTAGACCGTTGTCAGCCGTGGTGTGAGATCAACGGGACGTGGTCTCCGTGTGCTATATCTAAAGGCATGATTCCGTAGCCGACCACATACGACAACTGCAGACGCATGCAGCAGATACGCTGACCGTGAAATAAGCTTGAATATGATAGTATTGGTTAATGTTTTAATTCCACCCAGGTTCTAAATGAGGTCGATCGATATTTAAAAAGCAATGTACTTACATGAAAAAATGAAAATTTGTAGATATAGACAAATGAACGGGTTACGGGACTGACATTATTTTATTTCTATGGTCAATATGTACGGTTGATTTTAATTTAGACGTGACGTACATTACTTGTTTAACTTTGATACGGATAAACGGCACCATTAAGAATCCGCAATGTATTAAAACAATAAACAATATTATCACATTCATATCTATATTAAGGTACGCAGTTTCTGCTGCTGCAGTCTGAGGTCGGCTACAGAATCATAACTTACTCTAGCAAAATTGTGATAGTATAAAATTTTATAGAATAAATAATAATTAAACAGGTTTAACCTTAGCAGTAGCTAATAATTATACCAATACCTACATTTTATTCCACAAATTGTTGTAGGTAGCTTCCATTTATTTAATTTTAATTGTCATCTCATACAAAAATGTATTATAGAATACATCAATTAGGCATACATAAACATGTATATTACCTAATTCCATTTATCCTTACTTTCGTAGGCAATGGCAAAATCCTTCTCAAATGCATTTATACGTAAAACGTACTAATCTATCTACATCTATAGTTGTTTTTGTGTTTGTGTCATGTATGTTACGAATGTGAACTTGTGCGGGGGCATAGAAACGCACACATACACACGTGTTAAACACGACACCGGCTGCACCAATCGCGTGCATTCGTAATTTGAAACAACTATACGATGCACTTTTGAACAGGATAGACCATTTTCAAAACTATTATTCTAATTATGAAATACCTATTATTATAATTATTGTATATTTTTTTGTTCTGCATTATCATCAAATATATTTTTGTCAAATGGCACCTGTCGACTTTGCTCGAGCCTAAATTTTGGCGGCAGAACTACTATTTTGCTGACAACCTCTATTATTTTGACGACAGATAAATTGCATATTTATATTACTATTTCCAATATTTTTATTCAAAGAATATTCCGATTAGAGCTGTAGATATGAATACCTAGCTATTAAAAATAAACGTACTTATATGTTCCGGGGTAGAAAAAAGGATTGGAACATGAATTTTTTAACACGTATGGTTTGCCTTTCGCACTTAGAATGAAAGGAAGATTGAATATAGTATATTATTCTTATTTAAAATAATTTAGATACGTTTGAAAATTGCTATTAAATTTTTATTGATCTAAACTTTAACCATCATCAATATTCTCTACAACGCCATCTATAGACACAAAGTAAGCATAGCTTAAATTGTTTGTTATTTTAGCAGGTGCATTTTTTTTTTTGTAAATACATACGTAACATCAAGCAATGCAAATATTATTCATGTACACTATACTTACACTGAGCAGGATCAACCTGCAGTTTTATTGCCTCAACATTACGTTACGTTTTACTCGGTATTCATAATATATATTATCTGTGATTAATGTGTAAAAGTGACTTAGTATGTACTTAAAAAACCTGACAAAAGGCACGCCTTTCTTAAGGCGACTTTCCACAGTGCGTGATTTTGTAAATTTTATGTCAGTCAGTCTAGTTTCGAAGCAGATGGATAGAAAGTAGTTCCAACGCTTCGCTACGGAATTGTCAGCGCTCCTACAAATCACTCGTCTCAGTGCTTCACCTAGGCTCTTCTATGTGAGTGAAGCACGAACTGGTGGTAGGTATAGTCAAGTAATTAAGAACAATGCGTAAAAACAACAGAATTTATTACAACGCATCATTTCCAAAAAAAAATGGTTTTTTTCTTCCCTGGTCTATTATTATTGTACTTGCATACAAATTCATTCATATTACATAATTGTTTAGACCATTTAAATGCATCACTGTACAGCAACATCATCAGTTGGAACATGCCTTATTAGTATCCGTGCTTCATCCAGGTGAAGAGTCAAGGTGATGCATGTGTCCGACCCCTTTCAGTGCGTTGTCGGTGAACCACGTCCGTCCGCATAATCACAGTCCGTGGAAAGCTGCTTTTATACGAGTTCGGTGAATTAATCAAAGAGTTTCCGAACGGGATTCGGACTGTCATTAATGTAAACTATTCCAAATTTTAATTTTCAATTCAAACCTTTTGTGTCGGGTTTATAAAAATATATTCCAATAGTAAGATTAATGCAATATGAACATTATAAGTTATAAAATTAATATGAAATTGTGTCTCTCATTACTTAATGTACCTAAATAATTTATTTATTACATTGTGTTATTTATTGCCAACCGAATTATGTATGTACGCTATGTACTTAATTATAATTTTATTAAATTATCGTAAACTTTAGATATTTGTTTTAAGAATCTCCTGTCATGTGTTTTCCTATAGAAATTAGTGGCAAAGGGTGAAAATTTTCAAAAGGTAATATGGAATGGAAATAAACTCTTACCTCTATCTAGTTTGTCATACACTATGCGACCTATGAGAAGCCGACAGGAATCGGATTATAGCGACCCTTCGCCGCTGATAGAAAGGAAATTTCTGCTAAATTCATGTCCATAATATTTTATTGCTTTAAATATTTTTGCATCATTTAGCTTCTGATTTCGAGATACAGAGCAAAATGTGTTTTTACCTAATACCTACGTGGATACATGAATGATTTTTTGCAATGTTTTCGGTGGGTAGTCGAAAATTAATAAAATATTTAAGGACATTTTTCCTATTCTTGATTTAATAAGCTCAATCAATTTTACTTTCTTTATTTAAAATTTGTCGTCTTTATTGTGACACATTTTTGTTTGACACTTCTTCTTCCTATGTTATGGAAATCTTCATCGTCGTACCTAAACGAGGTTACCTTATTCAAATGCCACTTTTTTAATTTAATAATTATGCAATCAAAATAATTATAATCACGTTCTTTTGAACATGTTTGTGTTGGCACCTTTACTTTTGTTTTAATAAAGACATTACTATTATATCGCATTTTTATTGTAAACATACATTAATACTCCGCCTGTAAATCTCTAAAGGGGTCTTTTTCTTCAAGTTAATAGCTCAAATTAATCTTCATTATATATCAATACTGCAATTGCTTGCAAGCCTACAGTCCCGGGTTCTTGAAGCTGCGGTTCCACTGAGGCAGAGTGGAGCGGTGCGGAGAAATATTAACCAATAGCAATGCATAAAACTCCGCTCTTACAGCTGAGCGGAGTTTTTTTAATGCAATCCTATTGGTTAATCTTTCTCCGCTCCGCATCAAAAGCATCTGATGAGGCCGTCAAGCTGAGCCATGGAGCGGTTAAATGTTGGCAATTTTAACACTGCACGTGTTTGTAATGGAGACCCTCTTTTCTGAGATTTTGCCTTAAGTTAACCTTCAGGCGGGGTAACGTCGCATTGACGTGCCCTAAATAATAAAAAATTGGCAAAAAAGAAGTTAAATAATAAAAAAAAATATGTTTATTTCTTATTATAACTATATGTACATATACCTACTGATTACGGTGCGTTCATGTTTTACTATTCGTATCATTAGGTTTCGCATGCTTCGTGTAGAAATCTTGGAAAGCTACAGCATTTTGAGGTTTCTCCACTGAAAAGAGAAAATTAACGTAATGGTTGCCACACGTTACAAAATTTGCCAGCGCAAATTTACGCTTGCACAAATTTATTTAAACTTGTGTTGTAAAATGCTTGTGCAAATATCATTAGCGGCAGGACCCGGTTATACTACATATTGGCACAAAAAATATGATGCAGTATTTTTAACCGTATAATCGCATTATTCGTGTCAGTAATAAATGAAACAACTACTTTGGACTTGGATTTAGAGTTTGGATGATAAAAAAGCCTGGAAATGAGCTGTTCACTCAACTTACTACTCAAGCAAATTTTTGTATCTAGACTAAGTAAATGTTTGTAGATAGACCAAAAAAAAGAAAAGCCCGCTTAGTGAGTTGGTGGCTACGTCTAATGCAACATTATCCCTCGCACACCGTCAGACCCGGGGCCATCTCTTTCGAAATAACTCCCTTCAGGTGTAGGGACCACGGTGGCCCAGTCTAGCCCCCGATAATCAAAGACCCGGACGGCGTGCGTTTTGGTCGGTTCGAGTCCGATATAATCACCTCCATCGGTTTTGGTGGAGGTGGTATCTGTGGGGATTTTGCGCACGATAAAAAAAAAAGTCTAGCCCCCGATTGTGGGGAGGCGCATTCTTGCGCCGCCACCGCGGCCTGCTTCTGCTAGGGTGACATACGGTCACCCGTCACCCCCAGAAATAGATGTCCTCAAGGTACAGTCAGAGCTCATAAGTGCATTAGCACATCAAGGCTCAAAATGGTTTAGCGTGCGGCCGGCGCGCTTATATGTGTGTGTAATGTTACTATGCAATACGAGGCGACGCTGGCTTGTCTTAAAAGAAAAAGGTCACAAGTAGCGTTAGAATGTTGACGCTATAGTTGCGTAGGATTGCTACTGCACTTTTGAGTTCTACTGTACACCCACCTGTCTCCGGCTGGTCCTCCGTGCCTTCCTCGTCACTTGAGCTTTCGTTCGCAGGATGTTTGAGGTACATATCGCTGAGCTCACGGCCACTGGAGACTTCCTCTATCAATTTCTTTTTATCAATCACGGTATCTTCTGGACCTGAAATATTTAAATAAATTAAAACTCCAATATGCGGCTACCTATGTGGCGTACCAGCAGGTAGGGGTTTGATTCCCGCCGAGTGCAACTCAAATCAAATCAAAAATAATTTATTCTAAATAGACCAGTAAACGGCACTTACGAAACGTAAATATCAACAACATTTTATAGATCAGTGAGCAAATGGACCGCCAGTTCGAAACGCGGCCCCGACCTGAGCAGACTCCGGCAAGAAACTCACTATTTGTGTGCATCAATATGAATAGTTGCATTGGTCTTGAGGTTTCTATGTATAATATTTACAAAAATAATAGTATTTCTAAATATTTGATCACCAATGTCCCTAAAACTCTCATAATTCCTATAAAAAGTAGCATATTTTATTCCAAAAAGCTATTCCACCAGTACTAAAGTTAAAACCGTTTTTTTATACAACCCACCTGATGGAAAGTGGTTAACGTGGCCTACCTTTATTTTTCAATTCCTCTTCTTTACGCTTTTCTTCCTCTAATTTCTCAGCGCGCATCTTTAACCAATCAGCACGGTATTCTCTGTAAATTAACAGAAAAATACATATATTACTCACTTTTAAACCTTGTTTTAAAAATTTAAAACCATCGTCACTTCCATCGGGAACTTCAAACTATCTGCGACATGGAATCCGGTTATTCAAAAAACAATTCCTATACTCCATTTGTTTAGGTACTTAAATAAAACAATCTTGTGGCAACTTTTTATATAAAAACACGTTAAACAAACAAACTAGGCTAACTAACTAACTAGTGGTTCGATACAAGTTTTTAGCCTTTAAATTGCATTTCTAAGCAGAAAAGTATTTTTGTACTGAGTTTTTAAACAAAACATATTAAAAAGACAGCCTAAGATAAGTACCTAAACAAATGGCCTATAGTGTTGTTTGACGGTCCGTAGTGGTGGCAAACAAGGGCACGGTCAGTGTGGTGTGTCGTAACAAGTGCGATGTAGCCCTTAGAGTCGACACAACGCATACTCCAGACCATGTGACCACGGCTAGTGCAGTGCAACGCTAACAATCGCTAACCATAAAACACATGTTTTGTTTATTTTATATTTGTTATTATAACCAAAAAACTATGGAAAACGACTTACTTTTCGTATTCTTCCGCAGCACTGTCCACCTGTTCAAAAAATTCATCTAGACCCTGAAATGAAGGGAACACATCTTATCAGTATGCACTGACGCATGACTTACTGTGTTGACCCTATTTTTTTTAACTAGAATAAAAACTTTTATATAAAGGTGCTAAGGCACCTAACTGATATTCTATGTGATAGCATCTGAAATCATGCAAATGATAATGTTAGTTTAAAAAAAGAAACCACATATAATCATCATCCAACCGTCAATCCCGCTTGAATTCAAGCCCAGACTCATTTCTACTAATCTTCCTGATTGGTTTATCGTGACTTTTACAGGAGCAACTGATTTTTAAGCTCCCTATTCCAATAGGAAAACCTACTGCAGTGACTCGTCACTTTGCAAAAAAATGTTAGACCAACAATCATAGTTAAATACGAGTCCTAATACCTCTGCCTACCCCTTTGAGGATTGATAGGGATGAATGTATGTATGTTAAGTTCCACTAACTTGTCCAGTATGTGCGCTAACTCCACAACACCTGAGGTCCGAATAGAATGTGTCAAGTGCAAGTGCCATGGAGCGAGTGAGATTGTCTATGTATGTGTTGCCACCCTCCGTCTCGCCAGAACCCTCAGCGTCTAACGCCTCTTGGAATGCTTCGAAGTCTCTCATCCACTCTACTGCATAGGCATTGTCTACTACATCAGTCTGAAAGAAATGATAGGAATTATGAGTGAACTTCTTACGATGTGTATAACCCTATCTGTAATACCAGAGCAGGAACATGTCTCTCTTTTACTTTTGAACTATTTTCTCGTAATTCAGGTTTTTACTAGCTATCAGCGATCCACAACCCAATGTATAATACATTAATCCTGCTGTGTCATATTTGTGTGCTTTCATTGGTTTGTGGTGAGAAATAAACAAATTTTTATTATTATTATTTATTATTCGTATGAGAATATTTATAAATAGCAACTTTGGGCGTATACCATGCGTACGGACAGGGGATGGCCTTGTTGTTCGTAATTACGGTTTGATTTATAAGAAAAATGTATGATTTTAGGATCTTACGTTACTTTTTTGAGTACAAATTAATATATCGCGAACGTAATATAAATCAATAATATAGTACAAATAATTACACAGCCTCTGTGACGTGGTGGTAAATGCGGCAGGCACGGGTTCGATCCTCGCTCAGTGAAAATATTTCTATGCGAGCATGAATATGAATATTTGCATTGGTCTAGTCGTTATGCCGTCGATCCCAGTTATCATAGGTACATCTATGGCAGTCATTACATGGAAAATGGGTGGGATGCCTGCAACTGGGTGGATGGTCTACCCTTATATGTGGCTCATTTTGCCCATTTCCCCCAGGGGAGGAATCCTTTGCGAAGATGAAAATGTTAATTCGAAAGTAATGGCTATCTACAGTATAATACAGATACCACTTACCTTATTCATAACAACAATAAAAGGTAATCGTGTCTTGTACAATATTGAGCAGGCGTACAGCATGTTTGACATGAATGTGACCGGAGACACACTACGGACAGTGTCCATTACGTACACCACTATGGTTGGACATGAAGATGCCAATGCTTCGGTTACAATCGTGCCCGATGCTGACCATGTGAATACTTCTATCTGTCCTAAAAGTTTAAAAACATGCCAGTCTTATTAGGAATACCATTTACTTGAATACTGTTTGTTGGTATTTTTAGGCCGTTTGTTTGGGTACTTAAATAAATGTAAACAATCTTATTGTCTTTTTAATATGTATTGTTTGAAAACTCATGATTTTTGATTGATTTTTCTGTTTAGAAACGCATTAAAGACTAAATACCGGTTCTGAACCACTAGTTCGTCATTTCACTAGTCTAGTTTAATATGTGTTTTATAAAAAGTTGTCACAAAATTGTTTACCGTTATATAAGTACCTAAACAAAATGGAGTATAGATATGTTTCATTAATATTGTGATGGTAAAAGTTATCACAGAATTTATACTTCATCACCATTCTCATTCACTTGGTAGCATATCATGCTATCAGCTGCCATACTTCAACTAGTTGGGGTGGTGTGATTAATACACCTACCCTCACACCAGGGCCTTAGGGCCAGTGCCATACCTACATTTTTTTTAATTTACGTTTTTATTATAACCTAGAATACGAATTTCAATAGCAGAAAACCATTATAAAAATGTTTTTGAAGGCGTACCTGGTGTATCAATAATGCAGTATTTGTGCTTCTTGCCAGCTTTTTCAATCAACTCTACGACTTGTCCGAACTTAGTTGAAAACAAATTCAGAGCTGTCACAATACCACCGTTGGGACCCAGGCCATATTGTTTCATCACTTCTTTGTAGTTCACAGTATCTCTTATGTCTGCAATTATATATATCTTAAAGTATAAGTTTAGTATAACAATTTCTACACTTCTCTGTCTAAACTATGACAAACTGTTACCCATCCATCTGCCATAGGTTCTGAATCTGCCAGAGTATTAAATGTAAAATCATAACATAGAAATGGGCAACATATTTATTCTCTTCACATTTTAACTTGTTTTATTTAACTATGGAATCTATAGCTGTCAGAAAGGGAGTAATCGTTTTGTTATATCTTTGGAGGAAAAGGAGTTTGAGCATCGGTAAGTCTTCCAACGCACAGGGCGCTCGGTCGAGATCAATGCAATCTCAGTGATTGATAGTAGCCGTTGAAATGTATTATCCACGTATCGCTGGTTGTATTCACCAACAATCCTTGGGCTCAGGGTAAATAATAGTCTCCTTTCTTCCTCACCATAAAATTTTATTTGTTCTCTCCAATGACAATTTTTCTTATGTCCTCAATTGTTCTAAATTATGTCAAGACAAATTGACTTCTTAAAAAACTATAAAATAAGAATTAACGCAGGTGGAGACCAAGAAGGCCGTATACTGTCGCCACATATATAATCAATATTTGTAAATTTTAATAGGCCTTTATATAGAATGAAATTAAGTACTATACTGCAAAGTCTCACCTATATTAGCAGGGTAAGGTACTTCTCTACATGCCGGATCCAAATTAACTAAATAAGGTCTACCTCCATCTACAACCTTTCCAGCTAATCTTCGTGTGAAAGAGGTCTTGCCGGCGCCTGCCATACCTACGCAAATACTCAATATAAATAGTATACACTCGAAAATAGTTTTATGACGAGCAAAAACAATGATATACAACTCTAACCTAAAATTATCAAACATATTGGTTTCTTCGTATCTTCTTCCATAGCTTCAGGATTAGATTCACTTGTGGCCATCTCAATACTGACAACAGTGTTATTAGTTTTAAAATGAATAAACTTCCTGTAATTTTAATGGAATGATATTATTTTTACACCGAGAAACTGAGAAATTCTAACAATTGCGTTCAAGATACTTGACACTATTGACAGATGACAGAACAAATGCCAAATGGTACGTTTAGCAAGCAAGCTCTCGAAGGTTTGTGTTTTATTTTACACTAGCGGACCCGCGCAACTTCGTCTGCGTCACCCCGTTTTTGCAACATTTTTCACTTCTGGAGCAGAATAGTTGGTTGTAGCATGATGTTATATACATATGAACCTTCCTCTTCAATCACTATTAATTTTAAAAAACCGCAACAAAATCCGTTGCGTAGTTTTAAAGATTTAAGCACACAAAGGGACATAAGGACATAGGGACAGAGAACGCGACTTTGTTTTATACTATGTACTAATTCTTACGTTAGACAATCGCGTTGTATTGGTTGTTGTCCAATAACTAAGTCCTGTTTCCAAACAAGTGAGTGTGTCGAGGTGTTTACCGCGCGAGGTTGTTTTGGTCGTTTGAGGACAACTTCTTCTCCCGGTAGAGGCCTTGCGAAGCTGCTTGCCGTGTGAACCCAGCTAATCACGAATATAATTGGTCTCAAACTTCGTTTTGACTGTCGGTTGCCGGTTTTATTGAAGAATTACTTGATTTTTTTACATAAGAGATCCCTTTAACATCTCATTATAGTAATGATGTATGTATTCGAAGCTTTCGCGTCGTATACGCAGTCTTATTTTGATTAGTACGATTTCCATTTTTTTTTCTTATCCTGATGGTGTCTCATGGTTGGTAAGTTCCCCTTCGTGACAAGTGTGAAAGTAACAAGTAAATAAAAGGTTAAAAAATAAAAATAAATGATTCACTATTAAACATTTAGTTCTCTTTCTTTAGGTTTAGAAACATTATTGGGTACATGTGACCGAGTTTGGATATTCTCATCTGAATTATTAATCTTAAAGTGTCAGTGTAGATGGCAGGAGGCTTGCACGATGACGGGTCCCGCCAATATATACCTGTTAATAAATAATTTGTCAAAAATTACACAAAAAGTGAATTATCTCCTTATAAGTATGCCACTTCTTAAAAAATGTAGAGAAATTACCATTTCTATCACAAGAAAACATTGTAGGAGAAGGCACGTGATCTCTAGTGTAATTCCATAGACAATCTCGTAGGACTTGCACGATCTGAAAAATACGGTTTTTTAATACACCTGATTGACACATAGCACTTTTACGAGCACCTACCCATCACTGTTAGATACGTGTTTTACTTCTATTTGATGGATGGATTATTTGTTCTTTTTAAGATATTTTTTTCCAAGTTTTGTTATTTATTGCGATTTATAGTTAACTTATTCTTCTACTGTATGGCATAAATGTTTACATAGGTGTGCAAAATACAAATTAATCACTCTACATAGTGTTAGTAAAGCTAAATGAAACAATAATTTCATGAAAAAACGTCAAGTGACATTATGGGGCCATTTGCTTTTTTTTTTGCAATGACGTTTCTTGATTAAATTATCGTTTCTTTTAGTTTTACTGATAGGATGGAGAGTAAATAATTGTAATAAAAAAATGGACAAATCGTAATTTTTTATGCCAATATGTACCATGAGTATTACCAGGGGAGTTTGGTTTTGCGAGTGTTTCTATTACACCATGTATATCTTTTATAATAACTTTATATAAAAAGGTGTGTATTCTATGTATACCGGTTGATTTTATAGTGGTTCCGAAACCACTATAAAATCACCGTGTATATTACGAGTACATACCTAGAGGCGTACTAAAAAACAAACACCGGTGTGTATTTACCTCTCCAGCCGTAAGTTCGGGCGCTATCTCCAGCATATGGCACAGAGGGTGCGGCAACAGATTACCTAACGTCATCGAAGTAAATAGGTCCGTTAATGAAACACGCTCCTTCGCCATTTCTGCTGACTGGCTGTGACGATCTGAAATATTACACGTTATTTGTATTGATTGTAAATAGAGAACTAGAGCATTCAATAACATTGCTTTTTTAAATGTGTGACCAATGCTGATGAAAACTTACAGGTAGAAAAAAAAAGATTATGACCATAGACAAAATAAAATTAAAAACCTAACAAATATGAATTTAGGTTTAGCTTTTCTGTAACCTAATTTTTTTTCGGTTCGGTTTTCTTTTATGTTGTGTTTCATAAATTATAGTTGCAGCACGCTATAATGACCGTTTTGACACGACTGGTTTTGCTCGTTTTCTCTTTTTTAGTGTGTGAAGTTTATTTTCTTCGGTGCCTGTCACATATTTTTCTTTAGTTATTCGTCACATTAACGTCAAAACCAGTCGCAACTATAAATATTATTTTATTCAAGAACCAAGAACGTTCATTGACATCTGTACAAAATTTCAAATCAGTTAAAAAATTCGTCATATACAAACATACACACGGCCAAAGAGATAAGGATACATGTTTACACCTAAAGTTGTGTGTAAATGCCGTGTAGGCTGTTACAAGTGTGTGCCATACCCAGGTAAGCTCTGAGGCGGTGCAGGAAGGAGGCGGCCTTCGCCCTCAGCAGCGTGGACGCGTAGCACAGCGCGGGGCGCGCGCGGCCGGCGCGGCGCAGGGCGGCGCGCGCCACCGCGCAGCTGTCCAGCGCGCCGCTCATGTACAGCTCGCGCTCGATGCTCACTTGCTGCGACACCACGGGGAAATCAGTTTAATACTTGGTTCGCACAGTTCAAAAAAATAAAAAGGGGCAGGTCGGGAGTACCCTAAACCGACGAGCATGCATGAAGAAGGTAATGAGAGTGAATGAAGCGAGAGTACTTTGTCGGGATCGTGGCAATGGTGATCTCTGCCTACCACTAATGGGAAACAGGCGTAAAATTTATTTATGTATGTAAAAAAATAAAAATATTAATTTATTCATTCATTCTTTCATTGACTCATTCATTCATTCATTCATTCACTCATTCACTCATTCATTCATTCATTCATTTATTCACTCATTCACTCATTCATTCATTCATTCATTCATCTATTATCACATGGAACACTTACAGCTATTACATCGGATTTGTAAGCAAAGATTACCACGAACAGAATAACAATGGCAAATAAGGGAACAAAGCACACACCACAATACTATGCCGAAAATGGCCAAAAACCATTATTAATTCATGCTGCACTATACACACTTGAATAAATTAAGACTTAATAGTCTTCTTGCTGAGGCACTATGACCAAAAAAGGATCAATGTCATATCTGGGACAATCTACACAACACCACCTAGACCCATGGTAAGCATAATTTAACTAGCTTGTTAAAGGTTCTAGAATGCGGATTTGGTAAATACATACATATTAAACATAGAAACACCAATCATATACAAAAATACCAAGCTGCACGCTCAGGGTGTCAAAACTGTCCGCATAAAATAAGCGCTCAATTCGAAATTCAAATACTCTCGCATCGCTTGTGTTCATACACGCACTTTGTACACTGCTTTGTGAAAAGAACTTTCAGTCATGTTCGTAAGGTTGCATTTGTAAAAAAATATGTTTTTAACATAACTATAACTACTTATGTGTGCTTGCGGACAGATTCAAAATGCTACTTTTGTTCGAGACTGTGTATCTAGTTTTTTGTAAATCAATGAGAAACACCCAGACCAATGCAAATATTCATATTCATGCACACAAATATTCCCGCCCACCCTCCACAGAGGTCATTTACAACTAAATTACGCTTTTTTTTTATCGTGCGAAAATCCCCACGGATACCCTCCCACCGCAGCCAGTTGGGAAGGTTATGTCGGACTCGAACCGACTAAAACGCACGCCATCTTTGGGTCTTCAGTTGCCGGAGGTGAGGTTGTAACCAACATATCCCTCGCACCACGGCAGACCCGGGGCCTTCTCTTCGAGATGACCCCCGTCGGGTGTAGGGACCACGGAGTCCCCAACTAGCCCCGAGTATGGGGAGGCGCACTTTGCGCCACCACCGTGGCCTGCTTCTGCTAGAGTGACAGGCGGCTCTACCCGTCACCCCCAGGCTCATGGAGGACGGAGGTCATTCTGCGACCTCCGACGTCCGAGTCGCCTCCGCTAACTAAATTACGCTGGTATGGCCATATACAAAGACATTAATTACCATACTTACTCTGATACTCAAAGCTTTGCTTGGAGAGATATCATATTGACTTAAGCTCGCCTTTGTACAAGACTCTTGTACATACTATTGGGATATCACAAAAAATTACCATCAGACAGCATAATAGTCAAATTGAGGAACAGTAATAATAAGTACCTTAGTAAAGTCCTCGTCTGGCCACGGCCACCCGTTATACATGACATCTGGTGACACCACCTCGACCAACAGTAGGGCCATAGACTTGTTACCCTCGACCACCCCCCGGTCACCATCCTGAAAAATACATATGAAATTGCCGTTTCGTTTGAAGACATTGGTAGAAACCCAATTTTCAGTACTAACATTTTTGCATTTTTTAGGATTGACAAATGAAAATTTTATGATTTTTTTTTTGTGTATGAATTGAGACAACATTAAGCAAACAGCAACTTTTATTACATTTTTGTAAAAAACTAATACGAAATTCATCATCAAAATGGATAGCATTTAGGAATAGCATTTTTGAAGATAAAATTTAATTTATCAAGAGGCCAATAAAAACAAAATTTAATACAGAGTTGTAAAATCTTGATTAATCAACTTTCAAACAAAATATAAATAATAGAAATAGCTATAAAATTACAGGAATAACGAACTCATGAATCAGTAAGAAAATTTCGGCTGTAAAGACCTATTATTAAATGCTTTAAAATTTTACTAAAAAAACAGATAATTTTCTGTATTAACATAATAGGAAACTTCAATCCCGAGCAGGTCCCGAATCCCGAGAAGGTACCATGAGGAAAGAGATAATAACATAACGCGGGCAGAGCCGCGGGCTTATCTACTTCATAAAATTATTAAATAACAAACTTACCATGCAAGACATAAGCGCACCCATCAACAATTCAGTGTTGGTCGTCAATATTTCCGGTATATCATTCGCATCGGAGTCACCCTGCTTGCGGACACCCTTGCCAATGATACCGGCGTGGAATACCGACGTGTGGCTCTGAGTCAATTGGGTTATAGGCCCCTGAAGAACATACGCACAGATTATCTTAAATTATTAATAATTTATTACTACTCGTGTTACTAATGAAAAAAATTGTGTGGTTTAGGTGGATGAATGAATGGATGGATAGATGAATGAATGAATAGAGAGGCTAATGGATTGAATGAATAGATGAATGAATATACATATATGAATGTAGGGACTCCCAATAAGAATAGACAATACTTTTTTTCGCGGTCAAGCATGTGTTAGTAACTAATCATATATTAATTAATTATAAATAATTATAACTAAAAAGAAACCCGATACCGGTGGCACTCTGTTTTTTTATATTTTCAAATGTGTATTTTTATAATATTATTTAAAAATGTAAAGAAATATGAAAATGAATTTAAATAGAAGCATAATAATAATAACGAAAACAAAATAATAATATATAATTCAATATATTTAAGTTTGTGCAATAGTGGTCAGTGCCCAGGAGACACTATCAACAATGCAGACAAAACCACGTGAAACAGCTAGCAATAAACCAATACTCACATGCTTCTGATTGAAGTGTATTAACAAGTCGCTATTACTCCACTTGTTCATCGTGGCCAGAATATTCGCGATGACAGGCCTACTGCCAAAGGCCGCGTCTTCGCGAAACATGGCCGTCTCTAGCAGTTCCCTCATGGCGAGGGACCGCGCGAGGTGCGTGTGCGCACACTGCTTGTGGAGGAGACGGCACGCGATGCTCACGGCGCCGAGTTTCTCGTGCGTGTCTGAGGAAAGGGAGGGTTATGTTATTCTTCTGATAATATAATGTATGTTTTTATATTAGTCTGGGGGTGGAGAAGTTTGTGTCTGATCATCATTTTAGCGTTTTTCTAAGTTATATCTAAAGTTCTAAGCATTCTCCCTTGAAGAGACTGGTTGCAGGTTCAAATCCTGTCTGGACTTTCACTTTTTCTAATTTTAAATACATCTAAGGTTTCGCCTTTAACTTGACTTACTTTCGTCTTTTACGTGTTTGTTTGTTGTTGTATTGTTTGACCTCTTACCTTCAAGGAATCAATCTCAAGTCCATCAGCTCGCATGGCAGTTTGGTCATACAATTTAAGAGATTACCTATATTTTCTCTATGGGTTCGAGGGTCACAAGGCAGTCGCTCCAGTAAGTAAGGTCCGTAAAGTGCAAAATTTGCATCACAAATCGTAAATCGTAAACAAATAATAGACGTTTAAATGGAAATATTTTAAACTCGCAGACAATAAGTGGTAATTCTCACCTTTTAAATGTATGCATCTGAAAAAATATTGCACTGTTGCCCGCACCACTTTCAGTATATCTTCAACACTCGGCGGAGGTCCATACGCTCCTGACATGTCAATTCTGTCTAGAATCTATAGCAATACAAAATTAGAAATCATAAGAACAAGAAACAACCGCGCAGTAGCCTAGTGGTATGGGTCATTACCCATACCACTAGGCTACTGCGCTAAGTCCAAGTCTCAGCTTCGATCCCAGAATTTACTATGGCACACACCATTCACACCAATGACTTTCCGATGCTTTTCGAAGCTATGTGTATATATTATCGCAGGTTTATAAGTGCCCCAGTTTATCTATTCCTAAATATAAACTAATGAAATGTCCGTGCTAGCACCTCTGCCTACTCCTTCGGGGATATAGGCTTGACTTTATGTTATGTTCTGTTATTATATAAGAAAAATAAACTTTATTCATTATCGAGAAAGTTGAAGTGGAAAGATCCACATGACAAGAGTTTTATTGGTAGTTGCTACACGGAGTTAAAAGTGCTCCAAACTATTGGCTTTTCTCATATGTACAGTGGGCTCCAAAAGTTCCTGGACAATTTGAAACTAAAATTGTATGAAGTGATGTTATTATACAACTACGAGTCTTAGAAGCTACTGGATAATAGATCTACTTATTAATACAATTAAGGTTAGATCTACTTATTAATTAATATGGTTAAATTTGATTAAGACTGTAAGTTATAGATCTTAAGATATTCAGGAACTTTTAAGAGCCCATTGTATATCCGAAGTATCGAGCAACAGGTGTCTTAATGACACGAACTCAAAAATGCAGGTGCTTTTCCCTAACTTTGTTGAATAGATTGATTAGCTCTTTGAGATTGATTGATTTGACTAAATATCTGTTCTAATTATATTATACTCCTGTGACAGATTTCCCGATCAATTATCATAAGTACTGACGGAATATCACACAATATAATAAGACTATTTTTAACAGCCATTAAAAGGTCGGTCTCAGTATAAATAATCAAAGAAATGGTTAGTGAAAACCCGTGAAATATAGTTTTATTTGAATGATTTGAAATATAGTAATATCGGGATAATATATAAATAATAGCGCACATTGGGAGAAGCCTATGTCCAGCAGTGGACTGGCGATAGGCCGGTTGATTCTGATAGAGTCAGTACCTCGGCGAGCGCGTGGCACGTGGGCATCTCGTGCAGCGCGGCCATGCTGCAGGCGCGGCGCAGGCGCAGCAGCGACGCGTACTCCAGCAGCGCGCCGCCCACGCGAGACACGTTGGCCGCCAGCGCGCGCGCCACGCGACGAGACGACAGGTGCGCCACGCGACCTGAGTTCTCCCACCTGCCAACGACATGCCTTCATCATTGGTGGCTGTTCCGTGTGACTATCATATGGGGTTCTTCAAGCAAAGCATTAGAAGGTTTCCAGGCACCACGAGTGGTGCTGCAAACTTCCATAGGACCATTTTTCATCAGGTGAGCCGTGTGCTTGTCTGCTATCTAAGACGTATAAAAAAATATTGGTCGCATCTTGAAAGCGATAATATAATCAGGGTCGCCCGCATCAGATCGATGTGGAATTCCATTTGACGCACGGCATTCCATATCGTGTCTTTAACGGGTGTGATACTCACATCACACCTGCCATAGAAGGTGGAAAATGGTGGCGAAGTCTCTTTTGCTTTAACGAATCGCATAAAGATGGAAATCGTCGTTAGCTTAGTAGTTAGAGACCCGAGGCCTCTCGATCGTGAGACTGACTCCGCCTACGATAGAGGCCCCGGGTTCGACAACATAAAAAAAAAGTTACATAAACATTAAAAAAAGAGGTTAGGCGCTTAACATCTTGTCAAATTGATTTAATGTTAATATCATTCTCTCGTTGGTCTTTCGAGCCGGATAATAAACATTCAACTCACCTTAAAAGCTTAATAATATTCAAACAGAAGTGGTGTAGATACGTCTTTTGGTCCGTCGGCATGACTCCATCGATGAAACATGCCTTTATTTCATTATCTGCCAACATCGCATCTCTGAGGGCATATTCCACGCCCGTTTGTATAAACTTTTGATATCTATCTGTGTCCATACTTATGTCGGGCGAGTCGCTAGGCACATGCATTCTGATCGTGCCGGATATTATACGGACTAACAAAGCTAACGTCGAATCATCTCTAGAATGTTGGAGAAGATAACTGATAGTGCTTATGAATTCTGAGGGTAGATTACAACCTGAAAAATGAAGGAAATTTTAGTAAGATACCATTTTTACATATGTCAAGCGGAAAAAGCAGATTGAAAAGGCATTTGCCGCTTGTGGCGTTAATAACACCTCTGTAGTTACAAGCACTCCTATAAAGAAATGTGGATAATCGGAAGAGAGAATTGGAAAAGAAGGAAAAGTTTGAGATAAAATTGCTCAATACACGTGGTCCATGCTACTCTCAAATGAGTTCGTTATAAAGTTAAAAAAAATGTCCTAAGCATAAAGTTATCCTTAAGAGGCATAAAGCGTGCGAGTGATATACGTATCTTTACACAAAACCTATGTGTGAGAAAGTGACAGAGTATATGAACCGTGAAACTTTTTTTATAAACTATTATCAACTTTGACAGAAATAGATATTATTATATCACAAGTCATAGCCGCTGACGTTTTAAAATTGGTAATGAGGTAATAAAGGAGTCTGTGGGTCATTTTACGCTCGTAATATTAATGTATATGGTCCTGATATAACTTTTTTCAGGCTTGTTTCAATAAAATTATATACTTAGTCGAAAATATGAATCGAATACTAACTGATTACAATGAGTACTCTCGCCAGACAGAATTTCTCGTACTGGCTGCCATCCAATAGTTTATCTCTCACTATGTTTATTTCTTCGACGGCGCTCGTAATCAAGGGAATCGTTTTATCGCGATGCAAGCTTTCGTATTCCAACTGTTGAAGAAGATTTGCTGAAAGCACCAAAATACAGTTAGCATGTCAGTTTTGACGGACATATACACGACAAACATTAAAAAAAATTAGTTATGACTTCAAACTCCTGAGGCATTATTCCGCTAACTATAGTCCCAAGGCAATTTAGTTAATTATTTAGTTTACTTAATTTAGTTATTAATGAACTGAATGGGATATCTCTTCGACCAATACAATCGCTCGTAAAAGCGGTCAGATGACTGAGACGTCCGCTCTTTCGCGATATCATTGGTCGCAATCACACTGTAATCGATTTGCAATCATCTTTAAATTTATAGGAATTAGGCCTCTGAACAAATTCATAAATAATAGCACCTTGATCAAATCATAGAGCAAATTGCTCTGAAAAAGTGTGTCACGCGGGCAGAATCGCGGGCAATGACTAGATGAGATAAAATGAAATAAATTAAATCAAAAACTAAGTGACTTACCCACCAGCTGCCTGCAGAAAGCGTTCTTGCTCGCAGCGTGGCGAGACGCAGAGGCAGATGGTAACGCATGCCGCAGCAGAAGCAGCAGACAGCGCACGTCAGCGCGAAGCAGAAGCGCCACGAGCGCACTCGGGGTGGCGTCCACCCACGACAGAGTCTTGCGCTGCGACGCGCACACTTCGCACAGACGATCCATCACTGAGTCCGTCACTGGAGCGCATGAATACATTATAATCTTAATACGTAAAGCGAAAACTTTGTACCCCTTTACACTAAAATTGCGCACACGCACGTAGTTTATATAAAGGAGAAGTGCAAAAAGTAACAAAAAGGGCGAATTTCGGCCACCCCATGAGTCACTAGTTCTAAATGAATCGCAATCACGTCGAATTAGGTAATGACAATAGTAGACCATAGGGGCGGATATACTAGACATAAAGACATGTAGGATTTGAAAATGGAACAGATCGTAAGATTTTTCAAAAAAATGGATGAGGTCTATAAAACACCGTGAATGCCCCGATATACTACATTCTCCCCAAGCGAAAACCAGGTAAAATGGGTGGAAGGGCAGATCATTTACCCTGTCGCCGGTGTTCCGATTGCAAATCACCTACCCACAGTCCCACTACTGTAACTACTACTGTAACACCAGATCAACAGTGGTGACTCATAAAAAAACTGAGTAATGACTGTGTCTTGGAATCAGAACACTTTGGAGGAATTCTTAGGTTTAACTTTAAGTATTTCTTGATCTTTAATGGAGTGACGCCTTAGCAAATGAAATTAAATAAATTTATGTCAGGTAAACTTGAACTATATAAGCAAGTACATATTATATCAAATGAAAACTATACAGATGCTCGTATTGCCCACTGTTTTTGCACACTCATGAGAACCCGCACGAACTAAGATATTAACGAAAACAGTAACAAAATAATCTTACATGTTTGTTCTATGTCCTGCGTAAGAGCTTTCAGTACAATATCAGATTTCGATGCTAATGTAAGAAGGTAAGGTATAACTTCTCTTTTCTTCTCGTTATCACTGTCTTCTTTAATGGCTTCCTGTAACAAATTTTGTATCAAGAAGGTTATCCTGGTGGCTTAAAAAACGTTGATAGTAAATGCAACTATAAAAAAGTGTGATTCTTAATGACGACAGGGACAAGAATGACGTCAGTAGGCGTGGTCACAGTCAACAAGCAACAAGCAGTACATATACAGTAAGAGGGTTCAGATTCGATTTTCGGAGATTTTTTTTTTATATTACGTAGGTGGCAGACAAGCACACGGCCCACCTGATGGAAAGCGGCCACCGTGGCGCATGAACGTGTGCAACACTAAGGGTGTCACACACGCGCTGCCCACCCTGAAGGGAAAGGGGGAGAGCTGGGAAGGGGTGGGAAGGCTAGGAAGGGGAGGGGAAGGAGGGGTATAGTGAGCTCTGGCTACCCTACTTACCGGCGGGAACACAACACGATGGTTATTATGACCGCGGTCTTCTGTAGGGCGGAGGTACTTCCCCAGTTGGACAGCTCATTTCGGACGGGAGATACCGTCGTGTCCTACCTCCGTAAATGCCAATATCTGAAGATAATGACTTGGCATAGACATGATAATGACACAAGCAATACATACATGGAATAAATGAAGTAACGCCACTCGCACATGGTGGATAGCAGGGGGATGATTCGCCAAATGAGCGAGGACGGCTCGGGCCGCGTCGGCTCCCAGCTGTAGCGCTCGGGGTGCGACCAATGCGGGCTCTGCGCGTCCCACCCAGCCCACTGCCCATGAACACGCTCTAGAACCTACAACATATAGTCAAAGATTTAATATTATGTGAATTTTACGTTCCTATCAAGAACTATCATTAATGAATCAATTTATACTTGATAGTATTGTATCAAGTATAAATTGATCCATTAATGAACCTTATCTTTATACAAGTACCTTTTATCTTCTCACAAACTACTGACTGATCAACAATAATTTAGCTGAGGAACCGCAAAAGGCAATGGTTATTTAATTAAAACACATTCAGAGTCCCACAGGGAAACATTTTTGGCCCCTTTATTTTTAGTTATGTTAATAAATATCAAAAGCCTTGATATTATTGACCACTAGGCTAAAACAGAGGTGGATTTTTTTACCGTTGCATCAATCCATAGAAAACTATTCCCGGGAAAACAAGTAGCCTATGTGTTGTCTTATTTTCGTCTACAATCTATTCTCGTTCCAAATTTATCATGACTGACATTACCTACTTATTACTAACTTTATTTTTTTTTTAATCTTTACCTAGCATCATGTCAATGCACTTGGCCCTCTCTTCAGAATTCAGCAGAGTTAAATTCTGTGTAGTAATATCTAACAGTATCCGGACCGGATCAGCATTTTGGAGTGCTGTATCTGTTGAAAGAAAAAAAAACCATAATATAATTGTCTTTTTCATAAAAATCATGTGTTATGATGTTTGTAATCACATTTCTATGTAACATTAACATTATACATACAACAGTAACGGAAATATTTGCAGTTAGAAATTATTATGTCATCATGTCCTTGTGTGCTATATCTTAACATATTTTAGGAAGAATCAACAATTCCTTTAGTTGCGGCACCCTATGATGGCCAATTTGACATAACTGGTTTTGTTCGTTTTCCCTTGTTTGGTGAGGTTAATAATGGATAACGAACTGTTAGATGAATAACTAAAAAAAATATGTGTTGACTGGCACAGTACAGAAAATGAGCAAAACCAATCATGTCAAATCAGTCATCATAGTGTGACACAATACATAGCTTAACTGGCTTGAGTTATAGGTTCTTGATGCAGTTTGGCATTCCTTTCTACAATTAGTCATAACTTGCTACCATGAGTGAGTTACGGGTTCCCCTCCCTCCCCCAATATATATTGTCTTGTAATGGATTTTCGACATATAACCCCTTTTCTATGTTGTATACTTAGATACATTTTTTTACACCTAGACCAATGCAAATGTTCGTTTTCATGCAGACAAATATTTGCACTGAGTGGGAATAGAACCCACGCCTCCTGCATAGCAGTCCCATTGACTATCGCCACACCTCATAGGTTGAAGTTGAGACAAAAGATTAAATGTGAGAAAAAAGTATAATATTCATTAAAATGGTTGAAATATTCTATTTATTAGACTCACTTGGTACACTGGACTTTTTGGTTGCAATATCCATAATGAGGTTGATACACCATGGTGCAATAAAGGGCGCCCAAGCCTGACCTAGGCTGCATAACTCTGGACCAATCATATTTACACTCTCCAAAGAACCATTACCAGCATCAACCTGCAATATAAAAAATTAAAATTGTTTTTGATGAAAGTTTTCTAACATAACAGAAAATAGCCCAGTGACCCTCGTTCCTGAGACTTTGCCTTGAGCTTACCATCAGGCAGGGTGAAGTCAAATTGACGTGTCCTAAATAAAAAAAAATAACATAAGCTCACCCCTATATCCCGAAGGAGTAAGCAGAGGTGCTAGGACCCACGTTTCGCCAGTTTATGTCCCAATTTAATAGGTGATGAGCCTATTGCCATTAACAAAAGCCAATACCACTAGGCTACCACAGTTTTTTAAGTTTTCCAGTGTAATATTGCCATATTGAATGTTCTAGGCGTAGCTCAATAACACAGTGGCCAGAGCAATCCACCTGTAGGGGACCAGTTGGGGGTTCGAATTCTGAGCACTTCTACAATCTAAATTGAATTATGTAGAAGAAAACTAAGGTGAAATTCACCAGTAAAAATTCTTTAGTCAAATCACCTTTACTTAAAGGAGTTCATTGAGAAGAAAAAAGAGCTAAGGAACTCTGTTGAGTGAGCTTTGATCACAGTACCTATCAGCAGTGAAATCTAGCCTAAGTAACACTTCTTGACATAGTGTAAAAGCTAAAGTCTCTGTTGTTTAATATCTGTTGTTTTAGATCTTTTAAACTATTCAAGTAATATTAATGTAATTTTCAGCAATAGATAGGCTGATTTAAAAGGAAGGTTTGTATGTGCATGCGGGAATAGGGTCAGTATTCTATGCGGATGAAGCCGTGGTCCACAGCAAGTACAGAAAACTCTAAGAATCAAAGACAGAACAAGATTGTATCATGGGTTATCTTAGTCTAGTTAGTATAAGACATTTTCGGCTCTCACCCCTAATAATAAATTGAATAAAAAATACCTCATAATCGTTTTGACTGATAGATACGTTCACTGCATCGTGGAAGACCATTGCGAAGTATTCCAACACGGCATCTCTGGCAGCCGGGAAATTCTTCAAAAGATTTATACCAGTTTTTGTCAATTCGGGCGCATTTTGTGAGTTCCTCCTGGACACGCCGTATATAAAATTATTTAAATCGGCAGATAACGACGTTGATTTGTTTTGAGGATTCATTTCTATTCACAATATTACGTGATTTAAGGAATTAAAATGCTAAAATTCAGAACCAAAACAAGCATCAATGCACCACACAGCAAAGCACAGCAAAGCAATATATTGACACCTGCCTGACACTTTTGACACTCAAAATGATAATGACAGTGACGAACTGACAGGCATAAACTTTTTTCCACACCATTTTTTCTATGGTGACTTAACCTTTTAAGCAACATCAACGTAGTCTGTATAATATACACTTTGCCTTTATGAAATACATATATCTGCTTGCCATTACCGAAAGTGGTATAAGCCGGTGCATTAAAGAAAGGTTTTATAAATGGCGGCTTGTTCTTGCGTTGACAGATAGTACAGCTAGCATATAATTGTTTTTTCAAATGATAAATAATAAAGACAAGACCGGGTCGTAATAATTTCTAACGAGCTGCGGCCGGTGGCTTCGCCCGCGTGAATGTTAAAAATTAGAAAGATCCGTCACGTCGGCATCAATTTTTGTTTTCATCGGAAACAGTACCTACTTTTACACATAGAGACCTTTCATCCTGTATATCACATTCTATAAGGAGAATCATGGAAGATCATGATGTTGGTTAAAATAAAGAACTAACATTATTATGAACAACGGTCCTGTTTATATTTAAAAAAAAAATTGAAATTTTAAATGCTAGCTGTACTATCTGTCAACGCGAGTACAAGACGACATTTAAGAATCCTTTCTTTTATGCATTACGTCAAAAGCACAGAGCGTGAAAGAAAATAAAGATCAATATTTTTTTTGTGTTGACGGTACGCGCGTGAGTGAGTATAGACAGTACTAGTGTGCGAGCGAGAGGAAGTGATAAGCTCCGCCATTTTAGAATCCTTTCTTTAATGAACCAAGTTATATCAACATTTTTGTCGCTTGCATTCGCTTCTCATCAATTAAAAAAAATATACTCTAATTACCTATACCTAAAAATTAAAAAGTTCAAACCAATAGATCTGTTCCACAGATCTACCTTGTTTATAAACAAGTCGTCGTCATTTTATAGAACGGAAAGGAATAGAATAGAATGTTTATGGGATTGACACTTAGCGAAGGTCAAAGTGTCAATCCCTTAAACATTCTATTCTATTTCATTCCGTTCAAATGTCCCAAATGGGGACAAGATAAGTACTATAATCAATTTTCTGTGAGTATAATAGTTCTACTTGGAAGTAACGGACGGGCGCGGGCGGCGCGGTGTGGCGTCGGCCTTGCATCGATTGATGTCTGCATTTCAAATTACCACGTGAGTATAAGTTTCTCGCACAGTGTTAGGTAATTAAACAACCAACAGGATTGCAACAAAAGTTTTATTTCAATATTTTACCACCATTTTAATCCTCGAGCAACAGGTTGTGAGTTTGAAACGTTTTCTTTTACCACCACTAAGGTAGCAAACAAGCTAGTACCTAGTAACTAAGTAGTTAGCAAACAAGATAGCTGTGGGACACCCTATTCTTTTTTTATAAAATTATTGTAGCCTATAATATATTTTTTTTATAAGTTACGCCTTAACGCGTAAACATTTAAGTTTGTAATAGGTATTTGCCACAAAAAATTCAGTCGATTAAAGCAAGGTGGAAGAAACAGAATATAAACAAAAAAATGTATTATTTTTTCGTTTAAATCAGTATGCAGAAAGTACCTAATTTCTTTTTATATTATTGTATTGTAATATAAGCAGACCGCGGTAACCTAGTGGTATGGATAATGGGCTACTGAGACGAGGTCTCGGGTTCGATCCCAGGTTTACCATGGCACACACTAATGACTGCGATGCTTTTCGAAGTTATGTGTGTATTTATCGCAGGTTTATAAGTGCCCGGTCAATGACAATAGGCTCGCCACCTATTTTACATTGGGACCTAAATATAAAATGGCGAAATGTGGGTACTAGCACCTCTGCCTAACCTTTCGGGGATATAGGCGTAATATTATAAAAAAAATTATAAGCAGATAGCTAAGTTATTGAATTGTTTGTTTGTTTAGATGTATAGAATGCAAATTGGTAGGTACTCTATCATTTTTATTACAATATTCTAATTATAAACCAGATACGATACGGCTTCATCAATTTTTGCAAGCAATAAGTAGTAGGGGGCAATTACCACCGCACGCTTTCCTCCACGTGAATCAATTGCTAACAAATATTTCGTCTCTCATATTTCTTCGAACATTTCGTAATATTTTAACCCTTCGAGAGAGCAGTCGAAGCGTGAGTTACCTACTTGTTCCAAGAATAAAAATGGGGAAATAAATAGGTACTTTTATTAAACTGTGTCATATGGAAGCCGCTCAATAACTTCAATAAATTGGGTTATGTTACGTCACACATCTTATTATAAGAAGGCTTAAGTAGATCTCTCCAAGATATTCGAGGCTTGAGCCAATCTCTAGTACAAACATATATATGCGTACGCCCGTAATCTCTGAGGGGGTAGGCAGAGGTATTAAACGCCTATTGATTTAATTGACAAATCCAACTTACATTAGAATTTTGCATGTCAGAACATGGACTGACGAAATATGTGATCTAATACTGAATTTAACAACTACCTGTACCTACCTACCATATTTCTGCAAATAAATATTTCATTTCATTTCATTTCATTACATTTCGCCAACTATGACTTTCGGTCCCACGTAATAAGGGGCGATCCTATTGCCGCCAATCAGGCACTTTGTAAGAAAACAAATGCCAAAAATTAATTCCTAACCGAAATGTTGCAGCTAAATAAATTTAGATTTCTTTTATTTGATCCGATTTCTTGCTGTGCGGTTTAAATCGGAAGAAAATTATAACACTAGCACTGCCAATTAACTTCTTGGAGAGTATCAGACGACTGGTACAAAAATGTGATTTTAACCAGTAATATCACCCAGGCTTCAACTTTTGGCTCAATCCCACAGGTTTACGCAGCTATTAACTCATGTCTGTGATTAACACAAACATTAGACATCTATATTTTATTTAGGTGAGGGCCCGTTCATATGACTGCACCTCGCTTGATAGCTAGCTGAAAGCACAGTCTTAGGAAAGTGGGGCACCATTACATACAATGTTACTATGGTGGTTTAGCTCGAGAGCCTCGTCAGATGTTTTTTCACACTCCGCATAGAAAAGTGGGTCCTATTTTATGCAGCGCTTGAAGCTCTCTTCTCTTTACGAAGCTGAAAGCACAGTCTTAGGAAAGAGTTCAGCTTGACAGTCTCGTCAGATGTTTTTTCACGCTCCGCAATGAACAGGACCCATGGCTGCTGTTGGAAGAACAATGTCAAATAATGTCAACATTAATCATCAAGGTTCAATATCGATTATAATGTTATTACTCTTTATGGGTCAAGATGGCGAAAGTTTGCGTAAGTCGACTGACACGACATTAGGGCAGCATATAAGTAGGCACATACCTACGCAATATTAAAAAAAAATACCTAGATTAAACATAATATGTACCAATGCAGCATTTTATTCGTTTTTTTTTCTCGAAACAGAGAAAGCAGTTTTTCTATTAGTTAAGAATTTTCAAAGAACTTCAGTTTTCTATTCTTTTCAGTAATTTACTCCTATCGTATCTTCTCTAAAGGATTAATACTTCGTGACGTGCGAACCATTCACGTACCATCATAGGGACCGTGCGCATGTTTGCAATATCAGTAAAAAATATTTAATTGAATTATTATAACAAAATTTTTAATTTACATCATCATTCTCTGAACCGTTTCCCAACTCAGTTGGGGTCGGCTTTTCAGTCCAACTGTGATACGGCTGAACTTCGATATTTTCCGTGAAGCAACTGCCATCTGACCTCCACAACCAATGGTCCAATGACCAATGGCGATATCGAACTTCCAAGTTAGACTGGTTGGACTTTTGAGGGCTCCAACTACCCGTAACGACTGCCATAGATGTTTGTATGGCAACCGGGACGTACGCGTCGGTCGGCGGACGACGGACGACGGCTTAACGTGCTCTCCGAGGCACGACCAGACCAGTGCCAACAGCCATATCCATGCATACAACTTTTTATAAATTATTAATTTACAATAGGCACTAATCGACGTCAATATCCAATATCTGAACACCTAGCATAAGTTTAAAAAAAAAATAATGACAACCAGTAACAAATAATTAAAATGGACGGAATAATGAAATAATATACTTGCCTAGTTTTATTTATAGTACGTTGTATATTGCGTAGGTAGGTAGGGATGTAGCTGGTAAGTGTGGGGGAGGAAGAAAATCAATATTGTGTGCGCACGCGATCAGCGCAAACCCGCCCCACACGCCGGCGGACAGCCGAGTCCGTCCTACAAATATAACCGGCGACGGCGACCGAAGCAACAATGTTTTGTTTTGACTAGGCTGTTCCTTTTTGTGGTCATAGTGCATCGATTGAAGTATTTTTATGTGAATTTCTGAGAACTTTCTTGTGGATATAAAGTGACATTAAAATAGTAAGGTAAGTTTATTAACTTTGTACAACTTAGATATTATAATTACTTAAGTTTAGATTTCAGCGATGCGAAAAAATGTTTTAATTAGACAATCTAAGATCTTCAATTACAAATATAAGTCTAATTTCATCAGTGACAATCAGGTTAATTAGACTAAATTTTCAAATTTTATTGAGCAATATGTGAAATTGACGTTCTTTCGTACTTTTTGATCGGTTTTGCGGTGTAAATTGTGCTAACAAAATAATTAAACCGTTCTAAAAGTCGTAACTAATAAGTCTAAAAATCATAAAACGTACCTCTATATTGTATCATCACGTCTCTTGCGATAGACACCTTCCTTTCCTACACAGGATGACGCCGACGCGCAATGGTGCGTCCAGCAGTGCAATTCTCTAAGCATACATCGTAAGGCTCGCCGATGAACTCGACGTAGAGCACAACCTATAACTGACAATAAGAGAATTGTACTGCATACAACTGCTGTGCCTACATCGAGTTCATCGTAGAACTCGACGCAGAATTTTTAGGGAATTGCATTACTTCAGTTCTAGGTTGGTAGCGTCAGTTCTAGGCTGTACTCGTTGTTGAGTTCGTCGACGAGCTCGACGATGTATGCTTAGAGAATTGCACCGCAGATTTGTGACATGAACAGCGGACCGAACAGCTTGACATTAAGATATGGCATTGAGTGTGGACGTAACAACTTGTGACACATGGATACTCAAACTAGTATTGTGCTGACACGGCCACCAGTTAATCGATGGTTTCATTTAAGCTCAGCTGTCGTACAGCTGAATACACGTCGGACACGCGCTTTTGACACGGTCACGGTAAAATGTTACGTAAATGTAGACGCGGCATTGATGCCAATCACATACGGTACAAACAATTCCATCAAGAAATAAACAGTTTAGCGACTCTTTTCTATGTCTAACGGCGGGGTTTTGGACTGTACTCTTGCTTACCATCAAGCGAGGTGTAGTCAATTTGACGACCTACATTTTTAATATAAAAAAGGCAGGGAATTTATCCTCTCACATTACGACAGGAAACAGTACGCACTTCATCCCACCCGCGCTCCAGTTGTGGAATGAACGGAAGCGACTATAATATTGGGTTCTTCAAGAAGGGCAACAGAACGGCAGCACGAGTGTGACTGTGGTGTAGCAAACGTCCATAAGCCACGGTAACCATTTGCCATCAGACGGGTCGTGTGCTTGTTTGTCACCTAAGTGGTATACCTACACATTATGGTTCTTAACATAACATAACATAAACTCACGGGTATATCCCCGAAAAAAATTATCATTATTATCTTAACGTGCATTGCAGTTACTCTCGACTATTCATTTCAATGTCCGAAGCATTTATCTGGGAGCCGGGGTTCGATTACTCCTTTCTCTTTGTATTTGGTATGAGGCTTTTGCAGGAGTGACTGCCATCTTACGACTGCCCCTAGGATAAAGATTATGCCAAAAGTTCGTCCATCAATCAGCATGTCCGAATACCTTGGTGGGCGCCAAACAATTATGGAAGTTTTAAATATTTGTACACGCACCATGTATAATATGGTATCGCTTTGACAATTTTATAATGCCATCTTGTATTTAAGTAGGATACAGTTAAGAAGAGTGGTACCTACTAATAAAAATCTTTGATTAATAGTAGGTAAATAGCTTTATAAAAGAATTTTTCTCTCGCAAATTATCTGAACGTATGGATTTCTTTTAATAGAACGAACTGATTGTCATGCAAGCTTTAAAAAGTTTAAATATTTTTTTGTGTGCGATACGTTCTTTGTTTAGAAGGACATAACATGCGAAAAATTGGATATTGACATTAAATCGACATCGAATTTATGATGAAATAAAAGTAGCTAGAAGTGGAACAATTTGCGCGTGAACAGGGTGGCGACGGCGATGCGGCGCGGCGGCAGGGCGGGCGCGCCGCCGCTGGCGGAACAAACGCGCCCCTCGCGATATGACGCCGGCGCGCGCCGCCGTCGCTAAACCGAACGACGGACGCTACGCTGGATCGATAAGATAAACGCGCAACCCTGGGTCTACCAGTTAAATCAATACGAATTCTATCGATTTTTGTAGCCGCAGCCGCCGCACAACGAATTTGAAGTCGCACGCGGTGGGTGCGCACGTAGCGTTGTTTTTTCAAAAGATTTACTTAGTAATTTAAATTATTTAATAGTATTAAACAGTGTATTTTATGAAGCTCACAGTAATACGTGATAAATAATTACTATATAATCGTAACTTTATACAGCGTGACTTTTCAAGGTAAAAAAAAATTGAAATTTCAAAGAGGAAATAGAGTCACTAGGTACGTGTTAACTTTTATGGAAATAGAAAAAAATATTCGTATTTTTTATATCTAATATTTTTTATTCGAATACTTACTCTATTTCATATTTAATTAATGAATATTTTATTGGACTAAATGAGTAAAATATAGCTAGTCAAAATAATATAGTTCTTTATTTTTTCTATACACGGAATTACGTCACCGATCGAACGCGGTCATTTTTTTTTGTTGGCGGCGTTTGACGCAAGCTGCGCGCGTGCCGAACTTTGTGCATATTTGTTTTGTTTTGATTGTAAGTTTTTTTGTGTAAATCTAGGTAAATCTATGCACAACGAAATTTAGTTTGTTTGTAATTAGCATTTTATTTGTTTCGTAAACGATAAACTTCCAATTACGGTGATTCTAATTCATTATTTGTAAGTTTGGAAGTTAAAGATACGATGAATGGCTGATTATGCGATAAGTTTTTAAATGTAAACAAAACATAAAATAAGGTTATGGTAAGATTATTTTCTTTATTGCAGATGATGTAAGATGTAGAAAATAAAGGTGAAAATGACATCAACGGACACGTACCAGTTGAAATGGCATTCGCACAGTTCCCACCTAAACGGGTCGGTTGCGGCTCTGTTGCGGTCGGAACGGTTTACGGATGTCGTGCTTTGTACCATGGATGGGTCGCAGATACCGGCGCACAAGTTCATCCTAAGCTCGTGCAGTGTGTATTTGAGCAGCCTGTTCGATGGCCAGAGGTCTGTGATGCGGATGGGCGGCATGCTGTATGTGGTACTGCCGTCAGAAATATCGACTAAGGCATTGAAAATTCTAGTAGAATATATGTATAAAGGTAAACACTCATTTTACTAACTGTTTCTTCTTATAGAAGATCCATATACATACTAAACAGTTTAAACATAAATATGATTTATTGAAAGCCTGTTTCTGCATTTAATTGGAAAAGTTATGGCAATGAAAACATTCGTATTTGTATGCTTTTAAAATTCTATATTAATTTAAACTATTGCATCCTTGAAATTAGGGGAGGGAGGGAAATCCACCAGTCACCTATGTTTATAAATTCCATTGATAGCAGTAACTATAAATATAACTAATTATCATAGAAAGAAATGCCTACTGAATCCCTCAAAGTAAATAAAAGATTTTTTTATGCATTTATTTTTATTTATGGACTTGGCACTTGGTGGAACTTAATGTTATACATTATTGATAACACACTTGTACTTCTTCTCAGTGGAGAAGAACAAGCATGTTATCAATAATCCTTAAGTAAAAGACTTATTTACCCAAGGAGAAATGATTTCAAAGTGCTAAGAGTAAACCTCCACACATGTATCAACTCTACTTGAGGTATCTTCAGGACCACTACAGAGCAAGTCTCTCTGATGGATGTTGTTGGGATTGATAAACCTTAGGCTTAGGTGGTGGGTTTCCCTCCCTCTGGTAATATATTTTCTTGTAATGGATTTCCGCCATGTAACACCTACTTCAATATCTTAACTCATCCTTAGCTTTTCATTCTATTTTTCCTCATTCTATTTATTGTATCTATTCATCAATTCTAAATAGAACTTAGTCCCTAACTACCAGTATATTTATTGTAGTCAAAATAATAACTGAATTTTAGTTTTTTTTTATAGAGTTATTCAAGCCCTATTTTCACAAATTATTTTTCAGGTGAAACTACAGTATCAAATGAGGTCTTAGATACAGTTTTAAAAGCAGGTGAAGTTCTCAAAATACGAGGGCTCTGGCGACATGCTGATGAAATAGGGGGTGAAGCGGATAAGGGTGCATCTGCTATACCCACTACTATTTCTAAGCAAGTCAATGCGAAAAAGGGTGATGACGCAAAAATAGCTCTTAAGAAGGATGACAAACTGATCAAAGCATTTACTCCCGGGGCACCAGGACAGGGAGGAGTCACTAGGTAATAATGAATTTCTATAGAATACTAGCTGTTCCGGCAAACTTTGTTTTGCCTTATAAATTTTGAGGGTGAACAACCCTTATCACTAAGGGGTATGAAAAATAGATGTTGGCCGATTCTCAGACCTACACAATATGCTCACAAAATTTCATGAGAATCGGTCAAGCCGTTTCCGAGGAGTACGGGAACGAACATTGTGACACATGAATTTTATATATAAGATAACAATTTTATGTTTTTGCAAGAACAATAAGTTTTGAGATGTTTAAAATTTGATTTTTATTATCAAAAATATTATTTAAATCGTCAAAAATGTTGCTTAGGAAAAAAAAACAATTGTCTCTAAGTTACCCAGTTATCACACAGCAACCCCAGTTTACAGTACATAATATAACAATAAAGAAATAATATACTTGTAATAAATGGAAAATCTTAGCTTTGTTTCCTGAAATTTAAGCAACTCCATAGCTTTCCAACTCAACATATTATTGAAGTGTAACTCCCTAACGCAGGTGTTTAAAAATATCTCAGAACTTAGACTCTTCTTACATTAGGCAACTAGAATAAATAGTTAATAAAAAAAAAATTCTAAGACAATCCACACAACGACACCTAGTCCCATGATAAGCATAGTTTAGCTAGCTTGTGTTATGGGTTCTAGAATGCGGATAAATATACTTAGATACTTTTTTTTTGTAAATACATACATATTATACATAGAAACACCCAGACAATGCAAATTTTCATATCCATGCACACAAATGAGCGGGAATCGAACCCACGCCTCCTGCGTAGCAGTCGCGTTCACTACCGCCACGCCACGAATGTCGTTACTGAAAATTAACTGAATTCTTGTAAACCCCAGTTTAGAATGTCTGGTTTAGGTTTCAAACTAGTGACAGAAACTCCTGACTCCAGATGCTTAGAGTGCGCGTCGCCATACAAAATGTGCGAAACTCTAGTTTTGAATTGTGGCAACTAGAGGTCGTTTGAGTTACTAAATATAAAAAGGGGCTTTTTTATTTATACCCCTAATTCACCTCCGAACACTTCTACTCACACAGGCCTATGTTCATTGGACCACCAAAATTAGTTTTTATCAAGACTACAGAAGCAAGTGGTACTGCAGGGCTCAGGCCAGGGGCTCCTAACAGGACAGGACAAACTATATTAGTTGCGTCCGCACCTGCCAATGACTCTGCTACAATGACATCGGTATCCTCTTCAACGGCAACAGTTACTATGTCGAAAGGTTAGCAACAAATATTTGTTTTGACTTTTATTATAAAATAATATAATAACAATAAAATGGTGAACAAAACATTGTACAGTCACCTGCAATAATATGTATATGTTTTAGAACTTTTTCACATTAAACTTGTTGAATTTTACCGTTTCATGTCATAATGTTGACTTGTCATTTATTATTGTGACAAGGTTCCAAAGTGTATACATATTATTGCAGGTGACCGTATGTGTATTCTAACTTAAACTCAAAAAACTGTTTGTAAGATTTTTGAGTGCTAAGCTAAACTTTTGTTGTTGACTGTAAAGTCTATCAAACATGTGGACCGATTCATCAATGAGACTTTGCCTTCAGCCTACCATCAGGCAAGGTGAAGTCAAATTGATGAGTCCTAAATAAAACAAAATCCCCTAAGCTACTTAGAGATAGAACTACTCTCAAACCGGCAGTACGGTATAACGGGGTGAATAGGGATAAAATGGTCAATGGAATATTTTACATAATTTCTTTTACTGGATCTCAAATAAGCCTCTTATCGGATATTCGATGATACTGTTATTACAATGAACTAGTCCAAAATTACGGTTGAAAGAAAATAACTATAGAATTTAGCTGACCATTTAATCCCTATTCCCTTGGATCCCTATTCACCCTGTTTTACCATATATATATATTATGACTCAGCCAAAGCAGCCAGAATAGTGTTGTTGCGATAGCGATAAGTCTATCGATAGTATCGTGATACTATCGTGGCCTTGAGAATCAGTCATACTATCGATTGTCCTATCGAAAATATCGACCCTGGGCGATACTATCGATACTATCGATAGTATCGATTGTTAATAATGAGTAATACTATTGCTTTAGATCAATAGTATCGATACTATCGATAGTATCATTACAGACACAAACGATAGTATCGATACTATCGAAAGAAAGCGTGTCGATAGTATCGATACTATCGATAGTATCGATACTATCGATAGTATCGATACTATCGATAGTTTTACCCTATCGATAGTCTAACATTTTACGATACTATTGCTTGCTCTAAAAAGTAATATAGCTGGTGATTATATAGTTCATCTATCACATTATTCATGTTATTTTATGTTCGCAGTTCATTATAAGTTCCTTTATTGTACTGACAATACTTAGGTGTCGTTTTATTCTCAATCTATAGTATCGAAAATACACCGATAGTTACTAAACCATTACTATCGATACTATCGAAGCGCGTAAATATATCGTGATAGTATCGATAGTATTGGCTGATTTGACGCGATACTATCGATAGTATCGTATCTCGATAGTATCGATAGTATCGTATCTCGATGATATCGATAGTATCGACAAAATTCAATAGTATCGCCTAATTTTCACTATCGATACTATCGATACTATTGCAGCATTTCGATATTTTCGATAGGGTTATTCGCGCTATCGACTATTTTTCAAGGTCAACTATCGATAGCTAAACTATCGCTATTGCAACAACACTAAGCCAGAATGATGAGAATATGATCACCTTTATAATGGGCACCAAAATCATTTCTTCATTCAACTTTTCTTTTTTTAGCCACTAGTATATCAGTGGCTAGCACATCAGTGAGCGAGGATTCCCAAGATGAGCCGCCACCCCCTAGAATACTGAGAAGACATGCAGCCGAAAGGAAGTATGGGAAGAAACAAAAGACTGACACAAACAATGATAATGAGGACACCAAGGAACCAGAGGAGACTCATGAGGCTGCTGCATCTTCTAGTAAGTTCTGTGTGACGTCAGTTATTTAGTTTTTATTTCAGAGGATTCCATTTTACTCAAGGGATCAGTTTATAAAAAAAAAAACGTTTAGTGATTGTGAACTGATTTAAAAAAGGAACAAAAAACACTCTGGCCCTGTGCGGCATTTTTGAAACTATACTTTTCTTATTCACCTACTTTTGTCTCATTTATCTTCCTTCATATCTCTTTCCTCATTTACTTACCTCCTTTTTTCTACA
The DNA here is from genome assembly GCA_963691645.1 of Pelosia muscerda. NCBI lineage: Eukaryota > Metazoa > Arthropoda > Insecta > Lepidoptera > Erebidae > Pelosia > Pelosia muscerda. The sequence goes on from OY829104.1 coordinate 4,158,806, forward strand.
CCCTTTTTCCCCATTGATCTTTTTTCCTTTTCTGTCATCCCATTGGTCCCCCTTCCTTCCCCATTCACCTCCATTTTTGCCCCTATTCATCTCCCTTTTCCTTCTTTCACTTCCCTGTTATCCCCATTCAATTCAACACTTAAATATTAATTCTGGTTTTAATTCCATTAGAAAAATCTGTGGAAACCGAAATACAAATAAAAGATGAACCGGAATGGGACGCCAGTAGCATAGAGGAAGAAGAAAGATCGATAGCCGAGATGTTTCAATCCGAAATGAGCGTCAAGTCCGAACCCATCGATGACGTAGATATCGAAGAGGAGAGCTTGGTAAGTACATATATATCGATTGCTAGCGGTTCCGCCCGTGTGAATTACTGAATGGGCTACAGGAATCTTCTGAGTACTGATAACATTCAAACTTTGCATTTTGTCTCTTCTCTCACTCCATTCCACTATTTAGGTTGTATAACTTTTTATTTATATATTGATAAGAATCATAGAGGGTGAATTGCGTGGCATTATCATGAACCATGCACGTAGGTACGTGTGTCCTTCTTCCTACAGTCCCGGGTTATTTAATATCTATTGTAGCACTGTACGTGTTTGCAATGGTGACCCTCTTTTATGAGAATTTGCCTTTAGCTTAACATCAGGCGAAGTGAAGTCAAATTGACGTACTATAAATAACTAAAAAATAAGTAGGGTGTGAAAATGCATCTGATGAATCCGTCAAGCTGAGCGCAATTATTGTTACACTACGTGTTTGTAATGGTGACCCTCTTTTATGAGACTTTGACTTCAGCTTCAAATCAGGCGAGGTGAAGTCAAATTGAGGTACTATAAATAAATAAAAAATAAGCGGGGTGTGAAAAAGCATCTAATGAGTCCGTCAAGCTGAGCGCCACTATTGTAGCACTATACGTGTTTGCGATAGTGACCCTCATTTATGAGAATTTGACTTCAGCTTAACATCAGGCGAGGATAAGTAAAATCCACGCGCCACAAATAAAAAATAAAGAAATAAACGCCCACGTTCGTGCGAAGTGAAAGAGTTCACATCGGCCTTGTACCACGATCGCAGTTGTTGAGTGAGACGCTGCTACAATAATGCCGGTGGTTGTCGCAGATCTACAGCCCGCTGGCGTGCGAGCTGTGCGCCGAGGTGTTCACGGTGCCGGCCGCCTGGGTGCGCCACGTGCAGGGCCACGCGCGCAGCGACCACACGCACGCGCGCAAGCGCAAGCACCGCTCGGCGGTACGTACGCACCACGCGCCGACCCGAACTTGCGCAAAGTGTACAACACGCTTTGCGCACACTTCGGGTGCTACGGTGACGAACTTTCTAATCCACCAACCATATTATATTCCTAGCTGTTGCCCGCGTGGATTTTTATTATTGCATAGTGTTGTATAGAATTTTTTCACTCTACCTCTCGCCTTTTTTTTTTCCACTTTCCACTTTCCATTTTTTCGCCATTTCTCCATTTCCCGATAGCCCTACTTCCCCATTTTTCCAATTTCTTACTTCCTAATTTCCCCATTTCCGATTTCCCATTTCCCCACCTCCTCACATCTCCATTTTCCATACACCACTTCCTATTTTCATATTTCTTCAATTCCCCCTTCTTCACATCGCCAGTTCTCAACTTCACTACTTGCTCATTTCCTTATTTTCCCATTTCTTCATCTCCCTTTTCCCTTTATCTCTTTGCCCACCTTTCAACCAAAGGTAAAGGTGGTATAATTGCAATTCTATGTAACATCGTCATCCAGCCAAACTTTTTATGGTGTAATGACACCAGCCCTTTTTGAGCTTTTTAATTTCTAATCCATATTTCTAAAAATAAAGTACGTCTTTTAACATACTATGTTATTATCAACAGAGCGACGACACAGAAGAAACGATGGCATTACTCCGATGTGATCTTTGTCAGAAACACTTCCCGAACCCTGGCGAGTGGGTGCGGCACATACAGAGCACGCACACGGAGTCAGGTCAGTATCGTACTCAGAAATACATTTTACTAACTGTAACTAAATAGTGTATACATGGACTAATATTAGTAATAATAAACTGTGGTTAACTGTATGTAGGGAATAAGGTATTCAATCAACTTGGTGTGATAAAAATAATTATTAATGGTTCTCATCAGGGGTGTGCATTCCATAGAGACAAATAGACACTGAATACCCTACCTAAATCCGAAATTGTATTTATAATTTATGCAGTATGTGTGTAGTAAAGTACATTTATTTTTGTCTAATTTGGGTGGGAGCAATTATGTAATTCAATAAAATAAAGCACATAAATATTTATCTGATTTTAATAGGGTATGAAGTGTGTGCAGTTGCACGCACCTACTTCTCTTAAAGTGTCATAAGCTCCAAAATTACGTTGAAACCTCGAAATAACTGTATATGTGTAAGCTTTAAACTTGTTAACATGCCAGGTTCCACGAAATAACTAATAATACTAGAGCCCTGACTGGACTAATTGTTAACCATCGTCAAACCACTGGGATTACAAAAAGTGCCATTAAATTTTAGACTGTACTCTTAAATTAAATTTAATGGCGATGTGTAGACGAATGAAACAATGTAATGAACTCGTTTTCATTTAATTGTGAACTTGAGGTCTATATGCTCATAAAACCGAAAATTCAATGGCAGTTTTTGTTATCTCAGTGGCTTCCAAATGGTAAACAATTAGTCTTAATTCCAGGTTTGAGTTTCTCATTCATAGCAAGGCTATGAAATCCTACCGATTTAACTTACTGTTTCTGTCCACTCCATAATGATGTAAAAATTGTTTTGTCAGCCATTTAGTATAAAAAATATATACTATAGTTGCGGCACGTTATGATGGCCGTTTTGACACGACTGGTTTAGCCCGTTTTCTCTTTTTAGTGTGTGAAGTTTAGTTTTTTTCTTCTGTGCCAGTCTCACCATATTTTTCTTTAGTTATTCGTCTAACTGTTCGTTGTGCAATATTAAGCGCACCAAAAAAGAGGAAACGAGCAAAGTTAAATAACGTGCCGCAACTATAATGGCCGCTTATGTAATTTAATTAGTGAATACCCTTCTAAAATTTACTGCTGTAAAATTTATGCTGACAAAATGTTTTCGTTCTTCGTTAAAGATTTATATGTTTAACTGCTGACTTCTGCCACATAACTCTGTACAATGCTGTGTTTATTGGTAGCCATACACCTTCAAGTATAACTACGCAAGCATTAATGAAATTTGCACAAGTATCTTCCAAAAAACGTTACAATATATTTGTGCAAGCTTGTGCAAGGATATTGTAACGTGTGTGGCTACCATAAGAGAAGGCCACACACCAAAGCAACAAATGCATTTTACGGAGCCTATTTTTCTTGGCATTTTGTGAGGTCTGTGTGCGCAACAGATGCTGCTTTAGTGTATGTATGTGTGTATTTGATAGAGTATATCAATGTTTTGTCTGTTGCATGAATTTTGTGGCAGGAGCCAGCAATACACAATATGTTCCTATGTTAATACATTTTTGTAGATCTTCGTGTTCTTCATTGAGGTATAAGTTTACCGTATATATGTGATGACTACTAATTCATCGCGTCTTAAGTAATTTACACTATTTATAAACATATGAACGACGACTCATACATAAAAAAAAACAATTTAAAAAGAATCCTTCTCCTTTGCTTTGCTGTAGTCTAGTAAAATAGACCGATTTTTGGGTAATCCTCTTAGAAGCATTTATTTTTTACAATGTTGCTTATAGGAAAATAGACTTATTAATCCGCGGGTCAACAATAGACGTAACTCCTAATGAGACCACAACCAACCTTACATGGTGACGAGCGAACTAAATACTGAAGAAGAGCCCTTTGGGCCTTGTACCCTAAGAGGCACACTATATGGGTCGTTAAAACACAGGCCTCGCGAAACCCAACGGCCAAGCAAAATAACGCCTCTGGAAAAGAATTGACTTTGCCCAAAGTAACCGTACCATCTAGACTGGCTCATTGCATTGCTGTTCGGAATCTGTTCAAATCGCCTAACGTTGATATTTATTATTGAACCAAACCTGTTTCGCCTTACGGCATTATCAACCGTGTAATAATAAGTTCCACTGTTAATCAACAGTAAATCGCCAATTTGGTTGTGGCAGTTGCTTCACGGATAATATCAAAGTTCAGCCGCATCTTAGTTAGACTAGAAAGCCGACACCAATAATCGAACTCCCTGAAGTGAACCTTCGCGTGGTTGTTACTAGAGCCACCACGTTGGGAGTGCGTAAGATTTAATAGACAGTCGAATTTGTAGATCAGTCGCAACAAATAATATCAATAGCAAATATTTAGTTCAAATCACGCATGAAAATACCTTACAATGAAAAGTACGAAGATATAAAAAATGTACGCCTGTGTAACTCCTGACATAGCTGAAATCTGATTGTTATGTATGTGGCTAATTCTCGACAAACGAACATCATTGCCATTTTGCACCATTTTTATTTGAATTTTGCCCTACACCACCCACCCACAAATACACCACTAACCCCGCAACACATGATAATCACTTCAGTTATGTTCTAGAGAATGATTTTATATCTGCACCACAATGGCAAAGTTGCAGATCTTCGCTACAATTATTCAGGAAAGCAAAAAGCTGTTTTCTTTTTAAAATAGCGCGCTTTATTAATTCGATATTATTTTCATATTACATATTTCTACACCGATAGCAAAAATATATCGAGGTAATAAAGCGCGCTCATTTAAAAAGATTTTGCTCTCCTGCAAAATTGTTAAAAATTTGCCATTGAAGTGAAGATATTTTGGAATCCCTTGCTCGAGTCAATACCTAGTTAAATGTTAGCGAACTTGAACAAGGCGTTCCAAATTTGTGATTGTCTGCCTATTAAATCCTATTCTAAATTTCGTTCGATGTCGGTTGTCTAGAATTGGCCATATCAAACAACAGTGCCCCACCAAAACGTCACAATCGTTTCACAGAGGGCGCGCAAAACAAGACTTGCTCGTTGTGCAAGAAAACCTTCCCGTCACACGCCTCAATGCTCATACATATGCGTATGCACACAGGTAAGTTAGATGCCTTCTTTTTTTTTCAAATCCCTTTTTGGCGCCAAGTAAAATAGGGGTAAAGCCAAAAATATCTAGGGGAACCGACGCCTATAGATAATCGAAATATTATTATAACCCCGACCTGGGGCTCTAGCCAAAATGCATTCGTTCCGAATCTACATTCGTCATCGCTCTGAAAATGTATGCGAGTGACATTTGTTGTCGGAATCGGATCACATGACATTCGACAACAAATGTCACTCCGATACATTTTCAGAGCGTTGACGAATGTAGATTCGAAACGAATACATTTTGGCTAGAGCCCCTTGTGTTAGCTATTTATTTCTACAACGACGATAATATTTATGAACACTTTTTTATCGTGCGAGAAATCCTCACGGAAACCCCGGCCGGGGCCGGTTGGGGAAGTTATGACGGCGTCCTTGGGTCTTAAGTTGCCGGAGGTGAGATAGTAGCCATCATATCCCTCACACCCCGGCCGACCCGAGCCCTCTCTTTCATGATGACCCCCTTCGTGTCATCCATCCGTCCCCCGGGTATAGTGAACCCAGCAGATGCCGTGACTGCAATCTAAAAAGTATTATAATGATTGGCAACCTTTGCCTTTGTATTTAACTCAATATAAAATTGCAATAGGTATGGAGTACCAAAGCCCGTGGTCGTTGAATTGGACCACTTTTGAATTTCTACCAAAATTAATTTTAGTAGAAACGCAGTGAGATCACTGGATTTCTACTAAAATCAAAGTCAAATTAGATAATTTGACCGCTGGTTCTAGGTATATTGGTTTCTCTAACCTATATGTATGTAATAATAGAGATAAAAATAAAAGTGGATCATTTTGCAGGCGAACGTCCATTCGTGTGCGGTCTTTGTAATAAGAGTTTCAACGTAAAGTCGAACCTATTGAGACATCTGCGAACATTGCACGACCAGATAATTAGTCCAGCTCAGGTGGACGAAGACGACGACGAAGTCACGCCGGGGCCCTCGGAGGTCAAGCGCGAGTCCTGAGGACGAGGAGGGCGGGCAGGTAAGTTGAGTGATTTTTTTTCTACAAAAAAACTATCGTAACATTCTGGTATGTCAAGCATGTCGTCTCGCACTATCTTTTCCGGTTACGACAGTCGTCTGACTTCCCAACCTCGAAAGAAAAATCAGTGCCTTGTGTTCTATAGCACGTGAGGTTGGCTTGGGTCCCAAAGGTGTTGTGTACCTACTACGAAATTTAAACATTGTAAAAAAATTACACAATAAATGAAAAGAACGCCGCGCCGCCGTGTTGGTTCCCGGCTGACTCGAATCAGGCCACCACATCTCTTTCCGTCGGTGACATAGAAGTTGACTAAAAAATGTTTTTTTAATATATTTATGGCACGTTAATTTGACTTCACCTCGACTGATGGTAAGCTGAAGGCAAAGTGACAAGACAGACTAAGTACCATAATTTTTAAGCCCTTCAAATATTATTATTATTACGTGAAATATGCTTATAAAAGCGTTTAAAAATCAAGATAACAAAAAAAAGGATTGTCGTTAAAAAAACATTAGCCTAGTTTTACAAAAATGGTCAATAGTATCTCCGGAATTCGTTTTCGGAAGCGTTCCCCTAACACTGTCTCGACGTATGTTACATGTTGTGACTACCCTTAGGTAGAGGGCGCGGGCGTCGAGCCACGTACATGAACGCGATGGGCGACGCGACGCGCCGCGCCAACGAGAAGCGGCCCGACGACGCGCCACCCGGCCCCGTGCCGCGCAAGCAGAGCTACTCACTCTTCTTGAAACAGCGCGCGGTGCTGTTCTCAGCCAAGAAGTGGAAACAGTGAAACACGGTCATGAGACTAGCTACACTATCTTACGATCACTTACCACGAGAACAAAGAACATACTAATATCAGTTATCGTTATCTTGACCCCAAAAAGTGCTTAAAATATCTACATGCTCAGTACCGTAAAACGGGGTGAATAGGGATCCAGGGGTGGATAGGGTTAAAATGGTCAATTGAATATTTTAAATAATTTCTTTTACAAATTTTTAACTAAGCACATTACCAGATATTTGATGATTCTGTGATTACAATGAACTAGTTCAAAGTTTCGCTTGGAAGAAAATAACTACAGAATTTAGCTGACCATAGTTATCCCTATCCACCCTTCGATCCCTATTCACCCCATTTTACGCGGTACGCGTTTGATAAATAGCACTGAGTGCTAGAGGTAGAGCTCAAATCCAATATTCATAGTTTATACAAACTTAATCTGCGCGCGCTAAGGCTACGTAAATCTCGCTACTTGGGGCAAGATGTATTCCGTTAACTACATAAATATTGCGGACGACAATATAGAAAGATTTATTTTGATATGCTTCAATTTTCATTACAAATACGAAGCGTTATTAGCCGTCCAATATATCTAAATAAACAGTGAAAGTTGCTGCTTTCCCTTCCAGCCAGGGAACTAACTTATATTATACTCTTGGTACTATTAGAATAATTGAAATTTCGGCGTTGTTGCAAGCACCATGATGGAACAATAGTATTGGTAAACGCTTAAAGTTTTTTAAAAGAAAATATCGATCTACCCTCTTTAGAGTTCTTTTGCTACGAGTATCAGCACTACCATTGGTTTTACTTTCACTACTAACTCGAACTCGATAACGTTTACGACACACTTGTTTGATTGTTTCTCTGTGATCGTATCTACTGCTTGCAATAGCGCCAAAATATCGGAAACTCCAAACAATACGTGGTAAATATTCCGATATCTCTAATAACAATAAAATACAAGTTTAAAAACCTATTTTCAACACCCAAACCAAGGGTGTTGGGGAGCGAATATGACTAAAGTTACCTACGGTCCTAGATGGGAGATAACAATTAGGCATCCAACGCGTGAGCCTACCGTAGAAACAGACTATAATATAAGAAATGATGTATTTTTACACAAGTACCTACCTGGGTAAAATAATCTATTTTTCCTGAGATTCGTAAGTTTTTTGAGATGGATTAAAATGCATCTCTAATGAAAATATAGTGTACATGGTTTGTTGGTCGAAAAGTATAAATATTAATGAAAAATATAAGTATGATTTCTTTGATCTTGTGGCAACTATAATATTATCTAATTCGAGTAATTATGTAGCTAAGTCTTGTTTACCGTTTGTTTTACACATTCCTGCCCACCCTCCTTTCGTATTTAACATTACTTTATTTATATCCTATATCTTGAGTGATTTATTTTTATAATTTAGTCAATATTTAAGTAAGTCGACTTTTCTAGTCACATTATAAGAGTTAGCCTACTAGGTATAAGTTAGTATTATTGTTTTGAGTGATCCCCAATATGTGTTAGCATTTCTGGTATATGTATCATTCAGTAGTATATTTTGTGGTTCACAAGTCATGCATCATATAACTCTCTTCATACATACAAGTGCTGCGCCATATTGATGTGTAATAGTTGTATTTATTGTGTCAATCTCAAATGTTAGGAATTTAGGTTTTAAATTTGACTCGTCACACTTCAACCAACCACGCATTTCGTCAGTATAGGAATATAAATTAGATTTTATAAATATACTTACATACACAAACGGAGCACAGGAACAATATTAATTATAATATATTTGTGTTTCTATGTACTTAATGTCTAAATGTACATTGTGTCTTTAAAACTTATGTGTATTAGATAATAATATACAGTTAATGCCAGATTACGTACTTACCATAAATTATAAACACCCAAGTGTTTTTGATCTCTCAGTATTGTTTATATAAGATATGTATGCTAGTGGGGATTTGATTTTCTTTTAAATATAAGGGTGATTAAGATAATGAAGGTTTCAATGATTATATATTATAACATGAAGCTTTAAGTTCACCATTCCATTTGTGTTAGAAGTTATTTATTTTGAACACTTAAATGTGATTAAGGCATTCCTATTTTTATTTTTATTCAATACTCATGTATAACATGGACATGATTGAAGTCATTTGTACTATTGTGGAAAATAAAAAATGAAGCTATATATAACATGGTTTATTTTGAAAATGATATGGACGACGAATGAAATCTTACAAAATACTTTTATCACATGTTATCTCTACACATAGTGTATGAGATTCAGAGCATGGAGGTTTTGGTACATGATCATTATCGTGGAAAGAATTAGTACAGGAATAGGGCGTTACAAAATCCGTAAAGATTATCTAGCTGTCTAACTGTCCTCTTCTTCAATTTTCGGTGCCAAATAATAGCGAATGTGGCCAATATCGGGTATGCGGTATTCTACCACCAAGGGGACATCTGCGGACATGGACAGTTGTACCTGTAAAAGTAAAAAGTCAGTTTAGATTTAAATTGGTCGAGTGGCGTCCGCTCAAAAACACAATTTCTTGCGCACCACCTTAAGTAAAATCTAACTAAACTATCCAAAAGGGCCTCAAATTCTTGTGTGCCCAGGGCCCCTGGTATAGGTAACCACGGCTCTGTATATACACATTTTAAACCTTGGTAAAAACAAGAGGCGTGTCATGCTCTTGGATAACCAGAAATATGAGATACTGAGTAACAACATGCGGTACTTGTGCCTCGCCAGAAGCAGCATGCAAGACATTGTCGCTTCTGTTGACAAGGGCGCATCGTGGGGAGATTTAGCCCAGCAATCAATAGTATTTTTTCATTCTATTACTATTGTTCATCATATAGACACTTGACACTATGACATCGTAAATTGAAAAATATAATTCTCGGCATATATCTTGGACCCCAATCTAGTCACAAAATTTACTATATATGCTAGGTACGCGTTTTTTGCTGTCCTTTGAAGATTTCATGAGGTACTGAGGGGAAGGACCTTAAATTCACCAATCTGAAATAATACCAGAACAATATGCACACACTCGTTTCTTTCACGAGTTGGGGCCACGATATATGCTTTAAATACTATCTTAATCTTAATCTTAATAAAATCTTAATATTAAAGTATTCAGGATCTTTTAGATAATCCAATCTTACCTGTGGGCTAAGTGGTGTGGCTTTGGTGAAGTAATTAAGGTATTGGCAGGCAAAGGTGAGTGTGACCGGTTCTTCCATTTCGATCACTACTGCCTCCTCCTCCTTGTCGATAGATGCAGTTTGAGCAAGTTTGATGTTAGCCGATCCGATGTCACCAGTAGAGGAGAATTTCACTCCTATAATGAAATGGTAAAATAAATTACTATTTCAAAAAATTACGACTTTTCTCTGCGCTTTGTTATATATTGTTGCCTCAGTGTCCAAGCATCCTTTTGTAACCGTGTTACACCCAGTAGTACACCAGTGGTACTACGGTTACTTTTACATTACCATGGTACCAACAGTGGACTGGTTGGGGTTATTACCATATGTTCTACTATTTGTTCTACTAATAGAACAATTAGGAAAAAAAATCACATTTGTTCTATTAGAGAGACATTATTTAGAATAGAAAAAGGAGGAAAAAAGAAATATCGTTGGGTGGTTACCGTCTGTTCTACTGTAATTGTTCTATTAATAGAAACGAGTAGAACAAACGTGATTATTTTTTCCTAAGTGTTCTATTAGTAGAACAAATAGTAGAACATATGGTAATAACCCGACTGGTTGTACTAAGGTTACAGTTGTAGTACCACTGACCACAGTCAATGGTAGCACAGTTAGGAAGAAAATGATCGTGGTGCCACTCATAACTAGATGACCAAGTCGTATATTGACGCAAATTGAAATTAACAAACTATAGGTTTAACGAGAAAAGAAATCGACAAAAAAGTTCGTACACAATTGGTCCGTTTAGCGTAATTTCTCGAGAGCATAAACAGATATCACATCTGTTATTAATTCCATTTCAATATCTCTTATTACGTCATCATTTATAACACCTATAGCCCTCCGTTTTGGTTGTATTTTAACTTTATTTGCTTTCGTAATTAGATTAATCTTTTTTAATACCTTTAACAAGTGTAATAATGTTACTCTATTTTTATTAACGGCCCAACCTTCCATGACATTATTGGTTCGGTGTTTAAGTCCAAAAACACTTATAAATTCAATCAATGTATGTACAGTAAGAGTAAAACTGAGTGGTAATACGGTGCTTTACCACCAGAGGTACTACGGTAATTTTTTTATAACTGTAGTACCACCAGAGGTTCTACGGTTATTTTTCTATAACTGTGGTATCACCAGTGGTACTACGGTTATTTTTTTATAACTGTGGTACCACCAGTGGTACTACTGGGTGTACCACGGTTTCGAAAGGCCAAGCATGGAGTATCTACCCTCTTGGCTGTCAATACCAAAGTATACTAGAGGACAAACTCATTATTGAGGCTGGATTTGTTCTGTATCATTCCAATTAGGGCATCTGGTAAAATTCACAGTAAAATATGTTAATGTATCTCAAATCAAAATGAAAAATATACATTAAATAATATATGGTAGTGAAATCTTTATACTACTGACGTAGTAAAAAAAGCAGTGTCTCAGAATGATAGGTTGTCAATCTTATTTATTTACCTTAAATTGACTTACCTTCTTTTGTGCATGAGATAACCATGGATTCTCCAAATTGTGACAGATCGCGACAGATTCTCGCAAACTCGCCGCTCGGTAACCGAATAGTGCAGCTGTATTCAGTCTCAGGAATACCTACAGAAAGGTATACAAGACAATTTGAGAAAAAAAAATAGGATATACAATATGATAATAAAGTACTCTTCAATTAATAAAAGTTGTGTTATCATAAACATTCAAGTTCCATTCAAGGACCATTAACTTTGTTCTTCTTCTTCTTCATAATATTGTGATATATTTTCCTTGATATTAGAAAGACAGCCACAAAGGCTGGTCTGTTTACTCCTAGCTCTATGTAAATAGGTACATTTTTCATGTCTATAAGTTGAGCAGTCTTATTGTGGATTTAAATGGCAGCATGTATTATCCTTGCCCAAGTGCAGATTACAGAATAAATTAATGCACTAATGAAGAAACAACTGCCTCCATGTACCACTAGTTACAATGGAGACTCAGCAACTAGCTTCTATGTTTTACAATTGTTTTATAAGTAATGTGTGTTCAAGTGCACACTACAGAACAAAATATTGCACTTATGAAGAAACAACTGCCTCCATGTATAGCTAGTAATAATGGAAACTCAGCACCTAGCTTCTAAGTTCTACAAAAGTGCTTTAAAAGTAATGTATGTTGAAATGCACACTACAGAACAAAATATTGCACTTATGAAGAAACAACTGCCTCCATGTATAGCTAGTAATAATGGAAACTCAGCACCTAGCTTCTAAGTTCTACAAAAGTGCTTTAAAAGTAATGTCTGTTGAAATGCACACTACAGAACAAAATATTGCACTTATGAAGAAACAACTGCCTCCATGTACCACTAGTTACAATGGAGACTCAGCAACTATCTTCAAAGTTCTACAAAAGTGCTTTAAAAGTAATGTGTGTCCATAAAAAGTAAGTCCATAACAATATATTACCTAAATGTTCAAGGTCCAAGTTCATGAGCTTCATCTCATAGTCGGAAACTTTCTCCTGGTTGGGGCTCTCGAACACAAATGTGACTGTGTCTGCATTATCTTGTGCTTTGATGGTCACTGTGTCTTTGTCGCCTGCACACTTCAGAATCTTTGACATGCTGAAATAAGTATTGTAGTTAATAGATATATACCACAATAGGCATATTTACTACTAGTAGCTATATATTGTGGGCTATTTCACATGAAAACAGAAATTAATTTTGAAATAAGTTAATAATCTAGGTAAAATGAAGGTTACTTCACACCTAAATGAAGTATAATGGTCAATAGGCTAGTACATAATTTTCATCGCAGTGGACAAAATCTACATCATTTCATCTCACCACCATCGAAATAAAAACATAGTGCAAACATATCACAGTATTGCATATGTAGTGAATCAACTATCTTTCAATGACTGTGTTAGTCATCACCATATAAGTTATGGTGAAGACTGGAACCTGGTCTATGTGCATACATACCTTCCCAAATTCATGCCCATGGAAATGTTTCTATCACATCGGTATTTATCAAAGCCATCTGCTCGCAGGGTGAGTGATACAAGTGACACGTGGGCATTGTCCATTGCCTGAAACAAAGAAACAATATTAAATGTCTAATAAGAAATATCATAGAGTCTTATTGGGCTAGTGATATTATTAAGTTTTAGAGTGGTTAGCAGAATGAAACAGTAATTAATGAAGTGGCAATAAAAAAGTGTAAATAGAGAGTGATTGAAGCAAAAAGGAAAGTCCTCTATGTTCCAAAATCATGTTGCTGGCTTCAAACTAACGCACTTGTTTAGTCTACATTAATAGAATCAATAGCAGTAGGATAGGAACTGACCTGCAATTGGATACCATTGTCGTCGCAATCAAATGTTGCTTGTGTGAGAAGATCTTTGATGGCTTCCAACACCTTCTTCAGAATGGAGCTACGGAGGAGGCGTGCTTCGAACATTGTTTACTGAAATTGTACATGCGGTAGGTTTATAAGAATTGTTTATCTGTTTTCTTAACCCTAAATATACTTATTAATTGTTTAAATGGATGCTTTTAGTTCTTATATTATAAGAATCACACACAGAAGTAGACCCTAGAACAATGAGTTCACAAAGTCAACGAGATTAAACGTATAAAAAACTTATTATTAGATTATATTGAAAGCTCTCTTAATAATTCTCGTTAAATACTGCCCAAAGTACTTACTTTTGTATAAGTAAAACCTTTATGAGAATACTATAATCTACAGAAATAAGGCACAAAGCGTTGAATTGTACACGGACCTCGTTAACAATTTTTTTACTTATGATTTGACAGCCGGTAGCGGGAAAAATCGGCGCGAAATTCTGACAGATGTCAAACAAAATCAGGTTTAGTAAGGAGGGTTTTTGGTCAATGGGTTTAGTTGTGTTCCAGGTTCCTAGCCCAGCATTTTACATTAAATGATAACTTGACATTATAAAAGTATGAGATGATAAAAATAGGGTAGGGTAAGTAGGTATAAATATGGAATATATTTTTATGAGGGTGGGCACTACTCTACTCATCACCTACTGGCAACAGTGGCAACCCTCCTTCCCCGGAAAGAAATGAAGTATATTACTCAGAACACAGAGTCAAGCATACTGCATACCGCACCATGACCTATTCATTATTCTCAAAGCCTATTCCCAACCCAACTCAGTTGAGGTTGGCTTTCAAGTCTAAGATGAGGCTGAACTTCGATATTTTCCGTGAAGCGACAGCCATCGGACCTCCACAACCAAACAGGCGACATCGAAGTTCTGTAGTTAGACTAGTCGGACTTTTGAGGACTCCATCTAACCGCAACGACTGTCATAGATGTTTGTAACCGGGACCGACGGCTTAACGTGCTCTCTGAGACACAACCAGAGCAAATAGACATATTCATTCATACTTACAATTATTTGCACTGAGCGGGGATCGAACCCGCGCCTCCTACGTAGCAGTCGCGTTCAGTACCGCCACGCCACAAAGGCTTCACGCTATTACTATTATATAATAATAAGATAATTACTAAAATTACTATTTTTAAATATTCTAATAGGTACATAGACAAATTAAACAACCACAGATCAATAAAAAAAATGTATTTTTATGGCCATCTATCTTATTCAATAATAACAGATAAAGCTCTTCATATAGTTAACATTGGCTGCATTTAAAAGTATAAAGTATGGTAATAAGACAAAATAAAAAGTTTATTTGAAATAAAATTAGCTATTGCGTTTATAGGTAACAATAATTACTCATGCCAACAAATATAGTTACCGTTCACCAATAATTATAAATGCTTCAAACTGAACTGTGATAGCAAGAGTAAATATAAAAAAAGTCAAAATTACCACCCCTTATTCCTTATTTAAAGATTTTTACAGTCTATTCTGTTAGTGAGATTATAATTGGTTCCACTCAAACAATTTAACAACTTAACTGAACTACTTGTTCTTGAGAAGGATAGGGTGGTAAAATTAATTTATACTTTTCTATTATTCCAGGAGGTAAAAATCTCCCACCAAGAAAATGTTTCGCATTATCTAAGAACTCTGGCCTTGCACATGTTTTTGGGGCTGACAGTGATATCAGAAGAGCAGGCTTTAGTGCCCTCACGTTAGGAGGTCCTGTTTCTACATTCCAACCGCTTGGTATGTCCACACTGAAATTGTTAAGATAAATTATTTATACATATGGTAGTTTTTGATCAAATTATGA
Source organism: Pelosia muscerda (assembly GCA_963691645.1). Lineage (NCBI taxonomy): Eukaryota > Metazoa > Arthropoda > Insecta > Lepidoptera > Erebidae > Pelosia > Pelosia muscerda. Next base: position 4,174,186 of record OY829104.1, read on the forward strand.
CACAGAATATTTGACCAAATCTCAGAAAACAGTTTAAATTATACTTATATTACAAGGTTACTACATGTGTAGTGTAGTATGTTACCTGCACACTGGTAAATTGGCATCAATAAGAATATCCATTGCAGGTTTTAATTCATCACGCACTGGTGGTTTAAAGCTGAAGCCAAAAAGTGCATCTACGAGAATATTGTAGTCATTACGTGTCTCGTTCACTGTAGGTAATGTAGTGATGACATCAACCCCAAACTGCACACATTGTTGAAGAAGGTTCTCATATAATGGTTTTGCTGTACGTTTAGGATAGTATACAGAGACATTGTAACCAAATAATATCATGTGGCGGGCTGCAACTAGGCCATCACCACCATTGTTTCCAGGTCCACAAATTACGAGTGCTGATTTATGCCTGTAAACAATTTTGGAGTAAACCAAATTAACCACATTATAAATGACTGCTTAGTTTGGTATTATTTCGAAACTTACGTGGATGGTGGAAAAACTCGAGTTACAGCAGTCGCTACACTAAGGCCTGCAAGCTCCATTAGTTGATCTACACTAAATTTATATTCGTTGAACAAATCCTGATCTAATTCAGTTGCCTCAGATTGTGATAAGTACCGCATACGGCGAGTATTGCACACTTTTCCACCGGTTGCCATCGCAGCGTCTCCACAAACCCCCGCTATACGTAACTAAAAACAGGGTCAGGTCAGTGTTATCAAGTTATCAGGGAAAAAAAAATTACTGAAAATGTATATCGTACCAGCAAGACACTTCCTAAGAGCCTGGGAATAAGCATTTAGAATAGATAAATGAGATAATATTAGGACCTAATAGCAGTGATAAATATGGAATTTTCTCGTTTGAAAGTCAAATTATCAAATCAAATCACAATCACATTGATTTAGGAGTCAAATCATGGCAAATGACAATTACAATGACGGATGACCGCACTTGTTCGTGATACTTGTCATTTGTGTTGTGATTGTGAATATTGTGATGTGATTAAATAATATGACATAAGGACCATAAGTAAGTTCCATGTCATAAGTAGGTTATTATTAGCATTTGATTTCGAGTTCCTTAATTCGTACGCAAAATAAAATAATTCATCACATGATTCCTGATTTAAATTATCATATCATGAACATGTTACTCATGTCATTATATAAATAAGATACATGAATAATCCCGAGTCGTACAAAACGCACGGCATGTAATGTCACAAAGACCTTAACCTTATGCCAGATGTACTAAATGTAAAAAAAGTTAAGCAAAGGACAACTCCGTTTCAATCTACGCCTCTATCATCATAACCACGAAGTCGTGGTATTTCACTTTTTCGTATGACGAAATATATTATTGTGCCACGATTGCTTTCCATACTTCAAAGTTTGTAAATAATTTGTTGCTGTAATTAGCGAGTAATAGTATTTTTTTTGTAAATTCGTTTAATGAATGGGATAACCTAACGTAACACGGATTGCGTTTGACATTGTGGTGGTTTTTGACAGCTAATGTGTCAGTTTTTGGTTTTTCGCTTATCCGTCACAAAAATGGCTGCGCTTAGGGTATTTAGTCGTAATTTACCATATTTACGACAGCAATTTTCGGCTTTATTAGGAAACACATCGCCTTCCGTGAAGTTCATTTGTGTGGTAGTTTTCATAGGGTATATTCTATCGTTTTCCGACGATGTTGTGGACGTTCTCAGTGTCACTCCAGGGTATTTGTTGCCACCTTCATTTCAACTATGGTCCACTTTCACGTTCTGGTTTCTCGAGATACATTTGTGGGAGGTGATCATCGATATTGTGACCGTAGGGTTGTGTGGGAAACTAATAGAACCATTATGGGGTCAAATGGAAATGATGAAGTTTTTCCTCCTGACGAACGTCGGTGTTGCATTTTTGACGACGTTCTACTATTTAGTGATGTTTGCGTGTACCGGACAGACGTCCTACTTGTTTGGTATACATGTACACGGATTGGCGGGCTATCTGGCCGCAGTGTGTGTGGCAGTTAAGCAGATAATGCCAGATCACTTGCTGATAAAGACACCACTAGGTAGGAAATGTTTTTGTATCAATTTTTTTAACCAATGTTGCCTTAGTCATGTTAAATACATTAATTAGTCTATAACACTTAAATAATCACCTTGAAATTGAATGTATCATTAAACATATCAATAACCACAGTAGGAAATCACATTTTCACTTTCACAGAAGTTGCCTAAGTTGTAACAAATAACTATTTAATTTTACTGCATGCCTGTATTTCTTTATAGGCAAGCTGACAAACAGATCACTGCCACTGTTAATCCTAATTGCGGCAATCATTTTGTGGGCTATTGGTGCCTTGGAGGGCACATACCCTTGTATGTGGGGGAGTGGAACAATCCTCTCATGGATATATCTGAGGTTCTGGCAGAGGCACAGCAGTGGAACAAGAGGAGATATGGCTGACAACTTCAGTTTTGACAAGTATGTAAACAATTTTTTTTTTAATAACTTGTGTGATGTCACTCTTTTTACAACGAAATGCAAATGTATTGTGTCTATTAAACCAGAATGATCATGACACAATATTGGTCATGGGGAAATGGAATTGCTCGAGGTGAAGGCCTCTAATGCAATCGGGACACAACACATCTATGACCAGGGAGGTTTGAGGACTGCTGTAAATACACCCATGGTCTTCTCAGAAGAAAGCTTGGCACTTTACAATAATAAGTTCGGACAGCTTTTAAACAGTTTACTTGTGTTAATTATTATTAGAATACTGTCCTTATAACTTAACTTAGTAGAGTTCTATAATTATAAATGTTGGAAATTGTAATCTACATAGATTAGAACCCATTAATAGTAATAGTAATAGTATTACTAGTGCCCCAGAGCACTAGGTATGTGATAAGCATTAAATTTCTACACTATTAAATTCAATCACTGATAAGACACAATAGGCATTACCTACTACTTAATAGTGTCATCCGTTCTAAATTCAAATCATTTCCAAAGTAGGTCTATAGACTAGATCTGTATTATATTTTTTTATAATATAAAAATGAGATCTGTATTAAGGTGTGAATAAATTGTTATAACACATTTTTAGACTGTTTTCACCATAAAGTTACGGTAGGGAAAAAATATATAATAAATATGATTGTGATTATGTCATTACAATGTACTGACTAATACCTACGGCTCTACAATCAATCATAAAGTAAATTTTAAATTTGAACAAACAACAAAAAAGGGACACAGAATCCTTCTGCCGTTCTTATAAATAGGTACCTCAGGAAGGGTTTTCTGGACGACTGCTGTATATACTCATATAGGTAGGTACCATTAATCCATCCAGAGCCCTTTTGCGAATTCAGAGTTCATAAAGAGACTGCCGACCACCACTGTGCATCTTACAATTGTTTCTTTTGAGCTTTTCTTTCAAAATATTAGCAACCGAACTACTAGCTTGTGTTCCACTATTACCGATTTGTAAAAAAATATGCGATATCGAATCACTCACTTAACACGTAAGAAAATCGTGCGATTTTCTGCATGCGTTGCTGTTCGTCAATAACACTCCTGCGAAAAGTAACTGAAAATCGCCTCATAAAAATGAATTAATTGCTGTTTTATGGTTTTAATAATGATTCTGTGACGCGGCGGTAATGAACGCGACTGCTACGCTGTGGGCGCTGGTTCGATTTCCGCTCAGTGTAAATATTTATGTGCATAAATATGAATATATGCATTGGGTTCATGTATAATATGTATTTAATGATGAAAAAATAATTTATGTAGTGTATGTACGTCTGTAATGGAAATACATTTTTGTTCTTTTTTTTTTATTGCAGAAACATGGTTAAGTACATAGATGTGTCAATTTATGTGATAATTAATTCGAAATAATATTGCCCACAGTTTCTTTCCGACGGTTCTTCAGCCTGTGGTGCGAGGTATCCTAGGCCCGCCTCACCGGTGCCTGGTGCGCCTAGGGCTGTGTTCTCCGAGCCAGCGGCGCGTGCACCTAGCGCTCAGTCCGCGGGGAGTCACGATATCCATGCCCGGTGTGGAACCACAAGACATGGAGAGGCGGAGGTAACTATAGTTTTCAGTTTATATTTCAGTGCCTAAATATTTCGAGAGTGGAACGCAAATCCGCGCTTGCGTTCCACTCTCGAAAGGTATGACTAAATCGTTGAGACATTTTTTTTTATTGGGGGTTTCTGACTGGACTGACTGTTAAAGTAATGGTAATCAAGATTTTAATTTACGATTTCCCAGTTAAGTAGAAGTAACATTAAAATGGTTTCATAAAATATTGGGTAGTTGCACAATTGCTTTAGCCACAAATATATTAAGTGCTTCAATGAAGAGTTACTTTTAAGTAATAGCACTTCAGTTTTTACTTGAAATAAGTAATACATACAATTTTTCCTCACATGATTTCCAGACAAATCGCGCTCAAGGCATTGAGCGAGAGATTATCGAAGACTTCCGAACAGACGCGACAAAAGAACCTCTCTACCAAAGTAAACATGGATGCGGTGAGGAAGATGCAGTCACAAGTTATACCTCAGTTTCCTACAGAGGGCGCCGCAAGCCAAGTACCCCCTCCCCCACCCGCGGAGGCCACTCTAGTCGACCTTGGAACGGAACCGACGCCACCTACTACCAAGCAATCATGATCTTCACAGGATGCAATAATAAAAGGCTGTTCACAGAACCAATGTAGAAATAGGCATGGTTGATTTGAAGTGTTAATTGTGAACACTGATATTCCATGAGTTATTGTTTAGACCAATTCTCATTCTATGTCGCTCTGATTCTTGTGCCCAGACTAGCAGAAATTACCCAACGATTATAGACATGTTGAATTGGGAACACCCTTTTGTTGGTTAACATTGACTTCAGTCATGTATATGAGATTAAGAATAAGTCATTCTATTGTGTGTCTAATGAGTCAAACAGGGCATATATTAGAGACAGGTCTGGACCGCGAAATATTTGAGGCTACCTGAGATTTCATACTATTCTTAAACCCTAAGGTGGCCAGGATGACAGTAATCGTTATCTTAAATCTTTTTGTTCAGCAGATGGTAGTTTTATCTGTGTTAGAAGAGCAGTGAAGCAACTTTGAACTGGTTTCATTTTCGTTTTTGAACGAATATTTGGTTTGGATGCAAGCATTCATTGAGCTACTTCGCATTAGTCAATATTTATTGTTGCTGTCCATGCCTTTCCTGACACGAAACCAACCATTTTCGAGGAATAATCGGTGTTTGTTTGGATCTGTAATCTTGAGATACAAAGAGTTAGTGAGATGCGATAGCATCCTAGTGACATCACACGCGCCTAAAGCACCAAAAACTATATCTTAAGAATCCTTACGAGTATGACTAAAAGGTCTTTAATCTACGATTAAAAATATTATCGACCTCTAGTAACTAAATTGTATTCATACTGTTCATGTCCTGAGAGATTATCATATACCTACCAAATTACGCACAAATCAGATTGTGGTTGTGACGTGTAACACTAGTTAGGGTACAGATGAACTCATGCAAATTCCGGTTATTTGTCAAGAGCCATGTTGAGAAAGTTAACATTGTAATAGATCTCATTAAATAACCTCAGTTAAAAGCTCTCATTGTTAAAAAAATCGAATAAATGTCAACTTGTGACCGCTAGTACAACCTGGCCGAAATGTCAAGCGATCGCGATAGTACCTGGGTTTCATTACCCATATACCATGGAATAAAATGCAGAAGTTGATTTGATGTTATTATGAGATATTTACATTTATACTTGTTCACATTGTTGAAAATTATGAATGATGAAGTAAGTAAGTGAAAATTGTCGAAACTAGTTTTCAATACTAACGAGGTACTTCACTGCTTATAATTTTATATTTAGTGTCCAAACAAGATATCATCGCATGAGTATAAGTACTTACTTCCAGACTGTACGGTCGATCTGCCCCTCTGTGTGGGTCATTTCACCCCATTTCTCCTGGGGAGGCTGTGGGATGTCACGAGTATGAGTAACATAGTTTGTCCTTAGGCGTGTTTAGGTTTGGCAACAAATTAGTCTAATGTTACTACCATTACTAAAATATTGTATTGTCATATTCGTCCTCGGGCCTCTAAGAATTTGTCAATTGATAAAATAGGTTATTGAGCATTTCATGTATATTAATGTGTAATGGTTATGCATTTAGTTTGTTAATCTGTCTACAATAATATTTCTGCAGTGGCACTGTGAATTTATACGAAATAGTATTAATTATGTTCTTTTATATAAAAAAAAATAACAAAATGTTTGTATGGGGTATTATAAAAAGTAAAATATTTTTTGCAGATTTTATTGCATTTGTTGATTGTGTATGATGTGAATGAATGGTGTGACATATTGTAAATATAATTGATATTGATTAGTGTTAATTAATAAAAATAAATATCTAATCACTTAGTTTATTCTTTATTGCTTTCTTTATTCCATAGGCATTATTTCACTATTCACGCTTCAGATCAATAGAATAAGGCATACTATACATATAAAGTAACAAGAAGTAAGAAGGTATATAATATACATATCTATAATACTATCTACAAAATATTTAACATTTGTACAAGAGAAGTAAAATGACAATATAATTATTACATTACTAATAAAATTAAGGCGTCCAAACTGGCAAGTGAAGCTACTTAGGTCGAGCGTTAGTCTAAACTTATTAAAATTTACCACACTGCCACCATAGTGATGCAACAGCGACTCGCTAAACTTAGTTATGGATGAACGACACCATTGAGAAGTCCCAATTAATTAAAACCATGAAAAACATTATCACATTCAAATCTGTTTCAGGTTCCGGAATGTTGGTTCCACTGCTAAGTTACACTAAGGGGTTTAACAGAATTTTGAAATACTCATGGACCCATTTTTCCCTCTACAAGCATAAAGTTCAAACCGTAAAATGATCAAAACGCAAAATGTCCAACTTTGGTTCATTTGCGATAACGGAATGTTCAATACGCGAAATGTTCAATACGCAGAATGTTTAATACGGGAGATGTTCAAAAGGTGGAATGTAAAAATGTTCCACTACTTAAATGAGTTCTTGAGTATTACAAAAAACTGTCGGACCCCTTAGTGGAACTTAGCAGTGGAACCAACAGTCCGGTGGGACGTTGCACCTGCTTTATGTGGTCGGCTACGAATTCATACTTTTAGACACGACAATGGATTATAACATTTTGTTTTTTTTTATAGAATATTAACAACAGAAATTACTAATTTTCCCCCTAACCCAGCTAAGCTCAATGGCATGTGTTTGGAGTGAGTTCACGTCGTCGAAGATTAGAACCTGGGACCTCTCGATCGTAAGTGCAACTGCTTAAGTAATAGGCTACCGACGTTTTACAAATATGCATATATATCTCTATTAGTAATTAGTTTCGCTACTTGGATCAATGAACTAAAATATATAAATCCTATCTATATAATCCCTTGTTATGCATATACATATATAATTATATATTGCTTTATTCAATCGAGTTAGCTGATATTATACAATTTATTAGAAAAGTGTAAATGTCGAAACTTAATCTATAAGCACACTTAGCGCAACAACCAAATATGTTTTTATAACGACACGTAAACCTTAAGTTAAAAGGCATAATAATTTTGTTCCACAACAGAACTATGCGGAATAAACTAAACTTTTTATCTTGTACCATTTTTTAATTTCAATGGGGAAAAGAACACCGCTTTAACTAAAATAGAACTTGTTTCTTTGTAAAGGTTATACTTCAGTGATGGGCCACTGGTACTGACCGGACATAAGATACAGTAAATTTAAAAATTCATGCAATTATTAAGTAATCTTATTTTAAGTAAGCTACTTACTAAGTTATTTTATTGCTTGTTATACCTACATATGAGGTAGCTAAAAGGCTTAATCGATCAATATACTTGTAGTTTTTCACTATAAATACTTATACATATATTGTTGAACGGTTCGCTTTATTGCTATATAATAAAGCCACTAGTATAGAGCGCTTTTAAAATATTTGGAAGGCATTCTCCAAAACAATTTTATTCTACATAATATGAACAGCGAGGCTACTATAATCTAGCAGTATTATTTTTAAATTATTTTTTAGTTTCATAGTGTGAATCGTACCGTCAGGTTACTACATGGTTAAACATGGTCAAACTTAGTCAAATATATGATTTTAGATTGACATGGTCATTTACAAATTCACTTTTAAATCGATCAGGATATTTACCATGTTTGTTAGTTTCTTCGCGTAATCGATATTTCAGCGCTGTTGCAAGCGCCATGATCACGGTTACGCGAAGAAATTAACAAACATGGTAAATATCCCGATCGATTTAATAGGAAACTTAGTCAAATAGTATCTCTAACTGGGCGTGGATACATTTATTTAGATTTTATATTCGTCTTACAAAATACAGTAAACAAATATTCATGGATGACAAGTCTGAGTCTGAGAGTGAAGTAATACAGAAATAGTATTACTTTTAAAAGATGAGGGTAAGGCCCCAGTTATGTGAGCAGATCTACATCTAATGTCTCCCAGGCGGTTAATGGAATACACTTTTACTATAGTTGCGGCACTCAATGATGGCCGTTTTGACATGACTAGTTTTACTCGTTCTCGATTTTTTGGTGTGTGAAGTTTGTTTCTGGACCAGTCTCGTCATATTTTTCTTTAGTTATTCGTCTAACAGTTCGTTGTCTAAGATTAAGTGCACCAAAAAAGAGAAAAATTGTGTCAAAACGGCCAACATAGCGTGAAATTTGTTGTTATGCAAATCTGACAAGTATGGGGTGAAGTTGCCGCGATTGCAATTTTCTTATTTGAAAAGCATAGTCTGTATTATAAGAGTTTTGTTTCATGAGTCCTAATATTCCAATCAAGATAGAGCATTTACAAATTATAATAAGTGTATGAAGTATAAATACTTTATCTGTGCTAGTATTTATACCAATACTACAAGAATACGATATACTAGATCGGATCGGATGAAAAGCGTAAGCACTAAGCACTCTTAGGGTATAAAACATTGGTGTTTTCTATTAAAAGCTACATCAATGACAATATATTAAAGATTATATTTTATTTTCAAGTAAAATAATCAGAAATATATATTATTATAATAAATTATTGTGACCTGTGTGTCATAATAATAATAAATTAATACAATCTCGCTTGTGAGTGCCAAGTTTTAAAAATAAAGAATAAGTGAGTTATTTTAAGGTAAGGTGGATATACTCTTTCATTAGAATATGAACCTAATTGCTCTAGCAATAGAGTTGAACTTCTATACCATTTCATATCATTCTTATGCCAATAGGTACAATATAATAATATATTCAGTAAATAGTGTAAATACCTTATTCTAATAACCTCAACTAAGAATTGCTGCTCCAGTTACAGTACCTGTTCCCAAGAACTAATACTGTATTAGATTCACATAATCAAGTCACTCATAACACAATCCTTTTAGACATCACAAGGCATGTCACGCTTTCTAATTTCTCTCTCTCTGTTTGAGCTACTTTTTGTTGCCATATCGATTCTATAATTAATTGATGATATGTCTCTAAATCTGTTTAGTTTATGAAGCGGGAGACCAATCATTTTGACATCATTTTAATAGTATTTTATTGACAGCCTTCTTTTTAAGAATAAACAAAAGCAACAAAATATTAACCTATATCTGTGATAAAAGTAGGCTATGTGATTCCAGGCTACATTCTATGCCTATACCAAATTTTCAAGCCAGCCAGTCAATGAGCGGAGGCGACTCGGACGTCAGAGGTCGCAGAATGACCTCCGTCCCCCATGAGCGCCGCCGGTCTGGGGGTGACGGGTGGAGCCGCCTGTCTCCTAGCAGAAGCAGGCCTCGGCGGCGGCACAAAGTGCCACCCCATACCCAAGGCTAAATGGGGACACCAAGGTCCCCACATTAGGGGAAGAGGTTCATTTCAAAAGAAATGTCCTCGGGATATGTCTTGAATAATCTCACGTCCGGCAATCAAGGACCCATAGACGGCCCACTTAGGTGGCAGTCATGCACACTAGCCGAACTACCATGGTCATTGGACGGGTATAATACCAAGGGCGTTATATCGTGCAGGCGGCCTTGTAAGAACCTTCTGATGCACCACAAGAAGAACTCCATAATGTAGACAATAATTGTAAGTACCAAGATTGATGGATGAAACTCTTAGATAATGAATATAGCAACAAGAACTAACTCATCTGTTCTCATGGTAAAGCTACCCACACACACGCTCACGTGTCCAACGAGGCCGCTCGTGTATGGGCGCCTTTACTCGCGCCAACGGCTTCGCCGGCGGTACAGGGGCTACCTGTAGTAGTGGTGTTGTGCCGGCGGGGCCCACTGCTGCACGGGCACGGCCGGCTGTTGGTAGCCCTCGCCCCAGCGGGTCCCATCTCCCATGGGGTTAACTCCGCCCATAGGGACGGTTGGCGGGATGGCATTCACGCCTGTGACGTTGGGTGTCATGTTGCCGCCTGGGAATTAAACAGTTCATTGATATAGTACTTGCAATTCACGAGTGCGTGCGTGCCTTTACTTGTGTACTGTTCATGTACTTCAGTATAAGGCCTTTTCATAATTTTCACGAATACAAACACGATATCAGTACAACTTACTAAAGGCCGCGCATCTTTGATTTGTTATTAAAAAAATTCAGACGCGACTAAAAATCGAATTCAAATCACCAGTTTAAGCGTTAGCTAATTTTATTATTATGTGTTTGTGTAAGTCACTTTAAGATTCTCAATTATCTTCTCTGTAGTAGCTGATATTGGTCAGTGGCAATACTATGACCAGTATCAGTTGAACAACTATACAAAGAGGAAAAATAATCCCACAGAGGCCACTTATACTTGGTAAGATATAATATATTGTATAGAGGGCGTATTGAGCATGCTATGGTAATGCACTAGCTAAACAATAAACGATACTCTAGCGCAGGCTTTCCTCTCTGGTTTAGGAGGTCAGACGGCTATCGATCTCGTAGAAAACTCGAGACCAATCAGAAATAATAAGTCGATCCCGGGCTGTAAACTGTGGACGTTACCAGGAAACAGAAGGATGAGGGTGAGGGTGAGTGATGTAATAATTTATGGGCTTACCGGGTTGCGTGACGTAAGCGGGCGGTGCGGAGTATGGCGGTGCGGCCGCGTAGTACGTGGGCGGCGGCACCGACATCGTGTGCATCACCGGCACCGAGGAAACGGGCGGAAGCGCCGGCGGTGGCACCGGCTGCGGGGGCTGCAAGCGACGTCCTGGTCAACTCTAGTCTATTGCACTGCCAGAGCTACGAGTCGTAGGCCCTTCTTACTTTAGGTAAGAAGAAAGAACTGGAGTTTCGTTAACTTAAATTTCGACCAATCCGAGGAATCCGCAATCTTGTTGATACTTTAGAAAGCTGCTGATTGGTTGTTGAGACGTCAAACTCTTCTTGCGGGAATTTCGAGGTTCGTTTTAGTTTCCTAATATATGTCTTACAGACACGAGTTTAAAAATGTCGTGTTAAAAAGGTAGTAATGAAACTTAGGCTTGAAACCCCTTGTCCAGCGCTCAAAAGACAAAACTGGTCGAAAAAAGCATTAAGATATTTATGATTTAAAAGCGCTGACAGTTGAGATAAGACAGAATAGCCAAAAATTATTAAAAACTGAAGATACAGTAGTGGTTTCTAACAGTCAGTGTGAGGAATGGGATGCGATGTCCCTCCAACACAAAGGGAGGATCCTTTGACCAGGCAAGGTGATCACGCCTGGCGGGCCGCGGCGAAAACTTCCTTTCGCGATGCAGGATCCGGAGTGACGTAGTAGTTAGTCTTGCTGTCGCTAGATGGCGCTGGGTACATGTGGTATCGCTACAGTGAGCAAGTTCATAAGCTTACATACTTCGTGTATAATCACCTCGGCACTCGTCGGTTCTACGCACGCGAAACCAGATAGACACAGTAGGTACTGACCGGATAATAGTTGTAGTAGTTGTGCGACTCGACCTGGTCCTGTATGGGCACGGTGATGAGGTTGGTGCGCGCGGGCCGGCGCTCGTGCGTGTGCGCGCGCGGGTCGCCCGCCGACGGGGGGATCTGCGGGCGACGATGTACACGGTACATTTTTTCTCACTTACTTCTTTTTTTTTTTATACTACGTAGGTGGCAGACAAGCACGCGGCCCACCTGATGGTAAGTGGTTACCGTGGCCTATGAACGAGTGTAACACTAGAGGAATAACACTCGTGCCGCAACCCTTGACTTGACGCAACTACTTGAAACTTATCGTCATAATTCGGACAATTTCATACAATATTTTAATAAACTGTAGCCTATGTGTTATTCTGCCGGTCACCCTAGCAGAAGCAGGCCACGCTGATAGCGCAAAATGCCACCCCATACCCAGAGGCTAGATGGGGACACCAAGGTCCCCATGGGGTAGGAGGGTCATCTCAACAGAGATGTCCCCGGGCCTGCCGGGGTGCGGGAGATATGTCTTGTATAATCTCACCTCCGGCATTTAAGGACCCATGGACGGCGTGCGTTTTGGTCGGTTCGAGTCCGACATAATCACCTCCATCGGTTTTGGTGGAGGTGGTATCCGTGAGGATTTTGCGCACGATAAAAAAAGCCTATGTGTTATTCTGACGAATAAGCTATATTATTGTAAAGTTTCATTAAAATCTATTCAGTAGTTTTTATGTGGATCCATACTTAAAACTTTCACGTTTATGATTTTAGTAGGATCACATAACTTAGTAAAACTACTGAGTATGCCTATGCACATTTACAGGTTAAAAGTAGATAAGTTCAATATGAAAAATGTTTTGATATTTAACTTACCGCCAAAGGTTTTACAATAGCGACAGTGTTTGTTGGAGGTTCGGGCTCCGGTTTATTCTCAGCCGCGCCTGAAGACACATGCCGATGATTGATATGAGCTTGGAGATCCCTCTAAAAAAAAATTCAAATATTGAAATCAATTAGATCCTAACAAGTTATATATTATCAATATTATTATTATGTGATTGTGTAGTATTTACCTGTGAAAGGTATGTTCTTCTACATCCAGTGTTGCCATATCGAGTACCAGAATGAGTACACATAAACACTGTACCTAAACCAGTTTGTTCTACCCTTAATACCTAGAAGGAAAAGCAGTTATTAACAATGGGTTTTAAAGTGATGAAAACTAGTAGTAATTTTTGGGAAGTAATAGTTTACTAATTCGTCATTATTTCGGCACATCTCAAAACATTTTATTTTAAAATTTATTCATTTAGAAATAAACTTTCATTTACAGCCAAGTCAACACAGACTTAACACTTATTTAATAACAACATTTATAAGATGATTCTACTTTTTAGTTGTAATTTCAAATAAATATTCTAGGTCATCTACAAAACGCCACCTAGACCCATGGTAAGCATAGTTTAACTAGCTTGTGTTATGGGATTCTAGAATGCGAATAAACATATTTAGATACTTTTTTTTTTGTAAATACACACATATATTACACATAGAAACATCAAGATCAACGTAAATATTCATATTCATGCATAAAAAATATTTGCACTGAGCTGGAATTAAACCCATGCCTCCTGCGTAGCAGTCGCGCAGTCGCGCTCGCTGCAGCCACGCCACTGAGGTCGACAAAATTATAAAAATAAATATGAATTTTGGTTTGCATCATTTTGATGACACAATTCACTAAGTTCCAGAGATTGCAAGGTTTAGAGTTTTGGAACAGATGAATTAGCACTATTACTTTAACCTGAATTGTAATTTTTTCAAAGACTGTTGTCGTGATATAATTCTTAATTTATCAGGGTTTTTACCTTTTCTCTGCACCGTGGGCAATGTGTGTGTTCAGATCTTGCACATGACAAACAAAATACATGCTTGCACGGAATCTGGAATAGATGTATTAACATTGAATATTTAGTGGAACAACTTGATTGACTAAATTATGGAAGGGACTATATCTATAATAATAAATTTAGAATCCATTGGGGTTTGTTATATTACACCTAAATGTTAGGTGTTGTTACTAATTAATAATAAATTTAATTATTTACCAATTGCAATATGGAAATACAAAATGGTTATAGGCTCGTCATCTATAACATTGGGACCTAAACATAAACTGGCGAAATGTGGGTGCTAGCCTCTTTGCCTACCCCTTCGGGGATATAGGCGTGAGTTTATGTTATGTTAATTTTTTTTTTAATTATAGACAAATAGATAGGATGATAATATCCATGAAATTGTAATTCCTGATATTGTATTTGCATGCCCCTTTATGGTCATTTGATGAGATTTGAGTTCATTTAACTTAAAAAAATAACGATTTAAAATTTTAATGTTAACTAGACAAGAGAAAGTAGGTATGTGAATCATTATGTATACTTATCCTATTACTCACCATTCGTCCATATATTAATATAGGTTTAGAGCATATATCACAGCAGTAGATCATTGGGTTTAACACCTTCTCGCCAATAAGAGTTGCTCTGTGGCTCCAGTCCAATCTTAACATGGGTTCTGGTGGCCCACGTGTCAGAGTGGTGAACACTGGTGCTTCTAATTGAGATATGTCTGATGGGACTTCCACTGTAGACAGGAACATAAAAAGTTTGCATGTAGATAATTTATACTCAAATAAAACTAATTTGGTATTGACAGAGTGATACTTTTTGCTGTTCTTAATTCAAAGTTATTACTTATAAATAAACATGAATAATATAATTAAGATTTGTAGTTTCAGTTACATACATGATTTGAATACTAGCAAAAATATTTAACAGCCCTTGGCCCCGAGTTAAAAGCCTCAGATGTGACTGTAGATATCCATGCCATGATATATTAAAAAAAAATTGCCTCATTAGGTAAAAAATTGTAATATACACAATGTTATTTTTGAGAATGATGTAATTTTTTATACTGTACTGTGGCAAGCTGCATAAACACAGAAAACCATCCATGTTATTCTTCCAGAATCATAGTGTTTGCAAAAGTGCTGAATATTGTTGTAATCCTAATAATAATTGCACCCCTTTTAAAAAAATGTGTGTGTGATTTAATTCTGTTTAAGTCAATTACTTCTATGCCATAAATAAATCACTTTGCAAACTGAGATACTACACCTATAGAGGTTATTTACTATCTATCAATTATTTTATAACAATAAAGCAACAAAGTTACATTTATTAGTCATTTTTCACTTAGGTATATTGCACATAAGCATCTAGCTCTTGCTTTAAATTTATTATACACACCTTGACGTTATGAAATAAGAAATATTTATCAATATCTATGATAACATAATCATGGAATTGATAATAAACCATACTGACAGTTTCTGTATTTGCATAAGTCATATCATAGGTGAAGCTTTAGGAATATTATAGAGATGTTTTTGTCTAAAACTTTTAAGAGCATAAGAACAGTTTGACCATCACCAAAACATTAGTAAGAAGTAAGTAAACACAACTTTGAATATACACATAACATCACATTAAAAGTTACTAATGTAAAATGAAATTACACTTAGGGGGTTCAGTCTGTTCTGGCTCTTCTTTAACTTCTTCTTGAACAACTTCTTCTGGTTCCTGGGAAGTTTCCTCCACAGAACATTCCTCCTCATCGCTGGACATAACTTTAGGCACTTTCTTTCCACGGCCGCGTCCTCTGCCCCGGCCCCTACCACGGCCACGACCGCGGCCTCTGCCCCTCGAATTCCTCTTCTCGCTATTCATATTTTTTGTCACTTCTGCAGCAACACTTTAAGAACTTAAATGAAAGTTTAACACTATAACCTCAAATACGACAATAACTACTTATAGAATACTACTTAATTGTTTAAATGATATAGAATATTCTTGGTACATTTAACTGCTATTTACTTTATTTTGGAGGGATTCTGAGATAAGAATATTTCATAGAAATCAAGAAACCATAATCGTCACGGTAAGCGGTTCATCCGTCAATCGATTCGATTGCATTTATAGTGTTGTATTTAGACGATTAATTTAGGAAATAGTATTTCGACTAAAAATATATTAATTTTATATTTCTCGCTCTAGTAAAGCGAAGCCCAATGAAAATGAAACCTTTTAACTACCTAATATAACAATAATTATTGTTCGTGGACGTTATTGTTTTGAAGTCTCAGGAATAATCAACTGTGACAAAGGATCCTCTGTGCAAAACTTCACTTATTTTTACGTTACGTTTCACGCACTAAGTGAATCGCTCACCAAAAGAATATTTTTTTATTACATTTTCTAATGGTTTGTATGATGTTGTGGTGATACTTTTTAGAATGTTTCCAAACTTTACTAAACAGTCAATTTTAATTACAATTTCGTATGAGGTTTTTAGGCATGACTTTTATCAACGAAATAAATGCATTGTGTTATCGATAGAAGTTAGGAATTAAACTCAACATGAGTAATGAGACGTCACGAAAAAATTATGTCAAAACAAAATAAAAAATATAATTTGCCGGTTTTGTCCGTGTGGTAAATTATCAAAAAATTAATCTGGAAAATGTGCGTGATGGGTGATCGAAAATTACAAATCTATTCTGTAAGTACTCATGTAAATTATGTTAGTTTGTCATTATTTTAGAGATTTAAAAATATCTGAATCCGGTGATTCAAAGTTTCAGCGGTAAATTTAATCTGTTTTAGTTCCACATATTTGTTTTAATAACATTGTGCGCGTAGAACTTGTACTTACCACTTTATAATAGCTTAGGGTTAAATCAGGTCAAAGTCAACATTGTAGTTTCTATGACGTGTCTGGTTTATTTATTTTTTTGATCACATACCCGTATGTACACTTCGTCATTTGCATCATGTTTATAAACTACTACACCTACTGTAATCAGAATACTGAAGTACTTTTGTAACCAACGTTAAAGCATTCAAACTCACTGAACGCCATGTTTGGGTAACCTGAAGTGTAGTAACCTGGCAGTGAAGCTACATATTTTATAACAATTTAAGGTCGTCAAATAGGGGCTCTCAGCTGTAATTCACAAATCCTTTGAACTCACTAGAAGGTCTGTAGTAAATTATTACGTAAAATTAGCATAGGACAGGGACTATTGATTTTAGACTCAACTAAGTATTTTGCAACTGAGTTTGGGTCATATATACATCTGCGTCGATTCGTTTATTATTTTTTACAGAAAATGTATGTTATAGGATATGTCCGTAGCTTATGGATGCGAAAGCAGCTAAAAACGTATGACATCAAGTAGGTACTTTTCCCCACGGACACTCCCTGCCAACCGTGGAAGCGGTTAAATCGAACTTGAACCGACTGAAACCATACGCCTAGACAGGTCTCAATATCGGGGTGTAAGGCAACCCCTGCCTCGTACCCCGGTTGACTGTGGGCCATCGCCGGCTTCGAAATAACCTCTTCGGGTGTGGGAACCGTTAGGAACGCGCGCATCGCACCACTATCACCAGCTTCTGGTAGGGTAACAGGCGGCCTTACCTGACTCGCTGAAACTTGGTGTTGGAGCGACCTCTGAACGATAGCAGGTACCTAAATCATACGATCATCGTATAACAGCTAACGCCGCCTACGTTAGTTGCGGCACGCAAGCGACAAAACACGTTATAGGTAATAAATAACACAATGTGATTTATATACTTAGATACATAAATGTCTTCGCTCTATATAATTTAAAGTGTAGGTTTATATCGAATAGTACTTTACCAATCTCAACTACAAATAGATTGCCAACTTCGTCACTTCCTTTGCCTGTTTCGCGAGATGGTGCGTAATTCCGGACTTATTTCATTGAGGAAGTTAATTTGTGTTAGTGGGTATTACGCTCTATTTGTTAATCTTTACTTCGCGTTCATGTATTACAGATCGGAGCACATAATAATATCTTGTATCTAAATCGCGAGAAAAATGAAGCACAGGCGCGCGGGGCTTTGAGCTCTTACCGTAACTACCCGTGCTATCCTCAAAAACACCCAAAAAGCGTGTACTGCGTGTACAGAGCACATTTTAGATCCCAGATATATGTTCCGAGGCATACCTATCTTGATCATGCATATGTAATTCAAGTCTATGCTCTGCCTAATTACCAGGTAAGGTAACCAAACCTTCCTAAGTACTATTAATAAGTGCTTTTAGACAGCTTGTACTATGGATTCTATTGGACATATAAATTAACCTAATAAACATAATACTTACATAATATAATACTTATGTTGATACATAGTCGAAACATCCTGACTTGACCCTAATATGATACGTACAAACATTTTGTTAACACGATTCAATGCCCGACTTCCACGCCCTACGGCTCGTCCTAGATAAAAGTAATTGGGGAATATTTACTGGGGCGCACAGCTGAAATTCCACTACTCAATCGCTACTTATTCGCGTTACGTACGTACCTACCGATATAAATATCGGGGTGTATCGAGTATTCGGGCCCCACCAAGCCTCACCTGCAAGTAGGTACACCTGTTTTATTATACAACAGATGTTATTGCTTGCCTGGACATGCTTACTTCTTGCCATTTAGAATCCCACTGCAATCACTTATCATAAACCAAATCATGGAGTGGGGCTCTGGCTACTCCAATCCAAGCTTTGGATGCTGGTCAGATTAGAGCTTAGATAGAATAAGATAGTAAATACACATATATGCTGCTGAATAATATTACATAAACTCTGCAATAAACTCGAAGTTCAATTATGTACATGAAAACGAGCGCCTGATAATAAGCACATAGCTATTTTCTACGTCGTTTCCGCATCGTGCGGCCTTATATTCTCTGCTCGGAGATTTCTGTAAGGATTTAAATTTACCCTACTAGCCTACATTTGGTCGAATAAAAAGCAGTTTCTCTCTCCATTGTAGACAGAGATCGTGCTGGTAATTAATTGCCTCAAAGAAAGATGTAATAAATCTACTCGTACATACGTTGAGTTGTAGCTAGTTACAGCTATAGGTTCAATGTAACCAATTATGTTATGTCAAGTTCGAAGAAGGGTACAACGATTTATTCTATATTCTCTAGCATTATATTTTAGTCTATTTTCTATAGATACTGGTTTAGCATATAAACAATATCTGAGTATGATGAGCAAGTGTGTGCTCGTAAAGTTCGATTGTTTCTCAGCCAGATTCTTGTAGGTACAGTCTAATTGAGTTATCACCACGGAATTAGGGGTCCGTTTTTTCCAGTCTAACTGCGTTGCTGCACTTTGATATTTTCCGTGAAGCGACCGCCATCTGGCCTTCAAAACTTATAGGCGATATCGAAGTACTGCAGTTAGACCAGTTGTTGAACTTTTAGGGCTCCAGCTACCCGTAACGACTGCTATATATGTTCGTATGTCAACCGGGAACTACAGTTTAACGTGCGCAACCAGACCAGTGCAAATAACCATATTGATGAATACAAAAATGATAATCGATTACGTGATCTCGTGGGGGCGGACACACGGAATCAAATTTACCCTCCGAAGCCATTTCAAGAAGAAAGAAGAGGAATCTATTCTATTTCATTCTACAAAACGACGACCTCTTGCCTTGGGGGGCAGACTTTTATCCTAATTCCGGATTGAGTGCGAGGGGATGTAGTAAGCCTACCCGAAGAGCGAAACCTATGCTCGGACCCTCTCCGCGAGTAGCGGCGCTGCCGTTAAACAATTATTATTTTTTTCTCAATTGCACTTCAATTTGACTTCACCTCGCATGATGTTAAGCTGAAGGCAAAGTATCAAGAAAGAGGGTCACCATTGCAAACACGTACAGTGCTACAATGGTGGCGCTCAGCTTGACGGCCTCATGGACTACGATGGCAACTTAAAAATCGATTCGACAGAATAAGTGCGAATTAAATCTTACACAGGAAACTTGTTCGCTCTTATTCTAATTTAAGTGTTTAGTAACAAATCCGCACAACTAAGGTGCATCAGCACTACCTACATATTAATTCATCGATTAGCACGTCTGATGTAACCAGTAGCCTTAGCACGAAATACTATCGAATTCGTAATGTAAAGTTATCGACAGAACGGAACATTGCGATTGGCAATGATTCACAAGAGGCAGACTGCCAATCACAATGCTCCGTTCTCTTGAAACCTTTACATTACGAATTCGATAGGAGTTCATGCTAGTGCTACTGTTCATTTGCTTCTAACGTTTCGCAAATGCGTTTTTCGTAACATCATGTCGATGTATGCATGCCGTGTATTGTTCCTCGATGTCATAAGACGCTCAACGATCATATTACCGTGTCTTTTTACATACATAGGAGTACTTACTAACAGTTGCCTTACCACCATCTTTTAAAACTAATATACTAGCGTCTGTAGCTTAGTGGCTAAGGGTTCGAATCCTGGCCATTACACTACCGACGTGAACCCACTCCTAATTCAAGACATTGAGCTTTAGTTGTAGAGGTGAATATTAGTAGTATTGTGAGTATTAAATTTATTATGTAAACCTAACTGTACTTATTAACGATTCGCACAATGAAACTTACAAGGTCAAAATCAAATAATGCCGCTAGGGATGGTTATCTAGCAGGACTATGTGGGTCCAATATTGCTTTAACGGGCATAGACACAAGACGAGAGTGGTTATGCCGGACTCAAACGGATTAAAACTCATGTCGTCTTCGGGTCTTCGGTTGCCGGAGTGAGAATTAAACAACATATCCCTCGCACCTCTGCCAACTCAGGGTTATCTCTTTCGAGAAGTACCCCTTCGAGTGTGGGTACCACGGTGTCCCCATCTAACCGCCAGGTATTTGGGAAGGCGCGCGTTGAGCATCACCGCTGCCGCGGCCTGCTTCTGCTACGGTAACAGGCGGCTCCACTCGGTTGTTAGTTGTCTTACTTAACATATTCGAAGCGACAGCATGTGTTCTGGCAAGTAGGTACTCCTATTAAGGTTAATAATAAATAATTGTAAATATACAAATAGGTACTCATTATTTATGTATATTATTCAAGTAAGTGTAAGTGCTCTGCATTACTCAAGCTTAGTGGTCCTCTATAAGATAATAGAAATGTTCTAGACAGTCTAGTGTACCGGTCGTGCTATCAGTTGTTGTACTTGTACCGTCTGCATATATGAATACCTACTTACGAGTATCATCATCATAAGCGGACCGATTTGACGCATTTATTCTAGTACATAATTGATTTATCTCATAGCTAGCTTCTGCCTGCAGTTTCTCTCAAGTGAAATGCTATATCACCAGTTGTAAATACTATTTTATTACACAAAATTGTCATAATTATAAGGTATAAGTAAAATGCGTCATCTATTATTTACGCTCAACGAAGATCGCTAAAAAATAATATTTAAAAAAAAAATCTTTGATATAGGTAGGAGAAACTGGGGACACTTGATCCCTATGGGAGACAAGGTACACCAATATTTTTTAAATTACTAAGTGTATTAGAGTATTTTTTAGTGTGGCAACACTAAGTAAACATTATTACCCTTAGTGTTACCACATTAAAAATAGTCTAATACGCTTAGTAATTCCAAAAATATTGGTGTACCTTATCTCCCATAGGGATCAAGTGTCCACAGTTTCCCCTATAGGCACGAGTTTGGGCCCAAAATGCACTCTTTTCAGAACGCGTTTTTGAGCTGTCTTTTGAGGATATACATACATTTGGCGCTACGGCGCGTCTGTTGACGAACTCAAATCTGCCAATTATTTATTTATTAATTAGATATATTATTATATCAAAAAATCAAACGTGCAATCGCGTGATTTCCTAATAGAGTTATTGAGAAATATCTTTACCTGTACTCATTACATGATGAAAGTCAAATTTGAGCCTATTATTTAGGTAGGTACTAGAAAAATAAGTAGGTAATGTGATGGTAAAAATGTTAGCAAAAACTTGCGGGCCTCTCCTTGCATAAATTGACAAGCTTCATTATTTTTTGAGATTGTTTTGATATAACGTAGACTTTTTTTGTACCTGTTCATTATCCGTACCAGTAATTAAAATTCAACACAAAGCAGCGGCGGCGGTACCGCTTCGCTCCTTGTATGGCTATTGCGCGTACACCTACCGCTATTATCTTTAACGCTGTACTCGAAATGCTCTAAGCGTTTTTTTGGTTGTCTTTTGTTTGAGGATAGCAGGAGTACTACGGCGTAGAACGAGCCTATATCTAAGTGTCAGTCATTGGTCGATTATATCAAAAATAGTCTGCTCAAGTTAGGGTCTCGTTGCTTTCGCTACTCTTGTTTTTCAGTACTGTGGACTCTTCTAGCATATAAATCTTTTTAGGATTGGTTTGATAAGGTATTCAATTACTTTATGATCTTGATCGGTTGCATTAAGTAAGTAGGTATGTATGATTGATTATTATGTATAAAATCAGAGACTTCAATTAGAGAGATTGAAAGCACTTAAAACTGTTCGACGCAAGTAGGCTTCAGTTAGAGTATTTGTTCTACTCTTACTGCGTAGGTATATGGCGCACTGAGTTTCATGGGGAGAGCCCAGTATGTTTTGGTATAAAAATGTAAATATTACCTCCATTGTTTATGTGAGTAACTGTGTGAGTGAGGTTCGGCTTGAATCCATAGAAGTATGATCATTGTATTCACACCACGTTGACAATAGCGTAAAAATCGCAAACGAACACGAAAGGAACTGGTTCCACGTCCGTTCGGCTACACGTACCTACATTAAAACCGGTTATGAAGATTCCATTGTTTATTTTTGTAAGAATAAGTACCGATAGGATAATATTTTGCAAAGTCCGTATTGAATTAGCAAGCAAAATATTTATTTTTCAAATTGTTACGAAGGCAGATTTGGTCAGTCATTAATGTGATCAATATTTATTGCCTTTTCATTATTTGCTTTTCAATAGTTACTATATTAGTTAACTAGCGGACCCGCACAACTTCGTCTGCGTCACCCCGTTTTTGCAACATTTTTCATTCCTGCTCCGCACCTGTTGGTCGTAGCATGATATTATTTACATATAAACCTTCCTCTTTAACTATTCTATCTATTAAAAAAAACCGCATCAAAATCCGTTGCGTAGTTTAAAAGATTTAACCATACAAAGGGACATTAGGACATGAAAAATAGGGACAGAGAACGCGACTTTGTTTTATACTATGTAGTGAAGTGATACTTTGGCAACTTTTCCATTATTACAAGCAATTCAGGTATCTATCAATTGTGTGCAGATTCCATGGTACCACTACTGTTTAACATGCACATGATGCCTACATACGCGTGTAGTCGAACGTCAAAGTAGGCTTTACTGGTTGCGGTGAACAGACTGTTGTAGGCCGAATACTGATGAATCAAAGGCACTGTACACAGGGCTTGTTAAATGTCTTACTGTATTGTGCAAATTATAAACAAGTCTTTTAAACCCCACCTTGCCGAAAGAGGCCAACAAACACATAGGTACATACCAACCATGAAGTCAGGCTTTCAGGTCAACCCGGTTAAACATGAATGTGTGTCCAGTTATTCTTTTTTCGGGCTAGTCTACCATAGGTGCATAGAATATACGTCCATGGAGCTCAGACCGCCTCGCACCAGCGGTTCCAAGCTGGACTTCATTCAACTGATTCTCCACATAATTTTTGTTACTACATAATAATCTGTGCGGTATGAAAGGAGTTTCATCCCGCGCACGCTCAGTCTGTGGAATAAGCTCCCTGCCGTGGTTTTCCCAAGCGACTCTCAGAAGGTTTCTACAGGGTAGGCAGCACGTGTGTGACGCCTCTGGTGTTGCAAACGTCCATAGGCCACGGTGACCGCTTCCCATCAGGTGGGCCGTGTGCTTGTCTGCCACCTAAGTGGTATATATAAAAAAAAAACAAATCATCATATTCCAGTGCAGCAGTCCATTGCCTTCCGGATTCAGTTTGTCCCAAATAAACAAGCGAGTAAAAGATAGCAGGCCCCCCAGCCAGGTGGTCTGATGACCTAAAAAGATTGTCAACGGCAGACGGCAGATTGGAATTTTACTTAAATGCTACTAAATTTTGTTCCTATTTAAACTTTTGAGAATTCTTTGTCAAATATAGTGATAGAAATAAACTTAATATGATAAATTCTGAATGAATTGAATTGAAAATGCTTTGTTAGAATGTAAAAAATGAGATGAGAGACCATTATAATAACTACGAATAGTGAATTCAAGAGTACATTCAAGAGTAATTAAAAAAAAGACGTTGTTTTTATGATGGAATGGTTATTTATACTTTGTTCAATTATTATTATATATCGTATTATGATTACTGCTATACGTGCCATTACACATCTAGAATATTCAAACATTAGGTGATTAGATAGATACCTGCTTAGTTTTCGGTAATATGGCATAAACGAACATATGTTTTAATAAGGGTTTAAGTAGGTGCTTAATAATACTTCTTCATTTTAGTAAAGAGCTAAATCTTACAAAATTATCTTCCAAATAATATTCTTAACTCGTCGTTGTTTCAGAACAATGTCCCCACGCCATTTGTCAGCCATTTTCCAAAACATGACACAAAGTAAAAGGAATAATGTTTAACATTATTTGCCTGAAGACATTTTTATTATTACAGTGACGGCAGTCTATAAGTATTTTGGGCTCAAACTACGAGATGTAAATTCGAAGAAAATTTGGTATTCGGATTTTTGAGACTGCTTTGAAATATCTAGTTCCAACCCCCTATTCGCAGTAGTTACGTATTCTTAAAACCTTTTAACATGCCTACCTAAACAAGGCAATTGAATAACATCAATTATCAGACAATGACGATACTGAAAATAGCCAATAAAAAGATTATATCATGTCAGTGAGCAATTTTGTTTCTTGGTCACGACAAGTAGTCTGGTTTACTTATAATAGTAATCCGTGTTTGCTAGTTGGAAAGCTATCGATTATCTATACCTTTATATATCACTTTATCGATAGGGATTTCTAAAGCAATACGTTTGGGTTTTACCTGTGAAAACAGCATTTATCTATTCCGGTTCAAATCAAATCTTCACACGCTACATACCCGTGATAGCCAAGGAAAGATTGGAACGTTTTCTCAAGATGTTTATATCCTATATAAGAAGCATTTCGTGTCTAATAGGTATTTTTTACAGGTATGAAACGAATTTGAAAATTCACACAGAAATGATCGAAACTTAAGAGCTAACTGTCTATCTCTCTCTGTCCCCCGCCAACTCCTTGACCTCCTGATACGACACAACTTATATCCTTTCCTTTCCTTTATCTGTGTCATAAATGTTCCTCTTGGCCTACCTCTTTCTCTCTTTCCTTCTACTTTCCCTTCTATGATCGTCACAGCGAAATTCCATATTCTTCCAAAGCTAGCTCTTGGGAACACGGAGTCTTCATTCCCATTGTTTCTCTTGATTTGTCTTATCTTGGTTTTTCTAGGAGAAACTGCCGCCTGACTCCTGTATTGGAGCCTCGTCAATTGATCGGTACTTGTCGATTTTTTCGATCGGTACTTTAAATCGTTAAGTAATTTCCAGTATATCAATTATTGTATAAACGTGATTGTATTATTATAATCGCATTCAGTATTCCTATGTCACTGTCAATAGAAAGAGAATTCATGAGGTCATTGTCGTTGACTTTTTACATCTCGCTGTTTATTAATATTTTGACGTCTAAAGGTAAAATTTTGTGGATCGTTTTATCACGTTCTTGCTGATTTGAATTACGATTTGCCTTCTATTGAGCTGTAAACTTATTCTAAAATGATACATAATTGATAACACAGTTGTACTTCTCCACTGTATTATATAATAATAATACTAATACAGTGGAGAAGTATAAGTGTGTTATCAATTATGTATAAGTGAGCTCCACCAAGTGCCATCAATCAACAGTATAAATAAGTTAAAATGATACCTTTAAGAATAAAGATTCCAAAGTAACGATAGAACTATACGTGTCATTGGGTGCTTTTTTCTAAGAGATACATGCATTTTTTCTCTCTCTTACTTCATTCTTAAAAAAATATTGTCATCTTAAGGCACCAAAACTTCTGCTATGGGACCTCCAGTGCTGAAAAGATTCTTAAAAGTTTTTCATTTATATCAAATATGCGCTTTTGCACCTCTATCAAACTTCCCTGGCATAGTCAAAATGGCATCCTGTAACTTTTACCAGGCTTACGTTCATTTGCTTGGGAGAACTTGGGATATCACGTGGATTTCATTGCGATTCCCAGTTTGTGGTTATCTCTATCGGGCTTGGTCGGTTCCCTAAAACATATTTACCTTCATATTTCCACTTTATTGAATAATTCCAAGACCTGCTTATGATGTTTATGATTCTTAATCGCAACCGTAACAATCGATAACGATACCATTAAGATATGATCATGAAATCATAATCATATTATGTGTCTTTTTTCTTTGTTTCTTTGTATTGCGAAGTTCGAAAGAAAGTATTGCGAATTTTCAAATCTATCGATTTCAAAATTCGCAATACTTTTTTTGCATAACCACAGATGTGACTGAAGGACTAGTGACACGGAAGGACATTGCTTGCTAATAAAAATATTACTGTAAAGTTTTGACTTAGTGTTACGAAGTATTGTCAAACTTCATAGTAATTCACATACAAACAAAGAACGAACTCTATAGACACTTCAATGGCCACTAGAAAGCGTGATGAATGAGTTAATCATGGCATTATTTTAAAGATCTTTTAAAAGACTTTTTTGTATTACATTATATTTCCATTTCGTATTTCTTTGTGGATTCCCTCAAGATTCGTTTTATTTCTCAAAGGTGTTTCTCTTTATGTTGGTAGTATTTCACAAATATGATAGGTATTCATTTTAGTAGCCTTGAAACGGTACGTGAGGTGAGACTAGTTAGACGAGACGTACTTGGACTCTGTGGAGCCCGTCACGAATTGAGTAGAATGTTTGCGTCGTTTTATAGGTACTACTACCACTACTAATCGACACAATAGCACAAAATAGACAAAAGTAAAGAATATTTTTTGGAAAAGCAAATATCATGTGATTGATGGGTAGAATGTTGTTAGAAACTTTACAATAATATTAATCGCATTACTATATGGCTACCACCTACTTCATACATAATACATACTTACACTCATGCCTATTGCCCTCCAGGGTAGGCAGAGATAACACTCCGCCCCCGCAACTTACTTTTATCCTAACATTATTCACGAGCTTCCTCTAACTTTAAACCTTTCGTGCAAGCCCGCCGTTTTCGAGTGCTTCTGACGTGCCTTTTTTCTCTATCTAATTACTTCTGCCTTACAAATCTGAAACCAAAAATTAAAATAAGAGGAATATAGTAATAACAAAGGGACGTAAGTGTGTCATGACACTCATGGCCATTCACTCATGGCGTGCCACAGCGTAGTATATTAGTTTTTTTTTTATTTCAATTATTTGTAAATGTGGATACGTGGTTTTCCCTGTAACGTTATGACAAGACCAGCGCCATAATATTGATCAAGTTTCATTTCGAATACAAATATATGTGTATGCGTAATCAAACAAATTATATACATATTTACAAACACGCACAATTGCTACCTGCCTATGTCTGTTACGAAAGTCTAATACTAGACACCAGACAGATAATTCAAAGATTGTGCTAACAATCGTGACATTGTTATTGGCCCAAGTCTAGCATTAAAGGTATGATATTTGATAATGTTGCCAATCTAATATTATGTTACTTGTTCTATTCCAAAAAACAAAGTAAGATGACCATTTGACAATGCCTTATAATAAACATCAGGTTAACATATGAAACATGTGGCGTTTTATAAACGAAGGGCTTCACTTTAGTGTTAACAGGCAAATTGCTTGAGCTTGTACAAACATTTTTTCGATCATACAAAACCAAGGAGCTCTAATGGTCATTAATCGGTTCAGTAGTTCTTCGATTAGTTGCAAAAAGCCACGTTTTTCTATCAGGAAAAATTACAGTGTGTGGTGTGGTGCTTAAAATTTCCTAAATTTTTTCTAATTAAAACAGAAAACATTAACTGCCATGATTTCACATTTGGAGCCTCAATCGTTGTTGAGTCAGTCAGTCAGTAAGTCAGGACAGCTAATTATGTATGCACATAGATTTGCGTGTGCATAACCATAACACAAAGAACATGAAAAAACGACAAGTAGAGAAATCCAAAGGCGGTACCCAATTTAAATATTACAACTTATTGCCAACGGTTATAAGTATGTAGGGTCACTGTTCTAGTTAATAAGTCAAAGGATGTTGTTAATAAACTTATTAAAAGGCTGCATAAACTTCATCCTTTTATGACTATTAACCACTCCTCGAGACACTCACCGGATAAAATTATTCTATTCTTAGACGAGAAGGCGAGTTGATATGTGGCTTGTTAATCTATGTATGTACTTGTATGTGCTACGTATATTATTACTTGCTTCGGAGTGCGATACAGTACGCATTCATTGTATTATCATCAGCCTCGTGGCAATCCCGGTCGCATCCGTAGCTGTCACTGTCACCAGGATCCTATTTTCCACCTAGGGGCTATATGGGGACACCATGAACCGCACATTAGGGGAAGCACAGAACACTTATATCAGGGGAAGAGGGTCATCTCAAAAGATATGTCCCCGGGTCTGCCGGGGTGCGATGTCTTGTATAATCTGACCTCCGGCAATCAAGGACCCATGGACACCGTGCGTTTTAGTCGGTTTGAGTCCGACATAATCACCTCCACCGGTTTTGGCGGAGGTGGTATCCGTGGAGATTTTGCGCACGATAAAAAAGGCCCTTTTTCCAGTCGTAACTGCATCGCGGCTGAACTGCGATGTGTGCGGTGCGGGTCCATATTGACTCACCTAAAGTTCTTTATCCGAAATTGTTCTTCCTAACGATTTGTAATCCGAATGATCACTCCTCCTAAAATTTTTCATCCTAAAGTTTTTATTCATACTATTTGTAGTGCTACCGTCGATGTTCATACCACTCATGTTTCCGAAAATTGTTATCAATAAAATCGTTAACATACAATATTAAAGCTACTACTGTTTTTTATCCTAACGTCTTTATCCCTAAACATAATTACCATAATATTGTCACTCATACTTAGAAAGAAACATTTATCTACCAAATGTAATAAAAATATATATGTCGGTAGAATTATATTTTATTTATAGTTTTAATTTTTTTTGGATATTTGTTGTTACATACTTATTACTATTAATTAGAAAACTGTTTAGGATTATTAAAGGTTTTTTCACAGATTTTTTGGCTTAAATGAATGAAAATCATAAAATACGACTGATTTACGGTTATGTTTATGACCTTTTTCGTTTTCGATTCGTTTCTGGCACTTCGCCGGCCGCTACCGCGGCACGCTCGCTTCGCTCGCTCGGCTCGTGCGTTGTGTGGTCACAATTCTAACCTAACCTAAACCAAGAACTATAAATATTACCGATTCGTTTCTGGAACTTGGCTGAATGACCGCAGCGAGATTGTACGTGTAAATAACTAAAACTGTAAAAGTTACGCAAAATTAATGTAAATAAAACTGATTATTATTAATAAAAATAAATCTAAACAAAAAAGGTATGACTTTCAATAATAGTGTAAAAGATGGTTATGTTGACAAAATATAGGAAAAGAAATAATAGTATAATAGATGTTTATTGCTACCGACATTATGAAGTTGAATGATTCGGAATTAAAACATTAGAGACAGAGTAGTTAGGAATTGTGATTGTTAGGATGAAAAATGTTAGGAAGAACATTTTCGGAGTATCAATTTTCGGAGTTGAAAATTTAGGTGAACTTTGGCGCACCCGTGCGGTGCACCCTGGGCTATGGAAGTATTAACGTCTTAGAGAAGTTATTGCTTCCGGTCGGTCGGTCGGTATTATTGTAATGCTGATGCGTAAGTGGCCTGCGGTTTATCTATATACAAAAGAAAGATTAAATTAAAAAAAATTAAATTGTTCACGGTCTCGCCAATATGAAACAAATAATGGATGAGAAAAGTAGTGCATAGGCATGTACCGGCTTGCAGACATGCTTGAGTGCCGAAGTTCTTGATTCGGGGTGTGTACGTCACTTAATAGGCCCATAATGACGACCTCCGTGGCGTGGCCATAATGAACGCGACTGCTACGCAGGAGGCGCGGTTTCGTTCCTCGCTCAGAGCAAATATTTGTGTGCATGAATATAAATATTTGCATTGGTCTGGGTGTTTGTATATAGTATCTTTGTATTTACAAAAAAAATCTAATTGTGTTTATCCGCATTCTAAAACCCATAACACAAGCTAGTTAAGGTATACTTATCATGGGTCTAGGTGGCGTTGTGTAGATTGTCCTTGAAGAAAAAAATATCTAATTAAGAAATTAGATAACTTTGTTATTAGGATAACAAGAGTTATCTAATTTCTTAATTAGATTTTATAACAATAGGTTGTTACTACCTGGGATACCTCATAATTGCTGTACGGCTATATCTTAGTACAATAAGCTTAATGAAACAATAAAGTTACTACTTTCAAAATGTATCATAGTTACAGGTATTTCGGTATAATTTTTATTGGTAGTTTAGTGACAATAATGATGTTAACGATAAGTGCGACACCATACAGTTTTAAATTACGCAGTACGGTAATGACAACCTTGAGAATTAGTGCAATATCCCACTTGTATCAACAGTACCTGTAATTATAAACAATGTGTCTGTTTTGATAATTATGTGTGTGTGCGGTAATATAGGTACAATAAAATTACATCATGAAAAATTTTGATGGACCACTAGAAATGGGCACACAGTCCATACGAGTCAAATAATACTTCATTATCGACTGTCTCTGTCAATACATCAATTAGCAGATAGCAGTCCACTCCTGGACCTATGTCCATGAAGCCTATGCTACTCCCAATCTTGGGTGGCTTTAGCAGGTATTCTTTCTCTTTCTTTTCTTTCAGGTTCTGTGGCTAGTCTACTGTTTCCACGCTGGCCCGACGACGGGTTGGTACAGGGTTTTTATTTCAAGTTTTCCTTCTCTAGCATTGATATCGTCGTCAGTTGCATCCTCTTACGGCGTCCTATGAATGATATGGGGTTCTCTTTCTTCGTCACCACACAGATGACTATCTCTGTAACCTCTAATATACCTACTAATTGTATTATTATTACTTACATGCTTACATCATGGTATGACGATCTTAAAATCAGAAATATCTTTCAAAGTGACTTTTATTTGGAGCTAGCTATAAGTTGTAAAGCATTATAGCACATGATTAGATACGGTTATAGTTAGATATTCAGTCGTTAAATTGAGGAGACATACTATGTTTATAATCAACACTTTCACGTGTATAATGTTTATTTTGTTTTATTCATGTATTTACATTGGGATATTATCGTCACGTTTTTGTGTTATATTGTTGTAACTTTTGTTGAATGTTGCGTCACAGGTTGAACTACTCTTTATCTTAAATGATTATGTCAATGTATCATCGTTGCATTTTTTATTAACCTTTCCATTGTATTGACATTGTAACCTTTGAACTGCGTTGTCATAAGGGTCGTAAAGATCTGATGCAACTGCCGTAGGTGAAGTTATACCCTAGTCTTCCGTAACATGTTCATAATAACATAACTAACCTTATGAGTTACAGTTTTAAAAGAGTTTGTATTAGGATTAACTTCAAATTTTCATCAACTACCTACATTTTAGTCTCGAAACTAGGGGTAGGGCCTATTTCGGTCTACCAGGCACATTTCTATTAAGGAATCATAAACACTATTACCGGTATCCTCACGATCGTACAGTATTATTAATTTAACGTACGCTAAGGACCTAGATTTGTGGTAATGGTAATAAAGAAACAGAAGAAAAGATTCTATCTCCTGTGCAGAATAGCTCTATGGTGATTGACTTATTCTATAACTAAAAAACTAATTAAAACTCGGTTCATCAACCACAAAACATACACTATTATACGATCTTTCTTTTAGTAAAGATAAGTATATTTTACCTTGGAATATTCGTATTCTCCCAGATGCATTTATCATTATCATTTCACCTACATGAAATTCAACAATGATAATGGTCCAACCCAAATTTCATTGTATTACACAGATTGTGTACATAGCTCGAATGTTTTTAACTTAGGTAGGACATGTTGGTATCCTCCATCCAACTGGGGAAATACCTCCGCCATACAAAATACCGCGACTAATGTAAGAGTACCTACGGCGGCTACGGCAGCT
Source organism: Pelosia muscerda (assembly GCA_963691645.1). NCBI lineage: Eukaryota > Metazoa > Arthropoda > Insecta > Lepidoptera > Erebidae > Pelosia > Pelosia muscerda. The sequence continues at coordinate 4,206,544 of OY829104.1, forward strand.
AGAGATCAATTTTGCTCTATCTTCTGCAATAATAGCACAGGAAGTCTTTACCTTCCTTTTCGCCGCCACCCCTATACATAGTCGCAGTCGTAACACGTGTGTGACACCTGAGTGTTGTAAGCCACAGTAATCACTTTTCGTCAGGTTGGCCGTATGCTTGTCTGCCTCTTAAATGGTATAAAAAAAAAAATTACGAGTATTGAAAATCATCAAAATGGTATGAAAAATTGTTACGAGTATTGAAAATCATTAAAGAGATATAAGGATCGTATATATTATAATAAAATTGTGTGGTACTGGATCGGAAAAGATCATCAACAGTTTGCTTGACAAATTGATAATTAGGTAAAATAGTGCTTGTCAAGCAAATAATACCACTTGCACAGTAACTTGATAACTTAGTAAGCCAACTACATGTTTGACGAAAATGTAAATTTTTGCAATGCTTGTCACGCTAGTCACGCATGCTTGTTGACCGTCTACAGGCTACAGGCATTCTTGTTCAATATAAAACATTTCGATATGCTAGATAACGTCATGGATAAAATTGATCACTTTGCTTGGGGTATATGTATAAGGCCCCACCTTGATCCTCGGGGTTAAGCCAACCTCATCTGCAAGTCAGTACACCAATTTATTGACGGAAGAGGCTCTGGCGCAAGCTTTTGCTTTCCACTCAGAGGAATGGCGGCATGGCTCATAAAAACCGTAGCAATCGATTAGCCTATTACAGTCCACTGCTGGACAAATGTGCGTCATTACTCCGTAAGCGTTTAAGCCAAATCTAAAGTAGGTCCCTCCAACACAAAGGGAGGATCCTCCGACCAGGCAAGGTGATCACGCTGGCCGTGGCCCAACTGTTGGATTTTTGTATGTATGTTGTACCAGCATGAGAACTTCGCTTTCGCGATGCAGGAGCCGAAGTGTCGTAGTAGTTATTCTTGCTGTCGCTAGATGGCGCTGAGTACATGGTGGTATCGCCACATAGGTAAAGGAAGAAAGTGGACCCCTGGCGCTGACGTGATAATCTCATGCAACCGGGCACAATGCTACAATGATGATGGCCTTGAACAGTGAATAACATACCTACATATGCTCACACCCGTAATCCTCGAAGAGGTAGGCAGAGGTGTATTAAACACCCACATTTCGCCAACTATAACTTTCCCACGTAATAGGGGACGAGAATATTGCTGCCAATCGGATACTTTGTAAAAAATGGGTATATAAATAAATTCTTAACCAAAACTGTTGCAGCTAAATAAATTTGGAAAAAAATGACCCGATTCCTTGCTATGCGGTGTAAATCGCAAGGAAATTAATTACGTGTTTAGCCGCACACGCACTACCAATTAACGTCTTGGAGAGTATCAGACAGTAAACAATGCTGTTCAAAATGTAAATTTTAAACTTAACTAGGTAGTACACTTCTTAACTTCACAATGATGAGGAAAGGCCACATCTTTAAACTTGTAAACTGTTACTATCTTGCGATGCCACGATGTAATTATGAAAATCTTTTAATTCGATAATTTGATCCAATATCACTAGCCTTCCCCGTGACTCCGTCCGCGTGGATGTTAGTTATTGTGATTTTAGCCCATATCTTCGGTTTTACTCAACTGATTGTGATCAAATAAAATTTTAAGTCTGGCTTAGTCCGTTTTTGCGTACATCGCCGACTAACAGACAATAATTAAAAATGAAATGTGTTTAGTACCGTTAATATAATGGAACTCAAGTATTTTTTAACATAGTATTTCATTTACGATCATTACGAACATAACAAACGAGGTACTACGATAGGAAATTACTCAATTGTAATAGAATTTCGTGTATTTTACGAATGTGCTACAGTGACTGATGACATTGTTGACAACCCTATGCAGGTATGGTGTTACCAGTTCTAGGTTTCTGCATATCACTTAGGTATCTCAGGATATTCATGTTTAACAGTCGTACTGTAGGTACTTCTTGATTATTCAACAGTTCTTCTTAGTAAGGATTTGCTAATGGTCTATCGTAATGACACGACGACGAACTAAAAAGATAGCATACACACACAACGTCTCTCTATAATAAGATAGAATAGAATATAGACAAGACAGCATAAATATGAATGTAGGCGTGAATACTAGGAGTTATTCTAATTGAGCTGATATTGGTTCAGTATTATGATCTCTTGATGTAGTAATCTGAACTCTAGACTTATAAAGGTAGAGTATTAAATGCTATCTTGCATATAGATTTGGTATTAGCGAATTGGGCGCTGAATAGTAATAGGCATCTAAATATGGACACAATATAGCAGTAGGCACTCTCCGATAGTGAAGGTCTTATATAAATTGGATAAGTGCTCATGCGTACTTATATAAAACTTTTTCTTTATTGAGTAATAATACTTGCAGAAAGCGTTAATAATGGCTTTCGTTACTCTAGCATACATATTATAAACCCGTGCTCTTTTATGATACTGTTAAGTATGCGGGATCCTATCCTCGTCGCCAATGTTAAGTATGCGGGATAGGCAAGTGAAACCACTGCTTGCTAGTAACGCACTGACTTTTATTCATTACACCGTATAGATGCGTAGGCACACGCACACATACATAACAGATACATTTCAACGAACTTTTAAATTTTGTTCAGTACTCTAATTGCAATAGTATATTTTAAAAATCACTATAATTCGTCAACATTTAAACTAAAGTCACCTTAATACTAAACAGACAAACAAATAATTAAGTACTAATTGAATAACCCGCCCCTGATCGCTCCCGGTGCAAAGGTGCCCATCACACTTGTCGCGTTTCCACGCTGGATAGCGATTCTGCACCAGGAAAGATCCGGCGCGAGAGTCCCCAATAGCGGCTATGAATCTCCGCCCAATCTCTCCCCCACGAGGTTTTTGGCCTCTTTCCCCCAATTCTCCAGAGTCACCATCGCTACTGGAATAAAATGGAACAACTTCTACAGCTCGGCGTACTTGATTACTATAATTATTTTAAGCGTAACTTAACCATTCAAACATTTGTAAAATAAGGGGGGTGGTACAAATTTGCACGCAAATGCATAAAACAAGTAACATGTGCAAATATAATGTAATACACATTTATTACGCAAACCGTAGTTTAGTGCCCTCCGGAGGGCAGGCTGTTGCTGGCAACACAACGCGGTCACGGCCGGTTGTCGCTCCGGCTGACGTTGTTGTCTTGTCGGCACTGAGCGGAGCGGATAGCCTCCTCGTATACAGTGCTATAAAAACATCCGGTACATTATTAGTTTCTAGTAGGGCTTTTAGTTTATATATTCAAATAATTCGTAAATAACATTTAGTGAATGGGTTGAATGCCGGCAACGGTCGGAGAACACGGTCGGTTGGTTTCTCGACGTTGTCTTCCGTCAGTTTATTAGGGTTAGAAGCGTCAGAACTATAAATTTGACACTTTACATATTGCTGCGGATGTCAGTGATCGTATTAGTATTATACTATACTACACCGTTCAACCTTACTGTACACAATATAGGTTCATAGAATAACTACGACCTACATGAGCTCAGTAGTCGTTCATCGTTCGTGCTATTCAGAATTATACTTTGTTATTGCCAAAGATGATTTTTTTTACATGTATTGTAGGGTACATTTATATGACTTCACCGAAACTGATGATAAACTAAAGGTAAAATCTCAGGAATAGAGTCTTTGCTATGTGTCCGTATGTGGGAGACCCTTATTTTTTTCATGACTGACTGGATGCGGAAGGTGTAGGATCGGGAGCAGTGAGGTCCAGCAGTGGCCTGGAACAGGCTAATAGAGTGATTGTTTTTTGCATTGTTAATAAAATTTATCTAGCGTTTTGTCGTCCGGCGATATTTTCGCGAAATGAGCGTTGATCTTTATACTTTTTCAATGCCTAATCGAGATAAACATAGTAAGTACCTAGGTACCAATGGAATAAAATCGTAGGATCTATGCTATTGATAGCGTCTGAGGTACGCTATAGAATATAATCTTGTAGAATTTTTATTTACCTTATACGGTACTTTACGTACTAACTGGGCAATCTTAATATATTTTATTACTTGTATAATGTTCGCTTGAAAGTTTCAAATAATGGTGTGTGATTTTATAACATAAAGCAGTTAGTCGATATAAGCGATATAAGTTACGTCAAATCCCTCTCGTTATAATATCTACAGGTTTACGTGGGAGACGTCACCTTGGTTAATAGACCTCGATGCTGTGCATTCTAATTTGTAGACGGATTATAACAATATACGAGTACATTATTGATAGGAATATGAAGTCACTGGTAAATCTGGGCAAATGTGAATTCTGGAGACAAGAGTACTCTTTTGAAATATGAAGAAAGATAACGACTAACGTGATTATAGACCATCGTATAGAAATATGTAGTCACAGTGCCTATATTTTTATGTACGTAATGTTAAAATATGGATGATATTTATCATTTAATGGTAAATAGATAATCGGCTAGTCCGAACAAATCACCTTTCCCTTTCTGGAACCTACGAGTTGATTGTGAAGTCAATTCAATTATACTGTAAAAAGTTAAATTTACTTTTAAACAAACTATTGTAGTAGGTAAAGCTTCTTATGTGTTTCTGCAATTCATGAGATCCTGTTCCAGGGATAAAGTAACGTATTCTAGACAATATCTAATTGCATTCCCTGATTATTCTCTACTCCGTTTGGGGTCGGCTTTCTAGTCTAACTAAGATGCGGCTGAACTTTTTCCGTGAAACGACTAGGCGACTGATATCAAAGTTAGGCTAATCGGACTTTTGAGGGCTTCGAATACCCAATCGACTGCTGGTATGGCAACTGGGACCGAGCGACGGCTTAAGTGCTCTCCGAGACACGACCAGACCAGTGCAATTAGCCATATTTATGCATACAAATATTTGCACTGAGCGGGGATGGAACCCGCCCCTACTGCGTAGCAGCCGCTTTCACTACCGCCACGCCACAGACAATAATTATTATCCCTATATCAAATTTCAGCCAAATCCGTTCAATATTTGAAGTTTTAAAAAAATATCCAAACATATCGCGAACTTTCACATTTATAATGCTATTAGGATACATTACTTCATATTAGAAACATTTCTTTGTCTACTTTTGCGACACGCGCTTATCGAGAAGCCATATGAATTAGAAAATCGCCGATTGCTCATTAATCTAATAACTGTATTGGTGCTAATGTCAGTATCATTGATTTATATTTTACTGCTTGTACTGGTTTATGGTGTTTGACTGTTGCTCTACCTCGCTGAATTACAGGTTGTAGGAAGTAAAACAAGTTCCACGCGCCGTAAAACTATTGGTACCTATGTTATCTTGGTTGTATGAGACAATTTTCGATATCGTATTAATCTTGGCTGCTGCCGGTAGCAAATATGATTCCGCCATATTTTTTCGCATTTTCCTAAATAACGGGCAAGATCGGACGCGACCTCCATTTTCAAAATTAATGTGACAAACGAAAACTAGTTGTGCGTAAAAAAATATTTTGGCAAAGATTCTTCTCTTCCTTGTGCGATTAGAGTTAGCAGTGATGCGTGGTTATTTCTGCGAAAATCTAATATTAGACTGTTACTAGAGAGCGTGTTGCGTCAAAGAACAAAGTACTGGTGTTTCTGTTGCTGATTTCACTATAATAACTTTATTATCGTGAAGTTGTCAAGAACCTATACGCCCCAGTCAATTTTGATTGGATTTCATCAGTGAATTTCAGTTATTTATGGGTAGAGAGACAAATTAATTCAAATAAAAATGTCCAACTACTAATAAAGGCCAAAAATAAAAAAAAGTCTATACGAATAACATTTAAAAATAAAAATGTCCAATATTCTATAGGTACAGACAAGGAATTTGATTCGCGTACCGTTCCGATGATTTATTGCTGGAACTATGAAGATATCATAAGGCTTATATTTGTTTAATTAAGGGAAAATCGTTTTACATAATTAAAATGACACATGTTCGGTTGAAAGGTCTGCAAACTTCGACCTTAAACAAAGAACATTTGGATTAAATTCACTATGTCGAACTGTCTTCTCTGAACACTAACCTATTTTAGTTTTGTATTTAAAATGAAAAAAAAATCTTCGCCATGTCAAATTAGTGACACAGGCAAATGACAACTAAAACAAAAATCTTTGAATGTGTTTGATGAAAATGTAAAATTTAAAAAATGCATCGAGCAAACAATGCAGAACGAAGAAGCCAAATAATAACATTGCATGAGCAGGGCCGCAGCATTCGCGACATAGCTCGGTTATTAAATATATCGAGAACAACTGTGAGACTATGGATTACTCGATTTGGAGAAGAAGGGCATATAGAAGATCGCCGCCGTTTCAACCACGGTTCACGGCGACTAACAGCTGAACAAATTCGAGAGCTTCAGCAACGTTATAAAGAACATCCTTTTACGCCAACAAGATATTTTGCTGATCGATTTGACATTTGCTTACGCACAGTTCGAAATTATCTTCACGGTATCGGAATTCACCACAGACGCTACGCGAGAAAAGTAGTATTGACTGAGGCAAACAAAGCTGCAAGAGTTGCATTTGCACATAGATATCAACATTTTGATTGGAGCACTGTGATATTTGCCGATGAAAAAACCTTTCGTTCTTCTCAAGACGGACGTTTGAGTTTATGGAGGTATGACAGAACGCGGTACTCGGAAGAACATGTTGTCCCGAACCGAGAGTCAGGGCGTATAACTGTCAATATGTGGGGGTGGATATCGTCCGCGGGTGTCGGCGAGCTTGCACAGATGCCTTCGCGAGCCAATGCCGTAGACTACGTGGAGACAATGGATAAAATCATGGTCCCTACAGTGCGAAATGTTTACCCACAGGAAGAAGTTCCCAATATACAATTCGTCCACGACAATTGTCCGATTCATAAGGCAAGAGTCACCAAAAATTGGTTCCGCCAACATCCCGATATAATTGAAATTCCGTGGCCCAGCAAATCACCCGATTTAAACCCGATCGAAAATATTTGGGGAATTATGGTGCAAATGTGGCAAAATGGTCAAGAAAGGACAAAACAAGCTTTGATGGAACATTGTCACTTAGTGTGGGAATCGTTGCGTGGTTCAGACATTTGTAGTCGGATAGTAGACTCAATGCCGGCCCGACTCCAAGCTGTGTCTGACAGTAGAGGTGGTTATACCAAATATTAAAAGTATTAACAATTTCTGATGTTTATTTTATAACGTAGCAATTAGTTTTTAAATATTATCACTGAAAATGTCAGACTACTATCAATGGCGGGAAAATTTGTCGACGTTAAAACTTAAGTCACTTATGACAACCACGATGTTATAGATGACAACAGCCAATAATGTTAGCCACAGCCATAAAAACTTATTATACTATAAAATAACTCTATGGTCACAGTCAACCTCAAAGAAATTGGAAGAATTATTTTGTCAAGTCAAGCTTTTATCGTTTGTCAAAATAGTATTCTTGAAAGATGTCAAACATTGAGTTCGGAAGAGCTCGGTTTAGTATCATCGTAGTATCTCTTTCTAGTTGATGTGTTGCGAAGAAAGTTGACCCTTATTATTATAAATTGTCATCGGCAATTTAGACTTAGAGCGGTACGCGACTCAAATTCCTTGACTGTACATGTATAGTTTTCTTTTGCTCCCAGGCCAGCATTCATGTCATTAAATAAAAAAATATGGTATTGTTTGACATTTTTATTTTTTTTATATTATTGACGTTATTAACCCCTTGTACCGCACTCCAATGTATAGGGCCGTTTTCCATCCAATAGTAAATATATGATCATAGAGCCCGCGGAATAGGTCACTGCGGTTGACAAAATGGGCTCGCCATTTTGTAGGACTGACAGACTGGGCTTTACGATTGTTGATATTAGTTTGCCTTTGCCTACGACTTCGAACAAATATGACTGTAGGTATTTCAGTGATCAGTTAGCTTAGATTAGATTCATAAATTCTTAACTAAAAAGCTAGGGGTTCACTTGTGTTATAAATAATGTAATGTCCACATAGTGTAGGTATACGTATCGCAAGCATAAGCAATATTTGTATTTTAATTTGTACTATATGGAGGAAAATCATTAGAATGTCACCTTAAGCATTTGATTACCACTTAGAATATATCAGCTAATAATATTAACAAACAGAATTATGCAAATCTATTTATCTTCATATAATGTACATAACATCCATGGTTGCAAGAGTAAATATACCACGGCATAAATATTCTTCATTTTACTGTGAAATATCCTCATCAGTCCTATTTTAAATCAAATGATATAATCAATAAACCGTATTTTGCCAAGTTTATTGGGTTCAGTTCCGTGAAAAATTGTAACATTTATTGGTACTTCATTTCTCAACTTCTAATATTTAAATAAAATGACAATATTATAGTAGGTACTTATAGGGTTCGTAAAAATTACGTTTTAAGGGATCGTAAAAATAACGAAGAAGATGACAGCTAAACGAAAACAAATTAGGCAAGGACGATTGTTAACTGAATAATCGAACTTTTAGCTCAACGCAGTGATTTAGTAGAAAAACAGAAGTCTTTGATATTTCTCTTGTACGGTGTGAAAATAGATTAATGAACCTTATAAGCCTCAAAAATTAAACACATGGCCACGATATATAATAGGTACGGATACCATCAATCTGTACGATGTCGAATTTAGAAACAGAGTTCAAGGGCTAGGAGTCAAGTAGCTACAGCTAAGCGAGTTACGAATATTACTCTAGTACCTACGCAAATAAACTGATGATGGAAACTCCTCATGTGACTTAAGGTCCTCCTCATACCCGGGGGCTAGACGGGGACACCGTGGTCCCTGCACCCGACGGGCGTCATCTCGAATACGAGGGCCTCGGGTCTGCCGGAGTGCTAGGGATATGTTGACTACCATCTCACCTCTGGCAAAGACCCAAAGACTCAAAGACGGCATGCGTTTAAGTCGGTTCGAGATACTTGCGCAAATTTCATTAATGTGTATTTGCACAAGCTTTGCGAGGCTATGCTTTCAGTTATAATTAAATGTGTATGACTAGATTGACTACCATTATAGTGGTTTCTGTTATTATATCTATGTTTACTGGTGTATTGTTTCTTTAAGCCCTTAATAGTGTGGAAGGGGAGGGGAGTTGTCCAGTCCAGCCTGACTGGTTTGTTAAGTAACTAGTTAAATGATCACCCCATTTTCAGAGGGAATTTATTCAATGTACGAGTATTACGCCTTGTACGAGTTATAGACTTCCTATGTCAGTACAAACTCGTATACTACCAGCAAATTATATTATATATTGACACTATTGTTGATATTTTACAGTGCGTGAGGATTAGTCGATAGTTCGGCAGCCTTTATAACCATACGACTCTCGTATATATCCAATCCAGACTTTGGATCTATGTAAAAATAGACATACTCTGCCCGATGTAATAGAAATTGCAATCTGATCACTTAATAATACCGAATAATCGATCAGAACGTTTAAATGTAGTTTTAATCGATGCTTTCAATCTTACGATGTTATCAGATATCTAAGTCTATTTAGGTACGTTCATATCGATACTAGACATCTATAATTTCCTATCAACATACGTTGCTTTCAATCAGTTCTATTCCACGTTTCACATAGTAACCGTAATACAAAGTTCCCTTGTAATTAATATGTATTTATGTTTGTGTATCAAAAAGTCATGTAAGGGACAACAGGTTCTAGTTCTAGCAATGGAAGTGTACCACCCTATTCAACGGTGCACTGCCCTCCTTTCACCTTCAGCTCAACGGAACCCTGAACTCGATCGACCTGCACGCCTTGTAGTATGCATCGTCTATTATAAAACCATAAATGTCTATGTATATGTTGGTTTGTTTGAAGTTTGAACACAATATAAGAAGACCTATTTGTTTTTAAATGTTTATCAATAGACAAAACTGTTGTGTATTTTGTTTATGACGTAATATTAGCACTGAAATAGTGTTGGTCATGTTCAGAGAGTCATAGAGTAATAGTTCAGAGATCCATACTGGGTGTGGTATAAAAAGATAATAATCTTTATGAAGCAAGCCCCTTTACGAAGAAGTGACAATATGAATGAAGTACATAGTTGGAACGCTGCTGTGGGATAAACTGGTACTAGAGAGAGCCTAAAGGAACGGTTTGCCAGAGGCATCTCCAGCAAACGGCAGAGTAAATTCTAACGTAAATTATTTATGTATGTGTTTTTAATTTAATATATTTTTTTATAAACTACATAGCACTAGGAATCACGGAATAAAGACGGAACAAACAAAAACAAGTTTTCATAATCATTTGGTAGACGCGGAGGAAACTTTGTATGTAGTTCTGTTTGTTATCTTTTCAAGACCTCCGAGTCTTTTCCCAACTCATCCAAGTTGGGATCCTACAATATAACAACCGACTTACAATATTTTTCTTAGAGCTACTGTCGAATGTACATACGCGCAGTGCTGATTACGTTTAAAGATTAAACCTATAAATAAATATTTTAAAATGATTCTTGATGATAACAGAAAGTGCCAAAAATCTTCATCATGTTCCGGAATGGAGAGTAGACTCTGATCTGCAAAACAACCTTTCGTTGTAAGCTTGCTTCAGAAATCAGATGTAGGAGATCTTGAGCCTCGGTGAACGAAGCCAATTGTTACTTTCAAGTCGTACGTTACACATGAGTGAAGTCGCGGACATAAGCTATTGTTATAGGTAATTGTTTACGTGCAACTTGCTACTAGTATAATTATATCTACTAATAGACTATTTTATGTTGGTCAGTCACGTCCGCACGGCAATCAGTCAATCATTAGTGGTTTAGTCGTTTATTTTGTATTCATTACTATATTCAGTTTAATCTGGCTCAAAGAAACCAATTAGAATTTATTTTTATTTAATGAATAAAATATTTAAAATCAGATAAACTATGTACCTAAAATTATAGAAGTTAAAATTTAGATGGGACTTGAACCCGCGACGAGTCTCTTACAATGAGAATGCTCTGACTACTTAAGCTACTAGACCATGTCTAGACCATTGGAAAGTTCATAGCATTGTCGGTAGAAGGCCCCAACTTAACTCCTAAGACGTGAAGATAATTTCACTGTAGGTAACCTAAGTGAGACGACATATTCGTGAGTACAATATTTGACGCCCAAAGATGGCGCGACATTTTTTTAAATGAATGGGTTTGCGGAGTGGGTTATGAAAAAGCTTCGGTTTTTACTTTTTTGTTTTTAAAGGCTCGGCTAAAATGTTGCATTTTAATGCGCAAATGGTAGATTGCTAACCGCGACCGCAGTAGGTAGTCGGTATTAAAATATTCTTAACTCGACGTAAACAATGTAATGGAAATCAGTTATAGCGGTTCCAGTATCTCGAGGTTTGCTTGTACTTTATGCCGGTCACGTTTGTATTACGCATAATGTTTAGGATAAAACTGAGCCTACGCAGTTACCCAGCTTGTTATAATATATGGGGCCCTAAATAAATACCTCCTTAATACATTAACGTTAACTAATACCTTAGGTTACCTACAGCTTGTACAGCATAAGTAATAGTAATTTACTTCCGGCGGTCTATAGAATACCACGGCTAATAATAACCTTGTGTTGTGTTTCCGGCGGGAAGACCAAAGGCTTCGGTTGACACACTGCTCTGTGGTGGTATGAAGCCCTGCTTTGTCTTCTGCACTGATACAGAAACTCTCTTAACTTCCCCCCTCTAGAAGGTCGGTAGCACGAGTGTGACACCTCTGGTGTTGCCATATTATTTTTGTAAAGAAAAGCTTTTCCCGGGGTTTTTAGGATTCACTTGAATTTTGTACCGGTGCGTATATCAACACAATAATACCTGCTGATAGATGGACGATGCTCTAGTGAAGCCTGTTCTCTCCGGTTTGGGGCGTGGCATTATATCGTAATCAAATCATTGACTAATAGAGTATAGAATAGAGAGTGCTAACTTCCTCTTTCCTACCTTATCTCCTCTCATATTTCAGTCTAGTTTTAATAATTTGTAATAATATATTCTGGATCTAGATTATCCATTTTTTTTCACGGCCATCTGAGTTTGGCACAAACGTAAGACTATATTCTGCCCACCTTATTGCCAAATAAATGCCTCGTACGGTCTGCAAAATAGTGACCTCCACAGGCTCACATCGGCACGCACATAATAGGTATTATATTTATTACACCGTCGGCATTGAAGCTTATTGGTCCACAACATACATATAGAGAAGGTGTTACAGTTTTTATTATATGTTTAAAAAAAATGATTGTTTTTCTAGTATGTGACAGATTTGCTTGTGTTAAAAAAAGTGTTTGTGTTCGTATATTGACTTAATCTATCACACAGCTGCGTAGTAGTGTACGTATTCCCGAAGTAGACTTTTAAAGACGCTTATAGACTTGAGCATTAATTTGTGGCTGAACATCAAGCATTCACCGTTTTTAAATTTAATGATCTGAACACCGAACAGACCATAGAGCCTAAAGTCGCTACGGGAGTTCTTGTGAGCTTTCTAGTGTGGGCGGCGGCGACAGTGCAATGACAAGACTGTTCAGCTTGGCAAAAATCTCAATGCAAATTCATAATTGTTTCACTAGATTGCTGCATTTTTTGTGAAAGCCCATTATAAGCGAATGCTCGAGTCTATTAGCACCTTTAGATTCTCGTACGATGTTTTTGTGTTAGCAGCAACTACTGTAAAACTGACAGCTGTCTCAGAAAGATGGATTGCTAAAATATTGTTATCATTACGCAAATGTAGGTTACAGAGAATTGTTTATTTTTGACAGTGTGCGATGATATGAATAATACCTATATAATTTGAACTCTTTTGATCTGAGTATCTGATTTATGCCGTCTGACCTACCACTTCGTATTTTTTGCTCTTTGTCTCACGACGCTGTGAACCTAAAGGTCCCTTTTTTCTTTTTTTTTATCGTGCGCACAATTCCCACGGATACCACCGCCAGCCGCCAAAACCTAATATCTCCCCTGTCTGTCCAGTCCCTTCGATTAAAGTAGCAAGCAACACACAAAAAATAATGGAATAACAGAAACATCAAACAGAAATAAACATAAACTGGCGAAACGTGGGTGCTAGCACCTCTGCCTACCCCTTCGGGGATAAATTCGTGAGTTTATGTTATGTTATGTAGAAATATCACTTGTAATCAGTAAGAGGCACCCTTCTCATATTTCTCGTAGAGAGTTCCTCTCACTTTATCCTAATTCGAAAGGATCGCGAGAGCACAGGTTTCATTAACGATAAGAACTGAGATTAAGATGCACTAAACTGCGTTATGTATGACTTTTATTAAATTTATTTAATTATATTTTATGTGTTCCGTTGCATTAAACCTTAGAAAACAGTTCTCCTAAACTATTTTTTGGCTGGTTGAATCCAGTCCAACAAGGTATTCGATCCAGAATCCTGAAAGACGACTACCAGAAAACTAACTCCCTAACTAAAGTGAAATGCTATAAATGGAAACGAATCTAATGATATATTCCTTTGTTATCATTCAGTCAACTCTGGCATTGATCCAAATTCGTTAGTTGACCTTTGCTCGTAGGGCTTCCTTGACACTCGCCAATACTTCGGGGAAAGATACGATTTGTGTGGAAATTCAAATGTGGTATTAGCTATAGAGCATTGACTTTTGTTAATACCAATGACTGGCTTAGATTAGATAATAGGACGAGTTTATCAATATTTAATCTTAGGTATATAGGTTTTTTTATTAAATGTATATATATGGGGCCGGGGGGCCTATCAAGATCTACGGAATCCAAACCACTCGCACTGCTTGCGTATGGCGGACGAGGCTCTGTGCCCTTAGTACGAAACACTATGGAATTAGTAATGTAAAGATATCGAGACAACGGAGCATTGCGATTAGCAGCCTGCCCACTTTATACCTGTTTGTGTGAGAAGCCCGCCAATCGTAATGCTCCGTTCACTCGATACCTTTACATTACAAATTCGATAGTTTTTCGTGTTAAAGGCACGATGCTGACTTGTCTTTCGTCGTTGATATGTACCTGCTAATGTACGGGAATTAATTACTAAAATATGACAGTATACGTACCTAGTTTATTGAAACGGACCTATTATGTATAATTAAGATTCACGTTAATAAATATTATTACAATAGTTTATAAACATATGAATAATGGAAGGCCGGAAACACGGGCTGTTTCTTGTGGCCTGTTTTTGTCCTAATCCAAAGGGAAAAGTACGAGTGTATGGTATGTATTTGTGTACATACTTCATACGTAGGTACATAGCATGGTGTCCCCGTTTAGGTTTAGGGTATAGGGTGGCACTTTGCGCCATCGCCGTGGTCTGCTTCTGCTAGCGTGACCGGTGGCTTTAGATCATTGGGTTACCAAGCCAACTAACCTATTTTCTAGTTCGGCCCAATCGAATGAATAGTACTAAGAATAAGAATATGATTAGGTATATGAAAATGGAACAATCTGCGCATTGAAACTTGGTATTTTCAATTTCAATGGATTTTGCAAACAATATAACATTGTTCTGTAAGTTGTACATACATAATAGACTTAATTAGCATCACTTAGTGTCGTCTCGCGTTAGTTTCACATATAAAGTCACTTGTAGTTATTTATAAATATACTTTAATTATAACTAAGATATTAGTGACTCTCGCTCCGCTTGTACCTAGGGCAGAGGTTGGCAGTTGCTATTCAGCGCTAGCATCATGGGCACCTTTGCCTCTGCTTTTGTTTTGTGGTTAATTGATTAATTTTGACGACGTATATCAATTATAATAGCATTGTAATAAGAAAATTATCATTCTCTGAACCTTTTCCCAACTCAGTTGGGGTCAGCTTTTCAGTCTAACTGTGATGCGGCTGAACTTCGATATTTTCCGTGAAGCGACTGCTATCTGGCCTCCACAACCAATGGTCCAATGACCAATGGCGATATCAAAGTTCCAAGTTAGACTGGTTGAACTTTTGAGGGCTCCAACTACCCGTAACGATTGCCATAGATGTTTGTATGGCAACCGGGACCTACGGCTTAACGTGCTCTCCGAGGCACGATCAGACCAGTGCAAACAGCCATATTCATGCATACAACTTTTTGCACTGAGCGGGGATCGAACCCGCGCCCCGTGCGTAGCAATCGCGTGCACTACCGCTACGCCACGGAGGCTGTATTAAGAAAATTATATGGTTACTAAATTAGTGAAACCTATCCATAGTAATCTCATATAAGTGAATATATTTCATTCGTTAAGGTGCGAACAAATTATCGGACGCGTCCGTAAGCCGCGGCTGACGGACGCGGCTTAATAATGTGCACGACAGAGACAACACCCAGCCGGCCAGATTCTTTTCGGACGTCCGTGCGCTCAAGGACGGCTCAAGGTCACGTCCGCGACTTATGACCGATAGTTTGCACAGTTTCGTTTATTTGTACTACCCAGATAGCTTGTATCAGCCGCGGCTTACGGACGCGTCCGATAATTTGTTCGCACCTTTATTCTGTATAGGATAAAGGCAACAAAGATTGAAAGTAAAAAAGAATCCGTTTTGTGTAACAATATATCTGGTTCATTTGAAGGTAATTATGCGATGCGAGGAAGTTACCTAAAATAGGTTACAATATCCATAACACCTTTATGCAACCGATTATCATTTCGGTAACTGTAGATACAGATAACATAATACTAACTGTAATCTTGTTAGTGTAGATTCAGACGAGCGTTTTGTCGTGCGTTTTACACGCGCGTCAATAAGCTGGATGCTGATATCTTAACAATCCCAACGATAGCTATAGTAAAATATTACGCGTGTGACTGCGGTGCCCCCGTGCAGTCCTTGACGCACTCAGTTTCGTGCCCCTTATGCCCTGCCTCCTGCACTAAAGCCGAACTGAATGGAGCCACTATCGGTGCAGTCAATATGGCCAGGTTTTATTCTGGTGTGGTCTAAACATTGGTGGATTGTTGACACGAAAGAAGAAGAAGAACGCGTGGCTGACCGTAGCGCCGTGTGTCGCCCTCTGTTGCAGTCCTAAAGATGCATCTTGTAGAGGCGAAACACATGTCGAGGTTTGTTCTTTGCACTCGCGGAATATTGCACACTTCAAATCATAATATCTCCTAGGGTAAGAAGTCTTTTTATTTGCTTTGAAAGTTGCGGTTTGGCAATCCATTTCCTGGGTAATATTTAACTATTGCTATAGTTGGGTTTGTTAAACCGTGGGTGAGTGGTAGGGTCGCCAATATTTTTTTTTATAATAATATATTAATATATTTTCTTGTAATGAATTTCCGTCAGGTAACGCCTACTTCAAAATCTTATATTATACGAACTTGTAGGTTGTCTGGCAATGTGTATCAAGATCGCCAGTATACGCGTCGAAAAGTCTAAAAAACGCTAGTCTGTTACCGTACACATAATCTCATTAGTAATTTGTTGGCCAAGGACATATTATGACTGAATCTATTACCGATAAGTCTACTTTTTGGACATAACAAGAGATTGTTTACACAACACTCACTTATTTAATTTGCTTTGTTAATTCCCACTGAAAAGACTGCCTACACACACTTAATTACTGAATACTTTTGACTGATGTAATTGTACGGGTGGTTTACTTACTTATGTTATGTAACATGATATACATATTTATACCTAATATTACTCGTAAGTTGAATGTTTTTTTCTTTCTGGGTCCTTTGTCATACTGAAATGTTGAAAGAAATGCTGAAGACTGTGCGAAGGGGCGAAGTAAAAGCCGGAAAGCGGACTCCGGGTTCCAAGGTTCCGAGTTTCCGACTCTTAGAAAGTATCCGCCGTGGTGCGACGGATATGTTGGCTACTATCACACCTCCGGCAACTAAAGGCCTATCAGCATGTGTTTTAGTCGGTTCATGTCCAACATGACCTCTTCATTCGATTGAGGGATATTTCGCACGATAAAATTTATGTAGGGAGAACTAATACAGTATTGTAGCTTATTGAAAAATATCAATGACTTTAAATCCATTATCACTCGACAAGGTCCTTCGTAATGCTAACATAAATTTATTTGAAGGTAATAATGCACGAGTGCTAGAATTCCTGTGTGTACATTACCTACAGTGTTAGTCGATTTCTTAACTGAATATTAATTACTTTATCCGATGTTTACCTTCGTGACCAAGTAGACTATGGCCTTTGAAACTGGAGCGGTAACCTATTCCCTTAATTTAAAATTCAAGCAGACTCTATGACATGCAAACATGGAGTTATTCTGCAACTGTTCTTTGTAGTCTTTTACATTTGAATTTAATGATGTCTGTGTGACTGAGCTCGTACAGAATATATAGTAACTTTTTTAAACTTTAATTTAGTAAAATATCTACCAGCGTCATTGCTCCCGACGGGAGTCAAGTCATCTTGAAAGAGACGGCTCCGGGTCTGCCGGGGTGCGAAGGATATGTTGACTACTATCTCACCTCCGACAACTAAAGACACAAAGATGGCGTGCGTTTTAATCGGTTCGAGTCCGACATAACCTCTCCAACCGTCTCCGGCGGAGAAGGAGGGTATCCATGGGGATTTTTCGCACGAAAAAAAAGAAGCGTCATTGTTCAAAAATTATATCTACTTAGATGTCGCCACAGGCCACTGTAAGCACTTTCCATCAGGTGGGCGGCGTGCTTGTCTGTCACTTAAGTGGTATAAAAAAGAGGTCAATTTCGATTATTCGATAATCGATTATTGACGTTTTTTTAATTTTCTTTCATTTTACCAAAGCACAAATTAGCAAATTAAAAATAATTTCACATAGTAATTTAAGAATATGGCCAATTTAGGAAAACCGACCATATTTGCTCTCCGTCTGCTGCCACCATGAAATAGAGGAACATTTGAAACTATTTTCAACCGTAATATTAATATTTATAATGTACGTAGGTAATTCTTTTATTGTTTAAAATAATAAAAATTACATTAATATTCATACAAGGTTTGTGGTATTATCAAGATTCTTTAATAGCCATGGTTTGTGTTTAAAAACTAAACTTCTATTGTACCTATATACAAAGTTATGTAAAATAGGTACGATCTTTTCAGTTTCTTATCAGTTGGAAATTAAATAATTTAACAGCAACTGACTAATCAGGACCTTAGTTTTCTTGTTGTCTGTTTACGGACTTCTTCAAACTTAATTACTTATTGACCAATCTATTACGTATCTCCATTTTGTATGATGAACGTTGTTAGTTATATCGAGTTAACGATAGAACAAAATAAATATTTGCCAAGCTATTGGCCAATAACGAACGATGTTTTGTGAACTGCGATTGGTGCTTTGTGATTGGGTGAAATAGCACTGATAACGCTAACAGAGTGCTTAGCGAACCCTATAGTGCTAATATTGAAAAT
Source organism: Pelosia muscerda (assembly GCA_963691645.1). NCBI lineage: Eukaryota > Metazoa > Arthropoda > Insecta > Lepidoptera > Erebidae > Pelosia > Pelosia muscerda. The sequence goes on from OY829104.1 coordinate 4,225,029, forward strand.
ATTCTTCTTATATCTTTTCTTTTTTGTTGTCCTAAGAAATTGCCGGGAGATATAAGTTTATTGTCCAATTATATTAACCGTCTGATAGTCTCCAAGACGTTAATTGGTAGTGCTGGTGCGGCTAAGCATGTAGGTAATTAATTTCCTTGCGATTTACACCCCATAGCAAGGAATCGGGTCATTTTTTTCTCTAAATTTATTTAGCTGCTACATTTTCGGTTAGGAATTTATTTTCGGCATACCCAATTTTTTTCGAAATGCCCAATTGGCGGCAATAGGCTCGTCCCCTATTACGTGAGACCGAAAATCATAGTTGGCGAAATGTCTGTGATTAATACACCTCTGCCTACCTCTTCGGGGATTACGGGCGTAAGCATAATATGTATGTAATATGTATAGTATTTATGTATGCATAGTATGTATATTAAATAAATTATAATTAAAAAACATTTGCTTAATCTAAAGAATATTCACATCAATATTGTGTATGTTGGGTCCCGTGGCTCAGTCAGGATGATGCAACTTATTTAAAAAAAAAATGGTACCACTACTCTTAAGTAACAGGGAGCGACGTTACATCAGATTTTATGACGAAATTCTACAGCAGGAATCATCCTGTGTTTCACCATATAAAATTATATTTCTCACTAAGTAATGTCACACATTTTTACTCTATTCGTCATATTAACTATGGATACCTACTATGATATATCAATGAATGTAATTTCTGAGGCAATAACAATGAACAGCTTACAGAGTATTCTTAATAGAAAGGTACTATTGTGAGTTCAAGTCGCATCTTGAATGTTAAAAAAAGAATCAAGAGAACGTCTGAAGGAATTAAATTTTAAAATCCGAAAGACGCCATCACAAATACCAGAAGATCATTGACTCGATCACGAAGGATGAGAAGGGCGGCCAACGTGATTAGTTATACAATACGTTGACTTAGAATTAAAATGTTTATATTGTCAGCAGTTCACGTGAAATCATTCACTTAATTAAACCAAAATACAAGACACACACTCAAATTTACTCATTTTGAGTAAAAAGTAACACCAAAAATTCTACATAGTTCGGGTTCTTTGAGATAAGTTACGCTTCAAACTATGTGACAACCACCATGGCTGAAAAGCAGCCCAAACTTCAGGCTAAATGTAAATAATACTAAATAAATCGCGATATAACAAGAGGTTTTATTACCATACTGTAATTTGTGATGTCGTCGTATAGACAAACTAATAGTAAGTATCTGTTATTATCGTGCAGTACGTTCTCTTCTAACTTAGTGTTGACATTCATTTTATACCTGATATCGCTCGTTTAGTACATTTACAAGATTAACTTGTAGCTGGGCTCTGACCTGCCCTCGAGTCGCATTGTAAAACGTCTGACGCAACACTACCAATAATTTGCACTATCAACCAATTAGCAATACAATTTCTTCTGATTTCAACGAAATTGATCAAATATTTTTTTAAACACATGCTTTATCGAGTTTCATCGGGCCTTGGCCCAAATTGAAATGATTTTCCTTCATGGTTATTAATTTTGTTCAATATACGTTGCCTATACCATACTATACTGAATAACGGTTGGAATGCATATCAGTACATAGTATAAAACAAAGTCGCGTTCTCTGTCCCTATATCCCTATGTCCTTATATCCCTTTGTATGCTTAAGTATTTAAAACTACGCAACGGATTTTGATGCGGTTTTTTCAAATAGATAGAGTAATTGAAGAGGAAGGTTTATATGTATTATTATATAACATCATGCTACAACCAACTGGAGCGGAGCAGAAGTTAAAAATGTTGCGAAAACGGGGTGACGCAGACGAAGTTGCGGGGTCAGCTAGTTATTTATAGTCATGGTTTTACTTCTGTAATTGATAATGTCGAAGTTTCTTTATCTCTATCAATTTTATGTGCCTATGTTATGATAATTTGAGCTACGAAAATCCTTTGAATTTCTACCTACTTACGTTATCAGGGGCAGTATAAGTAGTACAAGTGAATTCAGTATTTACAATTCGCATCCGAAATCGATAGTCCATTTGGCATTGACCTACTCTTGTCATTGTGATTTTAATATTTGTGATTATCTGCGAAATTGTCTTTCTTTATCGAGTATTTTTCACAACTTTTTTTGAATTCATATTGACTGATTTATGTGAATCGAATTTGTAACTTGCGGTAGCTATACATCTTCGCTTTGCGTCATAGGCTTGAGGTAGTCCCAAAGGTCTTTGTTTGGTTTAATGTCTTGCATTCATAAATATATTTATAGGGTGCATTGTGCTTTCTAGTACATTCGGTGCTGTATAATGCAGTTTGTAATTTTTTCCTGCATCAGAGTTCTTCGATCTTTAAAACTTTCATAAATTTTAACATTAATTCCTTGGGTCTCATGAATTTTTATTGAATACTTCGAATACATATCATGTACCTTTATTTTGTTTCTGTAATGTGATGTATCACGAGGTGAACTCAGGTGACAGTTTGACCTGGCCCTTTCGGTCAATAACTTTGGGTGTGAACTTTTCTCTTGTTCTTTATACACAAGAAATAAAAACTATAATGATTTCAACTGAAATTTAACAAACGCTTCGAAAAGATAGCACTAGAAATTAAATTCAATTATTCTGTCGTAGTACGTTACGTGTATGAGCCAACATTGTGAAGATTATCGCTTGGAGTCTGCTCTAAATTTACGTTTCTCCTTGACCCATTATATGTGTATACGTGACAGTGCACAGTATCAGTGGTTATTGGCATGTTTATGTTTCTAACTGCAGACACTGAAAATTCCTTGTGTCCCATTTAAAAATCTAAGCACGTGACGGTTTCCTCAATGTTCTTTGAAATGTGGGCATTACAAAATTATGTAGCACGCTAAATATATTATGTCTCATTTAATATTCTTGGGTATGGATGTTTTAAATACTTCTTTAATCTTTTGTTTTTATCACTATCATCATCACTACATAGTATAAAATAAAGTCGCGTTCTCTGTCCTTATTTTTCTTGTCCCTTGCTTAAATCTTTAGAACTACGCAACGGATTTTGATGCGGTTTGTTTCAATAGATATAATGGTTAAAGAGGAAGGTTTATATGTATGTAACATCATGCTACGACCAACAGGTGCGGAGCAGGAATGAAAAATGTTGCAAAAACGGGGTGCCGCAGACGAAGTTGCGCGGGTCAGTTAGTTAGTCAGCGCGGGTCAGGGTAGTTCAATATAAAATAAGACAATTCATATAGCTTTGTTTATTAAAAACTTTGGATGGCAATAGTCAGCCTTTGCATCAAGTACGATCCAGCGACTTCTCCCCAATGCTCGTCCGTTGGCCTCCACAAATCTTTATGCTTCACGAGCCAGCAGCCCATCGTCTCCACTCAATAGTTGAATACTTCGATTTGGCACATATTTATGATGCAATGTATGGTTCATATGTGTAACGAGTCGTGTACTTATGGTTTTAGCTGCAAAAGCACTGATGTAAATAAATAATACGCGAAAAGAAGGGTTCGTTTGACTTCATTGCACTAAAGTTCAACATAGGTCACAATGATTGATTCTAATAATATGCCAACTACAACCTATAGGTCTATACAGGTTAGCTATGACATCTCGGTATAATATAATGTCGAATAATCAAAGTAAAGGCTTCATTCTCTGGATCGGTTCTAAGTTTATATTAAATAGAACATGCTAATATATAACCTGCCTCGCCTCGACAGCTTCAGCTCGATCTATAAACTACAACTGTGGGTTATCTGGTTTTACCGCTAACGTAATAGGAACGAAGGAACTACTAGCACCACCCACTGGCTCTCTCTGCAGCTATTGAACTCTATAAATCAAAATATGAATATTAAACTGTGAATCCCATTAATATTATTAAACCGCTAGAATTCATTGGAGCCATTTGCCAGAAATTTAATAAAATATACTGATATTATTGATAAGTACTTCTTATGAAGGATAAATAAATATCCAATTTGCAAGTGTTAATTAAATTAGGCAGTTTTGATATAATTTTTAGGTTACTACGGAATACATACGATCTAGACATCTGGGGTACCTACTGTACCCTGTGCATGACCGAAACATAATGTAGTAGTGATGTTCTAGATTCGCACACGCGCTGCTATGAGTTATTCACATTTTAATGTCTTATAGCTGTGCGTATAGTTATAAAACTTATTTATTAGCTGTAGCGAATTCAAGTCACATAATTAACTCGGTGCCGCGAATGCCGGGCATGCCCTGACTTTTTGTGACCATGTATTTGTTGAGCGATTGTTTTATTATTATTGCATACTATTCTCGAGAATGTTCCAATCTAATGGTAAATGATACGCTTTAATTTATTTGTTGCTATAATATAACAAGCTAGGTATAGTTTGGATATATATAATGCTGTGAAGTATGTCCCAGAATTTAATTTCCTGCCTACAATCCATTGCAATCTACTGCTGGACATGAACTTCTCCCAATTTACATCTTAGAACCCGATCCTCCAAACCCCGCATCCAGTCTATCCCAGCTACCTTCTATAGTTTATCAGTATTATCCTTCCGGATGATAAATATTTACAAAGATAGTAATATAGGGCTTGTTTACCGGTTAATGTATCAAACCGGTTTCAGTGTAAGTACATAAGAGCGTTTCATTTAGGTTTGACTCTACCTTAACCGATAAAAAACCATTTTGGTTTGAACTCAATTTACCGGTTTTGATTTCGCTCTTACCGACAACATCGATGCACCATTCACATTCAATTCGCGCGGACTACATGTGTTATCCACTAGTACAAAATTTCAATTATCAAGCGTAGGGCTAAAGTGCTTCCATATTTTAAAGGAGTGGTGAAGGTCACTAAAGTGTAGTGCGAGCGTCGTCGGTCGCGTGCCTCCGGCCGCTTGGATCGTGGACTGTATGCGCAGTCCATTTTCAATTTAATACAATTTTTTTTAATAAAATTTATTTATTTTAATTATCAAAATATTATAAGAACAGTTTTTCTAATCAAATATTCTATTGATAAATGATATTGGTAAAAATTCTATTGATAATGGCATGTATTAAATTATATATAATACTAGCTGTTGCCCGCGGCTTCGCCCGCGTGGTTTATTTTTTGACAATTACCTACTCATTTTTGACTCATTATTATTATTAGCCCACATAGTTATTTAATTATTATATTGCATATTTTATAACCACCTTCGGTTCGCCGACGATATCGTCATAGTTGCGGAGTCGCTGGAGCAGCTGGGCGAAATGCTGCACGGCCTAAACGAATCCTCTCGACGCGTCGGCCTTGGTGTAAACTTGAACAAAACCAAGGTTATGTTCAATGAACACGTTATACCGAGACCGATTGCCGTCGAAGGGGCCACACTCGAAGTTGTTCAACAATATATCTACCTGGGGCAAACCATACAACTTGGTAGAAACAACTTCGAGAAAGATCTAGCCAGAAGGATCCAATTGGGCTGGGCAGCGTTTGGCAAATTGCGTCGGGTCTTCTCCTCCCCCTACAACAATGCCTAAAAACAAGAGTCTTCGACCAGTGCGTTCTGCCTATTATGACTTACGGTGCCGAAACGTGGACATTGACGGTGGGGTTAGTCCACAAATTGAAAGCCGTTTAGCGGGCCATGGATCTTTGAAGGATAAAATTCGCAATGAGGTCATCCGACAAAGAACTAAAGTTACAGACATAGCTCGCAGAATAACCAAGCTGAAGTGGCAGTGGGCTGGCCACATCTGCCGGAGGACCGATGGTCGCTGGAGCAAACGAGTCCTCGAGTGGAGACCGCGAGAAGGCAAACGGAAGGTAGGACGCCCCCTAGCCAGATGGACTGATGACCTGAAAAAGGCGGCTAGGACAGACTGGATGCATTAGGAGAGGCCTATGTCCAGCAGTGGACTGCGATAGGCTGATTGATTGATATTTTATAATGAACAAAACTAAATCACAACTTCTGTGTCTTAATTATGAAATAAAAATAAGACTCCCAATAATGCAGATCGCATGTCGCTGCAACTTGTCGTGAGCATCTAATAAATACTTTGCGGAGCCATCCCAGAGATGCGAGCAGTATTCCACGCAGGAGCGAATTTGTGTCTTGTAATGAAGACACCGCTGCTTCGGCGTGAAAAAACGTCTCACTCTGTTCAGGACTCCGAGTTTACGAGAAGCTGTTTTGATGATGCTCTCGATATAGTTCTTGTTCTTTAGTTTGCAGCGAACATCCATACCGAGTATATTGAGGTTATCATGAAATGGCAGTGGCGTGCTCTGAAGAGTGCGATGAGGAAGGAAAGTAGAGAGCCAGCATTTACCTGCAGGAACTCCGAAGCTCATCCATCACAAGGAACGCGAATGCGGCGCCCCTGCAAGAAGCTAGCAACCCAATTGCACAGTCTTGGAGGCAGACCGAAGGTTGGTAGTTGGCTAAGAAGCGATTTGTACCAGACTCTATGGAAAGCTTTAGCGATGTCCAGGCTAATAGCCAGTGACTCACCATGCTTGTCCATAGCCTCACCCCAAAGATAGGTTATATACCGCAGAAGATCACCCGTTGACCGTTTCGGCCTAAAACCTTATTGCCGGTCAGTGATCCTCTAGGTGACGCATGAGCTGTGTGTTGATGAGGTGCTCAAAAACTTTACACAGCACTTAGGTGACGGCTATGGGTCGATAGTTGGCTGGGTCTGAGCGATCTCCCTTCTTGGGAATCGGCTGTATATTCGCCTCTTTCCACGCCGTCGGCACTACTGTACCCGAAATGTGGGAGAGTTGGTACAGCCGCGTGAGCATTGTAGACAACTCCGCTGCACATTTTTGAAGAACCACCGGTGGTATACCATCCGGACCACTGGTTTTCCGGACATCGAGTGACTGCAGTACTGCACGGACGTCACGTTGCCTGATACGGATATCAGGCATTGCGTGGTCACTGTTGGGTGGTCGGTGGCTGCATACCACAGTCCGCGATTCGGGAGTTGGTCGTAAATAGATTAACCAGAAAAATTGTTTTCTCTTGCGGCTCATGGGCCAGGGATCCATCAGGGTTGTGCAGGGGGACGGGGGAGGGGCGGGGGCAGGGTAGCTGGGCTGCCGGGCTGGTAGAATTTAGCTTGCACGGCTCTGGCCAGTACCCAGTAGCCACGGCTGCCCGTGGGATGCACCACTAGTTCTTGACCAACCTGTGCTATGCGCTGGGTATTTTGCAGACCCTTTGCTTTGTTGTACGCTGCCTTAAGTACCCTATGTTGGAATCGTTGTGCCTTACCTTACCCAAGTGCGAAACGCAGACTGTTTATGATAAACAGCCTCTGCTCACGCCCGAATCAAGGGCGCACTCCGCCGGGCACCGGTGACATCAGTGTATGGGATATAGTACTCCATACCCAAAACTGATCTCACGGACGACAGCAGTTGCACTATCCAATGGGTCTTTACCTACAAAACAGCGCTCAACCCAAAGGATAGACGCAAAATAGTCACGCAGTCCATCCCAGTCCGCTGACGAGTAGTGCCAGAGACGCCGATTTCCCTGCACTGGTCGTGGGGTGCTATTAAAAGCCCCTTGGAACCCCCAAAAATACCTACTCAGCGTTCGGAAACCGCTCCTTCGCCTCATCTGCCGCCTGACTCAGACATTCAAAGAATAGTGTGGTCTCGGCATCTCCGGTATGGCAACGGTAACGGCACACATAGATTTGTCTCGTACAGCTATGGTCTACGTGTACCCACGGGACAGAAAAGGATGGGTCCTCAAGGCAGCGCAAACGACGACAACAAACATCCGCCCTAACAAACACGCACTCCCCGGTTTTGGCACGAAAATTTTCCTTTGGAACATGGCCGGGGTAGAGCAGGCAGGTGTCGTCATGCGGCATATTTGTGTCTCCGTCAGAAAGAGCGTGGCTGGTTTCGCCGTCTCTAGTTGTTGGTGGACGGCGTTGAAGTTTGCATGGAGCCCACAGATGTTAGTAGACTCCACCTCAAAAAGCGAGCTAGTGGGAGAATAAAGAGCCGCTGTGTTGCCATAATCTCTGATATGTACTGCCATGGTAGGGGGTAAGAGAAGGCGTGAAAAAAGAGGTGATTGTCGTGGCAGCACCGCGTGACAAAGCGCAGGAGATTGGTTTTATCTGTGGTTGTGAGGCATGGCGAGAGCCGACGCGCCGAACGGAAGGTGCCTCCCCTCCTGAATATATGGTCGGCGGGTTCCCACATCCGGTCACCAACGACGAACCATTTTAGTATTATGCGCGGCCTGGTGAGGCAGTCTCCCAGGGTGGTTAGCCCCAGTTGAGCCTCTGTACCTACTATGCCGCGAGCGGCCCGCGACACCAGTTTCTACGGGTCTCCCTGCTCGGCGGGTCACCCCGCACCATCCCCACCAAACTACGCCAATACCCACTGGTCCCACTAATGCTGCGACTACCACCACCTCTGCCCGGCTATGTACTTGCTGACCCCTGAACGCAATCCAACCGAGGTTGCTACCCACCCGGTCAAAATTTATGACAAATTTATTCCATCAAATTTCTACCACCAGTAGTTATAACGTATTTTACGCCGCATCCTTCGATTAGACATTTCTTTCGTTCAAGTAATCAAAATAAATAACTATATATTTTGTTCTTCCTCTTATGACCCATTCTTTACTTGAAAGCCCTAAAATAATTAGGAGCAAAGCTGCGAAATTACCGATAACTTAGCCCACTTTAAGCTAGCAATCGTTTAAATAAATGCATCACTCTCTGAACAATTACAATTTACAAGCAAGTTGTGACGTGCTTAGTTCAAGCGATGCCGACGCGGGTAGGTACGTGTCGCTCTGGATTAAACCGGTTTATTAAGGTTTTAGTATGGTTCCCATTCTGGTTTCGCTCTGAATGAAACCTTTACTAAAAACAGGTTTAACCTTTATTAACCGGTATTTTCTAAACCGGTTTCATATAACAGCAGTTAGTTAGTAGATAGTAGAATAGCAGTTAGTTATTTACTTCCAAGATTGGTCTACGTATAAAATCTACCTACGTTAGCGTGTTAAAAACAAATAATGGGTTAAAATGTACTGCGTATTATTCAAATTGTATATTATTATAAAGTGAAAACAATGTGCGCTTTATTCCAAATAATTACAATTTGCCAATAATGGTAGGTAAGTATAACTACCTAGTAGCTACTTCACTACATACCTAGTATAAAACAAAATCGCGTTCTCTGTCCCTATATCCATATTATGTCCCTTTGTATGCTTCTTAAATCTTCAAAACTACGCAACGGATTTTGATTCGGTTTCTTTTAATAGATAGAGTGATTGAAGATGAAGGTTTAAATGTATATAACATCATGTTACAACCAACTGTTGCGGAGCAGAAGTGAAAAATGACGCAGATGAAGATGCGCGGGTCAGCTAGTTGATTTATAAATATACTAGCTGACCCGCGCAACTTCGTTAGCGTCACCCCGTTTTTGCAACATTTTTCACTTCTGCTACACACCAGGTTGGTTGTAGCATGATGTTATATACATATAAACTTTCCTCTTCAATCACTCTATCTATTAAAAAAATCCGCATCAAAATCCGTTGCGTAGTTTTGAAGATTTAAGCATACATAGGGATATAGGGACAGAAAAAGCGTCTTTGTTTTATACTAAGTAGTGATAAGTAGGTATAGTTGACAAGCGATTCATTGTACTAGTGTATATGTATAATTCTGTTTATTTCGTTGTAAAACCGGTGTGTCCAGTGTTATGTAATGGTGTTTTGTTCAGTAGGAACATCGCCACGGTGGCAGTTGATACGTGTTGTCTCAATTTTTATTAGGAGCACGTGATTCAACGAAATAGTCGTCGTGAGTATGTATTATTTTAAATTATTTGTCACTAATGTGTCGTAGAACGAGGAAACCATTTTCTTTTGAAAATATTACGTAGAATTGATGTTTTTAACAATATTTTTTTATAGGTTCGTGAAGTATGTTTACATACTGCATAAACTTACGTCGCTTCCATTTTCTTTTGAAAAATATTACGTAGAATCAATATTTTAGGTCGGCAGAGAACGAACACCTGTTTAAATTTGTTACAAATTTGGCATTAGTAGGTACATTTTATGCCTTCTTTTCTTAAGTATAATTTTAATACAGAGTATTAATTAATAAGTTGGTTACTTCAGCACGTATTTATGTAATGATAACTCATAAATAATTATGAATATAAATATTCTAAACAGCCATAGAAAGCGGCGGTAGCTAAGTGGTTAAGGAGTTGGCTTTACGATAGAGTGATCTCGGGTTCAAGTCCTGTCCATTACACTGCCGACGTGAAGCTATTCCTAACACAAGATATTTAGATTAGCTTGAGGGTTTAGAGGGTATATTAGTAATTACAGTTGCTAACATTCTTAAAAAAATGTTTAATAATATTTGACCACGTGTTTACCGTTTGGTGATATCTTTTACGCAATTCAATGCAACTGATAATGTTATTCGCAATTCAAACGGAATACCTACTTACATTTTTATCCTTCAACTAAAATTAGCTATGTGAGATAAATTATAAATGTTACTTATACCTAATACCTATGGGCGCCTCAGTGCCCCACTAAATTCGCTCATGTGTAGTGATGTTCAAGGTTATACTAATACCACGAACTGTACAGTATAGTAGAGTCGAACATTGCTCTTAGAGGTTATGTACGAATATATCACAACGGTTCAGAAACGCGAACTGAAATCTCCACGTGGTCGTTGCATAACCTCATTCCTTGAAGTGAAGTTGGCGACTGAAACAAAGCGTAGATATACATTAATCATATGTCTATCATACTAGTCCAGTCACATACCTAGGCTAAAATAGTTTAAACTAACTAATAATGAAATAATGATGTTTAACCTATATAGGTACTAGTACAAAAGTACAAAATTGCTTTTTAATCGCATAGGGACTCAATTTTAATGACCATTATACGAATTATTAGTATCTTGAGCGTTAGGGAATCGAAAGAGCATGGAGGAGAAAATTTCATTTATCCTTTACCGGATAAAAATGTCTTCTACACTCAGAAATAGCGATGGCAGAGCAAGAATAGGTACTCTTTCCGACATGGGTGATAAAAATATAAATGTTTTGTAAAACGAGATTGGCGTGAGATTTCTGAGATAAAACAGATGCTTATTATACCATAGAAAGAATGTATTACCTGATACTGTTATTTTGTGCTGCTGTGTAGTCTCCTGGATTAATTAAATATAATTATAATATGCACTAAGGTTGTGTCCAATTCCTTATTGTATGACTCGGTTTTATAACAAAATCTTTGTCATATCATATCACGTGATTGTGACGATACCATGACGGTAAACATATTTATAGACCGATATAAGAATCATCTAACGCATCTAGCGGCTGAAACGATAAGATTATATTTAGACGATAAAGATTTCAGCTTCGACGTCAAAAGTTCATCACCTACTTCTTACTTTTGATAGTGATGTGATGATATTATAAGAAAACAAGTGATATCGTTGCATGATCTTATGCTTTCGGGTCGTACGAGACATTATAACTGATAGCGGGTCTATCGCGGCTGTGGGTCGAAACCTTTGTGTTCGCGTGTTTGTAAGATCTTAGACTCGAATACGGAGTTAGATACTCACCTTAATAACTTCTATAGCACTTATTACAGTAGTTATTTTAAGTTTTTGATGACAGCCTAACATTTGTGTCAAATTTCGTTACGGGTAAACGGCTCGATTGAGAAGCCCTTTCGAAGTCTACGACATCCGCATTAAGTGCCTATAATACTACATAACTATGTAAAATATGTATTCACTGGAGCGTCTGCTATTTGTCGGTAACGTCTAAATGCCTTGACCGAATGAGGTCATATTATTACAATAGTTTACACAAACTAGTGATTCATAGTTACGTTAATGCGCCCCTATGCGCTATAATATTAACTTATTAAAAAATCTGCACCTATGGAAAAGTTAGTCATACTTCAGTTTGAAAATGATTAGGGCTTGTAATAAAATATATTAAGAAACCAATTGTTCCCCGCGGCTCTGCACGCGTGAATGTCGGTTAACGCGATCAAAAAACGAACTGTCCTTTCCAAAGCTCTAATACCCATAGATGAAAGAAAAAAAGAAGGTTTCTACAGGGTAGGCCGCACGTGTGTGACGCCTCTGGTGTTGCAAACGTCCATAGGCCACGGTGACCGCTTTCCATCAGGTGGGCCGTGCGCTTGTCTGCCACCTAAGTGGAATAAAAAAAAAAAGATGTGTACCAAATTTCACATAGTTCACGATATAGAGTAGAGTAAGCAATAAACATATTATGTTCTCGTTCATCGCCTATTTCGCGATATAGGGTTAAGCTAATATGCTAGTAAGGATATTATGTTCTCCTTTCTTTTCTTTGAACAAAATTTCATTAAGATCAATTCACTTCAGTGGTTTAGGATTTAGGCGTGGAAACGAAACAGGCAGACAATAGATGGCGAAAGAGAACCAGATTGCTACGATGAATAGTAATTGGCTTACGGAGAATCATAACACCGATTTATAGAAATTGACGTCATTTGCTTTACGCCATCTAGCGATAACTCCTTCAACAGAGGCGAAACGTCAGCTGTGGCTAATAAAATCTATGCGGTTTATGTAATTATATTAGAATTCTATTTATTTATATATTATGTAGTTGCCCGGGTGTAATAAACTATAATAAATCCATCCTTAGAATCAAGCAATACAATAATCGTCCTAACGAGCTCTATAAAATAAATTCATTGATATTCAACGTTGAAAATTATATTATTGTTCGTATCTTATTGTTTTACTCAACCGATTGCGAGCAAATAAACGCTAGATTTTAAGTCTGACCAACCATTTCTAACGAAAAACTGCATGAAAATCTTTTCAGTAGCGTCGATTATAGTCAAACAGACAATTACTACTATTGAACTATGCTGAACTTGTTAAAAAAAAAATCTTTTTCATGTTCAGTACCGTTCATATAGCTTTACCCAAGTATATTTTTAAATATCTCCAATGTATAGACACGATCACTTTACAATTATATAATAGGAAAAAAGAATATTCTCTATCTAACTCACCCACCTACTATAAATTATGTACCTATGTAAGAATTTATTTTGTCGGTACTTAGTATGTAATACCTATTCGTTTAACCTACATTACAATATTAAATACGAAACGCTGTAGGATAAGAAGTATGTATTTGGTTAGATTCATAATATACTCATGTATTTGTGTAACCTCAACACAAGTTTAATCTTAATTTGGGTACCGGACTTCATTAAACTATCAAGAAATTGTATTGTAATGTGTTCATTAGATTGTAACCTTGAAATAAAAAACTTTTTATGTTTTTATATTTTCATTTGAAGGGTTATTCTAAAGCACATGTTTTATAAAACTTGATGTATTCAGTACGATTAATATTCACTCAATATTATTTACAAGATATTACGTATTAGTTGCTTACATCTCTTTTAAGAATCCCGCCATCGCTAGCCAAAATTTTAATACAATTACTAATAATCACCTATATTTAAACAGTTGCTTATAAAATAGAAAGTAGCATGAAACAATTTGTGTATTGCGTTGTAGACGATTTTCATCAATTTTAACCTGATTGGCTCTCTCTCAGTTTTTTTTATTTTAGGAAATTAAGCTATTTTTCTAGCCGATGCTTTCCTAAGCGCGAATGGATTGGATCGCCTATCGCAAATAACGACTGTAAGCAAGTAACAGTAGTTAAACAGCTAATAGAGTTGTGTAGGACTTGTCTCCCTTCTTTTTAGGATTCCGTACCTCTAGAAGAACCCATGTAGGATCACTTCGTTGTTCGTCTATTAGTCTATCAAGACCTTTATCTCAGGTGTTTGTGGAGGGAGCAGGTACGTTTGGCTTTCTGCCCCAAATGTTCAGATAATAAATAACAAATCTGCAGTATTTTATATAGAATATAAGAAATTCGCTCATAAAATAAATTTATTTAAATGACTTAGCCTTAGTTGCACGATCTTACTTTGACCGTGACAAAGCTGGTTGACCGGTACGGTCAGGTATAAAACGTCATAGCCTTGGTTGTAACTATGACCAGCCACGCTCAAACGTCAAATTCTGTCAAAAACAGAGCTACAAAATCATGGAAAACAAAAATAAGTGGAAGCGGCATGTAGTCGGTGCACGCGTGTCATTGGTTAGCGTATTTATGCTACGAAGGATAAATTCGATAATATGAACGTTTTAGATAAGAATACGTCTAAACTTCTTCGTAAATATTCAAGCTTTTTCAATTCAAAGTATGAAATGCCATAAATACTTTTTTCACTACGGCCGGCAGCTCAAACAAGTAAGTTTTACTGCATAACAACAGTGTGCAAAATGCGATTTTGCCCACTGCGTGAGACAAAGTAACTTTTTAATATATATTTTTTATTTTTTCTATAAACAGTGCCAACCATAAATTTTAAAAAGAATTGTTCCGCGATGAACTTTCCAACTACATAATCTGCACTCTATTCCTTGGCCGTCCTTTAGAAAGTTCTTTAAAATATGAAGGTCCAATTTCGAAATTCTAAATTTGAAAGGTATTTGTAAAACGAATTTGTTTTTATTTAAATTATTTAATATTTTAATGTATTATAACATAACATAAACTCACGCCTATATCCCGGAAAGGGTAGGCAAAAAAAACAATTATTTACTAGTAGAGCACGGTATTATTAACGTTTATGTGTGTGAGTTTGGCGACATCGGTTCCGCTACTGCAGCTATCGCGTCGCAGTTCTACTAGTTTTTCTGTTCTGTGTACTAACCATAGAGTTAACCAAACCATTACTATCAAACTGTTAAATTTGACGGTGACCGTGACTTTGACGATGACCATGACAAATAGTTCGTGCAACTAAGCCTTAAATCAATAAATCTGATGCATGTTTGTGACTAGACAAGTATACCTATCAACATTTAAATCACCATACCATATTACATCTTGTTTATCTTGTTTATCTTGGCACAAAAGCTGTATATATCTTTCAATATAAATGCAAATAATCCATAAAATCATACGGTGACTTTTGTGTATAGGTAAATACACAAATATATCTATTAGTTACTTGAGCTCTACATACGAAAATTCTGCAATGCATTCGGTACGGTATATATATGCAATTAATGTATTTTGTATTACTTGATACACGTATTATTAATATAAAAGTACATCATTATCATCATCATCATCATCATCATCATCATTCTCTGAACCTTTTCCCAACTCAGTTGGGGTTGGCTTTCCGGTCTAACTGTGATGCGGCTGAACTTCAATATTTTACGTGAAGCGATAATAATTCACTAAAAGTTTCCCGGTTACTTCCGAAGCTTCCACCATGGAGATAAGGTTCAGCTTACTGACTTTTTCCTTTCCACTTCGCACAATCTTCACTTTCTCATTCCTTATGACATCAAGCGAGTATTTCTTGGGTCTTCTGCGGTATATCTACGGCAGTATCTTCTTTTTCTTGGTAGGCAACTTCCGCTTATGTCGCTCTTGCCGGGCCTGAATTATCATTTCTACCTTTCCTTTCCTTTCTACCTTTTTTTCGAGGTCATAGATGTAATGCCAGCTACGGTAAACAGATTTCATATTATCTTACTAATGCTATCACGCGCTTGCTCAAAAGTTATTTATGAAGGTGATCTGTGCTAATAATCTCGTGATAGCCTTAAGATACTGTTGGGATTAGATGTACTATATACCTACACTACCTGTCGCTGTAAATTCTTAAACGTGCTCCCACACTGGTGTTTATAACAAGAAATGTTTAACTGCGCGCACCCGGATATTTCCTAGTGTTGATCCGAATACTTTGTAAATAAAACGGTCGTGTGACATCGCTATTGTACTGTCCATTCGTTATTTGAAATTCCAAAGATAGTTAGAAATCACTTTTGGCAACAACTCTATATATTGTCGTCATTGTCGATTTAATAAGCTGTTTCTATCCATACTATTTGTTTGTGTGATTTATAAGAAAGAATACAGGCTTAGGATGTATACAAACTACATACACAGGTATATAATACTTCATTCTATACGTACAAATAATGTATATTTTCTTGGGTGAGCCAGACGGTGCGATTATAAAAAGATTGTCTCATTTCTTCTCGTATATAACATTGCGCGTGTTGCTGAGTCATTGTTGAAGCGCTGTCTGTTTTGATGCGATTTGAAAAGAAAGTTCAATCGCAAGTCAAGGTCGCTGTACTAACAATAGGGCAGAGTTGTCACAATGTCATGGATATTGCTTTCTAGTGAATTGCTCTTTATTTTCTTTGTTATATAATTATTCAATTGTCATACCGATTATACTATACGCTTTCTATGATCGTAAAGGATTGTTCTGTACTGCTAATGAAGACTTCAGTGTTAATAATTTATAAATTCCTTTTTTCAGTATTTTTATTTTTATTCGTAGGTGTGTTTAGAAAGTCACTGTTGGTCATCAGTGCATTTAGTTGGAAAGTCCCTGTGCTTTTCAGCCCGTAGCATCCATTCTAATAGATACTTCTTTTATGCATTTACAAATTAGTGTTTTTTTACGCGTTTACGCTCATTTTGTTAATTACGTTTACACGCATGTCGAACATTGCAGCGCGTTCGCTTAAACCAGATCGGTATCGTACGTTTTTATGGGGATCTGTCAAAGGCCCTGTTATATCTGAGCACGTACAGAAGCTAGTTTACACACACAGAAACACAAGTCTGTAACTCTACTAAATTAGCGGTCTGTCCGTCGCCTATGACAACACACAGAGCTGGTTCCTATTAGCTCATCTTGATTGACATGTTAATGAGACGAAGTTGTCGATAAATGATGTTACACATTTGTAGGCAGAGGTACTTCTCCAAATATTTGCACATCTGATTCATGTAGGTAGATAGTGTAGGTACTATATGCCAGCCATGTGTACAAGTGTTATAGTTAGGATGTGGAATGCCGCTTGGCTTGTTAACGTTTTGGTAACCGTATTAGAGACTTTCATTATAATTATTTCTGGCATGTGCTGAAAACAAAAATAATTTATTTTCCTTCACTTATTTCGTATTGTTTATGAACATAATAGGTCCTCCTATAAAAGCCATAATAAACGGTAATTATAAAAGGGAAAAGTTGGAGAGCGGGCGGACCTACAGCTCCAAAAACCAAGCTTTGAATACAGCAAAAGAGACCTATCTGGGTTTACAGGATAAATTCACACAATTATATATATGTATGAAATAATGTAATAATCACGAAAAGGAATAAATAAATAACCAAGATTAGTGCTCAAATGAAGGAGACATAACGTAAAAATAATGTACAATTTTCATATTTAGAAGGTTCGTAATTCGTTTTAGACTACATTTTCTTGTAAATTTCACTTTAAAAGGTATTAGCTAAAGTCAACAATAGTAAAGTCAGGACGTAAACTCGTGAAAGGCTCGAAAAGAAACGTCAAAAAGGGTGCACTACAAAAAAATATAATCCAGAAAAAACCTTTAATGGCATTATTGTTATGATTAAGTTAACAAGTCACAACAAGGTGTATACAACAAAAATCTATTTGTCATTATGAGTTCACACTTTTTTTTTGCCAAAAAAAACTGAGAACTCCCGAAGGGTATGAATGGATGAAACAAAAAACAACAGAGGCTACTGTTACGCCGACCATTTTTTGTCTTAAACATTTTTTTTGGGTCAAAACAAATTAATGCTACAAAGGCATTATTTGCTTGCGTCAGGTACTCGAACAATGAAGTGCAGTAAATGATTTAACGGTTGGCTTAGAGAAATTGAACTCCCAGGAAATGTTACATAATCAGCTTAATTGCCTATCCGCCACACTATTATACTTAATTATCTCCTGAACCGCTTTGCCTTTTCTAATCGTAGAGCTTGGAGCTTATAACCATATCTAATCATTATCTCCTAAACGGGTTCTTTCTCTGGTTCCTGACCAGCTTTCTGACGGAATTTTGACATTGGTTCTTACAAATCTTACTGCGCTTTTAAATGCGGCAGTTTGGATGAATGTTTGTTACTCAAAAACGATTGAACCGACTGAATTAAGTTGCGTAGATAGATTACAGTCTGGAGTAGCACATATATTTTTATCCCGGGATATAGGTTTCTATAGTGCAAAGAGACGGGATCTGAAGGGATCTTATGGAACTTGCGGGCAACAGCTAATTCATATTTATGTGCTCATCGTTACATGCGACCATATACCTATAATGGACATAAGGAAACATTTATTATACCTACACTGCTGTTGTTAATTGTCTCTTGAATTTTATTTAACTGTCGCTCGTATAGCCAGTGATAAGTAACCATTACTTTCTCGTAGACGATTTAATTTAATGCGGAAGATAGTGCGTCAAGGACAACATTCTGTTTCCTCGACAAAAAATATGCATTGTAGGAATTCCGCGAACGCTTTGAATTTATTTTCGTATCCAATAATCAACTCTTTTCTTTATCGGGGTCATTCTGTACAATTGTGGCAATGAATCTCTCCGCCGGCAGAATTATACGCAGGCTTTGAATACATTGTGTTGGAGGGCAATACGATCATGGCCGACTACCTTCGAGTAGTGTTTACAGCTTTAATATCGGTTTGTTCTTATTTATTGAAGTTCGCTTAGAGAACTAGTTTAAAACTGTTTACTGTTGAACGAATGAACTGGTAATTGAATACCGATATCGAATATCTGCAGAATTATATCGCAAATGTAGCGGGATCTGAAACAGATATTTAGCATTTTTGACACAGTAAACAGATTGTCGACCTAGTTTCCAGCATTGTTTAGAGCACCGGCGCACGCGGCGTTTAGCCAAATCTATTTTGATTTTTATCTACGTGGCCGTTCGCGCGCAGTCTGCTCCTTCTCAAATTTTCGCAATGTTTACGGTTTTTTTCACACGGATTTTGTTGTGCGTGCTATTTTCAATATGCGTAGATAAAGATACGATAATAACCCTAAATCAGAGTATAATTAGTGTGTTTTGTATCCGCGTTGATATAAATAGTAATTTTGTACTAGGGAAGAGAAATAAAAGATATTGCATCAAGATCTAGTAAAACTTTCCATACTTTATCGTTTCCTATTTTAGTGGTATTGTATTTCTGGTCAGTAATCCGGTTATTGGTTTGTCTAAGTAATATTGCAGAGTACGTAATCCTGTAGTTATGGTATCGTACCTAGTGTCTTGAACAGGAAATACGGAACCGAACGCGTAAGTTAACAAACATCATGACGTTGTAACTTTATATTCGAAGTTAAAGTGTGTACTGAATGCCTACATGCTGAATTAAAAAATTAACTAAACACCCGAAAGATAAGCGTCTTATGTTAGCAACGGTTGGCGTCAAGGTGGGGGCCCCATACTCAAGGAACAGGCCAGCTCGAAATTATAGATATCGCTGGGTTAATCGGGGTAGCGTAGCATATAGGTATATTATCTCACACCCCAGCATATGAAAACACAAGACGCCGTGGGGTTTAAGCCCGTGCCGTAGGGGTGTCCGAGGGATATATGCACAATAAAAGGGTACCTCATGTTGAGCATAAACTAACCAAGGCACTAAGAGCGGCTTCAATAGCTACTGGTATACTTTTTTATATTTAGGTTATCAAATTGCATTGCACCTCATCTGATAGTAGGCAGGGGTGCATTCCAAAGCATGGTGGCCACCGTTACAGGTGATGTCTCTGGAACGGCGATCTCCACCCTGACAACCTCCACACTTGTTTTTTTTCATGATAATTTTAGACCGCTGGATGAAGGAAACATGTGTGCTGGTCAAGAATTCCAGAACTTAATGGTGCGACATAGAAAAGAGAAAATCTTGGAGAATATTTTCATTGAAGACAAGATCTTACTTTAACATTAACAGTGCAGTTAAAGTACCGGTCAGGTATAAAACAGGTTGCACCATTTGACAATTGTTAAAATGACGTCATAACTTGACGCTAACTGTAACCGGCCACGCTCAATTGTCAAATTCTATCAAAAAGATAACTTTACCCACCAAACTTTTACACATTCACTATTAAATTCATCGGGATATTTACCATGTTTGTTTATTTCTTTGAGTAACCGATATTTAAAGAAATAAACAAACATGGTAAATATCCCGATGAATTTAATAGTGAATGTGTAAATGACCATGTCAATCTAAAATCAAACTTTTACACATTTAGCCAAACCATTAAATTAGAATCAATGTCACTGTTAATGTTAAATTTGACCGAAACATTAACATTAACAAGTAGGTGGTGCAAGTAAGCCTTAGATAATTTGTACACAGATAGCGATCCACATATTATGTACCTACTAATTAACACAACAGCGACGTTGCGAACCAGAGCCTTCTCTGTTACTCGCTAATCAACACAGTTTAAAAATATTTAACTCCTCATCACGGGTATTCTCCGCCGTAATGTTGTATGTAAGCTTAATGTTTTACCTAATGGGAAGAGGATGTTATCTATAATAATATACCTACTCGTTTATAAAACTGAGTGATGGCACAATACTATTCTTAGCAACTGTTGTGTTTGGGATTACAGAATATTGCTGACAAAAATTGTTTGTTTGAATTGTCTACATTCTAGAAGAAGAATTAGGTTTTTAGGGTGCCCTACCGCAAGAGGAATAAAACGGCACTCTTATAGGATATCTTTGTTGTCCGTGTGTCTGTCTGTTAAGACCTCTTTTTCAGGTAATAAGCCTGTATGCCTGGAGGTATCAAGTTGAAATTCATACCAAATACTCAGGTTTGTATAACCTGAACCATGGATGAATCAATGGCAATGAAATTAGAAGAAACCGACATATTTTTTTATACCACTTATGTGGCAGACAAGCACACGGCCCACCTGATGGGAAGCGGTCACCGTGGCCTATGGACGTTTGCAATACCAGAGGCGTCACACACGTGCTGCCTACCCTGTAGAAACCTTTTAATGCCCTTCTTGAAGAAACCCATATTGTAGTCGCTTGGGAAAACCACGGCAGGGAGCTCATTCCACAGCTTGAGTGTGCGCGGGATGAAACATTTATATAGATTTATGCAATACGATAAGACTCTATCTTACTTCTTCGACTATTCTATAGCCATAATTTGAAAATGAATGTCATCTCCATCATCTCCCACCATTGCCCGCCATCTCCCATTTCCTACCATCTCCCCAATTCCCCGTTTCCCTATCTAAAATATTTGGATGGTGTCTATCCAACCATGTTAGATATGTGATATGACGGGTTACAGAGTCACACGCACCCACACTTACGGACTTCATAACGTGACGATTTCTCCAAATTCGCACCCCTGTCGCATTTCCCGCAAGCCGTATTAAGTAACTTCGTTCCAAAAGTTCAAGTTTGTACCGAAACTTCGGTGACTGGCTTTTTACACTAGTATTTTATATTAGGTACTTATACTGACTTCCCATTCCCAACCCATTCTCGCCGGACTCTTACTCTCTTTAGCATGAATATTACATTAACTAGTATATTATGCTATATAGGCAGCCGCTGTGGCACCACGCCACACCTGTAGTGAACGCGACTACTACGCAGGAGGCGCGGGTTCGATGCCCGCTCAGTGCAAATAATTGTACGCATGAATATGGCTATTTGCACTGGTCTTGTGGTGCCTCGCAGAGCCATAGACACAAACATCTATGGCAGTCGTTACGAGAAGTTGAGACCTCAAAAGTCCAACTAGCTAACAGAATTTCGATATCGCCAATTTGGATGTGTAAAGTTCAGCCGCGTCTTAGTTAGACTAGAAAGTCGACCCCAACTGGGTTGGGAATAGGCTCATATAATGATGACTATGCGATATAGATGCAAATCGTTATAGTTTAGGCGGTTTTCCGGCTATTTGGAAGACTGCCCAATTTATTTAAAACCGTATAATAAACGTCAATTCCATTTGCAATACGGGCCTCCCGTTAGGTCATAAAAATAAAGTCATCTTGGACGAATATGAAGACGACCAAACGGCTCTTTGTTAGACTACAGATTTCTATTTGCATATACATTTATGTATTTAATCTTGTGTAAGTTGGAAACATTTGTTAAAAACCGGATTGAAACCGGAATTTAGTTGGACGACGGCGACGATGCGACCGACCGAAGTAGGTGTCTACGTTACTTCATAATTTGCGAAGATTTTGGAATTGTATAACTCGTGTATCCGATTTATCGTGTTCCAGTAGTTTGTTATTGTTTATTGCTAGGCGAGTTGCCACACTTCCTGGGCCAACATACATCGATGACTCGTCAAGTCGTCACGTCTATGTATGACGATGCACATGCATTATTGTGGGTGCAATGAGTGCATCGTTGTAACCGTAATAATGGAAACAGCGTGAGAATTTGCGTCAGCAATTTCTTGTTTGTTTTTATGCCTGTGACGTTGGTTTTATATGCATATGCAGTTAAAGTTCAACTTCTGAGAGTGGGAAGTATGGATTTCCTGTTGTGAGTTCGCAGTAGGAGCACGCAGTTTGGAAAAAGTATCTTGTTGACGGTATTGAGTGTAGGTAAACATGCGACAACAAAACTACTACGAAGTGTAGTAGTTTTCAAAAGTCTGTCGAAATAATGTTTGTCTATCAGGTCTCTGAATTGATGATTTTTTATAAATTGCATAAATTATGATGATGAATGACTGTTGCAGATCATAGTAGGTATGTAAATTATGAAATTATTGATCATTGATAGTATCAATACGATGGTACGATTACATCGAAAAAAGTGAATGCTTTGACCTGACTACGGAGTCGAGTTTAATTTTTCCGATTTGATTCGACTTAAATAGTTAGTATACTCTAATTATGTATACGTAAGCACTAAATACGTAATACGAGGGAACGTAGTAAGCCTACCCGAAGAGCGAAACCTATGATCGGGCCCTCTCCGTGAGTAGCGGCGCTGCCGTGAAACAAATTACTACACAACGATGGCAACTCAAAAATACCGTCGATTCGACAGAAGAAGAACTCTAAAATTTCGTCACAAGGAGGTATGAGTTCGAGAGTATTCAGCATATATCAAAACGGAAAAAAATCGTAAATAAATACAAATGCTTTATGCCTTATAGTCATCTCTAAGAGCAAGTTTCAAATCAGTATTGGATATATCACAATATTGTAGAACTTATACAACAAATAAACTATATCTGGAGCAAGAAGCAACCGACTTGACCACATACATAGTGAATAGAAGTACAGACATATGCACTAAAATACAAAACGTGTCTTTGTTTCAGAATATCTTAACTGTCTTAGTAACTGCGTACTCATCGTGTGATAACTTCATCCAACCATAATTATAAAGACCAAGATCGCCATTGCTACGAAATTTCCAGGTATGTTTTCCTGTACTCTGAATTTTCAGGTGTAATAATACCGAAACTGTTCAGCTTCTTAGAACGATTGCAATAGCTAATCTATTTTTATGTATTACATACTTACCATAAATTTTCTACACACTAAAACACGGCATGAATTAAACAACAACTACAAAAGTTGGCAACATCGGTGAAAAAAATCCGTGAACCATAACAGGTTTTGTTTTTTTATTTAAATAGATGTCCGAAAATAAAGTTTACAATTCTCCCGGATACAAAATTCAGTCGAATTAGGTGTCAGTGTCTCCTGCAAAGGTATACGGTGCCAAAGTTTCATAGTTTCTAAGACCGCGCTATTTCCGTGCAAACAAAACGCTGACGCACATCGACCACCGTGTCGGTCAAAGCTCCGCTGACGTTCGTCTGTATATCTATTAAAACTTATTTCTGGACTACTTCCACTATTAGCGCTATATTTTATGCCTGAGTTTGAAAGTGAAAAACATATGTTATGATACCACATAGTTATTTGATGTAAAGGTAAGTAAAAAATGTTATTATTATACATCTGTCGGTCGTGTATGTTTTCATGGCGCACGATAACAATGTCTCACAAGGCTTGAGCTATGGTCCTATTATGTATTCTGTAAGCTCCTCCTCTTATCATCACCGACCCGTGACTGGAAGACGTAATAATTAGACAATTTAATCTAAAATGTGCAGACCGTGAAGTCTCGGCTATGAATAGGCGTTACTTCCTCTGGGAGCGGCAAGATCTGATTTAGACTGTATTCCATTATGGAGAAGTATATGATGGCTAAATGAAACAATAATTTCACGTAACTCATACGATGGATAGTAAAAAATGGTAATTAAACCGTAAAAAAAGAAAATAAAAGAAAAAGAAAATTGCCTATAAGAATATGTAGAGTACCCGTAGTACTACGATATGTCCTCGACTTCGGGAGCGTTCAACTAACACCCTGTCTAAAGTCTTCTAGAAATTTTATTCCTCTTCATATCACTTTCTGTGAGCTAATAAGAAAATGTAATTAATTAGGGCAGGTTGGGTAGGCGTTGCCACGAGCATTATACACAACGGCTGTCGTGACCTTTTCAATATGCACCCTGAACAAGCCTATACCATTTATCAACACTGTTAGTACATCATTAGTCTATAAAAACTGGGTCAAAGATTGGCGCGATAGACATATCTCATAAATATGCAATACGACATAGAAAGAAACAGTCCTCTTTGGCAAGATAGTAAAGTTTTACCATGTTCATTCGGCTAGAACGATAATTACATACGTATATAGGTACTTGCTGTATGCATTCGCAACGAAGTGCATTCATAATGCCACTTTTACTTTTCAGTCAATGTTGGAGCGCCCTGCGATTGTACAAGTTAAATTAGCTGTTACTGATTTGATTGCTTTCACTTTGTATGACAGTGATAGGTATAAAGTTGGTAGGGACAGGTGTATCTCCCCTTTGCCCTTTGTCTGTGCTCCAGGCCGTAACGGAAGGCGTGACCCACTGGCAGTTTGGAATTGCACGCCTAACCAATTACTGTAGTGGGTTGCTAGGCGGTTACTACTTTCCCTTTGTGCAAACATGTTTAGAATCGCTCATCGCAGCACAACTCTTTGACTCTTAGTCCGTACTTCCGTTAGGATCTTGTGTAACGTTTTGCAACAGTAAATATTAATAAGAACATAATGAAGTTTATCTGCGGCCACGAGGTATTTTAAATTTGAAACTCGAGCTTTGATTTAACGTCCGTCTACAATGAAAAGGGTAGTTGCACTTTGAATCTAATACAGACACACATGATGAACTGCGAATATCTTATAATTAGTAACAAGCGTTTGTGCAAGAAACAAACGCTCTTGAAAACTGTTTATCCACATATTGGCATTAAACGCAAATGAATGACCATGCGTCAAGCTTCACTACATTAAAACAGGGAAGGAAAGGTATAATATTCTAACCCGATCTATTTAAATAACTTTAGTGCGCATAAAATGTAGACAAGTGCCGTGCCTTACAATATCTATGCGGTTAGTGGCGTCGTCAGAGCTTAAAAGGCACACCTAAAATATTTGCGCTAGGCACTAAAGAGCATTAAGTAAATTATACTGCCTTGTTTGTATATAGTGTCACGATTTATAGAAGTCATTTTATATGCTGATGAATGTGAAGCAAGATCATTCCGTTCAACTTTACTGGATAGGCATGTCTGACTTCATTCTAATGCGCTCCTTATATCGGAGCACATGCTATTACGTCGTGTTAGTGTATATAAATTTCGTGAGAGGATGCTTCGACTAACAAGACGTAGCTACAAAAATCAGTCTCATCATCATTCTCTGAACCATTTCCCAACTCAGTTGGGGTTGGATTGCCAGTCTAGCTGTGATGCGGCTGAACGATATTTTCCGTGAAGCGTTTGCCATCTGACCTCTACAACCAATGGTCCAGTGACCAATGGCGATATCGAACTTTATCGAACTAAAATAATATAACTAAACTTAGACTTACTTAGACTGTTGCAAAACGTTACACAATACAAAAATTCATTCGATGTCGCATAATAATAAATATTAATTAAATCGATCGACCATCAACAGTAGAAGTGTAAATTTCTGGAAATTGCATCATCGACAATGCGAGTGTGAGCTCTTGTGGCACACAGGCCACGGTAACTTCTTTCCATCAAGAGGGCTGTGTGATGGTCTGCCATCTAAGTGATATATAAAACAAATTATTTATAGCTATAGGTTGGTAAGAGTGTTTGTAAAATATATAAGTTTAATTATCCCCGTCAAGTGATTCTTTCGCGATTAAACGTCACTCAAGGTTAAACCTGGTACGTAATGGCACCAGCTATGTAGTTGTATGTAAATGTGGTAGAAAATTTATAGATGTCAGTTATTTAAGCTGCTAGACCGGTCATTGGCGGCACAGGTCCGACCGGTGAGGAAGTCGGAGATTGTTGTTAGATAACTAACAGAGTTGCAACCAATCATCGTAGTGCAAATTAACTTTATTCAACCTGTAATTTAAAAAAAAAAAATGGTATCTGATATATCAGAGTCACAATCATAGTCAAACTATTTGTTTCAACCCTTATTTCACTTCCATATGAATGAAATTTACGAAATTTCATCTCTATGGATGCTTACTTGCTCCATAATTTCAAGTTTAGGAATCAATCAGGACATGTACCTAATTATAAAAAGTATAGTATAGGTAGACAGTAATTAGGCCCTATAAACAAAACGTATTCAAACATGATTTGGCTATTAAATACGAGTAGTAACAGTTTAGTTAATGTGCATAACGCAGGAATGAAGAGGTGCGTGCGTTGAACGAGCGGCAAATGAACCCTCTGGCAGTGTTCCAAATTTGTAGTAAGTGTAACGAAACCATGGTGTCTACTAATTACCGAGTCCGTATTCTCAAATAGTTCCACTTCCTTCACGAGTCGCTGAGGTTGCTCTAGTGGCTTGTATAATCGCACATACGTAACAAAAGCAGCGACATTTGTGACTAATCCATTTGCATTATGTTTAGTCACGAAAGTCGTGTCAAATAGGAACCAATTATGTACATATCTGAGTGATATATTAACTTCAATGATTAACACTAATATATTCATGAGTGAATTTTATGAATGCGTTAAGACAATAACAATTATATCGTGTATATTCACGTAGCTTATCAAGGTGACGCATAATAATTATTGTTTAAATTTTTCTTGTTTGAGTAACTAAGTATGGCTAATATTATTACGAATGGTCAGCGTGTAGGCACTATACTATATCGGTCCACGTCAGCTCAGCTTCAGTCATGCACTATTAAGCATTATCGATGGCAGTTGAACTGTACAAAGGGTTGCTAATTATGACTCATTCAACTTTTTTTTAACTGGGGTGTGCGGCAAGCGGCGTAGCGTCGCTTCCGTGCACAGCTGGTATCCACCCGGTTAATCACAAAAAGGAAATGGTACTATTTGCATGTTAATTTTATGATTGCCTCTATTCTTCATGTTAATTCGAATGTGTACCTACTTTTATTCTTTTTGTAAATTACATACACTAATGAAGTACCTTAGATTGTTATAAATGTTGAAATCTGGTTGGCGTAATTGTTCTTTCTTTGCATTTGCAAAGGAGAACGCCTCAATAGAGAATATAATCAGCTTGGTGTTAATACATTTGACTACACTTATTTATTTTGAGAACATCAATTTCCTTGTTTTCATTAAGAGTGATAATCTTTTTTAATCTGGAACTTTTCAATCTCAAGACAGACACAAAATACGCACATTACACCCATTTCAAGAGCAAAACATACAGTACATTATGATATACTTACGGGAATTAACGTTAATAAGGGTAACTTTAATACAGTATATTATGATATACTTACGGGAATTAACCTTTCAACTGTCTGACGTCACAGAATAGATACTACCGCAAGTACAGAAGGCTAACTACTTTGATCTTCAAGACAGTCGACATTTTAATCGTCTACAAAATTTAGTAGGCATCAGTAGTTGTTCCTTTGTTCAGAATTTAACGATGCAAAACCACAGTACGAGTCTACAGTCGAAGAGTAACTGTTCTTACAAAAGTTTGTATAATTTATTTTCCTATGGTGGAAAATAAACTATAAGTACTACGTACGTTTAGATAGAGAGATTGGTTTATTATAGGTAGAACAGACACTACGTGCCAGGCACAAATGAGTTGGCTCTACCTGGATAGTGCGACTGCCCTTCCACTTGATGTCGACTTTAAGTATAAGAATGCTACATTTCAAGTAAACTTTCCTCCCAAACGTTTTCATTTGGGAGAAACGCCTTTACGTTGCGTCATTTCCTCTTCGTTTTCTTCTGCACCTGCACCGCAGGCAGTAAGCAAGACGCGAGTGACACCTGTTGCAGCGGTCAGAGGCCTCTGTAACCGCTTCCCATCGTTGAGCTATGTTCGTTACCTAAAAATAATAATTGAAGAAATGTGTTTATTCGACTAAGTACTGTTATGAAGATAATGTTGTTTGGTTCATTGTACTCAGGGATTTTTAAGCTTGAATTCGTCGTTGAACTTAATATAATCACTACTTAAACACAGACTGACTTATCGGTTGTTTTTAAAAAGATAGTATTAATTAAGGTTATACAATCAAAACACAATGTCATATCAATCAAGATAATGTAGACGAACACTAACATAATCATATTTTATTATGCGCTAAAACATTTAAGACGATTGTATGGTCAATAAGAAAATATGTAATTACTAGTAAGCATTGATGGCAGTCGTCAATACCTAGTAAGGCTTGTGAATTCTAATATCTTGAGTATGTTATAATGGAGTACCATAAAATTAATATTGGTTACGTGGTGAGCTATATAACTAAACAGTAACATTCAAAGTTTCAGTTTCGTTAATTATTAGTAATTTCAATCAGTCATAACAGTCTATCTTATAAAAATTACCCAGCGTATATTAAGTAACAATAATATATTGTATGGAAATTTTGATTGAACAGCTTATTTTTTAATTTATTTATTTATTATTACACTCTTATACCTACGTATATGAAGAGTATTCTTATACCCTTGGTATTTTTTTATTAGTTAGTACATATTTTATTAGATGTACTTTTTGACAGTCCTAATACTCGTGTAGTGGCTACTACGAATAATGCAACTACACAGGTTACATTATTCGTAAAGTGGCTACGAAATATAAGTATTCTAAAAAAAATTGCATCAGTAATGGGTAATAGTCTTCATTCTTTGCTTTTGGTACCCGTCAGCACATCGGTTTATACAGGGTGTTAGGAAAACACCGAAGCCGAAGACACCTGGTAGCACATACTCCGGGTATACAAAATGTTGGCATAAAAAATACGATTTGGTACTTTTTAAATTTTTTGTAATGTTTAATTAGCATTATTTAGTCTCTGTCGTATCAGTAGAAGCTAAATAGCTAAATGGAATGATAATTTCAATATAATGTACCCGGAGTACTACCTAAGGGGCTTCGGGAGCGTTTACCTACCACCCTGTATTGAATGTGTTCTAGTCAGATGTTAAACAGCAAGGATAGACCCCGCTGTTTAACTCGTTTGAGTCAGCTTGAAGCCAAGACCATTTAGTTCATCTTTTGAAGTTTATCTGATTTCAATTAATATGTACCAGTTGCATTAGCATTGACGTCGCTTAAATTTTTAGGTTTGTTCAGAACCCCTTCAGTGTCAGTAGGTACGCGCTAAACCAGAAGAAATAAAGTATTGATAGTCAACATTATGTTAGCCGCAAGTTCCGCAATTTTATACGATTTTATGCGGTTGCGTTGGATGTGTATGTAAACATTATATGATACTCTTCAAGTATACTCTCATCTTTAATAACTGGAAGTCAATAAAACTGTGCAACTATAAAATTAAGAGGTGCAAGAAAAAACCCGATAGTGGCCGGCCATGTGGCATTATCCATTCGTGATCTATGTTACCATGTGTCAGCTGTTCCTTCCAACTAAAATAACGAACTGCGCAGCGGATTCATTCGAAACGGCGCACTCTAAATATAATTCTTAAGCGAGCTATACGACTATGTTGTATTATTATACTCTGTTACTTTGAATTTAGCAAACTTGTGATAATAATCGAATAATATAAATGTTTGAAGTGCCACGTTGTAGCTCATTTGTCTTATAAAGTCAGACATTACCAACATACTTCATAACAATGGATTAAATAATAATACATTTAAATTCAAGAGCTAACAATATAAATGATGCTTTGACTTAGTAAAGATAAAGTGTTTAAAGATAGTTGCTTGCCTTGCCGTCTATAAGAAGTCATTTATGCATAGCTATTTCAAGTAATTGTTATATTGTTCGAGTATCTAAATATAGATCTTACTTAGACCTGCTATATAAAGTTTATAATTATTATTCAGATCTATATTCTTATATCGAGCATAAATAAATTGATCTAAGTGGGAGTCGTGGAAGCAGTAGAAAGATTGGGAGTCATTTAACGTTTTAGAACCGTGTTTACTTCATGTCACGTTTCGTCTATTAGATATCTACGTCTAATTGGCTATATGGCTATATCTATTATTATACTTTTTTGCCGTAGGAGTTTTAGAACTGTATTACCTGTCAACCATTATCAGTTGTAAGTGTTAAAGATGGCTTATTTGAATTATTTGAAAATTTACTTTCACTGTAATTCTTTGTAGACCAAGATTATTTATTGGTGGATGTGGTGGCTACATCACGTCTAACATCCAACATAAACAATCCACACTCATTTGTATCGAAGGTCTGTTATTACTTCTTGAAATAAGCTCCAACATAAATACAATATTATATTCCTAATGAATTGAGTACTACGATAAATATAATAGTAATTAGTTTTAAGTATGGATACATTGTTTTGTAATATTAACGTTATTTTTCCTTCATGAATCAACTACGCAGTAGACGGTCGAAGTTGATTAGGTATGTTAATTAATGACAAAACGATAAATAATCCGCGTAGCTTATATGGTTTTATAGACATTTTATCAAATAATAATAACACTATCGTTTAGTCTAGACCCACATTTAGGTAATCCAATAAATAAATAATAGTTTAAAAAACAATGTGGCATAATATAATAAGGTATCTGTTATGTAACAATAACGATACCTAAAATTGCACTCCCATTGTCTCTTAATTCAATTGTGGCTACGTGGGTTACATGTTGAACAATCCAA
Organism: Pelosia muscerda; assembly: GCA_963691645.1. Classification (NCBI taxonomy): domain Eukaryota; kingdom Metazoa; phylum Arthropoda; class Insecta; order Lepidoptera; family Erebidae; genus Pelosia; species Pelosia muscerda. The sequence goes on from OY829104.1 coordinate 4,256,293, forward strand.
TATCTACTCGCTTTTACTTACAACATTGTTTAGCTGTTTAATATTTGATTTGTGTTGTCTTTACCAAGGATTAATAAACTATTCAAGAAAGTAAATTCTGTTTTGAATAGTTTATTAATCTTTGGATATTAACAGTAAAAACATTGCCTTGTTTAATTTCTTAATCAACCCTCACGAGAATGAAAAGGAAATGATTATTTTTCGCTCTATTTTTACCAATTGCTGACCGGTAACATCAAAATTATCTCAATGTCGCTCAAAGTTTTTGACTCACCAGTTTTCCTAATGTCAACCAGACTGAATCACCACTTGTAACTAATCTGCTAGTTAACTTGCTCATGTATATTTTCGTTGGAGCGGTCACTTTACGATTCTCTGTACTAGCCACGCGGTTTTGATTAGGTACACACATTTGACTAGACACATTGCGTCAGTATTTCAGCCAACTTTCTTAAGAAAATGACCTGGCGAAAGACGCTGGCTCGTCGCCAATGCTAGATGCTTAGATATCATATGTAATCGCCTGGCTTTAGGCTGTCTCCGATTCTTAATGTTTATGTAATAACATCATTTATACTTGGATACAGGATTTCGTTCAAGGCAAAAAAATGTACAAGAATTTAGTGCAGACAAATGTATTTTTATAAATTATTTGTTCCTACTTTTCCCTTTTATTATATCTCAAGCCTGTCTCTGTTGTGCAATGATTGTTACAGGGATTGCCACGCTTATTAATACACAGCATTGACAAAAAACAACCTGTTTTATTTAGCCTTTGCTTCATATAGCATAGCTGCTATTTTCATTGTCCTGTATTCCAAAGTTTTCTAGGTACAATAATAACTTGTCGTACTGTGTCATAACATAAGTGCTCCATGTAGTATTTATGAGGTACCATTACTATATTCTAGTGTACCTATAGAGGTAATTTATACTTTACGACACTGCCAAGACCTATATATATATATCACATCTGTAATGATTTCGAATAGGGCGAAAGAAATGGGCCTCCTGCCACCGAATATTTTCGATTTTGAATTTAGTTCGTTGTACGATCTATTACGTTGACATTAAGTATATGAGACTGTTACGCATATGACTAGAACGTGACAAATTTTTGGCAATACAAATGTAAATTAGTTGGACACAAAAACACCAATTTCCTAAAATTCTAGTACATTCTAAAACTGGAATATTTTGTTAATTATTTTAAATATGTTCCGCTTGTGTTTGGCGCTGACACGTGCAACAGCTTATGTTTAAGTGATAGGTATTGTTAATATTTATATAAATACATACATACTTAGTACATAATACCAATTCATGTCTATATTATCCTCACTTATTCTGCCTATTAAGTCTTACTAACTATTAAATGTATCAACAGTCTAGAAAATACGGATAATAAAGGAAAAGCTACGAAGTGACGTTAGTAGAAATCCAGAAAAAATCGACCTTTCAGTTGACTTCCTAGTAAATGTTTCATTTATGACGTCCACATTCTACTTGCTGTGAAACTACCGTTGACAAGTCACTTAATCCAAAATAGCACGCTGACTAGTAGCTATCGAAAAAGCACGAACGTTTGATGCCATGCCGCTAAAGAGCCATTAATAGCGTCACCAAAACATATGGATGTTTGACAACGTATCGTATCGATAGACGAAATGTTGTACCAGACCTTGAAATAACGATTGTTCACGTCATAAATTGACCTACTTGGTTCGTGTGACACGAGTTATTGTCATTGAATTTTGTGTTGATTGTAGGCAGCCAGTAGCGCTGATTGTGAACGCCACTAGCCTCGTGTAAAGTGAAACAGTTGCAATTGATCCCGGTTGTACGATAGAAGACGTAGAAGTTGTGAGATCGAGTAATGATCTTATGCTGACATATCTTAGTTTTCGACGTATATATTTCCCCATGCGGAATGCAAGGTAGGTATAGGTATGTACGCTCTTGAGTATAAAGTATAAATGACCTGTGAAAATTTATAGTCACTCCTTGGACTGCGAGTGTTACATTACGTTACCTGAGTTTCTTGTTGGTCTCTTCTCAGGAGATTTAACTACCGAACCAGCGAAATAATCATTTTCAAATGATTTATTTACTGAGTATTTTATTCATTATAAATTATAATATTTTGACAACTATTGTAAAACTTTGACATTCATAAGTGCTCTTTATGTCCCTAAACTGAATAAATGAAGTTGTTTCTTTGATTCTTGATACGACCACAGCTGATGTTGTATTTTACATATATTCTATAATTTGATGTATATGCTAAAAGGTCAATACACTTCAAAAAATATGAAAACAGAAATATTAGTTTCTATCTAGGCATCTTCCTGGCTATCTAAATGTAATAGAATACCACTTGTGAACATCGTGTGCACGGAGTGAGCCACCTGTAAGAGTTTTGGTTTGGACAGTGTTCAAGTATCTATTACATTTAGCACTTTACTATCGAAATGCTTTCAACAAGTTCCTTGAAAAGAGGTCGCACTTATTCTGTGTTTAATATCTACAGTTTGGTTTATGATGGGTAGATCTATTAATAACGACTACATTAAAAGATTTTAGTAGATTCATTACATTTTTTTTAGTAGTAGTAAGTACAAGTTTATGGATTCACATTGGATGCGGATCTGTATCCTGTAATAAGAAACAGCAGTAATAGAGATAAATTACATATTATATTAACAAGTATATAAATGTACTATTACTGAGAAAAAAAAGAATAATCATAATATCCAATCCAACTAGTCATTATCATTATTATTGCAATAACCTGACAAACGTTGAGTCATAGCTATATGTACGTTGAACCTTACATACCGAAATATTTCTAACAAGTCACCTACATCAATTGTTTAGACAGCCGTTTTGATATGTAAATTATGGTTAAAATTGGATTTTTCATTTAGCTGGCAAAATTTAGCCTCGTTGCTTTAAGTTAAAAATAACACTACCCCGATTTGGCCTGCGAGAGTATTGTACCTGTAAAGTTTAGGGGTCATTATAATTCTGTGGGCGCGTCACGTTACTTTATATAAAGAAACATTTCTTTAAATATAATGTTATGTTCGGCACTAAAGTATCATAGGGAGTACCATATACATCTCTTTTTGTCCTTACACATTTTCCCTCTTCATCTTTTCCATTCCCGTTAACTCTCAATGTTATAACTCGTGAATTATCTTCAGTATTAACATTAATAGACCAAGAGCTATAAGTTAGCCCAGTAAGTTATGCTACATTTGGATATATTTTAATAAATAAATTCAGAAATATTACGCTCTAAAAGTGTATTGTTGATCAACCGTATGTATCGATCTGTTTTGTTTTATTGAAACACAGCTGTTAACTATTTGTTTTCAATTAATAACGGTACCTATGTAGTTGATGACAGTATTGTTATCACTGTAATTGAGACTTGTATGAAAATGTGAGGCCTTATACGTGATGTTAGTGGTCGAATAACGTTATATTGTTACCCATTTGTTATGTTAACTGTAACAGTAGATGTACTTAATAAAATTTTATGACAGTAGCGTTCAGAGAGCGTCAATGTTTATATACCGTATACAAGCTCGGTCAAGGGACCTTGCGGTACACCATATTCAGCAGTCACAGTTAGTATTGTCAAAGTCAATAAAATAGCGTTCGGACTCCTGGGGGCCCAGCCTAAATGCATTCGTTCCGAATCTACATCAGATCAGGAATCAGATCACATTACATTCCGACAACAAATGTCACTCCCATACATTTTCAGAGCGATGACGAATGTAGATTCGGAACGAATGCATTTTGGCTAGGCCCCTTGATAAGGTCCTTCTACGAGTATTAACGTAAGAACACTATGACCTACTAGACCTACACCCAGATGTGTAGTGTCATATTTCGTAGGATAATTTTCAACAATCAAATACTTTAACAAAATCCATGAAGACTCTCCCATATATGCTTTCCCGTTACCTAATTTCTTATCTGCCGCAAATTTTGCGGTCCCCAACCCACATTGAATGCTGATGAAATGGTGTCAATTGATTATATTATTGAATTCTTCCAAAAAGTTACTTTAAAATTTCATTAAAATTTTAGAATGTGTTCGGGATCGAACTCCGTCGTGAGATACTAACATAATAATTCGGCTATCACATTATGGCTATATATAAATGTTATTTGTTAGACTTAATGTTCATTAGCGATCTTTATCAATGATAATGTTTTTGATAAGCATTGTAAATTTTGATAAAATTATTAGTATTTTTACAGGTAAATTGTTAGAGACAGTGTTATTAAGTGATAGTATTATTTACTGTTTGCAAAAACTATAATTACTTACTGATATCTTTTGCGTTGATAATATGTTGGTACCTATTTATTATTTAAGGCGAAATTTGTTACATAACGTGTATAATATGTGCCTATTATCTTTCGTTATGCTCTATTAAGTAATATAACTATGAATAATAATCTGAATCTTTCAAGGACTCTCATTTTACGCAGAAAATTATTTGATTATGTTATGACATGGTACAGTCGCCATCAGGTATATTGCAGCAGAGAAGGTGATCAAATACATCTGAACAAATTAAAATGTCAATAACTTCCATTCACTACAAGTGACCATTATTATCTGAACATTCATTACCTCGTTAATATCTGAGCAGATGCCTGTCCATAATTTCCATACAAGCAACTAACCAAAAATATAAGTACCTAAGTACATGTTGCCACTGTCAAGGTGTAATTGTTATGAGCGTTGGAAAGCTAAATAAATTCTATAAACCCTATTGTTAAACAATATCTGTGAACGGATAATATGTGATGTGGTTGAAAGTAATTAATGCTTGAACAAAATATTGTCTGGTTTATATTGTTAGATACATTACTTTCCATTGATTTCCTTGTATTTGCGTTTTGAATTCCTCTGTTTACTGTAGCAGTCCGTCACGCAACAATTTATTAGTACTGCAACGATTCGCCAGTGTGGTATTGGAATAATAACATAAATTCAGCCCATAAGTAAATAATATACAAATAAATTCGCTTCAGATTTTTGTTTTGAAACAATCTGGTATTGATTGGCGTTCACTCGCAAACGCGCTACTACCCCTACTGTTAGACAAGGACAACTCCGGGTTGTGCGCAATTGCGCGAATCAAGTTAGAAACTACTTAGATATCTGCGCAGCTATCTTTATGCTTCCAGAATTCCTGTAGGTGCCCTTGACGCTTGTTCGTCCTCAATGAAGTAGTATCTTCGAGAATTTATGCTTGTGACTTGTGACAAATAGACTACAGAGATGCAATTACGAATTGAAACTTATTTCACATACATATAGCAAATTCAGGCATTGGATAACCTCACGGACTCTACATCGTGTTTTGAATAAAATTTGTTCGTATAATACGTATTCATTTTGCTTGGAATGCCTGTAGTCTGTAATTGACCATAGGACCCTTTTGACCACTATCTCACCTTTGGCTAGTGATCAACAGTTGGAGCATAGTTGCCTAGAAGAGAAACGCTCGCTTTCGATTCAAGCTCTTTCTTCCTTTTTCCGCCACACCGCGCGCACCAGGGTTGTGGTATAGCATATGTTGTCCGACTAAAGTCTTGAAGACTCCCAGGTTATAATCCTTTCGGCAATACAGAGACAGAGTCAGAGTTATGGAAATTATCTTAGGTTAGGTACTAATATAGTACGTGCAAATGCACATAGGTGTAGGCTTTGTATCTTCACAGCTGCAGTTCAAGGATCGACAAAAGACTGACTGAGTGACATCATTGAGCTGACTCATTACTAAGTTATGCACATCCAATAGTTTAGTCTAGTAGATTTTGTTTTTATATTAATTGCTTTAAATAAACTCAAGCATATATTACACTTGATACAATACTGTATAGGTAAGACAATTGTTTTATAACAGTTGTTGCACACTGTTATTGTTATGAATTTTCCTATTATTGAGTTGAATCTGGAGTATAATATTCGTTTTCTTCATCAAAAGGACTAGGTTAACGTGAAATATTTTTGTGGTAGTACCTGAGTTGTAACTAGAAGATCAAGTTATTCGAAAATAAAGAATTAGTAGAAAAGATACCTAAATATCTTTTTCCATAAAGCACAGTAAATATCTTTACATTAAGACTAGCGTACAATTTTACAGATGTTCTAAAAATATTGGTACCGTTACATTTTTGGTGTACCTACAACTTTAGCACCTATAGTATTTAAAAATCGCCCTATTTCTCCATATGTAACTATGACGTACTTCTTACTATGCTAATACTGAAATGGCCTGAGATTTGGTTATTGTGATGAGCTGAACACTACTCCAAGGAAATCGCGAGTTCATCATTGATGTAAAATATCTCACAATTTATCCTATCCCTAAACTATAAATTCAAAGAATATAATACACAATGGTAGCCTTTATTATATTTTTATTATTGCAATTTTCCTTTTCATCTATAAATAAATGGAACGTTGATAATGTATTACTGTTTGCCGTTTATTGATATCGGTTCACGGACTTCAGACTACGTTATTTACTCGTATTTACCCGTAAGCAACGATCTGCGTAAATATTTATGGTAACATACAAGTATCTTGTAATATTGTATCGTCTATAAGATTCGCATTATTTTTCCCTTTAGTTTTACTGAAGAAATAGGTTCACAAAAGGTTTTATGATGTTTTTCGACTTCAGTATTACATTACAAGGACTTCAGTGAATATTACAAAGAAATTGATTCACTTTAAGTCTCTTCGGGTGCGACTATACCTACTGGTAAGTGTATGATTTACTTTCGAATGAAGCCTTATGCTTCTTTTTTCGTGTCAATGATTCACATATCCATTATTCAAGAATAAAATTTTGCCAGGTCGAACGTACTGACAATGTGTGCCTTTATTCCGGTCGTCTTGTGAAGTAGGACGTGCAACATAAGGGACAAGAAACCAAGTGCATGGGGGCACCGCAGTCTTAAGCCTGGATCTCGCATTTCCCATCTGCATTAGATTTGTGTGGACCCGCTGACTAGTGAACAAAGACGGTTAAGAGACCGCCATACCGGCAATGGGAGGTAGTGCCCGGGAGCTAGTATTTTTAGGAGATAGAAAGTCAGAAGGTAGCGGTAGTTCCTCTCTCAATAGGGAAATTCTCATTGCAACAGGGTATTCGTGTGCGGTGTTCGTATTTTCAGTACAACACTGAAACCTTATTGCGATATATATTTAGGTCACCTGTGACATAAAGAAAACTTTCTTAGTCACGAAGTATTATTTTTAATCTCCTTGTAGTCTAGTTAGAGAACACAAAAGACTGAATAACTACTCTGTAATAAAGTCTGTTCGTATTGGACATAACATAACATAAACTCACGCCTGTATCCCTGAAGGGATAGGCAGAGGTGCTTGCACCAACATTTCGCCAGTTTATGTTTAGGTCTTTATTAATTTATGACATTAGTCTAGTAACGCTGTCTTAAGGACACTACACATTTACACTCAGAATTGGATATGTGTACTATATAGTATATTGTATAGGGAAGCAATTTTATAAAAAAATGTTTACGGAAATCAAAAACAATAACATAAAATATTTAAACATTTGCCGCAATGACGATGCGTAAAACAACCAAAGTTGATAACAATAAAAATAGAATTGGTTCAGTATTTATACTAATTTTATATTTGTTTTTCTACTATAATATATTCAATATGGCGACTTATCACAGTTCCTGTCTACAAACATCGAGAGACGCGTCAAGTGGACCGCGTAGGTACGCAGAAGTTAAACGCACCTGTATAACACTATGACTCATCACCGGAGAGTTGTTAAAATGACCTCTTGATACAGTGCAAAATTCGTATTAGGTACATCAGTCAAAATTTCACCAAAAAGAGCATTCATGCTTTTTGGCACAAAATGGTTAGTATTTTTTATAAATACTTCTCACTGGTAACGTGACATAACTAAGTATTCTCGTAACCTCCCCAGCTAAGTTCAATTGCTTGTACAGTAGGACTTAGCTGGAACAGCTGTAAGTGAGTTAGCGTTTGTGGTAGGTACCTATACTAAATGAGATTTGAACCTTCCAACATTGAATTGCAAAACCGCTGATGCCGTCGTTCCCTAATAGTCTCTTTCTCTTGTGTCTTAAGCCATCCTGCTAGATAGGAAAACAAGCCAGGTCGTGCGATCACGGCACGCTTACGCACTTCGCACGTCAACCCATAAACACCAATAGCGCTATGCAGAAAAAAATATTATGCGAGAATAGATACAAAACCATAATATTTATTTCTTTATTTATTTCAATAAATTGGACGGGGACATCAACTTTATCTAATCGTTAGTTAATGAAATCCTTAACCGAAATAATCTTGTGATAATAACTACGTTCAAAATAGTTTATTTTAAATCTTTAAAATGTTCATGCCGCCGACCTAGTAGCATAATTACAACCACTGTATCGTACAAAACCAACGATTAAATTGGCGAGTTATATTGCTGATAATACATTTGCCCCAAAAACCATTGTTACTGAATTCGCAATTTTACCACATATTGCAGGCATTGTTAGAGCAAAAAAGCGTCTTTTTGTCACGTTCCCGTTTATTAAATTGAGCTGTTTTTGAAGATGGAGAACTGTAGATACAGCTATCGGTAACGTAATTGATCTATCTTCTATAATATATTCATCAATGGAGAACCTTAACTTCTGTGACTACAACCTTGGAACTTATGTAGTAATCGATACCCTTTACGTCGCACCCTTGGAAGGATTATAGGAAATTTTACTCCAGGGGAGTAATACCGCAGACCAGACCGTGGTATAGACTGGCTGATAGTCATTATCATGCTAGAATTGTGTCCTACCTACCTCGGAACCCAGGGTTCGCTTTAATAATTACGCCTTATACTAGCTAAACTTTTTGAAATTCACACTTCGTAATGTGAATACTGTTCATTGCCTTTCTTATGTTGATTACATCCAAAGTTGTTTTTGTCTCACGATGCCAAATACTTGAGAAAGTATTGACTAAATTTAGACCTGACCGATGTTGTTTTGTTCATATAGGTACTGAAAACAAGGACGGTGTGATCAAATTTAAATAACCATATGCTATTTGATTATGTGTATACAGCCGTAACATCGCAAATCTATAAATTTGTGCAATTTTTTGGTCGATTAATATGAAATAACAATTGTTCTTTGTTAAATCTTTTGTTTTCAGCCAGTACAGTGATTACAGGTGTATTCTACTTGATAAAGCTTTTAATCATATATGATAACAGTAACCTACATGGGGTTGTCTGTGTTATAATTCTGTGGTATGTGGTTATTATGCTCATTGTCAGATTCAATGCCATTACTGGTCAATTTACCTACGATAACCTAATAAGGCACTATCAGACCATTCGCAGATATTGAAAAACATACTGTTTATCACCTGTTCAGTGTCAGTTAATTTACACACATTTCTATTGGTTTTTTATTTTAGGAACTTGTTAGACTTGGTGGTGTGATCTGATTCTGCGTAAACATTAAAATGTTTGTGATTTGACAATGACGTTATAAGCAAGTTTATAAAATGTTTAGCATTATTATATTCTTATATTCTATTTTAATATGAATGTTTAGATTGTACCCATATTTGTGGAGGTCAGGTGGTAGTCGCTTCACAGAAAAAGTCGAATTTGTACCACATATTAGCGGAATAAGAAAGTCGACCCAAACTGAGTTGGGAAGGGCTCAGAGATACATGCATTGAGTCGTCATCATCATTGCCAATTTCGTAGCTACTAGGCTCGAGACTTTGCTGTCTTTGCGGGACAGGCTTTTGGGTAGTATACTACCATCTCTATCTCTGCGCAAGCTGTTTCTTTTTATTTAGAACTTTTACGGTTTTGCCCGTGGGTTCGCCCACGTGGATGTAAGTTATCGCGACCAATATATCCTTACTCAAGTTTCAATCTATCTATGTACCAAATTTTGTCAGGTTATCTATTAAAATGAGGAACTTTCGTACAAACATTATCATCCTCTATTTTTTTTTATTTGAACATATGCGATATATCCACAAGCTCTAGTTGATCTTTGTACCAAATTCATAAAGCTAGATGGACTATACATAAGTACGTCACGATTTGGGAATTATCACACAATTGTGTTTCCTTATTCTTACAATCCCATCTTATCCCGTTCCGATATTTGATAGGAAAGTATGAAAGATAGTAATATTTTGAGCTGGCATCAAATAATTAACACAAGGGTAGACAGGTGATGATTATGCGATATAATATGCTATATGAGTGATAAAAATAGAATATGGGGTCATAATTATGTACTAAATCTGTAGAGAACTTACCGGAAAGAGTATACCTACGAACATTAACATAGATCTAAATATGAAGATGCAATAAATTTAGACTAATTTATGTTGCCCCGCCTGGAATATATTTTTAATATTCCACTATTATTAACGAAATGGCTTATTGAAAATTGACTCATCTTAATTTCTAAGAAATTGTGCAGCTGACGTGACATGACACTTACAATTAATTCTTACTTCTACATCTTTCTATATTCCACTTCGATTATATTTTTAGGCTTGTATTTCATCATCTTCTGAAGGTAATCCAGTAATCCTTATTAACGATTTTAAAGGCTCTGTCTGTATATCATTTGTATTTGTAAGTACTATACAAGTTTGCTCACTGTAAGGTTGAAGTCACAAATACCAACAAGGTCGGGCTGTTCGTTGTGCGTACGTGCTCTCGACAACGCACCCACAGCGCTGTTTATTGCGCTTGCCCGATTTTAAGGGACGCACCCTATTTTAGAATACACCGTACAATAATAATGTCCATAGGTACATAACAGCTTTTCTTATTATTTTTTTCCGTTATATCTATTTTACATATCAACTAATGAATTTTGTATAACAACATCTCACACTTGACCCGATTTAGGTTCTCCTTATCCGTAAAGTTATCGGTAATATAATAATATATTCAAGGCTCACTGTGTATACGATAATATTTTTATCTTGAGAATTATTTTTGAGGATATTGAAATATTCAGTAGTACTTAACGTTGCTGTTTTTAGTTTCGATTACTGGTTTTATCGCAAAGGACCATGGCATCAGGGCCAAAGTTTTTGTTATACGTCTCCCAATTTTTGTTGTTTTATTAAATTTATTTTATAATTGATCAGTAATCTTAGTAAGCAGTATTTTTATAGCAGATAAGATAATTGTTACTATGTAAAAATAACTTATGATGACAAACGTATCAGCTTGAACAAAAACAAAACTTTTACATCAAAGAATATTCGAAGATATTTTGCTGTTCTCATAAAAAAGTTTACAAAAAATCAGGTAACTTCATAAATATGGAGTGTTTATTTTTTTCATGCGCGGTCCATACTACCCTACATTTGTTCACCTGATCTAAGGGTGTAGAACGGAGGTCATTGACTCGAGTGCCACGAAGGGCATTGACCTACGTCTCCGTCATCTGTTGCACACAGATACACATTAACATTACGTAGGTCTCGCATTTGACCCAGTTCGCACACAGTGACATTTATATTATTAACTCGTTACCAGCTTCAACTGCGTTATTTGCTATCACATAAAATTTTCCATTATTTTATCTAATCAATTTAATGATTATGCATTGTGAGTGTTTTTGCAAATTAGTAAGAGCTATTAGTTGTAATGCAAATCACGACAGTAACTCAGTCGCTGTAATTGATGACTATAGATGACTTCTGACAACAAAATAGGTAGTTATTGATAATAAGGCAAACATTACAAGGTGTTTAGAATTGCAAGAGCATTTTGCACTGAAATAGGCATATTTGTTATCATCAGTTCATCACAAAAGTGACAGTGTATCGTACGATACTAAAAATATTTATTTTAAAAATACCAAACATTGATCGTTCGGACTGATATAAGTAGATTAAGTAACTTGTTGAATGTGTTTACATAAAACATTTATATAACAGATATAGATATTATGCGCAGTTAGGTAAAAAGTCAGTAAACAATAATATTTTTACACTACATTATAAATTGTATAATAATGGTTGCTGACAGCAGAGACAGCTTCTAATACGGTCGCAATAAAAAACAAAAAGGTACAAATGAAACGGCAGCTCATTTGCAAGACACAAGGTAGAGCGAGCGACATGATACCAATGTGAAGTGTGTTGGAACTGGGGACCGTTGGAAACGACCAACATTCAACACAATGTTGGGTGACATTTTAAGGGATCGCATCTGTTCGCCTACTGAATATAGATCGATACATTCATACATCCCTTTTGATGACTGACCAATTGTAAATTTTCGAGATCCCTTTTTAGAGAACGTTGAACTTTATTAGATGACTTGAAGCGTTGTTATTTAGAAATGGAATATTCTTCTTAATTCTTTATTAGACACACAAAGTAGACATCATACAAAAATCGCAAGAATCATGTACAAAGGCGAGCTTAAAGATCAGAATATGTTTAAATAGTTATTTTCGTATTTTTTTAATACTCTCGAACTAGAATGTTACTCCTATGTATCAAGGTCTCAAACGTACATAAACGTTAAAGCTATACAAAGTACCTATTGTTTATAATTAGCCCACTTGGGTATTGAACTGGCGTCATTATTTCTAATATGAGAGACATGGGCTGATGTACTACGTGATTTATTTTTGAAGTACTTGTAGCTATTCCAGAAAATCCAGCGTTGCTGGCGTGCTGGCCAACAGTACGAATTCCCTGGACAAAGAAATCTTTTTACCAGTTTTGAATAAAGCAAAGTAGCGAATTCGGCTGCCTATTTGCCTTTTATCCACTATCTACTACTAATCAGCGAGATGAAAATCGTTATCGGGCAAAGAAAAGTTACCTACGCTGAACGAGATTTTTGAGATATTTGTTTAAATATAGACATCCTCTGTGATATTCATGTGTGCGAGTGTGTGCGTCTGTGTGACCTAGCTTTGTTGCTAATGTCCTTCAGCTGAAATAAGTTAACAAATTGAAATAAAGTTTGTAATGATACAGCTGTAAATATCTAGGCTTAACACATAAGCTGCTAAAAATAAAATGCATATGAAACACTTTGCATATTATTGTAGTTTTCTGTTGTCGGTACCATAATTATCAGTAGATTATATGACTATTTGAAAATCAAGAGTTTCTATTTGCTTTATAAAAACACTTCCATCTCAAACGACTAAAAACATATTGGTCTGTTCTATACGATATTTTCTGACAGCCGCTGTTCCACCTTCGCTTTATAATGCTCACGATTCAGCTCATGAGAAATAGTAGCTTAAGTGCTATTCAATCAAACAATAAATGAACCTACCGCAGTCCACGACTGAACAAAGGTCTCTTCCAATTAGTTCCAATAGTGGGAGGTTCTGGCCTACTATTTCTACGCTAGCCAGGCGGGTTGGTACAGTCAGCAGCAAATAGATAGAGACATTTAAGGCTGTCAAATAGTTAGAGACAGCCAAAGTGGTCAAAATTATCGATACACCCGAGACGCTCACATAGATAGAGACATTTCATTCGTCAAAAGTAACGGAACGCGCATGTTACCAATTATATCGGCTCTACTAGAGTGCCAGTTATATGATGACAGCCAAATCACCATATGTAACTAAGCAACATCCTTGCCATAAACATCGGTACAACTGCACAATTACACCCTAACCAATGAGCATAGAGCTCAAATTAAATTAGTAACTGGGAAGTAACAGCGATGACAGTTGTCTGAGATTATGGTGAAAGGCGTCTATCTCTTTCTTTACTCTAAAACTTTGTATGTAACTATCTTTGTTATTTCGTGCGTGACGTCATTGCCATGTGTTTTGTTTTTAGTTCAATAGATTCAAATAATATCTCATAATATTAATACCAATTTTGACATATTATTATTTCACATATCACGTATATATAAAATGAAATAAACTGACTGTTTGTGTTGTGTCACTATTTTTTAATTAGCGATAGAGATGCGTTTTAAAAATTGAACCTTAAAATAACAAATTAAATTAGAACGGAACATGGAAATTTTTTTAAATTACTAATTTAACGTATAGGTTATTAGTTTATATGGAGGTGTCAATGAGACGACTTCATTCGCGTGCTACAAAATAAAGATAGCTTATGTTACTACTTCGTTACAAAACTACATTCAACTCCGTCCGGTGATTTTATTTTAGAAGAGTAACAAACACACACATACCAATTGACAGCTTTAAGAAATATAAGTAAGATAACTATACCAAATATTTGAACCAAGTCACGGGAAATTTTTAGCGTTACAATAAATAAATATTATATTGATGAGTCAAAAACTCTTTGCAAAATTATTTTATTTTTAATTACATTTAAATGTATCGATATGTATGACCACTTTGGGTGTTTGGTTACTATTGACGCTTTGCCTGTAGCTATAATAATGGCGGCTAGCGTGTATCAATGTATTTGACAACACGGTGTACCGATATATTTGGACAGGCTGGGTGCACTCAATAAATTGACCACTTTGACTGTATCGATGTTATTGACCTCTTTGGCTGTATCTAACTATTTGACAGCCTTGAATGTCGCTATCTATTTGCTGCTGACTGTACATGGTCTTTTTGTCGAGTTTTCCTTCTCTCGTCGTGACATCGTCTTCGTTATTTTCTGTTAGTAGCCTCTTACGCCACGCTTCGGGTGAGATGGGGCTGGGGATATACTTTTTTCATCACTACTGTGATGTACTTATAAGTTGTGCTATTCCACGATATAAACTATCTGTATGCTAAATTGTTTGATTTGATGGTTAACAAATATCCAAACTCTCACATTTAAAGTTAGTACCTAGTATATTTAATTCTAAATAGATATTGTTTTCTCCGATTGCATTTAATGATTGCTCTTTGGCCCAGAGTAGCCAGAGTAGACTCTCACCTCCGGCAATCAAAGACCCATAAACGGCGTGCGTTTTAGTTGGTTCGAATCCGATATAATCACCTCCATCGACTTTGGCCGAGGAGGCATCCGTGGGGATTTTGCGCACATTAAAAAAAGAGTACCAGCTGGAAAGTGAGGTTCATTATATCATCAAATATCTTGGCATACCTAAGTATACCTTTAATTATCCTTATTCTGTAATAAGGTCCAAAATCAAAGCTGCTCTATCAGCCTGCTGCAATTGGTAGCAATCAGTTGCATTAATATCATCATTCCACAGATAACAGTGCCTACATAGTATTAATCATTGGAATAAAACAGTTACATTATATCAGCCGATTTATGATTCATTTATGCATGTCATGAGCGTGGAACCAATTTTATTTTTTAATGCCATAACAGTATTATCTAATCATATGATGTCCAATAAAAAATCGGGATAGGTTTCTAGGTATCGTAACTATTATGTGCACATTGATGTCATCCGCTTAAAAAAGTTTTTTACGATTTGTGTACTCTGTGTGTAAGACGTCGCAATGAATTGGCAATTTCAGTAAAAGTTATATTTTTAGTCAGAGTGTTAGTTGTAAAAACTTTCTTTAGACAATCGTTTTAAAGTTAAAATTTCTTTGACAGATATTACACTTACTTTTATCTACATTTTTGTCTACAGAACAAATACAATGTTATTCTGGTTATTCTATTGCAAATGGATTTACACTAGGTGTTTAATATTAATGTTATTAAAATTACTTATAGTATCAAGTTTTATATATTAGGAAAGTTGTGTAACATTCAAATTGTACTCTGACCACGGCCGGTGTAACCTGGTCGAAACGTCAGGCAAAAGGTATGTATATACCTATACCATGATTGCGTTAATTCCCGGTTACATATTATCATAATCATGGAACGCGAAAGTTTAAAAGTTAATAATTCAAATTGTACGTTTGTTTGTTGAGTTATTTGGGTAAATCCTGTTTTATATTAATAGCTAACGGGCTGCAGCTGGCTAGTTATGGACCGCGGCTCTACCCGATCGAAATACTGAACCCGCGATCCAAAAACCTTTTACCAGAGCAAAAAGTATATTCAGACCTATTACTATTTCAGACTATAATTTATTTCATAGAGATTCGTTGCATAGTATTTTCTTACAAGACTAACATATATCCATTTATCTATTCATTCTACTATCCATCCTTAGAGACTCACATCTATGCTGCCTATAATTGACTCCTATAATTGATTGCTGCCTATAAGTGAGTCTTCGTTTTGAATCGGTGGCCGATTTTGCTTTTGTCCGTACCTAACTATGAGTCGTTGTGGTCTAGAGTGCACATTTTTTTCACCGATTTTCACCAAACTTAGCACACGTGTTCTTTGACTTAAAACTATTGTCGAGAGCTTTCTCGACAGATGAGAAAAGGAGGAGCTGTCGCGTTATTTTGATCATCTTGACAACTTTGCCTGAAACATCAAAAACATGATTCAGCACAGGTGTGATCAGTTTGTTGAAAATCGATTATTAAATGCGACTTTAGTATACCTACTTTACCCATACTTCCCGACAAAAGCAAAATTGGACGGAAACGCTTCCACCTAAACGTGTGGCAAAGGGTGTTCACGAAGTCCACTTCAAATAAGTACTGGTATAATACTACTTACTTGGTAACATGATTGAATAAAACACTGCTTGTGCGTTTGTGCATGTTTTAGAAACCTCATTTAAGTACACCTTTGAATTAAACGCACGCAATTATTTCATACATTGTAATATGGTTTACAATGTTGTTTCGTCAGTATCAGGTATAAAATCTATAAATTCACAGTTCTGTTGCTTTATTTACTCGTATACAGGATGCAATGGAAACACTCCCAAAACCGAAGGCTGGTAGTACTCCTGGTACACACAACATATTGGCATTAAAAAAATTACAGTAACACAATTTTTTTTAAACCGTTTGTCTTGCGGCGTACCTCTCCATCGTTTGAGTAAAGTTATTTTTTTTTACTGTCAATATGTTGTATACCAGATATTTTAATATAATGTTTTTTAGCACAACCAGGGGATTTCGGCTTCGGGAGTTTTCCTAACACCATGTATATGCCTACATACTCAGGCGGCGCGCAAAATATAATAAAATCAGAGTTCAATTGCTAGAAGTGGAGCTCCTTGCCTAAGCTTGTGTGACTAGAAAGATATTACTTGATAGTCTTCAAGTTCATTATCGACCACATCATCACCCGTTTGGTGTATTCGCGATTGGCCCAATTCGCAATTGATCTAAATCGCAGTTAGTCCAATTCACGGTTGGGCCTACACGCCAATACGTGAGATAATGATCTGGTCATGAGATTTATCCTCACAAGCGGTTTGGTTAAAACCGTATTTTTTTATCACAGTTAATATACAGATAACTTTTATTTAGTCAACTGCTCGTATTAATGCAACAAGTCAAGTAGCTATTTCTATTTGTTGCATGGGTGCTTACAAGGGTATCAGCTGTGTGGGTAGATTCACAACCAATCGTGAACTGTTTTTGGATGAGCAATCAGACACTTAATGTCAATAGCGGAAGCTACACCAGCCTTGAGAAGGGTCAAGGGACCGGCTACTTACGTTCACGGAACAGCTTTACTATATGACCATAAAATAAACAGTGCATTAAGTCTAATTAAACAACTATGCGATGTCATGTTTTTTAACAAAATTCTAAACTTCATGTAAAAGGTAGGTAGGTTTCTTCCGAGATAGGTAATTATATTTTTTTTGTAGCCCGATAGTGAATTTTTGTTAGATAGACGTATTTTGAACAAAAAATAACCTGTTTTGTTTTTAAGTGGAAGTATAAAAAACGAAAACAACACGAGAATCTGGTAATAAAAAGTTGTAATGCGCAACGATACGCTGGGAGCACAGCACAGCTGGAAGCGAGTGAAAAGGACAGGGAATAACTTTACTTACTTCGCACTTACAAGAGGCCCATACCAATAGGCACCGTGCCCACGATTACAATCACTCACGTTGTTTTTAATACCTAAGTAATCAGTCTTACTTATCTGTTGAAACGTTTGCCATTTTAAAAACTGAGCAGATTAAGATGACAAGGATTCTTCATACTTACAATCTTTGTAAATCTTTTGTTGACTGATATATTGGTTTTTACTAGTTTAACAACTTAATTTTATGTCATATACATAGATTATGTGTGTAAATTTGTTCTAAAAATCACATGTACTTGTCACGTTTTATATATTAACTATCTTGGTTTAGGCGCATTAGGGCTAATTCTCATTATGGCAACCGACTCGCTAATGGACTACTTCTCATTATGGCCACTTCTCATATTGGCTACTTCTGATTAGGGCTACTTCTCTCTTGGGCTAATTCTCACTTGGGCTACTTCTCATTGGGGCTACTTCTCATTAGAGCTAATTCTCATTTGGGCTACTTCTCATTAGGGCTACTTCTCAATATTTGGGAACGTTTATTGAAATAAGTACTGTCTTTATATATATAAATATGTTTATTCATTCATATGAGATCAATCACATTATTTTAAGAATAAATCAACATTAATTGAACCAATGTAATAGGTAAGTATAGAACATTATAAGTATTAGGTACTTTTTGTAATTACTTTAGTATAGTTTGAAACTAACATTTATTTATTTATAACATACCAAAATCAATAGTTAAAGGATAGGTGAACATTACTAGGTGTCAGTCACTTAATTGCTCCTTACTCTCGTAATGGTTATCGTTTACTACACGACAGTTTTTGCTAGAGTACTATATAAGCATAAATCAAGACAATTTTTAAAACAACAAAGTATTTTAAAAACAACGTGTTTAAAATACTTTGCAAAACAGTGGGATCCAAGAATACTTAAAATCTGCACTTCTTAGTTGCTCTGGACAGCCGTCACCGCAGTACCGACGGCGACGCTCTTGAGGGATGGCACCATCGGATAAATGTAAAAATTCTCATCCGTCCAAGTTTATTTCTATTCTTACAGAAGCTCCGAAAAGAAGCTAAGCATTTCGACTCCAAACCCAAGAACAGTCATATTCAAACAAAAATCGACATAACAAGTACATTCATTTCGATAATAACTATAAAAGAGTACTTACGAAACTAAAAATTGGTGAAATAACAGTTAGTACATTTTTAAAGAAAAAGACTTTTTACCAGTTTCTTATATAAAGGAATCTAATTAATACTGATAGTTTATTATTGTCTTGATTTATGCTTATATAGTACTCTAGCAAAAACTGTCGTGTAGTAAACGATAACCATTACGAGAGTAAGGAGCAATTAAGTGACTGACACCTAGTAATGTTCACCTATCCTTTAACTATTGATTTTGGTATGTTATAAATAAATAAATGTTAGTTTCAAACTATACTAAAGTAATTACAAAAAGTACCTAATACTTATAATGTTCTATACTTACCTATTACATTGGTTCAATTAATGTTGATTTATTCTTAAAATAATGTGATTGATCTCATATGAATGAATAAACATATTTATATATATAAAGACAGTACTTATTTCAATAAACGTTCCCAAATATTGAGAAGTAGCCCTAATGAGAAGTAGCCCAAATGAGAATTAGCTCTAATGAGAAGTAGCCCCAATGAGAAGTAGCCCAAGTGAGAATTAGCCCAAGGGAGAAGTAGCCCTAATCAGAAGTAGCCAATATGAGAAGTGGCCATAATGAGAAGTAGCCAATATGAGAAGTGGCCATAATGAGAAGTAGTCCATTAGCGAGTCGGTTGCCATAATGAGAATTAGCCCTAATGCGCCTATTTGCCTGCGGCTCGGCCCTCGTGGCACCCGTTCCCGCTACTATATATATTGAAATTGATTATGTATATGTAGTTAAGTAAGGCAGAACCGTTCAGCCGTTAAAGCGTGATTGAATAACAAATATCAGAACATCTGAGCAAATTTTCACACATATATTATTACTAAGATAGGATAAGAAGTAAGATTGTCTGTATCCTTGGGAATTCAGTCAATTAATTATGAAAGAACTTCATCTATCCCGCTTTAAGGTGTGATTCCGTAGCTGACCGTATACGATAACTGCAGACGCATGCTGATTTATTGAACCTTGATATGGGTAAACGGTCCCATTAGGAAGCCGCAATGAACTAAAACAAAAAACATTATTATCACATTTAGGTGATATATCGCGGATCGTTATATCTGCAGCTGCGGTCTGCGGTCTGCTACGAAATCAAACCTTTAATGGTGAGAATACACAGTGCTGACATTAGCGGCGTTTGGCCGAGCTGAACGCGCGCACCCGCAAATAGTACCGGACTACATACGCTACGGAGAGTAGCATCGTCGCCTACATTAATTTAAAACAAAAATACTTACGCCTCTGGTGTTGCAGACGTCCATACACCACGCTGACCACTTTCCATCAGGTGGACCGCGTGCTTGTCTGCCAGTAAGTGATATAAAAATGAAATCACATCTTTAGATGATTCAGCAAATGCTAAATTAACATTAGTAAATACGTCAAAAAATATCTTTATTGGGTCCAGGCTACTTCTCCTAGAGAAGTGGGAGAAATAAGTGTATATACCACTTATTTCTTCCAGGTACATTGAATATAATATTCTATTGGCAAATGGGCAGTGCTGATGTTTGGTACACGTACCTACTGAGACTATCTTTTTCAATTTATGTGTACAGCTGACCTGCGGTTCAAGTTCTGACAACCTTTATCTATTAAAATTTCATTGTAATCACTTTCAACTGTCGCTAATGATTTTACCCTGCCGTTAACCTCCTGCATTATCTAGTCACGTTTCACAAAATAAAAATAAACACAGCTCAATAAACTTTATCTTTTGCTATCAAAAAGTTTCGACGTCAAATTTTTATTTTGTTTACTTTTCAAATGATATTGCGTCGCCTGGATCTCGTCAATCTCGTGTTTGTTACTATGCAAATATAGGACTGATTTAGAATATTCTGAGGTGTTTCACTTGTACCTAATTATAACTTAGATTAAGAATTCGCACGACATTTAGTAAATGATATCTCCAACACACTACTAAAACAACTTGAAGTAAACGTTAAACGCAAATGTACGTATTTAGTAGTATAGGATGTCAATGTTTGCAACACCAGATGCCTCACACTCGTGCTGCCGACACTATAGAAACCTTCTAGTGCCCTTCTTGAAGAACCCCATATTGTAGTCGCTAGGAAAAATCACAGCTGGGAGTTCATTCCACGGATTGATTGTGCGCGGGATGAAGTTCCTTTCATACCGCACGGTGCGCATCGTTTCCTGTCATAATGTATGAGAATAAACTCCCTGCATGCTGTGGTGAGCGATACGATAATAGAAAGTTTTTGCGGTTTAGTCCAAATGCTAATAGTAGTGTTTGCAATGGTGACCCTCTTTCATGAGACTTTGCCTTCAGCTTAATATCAGGCGAGGTGAAGTCAAATTGACGTGCCATAAATTAAAAAAAGGTAAATATGCGAAAGTGTCATATTGCGAAAAAAAACATTGTATTATTGGTCATTATGCGTCAAAGCGTGGGCATCATGTCTACTGTACTATATTATGCACTTAATATATAAAACAAGTGTTGTAAAACAATAATTTACCCTTAATTGACTTTTGGGAGATAACTTCAAGAGTGCAACAAACGTCTCTACTCTGATTTGATGATTAAAGGAGACAGGGAATCCCGTACTTGTTCTCCGATATTGACCGACCTGTGACCACAATTACCATTGTCTGTGCTTAGTGGTTAAAAACGGCTTAATATTGTCTAATTATGCCCGTGTGCCCATGTCCCTAAGTGGGACCGCGTATTTTTCAAACTATAAAAAGAAAATTCCTGAGACAAAGGATAGATATAATATTATTATGTAAGATAATATAGGTACTAAAAAAAAGATATAGGTACCTTAGGAATATTAAGTAGGATTATCAAGCGCCAGACGCATGATATTGATGATAACAAAGAATTGCAAAATAATGCAGTCATAAATTAAAATACGAGCATAAAGGTAGCAAGTCAATTTAAATTTTGTTAGTCCTTTTAAGATTTTATCGAAATCTATCCAACTATTCAATGTGAAGGAGTGTCATATATACACAGTATATGCACACACACTTTCACTCTTTTATTAGGTACTTAAGTATGGTGGAATAAGGCATCCACTCCAACTTCGGCTTCGGAGTGAACCAGAAGTTCTCCGACTACGACTATCCGTCAATTGTTATACAGTGCAATTGTTTTTCGATTCATGTCTTTACACTTTCAATGGAGTAGGCAGAAATGTTACAGCGGACACCTGTATTATATAGTACCCTACGTAGTGAGTTTAGTATTAATCTTATTTGATATAGTGCCGGCCTTACCATGCTGCTCCTAATTGACCCAAGAAGTGCTGACTCGGCGTCGTAGAAGATCACTTGTGTGCCAATACATTGGACTCACTGCGTCGGATGCCCAAGACTGTTTACAATGGAGGAGGAAAAGCTGGAAAGCGGACCTTGGCCAACGTGAAGGCCTTGAATACAATCGATATATAATGCTCTGTTATATGGTAGCGGCCGCGTTATGCAGTCGACATTCTTCTGTATTTTATCTATAATGTCACGGATATAACGCTTGAGACCAATAAGTAATAACGCTAAATTAATATAGTAACGTATCATATAGGTACGCTAACATTTAGCACTTGGCACTATATCAAAATAATTCATGAAACAAAATTTAATGTGCCATCAACTAGTCGCTCTAAAACTGGGACTTTTCGTTATTGATGAGTGAACATGACATGAGATTATAATCTGAAATGTTATTCACAAAGTAATTTATCCTCGTTTTAACCTTAATCACATGAGATAAAGCAGTCAACTCGATATGAGCAACAGTGCAACATGGAAAATCGGGTCATGGATGGTTAATAACTTAAGTGACGTCGAAAACCAACGATTATATTATTACAAAGTTTCACGTTTCCATTACATAAGGCACAGTCTTACTTCAATTGAAAAATCGTTTCATTGTGTTACTAATTGATAACTTATGATTCGATAAGACAAATTATTATCATTCTTTTTATTGGTTTAGTACAGTTCAAAAAAGACTTTAGGACAGAGGACAGAGGACTTTAGGAGCCGTGGTCGGCCCAAGAAAAGATGAATGAATTGTGTGGAAGAAGATAGGGCAAAGAAGAGAGGGACTGAGGAAATGACATTTGACAGCAATATGTGGAGGAGAATGAAAAGTTGCGCCAACCCCAATTAATTAAGACAGGGAGATGATGGGTTTTGTACAATTCACTTATGCGATTTTTTCACTCTTAAAAAACAAGCATAACTTCTTACCTACAATTGTAGAAATTGAAAAATTGTCCTGTAGAAAGTCTATGCGAATATCCATGGCTACTGAAAAGTATACGAAAGAAACATCGGGATAAAAGTAGCTATTTTTTCAGCGAAATGGGAATAGCTGTGCCACGATAGTGTATGAAAATTTAACGTTTTCTTGATTTTGAGGTCGATCAGCGCCTTAACCCACCGAGTGAACGTGCCTACGGTCTAAACTGTAAATGTTTGTACACACGATTCGGAAGTCACAAGTTGAAGAAACATCCTTGAACGGTCTATAACAAACAGTGAGTTTGATACCACGTCCCCAGAAAATCTATAGTTACTTCCTCTTTCTTGTTTGCCGTAACTTTAATTATTCTTGATGACTTTTGGGTTGTTTACACTTAATTTTTTTTTAATACTTACTGTTTTAAAGGTTGTAGCATAAAAAAGATGCTAGCAGTCTTCATTTCATGTCCAACACAGTGAATCATTTATTAGCAGATTTTTTTCTAAAATCAGCCTATTCGTAGTGAAATAGTTCATATCACACATTCATGTCACGCACGGTGAATTCAGATTGGCATTTTTGGATATATTTTCCAATTTTCAAAATAAATCTACCAATCACTGGGTCTTTTGCCAAATCTGCCAATGCCCACTGCTTTTGAAAGAAGGTACGACAGTCCTGTATGCTCAATTTATCAACGTAGCAGTGCTTTAAGGTCGAATTCTGTAAAAAAATATTCATACTTTTATACACTCTTTCGTATTCGTATCTGTCGATATCTTTTTTAGCAATCTGGCACATCTCGGATACGGTCTGCAACAAAAGAGAAAGTTAAATCCCTTCATCTTTCACAACTATACCAACATATGAGTAACCTGTTATAAAAAATATGAGAATTGAAAACAAATTTGTAGACTATCCAATAAGTATGCCATCGGTACAGGATATGTACTTGTGGTACGTTATTCCTATCGGTGAAGGCCGCTACTATTTTGCCACATAACTAGCAAACCACTATTCTCAATGTTTACATAATAAACAAGTAGTGTTCATTTATTGTTCGCTGCTGTTTATAGCGCCTACCTGTTCTTGAACATTAATTTGCTCGAATAGGTATTATTTATCTAGAGCGATGTTTTAAAATCAACCTTCTCAAATGTTCTGTGTATACCCGGTTATTTCCAAAGTTTACACTTTTAGGTATTCTCCTCGTGATGCGACTTATTTTGCCATTTACCGTCAGATCCCAATACTAATCCTTATATCTGCTGGAGTCGGTGAATGTCCAATTTTAGGCTGGAGCATCGAAATGCCAACTAAAGTTATTTAATTGCACGCAAAGCTTGAGGATTCCTTGTAAACGATTTCGAAACTTTAATCTTTAGGGCAGATAATGTCCCCTTTGTGTATTCTACCGTTAGTATAATGTTCGACATAAGGCCTGCGGCTACTTTCTACCATCTCACCGACCCGCCATAGGTTCACCCTGGCTGTTTAAAAGCTGAATAGTCGCATAGATAGGTACTTACACCGCGGTTCGAAAGGCACTTTCTTTTCTGCCGTGGACTGGACACCTAAATTACTGAATGTGTTCACGCTTTTTAAAGAATGCCATATGGTAGAACGGTCTGTATATAGAATTCTTTAAAAAGCGTCGTCTGGTCTGATTGAACGATTTTGTCAGAGAATTTTCATAACTACGAAATTATTTCGATTAGACTTATTTGTCACAGAGGTGGTGGTGAATATAATATCGAGTGTATGCATCAAGCTACGAATTTTTTGTATCCATCACTGTACTGCAATCTTGTAGGTATTTTAATAAGAAGAAACTTAAATTTCATATAGAACTAATTATTATCAAAAAATGTATAATTTCCGTAACAGGTCAAATAATATTGAAGCCGTAACATCAGTTTCTAAAACATGACAATTATTACAAAACAACTTTGTGAACAGGCAGAAGACGGTAGTAAGCGATAAATTTATCGATATGTAAACAAAAATAAATTATTGCGGTCGAACATACAATTGTAATTAACAGTAGTTTTTCAGGAAGTACAACCATTTTGTAGCTCTTTTATTGAGTACCTAATTGTCATAAACCTACCTATATTATTGTTATGAATCACATTGATAACCCTAAGGTTATGTAATCATGTTTTCAAAACACTAATCACTATCTGTATACGTAAGTCGTTCCAGGTTATCGCCTTCTTACGTAGATAGAAGATAGTGTTTTGATTATTTCATTGTATACAGAAATGTTTTTGTTTTGTATTATCAAACGATCATAATATTTCGGGAAATGCAGAAGCGTCTTTAAAAGGCGGAATAACGTTTATTCCTTGAGCCGAACAATGCTCTTACCATAACAGATAGACATAACAGAGGTCCACCATCCCCAGAGGGCAATATTATGGCTTTCTGATGCAGTGTATGCGAGATATATCCATTGTTCTTTGAGCGTTGATAGACGGGAAACCTTTTCAACAATTTTCCCCGATTTTCTACTGTGCACTTTGATACTCAAAAAGAGGCATTTAGAGAAAACCAGTCGACCATTAGCCGGAAGCAGTAACATCTTCCCCAAAGAAAAAATATGATGTGTTGCCTCTGAACATATTTGTGATAAAATAGCTATGATCGCTCATAGCTATCCTGAGCAGGTTTCAGTTTCAAATTTATCAGCGGCGTTGAGGATGTGAATCACTGTTTATCATCGTATTTGTTATTATGCGGTAAAAAAATTAAATACCTAAACAACATAGTTCAATAACTCTATAACATACTATCATTACCGTGTCTCTTCTATCTAGAATCTTATTCTAATATGTTTGATTAGAATTCGTTTATTCGATCTTTGCTAATTCACTAGCAATTACCCTTGACCGAATACGAAACGTGCTCAGCTGAAAGAACACTGATTATTATCTGATGTTTTATTGCGTTGTATAAGAACTTGTTTACATCACCTTTTTTTAGATAACTGGAATTTGTTTCACACTCACGATTCATTTCCTTTTATAATAGACACCACATATTTTATAGTCAATAAGGGATGCCAAAGCCTATTTTATATTTAATAAATATAAAATTCTGCCGCCATGGAACTTTCCAGCTGGCTATGGAATCAATTTGTATGTGTTGTTTAGATAATATATGTGTCGTTTACACACACATGGATATCATCGTTCGAGGTTTTTAAGTAAGTTATGTGTGTTGGCGATGACATCATGTTTGTGAGGCTCATATGAAGCCGGCATCATACTAATCTGGCCAAACTTGTTACGAGGCGGACTCGTTATTAATATACTTATGTAAATTATATGTGCCGTCACTGGCGTGGATGGCGTTTGAATTTCGGAACACCGGACTGAATTAATAAAAGTTTTGGAGCTACACAGGAAGGAATTCATTCTGGTTTAAAAATTAAAACCATTAGTTCTCTACACCCCCTATTCAGATTGAGAATGATTTTTCATTTCAACATCTATAGCGTTCCTGAAGATGTCTTGTGTAGAGGCGAAACACGTTTCGAGATTTGTTATTCGTATTTGCGGAATACTGGCATTTTTTTCTTTTAAGTTTATTAATATTTTACTACTGCTATCGTTGGGACTATCAAACTGGGTACCCCACCCCCATCTCTCCCCCTCTCCCATGTTCTCTGCAAGTCTTCTACTTTCCTAGCGAAGAGATTCCCAAAAAGTCTAACTAGTTTCGTCACCAATTTACTTTTCTCTCCAATTATAGTGTTTTACAATTTCATGTTTGATTTCTAATAACTCCTAATTTGTTTTGATTCCTAGCGGACTTGTTTTGTGTATCGATGAATAACATAATATTTTGATACGGTTTTGGAATGAAAACTGGGCAATTCAGTTAGGAATTGAAAAGTTAAACATCTTGTTCCATTTATATAACGCTATTCAGTTTCGTACATACTTCCTACCAATGGCCATAGTCTATAGAAGAAATTAGACAGATAATCCGTATCCTTGTACAATATTCCTACAGTTACTAGAGTTCCATGATGAGACATTATAATCACAGGAGTACTGTACTAACTTTACCCATGCAATTAAGTATTCTTTTATACATAATTGTTGGTAGCCCTACCGAGCATTAAGTACGTGCATTATTGTGAGAACCGATTACCAGCATTCGAGGCGTAGTTTTGTTTGCGAACAGACTGATATAAAAAAACGACGCGACGTATTTTATTTTTCTGTACTCATCTAGATACTTAGATCTATGTACAAAAAATAAACATCTGCTTTTATGTCAATGATGTCAGATATTTATTGCGATAACTATCTACCATGCAAGCAGATACTGTAATATTTACAAAATACATATGAATTTATTGTAGAATACCTTCGACGACATAAGTAATATTAGTATGTATTATGTATGGTTTCAATACGAAAAACATGTTCCGTATTCAGAACAATTTTTTCAGGTGTCAGTTATATGGATGCGTGGCCATCACTTGGGACAGCGTGCATTGAACCCAAAGATTTATATATTTTTTTCACCTGCGTGTTCAGTGTTCACATAGAATTGGAAATTTTGGGCAATCTGAATTTCCGATCATTCTGGCCTTGACCATAGTCCTCTATACGAACTATATTTGATGCAGGTGCGTATATTAGAGATCACGTTTTTCACTCAAATCTTGGAAATAACACAACCTATCTTTTTGAATAATGATGTAACCGATCTAACAAATTGTCATACATTATACATGTTTTATGTTTTGTGAAGGTTCGTTGTGTTCGTAAATATGTTAAGATTACTCAACTGGCGCTGGTGCAGTTAATAAAAAATCATTCATCATCATCCGTGCGTCAATTCCGGTCGCATCCAAAGCTGTCACCTCGAAGTCCGGTGTCTTTTTTTTTTTTTTTTTTTCGTGCGAAAAATCCCCACGGATACCCCCCTTCTCCGCCGAGGGCGGTTGGAGAGGTTATGTCGGACTCGAACCGACCAAAACGCACGCCGTCTTTGGGTCTTTAGTTGCCGGAGGTGAGATAGTAGTCAACATATCTCTCGCACCCCGGCAGACCCGGGGCCGTCTCTTTCAAGATGACCCCCGTCGGGTGTAGGGACCACGGTGTCCCCGTCCAGTCCCCGGGTATGGGGAGGCGCGCTTAGCGCCACCGCCGCGGCCTGCTTCTGCTAGGGTGACAGGCGGCTCCACCCGTCACCCTCAGGCCCGCGCTCATGGAGGACGGAGGTCATTCTGCGACCTCCGACGTCCGAGTCGCCTCCGCTCGTCGCGGGCTGAAGTCCGGTGTCTGCGTTGTGGCTGAACCTCGATATTTTTCGTGAAGCGATTGCCATCTGAACTCTGTAAATCATTTCGTGAAGCGATTGCCATCTGAACTCTGTAAATCATTGGTCATATGGAAGTGTTGCAGTTAGACCACTTGTTGGACTTTCTATGGCTCACTACCAGTATCGACAGATGTCTAAAGTGCTCTCTGAGACATGAAAATACCCAGAACAATTCAGATAGATATACAAATATTTGCACTGAGCGAGAATAAAACTCGTGCCCCGTGCGTGTATAGCCGTCGCGTTCGCTGCCGCCACACCACAGATGGTGTCGAACCCCGGGTATCAGATAGTAAATACATGCATTTATTCACGTCTGTAATTTAATTCACATCACCTAGTAGTTAATTAAATTAAATTAAATTAATATTGATGCTTAAATGGGGTTCACCACAACAAAACACAGTTAATCACCCATGCACAAGTGACACACAATTCTGTGGTTAGTGGTAAGCCGACCACGTGACCTATTTAACGCTAATTATTTATAAATTGATCGGTTTACACCTCATTAAATTGCAATTTATTTCCTAATACAATGAATATTGTAAAATTGGTACTTGTTTTTGTAAAAGATTGCAGTTTTCCAGTACGTACCTAAAAGTTGCTTCGACGGGAATGTATTCGGCAATTCTGGGCAAAAATACAATCGTGTTTAGTTGTTTTCTCTGCTTCTTCTTTCCGTTGCTAATTGATTTTATTGCAGTAAAGAATGATCCAGGAAATGCATGGCTTAAGATTTTTCTTGCATGCATTGATCGCATATTATAATCCACGAAATCGTTCTACCGCCACATTAATAGTCTATGCCAAATTTTAGTCTCAAGTTCAACTTGTCGAGATTCTTTATGATCGATCTACGTTGCAATGTTCAATTGAAATAAAACTATTTTAGCAGATTCAATCGCGGTTTACTTGGTGTTATTTTGTTAAATGCTCATGACCATGACTGCTTAGAAGCCATCGAAACGGGTTCAGTGTACCTAACTAGTAAAATACTAAAAAAAATTGCAATTGCATGTGCTAAAAATAGTTTTCTTTCCATTTCCATCCGCGTAAATTTTCCACAAAATCTTAAGATGTCCAAATTAGAATAATTATATGCTAAGATATAATCTGCTCACATAAAAAGTAACATGTTTCATTGACGTCAATCGTATTTACTGCCAATTCATACGTGCCACATAGATTATATACTTTGATGTTTGCTGTTACTATAATGTAAACACTAGTTTACTTAGTACTTAGTAAGCTATTTGCCTTAGGTACTAAGTATTAAGTAATATTATTTTACTTTTATTTTAATTTTATTTTAACTTAACATACTTAACCAACTCTTTGTTGTGCAACAAGAACACGTCATAAGTCATAAATTATTTTACTGTCTACAAATAAATAAGTAAATACTTAATAACAACCAAACAGTTTTCACGTAACACAGTACCTAAGTAAATGTTTATGGTACTATTCTATATCGCGCAATAGTTCAAACGGTACCCCTGTAGAACCCTTTCATTGTCTGTCTGTATAAAACCTGTTATGAGCTTTTGAGGTAAGATCCTATTTAGCAGTAATTTACAAACTTTATTATCATTATTATCATCAAAACAATTGGAAACAGGCAACATTTACCTCATCTTGTATATTTTTTTTGTAAATTTTCATTAAATAAATATGGTGGTACTACGACCCTCCCACCTTTGATGTAACGGTCGAATTTTGCCAATTGGGTGACCGTCAGATTATCCAATTGTACAATTGGCGCTCTTACCGCTCAAGGCGATCACTTACAGACAATCATATAGGACTGCTATACACACACTACAATACACTTGAATGATCACATGACGATTTGAGAGAAGTATACAATACAGTAGTTACAATTAATTTGTTTACTGTTAGCGAAACTCGGGCATTAACGCGATCATATGCTAAATACAGTAATTTTAATTCGGCTTGTGACCACGGCTAGTGCAAACTGGCCGAAACGTCAAGCAAATCAAAAGGTAAATTATTGTATTACCAAATATGATCGCGTTAATACTCGGGTTTCGCTAACAATATATCATGCAACGTGAAAGTACAAGATAATGCTTAAAGTACTCGGGTCTCCAACCTTATTTTTGGTTCATCTAATTTTGTGTTTCCATCAACTCATTTTTTCCGAACTATGAATTTATTTTTCAGGTTCCAACCCAGATATTATTTCGTTTTCTACTCATTAAAATAAATTTAATTCCTTCTTCCATATTCTTCAAAGAATGGTTGCAAGCTATATTGGCGTTAAAATACACAATACGTGTATAATTTACCAGGAATCCTTCACCATTTGATAACAGCATTTATTTTCCTCTCAAAGCTACTTCGTTTGAAAATCAATTGGACATTTACAATGATAACAAGCGTTTTGGTATTCAGAGCTGCGAATGACAAGTAGTAAATCTAAGGTATTCAGACGCACATACTCTGATAGTGAGGTGATCGACATTACCTCGCCGCTGTGGTGAGCCCCACATGTTTAAACATTACAAGAGATCAGCGCAAAAAGTTTACATCAACATTGCAAATAGTGTTTTTCTTTAACCTTGGTTTAGATGAGCGGATAATACAATGGTTGCTGATAAAAAATCTTCAGCTTTCTCATACCTAATGTATTTAATAATAATAATAATAACATGTCTTTATTGTACACCAAGGATAGAATAGTAACACAGAGAAATGTTTGCACATGGTAAATACCATTGGCGGCCTTATGGCTCTGCGGCAATCTCTTACAGGCAACCTTAACCTGGGTTTATAATATAAGCAGATAACTGATGTCTGATCCCTTATCCATATAGTAGGTAGTTTAATAGATCAGAGTTATAGATCATTCAATGTCAAATTCAGGGTCGTAAAGCTGTGAAATGAACGCCCTGCCGTGGTTTTCCCAAGCGACTACAATATGGGGTTCATCAAGAAGGGAATTAGAAGGTTCTACAGGGTAGGTAGGTAGGTAGGGTTCTAAGGTTTTGCAAACGTCCATAGGCCACGGTGACCGCTTTATAAAATATTCTTTTCTCAGAATTCCAAAGGTTTTTTTATTATATTGGAGCATTGAATTCTTTTCCTTCTTTCAATCAAATAGAAAATAAATGTATTGATTAACTGATCTAAAGATATTTGCATAGCATTTAACTGTTAGTTTTAGTAAATATCATAGTTACAAAGGCTGGTAATTTAGGGAATCTGATAGTTTGTAATTCGTAAACTAATCTTTTCAGTGAAATACAGTTTTGTGATTTGAGAAAAATTAAGAAGAAAGGCAAAATTAATGTTCCTCTTATTGTTTTTTTTGCATTGTATCAAAAATAATTTAGGAATAGTACGATTAAAGTAAGAGTTTATTGCGGTATAACTTGTCTCGAGACAGTTCAAATCCATGTAGGTAATATGATGGAAGTGATGTGAGATTGTAAAGAAGTTCAATTAGCTTAACAAAATAACAATCAATGCAAAACTTCGACATAATATGTACTGCAACAATGTACTCAAATACCATCACGTATACACAGTAATGATCTTAATGATTTCCGTTCATCAGTCATATGATACATCACATTATATATCGGCTCGATAATTCAGAATGAGTCCCTGGTCTGCGCAGTGACTTTTTAAGTACATACATACATCATACATATCCCCTTCAGGGATTACGGGTGTGAGACCCGTAATCCCCGAAGGGGTAGGCAGAGGTGTATTAAACACCCACATTTCGCCAACTATGATTTTCGGTCAATTTAAAATATAATCATCAGACTACTATAAGAAATATACTTCCATTTCTGAAAAAAATGACGTTAATTAGCATTGAAAATTTAAATATGGTTTATTACATAAAAATCTAATTTGAAATTGTTTCAAAGTTACTCAATTTGCACAAAGTTACCCAGTGGTTAGAAAGTTACCCAGTTGCCACAAAGTTACCCAGTTATCACAAAGTAACACCTGTTCACGGTACTGGATTTAGTCTCTAATCTTGAATGGTAATCTTGTCTATTGTTGTGTTATTAGTTCGACGCACGACATGTGGAAAATACAATGCGTAGACTGTCACGTAGGGCACGTCATGCTTATATAGGCATTTTTTGTTCTATCCGCATTCAATAATTTCTATTGGCCTATGTGGTTCGTGCCATATTCAAAGTACCTACCATACTTTTATGAAAGTTAATTAGTATTGAAGTATCTTATTTATTTTATACAATGCATTTAAATTAGCATCTTCCAGATTTAAAAAATTGTAATAATTAAGTATCTTGAGTTAAATATTTGGTTTGCAATAGTCCATTTTTATCCTTTCTGTCCACTAGGTCCCAGGTATCAAAATATCCGCAGTGTCAAAATGCCCAGTTTTACAAAATGTCAAGTTTTACGAAATGCCAGCAGTGTCACAATGTCCAGTTTTACAAAATGTCCGCAAATCTATAACTTTGTAATGTCAGTATAATAAGCCTTATAATAAAATGGCAATTCGAGAGTGATGCAAACTGTGCTTACATACAATACAATTTTGAACTTTCTTTGTTATGGTACATATGGTTGTCACTTTCTTTTTTTCAATCTGTCTGCGGGATAATATCGAAGTATTCTCTTTATGCTATGACAATGTTCTGTAGTAGGTATTTACATTATATTTGAAGGTATGCGTAAACGGCTAGATTCCTAAACACGTAATATCATGAGTATTCTTTGCAAATATTTGTGTATTCCTCTGTTTGCTTAAATATTTTAGAGTTCACCCGCTAATTATGTCTTCCGATTAGGTATAACATATTTATCATGTTCTTTTGAGTAAGATTACTATTGTATGCAATTTTCACAACATGGATGTTTTGTTTACACAATTATTTTCGAGAAGATTCCATACGAAGGTCACAAAGATACACATACCTTCATAAAAAAAATTACGACCTGATCGTACCTATGTTCTTTTTTTGTAATAATGAACAGAAAAAGTGAAATCTTACTCGTCAAAGCCCTTTGTGTCAAAATCATGAGAGAGAGAGAATCAGAGATGGACGGTGATGGTAATATCAATGCCATTATTTGGAAGGTATTAAAAACAGGTCAGCATTATTTTAATACTAGTGATCATTACTACGCCGATGATATAATTATGTATTTACATACGTAATAAAAACTAGTTCTCCTATATCCTAATGATAGCTTTAAGTATTGCATAAGATAATTCGTTTTACAACCGCTTCGGTTACGATACGGGTGTTGTTTCAAAGAAATTACACTGAGGTATTTGAGTCCCTATTTTATGGGGCATGTCATGACGTGTTACAATTTGAGTGGTTTAAGAAATTGGAATGCAACTATGAGGTGTATATTTCTATCTCCTTTTCTCGCTAGAACTCCCGACTTCTTACACGTCATAATCCCTCAGCTGTTCAAAAAATCCTATTCAAACGGTAACCTGCGTCCGTCACACTACTCGCACTTAACAAAGCGCAATTGGTTTCTTATGGTGATTATCGTCAATAAGCTTAATAGCTTCTTGCAACTTGGCATCTTCTTCTGTTATATGTATTACAATAAATACCTAGTCATCAATTTCGTTAAATTTTAAATTAATTAATTACTGATTGATGATTTGAGATGTTCACTTTGACCGTTTTAAATCTATAGTCACAAATTATGTGAATGTTTGCACTTCTATTAAATTCAACTTGTTTCTAATTATTTTACACTTCATATTAGAGGACATATTAGAAGGCAAAGATTATGAGGATGTAAATTGGTGAAACAAGCTTACGTTGCCTGAATAAAAAGAAATCTTTCTGTCTACCAGTGTCGAAGTTTGAACATGTTAAAAACGCAAATGACAGGTATATGTGTATATAACCGATAGGTGGCCAATAGTCAAACTGGATTTTATAATCTACATCAGAAAGAGCCATAAGGAAATCTCTCTTTGTTCCAGTGCCCATATAAATATAAATAGTAATAATAAAACTAATAGTGATAATAAAATAGTAGTTATAATACCTAATAGTGTATTTATCTACACTAATATTAAAAATAGTAAAAACTTGTATTTTTATGTGTGTATTTTTGTAATGCATAAACTCAACAACTTCTTGCCGATTTCAAAAATTCTTTCACCATTAAAAAGCACTGCGCGATAACCGTCATCCACGCGGTTGGAGCCACGGACTATAGCTAGTATTTAATATTGAAAATGGAAAATGACCGGGACATAGATTCAATTTATCTAGCTGTACCCTAAAATCTCTACGCAATAGATATTTACGTAATTATAAATTTACATCACATAAAAACTAGTCTACCTAGATCCTAATGATAGCTTTAAGCGTTGCACAATGTTAATTAGTTTTACAACCGTTCCTGTTATTACATGA
The DNA here is from genome assembly GCA_963691645.1 of Pelosia muscerda. Lineage (NCBI taxonomy): Eukaryota > Metazoa > Arthropoda > Insecta > Lepidoptera > Erebidae > Pelosia > Pelosia muscerda. Next base: position 4,291,430 of record OY829104.1, read on the forward strand.
GCGTAGTTTCGAGAAACATCTCGAACATATCTGTGCGGCCCTTTTTTGTGATTCTCAGAAAACGCAGGACCCCGTTTGCAGTGACGTGGTAATACGTGATTGGTTCGCATAAGAAAGAGGGATGGACCTATTCTGACAAAGAAAGATCTCTCTGTGTACCTGTAACGAAAGTTTAACATAATTATGGCTGGAACCTAAGCATGCACTAACTACGAGTACGATACAATGCTGTATTATATTATTAAAAAAAATGTTAATAGATTAATTGAGCGGAGTACCTAATCAAAAAAATTCATTGATTGCGATAATTCCTTATACTATCGGTGGATGGCTCCATTTTCGCCACTAAAATGTATAGGAGGCATAGGTAGGTCAATTGGTCAGAGCATTCCCCCTGCAACTGTCTGATCGAGAGTTTGAGTTCAGTCTTAAGCATTATTTTTCCAATCTATATTGCGATAAGTGTAATCCAATTACTTGTGTCTGATAACCCGGATCAAGTTTGAATATGTTTGGAGAGAAGATGATTGGATTGGATTATGGATTCATATTATGTAGTTGTAGGCTAAAATCTGTTACATTACGACCTATTGCTATGGAATATTATTGTTTGTTATATAGAGAACTAGCTGACCTGTGCAACTTCGTCTGCGTCATCCCGTTTTTGCAACATTTTTCACTTCTGCTCCTCATCAGTTGGTTGCAGCATTATGTTATACTTATACATATAAACATTTCTTTTCAATCACTCTATCTATTAAAAAACCGCATCAAAATCCGTTGCGTAGTTTTAAGATTTAAGCATACATAGGGATATAGGGACAGAGAAAGCGAATTTGTTTACTATGTAGTGATAGTGTTAGTGATATGACAGGGGCCAAGTGATTTCAGTTTCAATTTCATCTAGATTCAATTTATCTAATATTATCACCACTTAATTTTTTTTATTACTACGCAGCAGATGAATAAGTAATTATAAATTTACATACATTATATAAAAACTAGTTCCTTCATATCCTAATGATACCTACCTTCAAATATGCTAATATTTGTTCACTGTAATTACCCAGCCGATAAAATACGTAATTTAAGTAAAATGTAGGTACTTACATATAAAAAGAAGTTCCCTTTTATCCCAAATATAGCTTCAACTATTGCAAAACATAGTCTAGATATTTTACAACCGCTTCTATAGAACTGCAGTTTTAGAGAAATTTCGAACGTTTTTGCATGGCGGTATCTGGGATTCTCAGAAAACCAGGGGCTTCCCGTGACGTGGTTAAACGTGAGTGGTTCGTGCAAGAAAGTGGGATGGGCCTATTTGAAGCGTACAAAGAAATGTCGCTCTGTGTACCAGTTACGAAGGTTGAAGTTGAACAAATTAAATTAAAAGACAAGGTAGGTTATTAACTAGAGGAAATAGTGATTTGTAATGTAACCTATAGTAAAACAGGATTCAATTACCTACCTGGATCTAAAACAAATAAAGGAAAGTGTATTTATGCGGGGCCTTTGAGCGGGGCGTGAAAAAGTATCTGATGAGGCCGTCAAGCTGAACGCCACCATTGTAGCACTGAATGTGTTTGCAATGGTGACCCTAAAAAAAAATAGTATACTGGTGGCCGAGGCTGAACATACCTATTTAGTGGTGTTTACAGAGTTACGCTGATTAAGCGCTGATTGTTGGCACTGACAGAGTACTATGTAAGTAATTAAAGGAAATGTTCTTGATTCATGCAGATGGCTTTGCAAAAATCTATCATCTTTGAATACACCCCAAAAGAGAATTATGTCTGGGACCAAGTACCTGTCTATTTCAATTAGATTCAATTTATCTATCAGTAGCTGTTCCCTAATCTTTTCTAGCGATAAATATAGTCTATGTTACTCAGGGTGACCGTAGATGTCCAATGACGAAAGAATTATTGAAATCGTGACATTAGTTATTGAGTTTATTCATTACAAACATACACATACACAAAAAATCCAAAATTTCCTTGTTATAATAATAGTCTAGATGTAGATGTAGATTATGAAATATTGCTAAGTATTACTAATATTTTTTCCATTAGATACTACGCAGTAGATGAATACGTAATTCAAAATTTACATACATTATAAAAAAAAAACTAGTTCCTATATCCTAATGATAGGACCTACCTTCAAATATTGCAAAACATACCTAATCCGTTTTACAACTACTTCTCTATCGTAGTTTCGGAAAAATCACGCTGATGATGACGTATTTGTGCGTCCCTTTTTTGTTTGTGTTTTGGGGGCTCGTCATGACGTGTTACGATGTGAGTGGTGCAAGCTACATAGAGAGATGGAGCTATATAGGATGTATAAGTCTATCCCTTTTTCTCGAACTGCTGATGCAATAAAAATAAAACAAACTTAAAAATAAACTATGACGTGTAATTGAAGCTGAAGGAGATTGTTCAAAAATCATATCCAAATTATAACCTGGAAGGCCAACTCTCCTAATAATAAGTTTACGTTTAATAAAAAGCTTAACCGACTTCTAGAACAAAAGTGCTAAGAAAGGTAAAAGATAGATAAATTTATTTTAGATATACCTCAAAGATAAAAATGCGCGTATAACTTTTCTTGAAGTACCCAAGGTCCAATAAAATTAATATAGAACTATCTCAAAGCTAAATCAATACGAATACAGAGAAAATTAAAATCGGTGCATTAACACCGACAATATCACTAAATATCCTGAACACCTCTACGTCCCTATTCAAAGGATACAGGCGTGATGTTATGTTGTGCACAAGTAATGCAATATTACACGATAAGTATATTACATTAGTATACCTATAAACGAACAAAAAAAATCTATTCCACAAATCCATTAAAATCCTTCTAACATAAAAAATCCTGTGAGCTCCCAAATGTCAAAAATGATCACGATGCCGCGATGTCAATAATAGGAGGAACCAATTCACCTGATTTTTTTTTTTTTTAAATTAACCCTCGAAATATTTTCATTCGGCAAATTGGCTCTCAGAACATAGAAAATAAACAGTGAAATATAAGCAAACTATAATTGCAGATGAAGGAAGTTGTTGAAAAATTCCTATTGTGATGGTAACCTTTCACACACAATAAAGCACAATTTTATTATTGCCTCTTACTAATGGATTTATTACGGGACTTCTTTTTAATAAGGCACGTGCAACTGATGCACACGATGTTTCACTTTGCACTAGACTACAACAGTAACTACTAGATGTAAAATTGTAAATTAATTCCAATGCTTGTAACGATGTAGTTATTAAGAAAAAGTAAAAAACAGATGAAAATTCCGTTTCGGCCTTTGGTACAGACTAAAAAAGTCTATCTGTGTACCTTGTTCCAGTGACAAAGATAAAATCTATTGATATTGAGGATGAGAATTTATAGAAAAGCGATTTTCAATAAAGTAGTAGCAATCAAACAATAATATTTTTGTGTATCAATTAACTACCGAAGTTTAAACGTGTTAAAAAGGGAGATGACTTGGATCTGGATTTAATTTATCTAGCTGTTACCAATTAAACAAGAATTTTGGAAGTTACTATTTCTTGGACTTTATATTTTCTTATCATTTTTATGCCAACCTATCATTACCTGAATCTGATACACAAAGGAACGTTTCGCTGTGTACCGGTGACCAAGGCTGAACATAAGTATTATAAAAGGAAGATGACAGGTCTAGAGTCAATTTATCATTTTCATGGCTGCTGTAAATAAAATAAACGTTGAACTCGACTCATTCTGCACAAAAAATTGTTATTCCTGTAGTCCTGAAGACGCACTCGGGCTGCTGAAACCCTCAGATAGTGATATCACCATATTCCACATGAACATACGCAGCATAAACCAAAACTTCAATCAACTCCAGGCACTGTTAGTACTTATAAAAATTAACGTTGATGTAATTATTTTGACTGAATGCTGGATCAGTAAAGTAACAAGCCTACCAACTTTACAGGGATTTGATTCGTATTTTACTGAAACGAATTGTAATCAGAATGACGGCGTTGTGATTTATGCAAGATCGAATCTTAATATTTCAGTAAAGGAACCTAACTTCATGGGAGGGAACTGTCTTCTCTGTACAATCGACAATAAAAAAATCGCTATTATAGCAGTATATCGTTCTCCTTCCTATGATTCATTGGGTGGCCTTGAAAGCCTTATAAACAGTCTAAATGATATCTATACACGGCTATCCCCTTGGCATAGTACTATCTTGATTGGTGACCTAAACATAGACATCAAGGAAGGTAGTAAGGATCACCGCAGGATGGACTATGTAACATTCAACCTCTCACATGGTTTTCTTCCGACTCACTTTATGCCCACCAGGAACGGCAATTGTCTGGATCATGCGTTCATAAAGACAAACTTACCCTACACCACGCTAGTTTTAGATTCGCATATAACAGACCACAAACCGCTAGTTCTAAAACTTGAGAAAACTAAAGTTGAACATAAAATAAAATACTCTACCCACATAGACTATGCTGCCATTAAAGAGGATTTAGCAAATACTGATTTCTCGAACCTTTATCACAATAATGATCCAAACTCGTTAATGGACTCTTTTATTGCCACAGTTTCAAGTAAAATAAACAAACATACCACTCACAAGAAAACACCGCGAAGATTAAAAATTATAAAGCCGTGGATAACCCCAGGTTTATTAAAATGTATCAAACATCGTGACAAATTACACTCAAGATATAAAAATACACCTGACAACTTAATACTAAAAATCACATACTCTCGATATCGTAATTTCTGCAATACCTTACTCCGTAACTTAAAAATTTCTTATGAAAAAAACGAACTCACCAAAGCAAAAAATAACACGAAGGCCCTTTGGAAAGTTATAAAGAATATAACGAATACAAATAGACCAAAATCCAGCCCGACCGAACTCCTAAAATTATATGACAGCCCACAATCCTCTGTAAACAGGGTGTCCGATATCCTGGTCAACGTGGGGAAGAATCTCGCAGCTCAGATTCCGTCGCGGACCCGTACTTCCTCGGCTTCAGCTTCCCCGGCTGTACCCATTCCTAATTATCCTCCCTTGAACTCTCTCGTGCTGTTGGAAGTAGATGAGGCTGAAATAAAAGCACTAATACTTTTACTGCGCAACAACTGTGCAGTGGGTTGGGATGGTATACCTCCTATGGTCCTGAAACAAAATTGTGAAACACTGTCACCTCCTCTAACCCACATTATGAACACTTGTCTGAGGAGAGGTGTATTTCCGGATGCTCTGAAAAGGGCAATAGTTCACCCGATTCATAAAGGCGGTGACAAACAATCTGTCAACAACTATAGACCCATCTCGGTTCTAACAGCGCTCTCGAAAATATTTGAAAGGGTTCTTTGTAACCGTCTAACTAAATTTCTAGAGGCACATCAAATAATTTCCAAGCACCAATATGGCTTTCGCAGGGGAAAATCGAGTGAGGATGCAGTAATTGAACTGACACAACAGGTTGCTGGGAACCTGGATAAAGGAGTTAAATCCTTGGGCATTTTCCTTGACCTCACTAAAGCATTTGACACAGTTTCTGTCACCCGACTTACTTCGAAATTAGAATTGGTCGGCGTAAGAGGAATTGCCCTAGACATTTTCAAAAGTTATCTCCACAATCGTTCCCAAAGAGTCAAAATTAACGAATACCTTAGCGACGAAGTATCAGCATCATTTGGTGTACCCCAGGGAAGTATCCTAGGACCGATCTTGTTCCAGATTTATGTTAATGAACTCTGTAACATGAAACTCCTAAATGCCAATATATTCTCATATGCCGATGATACTGCCATCTTAGTCTGCGGCACCAACTGGGATAGCGTCAAAAGTAGTGCAGAACTTGCTTTGGCTAGGGTTACGGAATGGCTTAGCACGAACCTTTTAACACTAAATCTGAAGAAAACCTGTTTCATCCCCTTTGCACTGCGCTCCATAACATCACCAAATAGCTCGTTCTCAATAGTTGCTCATACGTGCCGACTACAAACGGTACAGTGTCTTTGTCCAACAGTCACTAGAACTGAAGTAGTCAGATATCTGGGGGTTCAAATTGATTCGAGACTGCGTTGGGATAAACATATCGAAACACTCACCTCAAGAACTATGAGACTTATTCACATCTTCAAGTCTGTCAGGAGCTCAGCAAACCCTGAAATCCTCAAGATGATGTATAATACCTTGTGTCAATCTGTCATTGGGTATTGTATACCTGTCTGGGGCGGTGCACACAAAACGCATCTACTCAAAGTAGAAATTGCACAGAAGGCAATACTCAAGGTCATGACTCATAAGCCGTTCCGATACCCAACTGAATATTTGTACCGGGACTGTAAGGTCCTCACTGTTCGTCAACTTTACGTGCTGCGGTCTCTAATTAGAAAACACAAAAGTGTTGCTCCCCCTAACCCCACTAGACGGACTAATTATCCCCCCGGTATTCAGCACAAAACCACCTTCGCGAAACATCAGTACTATATACTTAGCACCCATATATACAAGCAAATTCATAAAAAATTGAACATCATGGACATGAACAAAAAAGAACTAGAACACCATGTCACAACTTGGCTTCTCAAACAAGACTACTCACAAACTGAAAATCTTATAACATACGTAACCTGAACTAAAACCTAACAAAACTATTAATTAATTACACAAACACGCTCCTACACACACCACACACACACCCACGCACACCACTCACACATCCTCACACACCACTCACACTCACTCGCACCCACTCACGCGCACGCACACACGAGTACCTACACACGCACACTGGACACAGACTACAGGCACAAGTCACAAATAATTGTAAAGATCATTGTAATTCATTAAAATTGTTATAATTTATATTGACGCGTACCGAACACTGTCTCTTATGATACAGGATCCCCTAGTGTAAGAGACAGGATTCAAAATAAAGGTGTATATTTTGGACTAGCGCTACTGGACTGTAATACTAGCATGTCAAGATTATAGAACAATAAAAATTTATTATTATTATTATTATTATCTAATTGTAGCCCAAAATCCAATTTTCACTTGTCACTCTGCTCACGTATGCAAGAGGGAACCTAGTGTTGAACTTATTTTCTAGAGCGATTCTAGTATTGCTACCAATGTTAAGTATTATTTAGGCATAATTATTCATTATACGAGTATATTTAACTGTAAAAAATTAGTTGTGTTTGTCTGTACCTTTAGAAGCATTGCACAATGTAATCCGTTTTACAACCGCTTCTGTTACTCCACAAACTGTTTCGGCGAAATTACGCTAACGTATTTATTTGTCCCTTTTTTGTGAAACCCAAACAACAGTTGTTCGAAAAAAATCGCATTCAAACCTGCGCCCTTCACACGCAATAAGACGCAATTGTTGCGTATTAACTTTTTGTTGATGGTTTAGTTAAATTTTATGAGTCATGCCATGTTAGTTTATTTAATAAATAGTCTACACAAACGAAAAGATAATATTTTAATATTATTGATGGTGTAAAATAAGTCATTCTCATTACGGACAATATTTTCCGAATACATTTTATCCGAGCCTCCAAATGTGTTTGACACTGCTTATCATTATCTTTCATCAGTCATCTTACTATCACTTTACATATAATCACTGCTGTTTGATTTTCAGCCATATGAGATTCTTTGTTTACTTCCTACAACTTAGCAGCAGTTAAATCGGTAATTCAACATTCTCTAGAAAAAAATAATTTGAATACTTTGCTTGATTGTAATGCCTCTAAATTGAAAAGGCGTTAATTCTACGTAATATTTCGCTAATTGACTTGTGGTATAATCTGTTCGTGTTTTGTTATTGTTATTGTCAGTCACGTAGGCCAGCCAGCGTGGAACATGCGCAACTAAGACAGTGAATGTTGGAAGAGTAGTGGCCGAAGTTGGAGCGGGACAGAGAGGTGGCGTGACAACAAACATGGCGGTGCCGGTTGCCGGTTGGACCGGTTAGTCCGTACCACGTGCGTTTTGCGTCGTGCACCCGTTCCCGTATCTTGTTTGTCAACAAATGCCCTGTGAAGGTCATTCATAGGAGGGTTAGAAAGACAAAGGATTCCCTGTAGCGTAACGTCATTATATTTTTCAACGTTCCAATAAGAACTGCAAAAACCAAATTGTTCCATTTCATTTTAGGTAATAACACTTTATGTAATAGAAATGATATGATCGTTTTTACATTTAAAGCTTATATAATTAACTTCATCTCTATCTAATTTCTCGCTTCGGTCTGGGTGTTTCTCTGTTGGTACTTACAAAAAAATGTATCTGCTTTCTGGAACCCAATTTAATTGAAATCGAGCCCATTTGGTTTATGTGTTCCAGTAATTTTAAGGTTGCGCTAAAATATCCCAGAATATTTACTTACATATTTACATTTATTTGATATGTAAAGCAGGCAAGTGCCAATCTTTCAGAAGTAAGTAGGACATAATAAACTTTTGTACCTTAGTGCGAATAAAAATAAAATATTTAAATTTGCAGCTACATCTAAGTATTTAAACTATTTAACTAAACACTAATACCAAGTTCTTGCTTTTCTTTTTGGTAAATTCAGCGATGATGTAATTCACCATCATACAATTAAATAGGTAGCTACTAAGTAAGTCGGTATAGATCATATTATGAAACCATGAATTGACAAGATTGTGTAAACAATGTACGCTGATTGACAAGATTGTGTAAACAATGAAAGGACAACAATGTTACAGCTGAAAATCAAGGCATGTGAATCACATCTGCTGCAACATCTGGTATTTATGTATTTGATATGCAAAATATTGAAGTTAAATAGAGCTTATTATCAACCTACGTTTATGTCTAGATACGACTACGTGGAAAAAAAAACAAGTGACAAAAAATATAAACACGTCAGCAGTGCGAGTGAGTACGCATGCGCGCGATCGAAAGAGGCCACAACAACAACGTATAGCTTTGCTGGCAACAGAGGTTCAGAGGGGTGAGGACACGTGTGGTGCGGGCCGCGGTATTATGCGCGCCGGGTTGAGCCGGCTCTTTGGCTGACCGAACTCCTCAGTTGGATTTAAGAACATCAGACGGGCGGGCGTGTGTAGGATGGATCGCTAACGACACCAGCAGTTTTTTTTAATTCCGCCTTCTAACAGTGTTTGTTTATACCTTCCGGCACACTTTCAGTAAATCCTTCTCGACAGTGGTGCTTATAATTTTTATTTTGGCGTTTATTTACTATTTAACTTTAACGCTGTTCCGATTTCACGTCGAGAAGGCGGCCGTCACAAGTTTGAAAGCGGCTTTTCAAGAGTAGTACACCTACTCGTTATAATTTTTCAATATTGCTGAATCAACACATCAGGCCATCAGAATGGTGAAGAAGGTTTCAGAAGAGAGTGTAGATAGCGGTAAGTAAGCTTTATTTCTAGTTTATTCCAGTGGATGTCCAATTCGCGCAGGTGTTATTGTATGCGAGATCTTCGATATGTACATATGTATGTCCAACCGGCTTTTTAAGACTACTGCGTAGTTAAATCTGTAAGATTATAGTCTGAAGCATGGATCGCCTACTTCTAAAAAATTGTGGTGGTCCAGAGAGCTTATAAGATTAAGTTGCTGCCTTTTTAAAGCTAGAAAGTAGCCAGTACTGTTAGAATCCATTTTGGAAATGAAGTTAATTTATGCAGCAATAAATTAATGTGTACTTTTGAACTGTGTGGTAATTGCAAATAATTTTGTGCTATATATTACTTCGTGTTGCATCATTTTGTGATTCATAATTCATCAGATATATTAATTTCTATTAACTTTGTTTCATGAATATCCTTCAGATGTCTTAACATAACTTTTAGTACTTTTGTTAGCTCTTCGGCGTTTTTTGCTGTATTATTGATATCACCTGTTATATTTTTGGGTATATTTATTTTAATATCTCATGATTGAAGCCAATTTACAAACAAGTTATTGTTTGTATATACCCTCCTTCGAAGCATTATAGTTTCTGCAATACATTTATTGAAGTTAGTACTGCGACACTGACCATTCTCAATGTATTGCAATTTATACTTAGAATTTTACGAGCGCACTGTGACGTTGACTTCACTGCACTTTAGTTTATTATTTTCAATGTACTCATTCTGTGTGTGACTGAATTTGCTGTGATGATCACCACACACAATTAATAATTTAACAACGCGACGATTAGCAACGAAACCTTTATGAACTTCAATATGATATTGTTGGAAATGTCAAAGTTCATATTACATGAAGCGAGCATTGACCGGTCACCCGGTACTCGTTTCGCAATCCACGATTTCGCAACCTGAATATACTCGTAATAGCTGAATCCGCTACAAATTATTTATTATACAGACATTAATGACCAATTCAACATGTTATAATAACTGTAGTAAATAGTTATTTCCTGATCCGATTGATCTTATTTTTTTGTTAATTAAGAATTGAAATTTGTATTTCATTTGAAGGTACATACAAAATGTAGTTTAGCAGCACATTATCCAAAATACTTACATGACATCGTGCCTAATCCTGTAAAACGTAAAGTTATGCTTTTATTAAATATTTTTTCTCGTGGAGAGGTCACTAATTGAAACCACACTCCGCAAACGGTTAATAAAATGCGTAATTCATTGACATTCAAGCATATTTTTTTGGATCCTATTCTATATCCATAAGGTTTCTTCCTTTTCTGGATGATGTATGTTATTCGCCTAAATTAGAAAATTTTAATTCAGTCAGTTATCACACAAAATAGCTGTTTTCAAGTACTTTTCATTAATGTGTAGTTAGAATTCCTTGAATAAAGTTTTATGAATTACTTATTGTTTCCTTTTGCTACAATTTAAAAACATGTTAATCTTGTTTGCTTTATTCTTGTGCTGTATTAGCTTGAAGTAAGTAGGTATCACAAGTCTTACAAAAATATTCAATATTGTTTACGTGTCGACCATGAGATTATATTTCTCTCTGTGTATTGTGTACATTGTACGGCACATATTTGATTTTCTTCGCATTTTCACAGTACGCCTTTATTGGTTGTTATGGATACACTGTTTAAAAATCAAATTGTTAAGAATGCGTTTATAATTTGATGCAGTTTGATTACTCTCCACGGTTTCAATTCAACATGGCCGCTGGAGCTCGTCGCCCCACGGCGTTCATGGCCAAGGTCACCTACTAAAACAAAACTGCGCACTAATGTTACTGAATTTATATAACTTCGAGAAAATTTTGCAACACATATTCAGTGTAGGATCTTTTTTTTATTTTAAAGTTATTAAAATGAAATTGAACAGTTTTGAGACAGTAGGCATTCAGAGAACCTCTTAAATGTTATTGTCTCTGCGTACGTAAGTGCGTAAGTAGAAAAGTGCGAGGTTCTAGATTTTTCAGGTAAAATTTCTATCACCATTATGAAGCATAGTAAAACTGTTTGACCTTGTTATGTGATGACTTCACTGTTAAATATGTTACATAAACTTTCTTATCTCGATAAGATGAAAATGTTATTGCCTTTTGACAATCATCAACTGCAAATTCTGTTGTAAATCGATAGTGATTGGAATCAGTCAATCGTGTCCAAAACTGAGTAACCTTGACCGTGATGGACTTCGTGCGATTTCCGTCTGTAATATTTAGTTTTTCGCCCTCTTCCTTGTATATCCCCTCTCTGGCCTCCTGCAAATCGATATCTTCCAACTTGCATACATATCCCTAAGCAGCTTTATCCGAGGAAATTTACTCGTATGGGATGGCAATGCTTCTATTACAGCTTAGTCTTAATACAGTCGTATTAAGAGGAAAGTCTGAAATAGCTACTGAAACATCAAACAAATACGCTCACTGGGTATCAATTTATATGTGGCGTAGATGCTGTTAGAAGCTACTGGCTGATTGATGATTATATACATCACGGGAAACATTTCTGATGTTATGACATTAATACACTAACATCATGGTTTTATACTTTTAAAATATTTTGGCTTCTGACAATAGCTGAAAATGATTTCTTCAAGATACAGTTTTCAGGCAAAATTATTTTTTTGAGATGCTATCTGCATCTAGTAGATAGGTACATGAATGGATTAGGTACGCAGGGGAGACTAAATCAATGACCAGTGAAAGTGGTTTGTTACGTACTGCAATATTTATATACGTTCAAATGCCCTACTTGAAGTTTCACCTAGATTATAATCTCATTTAGTTCGATGCCAGACCGAGTTGGCAGTTTATTGAATACCTCTTCTCAGCATGTAATTGTCGACTTTGATCTCGGTTTATAAAAATGAAAATACGTTTTTGAAAATGGCAGTTACGATCCCTAATAAGGGTAGGGTAGATTTAAATTTGTCTATTCATTTGAAGGGTTTATGGCTCATTAAATTGAAACATATCAATTCAAATAAAAATTGTTTGCACTTTCATTTACATTTGCAACTGGATGTATTCGAGTGTAATTCGAAAGTGAAGATTTGGAATAGCTTAAGGGTATGAAACACAGAATAATAGGTCTACAATCGGCAACTAGAGAGCGCATTCGTGTCCGAGCGTTTATGCCCACCCACCAGTTTAGAAAGTAGAAACTCAATGCAGGGCACAAAATATTGTGATGACAAAATTTAGTTCCAGATCATGTACGTCAAAATAGTCATATGGAAAATGATTTGTTAGCAAAGCCAATTATTATGCTAACTGTGTGCACATATGCTATTTTATAGCAGGATCAATTCGCAACATACTATATGCCATCGATAAATGAGTCAGATCGTTAAGTTTCTATAGGTACATATTGTACAAATAAAATTTTACTCTATTCTTGATGGAATTCGGCTGAACAATGTGCACATAATTTTGGTCTTTTGTTTGTTATTGTTTCATTTTGTGATCAATCCGGTTTTGTGATCGGGTCATCCATTGTTTCATTTTGTGATCAATGAACTAGGGGTGTAATTTTGAAAATTGTTTCGGATTCGGATCGATAGGTAACATTTACATATGTGTAACGATATAAACGTATTTGTAGAACTGGTGTGCTAGCTGAGGATGGTTTACGTAACCAGCCACGGTGTAAGATGTGTGCTGGGCCACGTGGAAGCGCGAGGCTCGGCTCGTCACGCGACGTACATGCTATACACCAAGACAGGTGTACAATTACTTTGTACCGATCGGATTCTAAATCTGCTACATTTAATAAATTCAACAACTGTATTAACTATCGTTTGTCAGTTACAATCTTAAAACATTTCTAATTCTGGGTGACTACTTTTTTGACATACCCGTTTGAAAGCAGTATGACTCCGAAGAGTTAGATATAAGTATGGTTATACTAAATTACTTCGACTATATTTTTGTTCCGGCATCCCGTTCAATTAGGATTTTTTTCTTGGGCTACATATTTTCTTTTGGATGATGAACAGCTTTCGCCCCTTTATCGCTATAAACGCACATCCACAGGATGACCATTGTCTGTTTCAGTTCATCGTCCAATTTTGCGATCATTTTTAATATTTGCACTATCATTGTAAAGTACGTGTTTATGGTTTGTGACTGAATAGTTAATATATTGCTAGTTATGAGTCAGTCACTCTCGGTTTCAGTGAACCGAAGGGTCCTTTACACACGAGTAATATTTACAAACAGACTCAACTTAGTTGTTATAAATACTAATTGTATGAACATTTAGAACAATTTAGCATATAAACAGGAAGTTAGTATGTTGAAACGGGTGATTGTATGCGGAGGCGTGCCTCGACAACGATTGTTATAGTCATACGACCCGACGGTTATTGCGCATTCGGCTGGTTGTCATGCGTTCTAAGCTGAGGTCATCACGCGCAATTAATTTCTGAGTTCTACATTTAATTATCATTATATATTATATGAAAAATGAACCGACTAAACATGCAGACCAGAAGCATTATTTAACAGTTTACGAAACTTTTCGGCATTCAAATTAGATTTGCAGTTGCAAAACTTTTGATGCAAGCCAACGAGGAAGCTAAAATCTAGCGAATAAATATACTAAACTGATCACGTATTTTGTACCGATTCTCATTGCTGAGTCGCCTAGCGAGTTCCTGGTCGCCAGTTTCTTTATCTTGATTATGTGCTGCATTTGTGCGGCGTTATAAATAATATACATATATTATCGTATCAAAACATTCGTGTTTTAACATTGATATACAAAATAAGTTTTTTATACATCAATGTGTTTAAATGTATCCATATTACGTTCAGCAATAGTTCAGGTATCTGATTACTACAGCCAATGAAATCTGAAATTACTAATATTGTCGTTAAGTCCTCCAGCATTTCTGGCTCCAGTTACTTCGGTATTATGAAGAACTTTTTTCAAATCATTGTGCTAAGGAGCGGCTGTAGATCATAAAATGTATCCAAAATTATCGTAACGTGTTTCAGATGTTTCTAATTAGATAAGAGTAGGCCGATACTTTGTAGTAGAAGCAAGTTTGCTACTTTTTACACCGAGAAACTGAGCGATCGCGTAACGTGGGCGCGTACGCACTGCGCTGGGTGCGGCCATGTAGGTCGTTGAACCGGCTTTGTTTGCCAGCTCAGCTTGCACACTCACGTCTCACACAAGAATAATATTATCGATGACAACTGTCACAACCTCACTGAAGTAGACTGCATAATTCTTTTTGTGCACATTAGATACAGCTGATTGATTAGGTGCCAGAACTATCTTATGTAAGCAACGACATTATGCATGTATTAGTACGGCTTGAAAGCTAAACAGTTTTGAAAAAACAATAGCTGGCACTTAAGCCAAAGTTAGTTGTCCCTGCATAACATTAACTTGACCTACACGAACAAAGGATGTTACGATAATATAGGTACCATCAAACTTATCACACTTGTGGTCAATTTCACAGGTGGCAAAAATGATTATGTCATAATGATTAACAGTTCCTATTGCTTAACTTCTGCACTTAATTTTGACAGTTCTATAATATGTCTCTTCCTGTCTACATCTACACTATACCAAAATACTTGAAATAATATTAACTGACGTTCTTGAATTAAATTTCCTTCTGTAATTGTTACAGGCGTCGGTCGCTGCAGCAGCCAGTCAGGTAGTGAGAGAGAATCAGACGAGATTTCGCGCGGCAATGAGGCGTCGGCACCAGTTCCAATACCCGACAGTGAAGACCTGCAGCGACGCAAGGAAGAGGCGCGAAGGAAGCGCCGTAGGAAGAAGCGCTCAGGGAGCTCCGTAGTTACGTCATGTTTCCAAGGTGAGAACAGACAAATATTGGATACTGCTTGCCTACATACTTTTTTATCTTTGAGATTATATAGGCAAACGTTGGAAGTTTGCACAGGCGGTAACTTTTTAATACATGACGTGATAACAATGATACCTAGTTTAGGTATAAATAATTTTATGTAGGTTTTGTGACTGCCTCTCTAAGAAGTTTATTATTTTTGTTCCCAGACCTTTACAAGCTTACAGGTGAGGTTTTAGGCGAGGGTGCGTACGCTTCGGTACAGACATGCGTGAACATATACACGGGTCAGGAGTTCGCTGTGAAAATCATCGACAAAGTGCCGGGGCACGCCCGCGCCAGGGTGTTCCGCGAGGTGGAGACTTTCCACTACTGCCAGGGGCACCCGAACATAATCCAGCTCATTGAATTCTTTGAGGACACCGACAAGTTTTATCTTGTCTTCGAGAAGGTACGGTAATTTCATTGTTGCGGCAAACAATTTAAATAGGAGTCCACATTACCACTTAATCACTACATAGTATAAAATAAAGTCGCGTTCTCTGTCCCTATTTTTCTTGTCCTTTGGTATGCCTAAATCTTCAAAACTATGCAACGGATTTTGATGCAGTTTGTTTTAATAGATATAATGGTTAAAGAGGAAGGTTTATATGTATATAACATCATGGTACAACAAACAGGTGCGGAGCAGGAATGAAAAATGTTGCAAAAACGGGGTGACGCAGACGAAGTTGCGCGGGTCAGCTAGTATAATATAATAACATTTCAGGGTATTATAGTACGATTTAAATTAACGATTGTTATCGAAATTAATTCTTAAAACCGATTCGTAAATTACAAGCAACACAAACAAATAAATTTTCTTCTAATCAAAATAAAGTGCTCTTACACGCGAATTACTTATTAAAAATAGTTTGTTTGATTCACGTTGATATGCGATGAATAAATAGAAATGACGCATGTTCATAGAACTTTTATTTTTCATTGAACAAAACAATTGAACTAGACGATGTAGGTATGTAGGTGTAATTACATCTCATATTTTTATTATTGTATCCAATCCACTTCAACGTATACTAGTCGAGCTGTTTAGAACAATAATTGTGGGATGGTCCCGGGGCGAGGGGAGGCGGTGGTATGGGGGAGGAGTATGGAAGGCAAGGACTAGATAAATGCTTCAATAAATTTTGACACTTATGTTCGTAGTCATTGCGCGCCTTTTTTGATGTCATCTGTATGACAGGTATAAAAATTTGCGCTGGCGTCGATTAGTGGTCGTTTGCGATACCAAATATGTTTTGTTCCAATCAGCCAACCTAGTAGCAGCTATATATTATGTAATATTGTTGCATCTCGACAATTCTTTATTCACAATAGGCACATAATTCTTCATGTCCTTGCACATATAATTTTATCATTATTATTGGCTACCTAGTTATCTCCAAAAATAATAGTTTAGTCAACATTGCTTTTATTATATTTTGGGTTTGCTGAAAATTGTAGACAATGTATATTCTATAATGTAATAGTTCATTACCTTTGTCAAAATGGTTCATCTACAATATTCCTTTCTGCTAATTTTACATTATTATGAATTGTCCTAGGTACCTATCTGTAAGATTGTAAAGCATTTCACAATGAATCATCAAACATGTGTGTAAACTATATAGCCACATATTGACAATGTAAATTATACATGCGGTTTGGCATAATTATTATGGTTTCCATATGCGGAATTTACTGGCCATTTTATAGTAAATACACATATTAAAATATTATCGACCGTAATTTTATTGCAGAAATCGTGTTTATCATAGTGTTAAGTTATTTAAACGACAATAAGGAAAGCCCGTTGCATACTGTTCATGTTCAAAGATAACATAATTATTCACAGTAACCATTTCCGTAGCTTCAATGCATTTGAATTACTACTGATTTCTGCAGTAATATTTATGAGGAGTTTAGTATAGGTACTGGATACTTAATACTAAATAATAATATAGGGAACGTCTGCAGGTTACATACCGAAACTTTTTACATCGTTTATTTATGTAGCATTATCAACTTCTATTGTTTCACAACTTCCTTATATTTCTTTTTCATAATAGAGCTCATTAATATGTTTCACTAGTGTTACTTCGCGATTTGTTTATTAACTTTGTTTAACGTTGTTCTTAGTGCCATATTAATAGGGGTCTTGGTTAGAAGTCAAGTCTGCGAATAGACAATGCCAGTAACACGACCTCTCTCTCTCTTGTTAATTCTGTAGGTATTGAATATCTATACAATAACGCGCCAATTGTCATGAAAGTGTCATCTATTAAAATAAATATGTTTACATTTCAAAGAGAATTTATGTTCCTTGAAGAAACATAAGCAAACGTTCAAGATTTAGTATGGGCTATATACATATATATGTTTAATAGCTAAGTTGTATGAATTTTACAATGCCACAGGATACACTCTTTGTAGATATTGTGTACGCATATACATATCAAAATAAATAGCGACGATTACTATCCTAATATATGGTTGGTTGACCTGCAAATAACAGCCCATATTGCGAAACATGCGATATCTGATATAGCGCTATTTACATTCGTTATCTTGGTGTCTGTTCCTGTATAGTTACCAACAAATAATATTGAATGATAAACTTCTGAACCAAATACATATTTTCATGATTTATTTCTCTAATATCTAAATTGAAGACAATGAAGTCATTGTTCTCCTATTTTACTTAAGACGTCCAAATCTTTATGGAATATTACATTGCTTTGTAAGGTTTCTGTACAATTTTGTATGAGTAAGTCCAAAATGTGATAGTCTTTTCTTTTGTCGTAGATCAACGGCGGTCAGCTTCTGTCCCGCATACAGGAGCACCACTACTTCTCAGAGCCGCAAGCGGCTGAGATCGTTCGCGAGATAGCGAACGCCTTACACTTCCTGCACGGCAAAGGTGTCGCGCACCGAGATCTCAAGCCTGAAAATATATTGTGCGTGCATCGCGACAGACTTTGCCCAGTGAAAATATGCGATTTCGATCTGGGAAGTGGAATAAGCTTTACGTCGAGCCTTGCGAGCCCGCTGGCCACGCCGCAGCTAATGACGCCAGTGAGTTTCCCCACTTACCTATTCTTCTAGCATAATTCATTTATTGCAGAAATATGATACATATAAATATTTTATTTAATCTTCGTCCAACACATTTCGCAAAAATTTTATACGGGGCACAGAATGGTTCCCTGTGGTATGCCTCTCTAATTTCGAATTTGGGATTTAGATTAAATAAACATAGTATTTAACTAGTTACTTAACAGATTACCGTTACGGATAGTCTTCGACGTTAAGGGTATTAGGTTATGCAATTGGAGCTTTAGCTACGTATCTAACGAAACCGGTTCGTACGGGTTCCCCGACCTTGAACTAAATTGTTTGAATACAAAGCAGTGTTATATAAGTGTATAAATGTATTTATATAATGGCCACAATAAACTCCCCTTTCTTTAAATAAACTCCTACGCTTCTTTGGTCACATTTACTACCTTATCATACTTCTACGGTTCTACGGCTTCAAGCTATAAGTACAAAATTCTTTAATCGGGCAATTTTGATTGAGTATTGAGTTATTGTTCTTTAATAATGATATATATTTCTACTGATAATAATATTATTTTTATGCAATTAAATTTTCTATTGTTCTCAATATAATATCGGATTATAAATTAACAATGAAATGTACTGATAAAATCGTTGATATAAAGACTATATTCTTACTTTCACGACAGCTACTTAGTGGGCATCGATAAGATATATTACTAAAACATGAACACTTATAAAATTAATCGATAATTTTATATATCTCTTGCTTAAGTTGTTTTCAAGTTAATATTTTATTGTTCTAATGCGACTAGATACTGGGCAAATTGTCTTTAAATCAATAAATTAAAGAAGATAATACTGAATGTCATTAGATAAAACGAACAATGAAAAAGTCAGTTTATTAGGTACAACTATAAAACAAAACCTTCGTAAGATTAAGTACCTATCAATAATGGCCGTGAACGAAATCTAATTCAGATTAAACATTGAAACTACTAGCGGTCCAGGCCGACTTGATTCACGAAAATTCTGTATTCCCCACCCATAAGGTTAAATTTCCAAAAAAATCCTTCCATAGTGGATGTTTAGAGCACCACAATTTCATACTAGTCCCAGCAATTTAGGCTCAACGTTGATGAAACAGTTAGTACAATTAATAATAAGTGTAGATAGATAAATACGTCTTCATAATGAACATGTCACGAGTTTTAATTAAAAACAAACAGAGAGTATTGTTACAATTTATAAGTCAATGATCTCGATTTGCAAAACTGCGCAGCTACGTTGGTTCACAACAAGTGGTCCTCACATCTGGATGTCATGTTTTCGGGCTATGTTATCAAACTCCGTGGTGGCAATATCGTACGATGTTGATGTATTTTTGTTATAAGCTTTTATTACTGGTTAAATTTTGTTATGGTATACAAAAGACATTCTCAAATTAAAAATAATAGTTGTTCTTTATTTAAATATATTATTGTGGATCTGGATGAAATATAGAGCAGAGATAAATGAAAGAAATGGTTCTTGAGGGTCACGAGAACGCGATTAGTATAGCACGCGGGTATAATCGTCTACAACAGCTACTTATAAACGATTCCCAAAATGGTCTAAATATATCTACGAATAAGAAGACCTTGGTTCTAGTTATTCGTTTACGTTCCATATTATCTAAATCCTAGTAATCCTTTCATAATAATCAACTTGAGGCCTTCAGTTTAGCCGAACTGGCAACTTTGTACTAAGAATACTTTATGTTAGCGTTATTATTTTCTGTGTCTTGATTATTTTCGTTGAAATTTATTTCATGAATCGGGCTCATCTATTCGAGGCTTGTCAAAATATTTAAATTTAAGAAACTGGGTTAGCTTAAGCAATAAATTGAGTTTGCCAATGAGACCATATTTAGAATATATTACTCACAAAGAAGTAAATATGGAGATGTACCTAATCCAATTTTCTAAATCGGGTTATATTAATATTAATTTAGCTTCATTTAAAAAAGCGACCTATGCTTAGAATAACTCACTAATAATGCTCTTCATACTAACTGCTTTATACTATGAATGTTAAAGTTTGAAAAGAAGTTTGAATCTGCTAAACGGATCTAGCTAAAATTTGGCACAGAGATAGATTAGAACCTGAAACAACAATGGGACTATTTTTATCTCAGTTGTGCTCAGCTATGTAGTTTGCAAAAATAATGCTTCAAATGTTCATGTAAAAGTACCATTTCTCTCTAGACGATAAGTTAAGAGTAGTGTAAATAGTTTTAGAGAGCTAAATATTAAACGTAGTCTCTTTTGTCCATAGGTGGGAAGCGCCGAATTCATGGCACCTGAAGTGGTGTCGCTATTCGCGGGCTCGGCAGCAACGCATTACGACAAGCGTTGTGACCTGTGGTCACTGGGCGTGATCGCCTACATTCTGTTGTGCGGGTACCCACCGTTCAGAGCCGACTGCGGCTCGGACTGCGGCTGGGAACGCGGGGAGAACTGTCGCGCTTGCCAGGAGCTGCTCTTCAACTCAATACAGGTAAGGGTCATAGTAATGCTGTTTCTATATATGTTTAATGTGCAAAACTCATGATTTGAAGTTAAAAGCTCTCAAGGTGATAATTTGCCAGTAGTTTAGGGGAGTTCAGTGGACTTTACTAGTTATTGGACAGCTCTATTATTGTATGTAACTACCACAATTCTTTGGAAAATGCATTTTCTGTTCTAGTTAAGGGCCAATTTAATTAGTTTGCAAAAGTTTGATTTTGGCATTTCTGTTATTAATGGCTGTAGAAATGACGGTCAAATAACTATATTATATTTTGATATTTTTGTATAGTGACATAGAAATAAAACCTCTTCAACTAAAATTGTAATTGATTGAGCCAATGATTAGTAGTTTAACGCAATGTGTGGTTGTACAGGAGGGCCGCTACTCGTTCCCCGAGGAGGAGTGGGCGGACATCTCGAGCGAGGCCAAGGAGCTCATCCGCCAGCTGCTCGTGCGCGAGGCGTCGCACCGCCTCAGCGCCGAGCGCGTGCTGCAGCACCCGTGGCTGCGCCAGGCCGACCCGCGCGCCCGCCACCCCATGCTGCAGACGCCGCTTAACATTAAACGGTGAGTTTCGACTGGAGGACTGAACACCATAGGGTTCACGACTGGAGGCGGGGAGACACGAGCTCAGCACTTACTCTCTCACTCACGTTTCCTCGTGGATTGTCTGGATCAGCCATTAGCGTGGTTGTGTATCCTGAGGTCTTCACCTCGAAACCCAGAATTCGCATCAGAGCCAAGCCAAGTTTTGGTTTGGCTTTTGGATTGTCCCCTGATACTTTCCGGTCAAGAAAATCTACGTTAGAGTTTCGTCCGTCAATTTATTAGGTGGCGTAATACTGGCTTGCGGGTATTTCACCTGTCTCACTGTTGGGGTTTTGAATGGATATCGTTGGGACTGTGATTGAAGATTCTTTTGGTATATTGAGGACTTCCTCGCGACTGAATAGATATGTGTAAAGTACCTTGGTAAATTTGCATCTGCCATTGAACTTTATGTGTAATATCCGAGCACCAAAAATGATGGTCGTATCTAAATCTAAAGAATCCTTGGAAACCTTTCCATTACTGGATTGTTTTGCCTCCCAACTCCAAGATGAATGCCCGCAGCAGAGTCTTGCCCATCCGTGACAGTATAATAACGTATCCTTCTCCCACAGCAACATGTCAGCGCGCAACCTGTCGAACTTCGCGGAGTCGGCGATGGCCGTGAACCGCGTGATCCAGCAGCACTTCTCCATGAACTACTCGTACATGGAGCGCGCGCCGGCGCTGCGCAGCAGCAAGTCGTGCGCCGTGGCGGCTGCGTGCGGCTGCGCGCTGGCCGACGGGCTGGCCGACGGGCTGGCCGACGAGCTGGGCGACGTGCTGGGGCTGTCGCCGCCGACCGAGTCGTCGCTGCTGCGGCGGCGCGGCCTGCTGCCGGCGGCGCCCGACGAGCTGGTGCACTAGCGCCGCGCCCGACGAGCTGGCGCACTGGCGCCGCGCCCGATCGGCCGGACACTAGCGCCCCGCCCCAGTGAAGCCGCGCGCTTTTATTTGAGCCTTTTAAAGATATATTTTTATGAGTAACAAACGACTGAGTAGATTTATCGATATGTAGTTGAGTGTAGTTGAGCGGGGGCGCGAGCGTCCCCGCGGACCGGCGACGGTCGATAAAAATCGTATTATGCCGAGATAGTTCCGCCGATCTACGTACTTCGCGTCTGTGTCGATTGGTTTATTGTAATTATTTGGATTTATAAAATCCACTTTTCTAAATTGAGCTTATGTATTTGTGTAATCGCCTTTAAGTTTGTGGCCTATCAGTTGCGATTTAATTAGGAATTATGTAATTTTCGATGGCGTTTTGAAAACTAGTCTGTTTATGTGATTGTTTTTTGCATTTTTACCAACGATGGAAAACCACATCTCATTAATTAAGATTGAAAATCAACCTAATATTTATGTAAGAGAGTTAAGGGCAATATGTGACATTATTCCGAGAGGTGCAAGTGTGTTGTAGTAGCTCGTTATGATCATTACAAATTTATTAATAAATATAATTATATATATATCTAGTGAGAACCGTCGCTTCTATGTCCGAGAGTGGGGAGTGGGGAGAGGGGAGTGGGGAGTGGAGGCACTTGTGGAACTGAACGGAATGTCATATATGACTCGCGGAGTTGGTACATATGTTAAGTGTTGCATGGAGTTCCATGGGACTGCCATAACTTTGTGATCAGTTTGAATTTGAATACTTTTATATTGCTGAAAGAATGAAGTGTTGAAATAATGTTAAGTGTAGACCTGCTAGACTGTAACCCTGCGTAGAACGTTGATTGGAAAAAGATTCGCGTAGCACCGATTGTTTGGCCGTTATCATTTATATTACATAAATTTTATTATATTTTATTTTCAAATGTAAATTATATTTATATTAATGTTTTGTGATCCGAGGGCTTTATCCAATCAATTCTAAACTTACTTACGCAATACTTTGTTAAAATTTTTGTTTTCGACTTAAGTCATTGATATGAATTTATCATTGAAATACAGATGTTTGAATTTTTATATTGTCTTTTTTTATGTGTTATGTTTCTCCAGTCTAGTTTTGTTTCTTATGAGAAATAATAAATAATCCGAAGTAGATATGTATGTACGTACACACCATGACATTTACCAATGAGGTATAATGCCAATGTGCGACAATATCGGTACATAAAGGTGCGTCCAGATTTGTGACATGAACGACGGACCGAACAGCGTGGCATCACGACAGGACGTTGAGTGTGGACGTAACAAATTGTGGCACATGGTCATACAAACTAGATTTGTGCTGTCACGGCCACCAGTCGATCGATGGTTTCATTTAAGCTCAGCTATCACGCAGCTGATTACGCGACGGACACGCACTTATGTTATGATACGGTCACGGTAAACTGTTACGAAAATGTGTGTATGTGGTATATAAACCTCATCGAAATCTACTCTCCTCTTGGGCCCCACCAAGATCTAAGACCCAATCAATCACGCCTGCAAGATGTTATAGCTTGTCTAAATAGAAATGACGCTTGTCGAAATACGAAGAGTGATGATTATGAACACAAATTGTTAAGAAAACAGTTATTAGAAATACGCAATATGGAAGTATCGCTAAATAAGTACGCGGTTTTCTTCTGCTGCGCGTTCAAACTATTAGGTAATCTGTGGCGGTACGGTTCATCGTTGTGTTACTCCTGGTCAGATCTGAGTCGAGGCCTTCACCTTTAGAGTTCAGGGTCCGCTAAATATCCGTCCGATCTTCCAGCTTGAGTTATGGCCACGTACACCTATGGCAATCGTCATATAGAGTAAATGGATGAAATAGTCTACACTGAAGGGCATGTTAGGTACCTAATCGGCATTCCTACAGGTAGTAGGTAGTAGTATGGTTGATCACTGACAGAGTTGTTCAGGTTGATCATAAAAGTCGCCATCTTGACCTAGTGACTATTGGCAGCTAGAACAAACTTACCGTGCCCTACGAAAGCATTCACATGAAATATCACTCTGCTGTTAACATTTGGATGGTCGCCTAGATAACTTACCTCATATTCGTTAACAAAACAGTGAGCGCACCTGGCGACGAGCGTTTCATCTCGAAGTTTGCTAATGATGCCCTCATGGTACCTATGCGATTTATGCGAATGAGGTACCTATATTTTTCTAGCCTGAATATAAATAATGCTACTTCGTAATGGACCTTCACATGCATACTATCATAGATTCAAACTAAGTAATTTATAAACTTTGGTTTAAAAAATATTGCAGTCTGTGAGCTAGAGAAAAATACACCAGAGCTAAAGTAAAAGTCTACAACTTTTAGTATTATCGTTCATAGACAAAACATAATCGACTAAAAACAGCCTAACCTACATTGAGCAACACTAGTTGACGTGATATGTCAAAAAATCAATCCAGAGGGCGCTTCAAATCGCTCGGCCACGTAAGTCAGGGTCGTATTTTTCTGCATTAGATATTTTAATTACATTATTTTACATGCTGTGATAATATGTGAGAATGGTATAGCAATACGCAAGTGCTTATGAAATTATTTTTGTGTCTACTTCGTCCTGACAGCGGTGAGTTACCGCGAACAAATTGTGTTCTGGCATCGCCTATCCGTCATCGTACTAGTGAATTAGCATGTTTTAATCAAATTCTTGTCAATATCAGCATTTTTATCAAAATATAAACATTGTATAGACTTCTAGAAACTGTCCCGCAATACATTTGTAACTCTTCCCATTATGATTTTTATTAGAACGCAGTTATATGTTTACAGATTGACAAGCCATGTCCAATTTACCACCAAATCCATATAACAACTTCCCTGGACCACCACAAATGAATACCAATGTAGGACCGCAAGCGTTCAATCACAACCAGCCAGTTGGTCAAGTGCCTTTAAGCCAATTGCCTCCGGGATATGGAGGAATAAAACAAGATTCAAATTCAAACAGCCCTCTTCATGCGTCAACCTCAGTGCCTCAGAACAGTGCTATACAAAATGCGAACAACTATAGTCAGAGTGCCAGCAGTTCTCCTGCATTCAATCAACCAGGAATGATGTCACCTGTGCGAGGACTTCAATCATCACCAATGAGGCCACCTATCTCAGCAGCTCCTAGTTCTTTATCAAACCCTTTACAACCCCAGGCTCCACTCTCTTCTTCAAGTCCTAGAACTGTGCCTCATGCTAATCCTTCACCTTATCCTCCAAGCTATCAGCCTCAGCAGCGCCAAATAAATGATAATGCTCCACCTCTTATTTCTTCTAGTCAAAGTCAACCTCTTATGAACGGTCCAGTTATGTCACAGCCAGGATCATATCCATTTCAGCAACCTGGTCAGCAAAGTGCTTTTAGTTCTCCGCCAGGAGGCAAGCCACCTGTAAATTCTAGTTATGTTCAAGGCATGTCAAATTCACCTTATGGACCTCAATCTGGTCCTATGACCAAACCACCCGGACCTCCTGTATCAAGTCAACCCCATATTCCTTTTTCTACTACACCTATCACTGGCCCTCCTAGACAAAGTCCTGCAATGCATGGGTCTACAGTTAGTGGTCCACTTGTAGGTATGGCCAATTTCAGTGGGCCTCAATCTGGACAGCAAGTAGGTCCCCCTAGGCAAGTTGCAATGAATGGACCTCAAGCAGGTGTGCCACAAACAATGCCGCCAACATCTGAAGCATTGATAGGCCCGCCTCGGACTGGAGCAAGTGGACTTTCTTCTGGCCCTCTGGGATCAACAACTGGAGCTGCTATGACTACACCTTTAGGTGGCACTCCAGTGCACTCTTATCAAGGACAATACATAAATGGGCCCTCAGGTCAGCCTTTAAATCCACCTGGCCCTTCAGGGCATATGGGCCCACCAAGTACATTTAGTGGTCCCCAAAATCAAGTTCTTGGCCCTCAAATGCCATCAATGGGACCACAGAGTTTGCCGCCTATGGGACATCAGATGGGGCCTCCCCCAGGACCTATTGTTCCTTCAAATGTGGGTGCTAAAAGTAACATGCAAAACAGATATCCGCAAATGGCTTCAGGCAACTATGGGAACCTTCAACAGCAACCTATGGCCCAACCACCGAATATGATGAAGCAATACCCTCAACAGTATAGTACTCAAGGCTTGACTCAACAGATGGGAAACTTAAGTGTAACAAAGCAAGGTTTTGACCAGCTCTGGGGTCATCACATGGTGGATCTACTCCAGTGCAAGAATATACTTCCAGAGTACCCTGAAGATCCTCCTGAGATTAAACTTGGTCATCAATTTGCTGAGTCAGCTAACTGCAGTCCTGAGTAAGTATTTGACTTTTAATTTTGCTTGTTTCTAATGCAGTGGAGATTCAGTTAAGTGAACTAAGTGCTGTTATGAGTCATCAGGCAAATCAAATAACGAGTTATGTGAAGAATTTTTATAAAGATTACTATTATTAACTCTTCAATGTCAACAGTCGTTGACCCCGTAACATTATCTTATAAGGTTGTTAGATAGTCTCTGATGTGTATAACCATTAACACTAAGTTATTAAACTAACAGTTGACAATCTGGATAATCACAAATCCATATGACTGTGGTACCAAATCGAGTCCACTGTCATCATCCAGTCTGCTTTTTTTTAGTCTCCACTGTGTGTAGCTGAACTTCAATGTTATCTGTGAAGCAACTGCCATCTGGGTAGTTAGACTAGTTGGTCTTCAAGTACCCATAACATCTGCCATAGATGTTTATATGACTACCGGGAGCGATAGTTTAACATGCTCTCCTATGGGGCCAATAGCCATATTCATGCATACAAATATTTGCACTGAGCCTCCTGCATAGCACTACTACACAAAGCCTGTCACTGTATATACATCCATATCTACTATATATTCGGCAAAGTAATTGTGCCACAAGATACATAATTCACGGTTAGACGCAGACTTTGCATTACTAACTTGATTCAAAATTATAAATTTCGCACAAAAGTGGGGTAAACAGTTACTTTTTTTCTTAATATATCACAAATAAGAAAAAGTAAACAAAATTTGTAACACACAAATCTGGTTCACAGTAGTTATTTCTGCTGTAATATTAATTAGTTTGTAAATTAGTTATGCCAATAACCTGCTACTTTCTTTAAAACATATTTGCATTTTTGCTTTCCTTTTGAAGTAATGAGCTTTATGTGAGCATTATATGA
Source organism: Pelosia muscerda (assembly GCA_963691645.1). Lineage (NCBI taxonomy): Eukaryota > Metazoa > Arthropoda > Insecta > Lepidoptera > Erebidae > Pelosia > Pelosia muscerda. Next base: position 4,319,109 of record OY829104.1, read on the forward strand.
ACAGTGGTGTAATTGGTACATCTCATAGTATAAAGAAAAGATTAGGTTGTATTTAAAGAAAATGTATTAATACCTTCCTAATACTATAATGGTTAAATATTTGTGTGTAAGTATAAATAAATGATCTTATTCATTAAAAAAGATATTAATATGTCGTGATATGTCGCTGGTGTTTTAAAATAATTCATTTAAATCTGAGGTGAATTTGAAGTGCTGACTGGTGTTTTAAAAATATTTAAATAAAATGTAATAATAAAATTATTGCCTTATAAACTGTTAGTTGGTATGGATGTAGTAGGTAACTGCTAATGCCTGAGACCTACAAAGAGAATGTGTGTGAGAGTGGATCCCAGGCTTGACTCACATTGGGCTCGGGATTGACTCAGGGATAATGATAACAATTTTATGTAGTAAAATACTAATGAAAGGATTTAAGATCTGTTACAGTATTTTAATAGATCTTAAATCCTTTCAGTCCAGTCCAAATACTTTCTGAGAACTTGTGTTTCAATCTATATAATTTATGTTATTTGTGTTTTACATATTTTGTACTGTTTGCATTATGAGGGCAATAACCTTTGGTCTATATTAGGATTAATTTATTCATCATTAAATAGAAGCATTTATGTAATAACTAATATATATACATTACTTATCTACTTGAATTTACATATCTTTATATCAGTATATTATATTATATCCTACTAATATTATAAAGGCGAAAGTTTGTTTGGATGGATGGATGTTTGTTCCTCTTTCACGCATAAACGGCTGGACTGATTTGGTTGAAATTTGGTACAGGGGTAGATTAGAACCTGGAATAACACATAGGCTACTTTTTATCCCGGGAAAAGGTTCCCAAGGGTTGCGGGAACGGGAACAAAATTCCACGCGGGCGAAGCCGTGGGCATCAGCTAGTAATGTTATATTGCCCTATAACTTCATAGTAAAATAACTTTTAATGAATTCTATCGCGATTTCTTTATATTGATGTAGTATTTCTGTAGACCGCGGTAGCCTGGTAGTCTGGGTAATGGACTGCTGAGACGAGGTCTCGGGTTGGATCCCAGGTTTTACCATGGCACCCACCAATGTCTTTTCGATGCTTTTCGAAGTTATGTGTGTATTTATTGCAGGTTTATAAGTGCCCGGTTAATGGAAATAGGCTCGCCACCTATTACATAGGGACCTAAACATAAACTGGCGAAATGTGGGTGCTAGCACCTCTACCTACCTCTTCGGGGATATAGGAGTTTATGTTATGTAGTATGTTATTTCTGTAAACACCTGACAAAATTTGTTTGCACTATATTACCCAGACAATCCATTTACAATCCATTTACCACCTTAAGTGATAGCCCATCCTTGCTAACCCATATCAAATTGTATACCCTGAAATGAATGGTATGTGATTTGGTTTCTTTTTATGATACAGAGCTATCTCAAGCATACATAGTGTAGGTAGTGTCGGGTAGTAACTGGTAATGATATGCCAGCCATTTTACACCTATGATATCAACTGTGTTGTTTGTTAGGACTTGATAGGACCTTGGTGTGGCCCCAAAGACCTATAAATACACTTATCTGAATATGCTCACATGATGCCAGTAGTTAACATAGAAAGATTTGGATCGAGGTTAATGAGACTGGTGAATTTAATTGATATACAATTTTTATTATTCTTATAATGGGTGCATGCATGTGTGAGTGCATGCCACAGAACAGAAAAAATAGAATTAACAAAAAATTTTTCTGTTTCCATGGTGCATACCATTCTAATAAAATAAGTATATAAATTTCCTGTGTCACAGTGTTTGTGTGACAAGACCTATGAAACTGCTTGACTGATTTTTATACTAGATGATGTAGATCTGAAAATCGTAATAAAAATCGAATAAAGTGATATAAGTACCTACCTATGCGACTATACCTCACGCTCCTCATGCATAAATTTTGAAGGATATAGGACACGACAGTATATCCGTCCTAATCGAGCATTCCGACTGGGGAAGTACCACCCTATAGAATATCGCCGTTTAATAACCTTGTGTTGTGTTTTCGGTGGTGAGTAGGGTCGCCAGAGCTCACTAGAGAGGTTTTGTGTTGTCCGTGGGAAAACCAAAGGCTTATCCTACATATTTTGCGCTGACGACACAGAATGTCTCTGTTCTTACAGGGGTTGCGGCACGAGTGTTATTGCTCTGGTGTTACACTCGCCCATAGGTCACGGTAACCACTTACCATCAGGTGGGCCGCGTGCTTGTCTGCAACCTAAGTTGTATAAAAAAAATACACATTAAAAAGTACGAGCCGCGTTAGCCTAGTGGTATGAATAATGCACTGCTGAGACGAGATCTCGGGTTACATCCCAGGTTTTACGATGTTATGTGTGTATTTATCGCAGTTTTATAAGTGCCCGGCTATTACATTTGGACCTAAACATAAATTGGCGAAATGTGGGTGCTAGCACCTCTGCCTACCCCTTCGGGGTTATAGGCGTGAGCTTATGTTATGTAAAAAGTACGATTTAAAAAATCATTCAGTTGTACTGACAATATTCATATCCTATAATGAATTCTAGATTCATTTGTCACACTCATATTGATATAAGAATTATGCCTACCAGATTACAATAGAAAGTTATGTAATGTTTGTGTAGACGAGTACAATGGCTTTGACGCATTTTTCATTTAGCACAGCATGCTTTTATTTTTTGAGGAATATGGGCCCAGTAGCCTTAGCACGAAATACTATCGAATTCGTAATGTAAAGGTATCGACAGAACGGAGCATTGCGATTGGCGGGCTATACACGCACACAGGTTCACAAGAGGCAGACTGCCAATCACAATGCTTCGTTCTCTCGAAACCTTTACATAACGAATTCGATAGGAGTTCATGCCAGTGCTACAGAATTTTTCAACCTCTGTCGTAGCGTAGCGTTCGTTTATTATATAAGTCAGAAGACGGGGGTTGGTTTGCCGTTCTGTGCATATATTTGTGTCCATGAATGTGTAAGTACATACATATAGTTAGACGGGGTGAATGTATGTGTGTGATTATCAGGCATTCATGCTGGTTCATGAAAAGCCTTCACATACTAGACCTTGTGTGAAGACTTGTAGACAAAGTGATATTTTGTCGTCGGAATCGCTTCAAAACGAATCTGGGGGCCTAGCCAAGAAGCATTTGTTGTCGGAATCGGATCACATGACATTCCGACGAATGTAGAATCGGAACGAATGCATTTTGGCTAGGTCCCCTGGGCCTAGACAAGCCAAAATCACAGTTTAACAAGTAATACACGACACGTCATCCGACCGCACATATTGCCTATAAAAAAAGGTAGTCCCGTACCCCGTTTATTTGTCTATATCTACACTTGTTAAACCTTCAGCATTGACAAGTCGCAAGGAATTAAAAGGATAAAAAATATTTTAATATAAAAGTCGACTATGGAATCACACCTCAATGGTTATGTCAATAATACATTACTGATTGTTTTCACCTGCGTTATCGCTAATAGAAACATTTAATTATAATGTGAATTTGCAGAAACAGTGACTCGTTCATCACGATAACATTCATTCATCATGACTAGTACTAATTCTTATCATTCTTATTGCCCAATTACTCCATAGTACTGACACACAAAAAAGATTCTTATCTTAAATGATGATAAAGAAATCACTGGATAATATTACAATATCTTTAATGTGAAGCAATATGTCGCGTGTCTTCGCTAGCCGTAGAAAATCGGTGGCAGACAAGCACACGACCTACCTGATGGGAAGCGGTAACCGTGGCCTATGGACGTTTGCAACACCAGGGACGTCACACTCGCGCTGCCTACCCTGTAGAAACCTTCTAAAGACCTTCTTGAAGAACCCCATATTGTAGTCGCTTGGGAAAACTACAGCAGGGAGTTCATTCAACAGCTTGAGAGTGCGCGGGATGAAACTCCTTTCATACCGCACAGTGCGCACCGTTTTATATTACCGCATTAATATCAATTGACGGAATGGCAAATATTGACAATGTTTATTGATTGTCTAGTCCAGTTCAAATCCTGGCTGTAAATAATATTGAAGTAATAAATTCCATGATGAAAACCGACCTTAGAGGTCACCTTTACTTTAAAACCTTGTATTAAATACGAGTTAAGACACGAATACTAAACCTTCTTTTAACTGTTAAATATGTCCTCAACCTTATTGCATACGTATATCGATGTTCTATGTTTTTTCACAAACTTCCTTCACTTCTCATAAAACTTTATGAGTGCTGTGTGTGTACCTAAATCCTTACGAATTCTAATGTCTGCGTTGCTTCATTATTCTTGTATAATTAACATATATAACCATCTTTGGGGCGATGGTGGGAGCTATCTACCGACAATTATACGAACTATCGGCCACATCCCGGTCGAATCCTGTCGAAGCCCTCACTTTTTCCGATCTAAATTTGACCTTTAATATTAGGCAGTGAGACACTTAATTACGAAACAATAAATTGACATAGATATTAGTACCTACAACTATTATTCAATGATCTGATATTAAAACTGTTTTATATTTTATTATCTTTATTTTGCCTTACAGAATCTTCAGGTGTACCATCAACCGGATACCGGAGACGAACAGTCTGCTCCAAAAATCACGACTTCCTCTCGGCATACTAATACACCCGTTCAAAGATCTTAATGTGAGTAAAACCACTTTAATTATAAAAACTTGTTGATCATTATTTCATGCTTTTTGTCTTCATAGAGTGTTTTTTTATAGGTAGCAGAGACCTGTGAATATTCTTGTGTTGTGTTGTTTTGACTCCAATTTAATATCTTCTAGATCGACTGTATATTCTGTATGTGTTTAATCCACCCATCTCCCTACCAAATTACTTGGTAATTTTCCTCCTTACATTCTTGTCAGATGTCATTTCCTCAGTCACTTCCTTTTTTGCCATATCTTCTTTCACATAATCCACCCATTTTTTCTTGAGCCGACAGCTGCTCCTAAAGCCCGCTACATTCATACGAACCTTTTTTACAACCTTACCTTTTTATATCATCTCTTCTCATAGTATGTCCATACCACGACAGTCGTTCCCTTCTCAATTTTTCATTTACTGGTATCACTTTCAAACTTTCTCTAATATACTCATTTCTTATCCATCTCCTCCTCACTCCATCCATTCTCGTCACACCACACATCCATCTTCACATACGCATCTCCGCTACATGCATTTTTCTTTCATCCGTCGCTATTAAGGCCAATGGTATTCATTTAATGTTTAATGAAATTTTGGAGCAATTAGTTAGAGCATAGCAGATATAGCATAGTAGATTAGAAAAGTGAATCCTCACATGGGACACGGGACTCGAACCTACGACCAATAACTTACAGGGGAATATTCTGGTTTTCTGAGCTACGTTTCGGTTATTCGAATTTCCCCTGTACGCATCTTGGCGCGATGGTTTACTGTCGGTATTGCGGTATTCGTTATTCGTATAACGTTGTCATGCACTTTTTGTGTAGCAAATGCTCATAGGTCGTGTAACAGTAACTATTACATAATCCTAACGAAGTGTAACTTCATCATGATGTGGCTATCGTGTGAATTGGTAACGAAATATCGAAGAATAAATGCGTTTTTTGATAAATAAAGATACGAATTTTTTGTGCTAAAGTCTCTTTCCAGAATCTCTATGCATGGATTTCTCACGCAATAGAGTATCAATAGAGTAGATACTCGTAAGCTAATCTATCTAATCTTAGATTAATGTGAGGGTGCTAATGTGGTATAGTATATGCCATATTAATTCATGACAGTAGAGATATGACCCACATTTCATCAACTTTGACGACCTCTGTGACGTGGCCAACTTTGAAGACGACTGCTACGCAGGAGTCTCGGGTTCGATTACCGCTCTGTGCAAATATTTAAGTGCATAAATATAAATATTTGTAGTGGTCTAGGTGTTTCTATTTATAGTATGTATCTAAGTATGTTGTGTATGTATAACTTTCTACCCACGTACCTAATAGGGATTAGAGAGCGAGTCTAGTGCCGTCGAGCGGGCACTTTATTATGGGCGGATTATGGGCTGTATGTTTCATGTCGGATAGAGAAAATACTCCTTAATATATCCCTTAGTAGTCTTCTACGGTTTTCTAAAACTTACTTGTAGGTCTTTTCCTTTTAGTCCATCTATGTTACTTTTGGTTATATTATCCAATAAAGTGTCCGGGAACTTTTGGAGCGCACTGTACGTTAAATTGGGAACTTCCTACTTTGTTTACCTTGACATGATACAAAGTCCTCGATTACAAAGGTCGTTTTTACCTTAACAGGTTTAAATAATATTATTGAACACTTATATGTAAGGAAAAAGAGGTATTTATTGCTAAAGATAATAAATGGAATGATAAGTAGATTCTATTGTATTAATAGCTTTTAGCAAAACTGTGATTGAGGTATTTCAATGTTTTACATTTTCTATTTCTTTAAATAACTTTAATGTATGGTGTATTTTGTGACCAAGGTCAGTTACTTGCACAGGAAAATACCTTGCGATAATATATTTATGTAGTAAGTTGGTATGTACTATGAGGGTCGTAACTACAAACAGTCTACGGTGCTACAGATAACGACATATTAAGAACGCAATACAATTAAGTGAATCATAATTATTTCCGTCGTGATCTTGCAATAAGTACTTACGTATTTTAGCGCACCATCCAAAGTTCATCGCAAAGCGATATGGTATAGGAGTGTTTGTAAGACAAACAAGTATAACTTGGTTCATTAAAGAAAGGTTTTATAAATGGCGGACGTTATCACTTCCTCTCGCTCGCACACTAGTACTGTCTATACTCACTCACGCGCGTACCGTCAACACAAAAAAAATATTGATCTTTATTTTCTTCCACGCTCTGTGCTCTTGATGCGATGCATAAAAGAAAGGATTCTTAAATGTCGGCTTGTACTTGCGTTGACAGATAGTACACCTAGCATACAAAATTTCATTTTTTTTTTTCAGTTTAAAAACATATAAACAAGACCGTTGTTCATAATAATGTTAGTTCTTTATTTTAACCAACATCATGATCTTCCATGATCCTCCTTATAGAATGTGATATACGTTCCTTTTTCAGGATGAAAGGACTCAATGTGCGTTTAAAAGGACTCTATGTGTAAAAGTAGGTACTGTTTCCGATGAAAACAAAAATAGATGCCGTCACGTGTCGCGGGCGAAGCCGCCGGCCGCAGCTAGTTAGAAATTATTACGACCCGGTCTTGTTATTATTATTTTTCATATGAAAAATTTTTTTTTTTGAAATTTTATATGCTAGCTGTACTTTCCGTCAACGCAAGTACAAGCCGCCATTTATAAAACCTTTCTTTAATGCACCAGCTAATAAGTATTTTAATATACTCAAGTGGCAGACACATAAACCACTTATAACATAGCACACATTTTAGTCTGAGAGCCGGTGGCGCGCGAATGATATTTTTATTCAGTGGACGGCAGATTAGATTTCTGCCATTACCGTGATAATGGTAATTTTTTATTCATTCTGCAGGATATTTTTTTCTTAAAAAAAAAGAATATTAGCAACCGGAATTACTAATATTCGCTTTATATTATATTTTAATAACGTCTCCAGCTAAGCTCAATGGCTTGTGTTAGGAGTGTGATCACGTCGGTAGTGTAATGTCCAGAATTCGAACCCGGGACCTCTCGATCGTATGGCCAACTACTTAACCACTAAGCTACCGCTGCTTCATGTTACAATGATAAAGTACCTATTTGATTATCTGTTCGTTAGCCACCCTTCTTGTTAACTTAGTATAATTTTATTATAGAACACTGTCATACTAATATAACCCATATGTAGATGAAAGAATCCAATAATGAGTGCTACCAATAAGTATTTGGTTATGGTTCTACATGATACTATTGGAAAAAGTCCTCCAAAAAGTGGTTATATTTCAATAGTATTGTTCTGTCAGAATATTGTAACAAACTTGGAGCCTGACTCTTGGACTATAAAGGATATGACACTGAAATATGATTCAATTGTAGTGAAGTAGTATTCTGTATCTGTAGTATATGATATGAGATGCCTTATCTTTTTAATGACTTTTATCTCAGCTCTATGGTGTAGGTAGGTACAGTCGACAAAAATGTACGGTACCACATTTACATACAACATTATATGAATTAGTGGTACCGCATATCTTTTGTCTGACTGTACATGCATTTGTGAAATCGTTCGGGTGTCCACAGTCTAGCCAGGTTAACCGACTAAAACGCACGTCGTCTTGTGGTCTCTAGTTGCCGGAGGTGAGATAGTAGCCAACATAGGTATTCTTCGCACCCCGGCAGACACGGGACGGACGAGATATATTTACTCGTCGACTTGTCAGAAATAGCCTCAGGCTCTTATAAAAGTGCATATTTAAACTAATTAGACGTGGTAATAAGGAGACTGTTGCTCTATTTACATTTATGTTTTTTTTTTATTCCAGCACCTGCCAGTAATACAATGCACGACGATAGTCCGCTGCCGAGCTTGCCGGACGTACATAAACCCGTTCGTTTACTTCGTCGACACTAAGCGATGGAAATGCAATCTGTGCTTCCGGGTCAATGACTGTGAGTATTACTTATCTGTATTCAGTATAAATCTCATAATCACCTCCGCCGACTTTGGTGGGGGCGATATCTATGGGGATTTTGCGCACGAAGAAGAAGGGCACTGATTGTACTTATTGTTAACCATTGACAAAACATTGAGATTACTAAAAAAAATCTTTTGAATTTTAAACTTAACTTTATTGCTGTTAAACTCTTTTTCATTTAATTTTGAACTTTAATTGTATTTCATAAAGTCGAAAATTTAATGGCAGTTTTTGTAAACTTAGTGGTTTGGCAATGGTTAATAATTCGTAGAATCGGGATTCAAGAGTACCGTGTCAACTGCGCGCTGCGTTAGGAATACCATCCAAAATTTATGAAATTACGGAAGCTGAAAACCTGAATACTTTTTAACTATTTCATTTTAATCTAACTGACACTCAACACAATAAAGACAAATGCGAATGGCCAAAATAGTTGCAGCGCAGCAGTTTAATGGTTACGAGGGAACATAGGGTTGAACATCTATAAAGACTAACCACTGGTACTGTGTCTCATTTAGACCTTGGCAAAGGATATTATGCTATGTTAGGTTGTGAAAACCGACTTCTACTCGGACGGAACCGCGGGAACAGCTACTACTTACATACAAATTAACCACATAGATATCCTGTTTTGGCTGCTTTTGTGATTATGATTCAGACAATTTTTACACGCACCAGTTAAGTTAACTATGAAGGCAAAAAAATTATTGAGGTCATGTTGCTCAAGGTCACGGCTGATCTTATAAACGAAATGATAGAATAGACAGAGAGATCCAATTCGTTCTTGAATTTAATAAAATATTTTCCATCTTGAAATCGTTAACCTTGATAACTACCGATATCAGAGATGATAAAATAAGATAGAAAGTCTACTGTACACGGTTTGTCAATTAGTGCTAACTACGAATTCACAATTTATCTGTCGATTAGTAATGCCGCGCGGTTTTACCCGTTGTACTCGGTTCTATTTCCCATCATCCCATCCCATCAACAGCTTCCCATCAAGCGAGGTGAAGCCAAATTGACGTGGGCTAGATAAAAAAAAACTGGCTTCGCAGTTTTATGCCTTAGTGTCCCTTAGGGTTTTATCAATCAATCAATTGTAACTTATCGCAGTCCACTGCTGAACATAGGCCTCACCCAATGTTGGGAGGCTTCGGCCTATTATTTCCACATTGTCCAGACAAGTTAGGTTTTATATCCTTTCCGTTTCTTACAGAGATATCGTTTGCGTCCAATCACCTCAATAGGTACGAATCGGTTCACGAAATCTCTAATATTTTTGTACTAGAGTGCAATTTATCTTTGTACATTGAGTTCTTTGTTAATATAGGTACTTGAGTTATCTTTTGTATTAACCTGATTTACTTTATCGGTCAATACGAGCTTAAATCCTTTGTGTTATTTATACTGCTTTGTTAAAGCGTTTCAATCAATTAGCTTACTACAGTTCAGGGGCTCTAGCCAAAATGCATTCTTCCGTGATCCGATTCTGACAGCAAATGTCACTCCCATACATTTTCAGAGCGATGACGAATGTAGATTCGGAACGAATGCTTTTTGGCTAGAGGCCCTGGACGCCTAGACACGTGGCAATTCGTTAGTAGTCGTTTTGTACAATAATATAATATGATATAACTAGCTGACCCGCGCAACTTCGTCTGTGTCACCCCATTTTTGCAACAATTTTCATGCCTGCTCCGCACCTGTTGGTCGTAGCATGATGTTATATACATATAAACCTTCCTCATTAACCATTCTATCTATTAAAAAAACCGCATCAAAATCCGTTGAGTAGTTTAAAAGATTTAAGCGTACAAAGGGACATAGGGACAGAGAACGCGACTTTGTTTTATACTATGTAGTGATCTCTTAATTGTTATCGTCTCCTTGTTTCCAGCTCACTCACTACATAATTGAGTCACTAAAAATTTACTTAAACATTGCACTAATCTCTTCGACAGTGCCAGAAGAGTTTCAATATGATCCGGTTAGTAAGTCATATGGGGACCCGGCCCGTCGTCCGGAAATCAAATCTGCGACCATCGAGTTCATTGCTCCCGGAGAGTACATGCTGCGGCCGCCGCAACCTGCCGTCTATCTGTTCCTCTTTGACGTCTCACAGCTGGCGAGGGAATCGGGATACTTACAGGTAAAATATTATTGAATGAATTTTGAAGCATTAACTATGCTTTCTATTCAAATAGTGAATGCCCAGACGGAGAATCTGAACCCGCTACCAGTCCCTATAAGGGAGAGTTAGAAAACTTCAGACGTAGCCTGGTAACTCAGTTGCTCAGAGAACTCCACTCAACTGCTCGCGGGTTCAGGTCCTGCTTCCAGGAAAAGTCAAAATAAGCCACATCAGGTGGGGGGTGTCCATAAGCTACTATGTGCAACCAAGGGTTGTTCTAATAAACATTACTTAATTGTTAACAAGCGTGGAGTACTTTCAAAAATCGTTTTCGTTTTGCTATGCATTCTATTTTCTAATCTCAAAGTCACTAATTATTTTTCATTTTTTATTTGGTCTCAGAAAGCTCGCTTTTGTACATGATTCTTACAATTTTGTTATATGCAAAACTCTGTAATTTGTGTGCAATACAGAATTAAAAAAGCATGTTATTTTTTTTTCTCAGATTGTATGCGAAACACTAAAGACGTACCTAGACGAACTTCCTGGCGATGCGCGAACGCAGATCGGTTTCATTTGTTACGACGCGCACGTTCACTACTACTTCATGAGCGAGGGGCTCACCCGGCCTAAGGAGATGACAGTACTAGACATCGACGGTAAGAACAGGATTCATATTAATTATGTTTTATTGCACTGATAGTTGGTTGGTTGCTGTCTTGGAAAACAAAAAACAAATGGGAGTGTGAAGGAGCCGGGGTGCGTGTGTCACTGCTGTGAACAATATGAAAATGCTCAAAAGAGCGACTAGTCCGATTCTGATGAAACTTAAAACCTCAGCATTCGATTTTGGAAAACCAATAATTCTAGTTGAGAATCGAACCACACACTTTATTATTACACCATACGATAGTGTCGCTGTTAGGGATTTAAATTCTGCGAAGTTTGAATTTGGTTTTAGTAATTTTCTAGGTACGAATCAATGCGTGGACAGACCACTTACTTCTTCCTTGCTTTATGTTACTTTAATAAGAGTGACCCCTGTTTAACTTCCTAATCCTGAGAGGGCCTTGAGGGTCAAACCATAAAGTTATTATTACTAGCGTAAATAAAAATACAATTCCCTCATAACCGCCTTACCGAATTTCAAATTTCAGTGGCAGTAACTTGTCTCTTTTCGTGTAATAGCATTGACGTCAATGCAATATCTATTTCAGTGAAAGTTGGTAATTGTTTATAAAAAACACGTTTCGCGGTTCACATATTCGATACCTCATTCACGCCAAGGCTTTTTGTAAAGATAATATAGGATCTCTAAGGATAACTTTATTCTCTAAACTTTTTCGGTATGCAATTAAAAAAAGCAAGCAACTGGTTTCTAATATAAGACGATTATGATGTTTGTGTGACAGACGTGTTCCTGCCGTCCCCCGAGGCGCTGCTGGTGAACGCGGGCGAGCGGCGCGAGTTGGTGCGCGAGCTGCTGAGCACGCTGCCCGCGCGCTTCTGTTCTCCCGCCAGCACCGCCGCGCCCGCCGCCGCGCCCGCCGCGCCCGGCTGCGCGCTAGGGGCCGCGCTACAGGCCGCGTACAAACTGATGGTGAGATACCCTACTTCTTACTACATAAACATCATTCATTCTCTGAACCTTTTTCCCAACTCAGTTGGGGTCGGCTTTCCAGTCTAACTGTGATGCGGCTGAACTTCGATATTTTCCGTGAAGTGACAGCCATCTGACCTCCACAACCAATAATCCAATGACCAATGTCGATATCGAAGTTCAAAGTTAGACTGTTTGGACTTTTGAGAGATCCAACTACCCGTAACGACTGCCATAGATGTTTGTATGGCAACCGGGACCGAGGGCTTAACGTGCTCTCCGGCTACATAAAATAACATATCATAAAATAAACTCACGCCTATATCCCAGAAATGGTAGGCCGAGGTGCTAGCACCCACATTTCGCCAGTTTATGTTTAGGTCCCAATGTAATAGGTATTGCCACACAAACTTGTGATAAAAAACAGTAATATTTTTTTTTATTGAATATATGCTTACGTTTGACCAGTATCTCACCTGATGGTAAATGACGATGTGGTCTATGATGAATCACGCTTGCCTAGAAAAATAAATGGATTTTGAGTCAAATTCGGCGGAATATATGATGCATATTTTACATAATATATCCTTTATTAACTTTGAAAATATTTTGTAGGCGCCAACAGGAGGGAGAATCACCGTGTTCCAGACGTGTTTACCGAATGTCGGCCCTGGAGCGTTACAAGCTAGGTAACTATGAACCCTATCTACCTTGCTACTTGCGATAAATCATGCCATCTGTTCATTAGGCCGTCCACTGTGTTGAGCGGGCACCCGTTTTCAGAACAATGTTGTATCAGGTGGTTTGCCCGTCAAAAACCCATGGACGGCGTGCATTTTAGTCGGTTCGAGTCTGACATAATCACCTCGACCTACTTTGGTGGAGGCGGTAACCGTGGAGATTTTGCGCACGGAAAAAAAAGGTGGGTCGCCCGTCGCACGAGTTGTTAATTTAGCCTAGCGCGGATGTCTACGGTGGAAGCCTGCACCGGGTTCCGCTTAACGCAGTAAACGGCTTTAGGTTCACTATTTCCAAAAAAAAATAGACTCTTTATTCTCTTATAATTAAATTGTGTATTCTTTTGTAGTTTAAAAAAATATTCATTAAAATAAAACCACACAAATTATTTTAATGAATTCTATCATCATTTATTCAATGTTATTCTCCCCATGACAGTAATTTTAAAATTTTCGAAAATTAAATCGATATTGTTGATTCCACAGAGAAGATCCGAACGCGAGATCGTCTAAAGACGTGGCTCACCTGAACCCGTCGACGGACTTCTACAAGCGGTTGGCTCTGGACTGCAGCGGCGCGCAGATCGCCGTCGACCTGTTCCTCCTCAACTCGCAGTACGCAGACCTCGCCACGCTCAGTATGTCGTCAACCCATTACTATCCTATGAGCATTAAGTGGCAGATAAGCACGCGGTACACTTGATGAAAAGTGGTTGGCTTTATATATTACTAGCTGACCTACGCGACTTCGTCTGCGTCACCCCGTTTTTGCAACATTTTTCATTCCTGCTCCGCACCTGTTAGTCGTAGCATGATGTTATATACATATAAACCTTCCTCTTTAACCATTCTATCTATTGAAATAAACCGCATCAAAATCCGTTGCGTAGTTCTAAAGATTTAAGCATACAAAGGGACAAGAAAAATAGGGACAGAAAACGCGACTTTATTTTATACTATGTAGTGATAGTGATATTGACTTTTGCAACACCAGGGATGTCATATTCGTCCTGTCGACTATGTAGGGAAAGAGGGTAAGGGGAGAAGAGAGTTTCTGTGCTGGCAGTGTAGAAGACTAGGGGTTTTTAGTCTCCTCACTGACAACACAAAACTTTTCCAATGAGCTTTGGCTATTCAACACCGGAATCAGCCGAAGTCTGGGGTCCGATTTTAGCAGTTGTAACTGCGGGTTTGGCTGGACTTCTATATTTTCCGTGAAGAGACTGCCATATGACCTGTACAACCCATTGGCGATTTCGAAGGATTGAAGGTAGACCAGTTGTCGAACATTTTAATGGCATCTAAAATATTTCGATATAAAATAAATTAGTAAACATGAAAAGTAGGTCATTGCAAAACTTCAGTAACGAACTGTTAGACGAATAACTAAAGAAAAATATGTCGAGACTGGCGAAGAAGAAAATATACTTCACACACCAAGGAACAAAACCAGTCATGTCAAAACGGTCATCATAGCGTGTCACAACTATAGTGACGTCCTTTTGTTTGTGTTTCCATTAGTTTGTACCATTAATGGTACCACGAAATTTTTATTTGCCGTGGTACCATCAATGGTACTACGGAATTTCTTATGTGCCGTGGTACAGTCACCTGCAATAATATGTATACACTTTGGAACCTTGTCACAATAATAAATGACAAGTCAACATTATGATATGAAACGGTAAACTTCGACAAGTTTAATGTGAAAAAGTTCTAAAACCTATACATATTATTGCAGGTGACTGTTCTAGTACGAGAAATTCAGTTATTATTAGTCGTACTAAGAACGGCGTAGAAGGTAGCCTAGTGGTATGGGCAATGGACTGCTGAGACGAGGTCTCGGGTTCGATCCCAGGCTTTACCATGGCACATACCAATGACTTTTCGATGCTTTTCGAAGTAATGTGTGTATTTATCGCAGGTTTATAAGTGCCCGATTAATGGCAATAGGCTCGCCACCTATTACATTGGGACCTAAACATGAACTGGCGAAATTTGGGTGCTAGCACCTCTGCCTAACCCTTCGGGGATATAGGCATGAGTTTATGTTATGTTATTATTTTTAGTACCCATAGTTACATGTTGTTTCGTCGACCTGACGTGTATATGGAATGTCCCCAGGCGGTATCAGCAAGTTCAGCGCGGGCACGGTGTACCACATCCCGCTGTTCCGCGCGGCGCGGCCGTGGCAGGCGGAGCAGCTGACGCGGATGCTGACGCGCTACCTCATCAGGAAGATCGGCTTCGAGGCCGTCATGAGGGTGCGCTGTACCAGGTATGTGGAGTTAGAATGTAGGGGAAACTGGGGACACTCGATCCCTATGGGAGACAAGGTACACCAATATTTTTTACATTACTAAGTGTATTAGAGTATTTTTTAGTGTGGCAACACTAAGTAAACATTATTACCCTTAGTGTTACCACATTAAAAATAGTCTAATACGCTTAGTAATTCCAAAAATATTGGTGTACCTTGTCTCCCATAGGGATCAAGTGTCCCCAGTTTCCCTTACCTTGTTTTTTTAAATTATTTTTTTAAGTTGGAAGTATTTTAGGCAAGATGTGATGTTTCATTTTTATATGAGCTCGTGGTTCTTGATTGCATTGAGAGCCAGCTCCCTTCCTCCTTTTTATAATTCCAAGGGCGGTTTTAAATAAAAAAAGAAAGTACAGTAGCCCCTTCGATTGTACGACTATTGTTGCACGATCTGGCGTCGTGTTCTTTAGTATGAAAAATGATAACCATCCGTTGACAGACCGATAGTCGAATTGCAGCAGTCCGATACCAATCGTCTAATTTAAAGCGCGCTTACCAATAGCGAGCGTTCAAATATGACAGATCGCCTTATCTGTCAGCTCCAATCTGCGCTCATGGAGGGTGGAGGTCATTGAACCTCCAGCGTCTAAGTCGCCATGTTACGGGTTTGATGATGTCGAACTTTCTAGACTCGTTCCTCTGCCTTCTTTTCGATGTTTTCTTTTTTTTTAAATGACTTTATCTCCTGACGGTGAACTGAAAGTTACGTGTAAGGAAGACAGTCACAATTATAAACATCAATATTTTTACAATAGTTGCTCTCAACGTGACGGCCTCATCAGGTGTTTAGAATAACGCCCCACTGAACGGATCTGGGACTGTAGGAAATATGAAACACTTGAAAAAGAATAAAGCCGTACTCAAGGTTCAAAAGGTTAAGTGTTAAAAGTAACGTTTACCATTCACAGAATAAAAAAGAACAAAAAAAAAGAAAATGTAATAGGGACCTTCATGAACGTGCTATTAATATTGTTACGAATGTCACCACTCATGACGTAAGCCGTCAATGATTGAAGCGTTTGACAATTTCAACTAGAATAATTGTAAATAAAGAGAATCGAAATTACGATCGTAATGACGAACGAAAAGACTAGCGAAATTAGGATTTCCAGAAGATTCTGCATGGTATATAAACAGCACCAGGAGCGCCAAAAGGGCAGTTCAGTCTCAGTGGTTGAAGTGGAAACAAGAAGAAGAAGTAAAGTGAAAAGTACAAGTGAAAGTGCTAGTGGTGCATGTGCAATACTGCATGTGCTGTGAACTAAAAACGCTCAGTGAACGTGGACGTTCTAGAGACTGTGTGTAAAGACAGTGCGTTGCAGTACAGTCCTCTAAGTGTGTACGAGTGCCTCGGACAATAGACTGTGTATACGCTAAAGACTGTTGTGAGTTGGTGGCTTGAATAAAGTGTAAAAATCGCTCGAGGTTGTTTACTTCCAATCCCGAAACCCGCTTCCCGTTACATTGGTGTCAGAAGTGGGATTGGAAGAAACGATGCCGTTCACACCAAGAGACCATCCAGAGCGACCCAACACACGGTCCAGAACTACGGGACGGGAACAAGGTGAACCCGACCCAGCGGTCTCACATGTCGAAGGCCCTAGTGATCGGCGTGATGCTGGCGAAGGACCCTCTGCTGTCCCCGCACATGGTTCAGCTACTCAGGAACCTCTAAGTGCACCTTCGCCGATGGACATAAGTGCACTCTTCCAACAACTGCGCGCAATGCAAGAGGAACAAGCGCGCCGCCAGGAGGAACAACTGCGCGCCATACAGGAGGAGCAAGCACGCCGCCAGGAGGAACAAGCGCGCCGCCAGGAGGAGCAACTACAAGCGATGGGAGACCGAGTACTCTCAGTAGTCACGGAGACTATTAAGAAAGTGGAGGAGGTGCAGAAAACGGTAGAAAGCCATGAAAGCATAATAGCGGACCATCAAGCGCGCATCTCAACAGTTGAGGGCGATCTACGTAAAATCAAGGCTTCAGGTACAACTGCACCGGTTGCCGTAGTCTCTTCGGGAGGAAGCTTCAAGGTGCCTCCATACGACGGAACGTCGTCCTGGAATGCATATAAGCGACAGTTTCAAGCTGTAGTACAGTTAAACGGCTGGAATGAAGAACAAGCGAGGACTGGACTCACCTTAGCCCTGAGAGACCAAGCAGCAACAGTGTTAGAGGCCATAGAGACTGAGGCTTCTTATCAAGAGCTCCTTGATGCCTTAGAGTCAAGGTACGGCGATGCACACCTGGAGCATGTATTCCGAGCACAGCTTCGGGACAGGGTACAAAAGCCTACAGAGACATTGCAACAATGGGCTTTAGAAGTAGAGAAGCTTGTGAGGAAGGCATATCAGTCCTCTCCTGCGACGTTCATTGAGAGGATGCTGCTACAAACCTTCGTCGATGGAATACGTGATAAGGAAGTAAGAGCCGCAGTACGTTTGGCCCATCATCCGGAAGTCAAAGAAGCTGTGGCACACGCACTTGAAGTAGAAGCCGTCCGTGGTGAAACTGGGAGTGGACGCCTGCGAAGAGTAGTGACATCCGAGCAAGAAAATGGACGAAGGAACTTCGCTCCCCGCTGTTATCAATGTGGGGAAAGAGGTCATCTCAGGAATGCTTGCCCGAACCGTACGGCGTTGAGGACCGACGCAGGAATACAAGCATCGGAGACGGCGGAAAACTAATTCCGGCCAAGTTTAAGGGGTGGACGTTGGCCGGTAGTCGTGAAGCCCCAAAAGTCAAGATTTATCAAAGCACGGATGGAAATAGTCTAACTGTCAGTGGAAGAATAAACGGAATTGCATGTCAATTAACTTTGGATACTGGAGCATCGCGTACGGTAGTTGGGTTACGGATTTTGAAGGACTGTGGAAAGATAAAGAACCAGACAGAAACTATACATTTAACTACAGCTACCGGTCAACGTATACCTGTTAAAGGAGAACGGGTAGTGGCAATTAAGATGGGCGATAAACTCTTTTGGCAAGAAGTTGTAGTAGCTGATATAGTAGATGACTGCATAATCGGTTTGGACTTTATGAAAAATCATCAGTGCAAAATTGATATCGTAAACGGAGTCATTAAATGTGGAACAACAGAGGTGCCTATAAAGGGAGGTGTTGGAGGTAAAATCTACTGCCTTCGAGATACCGAACTACCACCAAGAACTCAGTCACTTGTACCAGTTACAATGAATAAAGATCCACGAAAAAGTTGCCGACGTTGTTTAGTTATTGAAAAGATAGAAGGAGATAACTCATGGATACCAGCTAGAACGGTAGTCGGGATGTCTAAAAACATGTTGGTACCAGTGCTTAATTTGAGCAGTGATACGCAGATCTTAAAAAGAGGTACCCTTATTGGAGTAGGTGAAGAAATAGAGTGGTTAAGAAGTTGCCAAGAGAAGACGAAGGTCTCTGAAGGAAAAATAGATGTCGGTAAAATCTTTGTCGACTGTAAGGAAGATATGAGTGCTATAGAGTTAGTCAAGGCAAAGAATTTGTTGAGACATTTCAGTGACATTTTCTCTGAGGGTGACAAAGACATCGGAAAGACTGGGTTAGTAAAACACCAAATAAATACTGGAGATGCACAACCAATCCGCCAACGCCCTCGACGAATACCGTTTGCCAAAGAAGAAGAAGTTCAAGGTCTGATAAAAGAAATGGAAGAAAATGGAGTAATAGAACCTTCTTCTAGCCCTTGGTGCTCTCCAGTTGTCTTAGTTAAGAAAAAGGACGGTACAACCAGGTTTTGCATCGATTATCGCCGACTGAATGACATTACGAAGAAGGACTGTTATCCGTTACCGAGAATAGACGACACACTAGACACCCTGAGTGGAATGAAATGGTTTTCTACATTGGACCTGAAAAGTGGATACTGGCAGGTGGAAATGGATTCCAAGGATGAAGAGAAGACTGCATTCTCTACTGGGAAAGGACTCTGGCAGTTCAAGGTTATGGCCTTTGGTTTATGCAACGCACCTGCGACCTTCGAAAGGCTGATGGAGCGAGTCCTTGCGGGATTAATAGGAGAAGCATGTCTGGTGTATCTTGATGATGTTATCATAGTGGGGCGAGATTTCGATGATCATCTTAAGAAGTTGGAAAGCGTGCTCAGCAAAATTAAGGGAGCAGGCTTAAAACTGAATTTAAAAAAATGCAGCTTTTTCAAGAGGCAGGTCAATTATTTGGGACACGTCATCTCTGAAAATGGAGTAGAAACAGACCCCGCCAAAGTCTCTGCCGTAAAAGAGTGGCCGGCGCCGAAGGACAAAACACAGGTGCGAGCCTTTATGGGGCTCTGCTCTTATTATCGTCGTTTTGTGAAGAACTTTTCCGATATCGCGAAGCCACTACACAGACTAACAGAAGAGAAGCGAACTTTCGTTTGGGATCAAGAATGTGAGAAAGCTTTTGAAAAACTTAAGGAACGCCTTTGTGAAGCACCTATATTGGGTTACCCTGACGGAAGAAACGAGTTTGTTGTAGATACGGACGCCAGTAACCTAGGCATCGGTGGAACACTGTCACAGAGGAAGGAAAATCAAGAGGTTGTTATAGCTTACTTCAGTAAAACGCTATCAAAACCTGAACGAAACTATTGTGTAACGCGGAGGGAGCTTCTGGCCGTAGTAAAAACGTTACAACATTTCAAGAAATACCTACTAGGACGCAAATTTCTTATTAGGACGGACCATTCGGCGTTGAGGTGGCTTCTACAGTTCAAAAATCCAGAAGGTCAAGTCGCACGGTGGATCGAGCAATTACAAGAGTTCGACTTCGAAATAGAACATCGAAGTGGTGGCTCACATAAAAATGCTGATGCTTTGTCTCGCCGACCTTGTGCCGATGACTGTAAACATTGTGAAAGACAAGAGGGAAAAGAAGACACAATTATACGAGTCATAAGAACAGATTCTCTTAATGAAAGCTGGGATAATGACGCCATGCGAAATTCACAAGCGGAAGATAACGACTTAAAGCCGATTCTGGAATGGTTAACGAGTTCCTCTCCTCGTCCAGCTTGGAATGAAGTTGCTGGTTTGAGCTCTGCAACTAAAAGTTATTGGGCTTTATGGAATAGCTTGATACTTCATGATGGCTTACTATGCCGAAAATGGGAGAGCGTGTCTGGAAATGGTACACATATACAAATTATTGTACCAAAAGCAAAAGTGACGGAAATACTTAGAGCTTTTCATGATGGAGTGTCAGGTGGACATCTTGGAGTTAGAAAAACTTTATTAAAAATACGAGAACATTTTTATTGGTTACACTGTAAGGAAGACGTCCAAGATTGGTGTAGAAAATGTGTACCATGTTCATCTGTTAAAGGTCCACAAACACGAAGTCGAGCTAGGATGCAATTGTATAATGTCGGAGCTCCCTGGGAAAGGATAGCTTTAGACATAGCCGGACCTTTTCCTATATCAATGAATGGCAATCGTTACATATTGGTAGTGATGGATTACTTCACTAAGTGGCCGGAGGTGTTCGCAATACCGAATCAAGAAGCTCTTACGGTTG
Organism: Pelosia muscerda; assembly: GCA_963691645.1. Classification (NCBI taxonomy): domain Eukaryota; kingdom Metazoa; phylum Arthropoda; class Insecta; order Lepidoptera; family Erebidae; genus Pelosia; species Pelosia muscerda. The sequence goes on from OY829104.1 coordinate 4,340,122, forward strand.
CGACTATACTGGTGAATGAGGTCTTTTGTCGATTCGGATTACCCCTTGAAATTCACAGTGATCAAGGACGGAACTTTGAATCGCAAGTATTTCAAGAAGTTTGCAAAATGTTGAAAATTCATAAGACGCGGACGACCCCTTATCGGCCGCAGTCAGATGGTATGGTGGAACGCTTTAATAGAACTTTGGAGCAGCATTTGGCGAAGATAGTCGATTCGCATCAGAGGAATTGGGACGAGTATCTTCCACTATTTCTGTTGTCGTATCGTACAGCGGTTCACGAAAGCACTTGTATAACTCCAGCTCATGCAAATTTTGGCAGAGAACTTCGGCTACCGGCAGAACTCCTCACGGGGTGCCCTCCTGATTCACCTAACTCAATAACAGATTACGCTGATGAGTTAAGGAGAAAAATGGATAAAGTTCACAGATATATGAGAGAAGCAAATTTACAAGCCAGTGAACGAATGAAAACACGTTATGACAGAAGTGCCAATTTAAGGTGTTTTGAGGAAGGGTCGTCAGTATGGCTTCATAACCCGGTACGGAAGCAAGGATTATCACCGAAACTTCAGCCAAGTTGGGAAGGACCTTACAAAGTAATAACAAGAATTAATGATGTCACTTATAGAATCCAAAAGACGCCAAGAAGCTCCGCTAAAGTGGTTCACGTCGACAGACTGGCTCGTTACTACGGTTCTAACGATGCTCGGGACGAGCATGTCTTAGGAGGGGGCAGTGTTACGAATGTCACCACTCATGACGTAAGCCGTCAATGATTGAAGCGTTTGACAATTTCAACTAGAATAATTGTAAATAAAGAGAATCGAAATTACGATCGTAATGACGAACGAAAAGACTAGCGAAATTAGGATTTCCAGAAGATTCTGCATGGTATATAAACAGCACCAGGAGCGCCAAAAGGGCAGTTCAGTCTCAGTGGTTGAAGTGGAAACAAGAAGAAGAAGTAAAGTGAAAAGTACAAGTGAAAGTGCTAGTGGTGCATGTGCAATACTGCATGTGCTGTGAACTAAAAACGCTCAGTGAACGTGGACGTTCTAGAGACTGTGTGTAAAGACAGTGCGTTGCAGTACAGTCCTCTAAGTGTGTACGAGTGCCTCGGACAATAGACTGTGTATACGCTAAAGACTGTTGTGAGTTGGTGGCTTGAATAAAGTGTAAAAATCGCTCGAGGTTGTTTACTTCCAATCCCGAAACCCGCTTCCCGTTACAATATTAATATTTTGTGGGTACAATGCAACCTTGAGGGAAAATACTGTTCTGAAGCTTTGCAATAAACATTTATTTATTTATTTTATTTTTATTTATTTACAGAGGTGTAACAATCCACACGTTCCACGGTAACTTCTTCGTGCGCTCGACGGACCTGTTATCCTTGCCCAACGTGTCGCCCGACGCGGCCTTCGGGATGCAGCTCAGCATCGAGGAGTCGCTGTCTGATGTACAGCAAGTGTGCTTCCAGGCCGCCCTGTTGTATACTAGTAGTAAAGGTATGTGGTATTCTAGTTTCACACCTGCGTGCGATTTTAGTCGGTTCGAGTCCGAGATTACTTTACCCCCCTAGCAGGGAAATCTGAAAGGATTGAAAGTCAACAATATCGGTTTATTATGACTGCGCCTATAGTGACGAACTGTTTAATATGAAGTAATTATAGTGTGAAGTTTGTGTGTTGCATATAAAATTCCTATGTAACAAAGGTACATGCCGCTTATGCTAAACGGGTATAACGACAGACAAGATTACAATTGTTTTACTCTAAAATGATGGTATATCTAAAATGAAATAATTTAAATGAAAAGATATCTATAATATTGCTTATAATATAACCTTTACATTTATGGTTCTGTATTGCAGGTGAAAGGCGGATACGAGTGCACACGCTAGCTTTGCCGATAGCAAGCAATTTGACTGATGTCTTGCATTCGGCAGACCAACAATGTATTATAGGACTACTTAGTAAAATGGGTGAGTTTCATCATAATATTCAAGTTTTATTGTTATAAAGCGTCCACTGCCTGAATTCAACTGAACCTTTCATCATCAGAAGGCGACTAAAGGCTAGTTCGCACTTGGCCAGTAATTTAATAGAGTAGTATTTTATTTAGTATATTTAGTAGATTAGTATTTAGTAGAGTAGTATTTGGTGGCTAAACAACTCGCTACTTAGCAGAAATTGTTCGCATTACGGTCCAGTACAGTACACAAATGAGTGGTGTTATACAAGATTTAAGATGCTATTTTAGAAGAGGTGAATAAGCAAATTTATTAAATATTTTTATAGAAATGATTCGATAGAAGAGATAATTAATTTGTCATCATAAGGAATTGAATAGAAATATCTCTAAGAATACTTCGATAATTTCAGAATGTCCAAAAATGAGTGAAACCACTAATGCACTCGACTAATTCAATAGGTTCGAATTTGTTTAGTTGTTGAACTAGTGAGCAGTGAGGCGTGGTGCGAGGCGCTACTCGCCCGATAAAATAGAGTATAGTGGATTGACTCGACTAAATCATTCACTGAACTACTTGACAATTTTATGTGGTTTGCAAACATTTAGTCACCAAATTACTTGCTACTCTACTGAATTACTTTCCTAGTCCGAACAAGGCTTAAGGTATACGACTAATCTTTATCCGACACTACACATACATGCTCATGCTCAATACAAAGTACCCGCTTGACGGCTCGCCCCTATAAAGTATACACCTCAGCCTACCCCTTACGTATATTTGACAATGTGTTGTTTGTTGTTAGCGGTTGACCGGTGTCAGACGGCGTCGCTAAGCGAAGCCCGAGAAGCGGTGATGAACGTAGCAGTGGACGCCCTATCGGCGTTCCGCCTGTCGCAGAACTTGCCGGCCGGACAACTCAGCAGCGCCCTTCATGCGCCCACGTCTCTGCGACTACTGCCGCTGTATCTACTCGCGCTACTCAAGAGGGTGAGTATCTGTATATACACTCATATAAAAGGGAATCAAGAAGTTTTTGATAAATAATATAGACATTTTTGGTTCTTTATTATTGACTACACTCGTTGTCATTGGACCATTGGTTGTGGAGGTCAGATGGCAGTCGCTTCACGCAAAATATCGGAGTTCGGCCGCATCACAGTTAGACTGGAAAGCCGACCTCAACAGAGTTCAGAAAATGATGATGATGATGATGATGATATTGTTGACTACACATCCGCTTGGCGTTATCGTTTGTCGATGACTAAGACCCGCCCCTCGTTGCGTGTGAATCGTCCTTAACATTGAACTGATTTGTACGAGCGAGCTTGCGCCACCAGGCGAGTCCGTGCTACCCGTTCTCACGGTCCGCGTTACCCGTTCTCACGGTCCGCGTCGCCGCAACCGGGGCGACACTACAGTCTACTAATGTTTTTATAGAACATTATAAATTCGAAAATCCTTTCATTAGTTCACTCCATAATGAAATACGCATCGGTACCTAATTACCTACTTACGCTTGCACTAGTTGAAATTTAATGATTGATTGATCAAAGCATCGCTCCCACCCTGCGCTGATCCGCGCGCGATCGAGTCACCACGAGTATGCCTTCACACGCTCGACTTGTAATATCTTGCCCCGTGGGAAGCCAGCTTTACGTTGTCGTAACGTTTCTTGTTCGTGACGTGGCAGAAAGCGTTCCGCACGGGCACGTCGACGCGGCTGGACGACCGCGTGGCGGACATGTGCGCGCTCAAGTGCTCGGCGCTGGCGCTGCTCATGCGCGGCGTGCACCCCGACCTCTACGACATCAGCGCGCTCGCGCGACACGCGCCCGACCCGCCTGGGGATGACGACGTAGCGCCCGACCCGCCGCTGCTGCAGCTGTCCGCCGAGAGGTACGTACCACAGAGTGGTGTCTTCTTCTTCTTCTTCTTTTTTTCTTCGACGGCAACATATCAACCCAATTTAGGGGACAATTTTGCCAGTGTCGAGTTGGGAATTTCCTTTTATTTTGTGATAAGTATAGTTGAATGATTGTTGATGATAATGATGATGATGATGATGATGATGATGATGATGATGATGATGATGATGACGATGACGGATGATAGTTGCCCTAGTAAAGCAGTGGAGACTTTACTACAAGCTTTTTTTAGGGAGATTTTGACACCAACACGAAAAATCACAATTCACTACAATATTCCACTCTCCTACACTTGTGTGCTTTGTCCAAGCCGTTATGTCTAAAACTCCATCATTTTTACACATAAAAACTCGAATGTACACCAAATTTTAAAAAATGAAACACTGCAGCGCTATGACACTTCGCGTTCCCGCCAAAACCCCAGGGTGGTGTCATCTACGCTATACAGGGTGTAAGGGGAACGCTCCCGAAGCCGAAGGCCTCTGGTAGTACTCATTGTACACAACACATTGGCATGAAAAAAAATTACGACAAAGCAATTTTTTTTTTCTTTTTTTATTTTTTTTTTCGCGTTGTCTACTCTCCATCATATCGGTAAAGCTAAATGAAACGAAAATTTCATAAAAAAAACCTCACTGCAAAAAAAGAACAAGTAGTGCCGAGTTCATGTTTTTTTATGAAAATTTATTTCATTCAGCTATACTAACACGATCGAGAGTGAATAACGCAATTTAAACGGTTTAAAAATTATAAAAAAAATTGCGTTGCCGGAATTTTTTTTAGTGCCAATATGTTGTGTACCATGAGTACTATCTTCGGCTTCTGAAGCGTTCCCCTTACACCCTGTATATTTTTTTTTATAATTCGTCTTTACATATGAAATTGCCGAGATTTTCACGACCTGCTCCCCGGAAACCCCATTGTTTATTTTCCTGTTTACCGTCACAGATTCGCTATATCGGAATGGTAATATATGTATTGCATATAAATGATAACGGAATTATGTGATGATGATGATCTTTAAACCGATGTGATATGTATTATTATATTACCGTGTTGGTTCACGGCGGAATATAATTATGACCATTCCGTAGAGAGGATGGCCCTCGGATGGGATGGGAAGAGTCCGTGAATGTCATAGAATATAACTTAGAGATAGTAGTGTTCGCTATCGGAAAGTAAACACACAGCCCGTCACAAAGTGCCTAATTGACGACAACAGGCTCGCTTCCTACTACATGGAACCGAAAATTACCAATATGCTATAAATACAGATTGTACCCTGCCCCTGCCCCTGACGAGTACCCTTCCCCATTCCCCTCTTCGCCCCAATACCCAACTAATGTTATATACTCTTTGCAGGATAAACTCAAACGGTGCTTATTTACTCGACGATGGTGAAAGCATGATAATCTACGTGTGCCACGCGGTGAGCCCCGCGTTCTTGTCCGAGACTTTCGGCGTGGCGGCTTTCTCGCAGCTTCCCGACGAGATGAGATCTATACCTCGAAGTCAGGGGCTCGGGAACGTTCTGCTGCATGAGTTCTTGGACCGACTCAACGACGAGAGGCCGTACGCCGCTGATTTGCTTGTACTCAGGTAAATACCATACTTTTTTTAGGTATAGGGCGTTTGGGACACCTGCCAAAATCTCCCGTATTTAATCGTCACCTGCTAATCGACGTTTCCGCTAGCGATTGAAGATCGAAACCGAAAAAGTCAAAATAAGATACCACAGAGCCCCCACTAAATCTACCGGACTAACAACGTCACCTGCTAATCTAAGTTTCTTCTAACAACAGGAAGGTATTGCGGCAGTCACTTCTGTAAAGCTACCATAGAACTCCCACTAAATATTCCAGATTAACAACGTCACATGCTGATTGATGTTTCCTCTGACCTCCCAACTATAATAAGATACCATGGAGCACAAATTTAAATCTGCTGGACTAATAATGTCATATGCTGATATGTTTCTTGTAAAGAGTGGGAGGTCAGGTGGCAGTCGCTCTCGTGAAACATAAAATAAGCCACACCAAGAAAAAAAAGTATAGGAAGACGGATTGCGGTCGCTTGAATTGCAAAACAATCTAGAACGTTCTAAAAAAACTGTTTTTGAATGAAATTGCATTTAGGGTTGATAATTATATATTTTTTTAAAATTGAATCTTATTTCTCCCACAGAGACAACTCACCCAATCGAACACTATTCACGGAGCGTCTAATCGAAGACCGAGTGGAGTCCTCGTTCTCCTACTACGAGTTTTTACAACACGTCAAAAACCAAGTGAAATGAGAAAAGAGTGACAACACAGTAACTTTTAGAAGGGACCGCGTGTCCCTCGTGGTCGGCCGAGCCACTCGGTGCGTTAGCTAATGAAGCGCGTGGCGGTCGCCGGTACCGCACGACACTGCCCTATTACTAAACTTAAATATTTATTAGCACTTCTGGTTTTCGAGTTTTGAAAACTAGTGGTTGGTGGCCGAACGAAATTCTTATTATGTAATCGGAAAAATGTAAATTAAATATTTTAAGTAACATTAAAAGTGTTGGTCCTTTTGCAAGTATGTATACTGGTATATATTTAGACCACAGCTTAAAAATGTACTCAATGCACAGTACGCATTTTTTTGGGTGTCTGTTGAGGCGAAGTAGCTCATGGGTTGGTATAATGTCAAGAAAATAAAAATAAATAATGTCCTATTAATGGCATTTTTGGACATGGTGTCCAAACAATGGTATGGTAATAGGACATTATTTATTGTGTGGCACCGATCCCGATTGAGATCGTCAAATACTGGACATTTTTATTATTGTACATTATTCATTGGACATTTTTATTGTTGAATTTCAATAGTAGGTGGACATTTTTAATTTATAGCCTTAGTCTAGCAACTCGATTATATCACACCAATTAGGCCTTGTTCCTCTCACGACTTGGGGTCTAAATATATGCCGGTAACTCTATTTAATACCCTTATAGGTGTAAGTCGCTCGTGTTTATAGTGATAAACTTTAAAGCAGAGTGAGGTAAAGCAAATTCTAACAATTTATTATAGTAGGAAGAGGTCTGCGCGACCTTTAGTAGTAATATTTGTTTTATGGGTGTTTTAGGGAGCATAGGTAAGTCTCCTGGAGCTAAGCTGTGTAAGTAATATAGGGGAAACTGGGGACACTTGATCCCTATGGGAGACAAGGTACACCAATATTTTTGGAATTACTAAGCCTATTAGACTATTTTTAATGTGGTAACACTAAGGGTAATAATGTTTTCTTAGTGTTGCCACACTAAAAAATACTCTAATACACTTAGTAATGTAAAAAATATTGGTGTACCTTGTCTCCCATAGGGATCAAGTGTCCCCAGTTTCCCCTACTAATAAGGAACCGTTTGTCATCTATGTAAGAACTTGTAACCAAAGTATGTACAATGAACACAAGTTATGACTGATAAATGTATTTCAGAAGATGTTGATAGCACAATAGTGCCAACTTACATGTAGTTGATAAACAACAACTTATTAGATAATAATTATGATACTTTTTCGGCACAGTTTTGTAACACTAAAAATATTGAAAGTAATTATAATATTAATTTTCAGTTAATTTTAAAGTTGAATATCGGCATATTCCTATTTTGAAAACTGAATAATTGTTTTAAATTGTAATTACTTATTAAAAAGAACTTAAAAAGAACCTCAGGATAGGACATCAATATGAGTCGGACATTGCATATGGAATTTAAGTCCAATAGTTGTACCTAAATCTCGTCCGATATTATATAAATTTTACGAGGCTGTAATTTATTCTATTTATTACTAAATTGATTATGAATAATATTTATTCCAAATGAAATAACATTAATGCGAATTATATCAATGGGATTCCGCACGAAACTCTGCTAAATTCGATTTATAAATTTGAATTTTCTTTATGTTCTTGAACCGTTTTCGAGACCACATAAATATTTGAAATTGTCGTCCTCCAACTGAATAGCAAAGCGCTACATTTATTAAATACCGACAACATTTTTTTTTCGCAAAGTTTCGAAATTTGAAATTGATTTGAGAAATTGAACATAATTAATTCCGCAAAGTCACTATTACTAAACGAATTAATTAACGTTAAACTAGCCTTTAGTTAGTGAACGGTAGAAAATATCGTTCAAAAACGTATAGGTAGTAAATTTTATTCCTGCTAAGCAATAAATAATTTATATTAGAATATAAAATGATACGGTGTATATAAAACATACCTATTGTGCATAAAACAATTCGTAATATTAGTGCGAGTTCTAATATCCCAAAATAATATTATATAGTATCACTTTTAGATGTCTTCGGCGGCCATCTTGAATAATTCCCGCTTCAAATGAGGAATGTTAATGTGTAAAAATTCAGTTGGATAAGTTTATGGAATACAATAGACTGAAAATTAGGAAATGTTAAGCGAAAATATCGAATAATAATATTATGTATTGTAAACTCGAGCCAGAAGCGCTATATTGTAAATATATAATTACAGTGTCGTCGTTGGACCGTTACCCGACCGCTGTTGAATGCCGACGCGAGTGGTCTACGTGCCGCGGTCATTAGTTGCTAGTCGTCTGACTGGAAAAATACACCAAGCCGTTATTCGAGTGAATCTAATGGTACTAAAATTATGAAAATATGGAACTAAATTATTAAATTAATTTTTGGAACTAAATTTTTAGTGTCACTAGTAAGTTGTACGAATCGATTCGTGGCTGGTTTAGTATTATTCTGATCAGACTTCTATTTTGTTATTACAAACTAAGGTTACAAGCTCTTGATTTATGAAATCTTATAACTTCTGAATACTTTGTATGGTCGGAAAGACCTGTTGAAAATAACTTACTACTCGTATAAAAGCTATCTGACGCTTACTAGTGGTAATAAATAGTCAGTCTTCAATGTTAAACGTCACGATTCGCAATATATTTGCAACCGTGATTTTGACTAACGCCTTCAGCCTAAACGTTGTAATACGTTTAGCTAACCGTTACAAGAAGATAAAGATATTATGATAACCTACAGTTACACAATACGAAAATTTTAGAAAGCCACTTAATTTTATCGGAATGTTAAATCTTGTGTTGATATGGTGTTTGTAAAAAGGGGGAATATAGATATAATTATTGAAGTCACCATGATGCCCGGTAACAAATTCAAGTTAGGAATATGTATGTAAGTATGGTGTGCGCGCGAACCGCTTCGGGACAAATACGAACGATTGCAATAGGTTTTATTACAAATAAAGTTACAGTTATACAGTGTGATGTATATTTTTTTTGAACTATGTGATTTATTCAATACCTATAAAATTATATACACTTTTAAACTGTTATACGGTTAGCGAAAGCCGGGTATTAACGTGATCATTTGTGAGCTGTGCACTAGCTGACGCATTCACTAAGTCAGTTTGTGCTATATGATCGCGTGAATACCCGGCTTTCGTTCACCACCTATAGATTTATTGTTACATTGATTAAACACTTTCAAAATATTCATTCGATTTACATCCAAGCATTACTGATATCTTGTGCCCATTATTATCAAAGTTAAATTCATTTTCATATTTTTAGAAGTGTACGCGAACGTCACACTTTGAAATATTGCTCGCGGCATTATCCAAAAAAGTGGTTTCATTTTAATAAATTACTCAGTACTTATGTTTTTTTGAAGTTCGAGAATGTTTCTCTAAATAGTATGATTATTTTATTTTATACTTTTTATTCTATATTTATTTTTTCTTTATCTTTTTCCTATTTGTGACCATTTCAATAAATTTGCCTACATGCCTACACGTAATAACATCAATGTATCTTAAAATCTAGTCAACAAGTCGTTTATAAAGTCCAATAGCAGTTTGTGATAACGTTCCAAAGATAATATGTGACTACAATATCCATCTTATCTAAAATGTGTTCTCATCTGGTAAACAAAACCTAAAACTTTGAATTGCCTTTAATAATTTTGAACCAAAAAATAAATCATCGTATAAAACTCATCTCGATTGATTTGAGCTGAGTAACATTTCCTTAGACGGGCTTATTCATGCAATAGGTATTTCGTTGCCATCGTTAAAACTGTTCGTGATATATTTATCCATTGTTGTCGTTGCCTTTAGTTTGTGGGCGCTACTATAAAAACTTTCTTTACATGTTTTTTTTTTCGAAAAATATCAAGCCAGGCGCCTTACACAAGTGAAAATCGTTGTGTAGAATGGAATAGAAAAGATTGATCAATGCGTGGGATTGACATTTGGATATCCTGACATTCGTTAACGCCTGTCATAAATGTCAAAAACGTCAAAATACATGTCGATACCATACATTGAACATTATATTCGATTCCATTCTACAAAACGACTACCAACAAATTGCCACTTATCTATGTCCCCTGCCCCACCAGGTAGGACAACCTGGTAGGGATAAGTGGAACAGCCCCCTAAATCAGCGATCAATATTTTAGAAGGAACCGCATTGAGCTACCGTCACGTGAAACACGTGGTTTAAGAAATATGAGCTTAACTAGAACAATAAAAGTGTCCAAAGTTGTTCGTATACTGTCCCGCGGTTGGATGATACCTCTTTAAATGATTATGTACAAATATTGGTGTTTTATTTTTTTACAAACATAGGGTGTGTCGTCAGGCGGCGAATCTGTTCTGCGTTGAAGCAATAAAATTATATATTTTTTATTGTTAATTCCATGTTAGGTGTACGTAGTTATCTTAAACTTGTATCTATTAATCGTAATTGGATATTATTTCACCATTGTAAATTTAATAAAATTATTTATGAAATTGTAGGTAATGTGTTTCTTATACCAAATTAAATCAATGCATTTCATAAAATTGATGTGAGTACAAGTCAGGATCTTAGGTACTGACTTACATGCAAAACATAACGACAGAGGAGAAAGATCGTAACGTGTAAATGGTGGTATTTTTTTTTACTAAGGACGTCGAATTGACTGCACCTCATGGTAAGCAGACGCGTAGTCCAGAACATGGTGACCGCCGTTACAGGTGCTGTCCCTGTAATGGAGATCCCCACCCTGACGGCCTCGGCAGTTACTTTTTCACGCCCGGCTTGAACGACCCGAGACTGTAGGATGAAGGAAACACGCGTGACACTGGCACTTATCGACACCTACACGTACCACCGGGCGGTAGTGGTACATAAAAAACATAACATAACATAAACTCACGCCAATATCCCCGAAGAGGTAGGCGGAGGTGCTAGCACCCACATTTCGCCAGTTTATGTTTAGGTCCCAATGTAATAGGTGGCGAGCCAATTGCCATTAACCGGGCACTTATAAAGTAGTGGTAAAACTGGGAACTAAGTAAAAGTCACTGACACTGATTTTTTAAATTCGGTACCAACGCGGTAATGAAGGAGTCTTTCGTCTATTTATGCTAGTAATATGTCTATGGGTCAGACTAATTTACGATGCTGACATAGCACGCCGAAAAAAAAATACAAACTACATTATCTTTAAAATAAAACATCAAATAGAATGTACGACCTAAATTATTTTATTCTATTGCTAGGCATTACCATTCTCATATTCATTGTGATCATTCAAATGTAAATGATACTGCCTCGGGTGTAAGAGACTTTTCTCCTTTCGGTTTGATGTGAATTTCGCAGCACTCCACACAATCCTCGCACGGAACATAAGGTTTATTTATATTCATGTCGCGGGCCCAGAAGTCTCTTGGTGCGTAAGGTCCTCGCCTGAATATTCCATGATCAAGAAGAGCCCAGAACCAGAGGTGGGTACGAGCTGATTTGAACTTCTCTGACGACACAAGCACCGCTTCTACTGCTCGCTGACAAACAGGGTCTCTGTTGTAGTGCGTGTTGAATTGCAAGTTTGTTAAGTTGCAGCGAAATATCTAAAGCAAATTAAACATTTTTTAATAGATATAAGATTTGTATTTTTTATTTATTATTTTCAGTGATTACAGAAAAATGAGGTTCAGTATAGAAGAATGTGTATTCACTATTGACATAACGGAGTTGAAGAATTAGTACCTATCTAATTAGGGTAAGAGGACAAATAATTAACAAAATATGTACCTACCTAGATAGGTATACCGAAGTTAATATTTTTAGTTAAAAGCATCAGTTTAGATTTTGTTTCTTTTTCTGCGGTGGTTTGAGGTTAAACTTTGATTAGATATTTTATTTTGTTTTATGAACACCAGATTGTGTAGATATTGTCTATGACTTTTTATTGTCTATGAATTTTTTTAAAAATAACGGCGTGCCAAATGGTCAAAAACTCTTTCGAATTTTGCTATCTTAATGGAAAATTTAATTTTGTATAAGGTAATCCTTAATGTAATTAATTACCTGATTTAAGTACGGTGAGCAGCCTGAAAACCTTGTGTTGGGAAATGAAAAACTACTACGTACATTGTCTATGCTACATATTAAAAGTAATTGAGCGCGCCAAATTGTGTTTGTGATTATTCATTCATATGTAGTGAAATTAATTATTTTTGTGCCGTGAGCAGTCTGGAAATGTTTTATTGGGAATTGAAAAAGTAAGTAGATGCCTTACTATCTATATATACCTACCTGGTTGTTTATTATTTTTTCATCCTAAATAAGTATTTAGGCGCAACGATTAGTAGGTACAAGCGGATAAAACTGTAGCGAATCACATAGGTATATAATGATGTACTTACTTCATGACCGCACATTTCCAGCATACAGTAGTTAACGTGATCGACTGGGTTTAGATCCACTCTGAAGCCCAACTTCATTAGGCGATCTGTTGGATTTTATGAAATCTCAAAGACATTGCATAAAAAGAAAATACTAGTATATAACATAGGTAGGTACTACCTACAATGTTGTAGGTGAAAGATAGGGGACAGAGTACAAGGCAATCAAAACCTGTAAGGTATTACCGTTGAGCATGTAATACTCTACTCTAAGCAAAGATCTCCACTAGCTATCGAGACATATCTGATAGCTTAAACTAGCTTGTGTGCCCAATACGGGTTCTAGTATGCAGATAAACATACTTAAGTATATAATAGGTAATCAAATAGGCTATATCTACAAATATTGGCACTGTAAAACGAATCGACAACGTGACCTGCGACGTAAGAACATTAGGCAACAGATTACCTAATGTTAAATTAGGTAGGTAGGTAATCTGTGGTCTAACGTTCTTTATATAATGTTTGCGCAAATATTTTACGACACAGTACTATCTAGTATCAAAGTCGAGAATTAAGCATAGCTTATCTAGCTTGTGTTAATAGAATGCCGATAAACATAGATACAATTTTTTTTCTAAGTAGGTACGTACATATTATAATATGTATAAAAACACCTATATCAGTGCAAATATACCAACATATTCAATTATACAAATATTTGCACGGAACGGGCATCGAACCCTGCGTGGGTTATAGTCGAAAGTTCTATCGCTACGCCATAGAGGTCGTCAATCATAATTTAATTTGACGCTATCAAAGCACCTGCTTCCTTGCCGAAATTTCGAGCCAGTTTTGTAAAATAATGTTTAAGTACATACCTCTTAGGCCTGTTAACTTCTGAGGCCTATGTTGCAATGTATGAAACGCATAACAAGGCCCATGATAAACGTTCACATACAAGAACGCCATATTTAGGATCTTTCAGAGATTGGAAACGATCACAGTCGGATAGATTTTGATGCACCTAAGTACCTATATTATTGCACTCCTTACTTTTCTTAAAAAAAGACCATCGTTGTACGATTTGCATATGCTATTGCAAATAAGATATATATGTAACAATTACTGTATTGTAGATGTTTAAAAATCGGTAAAAACACCGTAAACACATAAACTGTATGACATTTTTGTTTTTTTTTTCATATTCGTAAGGAGTCTAGATCTTACTGCATTAAACTTCATAAATATAGTTTATAGATATGTAGTTTGTAGAATTCCACGTACCTACTTCGGTATATAAAATCCACAATAAATTATATTAAAACTATAATTTTAACAATAAAATATAAGAGGCCTGGCCACTCTGTTGCGGGATAATTGCACAATACGTATCATGTTGAGGAGTACTTAATATTACTAAATAATTAAGTATAATCTGTTTGATTTCTTATGCATGAATACCCTTTTGTAGGATATACGTAGAGACATAACCTCATTGGCGGTTTTCTACATGCTATGTTGTGTTCTGATGAGCTCTTCCAATTGGTTCCACCCTCTCCTTTACTATATAAGACAACACGTGCTGTGCTCATATATCACCTACATACGGTACATAGCGGTTATGCAATTCTTTTCTATGTCGCACCATTAAGCCCCGGAATTCTTTGTTAACACACGTGTTTCCTTCTTCCTACAGTCTCTTGTCCTTTGATCGGGGCATGAAAAAACAACTGTCGACGCCGTCAAGGTTGGGACTGCATTTACTAACGGCGGCCATCATGCTTTGAACTACACCCCTTTATCATCATACAATGTGCTGTCAGTTTGACAACCTCTGTGGCGTGGCGGTATTGAAAGCGACTGCTACGCAAGAGGCGCAGAGTAAATATTTATAAGCATGAATGTGACTATTTGCACTGGATTGGTCGTGCCTTGGAGAGCACATTAAGCCGTCGGTCCCGGTTGTCACATTAACACCTATGGCAGTCGTTACGGGTACTTGGAGCTCTAAAAACTTCAACAACTGATCTAACTGCAGTACTTACATATCGCCTGTTGCGCAGGACATGACAATCGCTTCACGGAAAATATCAAAGTTCAGCTGTTCAACGTAAAGATACCGCGGAAGCACAGTGGTACGGGTAATGGACTGCTGAGACGAGGTCTCGGGTTCGATCCCAGGTTTTACCAAGGCATTACACCATTCTTTTCCAAGCTTTTCGAAGTTATGTGTGTATTAATCGCAGGTTTATAAGTGCCCGGTTATTGGCAATAGGCTCGCCACCTATTAAATTGGGACCTCAACATAAACTGGCGAAATGTGGATGCTAGCACCTCTGCCTACCCCTTAGGGGATATAGGCGTGAGTTTATGTCATGTGTTATGTTGTTACAGACAAGTGATTATTTCTTGTTTTGACCCATAGGTTACCGGTGATAAAATAAAGCTTATTATCGGTAGACATATTTAATCCATGTTTTGATACGCTAGATATTGTAAATCTACGTACCTACTCTAGTAGATATTAGATGCCTAGCCTTTTGATAACTTGTTATGTATTTATCGCAATAACTATTAAAGATACGTCGATTCCAGTTTTGTTTACAAGCCGCCCATAGATATTTGCACTATCTTTTTTTATTGAGTATAGGCTTACGTTTGACTACTATCTCACCTGATGGTAAGTGACGATGTGGTCTACGATGAATCACGCTTGCCTAGAAGGACCCTATTCACTCGTGACTTGAATATTCCCAGGTTATAGCTTTCCGGAAACTCAGACTCATAACCTGTTAATTTTATTCTTTACTAACTGTTGTCTACGTGGATGTCGGCTATGGCGACCAAACATAATCTATGTCAGTATGTCCTTTCGTTTCCTAAGCTCTAATCTATCTGTGAATACGTCAATTCAACCGAATAGTGTCATCGTGACAGGCAACCTTTGAATGGACAAGAATTTTAATGACCATAATAAGTTAATAGGCAGTTATTGATAAGAAAGGCATTAAGGAATGACTAAATAAAAGTAGCAAGTACTTAAGCGTGATTTTATAAAATATCAGTCCATCACCAATACCACTAGGTTACCGCGGTTATATATATAAATATAGTTACAAAATAATTAAAACTCGTGAGGAGTAGGTTACGTACCTACCATGTAGGTACTTATGTAATAAAAATTACTCAACACCAAACTGGTTTCATAGGTTCTGCAAAAGGAACATGTTTAAATTTTAACGGACATCAAATCTGTCTTATTATCTAAGTCACGACGTATACGGTATACCTATCGGCTTGGATTTTGGATCTGACTCGCAATTGAGACAAGGCTGGGCCTTATGGATTGTTTTGATAATTTTATGGTTGGACGATTGGGTCGTCTACCACCGTTCACCCCGGGCTATCCTCAACAGACAGCCCAAACCCACCTCAAAGAGCGGTCTATAGGTATCTACTGCGCGTAGTGCATTTTGTGTAGATTTTGGGTTCATATCTATGGTGATCTTTTTAGAGCCGAAGAAGCCGCGGTAGCCTAGTGGTATGGGTAATGGACTGCTGAGACGAGGTCTCGAGTTCGATCCCAGGTTACCATGGCACACACCAATGACTTTTCGATGCTTTTCGAAGTTATGTGTGTATTTATCGCAGGTTTATAAGTGCCTCGGAGAGCACGTTAAGCCGTCGGTCCCGGTTGCCATACAAACATCTATGGCAGTCGTTACGGGTAGTTGGAGCTAGGGATGTCGGAAATGGAATAAAGTATCGATATATATTGTATCGATATTTAAAAAATATATCAATATCGATATTGATATTTTTATAATAAAATATCGATATATCGATATATCGCCATGATTTGTCAGAGAATAATGGCACTCTGAATACTAATTTTATTTTTACATACATACCGGTTGATTATATAGTGGTTTCGGAAAAAAGTTTTTGGCCACAATAAAATTTCGATATTAAAATCGTAAGGAAGTCCTAATTTGGCGAACATTTTTTTTCTTTTTACACGTCTCATACATTTTTCTGTTCACCTGTACATTATTGCCATACATACAGTATTTTTTTTTTCTTTCAAAATTAAAACTTCCAGTCGATTTTGCTACCGAAACTGTGTGTCAAACAAAATATTCTTTTTCCGAAACCACTATAAAATCACCGTGTATATTACCGGCAATGTGTATAATTCGGTTTTCTATAAATGTCTAAGCAATAATAGAAAGCCCATTGTGCAGCCAGTAATCTATGAAATGTTATCAAGAAACACAATTCAAAGTTAAAAATTCAAAAAACATTAAATTTATTCTGTATAGATCATCAAAATTTGTCAATATCAACAATATTTTATAAATTAGTGAGCAAATGGACCATTCGTTCGAATCACGGCCCCGGCCTGAGAAGGCTCCGGCAAGAAACTCAGCGGGCTTTAATATAAATAAATGTTGGTTACAAAAAAAAATAACCACGAAGGCTAATGCAGGAGCTCCGTTTCCACCTTCGCCTTCTAGTCTATATCTATCCAAATTGAGGCGCAGTGTTCATACCCCGTAATTCGGCTTGGATAGATTAGGTTAGAAGTAAGCTCAAGGTAATGTTTTTATAACTATTTAGAAATAGAATGTCTGCATAGCCTTTTGCAAATATATACTTAAATGTATTTATTTCAAACATTGCTGGTGCAACAGCAGGCATTCTATATAAAAGCATACGTTGCCTAAAAGTGTTAGTTGAAAAGCTTTCCTTTTAGGACTATTTTATCATAATAAATATCGTTTTTTATACGTTTTCGATACCTGGAATTTAATATCGATACATCGATGTATCGAAGAATTAAATATCGCTCAGAAATATCGATGTATAGAAAAAATTATATCGATATATCGATGTATCGATATTTTTCCAACAAGCCTAGTTGGAGCCTCAAAAGTCCAACCAGCCTAACTTGGAACTTCGATATCGCCATTGGTCATTAGACCATTGGTTGTGGAGGTCAGATGGCAGTCGCTTCACGGAAAATATCGAAGTTCAGCCGCATCACAGTTAGACTGGAAAGCCGACCCCAACTGAGTTGGGAAAAAGGTTCAGGGAATGATGATCTATGGTGATCTTTTTATGTCGTTTCATAATAATATGCAAATATTCAGATATTGGAGGCTAATTGGAAGCTAATCCTGACTGCATTTCGCCGAGACAGGCTGCTGGAAAAGATAAATTACATTCATTTGGCGATTCGAACTTACGCAGATACCTACCTAATTAATGTTTTCAAACAATGTTATGCTTGATTAGCTACCCAATTGATCAAAAACTACATAAACAGTTATTTACCCTTTATTTTTTTTACTTTTTTACATTTTTTTAAAATAATGTTCTTTTTGTGTTGTGATTTTTTTAATTTTTTTACATCAAACAACAGCTGTAACAATTGATACCGAGTAGTGTCGAAAAATCATTGTAAAATAATTTATGCTATACCTACTTATCTACAACGTCATATTACTATATCAAAGTCAAGTCGTAACCAAAAAGTAGCAAAGAGAATTTATCGTTAACATGCAAATAGACATAATGCCCTCGTGACTCGTGGTCAGCTATGGTGCTTCGTCACGCGGTACGGACATGGCGGTACGGCATTTTCATTCAGGTTTATAAATCAATATTGCAGGCCTGGGGGTGATAGGTACTACAAGCAGGCTTCGGCGGCAGCGCAAAGTCGCGGTGCCCTCACATACCCGGGCGCTAGATGGGGACACACACACCCGAAGGGGTTCATTTTGAGATAGATGGCCTCAGGTCTGCCGGGAGGCAAGGTATATGTTGGCTACTGTTTCACCTCCGGCAACAAAAGAGTTGACGACGCCGTGCGTTTTAGTCCGTTTGAGTCCGACATAACCACCCCAACCGGCTCCGGGCGATTATCTGTGTACATTTTGCGCGATACAAAAGAAGTATATATATAAGTCAAGACCGTTTCTAAATACACTAAGCAGTTAGGCATTTAATAAAAAAAGCTTTATTGCACAGAATTACGCTTTTATATTCCTCCCTTTGGAACTGTTCAGGTGGCTGTCCCCGATGGTTTCTTCCTAAGGGATAGTTTAAGCGGCAGGCCTCCTTTGATGGATTGAACTATGTTACTCGTATGATTCACTTCCAGCTCTCGTTTTGTAGAGCTACTTGGCTCTACACTGAAATGGTGAAGCAATGAGGCTAATCCCGCTAGAGACTGCATTTCTCCGAGACGAGCTCCTGGAAAATATAAATTTCATTCATTAGGCGATTGTTTTTCATAGTGTTTTACTTCCGAGGTGGGTCCTAGTGGTGGCTCTAGATGTGGCTCGCTGCCCTGACCGTATGTTGGCTGGGGTGCGAGGTACATTTTAGGTACCTACTACCTCACCTCCGGCAACCGAATACCCGAAAACGGCGTGCGTTTTCTTCGGTTATAGTCTGACTTAACTTAACACCGGCTCCGATAAGGGCGGTATCAGTGGGAATTTTGGGCACGAATAAAATTGTGTTATGCTTAGATTACTGTCAACAGTCAATAAAACTATCATTTGGAATGTTAAAAGATTGATAAAATAATGTACAGTACCTAGGTATTAATAAATTACATTATTTCAAATACTTCTGCCTGCCCTTTGTCTCTAAACTTCTCCGTCAGAACTCATCTCCTCAGTTACTCCTTTTCTTGTCTTTTTTTTTATACCACTTAGGTGGCAGACAAGCACACGGTCCACCTGATGGGAAGCGGTCACCGTGGCCTATGGACGTTTGCAACACCAGAGGCGTCACACACGTGCTGCCTACCCTGTAGAAACCTTCTAATGCCCTTCTTGAAGAACCCCATATTGTAGTCGCTTAGGAAAACCACGGCAGGGAGTTCATTCCACAGCTTGAGCGTCTCATCTTTCACTCATCTCTTCTCATACATGACAGTCACATACCTTTTTATTCACAAGGCCACTTTCAAATAGAACCATACAATACAGCAGGTGGCCAATGATGGCCTTACTAAATAGTTGCGATAAAGCAAGTAGATATTATATTATATAGACTAGGACTACAAATATTAATAAAGTTAGTTCTTGACGCAAATATTATACACATTTGCATTAAGGTCAAGAATTAACAATTCAATTTAACAAAAATATTCATCCGTCTTCTAGAATAACAATGCTCTAAAAAAATAAATTAATTATACCTCAAAGATAAAGATTTCTTGAAGTCCGTGCCAAACCAAGCGGTAAGATGGAACGATGTAGGTCTGTAGGTAATCATAGTCCTGCCACATTACCAATGGAATTGGTGAATATTAAGTATGTGTGGGTAGAGTCCAAATAGTAATCCAAATCTGAATCGATGTCTTTGCCAACCGTTCTATGTTCTATCTTGGCAATAACTTCAAGAAATGTTTTAAGTGCAAGTTTTCTTTATACGCTTTTTAGTGAAAGTAAAACTTTACTGATAGCAAATTCGAATGGGCTCATTCAATGGGCCAGTCGTACGAGACAGTGACATGTAAAATGTGGCGAAACGAAAATCATTCAAGGTTATTTTGAAAACAAACCACTTCTTACAATAGAAAGCTTCGAGGCACTGAAAACTAGAAGACTATACTATGAAAGATCGTTGAATACTGCATACTGGTTGTATTTTAAATGAAAAACTACTTATAGAATCAATTATATTTCTCTAATAAATCTCTAAAAACCGGACCATCATAATGGATGTCGTTAAGGAGTTATCCTAAAATTATTTGCCTATGTAGTACAAATCTAGCCTTCCAGCATGTCTGCAGCCATAGTTAGGTACGTCCACCTCATAGGATTGACGCAATACCCTCTACAACGAGAATTTCATCCTGTACTTCGCTAAGGAGTTTATTGTCCGTCTTTGTGCTCCAAGTCTAAACAATAACAGCGTGTCCTTGCCAACTGTAATATACTACGCCCGTGTTACATGATGGTCATAAATCTAAAAATATATCAATCCATTCACATATTCCGTATGATATTGTGAAGTTGCCTTGCGAATATCCGGTACCTACCCAAAAAGTAGAAATCGGTCTAAAATAAATAAAATAGAATCCAATTGCGATATGTGGTTATTGATATTAAAAAGAGAACTATAAATAAAAAGAAAATAGTGACTATTGGGGCCTTAACCTAAGGTAGTGTAATAATAATATAATTTAAGTATAATAATAACTTACCGATACAGGCACGAGCACCTTCTCCAAAGGGCAAATACGAATACTTATGTCTTTCCTCAGCTGTATCAGCAAATCTCTCCGGCTTGAATTTAGATGGATCTTGAAAATACTTTTCATCGTTCTGTATAGCTTGAACAGGTATTATGATTTTTACACCTGGGTCTATAGTAATACCTAGCTCTTCTATAGTATACCGTTTGGCACAAACTCTGTGTAATGTACCCAGGGAGGGAAACTTCCTCATTGCTTCCTTGAAAGCCATGCTTAGTAATGACATCTCAGATATAGAGTCATAGCACAGCTTGTTGTTATATTTAGCTAGCACCCTATCTATATCCGCTTGAATTTTTTTCTGCTCTTCCGGGTGGAACGCTAGTTCATGTAACATGTAGCTAGTAGCTGAAGAAGAAGTTTCAAATCCAGCCGCGAAAAATACAAACACTTGTGCTGCCATAACCTTCACATCCATTTCCAGTTCAACTTGTACTGGTTTTCCGTCCGGGTCTCTCTTTTCAATCGACTCGCCCACAATTTTACCTTTTTCTTGAAGTTCTAATAATAAATCTATAAAGTCGTGGCGACCCGATGACTTGTTGTTCCTCTGTGCCCGAACGGACTCAAATATTTTAATAGTAGTATCGAGAAGTGAAGGATCATTAAATACCGTTTGTAGTAGTGGTCTAAAGTCAGGAAAAATCTCGTACAATCGAATTATAGCTATGCTTTTCCACGATCGGCTAGTATTAAATATTTTTCTTCCAAAACTTCTGAAGAGAGAGTTTTCGTTATTGATGCTGTCAACTTGTAATCCGAAGCCACAGGCTCCAATGAATTCAGTTGTGAATCGCGCCATGAGTTCACGGATGTCACATTCACCACCTTTATTCACAATATCCTCACCGACATGTAGCAACTTCTCCGCACACTCCACTACCAACGGGAACATCTTTTTTAGTTTTGCGGTTGTAAAAGCGGGCGTCAAACGTTGCCGAATTAGCTTCCATGTATCGCCATCAACGTGGAATAAATTTAGGAAAACAGGCTCCCGTTTAGTACCTCTACCGAGGCCGCGCGGGTAGAAGTATGCAAAGTCCACGTTCAAAATGGTCTTGGCGATGTCCAGGTCTCGAATAATCAACTCGGGTATGGTACCGTGATAGAATCCCACAACTCTTTCGTTGGGATATTTATTGTACATTTCGATTGAAACTTCTGTGATACTCCTTTTTCCAATGACATTTCTGAACAGGTTCCCGAACAATGGCACTGGTCGGTCATGTTTCACATTACGTTTCTCCCAATAGTCGTGATTTCTGGTAGAATACCAATAAAATAACAGAAATATGAGCGGTAATAACAAAATGTACATGTTGTGGCGATCTGTCTCGCGGTGAAACTGACAATACTGATAATAAATACGAAGAACCGGTTGTGAACGAGCCAAGCGTAGATCGTGCGTTTACACTGTCGAGAAATATGCGCAGTTAGATCACTTTGGTACATCATTTAAATTGACATAGCAGAACTTCTTTCTTACATTCATGATACAATAAATAGATGCTGAAATGTAGCTAACAGTTAGGTGTGTTCAAAAGTAGATTTTAAACATACTATTTTCATTATATGTGCTCACATCATCGCGGTAGGCAGAGGCAAATTAACACCCATATTTTATTAACCTTTGGATTCGGTCTCACGTAATAGGAGGTGAGCCTATTGTCTTATTCCGGACACTATTGTTGCCTCATGCCTCAGACATAATATGTGTCTGAGGCTGAATCTGGGCTGTATATTTCTGTCTGATTTTAAACAGATCATATTTGGAATTGCAAATGTATCGTTTAGTTCATTTTGGTGTGTTTTTTGGTGAACATACACCTGAATGCCATCAATATTTAAAATTTTGAATACTTTGCGTATACCGCAGATAAAAGGTAGATAAATTGCATAATGGTAAATATTTTTCTTTATGCCCACGATGTTAACATTACGATCTGATAGGTATATTAGTAACAGTCTGATCTAGGTCGTATCATAGGTACTTACTTATACTGAAAGTGTTACCTATTAATTTTCACTTATTAGAAAGAAAAAAAAATTTTACTTTGGTATAAATTTTAATAGATAGATAAGATAAACTAATAAAACAGATACGACAAGGCTTAAATATGTACGATCATAAACATAGTTGTGATATGGTATTGTTATCGACACTATGTTAGGTGCAAAAACTACTACGAATGGAATGGAACAAAAAATATAAGCATATTTAAAAAAAACCAGTCGTGATCACTACCCTATTTTCCCCGTGCGGAAATCATGTGGATATCCCTCGCCGAAGTCAGCGGGGTTGGTTATGTCAGACTCGAACCGACCAAAACCGCACAACCGTCTTGGGCCAGCAGTTGCCGAGGAGGGAGGGGGGGATCACTACCTGGTCGGAGTTCCTCCCTCTGTACAGGAGACAAAGGAAATTCAAATTTTAGTTGAAGATTTTTATGTTTAATGCAAACTTACCAAATAAAATCTAAGTGTTTATCCTTATAACCCCTAATAACTTCATTCCATAGATAAAACAAAGTCGCTTTCTCTGTCCCAATATCCCTTTATTCCTATGTATGCTTAAATCTTTAAAACGCCGCAACGGATTTTGATGCGGTTTTTCAATAGATAGAGTAATTGAAGAAGAAAGTTTATATGTATATAAAATCATGCTACAACCAACTGGTGCGGAGCAGAAGTGAAAATGTTGCAAAAACGGGGTCACGCAGACGAAGTTGCGCGGGTCAGCTAGTAGGATATAAACTTAGATAGCGCTGTATAACGCCATGGAAAATTAGTGTGTAACTGTTTTTTGTGGTGTCCTGAATCTTATCATGCCTATTAGGTAACAAATTGAAAATAGTAAAAAGATAACAGCACCTATATTAAATATTGACTGAGTAGATTATTACCGTGTATCACTAATACTTATTTTATAGTCATATAGTTTTTTGTGGTGTCCTAAATCTTATCATGCCTATTAGGTAACAAATTGAAAATAGTTAAAGATAACATTATATTAAATATTGACTATGAGTAGATATTACCGTGTACCTATCACTAATACTTATTCAGTATGCACTAAAAAAGACACTAATAAAATGCATAGTTCATACACTGCGGTATTTTTTAGCTTTCGTAAGTCAATTATAACCCTAGCTGCGTACCTACTGACTGACAGCGAGGATTCTAAACGTGACTGTGGTTGCTAACACAATAAGCAGTATGGCATTGAACGATCCATGTTCTACAAATAGATACTTTTAAATTCCTTCTCGTTTTCAGGCTGCATACACGGTGTCTTTCTTCCTCAGTGAAAGCTTCAGCGGCAGGCCTCCGTTAATGGACTGAACTACGTTACTCAAATGATTCACTTCCAGCTTTCGTTTCGTAGAAATGCTTGGTTCTACGCTGAAGTGGTGAAGCAAGGACGCTAATCCCGCTAAAGACTGCATTTCTCCGAGACGGGCACCTGGTAAATATATAATTTCATTAATTGGGCGACTTTTTGTATTTCTATTGAGGAGTTGGAAGCTTAGGATGCAACTGGAGTCATCGCTAACATGAAGAGAAGTCGTGAATACTATTGTG
Source organism: Pelosia muscerda (assembly GCA_963691645.1). Taxonomy (NCBI): domain Eukaryota; kingdom Metazoa; phylum Arthropoda; class Insecta; order Lepidoptera; family Erebidae; genus Pelosia; species Pelosia muscerda. The sequence goes on from OY829104.1 coordinate 4,364,595, forward strand.
TCACTGTTTTTATCAGATACAGAAACACAACAAGGTATGTACAGTAATCTCCAAAGGTTGCTGGACGATATGGTTGAAATTAAAATTGTATGAACCGATGTCACTACACAACTATTGGTCTTAGAAGTTACTGCATAAAAGATCTACTTATTCATGTAATTAAGATTAGGTTACTCTTATTTTTGTATCGTGCGCAAAATCCTCACGGATACCACCTTCACCAAAGGTAGTGGAGATGATTATGTAGGACTGGAACCGACTAAAACGCACGCCGCCTATGGGTCTTTGATACATCTCTTCGAGATGACTCCCTTTCCTTAATGTGAGAACCAGGGTGTCCCTATCTAACCCTGATATGGGTAGACGCACTTTGTCTTCACCGCGGCTTCACCCGTCACCCACAAGTCCGCGTTCTGGGAGGACGGAAGTCATTCTGAGACCTCCGTCGCCCGAGTCACTTCCGCTCATGGCGGGCTGTGCGGGCACGAAGTCTTCTCCCTCTCCGGACCCGCTCTGCCTCCTCCTGTTCGAGCATTATTTGCTCGCAAAAGGAGGCGGCGACCGCCCAAGCGCTCTAAAGATTAGAATACTACTTTTAGAAGTTTACTTATTTTTTGATAAAGAAACAAGACAGTTCTAGTTTATTTTATAAACGCTATCTATGTTACTATTGGGTAAATTAGATTGAGGCGGTTAAACGATTATAGATCTCGAGGTGTCCAGGACCTTTTGGAGACCAGGGTGCTTTATAACAACACATATACCTTCAAGTCCCATTACGAATATTTGATTTCAACCAAAATGATTTTTTAAGTTACTGCAATAAAACCGAAAAAAGCGATGAATGTATAATGAAACAAAAGGTATCTATCATCTAACTATGCGGTTGCCTGAGGGAGAGAGGAAGAGAAGTAATGGCTAGGGAAAATGAAATGTTAAGAAATAATGATTGAGCACGTTCAACCATTTTCTTTCCTTACCATACTACTTTCCTTTGGACAATAACCCCGGTTCAAAGAAACTTGACTTTCGAAGGATTACAAAATGTCGATAAAAATGCAACGCTTTTGCTAATCGTAAAAATTTACTTGTGAACAGTTTAGTTTTTGCACCTTCATTATCTTACGAATTTCGGAATTTTTATGCTTTGTAATTTTTGGAAGAATGTAACGTCAAGGTCATTATCAAAGTTCAGCCACAGCTTAGTTAGACTAGAAAGCCGACCCCAGCTGAGTTGGGCAAATAGGCTCACAGAATGATGATGATGATGTACAGTCAAGCTTTTCCGTACACATAATCACATGGACTTTGCAACCCTGATAATCGTAATCAATGCTCTATAAAAATACGAAATTAAACAATTATTTATGTGATAACTACCAAATTGGCACTTGAACTTTTGATAAATTAGCTGGACTTTGTGAGTTTACTCCCAAAGTTTTACGTTTCGCAGTTAGACTGGAAAAAGTGAACCCCAGACTCCCAGATGAAGACCTCGGATGCGACCGGCACTAACGCAACGATGATGATGAAAAAACGAGACAGGAAACCAATGAAAATGTTATAAATGTAATTTAAATAAATTTGATTTTGAATCTAAATAAGTCTGCTTTTATATCTAGGTGGGAATAGATTAGATCCATCTCTCATGACAACCTCCGTGGCGTGGCGGTCGTGAAGGCGACTGCTACGTAGGAGGCGTGGGTTCGATTCCGCTCAGTGCAAATATTTGTGTACATGAATATGAATATTTGCATTGGTCTGGGTGTTTCTATGTATAATATGTATGTATTCATTCTAGAACCCATAACACAAGCTAGTTAAACTATGCTCTAGGTGGCGTTGTGTAGATTGTCCTAGAATATTTATTTTACGAACATTTATATCTAAATATCACTAAACCAGAGGTAACTTAGTCAAGGTTAAATGTGCCGTAGAAAGTTAAATGCTTATTAAAATTATATGTATTGTACTTAAATTGCTATATGATCACATATTATTAAGAATATTAACTGTGTTATAATCGTCACAATATTAGAACCAATTCACGGTAGTAAAATTAAATATCGATATTTTGAGTTGTGTATTTTCCTGTATGTTTTTTGTCCTCATCTATCCTGTATATCCTCGACACAAATATATTAATTAATTGTCAATAATATAACTGATACGATAGGCTCTGGCGATTTTATTTTGTCCTACTTTGTCTGATAATTATGTTTTGAAACGTCCAGTTTTAACATAGATAACAGTCCAGACATTAGTCGTTAATATTTTTAAAGACCAATAAATTGCCATATATCATGCATAATATCGTTTTTAAGTACCTAATATTAAGTAGTTTTCTCTTATTATGCTGTACTTATATATCATTATTATGAATGTCAAACTTAAACGGAAAATTTAAACAATGGGAAGTATAGTACTACTCACCAATACACGCACGAGCGCCTTCCCCAAATGGCAAATACGAATACTTGTGTCTTTCTTCTGCTGTATCAGCAAATCTCTCTGGTTTGAATTCAGATGCGTCTTTGAAATACTTCTCATCGTTCTGTATAGCTTGAACTGGTATTATGATTTTTACACCTGGGTCTATAGTAATACCCAGCTCTTCGATGGTATACCGCTTGGCACACACTCTGTGTAATGTGCCCAGGGAGGGAAACTTCCTCATAGCTTCCTTGAAACCCATGCTGAGCAATTTCATCTCTGATATGGAGTCATAGCATAGCTTGTTGTCATATTTGGCTAACACCCTATCTATATCCGCTTGAATTTTTTTCTGCTCTTCCGGGTGGAACGCTAGTTCGTGTAGCATGTAGCTAGTAGCTGATGAAGAAGTTTCAAATCCAGCCGCGAAAAACACAAACACTTGTGCTGCCATAACCTTCACATCCATTTCCAGTTCAACTTGTACTGGTTTTCCGTCCGGGTCTCTCTTTTCAATGGAATCTCCCACTATTTTACCCTTTTCTTGAAGTTCTAATAATAAATCTATAAAATCGTGGCGACCCGATGGCTTGTTGTTCCTCTGCGCCCGAACTGCTTCGAAAATCTCAGTAGTAGTGTCCAGTATTGACGAATCGTTAAATAGAATTTGCAATAATGGTCTAAAATCAGGGAGAATCTCATAAAGTGGTATTATGGCTACGTTTTTCCATGATCGGTTACGACTAAATATCTTTCTTCCAAAACTTCGGAAGAGAGAATTTTCGTTATTGATACTATCCACTTGTAATCCGAAGCCACAGGCTCCAATGAACTCAGTCGTGAATCGCGCCATGAGTTCACGGATGTCACACTCACCACCTTTATTCACAATGTCCTCACCGACATGCCTCAACTTCTCCGCACACTCCACTACTAACGGAAACATTTTCTTTAGTTTAGCGGTTGTAAATGCTGATGTCAAACGCTGCCGTAATAGTTTCCACTTATCACCATCAGCGTGAAATAAATTTAGGAACATAGGCTCCTGTTCAGTGCCTCTACCAAGGCCGCGGGGATAAAAGTATGCGAAGTCCACATTCAAAATAGTCTTGGCGATGTCCAGGTCACGAATAATCAACTCCGGGGTGGTACCGTGGTAGAATCCCACAACCTTCTCGTTGGGATATTTATTATACATTTCTATTGAAACTTCCGTGGTGCTCTTTTTTCCAATAATGTTGCTGAACAGGTTCCCGAACAATGGCACTGGTCGATCATGTTTCACATTGCGTTTTTCCCAATAGTCGTAATTTCTGGTGCAGTACCAGAATAATAGTAAAAGTATGAGTGGTACTAGCAATATAAACATGTTACAGCGCTGCGTGGAACTATGCGACTAACGCGTGGAAGCGTACGAATGAACTGGAAACATGCTATCTTTGCTTAATCATACAGAGAACTAGTTAAGTAAAGTGTAGGGGAAGGTGGGGTAATTTCATTCATAATTCGTATAAATGTGCAAAAATTAGTTCTTTAGCTTTAGCAACGCACCCGAAACGTCGGCAAAAGTAAGTGTTCAAAAATATATCGCGTGAAGTCCCGAAAATTATAAACACTATGAATTAGTTCTTGTTCAGTAATATTATGAATACAATGATTAGTGAAATGTGACCTGATAAAGGCCTGTATTTATTTTTCACAAACAGAAGTTAAAAAGAATGGTCAAAAATCCTTATCTATTCCTAAACTATGAATACTTTATTAGTTATGATTGTTAACATAAGACTTGTTTTGTTCATTACTCGTAATATATATTGGATCTAGTTTGTGGTACGAGTATTCTGTTTCAAACAATTAGCCTAATTGTAGTTAAATGCATTTACCTATTTTAGCTATTTAAAAACTAGTTTACCTGAATAATTAAGTTCAATTAGGTTATAGGATAATAAACTATAAATAGTCGGTTCCAGGTATTAAAAGTATGCTTATTTTGGGTCTAAATTGTGTTGTATAAATAAATAAAATATTTATTAAGCAATGTTATGTAAATAGATGTAAATTATTATGCGAAACGGGTATTTATTAGATTCATTAGGTCTCATAGTCTAATACTTATAGCACCTATAGAATTGCAAGGCACTATTTACCTTTGTTATGAATGGTAAACTTCCTGATTTTGTAACAAACTATTAAAATGTTCACCCGTATTTTACCTTTAAGAATAATTGCTGTTGTGAGGTTGTTGATACCAATTATTATATTACCGATTTGCCACTCGCGTCAATATGCCCCAGTTTCCTTAATTATTTTTCTTTGTTTACGTTGGTGTTTTGTTCATTTATGTAAAAGTTTTTTATATTTATTTATTTCGTAAATAGTGAAGATACAAAATATACCAGGATAGGATATACATAAGAATAATCAAATCAATACCATATCACTAAATAATGTCAAGTGTTAACGTTAGTTGAATGATGAAAAGTTTAATGTTAGGTATCTAGTTTATTACACATTAGATAAGATTAGATTAGGATCACATTAGATAATTCTATAGGCTGATTGATTATTATTAATAAGTGTGCCACTGATGGTCCTAAATAATAATAATTATTGTTTATAAACAGCAACGGTCAGATATATTGTTAATATTAACTCATTATCTTTTGGGTTAAATACTGGGTGGCGCAAAAGTACTGGCACTAAAGAAAATACCTTTATTTTTTTTATATGACATTTTCTGTCATTCTGTTGTTGAAAATTGTGTAGTGAACAAATGTAAAATACACTGAAAATAAACATGGACCGTTTTACTCCCCAAGAACGTGGAATAATTGATTCAATGTTCTTACGGAATAATTCATCAGTGATAAGAACACAACGTGAATTTCGTCGACGATTTCCCCACCGTCCGGCACCGATTGGTCGCACAATTCGACGCTTTGCCACACGCCTTGAAGCAACTGGCTCAACATTGGATAGACCTAAGTCTGGGACACCAAGAACAGGCCGTTCAGCTGAAAATATCGATGCTGTGCGCGAAGATGTGGAAAAGTGTCCAGAAACATCAACGAGGCGACGTGCCACGCAATTGGGCATTTCCAGACGGACCCTGCAGCGTATTTTGGTGAAAGACTTAAAGATGTTCCCGTATAAAACTCAAATGACTCATCAGCTGCTGCCTGCTGACCACCGAGCTCGTCTAGATTACTGCCAGCGCGTCATAAACCTCAACCTTGAAGAGGATGATTTTTCTTCAAAATTGGTTATGAGTGACGAAGCGCATTTCCATCTCTCAGGGCATGTCAATAAGCAGAATACTCGGTTCTGGGGCACTGATAATCCGCGCATTATTCAAGAAACACCTCTACACTCAAAGTCCCACTAAAAGTTACTGTATGGTGTGGCATCTGTGTTGACAGAGTGATCGGACCCTATTTTTTCGAAGACGCTGGAGGCAATGCGATAACTGTCACTGGAGAACGCTACAGAACCATTTTACGTGAGTTTTTGATACCCAGTTTGGACGAATTGGGGCTGGAGCACATCTGGTTTCAACAAGACGGCGCTACGGCACACACAGCGCGCGACACTATGGACTTAGTGAGGGACGCTTTTCCAGGCCGAGTTATCTCTCGTTTTGGCGATTTGCCTTGGCCTGCAAGATCACCCGATCTGACCAGTCCAGACTTCTTTCTTTGGGGTTTTTTGAAATCTCGGGTGTATGTGAACAAGCCACAGACTCTCGCAGCTCTAAAAGAAAACATTCGTCAAGAAATAACGAACATATCGCAGGAAGTGTTACGGCAAGTTATGCAAAATGTCATAAATAGGGCTCAAATGTGTATCAACTCTGGAGGTCACCATTTAAAAGACATCATCTTTAAATCCTAATGGTACGAAATTTAATGGTACAAATATACATTTAAAAAAACCTAAATCTAGTTTTCTAATTTAGAAAAAATGTTATAGCCGAACCAAATAGGGTCTTTACTTTTGCGCCACCCAGTATAAATGAACTTTAACTGGATACTTATATTATGTCTATTAGGTATTACTGTTTGATACTCTCAAAGATGTTAATTGGTAGTACTTGTGCGGCTAAGCACGTAATTAAATTCCTTGCGATATACACAGCATATCAAGGTATCGGGGTTAAATTTGTTTTTCCAAGTTTATTCAGCTGCAACGTTTTCGGTTAAGAATTTATTTTCGGCATAAGTACCCGATTGGCGGCGATAGACTTGCAAATCAACTCCAATGGGCAGTTCAAAGCGTCTTCAAAGATTTCATTGATTCCTTATTGGTTTTTTAGTCCTCATGAGATGGCAAAACTGCTTATATAGCAATGCTACATACTTTGCTTAAACAAATATATCATATTGAAAATACAATTTTATGTTTCTTCCATAAAAACGTCAATTTCATATGGTCATATAATGACTTTAGTGAATATGTATATTATACAGTTAAGAAATCTATTTCTTAACTGTATTATTTAATCATCTATATAGGTATAAATATAAACATTGAAATATATTCTCAATTACTACACTACCGGTTTATGTTTTTGCAAGCTCTAAGTAAAACATCTACGTACCTAGTGCCTATCGGCGCATATAATGTTTACATAAAAATTACATACCTACAATAATTGCTTCCGTATGCTGAATAATTTTTTCCTATTACAAGGAAGTAAGGACTATTCCTATAGCAAGGCCCAAGTTAACCTCAATACCGCACAAGCAAGTCAGTGTATTAAAATTATTATTACGTAAATAGAGCAATAGGTAGCCTCCTCAGAGAGGTTGATACAGCGAGTTCAAAATGCCTGTGCTCGCTTTTGTTTCTCGATACCGGCTAGAGGTCATGTCACACCATATCTCAGTAAAATTTCTTTACTTAAAATGAAAACCAGAAGAAAAATGCATGTGGCATGTCTCCTGTTTGGTGTTATCAGGTGCGGTGAGCCGCGCTATTTGTTTGAAAAGCTTGGTTGGGTTACCAGTAGAAGATTGTGTGCCAGAAGACAGTGTTCCCTGCAACTTTCAATACAAAGGCATCGATCGGAAACATTTAGGGGTAGTTTCCGTTATGCAACTTCCAAAATATGAAATAATCTACCACCACCGCTGCGTTCCACTAAAACTATCACCACATTCAGGAAACATTTACGATTGTTCCTCTTGGAAGCCCAGAGGAGGCTGGATAACGTGAACTCAGATGTTTCTTTGATTTGACACTATAGCTTCATTATTTTATTTACGTATTTTATTTGGTCACTAAAATCCTCCATCGCCTATCATCACGATATATGTTTTGTTATTTACGATACATTATTGTTTACTTTCACATTGAAATATAAGTACATAACCTCTACACACCCAATTGCACGTACATAATGCTTTCACACTTGACTTCGACGGTTCGGCGTCCGTCTGTCACTGACAAATTGGGTTCCGGTCGAAAACCAGCGTCAGGTTTCTATCTGGCACATGCTGAACTGGACACCTTTTTGGTGTAGGTATCTGTGAGCCACTCTGTTTATTTTGTTTTACTTACTTTTTATAATTTTGTTATAATAATATTGTTAGTTATTGTTATCTTTGTGACCACCTTGCACCAAATAAATCTTTCTTTCTTTCTTTCTTTTCTTTCTCATCAATCAACCAACAATTTAAATATGCCCTTTTACCCGACTGCGCGACGCAAAGGAGCGTATTGTGTTTATCAGTCTATGTATGTAGGTATGTATGTTTTTATGACAGCTGACTATTTCTGATTTGAGAAGTTGAGATGTTTAAAAAAAACTTTTTAGAATTCACTCTCACATTTTGTCAGTTTCTCACACGTAAGCTAACTTTGAAATCAGTGTAGGTACCTACTACTTGTAGAACATAGGACGATACTCTGGCACAGGTATACCTCTCTGGGGTTGGGAGGTCAGCAGTCGCTTCTAGAAAACTCAATATACCAATGAAAGATTTATAAACGGACACAGGGTTCCATAATGCAAACTTTGAATGCAAATGGGAAATCGTTATGAGGCTGTTGATAAGATAAGGTAATTAGTAACGTACACGGCATACCTACCTACTTGTGAAATTGATATTAGCTATGGTATAGCTATCACAAAATTGAGATACTCAGGCAGAACGAGAATGGGGACAGCTTGATGTGCGGGCGGCGAGGCGGGCGCCGTCGCCGTGCCGCCGGCACCAAATCCGATCTCCGTTCTCGTCCGTCCCTAGCTAACTACCCACACTAACTAATCTAGTGTAATGAGTTCTAGTATAATTTATTTATCATATTCTGTTGTAATCTAGTTTATGCGAATATTTAATAACATTCAATCTTATTTTCAAGGATTATAAAGTCCTTGAATGAACTTTATTACTTTGAGTATTTATTCTCTTTGTTGATTTGGCTGCAATATCTTTATTAGAATACAGCCTCTATGGTATGAACGCGACTGATACACAAAGTGCGTAGGTTCAATCCCCGCTCTGTCCAAATATTTATATACATAAGTAGGTAATGACCCAAGAAGTACGTGAGAAGTGATCACCATTCATATTTCTCTTTTAATTATCTCATTAACTATTGATCCTAGCGAAAAAGTGACTGAATGTTATTTGTAGAGAATTGTATGTAAATTATTTCAGTAAAAGAAATTTATTTGTATATGTATAACTCGTATTTATATTATCGTATATATATTGTATAACTCGTAACCGGTAGCTCACAGCTACCGTTTACGAGTTATAAAAAAAATAAGGGACCTTTACACCCCCTCTACGCTTCAGGTTCACCCCCACCCATTAGTACTTTTAGTATATTGTTTTAGATACTATCTACCATAACTATGCCAAAAATCGCTTATAAACGAAATATTTCTATCTATCTATCTATTTCCCCTATTTGGCAGTTTTTGGTCTTCGTTGAGTGTACTACTAGTGTGAAGGCAGTCTACGACTCCACGGGGCAGATAGGGACTCCTTAACATTCATTGTCTGTGAATCCAGTGTGTGGAATACAGTAGAATATCTTATAAAGTTATGAATGGTCACCTAGAAACGTTTTGCTATAACGTTTAAGGTTACCTCCATGAAAAAATACAAGCTGTACAACCTTTAATCTACAAGTGCATTTCATATACCTAATCATGTAAATTCCGTTCTCCGTGATCTAACTGCATCACTATATTTTGTTTGATATCACGAGTGCTAAACAGTTGGTAACTGTAAATATAGATCAATGACCGGTCATTCCGCGCGATCAGAACCAGCCAGTCTATCTAAGCAAATCTATACCTACATTTTAATATTTAGCAAATAGTGTTCAGGATTGGTACAATATCATAAAACTATCTTAATAACTATTTATTTGCTGAAAGTTATTTGTTAGTTAACAGCTGGTATTTGATTCTATGAAGGTATATATAATTAACGAAAAATACCTAGGTCTATGGGTGGACGACACATTCACATGGAAAGTACACATCGATTACTTACATTAAAACAAAATTATTTTCACTATTAGCGTCACGTTACGCTAAGTCAAAAACTGAATCCCCAAGAGAATGGATAGGTACCATCATATATAATTCATTAGTAAAATCTCATTTAGAATATTTAATTGAAATATGGGCATCAGCTGCTGAAACCAACTTTAGCCCTTTACAAAGAACCCAGACTATAATAATAATAACAGTACCTATTTCATTACCACTATCGTACACCAACACTTTGTATGAAAAAAACTTAACTGTTAAATCTGTTCCAACTATACATATAATACTTAATACCTAATATTGAATACTTAGTTACATACATATTAATTGAAAACATGATTACAAAATCTATACAGTCAAACATACAGTTAGATGAAAAAGTAAACACATTCAATCTAAGAAACAAAAACAAATGGGCAGCAGACCTCGAGCTCAGATTTGAAAGCCTAAGAATACGGAGAGAAGATGTGATATGATATTCTTTCACTGTTCAAACTGTTTCTTTAAAGATACTAAAACAGCAATATCATGGAGCTAGATAGTACCTACTATGGAGGTAGTCGGCGATTCAGCCTTAATTAAAGAAACGGCTTATTGTGGTTCGCTTTTGTTACAATGCGATGTAACCGCAGTCTCCTCAAGGCTTGTCATTCCGGTGCCAAATAATCGGTTATTACAGTACATGTGGTATGGAAGCGAGAAAAATATTCTAAATATACGTGTAAAACTTAACGTTATGGAGAATTATTTATTTGTAATTGATAGTGCATAATTTCTTTAAAATTATAATATTTTTTTACATTCAGGCAGCAAGCCCATAGTGTTTCTTTCTCAACGACAGCTTCAATGGCAGGCCTCCTTTGACAGATTGAACTAAATTACTCAAATGATTCACTTCCAGCTTTCGTTTCGTAGATATACTTGGCTCTACGCTGAAGTGGTGAAGCAACGATGCCAAACCTGCTAAGGACTGCATTTCTCCAAGCCGCGCACCTGGAAAATAAATAAATTCGTAAATCAGTTACTGGATGGGATAATCTCAAATATAGTCTGTAACTATCGCCCTTATAGTCAAAAATGGCGTGCGTAACAAATAAGATTGTACTAATCAAATCAAATCCAACGTCAATGGCAGTCCAACCTTAAAACAAGAAATAAAACATCGGTCGCATAACCCACAGAATATATAATAGTACTAAGCAATAACGACTAAATTTCAAATAAACCTTAAGTCTACTGAACGAACATTACTGACATTTATGTTGCGTTTCTTTAAGCCGCTGCTTTACGCTTTACACGCCGCTCTGGTCTGTCTTAGAAATACAATGCAACAAGAATTTAAAAAAAAATCCTCATTTAACATTTTTTTTTATTGGTGGTAGTGGGGCGAATGATTTCCGGACGCGTAGCAATGTCTTTTTGTAGGAATATAATATGACATATTGAAGTAGGTGTTATAACTAAGGTAGGAACCACTCACCCACGGTTTAACAATCCCAGAACAGAATGCCAAAACGCATTGTACCTACTTGCTTTGAGGGGTGCGGTTTGATATTCCTTACTATGACAATTAGTCCTATTTTGCAATTATTTAATCGTGGGTGAGTCCCCCCCCCATAACATTTTAATACCGGGTAAAAATCCCGAATATTATTGGTAACTTACTGAAAAAAAATTTATTAACAAAGAAATTTAAACAAAGGTGATGACTAAGTAATACTCACCAATACACATACGAGCTCCTTCCCCAAAAGGCAAATATGAATATTTGTGTCTTTCCTCAGCTGTATCAGCAAATCTCTCTGGTTTGAATTCGGATGGGTTTTTGAAATATTTCTCATCGTTCTGTATGGCTTGCACGGGTATTACGATCTTTACACCTGGGTCTATAGTAATACCCAGCTCTTCTATAGTATACCGCTTGGCACACACTCTGTGTAATGTACCCAGGGAAGGAAACTTCCTCATAGCTTCCTTGAAACCCATACTTAGTAATGACATCTCAGATATAGAGTCATAACACAGCTTGTTGTCATATTTGGCTAGCACCCTATCTATATTCGCTTGAATTTTCTCCTGCTCTTCCGGATGGAAAGCAAGTTCATGTAACATGTAGCTAGTAGCCGATGAAGAAGTTTCAAATCCAGCCGCGAAAAACACAAACACTTGCGCTGCCATAACCTTCACATCCATTTCCAGTTCAACTTGTACTGGATCTCCGTTTGGGCCTCTCTTTTCGACTGACTCTCCGACAATTTTACCTTTTTCTTGCAGTTCTAACAATAAATCTATAAAATCGTGGCGACCCGATGGTTTATCGTTTCTCTGTGCCCGTACAGATTCAAAAATGTCAGTAGTAGTGTCCAGTATTGATGAATCGTAAAATATTGTTTGCAATAACGGTCTAAAATCAGGGAAAATCTCATATAAGGGTATTATGGCTACATTTTTCCACGATCGGCTACGACTAAATATCTTTCTTCCAAATTTTCTAAAAGGAGAATTCTCGTTATTGATGCTGTCCACTTGTAATCCGAAGCCACAGGCTCCAATGAACTCAGTCGTGAATCGCGCCATGAGTTCACGGATGTCACACTCACCACCTTTATTCACAATGTCCTCACCGACATGCCTCAACTTCTCCGCACACTCCACTATTAAAGGAAACATTTTCTTTAGTTTGGCTGTTGTGAATGCGGGTGTCAAACGCTGCCGCAAAAGTTTCCATGTATCACCCTCAGCACTAAATAAATTGAGAAAAAGAGGCTCCAATTTGGAATCTCTGCCAAGACCGCGGGGATAAAAATATGCAGAATCCACGTTCAAAATGGTCTTGGCGATGTCCAGGTCACGAATAATCAACTCCGGGATGGTGCCGTGATAGAATCCCACAACCTTCTCTTTGGGGTACTTGTTATACATTTCTGTTGAAACCTCTGTAGTGCTTTTTATTCCTATGATATTACTGAACAGGTTTCCGAACAATGGCACTGGTCGATCATGTTTCACATTGCGATTCTTCCAATAATCGAAATTTCTGGTAAAGTACCAGTATATTAGTAAAAATGTGAGTGGTAATAGTAAAATGAACATGTTGTAGCTTTACGTCTAACTGTGCGACTAACGTGTAGGCGTATGAATTACTGAAAAGCTAGTCTACACTAAAATTGCTAATCATGCGATATTGGAATCATTTATCAAACAAGTGTTTTATTAATTTAGTGAGGTGTTATAGCAATAATTAAGTGCCTCTATAGGCATGGAAAATTTTCTTTGTAAACATTATATAAAATAACGATAATATCATTGTCAACACTCTGGACTGTAATAAAATTTAGTCATTTGTGTATTCTTTTCGTTAGACTAGTAACATTTCATTTTAGAAAGAATAATAATAAGAATAGAATAATCATAAACTAGATATCTAGCGGTTTTTAATATTGTGTGTCGTATCGACAGTACCCTCTTCATAGTACGAAATATAAATATTTATTTACAGCAGTAATTATTTATAAATTAATACAATAGGAACCTAAAAGGTTATGGAGTTAGAGAAGTGGCAATCGTTTTGCAAAAAGTTTCGTGGTAAGAACGGTGACCATGACCATTAGAAGAAGTGAAATTGACGTGTTAAGTTCATCGCATCGTGAACCTTTAAGTAGTCATGGTAGCGTCAACACTGTGGAGGTTATCTTAACTTAAAATTATAAGTACACACTCGAAGCAGACTGAATTGTAATACTATAAACAAACTATAGGTAGATTATATAATTTTGCTTTCATGAATATACGAAGAGTAGTAGCCCTCCTCGTAGAATCGCACACTAAATGGGAAAGAAGGGAGTAAGATTAATTGGAAGAGGTCGTCCGGGTCATCCATATCCTCTCCATGGTAGCAACGGTAAAATACAGCAAAATCTCAGGACTCCGATGTACCAATTTACACGTCCTAATACTAGAATCTGGCGAGACCAATACGAGACCAATACGCAAGAACTGTGCAGAGTCGGCCTAGACGTAGAACAGTAGCCTTAGCATGAACTCCTGTCGAATTCGTAATGTAAAGGTATCGACAGAACGGAGCATTGCGATTGCCGGGCTACACACTCACACAGGTTCACAAGAGGCAGACTGCCAATCACAATGCTCCGTTCTCTCGAAACCTTTACATTACGAATTCGATAGGAGTTCATGCTAATGCTACAGTAATGGCGGATCTACTCGTATACTACGGTAATAGTAATTTGTATTATACTTATTGTAAAAATAGAGCTTTTGGGAACAGTTTCCGTAGCAAAATCATCTGGAAGTTTTATTCAGGGGGGAAAAAATTGTAACGTAAGCGAATAATGTACAGGTGAACGGAATTATGTTCGGTTTTAACAAAAGAAATCGCCAAATAATACTTCCAGATGCTTCGAATTTGCGTTTCAACGGTCCAAAACCCTCAGGAGCGGTAGGTCTTATTCCCTGAACGTACAAAACGACTAATATAAACAACCCGTTTTAACTCCTGCATTTAAACATTTGAAATCAACATCAAAAGTTATGTGCTATTATTAATCAGCTAGGCGCTGTGCTACGCTCTATCTATGTGATGACAGAGACACAATAACACCTCATATTATCCGAAGAGTGCCGGCAACTAACTGAAAACCACGCAGACGATATCGCTACGAGAGATTGCAATATCGAAATAAAACATTCGTGTGTGGTAACAGTTGGCCAAAGTCTCCCAATATGGCCGCTCCGTCGTCCATGGTCGATCGGGTTGGTTAACCTTTGCACCAGGTATGAGCCAGAGCCCTTATTCTTGTTTTGTACTGGCAGTGTCTTCGTCCGCAGCGCTAGTGGAGAAAGCCGTGCCGCCCAGATGACTCGCAGCTACACTATTGATACAGTCCTTTTTACATTTTTCCCATTATATTATTCTTAGTGGCTTTGTTTCTGATTTTATTGTGATGCACGTAATGTTTTTATACATCATACCGTATCGTGTAGCTCGTGTATATCATATCGTGCATACGATTGTCTTATCGCTAGTAATTCTTACTGATAACTTTTATATTGACAAGCGCAAAAGCGTACTAAACGGAAAATGATGACAATGCAGACGGAATGCAAATGAAGGGATAAGGTGCGAAAACGAAGAAGTTTTACATGTTAATATTAGAGCTATCGGAATATTTACCATGGATTATTTCCGATATTTTGAAGCTGTTGCAAGGACAATAGTCATCCGTGATGAGGTAATAGCAATTGCAAACACAAAACTGGTAGCAGACCTTAAGCTATCGCTGAAGGAACTGTTTAAAGAAATTAATATTTTAACAGTTGCCTCACAATATGCTTATGATGTGAGGTAGAATCTAGATTTCTTCAAAAAAAAATCGGACGAACATAATTGCCAAAACTCAGGCTTCACAAAATCTTTCAGGATTTGCCTGACATTCATATGTGCTCTTTATGTGCCTAAACTGATTTAACAAAACTGATTCTTTGCTCAGATTTGGAAGCCTTGGAAGATGAAGAAAAGACGTGAAGTGATATTATTTCACTGTCTAAACGGTTTATTGAAAGATACTAAAAGAGAGAGACAAGATTGTACTATGGAGGCAGTCGGCGATTCAGCCGTTATTAAACAAACGGCTAGTTGTTGTAGTTCACTTTTGTAACAATGTAAGTGCAGTATCTCAGACTCGTAATTCCGGTGCCAAATAATCGGTTACGACAGTACACGTGGTATGGAAGCGAGAAATATATTCGAAATATATGCGTAAAATTTAACGTAACTGTGAATTATTTATTTGTAATTGACAGTGCGTATTTTCTTTAAATTTTTATAATTTTTTCTTTCTCAGCGACAGCTTCAATGGCAGGCCTCCTTTGACAGATTGAACTATATTACTCAAATGATTCACTTCCAGCTTTCGTTTCGTAGATATACTTGGCTCTACGCTGAAGTGGTGAAGCAACGATGCTAAACCTGCTAAGGACTGCATTTCTCCAAGCCGTGTACCTGAAAAATAAATAAATTCGTAAATCAGTTACCGGATGGGATAATCTCAAACATAGTCTGTAGCTATCGCCCCATAGCCTCAGGAGGGTGACCATTTTTACATTATTGTATCAAACATAGACAGCAAGATTTTCAAACATTGAATAGCAATAGGTAGCCTGCCCTCTGTTCTCCATGAGCGCGGGTCTGCGAGCGGGCAGGCCCCCCCTTTCATATATTTTCTTATAAAAGAATACAGTCCGGAATCATACATTCAGAACATTTTAATACCAGGTAAAGGTTCTGAATATTTTTGATAAGTCACTGAAAAAATAATATGACAATGAAATTTAAACAAAGTTAAAATATGATGAATCAGTACTACTCACCAATACACATGCGAGCTCCTACCCCAAATGGCAAATACGAATGCTTATGTCTTTCCTCAGCTGTATCAGCAAATCTCTCTGGTTTGAAATCAGATGGGTCTTTAAAATATTTCTCATCGTTCTGTATGGCTTGCACGGGTATTACGATCTTAACACCTGGGTCTATAGTAATACCCAGCTCTCCTATAGTATACCGTTTGGCACACACTCTGTGTAATGTACCTATAGAGGGAAATTTCCTCATAGCTTCCTTGAAACCCATGCTTAGTAATGACATCTCAGATATAGAGTCGTAGCACAGCTTGTTGTTATATTTAGATAACACCCTATCTATATCGGCTTGAATTTTTTCCTGCTCTTCCGGGTGGAACGCTAGTTCATGTAACATGTAGCTAGTGGCCGATGAAGAAGTTTCAAATCCAGCCGCGAAAAATATTAACACTTGCGCTGCCATAACCTTCACATCCATTTCTAGTTCAACTTGTACTGGTTTACCGTCCGGGTCTCTCTTTTCAATCGACTCTCCCACGATTTTACCCTTTTCTTGAAGTTGTAATAATAAATCCATGAAATCGTGGCGACCTGATGGCTTATTGTTTCTCTGTGCCCGTACAGATTCGAAAATCTCAGTAGTAGTGTTCATGATTGATGGATCGTTAAATATAGTTTGTAATAACGGTCTAAAATCGGGGAAAATCTCATATAGAGGTATTATGGCTGCGTTTTTCCACGATCGGTTACGACTAAATATCTTCCTTCCAAATTTTCTGAAGAGAGAATTTTCGTTATTAATGCTATCTACTTGTAATCCGAAACCACAAGCTCCAATAAACTCAGTCGTAAATCGCGCCATGAGTTCACGGATGTCACACTCACCATCTTTATTCACAATGTCTTCACCGACATGCATCAACTTCTCCGCACACTCCACTATTAAAGGAAACATTTTCTTTAGTTTGGCTGTTGTGAATGCGGGTGTCAAACGCTGCCGTAAAAGTTTCCATGTATCACCCTCAGCGCTAAATAAATTGAGAAAAAGAGGCTCCAATTTTGAATCTCTGCCAAGGCCGCGGGGATAGAAATATGCAAAATCCACGTTCAAAATGGTCTTGGCGATGTCCAAGTCACGAATAATCAACTCCGGGGTGGTGCCGTGATAGAATCCCACTACTCTCTCGTTGGGGTACTTGTTATACATTTCTGTTGACACTTCTGTCGTGCTTTTTATTCCTATGATATTACTGAACAGGTTTCCGAACAATGGCACTGGTCGATCATGTTTCACATTGCGTTTCTTCCAATAATCGAAATTTCTGGTAAAGTACCAGTATATTAGTAAAAATTTAAGCAGGAATAGTAAAATAAACATGTTGTAGCTCTGCGTCTAACTTTGCGACAAACGTGTAAGCGTATGAATAAACTGAAAAACTAGGTTGTAAACATCTCTACATTAAAGTAGCTAATGACACACCAACACCTACTTATACGTCATAACACTGGTATCTGACGATACCAATAAGTAAGTACTGTACAGAGTCAGCCCAGATGTAGGTAACAGTAACGTCGGATCTAAATTATGGTAATAGTAATCTGTATTATACTTTTAGTAAAAATAAAGCTTTTGGAAACAATTTCGGTAGCAAAATCGTCTGGAATTATTATTTGGGGGAAAAACAATCCGAACGCGAGGGAATAATGTACAGGTGAACAGAATGATGATAACAATAAATATAATTAATTAATTAATTCGATTCTGAAACATTATAACTCCGACAGACGTTTCTTTCCGAATGAGCCGCCGACAAAACGTTTCGATTATGAGTTGTTCACCGACAGAACCTTTCAAAATTCAGAATACTCAGGTGGATTCAGACAAAACTTGACACCCTGAATAGGAAGGTCCATATGCTTCTTACTGTATATCGTGCATCATCTGCGTTCATCTGTGATGAGGTTGTATGATATACCGCGAAAATGTTTTGGTCGTGGTTTTTTAAATGTCAAGACCCTCCATAACCGTGAAGTGTGCCACCTCAAAGAATATTTTCTGCATAACGGCGCGGGTATGCATCGTGATGTAGTGAAGGTAGATGACGGACTCACCGCTTCTTCTTGATCTGGCTAAAGAAAACTGACCCAAACCTGTGGTATTAATGACCGCAGGGATGTATGAAAAGGTAAAAAGTTGCACGACCTTATATAGATATACCAGCATATTTTGGTACCAGGTTGTTATGACGAATAACTATCGGAAGTATATCCTAAGAGATGGTACGGTTGACATTTGTCAGGCGTGCCCGAGACACTGGTCCCGGGTAATCCCTTAGTCATAGTTTCTGTTTGTTCTCGTCTTGACAACGACCAGTATTTGTACAGACACAACCAAGTGGCCAGGATAGTCCATCAACAACTTGCCCTGAAGTGTAAACCTTGTGGAATCAAAGGTACCGTACTACAAGTATGTGCCCGAACCAGTTGTCTAAATTGGGCATATCACGTTGTACTGGGTAGATAGATAGATAGATTACTCTTTATTGTACACCAAAAACAAAACAAAAAATAAATACAAGAAAACACCAAGGACAAGTAGTGATAATTACAATTGTTCTAATGTACAATAGGCTCGATCGAATCGAGGGGATCGATCTATTGTCACTAATGGGACTATTGTTGCGATTAAACCTGATATAGCGATAATAGATCGATTACAGCGCCGTGCAAGAATAGTTGATATCACCATACCCCATGACGAGAATCTCGTGAAGGCAGAAAAAAAGAATAAATCAGATATTTGGACTTGGCTCATGAGATTGAACTCAGTGATTATTATACCGATAGCGATAGTCGTTTCGGTCCAAGGACTCATCCCCAAGAACCTCAACCAGCACCTTAAGAGGCTCTGCCTAGAAAGCTGGCTCAAGGGCTTGATACAGAAGGCAGTTTTACTAGGCATGACACGAATAGTGAAGAAGTCTTTGAATATGTGTCGCAAAGAGGATGAAAAATAATATTCGGCAAAGGCGTATGGGTAACCACTTGAATTTTGTACGGAAGTCAGAGATGTGGTCGATGATTTGCGAAGTCCAAATATGAATCGTATACGGTACGTTACGGATGTACGAGTTGTTGAGAAAAAAATCCTAAAATTAATACATCCAGATGCTTCCAGACGATTTTGCTTTCGAAAACGTTCTAAAACAATTAATAAATTCAATCCGTTTTTATCGCCTGCAGTTAAACATTTGAAATCAACATAAAAAGTTATGTGCTATTATTAATCAGCTAGGCGCTGTACTACGCGATATATAAGTGGAGACAGAGACACAATACCACCTCATATTATCTGAAGAGTGTCGTACGAGGCAACTTACTGAAAAACACGCAGAAGATATCGCCACGAAAGAATGAAATCTCGAAATAAAACCCTGTACCAATCCATCTGGCCAGTGTAGTAACGGTAGACCAAAGTCTCCCAACATTGGGAGAGGCCTGCATCCATCTAGCAGTAGACCAGAAAAAGCTAATAGGCTAATTGACTGAACGCGGCGCTATGTCTAGGTGAAGGGAGGGGTCACAGAGGATGGAATTCCCTACTCCGTGAGCAAAACGTACAGATATAGTATGTAAATAGATCTATGCGGGCCCTATCAAGAACTTCTGGACTAAGCATTTTCCGCATTCCACGGACTCGGGGAAGCCGCGCAGGTATGTGCAGCTCTCACCATACTAAAACAACCTGCCGTGTGCTATACACCGCGACTTAGTGAGTGAACCGTCGGAAACACTACGCTCTCAACAACAAATCACCCAAGCGCTGGCCCGCAAAGATGCGGTGCGGGCCTGACTTCTGGTTGAACGATGTCCAGACACACCAGCACATCACCCCGACGCGAGAGGTTCTGTTGCGAGTGGAGGGATAACCAAGAACTTCTGGACCCTAATCAACCTTCCCTACACCTACTAGTTGTTACACCTGTTGAATATACGGGGAGTCTCTAGTGCAGGCTTCTTCAACAGGGTTGGAAGATCAATCGCACGGTTCCTGTAAAAGCCAAGGTGAATTAAATCAAAGCAGAGAACGAGTAGAACAGGATAAATAATGACCATTTGTTTAATTTTCTTCATCAATATTAATTAAGACAGATTCCTAACTTTACAGAAGACAGATTCATAATTGCAGGTCAAATGTCTACTTCCTGAGCGACAGCTTGAGCGGTATGCCTCCCATGATAGATTGAACCACATTACTGGTATGGCTCACTTCCAGTTCTCGTTTTGTAGAAATACTTGGTTCTACATTAAAGTGTTGTAACAATGCTGCTAAGCCTGCTAAGGACTGCATTTCACCAAGACGGGAACCTGGAAAATATTAAATTCAATTATAAAATACAGAATTGATGAATTTACGTGAGTATGATGTAGCGTGCGTTACTGACTTGACGACGAAGAGCGTAAGGACCGCAAATAAGCTAGTGGAAACTTCAACTATTTTTTTATATCACTTAGGTGATAGACAAGCACTCGGCCCACCTGATGGAAAGTGGTGACCGGTGCGTGTGGACGTTTGCAACAACAGGTGCGTCACATCGTGCTGCCGACCATATAAAGAAGAGGGCGTTCGCCCCTTCCTTTCCCCTTCCCCCTCAAGGTTAAGAGAGTTTCAAAGAAGGGTATTTCAGTCTTCCCACTGACAACACAAAAACTCTCCAGTGAGCTCTGGCTATCCTTCTCACCGCCGGAAACACAACACAAGGTTATCATTAGCCGCGGTATTCTGTAGGGACCAAAAAGATTTAGGACAAAAATACCTGTAGGCACCATGATCACGTTAATTCCAGTGAATATAAATTGTAGATAAATATAGTCTCATATTGTTATCATCATTTACATTGTGCTATCTAGTCATAACTTCTAATCTAGCAACAGACTGATTTATTTCTTTAAGCATAATGAAATGTTTTATTATACTTATGTAGTTATGTAAATGCAATCAAGACTTATATTTATATATATAAGGTGACAACAGAGTTAATAAAAGTTACAGAATGGGCAGCATACTATTACTATTGGAATAATATGCACTACTGTTAGACAATAGCTACGGTTTAAGCTTGTGTGTGGTCGTCAATTATGATAACTAAATATTTATTGTTTAGATAGTAACTATTTACCAATACACGCTCGAGCTCCTTCTCCAAATGGCAAATATGAATACTTGTGTCTTTCCTCAGACGTGTCAGCAAATCTCTCCGGCTTAAATTCAAACGGTTCTCTGAAATATTTCTCGTCGGTCTGTATAGCTTGCACGGGAATTATGATCTTTACACCTGGATCTATAGTAATGCCGAGCTCTTTTATAGTATACCGCTGGGTACACACTCTGTGTAACGTGCCCAGGGAGGGAAACTTCCTCATAGCCTCCTTGAAAGCCATGCTGAGTAATTTCATCTCAGCTATAGAATCGAAGCACAGCTTATTATTATATTTGCCTAACACCCTATCTATATCTGCTTGAATTTTTTTCTGCTCCTCCGGGTGGAACGCAAGTTCGTGTAACATGTAGCTAGTAGCTGATGAAGAAGTTTCAAATCCAGCCGCAAAGAATACAAACATTTGTGCTGCCATACAGTTCTTGTCCATTTCCATTTCAACTTGTACTGGTTTTCCATCTGGGCCTTTCTTCTCAATAGAGTCTCCTATTATTTTACCTTTTTCTTGCAGTTCTAATAATAAATCTATAAAGTCGTGGCGACCCGATGGCTTATTATTCCTTTGTGCCTTAACAGATTCGAAAATTTCAACAGCCGTGTCTAGCATTACCGATTCTTTGAGTATCATTTGTAATAACAGTCTAAAATCTGGAAACAGGGCGTAAAGTGGTCTTATGGCTTTAGTTTTCCACGATCGATTAGTATTAAATATTTTTTTCCCAAAGTTTCTGAAGAGAGAATTTTCATTATTGATACTATCGACTTGTAATCCAAAACCACAAGCCGCAATGAATTCAGTCGTGAATCGCGCCATGAGTTCACGGATGTCACATTCACCACCTTTATTCACAATATCCTCACCGACATTCAACAACTTCTCAGCACACTCTACTATTAATGGAAACATATTTTTTAGCTTTGCAGTTGTAAACGCTGGTGTCAAACGCTGTCTTACTAATTTCCATGTGTCGCCATCAGTGTTAAATAAATTTAGGAATAGAGGTTCCAATTTGTGATCCCTACCAATACCTCGGCGATAGAAATATGCAAAATCCACATTCAAAATTGTCCTGGCGATGTCTAAGTCTCGAATAATCAACTCCGGGGTGGTGCCATGGTAAATGCCCACAACTCTCTCGTTGGGATATTTGTTGTACATTTCTACTGAAATTTCTGTGATACTCTTTTTTCCAAAGATATTTCTGAACAGGTTCCCGAACAATGGCACTGGTGGGTCATGTTTCACATTGCGTTTCTCCCAATAGTCATGATTTCTGGTCAAGTACCAGTATAATAGAAAAAGTAGGAGTGGCAACAGCAAAAATAACATATTGTGATGTTGTCTCCTATTTTGTTACTGACAGTGATTGTAATAACATGAGTGCTTAGAATTTCTTATCAGTAGGTACTTAAGTGTCGTGCAAATAGAGACTAGAGTAAGGTGGGCGCGATTTGATGATTAACTAAAATATGTATTTTTGTTCTCTTTTTGAGCAATATCTATATAATATATATAAAAGAAAGTTGAAAATCGTGTTAGTTAAACATAACTAGACAACGGCTGTACCGATTTTGATGATTTATATTTTATTAGATTCGTCTTTGACAATATAGGAAAATAATCGGAATTCAGGTAGAAAAATACCAATTGTTACCGGAAAAATCAATAGGAACCAAACGAAACGAACTCAAGAAGTACCTAACACACATCCATAGGTCAAATGGTCACACTCCTCAGCCAGATTGATAACCAGAAAAGGACCTGAAAAGGTGGAGGGGTGAACAGGATCGGAAAGGATGGGAAACAATGGCGAATATTGAGAGATGTCTATGTCCCGCCGTGCACTGTTAATTGATTGATTTGATTTTATTAGATTTGCGATGAAAAAAATAAAATTCTCATGAAATAAGTGATATTGGACAATACTCATAGTTGCACTCAGGCTTTGAGAACTATCTAATCATGTCAATATTAGAGATATTTACAGATTACATCAGTTTGATTATTTGATCAGTTAACTGCCAAATATGATCATGCGGAAGATTCCTAACATTATATCACATTTTTATGAGAGATGTTTGGAAAATTTACTAAATTCTAGTGAATTGTTTAGATTTATGTCTTCTAAATGTTATATGTTGATTAGTGGCATATTATTAGTCCTAATTCATCTATCCTATCCTAATCCATCTTCCGTATCCATATTTCGGTGCGGTGAGTAGGGTAGCCAGAGCTCACTGGAGACGTTTTGTGTCGTCAGTGGGAAGACCGAGAAATCCTTCTTTATCTTCTGCGCTGACAGCACAGAGACTCTCTTAACATTTTCCCCTCCCTCAATCCCTTCCCCCCTTTTCTCTCATTAGTCGGCAGCACGTGTGTGACGCCCCTAGTGCGTCCATGGCCCGCGGTAACCACTTTCCAGCAGGTGGGCCGCGTACTTGTCTGCCACCTAAGTGCCACAGTACAGTACCTTGTGTAAGTGGTATACAAAAAACGTTATTTATTTTACTGCATACGAATATTTTGTTTGTTTATAAAAGCATAACGTACGTGGAAAGATGTTACCTCTGACTAATTCAATGAGAAAGAGACTATCTATACTTAGGTATACACATACGTACACTTAATTATATAAGAAGTATCTTATATATAGATACTTAGGTACTTCTTAGACCAGTAAAATTTGTTAGGTCATAATACCCTACATGACTTTTTATTAACCGATATCACAGAGTAAATAGTACTAACGTAAGGATATGTGCGTACGAGTACATAATGATAGTAGTTATTATAATATGCAGTCATTATTATTATCTTGCTCCTGTTTAATAAGAATAAAAATTTTAGAGCAGATAAAAAGTGGATACATGCCTATTTTTTTTGTAATAGCAGTAAGATAATTTTTCTTTAGAATAAAGTTTAATATGAAGATAGTTCACATAGTAATTTTGTTATACAATTTGTATTGTATTGTATACCTAGTTCTGTTACCTCTGAGTATGAAGTATCACTACATAATATAAAATAAAGTCGCGTTTTCTGTCCCTATGTCCCTTTGTATGCTTAAATCTTTAAAACTACACAACGGATTTCGATGCGTTTTTTTTAGTAGATAGAGTGATTAAAGAGGAAGGTTTATACGTATATAACATCATGCTACAACCAGCTGGTGCGGAGCATAAGTTTAAAATGTTGCAAAAACGGGGTAACGCAGACGAAGTTGTAAAAAATAAAACAAGAGCTAAAAAAATTCGTCACGAAATTTTATTTTCTTAAAATACGGTGTTATGAAAACTTTTACGAGTTAAGAATTACACGACAGTATGCACTAGTATATTGTGCGATTACAAGTCGTCTTGGCTTACCCTCACTAATAAATAAAAGCATAAAATACTATTAGTATACGCTTTTTATTACTTGTTGGCAAAGCGCTGATTTTTGAAACGTAATTTGTATCGTGTTTATAAATTGTAACTTGTGTGTTTGTAATATATTATTTTAAATGTTTTCTGAGAAATTACTCACAGGCTAACTATTATAGTGTTAAAAGTCATTAGTTAGCACCTAAGGTGATAGAGTCAACATTAGAAAGTAATATATTTTGTAACTTTTCATTAAAGGTCCTTTAATAGTAGGTATACAGTACATGCTTACAAACGGTGCAAATGTCAGAAGAAATTTGAAAAGAGGTGTGTTTTAAGCGCAATGGGACGGCTAAATTATATTATGAACTGACCCGCGCAACCTCGCCTGTGTCAACCCGTTTTTGCAACATTTATCACTTCTACTCCGCATATAAACATACATATAAACAATACATATAAACCTTACTCTTCAATCACTATCTTTTAAAGAACCGCATCGATCGATATTTTATATTCAGTAAGGTTTAGTGCCAATTGAATTTTGTAATTATTCTATCAATTTTGTTTGATCATTTTTGGAATTCCAATTTTATGGTTTAGTTAGTTTAATTTGGTGTGTTTTTTGGTGATCTTTGATCCTGTACACCTTAATACCATCAATAAATGAAAAGTCTGTACACTTTGTGTATTACCGCAGATAAAAGTTAGCATAACATGACATAAACTTACGCCTGTATCCACGAAGAGGTAGGCAGAGGTGCTAGCACCCACATTCCGTCAGTTTATGTTTTGGTCCCAATGTAATAGGTGGCGAGCCTATTGCCATTAACTGGGTACTTATAAACCTGCGATAAATACACACATAACTTCGAAAAGCATCGAAAAGTCATTGGTGTGTGCCATGGTAAAACCTGGGATTGAACCCGAGGCCTCGTCTCAGCAGTCCATTACACATACCACTAGGCTACCGCGGTTATTGCATAATGTCAACTAAGTATATAAGAAATATGTCCATTATAATCTGGTAGGTATATTTTTGTGACAGTCTGATCTAGGTCGTATCATAGGTACTTATTACTGAAAGTGTTACCTACCTACTCATTTTAACTTGTCAGAAAGAAAAGAACCATTTTACTTTATACCATTTTTAATAGATAGATAAGAATATTGGTTTATTGATAACCAGATACAACAAGACTTAAACATGTACCATAGTCTTATTATTTGGTGCAAAAGCTATGCTGAATGGAATGAAACTACTAATATTAGTTTATTTATAAAAAAAAAACCAGGCGTGATCACTATCCTTTTTTCCCCGTGCGGAAATATCTTTGGATATCCCCCGCCGAAATCAGCGAGGGTGGTATAAATGTCTGACTCGAACCGACCAAAACCGCTCCTTGAGCCATCAGTTGCCGAGAGGGGTGTGAACACTATCTGGTCCGAGATTCCTCCTTTTGTAGAGGAGACAAAAAAACTTCAAATTTTTGTAGATGTTTAATATGAAAAAATTATCGCAAATCTCGCAAAATTAAATCTAAGTGTTTATACGAACTATAGAACCAATTTTAAAAGTAACTGAAGATTAAAGTACTTACTTAAAACTTAGATAGTAAAGTATAATGTGTCATAAAATATTAATGTGTCATAATATATGCCTATTAACATTATATATGAGTAAACATTGCCGTGAACGTATCATTAAAACTTATTCAGTATGCACAGCACGAGACAATATTAAAATGCTTAGTTATGTTCATTCATGGCAGTATTTCCTAGTTTTCGTAAGTCCATAATAACCCTAGCTGTGTACCGTACCTGCTAACTGACACAATTAATAGTATGGCATTGAACGATCCATGTTCCACAGATATATAGTTTTAAATTCCTTCTCGTTTTCAGGCTGCAAACACGGTTTGTTTCTTCCTCAGTGAAAGCTTCAGCGGCATGCCTCCGTAAATGGCCTGAACTACGTTACTCAAATGATTGACTTCCAGCTTTCTTTTTGTAGAAATGCTTGGTTCTACGCTGAAGTGGTGAAGCAAGGACGCTAATCCCGCTAAAGACTGCATTTCTCCAAGACGGGCACCTGGTAAATATATGAATTCATTAATTGGGCGACTTTTGGAGGAGTTGGAGGCTTCAGATGCAACCGGGGTGAATGCTATTGTGTCACTGTTCAGATACAAAATCACAACAAAGTATTATGAACATTGGTCTCCAAATGCTCCTGGACGATTTGGCTGAATCTAAAATTGTATGAAGTGATGTCACTATTCAAGTATTGGTCTAAGAACTTACTAGATAATAGATCTATTTGTTAATGTAATTAAGATTAGGCTACTGCATAACTTTACTTATTTTCTGATAAAGAAACAAGAGATCGATCTAGTTTGTTTTGGTTAAATTAGATTTAGGCTGTCAAATAATTATTGATTTAAAGATGTCCAGGAACTTTTGGAGCCCAGTGTATCATTTCTTTCACTAAATAAAGTTCACTGAAGGAGTGTACAATTCTGGGGCTTAATGACAAGCTTTCATAAATATATTAAGAATAAGATGATTATTATTTAAGTATTGTACATTTGTTTAATTATAGGCAACATTTATTAGTATTTCGTGATCAATCTTTAATCCATGAAAGAATAATAGTATAAGCCTTTGAAAATCCGAGAGATGCGGTGGGAACCGAAATGAAGGCTAAAAACATATCAAGCATTGGAAAACGTATGGAATTCTGGTTCTTAATAACATCCTAAATATTGTTATCGATGCATGCGCCCCTAAAATAACTCTTTTTAAAATGTTAAAAATATGCAGAGTAGCCATAAGAAGGCAAATGGAATCGCGGGTATTGTGTTGCAGAATTATGCTACATAAAATTGTGAGACGCGAAAAAGGTCCTGTTTTTATGTCGAAGTCGGAATAGATTAAAGTCCATCTCATTTTATCATTAAATTAGAGCTTACTTAGTCGAGGTAAAATTTGCCGTAGAAGCTTATTAAAATTAAATGCACTTGTAATGAAATTGCTGTTTAACCACATATTATTAAGAATGTTAACTGTGTTATAACCGTCATAATGCTTAAACAAATAAACGGTAGTCAAAAAATATCGATATATCGAGTTATTTTCTAGTCCTCGTCTGTCCAGCCTGAACTCGGGACCGATATATTAATTACTTGTTAATAATATATTATATACGATACGATTGGCGCTTGCGATGTAATTTCGTCTTCCTTTGACTGATAAGTATGATTTGAAACATCCCGTTTTAACATAGATACCAGTCCAGACATTAGTCGTTAATATTTATAAAAACCTAAATAAATTTCCTTTCCGACTGGCGTATTTGGATAATACAAGTTAAGTAATTTTGTTTTGTTAGGCTGTACTTATGTATCATTGAATGAATATCAAACTTAAACAAAAATTTTAAAGAATGGGTATACTACTCACCAATACAAGCACGAGCTCCTTCCCCAAATGGCAAATACGAATACTTGTGTCTTTCTTCTGCTGTTTCAGCAAACCTCTCTGGTTTGAATTCAGATGCATCTTTGAAATATTTCTCATCGTTCTGTATAGCTTGAACTGGTATTATGATTTTTACACCTGGGTCTAAAGTAATACCCAGCTCTTTTATAGTATACCGCTTGGCACACACTCTGTGTAACGTACCCAGAGAGGGAAACATCCTCATAGCTTCTTTGAAACCCATGCCGAGCAATTTCATCTCAGATATAGAGTCGTAGCACAGCTTGTTATCATATTTGGCTAGCACCCTATCTATATCCGCTTGAATTTTTTCCTGCTCTTCCGGGTGAAACGCAAGTTCGTGTAACATGTAGCTAGTAGCCGATGAAGAAGTTTCAAATCCAGCCGCGAAAAATACAAACACTTGCGCTGCCATAACCTTCACATCCATTTTTAGTTCTACTTGTACTGGTTTACCTTCCGGGTCTCTCTTTTCAATCGACTCTCCCACAATTTTACCTCTTTCTTGAAGTTCTAATAATAAATCTATAAAATCGTGACGACCCGATGGCTTGTTGTTCCTCTGCGTCCGAACTGCTTCGAAAATCTCAATAGTAGTGTCCAGTAATGACGAATCGTTAAATAGAATTTGCAATAACGGTCCAAAATCGGGGAGAATCTCACTAAGTGGTACTATGGCTAGGTTTTTCCATGATCGGTTCCGACTTTCAATCTTTCTTCCAAAATTTCTGAAGAGAGAATTTTCGTTATTGATGCTGTTAACTTGTAATCCGAAGCCACAGGCTCCAATGAATTCAGTCGTGAATCGCGCCATAAGTTCATGGATATCACACTCACCACCTTTATTCACAATGTCCTCACCGACATGCCTCAACTTCTCTGCACACTCCACTACTAAGGGAAACATTTTCTTTAGTTTAGCGGTCGTAAATGCTGATGTCAAACGCTGCCTTAATAGTTTCCACTTGTCACCTTCAGCGTGAAATAAATTCAGGAAAATAGGCTCCTGTTCAGTGTCTCTACTGAGGCCGCGGGGATAGAAGCATGCAAAGTCCACATTCAAAATAGTCTTGGCGATGTCCAGGTCACGAATAATCAACTCCGGGGTGGTACCGTGATAGAATCCCACAACCTTTTCGTTGGGATATTTATTATACATTTCTATTGAGAGTTCCGTGGTGCTCTTTTTTCCAATAATGTTGCTAAACAGGTTCCCGAACAATGGCACTGGTCGATCATGTTTCACATTGCGTTTTTCCCAATAGTCGTAATTTCTGGTACAGTACCGGTATAATACTAAAAGTATGAATGGTAACAGCAGTACAAACATGTTGCAGCACTGCGTTTAACTATGTGACTCCCGCGTAGAAGTCGTGCGAATATGATATCTTTGCTTAATCATACATAGAACTAGTTAAGTTAAGTATAGGGGAAGGTGGGGTAATTTCATTCATAATTTATATGAATGTGCATATTATTTTTGTGTCTGGTTTTTAGGTTACAAACTCTTGAATGGCTCACAGCTTATTTAATAAGTTCAACGACAGTTATTTTTGTGTCTGGTTTTTAGGTTACAAACTCTTCACCTACACGTAACGACTGCTTGCATGTAAATACTGGCGCTGAATGAAATAGAACCCGCGCTTCCTGCGTAGCAGTCGTGTTTACTACGGCTATACCACAGTGGCTCTCAAGTTCTTCATCTGTGTCCGATATCTCCGACAATTTCAATCACTGAAGCGGGTGGCTTCATTGTTTTTGGAGGAAACGTCAGAAGTATTACATAGCTGCAGTGTTTCTTTCTCTAAATTTGATGTAAGTTCGTATTTTTATGTGTAAAAATGGTGTAGTGAACAAAGTGCACAAGTGTAGGAAAGTGGCATATTGTTGTGTATTCTAATTTTTCGATTTGGTTCCCTAACTACATATGAACCTCTAGGAAAGTTTCCACTACTGTACTGAGCTCGGTAATCATCTCTCGTCTTCATCATCATCGACAATTATACAATAACTATAACTCACTAACAATTAAAACTCTCAAGAAAAGCAGAAAAAGCCACCCGCGCCTGCACTACCCAAGCGCGCGCGACCCGCGCTATGTGCGTTTTGCATTTAAAAGTCGATGACCCGTTCAAGTTCTTAAGCGACAGAGTTGACTCCTAGGAAACGTTGTCAGCTTCACATTACACTAAAACAATGCATCTAAAAGGCACACATTTTCAAGATCAGTCAAAATTACACTGTAATGTTTCCAATAATCATACGCGAAATAATCCGCTCCGCAACTCCGTGAAGCGTAAAGGTAAACAACTCTTTCCTGACTTTTATCTCGATACTAAACTTAAATTAATCGCCGATCACAAGCTGTGTAAAAATTGTTTATGTTCTGGGCATACGTTGGAGGATTGAAGTTTGGTCCCTGCCGAAAATGTAAACAAAACCTTAATTCGCTAATTCACGACGAATCTAACGTCCCTTCGTCAAGCTCATACATAAGCGAACCCGAGTCAGCATGCAGTGAGAAGGCATAAACCTCACAACCCTCACAGCCCCGGCAAAACAGGCAAACAGCTTGTACACCAATGACATACATACATCACACAAGTAAACAAACTGTTTACTTATTAAAGTTACTAAGTAAGACTACTTAGTAAACATACTGTTTTGTTGTTCACTGAATTATACCTATTTTTCCCGCAGCCAGAGGGTACAAAAAAGAAACTTAAATCTCTTAAAACAAGATTTATTTTACTTATTTAATTTAATCTAATTAGCCTAAGGGTGAATGCGCTCGATGTCGTACTCGTAACTACATTACGCCGTACTAGCCCAAGCGAATGAGTTCGATGTTAGAACTACATTCTATCTATAGGTACTAACTACTAACTTACAACTGCCCTTCCTCCTCTCTAAAGATATATTATTATGAGTTCAATGTACGCGAATTATGGCCGGCGACCAGTGCTGATGAGGCGCTTCGTGCCTTATTTCCTAAAACTGCTGGTTCAGGCCTCGTTGAGTGATCGAGGTCACGGTGAAAATGCATGCGTCGGCACCTAAGGTCGGCACCGATACATAGTAACTGCATTAGTCGAGATAACCGATAAATATAATAATTATTACTATGTAGTACGAGCGCTTCGCGATAGTGGCAGTCAAAGTCACTGTGCAAATTGTTAGATATTCCGTTAGCTCATTAGACGTATGAAATAAGCCGCCGGCCACCCTAGCAGAAGTAGGCCACGGCGATGGCGCAAAATGCCACCCCATACCCAGAGGTTAGATGGGGACACCATGGTCCCCACATTGGGGAAAGAGGGTCATCTCAACAGAGATGTCCCCGGGTCTGCCGGGGTGCGAGATATATGTCTTGTATAATCTCACCTCCGGCAATCAAGGACGGCGTGCGTTTTGGTCGGTTCGAGTCCATCACATACATACGAGACATAATCACCTCCATCGGTTTTGGTGGAGGTGGTATCCGTGGGGATTCTGCGCACGATAAAAAAAAAGACGCATGAAATAAGAAGCGTAGGAAATTATTTATCCCAATCAACGCAAATCTGTGATGTCACAATTACATCTCGTATTAGTAACTACCCTACACATAATATTGTGTTGTATTGCCTAGGATAACGTCTACATTACCAGCAGTACCTACCTATATTCACAAGATGTACAGTTCAACATTCATGATAACGTACAACTAGCAATGCTATGGTTTTTAAATTATGCTAATCGTTTTTGGGAACTACTTATTGATGACAAAATTAAATTACATAACGGGCCGTTATTATCTTACACGAAGCTAGGATGGGTAATTTCGGGCCCCATTTAATATATTTCTCAAAGTCGTTATCAAATTCAATGTGACTTCACACAATCGATGGTTATGCAATCACGGCAGTTTTGGGAGTAAGAAGAACTACCTAAGTGTTGGGATACGCACACAGACGACGAGCGGGTTTGTGAGGAATCGTAAACACCAATGCACGCACAGGTGAAGGATGGTTTTGCGTTCACATTCCGCTTGCGTTGCGTTTACCCTTGTTCAGGATGAAATTACATAATTCAATAGACTGATTGATTAATTATAACTGATTGTCCTGAGTAGTAAACAGCAACGGTTAGGAACATTAATAATATTGACTCCTTATCTTTTGTATTGAATATAAATGAACTTTTAGGTACTGATATGAAGGTACTATGTGATTACATTATTTACTGAGGAAGCACATAATAAATAATAAATAATAATTAACAGTATTACGTATGTAGTGGAAACGGTAATCAGTTGCAGTATTTGTAATTGCAAATTGATAGTCACTATCACTACATAGTATAAAACAAAGTCGCTTTCTCTGTCATAATGTATGTTTAAATCTTTAAAACTACGCAACGGATTTTGATGTTTTTTTAATAAATCCTCCAAGTGCGCGATGCGCAGAGGCGACTCGGACGTCGGAGGTCCGTCCTCCATGAGCGCGGGCCTGGAGGTGACTGTGGAGCTGCTTGTCACCCTAGCAGAAGCAGGCCGCGGCAGCAGTGCAATACGTGTCTTTCCATACCCGAAGGTTTGATGGGAACGCAATGGTTCCCATATTAGGGAAAGGAGATCATCTCAAAAGAGATGTCCCCGGGGCTGCCGGGGTGCGAGAGATATCTATGTTTTATATAATCCAACCTCCGGCAATCAAGGACCCATAGATGACGACATCGTGTGTTTTAGTCGGTTCAAGTCCGACATAACTACCTCCACCGATTTTGGTGGAGGTGGTATAATTGGGGATTTTGAGCACGATAAAAAGCACTCATCGGGTATCACCGGCTGGTGAACTGAAATAAAAGCAGACCCAAGGCCATTTTAATAGTCGAATTCTCCCGAAACTCCTGGGGATTTAGAGGGCATAGGTCCCTGGCAACATGTTGTCTCCTGTGTTGTAACTGACAGTGATTTTATAATGCGTGTGTAAGAATTTGTTATCAGTAAGAGTCATACAAGTAGAGAAGAAATAAGGTGGGGGCAAATTGATGCATAACTGAAATATATATTTCTATTGTCTTTCGTGTTAGTTAAACCGTTTATAACTTGAAAACGGCTGGACCAATTTTGATAATTAATTATATTTTATTGTGTGTGTAAGTAAAAAAATATCAATTGTTCCCGGAAAAGCCAATATGAACCGAACGGTGGAAGGATCCATACACTCAAGGAGTCCCCAACACCCACCCATAGGTTAACTGGTCGACATCTCCCAGCCAGACGGACCGACGACCTGAAAAAGGTGGAGTGAAGAAAATTTTTGGAGTAAGTAAATACAATGCCTAAAAATTTGATAATAATCTTTCTTTAGTATCAAGTTTAATATGAAGACATTTCAGATAGTAATTTTGGTATTTAATTATATACTTAGTCCTTTTACCTCGAAAATATAAGTTTGTAGATTAACCTCTGAGTATGAAGTATGAAAAATACTTAATACAAGAGCTAAAAAAATTGCTTTCAATATTTTATTTTCTTAAAATACGATATAATTAACACTTTTATGTACAAGTTAAGAATTACAGTATGCACTAGCATATTGTGCGATTACGAGTCGTCTTGGCTTACCCTCACTAATAAATAAAAGCATAAAATACTATTAGTATTGCTTTTTATTACTTGTTGGCAAAGCGCTGATTTTTGAAACGTGATTTGTATCGTGTTTATAAATTGCTAGTTGTGTTTTTATAACATTTATTATTTTAAATGTTTTCTGAGAAATGAGTCCTAGGCAAATTTTTATTTATTAAAAAACTTATGCTATAAGTTAACAGAATAATAATAACTATATACAAAATATATGCCATCCTATAGGTATTAATTATAATATATACCTATACAGAAATATAATACAAAAAATAGAGAGACTGCAATTTTAGGCATCAAAATATTCTTCCCCATCGATTTCTACCGGGACCGGCGGCATTACCACGCTGAATGGCGATGCCAATTCTTTGAGCGAAGTAAAAGTCAGCGCTATGGTACCACGGGAAGCGTCAATAAGTCGCTTTGCTATTTCTTCGAATAGCGCGTGCGCGCTTGGCCCCACGGATCCAGCGTTTCGACACCAAACAGCTCAAATATATAATTACTATTTAAATTGTTTTTTTTCCCCGTGTGAGAGTCTCCGTCGATGCAGCAGCAGCGCATACGCAGTCTATCGTGATTGGAAGATGAGAAGGCACCATGGTGTCGACGCAAGCGGCGTCCCACACCAAAGGCCTACTTATCTTACAAGGCATCAACGACATTCCGCCTGGTCTCTTGCCATCGTCACACGACAAGCCAACAGGTTCAAGTATAGCTGGCACTCCGGTGGTGACAAGAGCCCGACGGATGATGTCGTTAATATGCGTGTGTGCGGGACATGTGATCTGCGCTCCTGCTGCAGGATAATCCATGATATCCGAGGCTATCGACTTCTTCCCCACATAGACATCGATGTGGAGAAACACATGGTGCACCCAAACGTAGGCAAGTTGCAATGCTGAAGGTTGTGTCATTCAACATTGTACCAATGTTGGGCGAAGGAAGTGCCTGCAGCTCAACTCAACGCTCAACATCATTGGAAGATGTACCGAATAAATATTTTTAACACTAACACAGAGCGGCTCATACGCTGGTATACCTACATCTGCAAGTTTGCAAACGCCAAGGCAGTCAAGCAGAACAGGTAGGGACGCCTGAAGCCACACTCGGTCGTTCAAATTTATACTAAAGTTTTACGCATAACTCTATCTACTCGATCTAAAAGTATCAAACACTTAAAAAAGTTGTGAAGAACGCAGAGCATGTGTAAATTTTGGAAAGAAAAGACAAAAGCGAATTATGGTGACAGCCGAATGAATATTAATTTGGAAAAGTCGGTCCGAAACTTCGCAAAAATGTTGTATTTTCTCTTCCACAAAATATTCGTAAGCATCTTCCAGCAACTATTTAGTTCATTGATAGTGCATTGACAGTACGTATTTTCTTTAAATATTAGGTATATTCTGATCTGATTCAGACAGTAAGCCCATAGTCTTTTTTTCTCAGCAACAGCTTCAATGACAGGCCTCCTTTGACAGATTGAACTATATTACTCAAATGATTCACTTCCAGCTCTCGTTTCGTAGATATACTTGGCTCTACGCTGAAGTGGTGAAGCAACGATGCTAAACCTGCTAAGGACTGCATTTCTCCAAGCCGTGCACCTGGAAAATAAAAAACTGAAATACTGTATGGGATAATCTCAAATATATATCGGCCCCATAGCCAGACATCCTGTGCGTTCTTCGGTTAAAACAGACTCCTCACGGGGGTAACAATTTTTACATAATATTGTATCAGACAAACAGCGAGATTTTTGCTCATTGAAAATCACAATGGGCAGCTTGAGCAACGGTGGTTTCTCACGGTCCAAACATAAAGCAAATATCGGTTGCATACCCCACAGACTATACAATAGTCCACAACCTTCTCGTTGGGATATTTATTATACATTTCTATTGAGAGTTCCGCGGTGCTCTTTTTTCCAATAATGTTAATGAACAGGTTCCCGAACAATGACACTGGTCGATCATGTTTCACATTGCGATTCTTCCAATAATCGAATTTTTTGGTAAAGTACCAGTATATTAGTAAAAATGTGAGTGGTAATAGTAAAATGAACATGTTGTAGCTTTGCGTCTAACTGTGCGGCTAACGTGTAGGCGTGTGAATTAGCTGCTAGCTTACTAGTTTGTAAACATCTCCACACTAAAGTAGCTAATCATGCGATATGAATTATTTATCTAGTGAATTGATAGTGACGTGAATTGAGTTATCTATTTTATTAATATAGTTACGTTAAGCCGTCGGTCCCGGTTGCCATACAAACATCTATGGCAGTCGTTAGGGGTAGTTGGAACCCTCAAAAGTCCAACCAGTCTAACTTGGAACTTCGATATCGCCATTGGTCATTGGACCATTGGTCAAAAAAACTCTTCCTCTTTATTCTAGGAAATAAACACTTTCATAAAGATAGCTCTTGTAGGAACAGAGATTGCTCTTGTAAGTGTGCAAATTGGCAAACCAAATGCGTAATAACATTATCACCACATTTCATTTTCAGTTGAGTGCATTTATATTATGAAACTATTTATAAACGATACGAACGAAAACATTCAACGGATTAAGAAAACAAGTGTCTTTTGAGAATAGATTACATTTTTTTATTAATGGCGAGAAGTGATTCGGCTCGGCGCAAAGTTGGCAGGGCGATATTTTTACAGTTTACAATGAACACATCAATTTAAAAAGCTAATAAAAAATTAAAGTGTTAGGGACAAGTGATCAGAAATTGCTTCAATAGGAATTTAAAGATGCTTCAGAAATACTTGTAAACCTATTTTTTTTACAAGACACTTTAATTTGACTTACCTCACTGATGCAGAAGACAAAGTTTCAGGAAAGAGGGTCACCGTTACAAATTCGTACAGTTACGTAGTACGTTACTACGTTACAATGGTGACTGCTCACGTGACCTGGCAAGGATTCCCAAGTCCTAATGGTGTGGCGAAGGAAAGACTCACCACTTGGTTCTTAATGAAATATTCTGCACAATATGCAGGTGACATCTAAGCTCTGCACGCGTTCTCCGGTGTAGAAAAGATGACAGTGGGACTAATTGAATTGGCGGTAATTGGTATTGGATTAATGGTAGTTATGCTTTCTAGTGTCCTGTTTTTATAAGTCGATGATATCGTGGTGGAACGACAAACTCAAAAGAAAGATAAACTCAAGGATTTTCTCAAAAACCCTTTAAAATGTTACTAAGACTGAGTGAGTTGACTAAGATCTACACTCAGTAGGTATAATATCAGTGGTGAGGGCAGCCGCTTCGGTCTGGGTTTATAGGCAGGGCAAAAATCTGAAAAATCTACTCGTGGCACCTCCCGCCATCGATGTGAACAGTGAAAGGGCTCTCGCTTCCAGTTTCCATATGTAAACTTTGAATGGGCCGATCGAGGTAAATTATTTTTCTAGTCTATTCCCTTTTCAAAATTTTCATCTTTCACCACTGACGCATAATTCAGGCGATTTTTGCCTTAGGTTGTTATTACATTAGATAATTAGAAAACAAAAACTGTCATTCGCCATCTTGCCAATGTTTTTGAGAGTTGTTATACTTTGTAAAATATAGCTTAGGTCCTATGACACATGTCAAAATTTGGTTCATAGGGATGTCCGAAATTCGATGAAAATATCGATACTACCAGCTATTATTGATGCATGTTACATATAATTAGGTTTAATTTAATTGTATGTGTGTATTTAATTGTAATGAGAACGGAATATACGTAGCATACAAGGCGTTGGCACTCGTACTGATGAGAATGAGTGGAGTGGATCAGTGGAAGTTCATTACAAACAAGATGTTGGCGCGTGTATCTTATGCCTATATCATGGCACAAGAGCCAAACGCGGCGTGTCTTCTTACAAAATCCAAAAACAGGTTCAGGGCGTTGATGGATTGAATGTAGCATTTTATTTTACTCAATATTATTTAGGATCAAGTATATTGAAATATAAACATTATTATGATATTAAAATACCTAAGCAATAGGATTAAATTCTAATTAATTTTTTCTTATATTAATTTTAATTTTAAATTAAGCTTTATTCAAAATATGGATAGTTCATAGTATGTGGTCACGGTGATTCATGGCCCATCACTAATTAGCTCGGTATGCCCATAAAGTATGACATTGACAGCTACAACATTCAATAATAGAAAATTCAAGACTTCATGTGCGGGATTTCACTGACAGCTGTCATAGGACCCAAGCTACATTTTACAAAGTATAAGATGCGGCAACTCCACTTTAGAACCCGAATTTCGTTTGCGTTGCCTAGTAATAAGGGTATTAGAGATAAACACCCGTTTAAAAATTAATCCTAAATGCCTCTCAGCAATTCTGAGAAGAGGGAACCTAACAGAAACAAGTTAATCATCATAACAGTTACTACCTACTAGTAAATGCTGATCAAACCTTGGTATATTGCCTTGCTCTATCTACTACTATTCTCTACGAACGAGAACATTACATATCATATTAGGTATATAGGCACTTCAAACGTAAAAAAATAATTTCCTATTTTATAACCTTGTTGTGAACAGTTTACATCATTATTATAAATGAAAAATACTTAGGTAGGTAGTAGGTAGGTAAAGTATTCTAAAACAATATTTTGTTATAATCGTTGATGGTTTCTCTTTATTCCATTTTTAGACATATTGAATATATTTTTAAAATACATAAAAAAAAACTATGCATCATATTATAAATGAAAAGTATGTACTTAGGTAGGTACCTATATTTTATAACGGTATGTTGTTATAATCGTTGATGGTTTTATTATTAGGGCAACATTATTCAGCCAGTGATGCTGAGACGTTATTTTGGCTCTAAGAGCGGGCTCTAACCTGCGAGTGAGTGTGTTGGATACCCGTTGGATTTTTGATTCATTTTACCTGCCTAATACCTCGTATTTAGAAAATCGCTTGCACCGAAATAGCGACACCTACAACTGGCGTTTTTTACGGCGGTGCACAACGGTCATTTAGCCGTCAGATGTCGGTGGAAATGTGAATGTTGGTAATAGCCTGGTGATTTAGGTATGTGTTTGCCGCATGTGGTTTCTAATTTTGTGAGTTCTATGAAATTTAGAGTTTGTTGCTATTTTTGCTAAAGTTTTACGAAAAAAATAGTACTTTTATATGGTTTTCTAGAATTACCTAAGTAGGCAACTATTGGGTATCTGTTATTTTCTGTTCTGATATTATAGGCATACCGGCCGGCCGGTGAGAGCGGTTATGTTGGACTCGAACCCTTTAAAACGCGCACCGTCATCGGATCTTTGAATGTCGGAGATGAGATAGTAAGTAACATACCCATCGCCCATACCATCTAGATAGGTCCCATCTAGCTCTCGGGTTAAGTATTAGGTAATCTCTGTCCTAATAGAGTGACCAGCGGCTCCACTCGTCTCCCCAGGCTTGCACTCATTTAGATCAGGGTCAATCTGTAACTTCTGACCTCTCTCAATCATAAAATCTTCTGTTTAGTCAATTATAAAATGTACATCCGAAGTGGCGAACCGATATTTGGGATGATTTAGTACCATGAAATGCAGGACCAAAGACGGTATGTGATGTTATGTTTAGCCTGAGGCCTACCGAAAAAAATACAGAGTAAGATAATGGCACAGTCGCCATCAATATTATACCAACAGATTTCAAGTAACTGAACATCTTGGCTCTTTATTATTACATTTTTTTTATAATATCACGTCTATATCCCCGAAGGGGTAGGCAGAGGTGCTAGCACACACATTTCGCCAGTTTATATTTAGGTCCCAATGTAATAGGTGGCGAGCCTATTGCCATTAACCGGGCACTTATAAACCTGCGATAAATACACACATAACTTCGAAAAGCATCGCAGTCATTGGTGTGTGCCATGGTAAAACCTGGGATCGAACCCGAGACCCCGTCTCAGCAGTCCATTACCCATACCACTAGGCTACCGCGGTTATATTATTAAATAAACATTGGTTATAAACAAGTAATTAACATCGGTTATATTATTATTAAACAAACAACACACAGAGGGGAATTACACTGAGTTTCTTGCCGGAGTCTTCTCAGTTTCGAACCGGTGCGGTGGTCCATTTGAATTTGATAAAATATTGTTGATATTGACGTTTTGTAAGTGCCGTTTACTGGCCTATGCAGAATAAATGATTTTTTATTTGATTTGATTTGATTTGATTTGATTTGATTTGATTTGATTTGATTTGATTTGATTTGATTTGATTTGATTTGATTTGATTTGATTTGATTTGATTTGATTTGATCAATTCCAACCACATTACATCAATCCCAACCAAGGAGGTGAACCTAATACCGTATTTCAGGCACTATTGTTGACTCGACCCATGCATCAGAGACTGACTCTGGGCTGTATGGTATACATCCATCTGATCCCTGTCCTTTAGTCATCTGCTATGACACCGCATGGGAAGAGTTGGGGTGGCCCAAATTCTACTCTGTTGGGAGCCAATAGACTAACTTCGATATCGCGATTGCTCATTGGACCATTGGTTGTGGAGGTCAGATGGCAGTCGCTTCACGGAAAATATCGAAGTTCAGCCGCATTACAGTTAGACTGAAAAGCCGACCCCAACTGAGATGGGAAAAAGGTTCAGAGAATGATGGGGGCCAATAGACTCAAAGTAAGCCATTTATTATTTTTTACAGATCTGTCTACACGTTCAGAAATATACAGGTACGATTTTATGAAACACTTGTAGATATTTCAACATCACCGTAACGACTTAGCAATTTATCTTTAAGAATACCCGTGTCATCTAAATCATTATATTCAAATGACAGTCAGATATATCGCTCACAGTTCAAAGTGCTCATACTTTGTTAAGACAGAAATTATTACAGTCTCAAGGCGAGGTAACCAGGAAACGACACCTGAATTCATATATAATATGAAGACGAGATAATTTTATTCGTCTACGAGGTTGCCGCCATTTAAATAACACACACGAGTATACGAGTAAAATTTTTGAATTTGAATGATTTTGATTTGGAAGACGTAAATCAATAGACCGACTTTCGTTACCTATATTTATTTCTTTTTATTTCTTATTGGGGACGCCGGATACCGTACGGATGATTCACTCGATTTACACACGAGCCACTCCATCCATTTTCCCTCCCGTAAGTTACCTTGCCTAGTCTTCTACACTGACAGCACATCTTAACCTGTAACCCCCCTCCTCCCCCCTCTCTACAAAGTCGGCAGCACGAGTGTGAAACCCCTGATGGTGCAAATGTCTATAGGCCACGGTTACCACTTTCCATTAGAATGACCGTGTGCTTGTCCACCACCAAAAAATCTTTTATACCATTAAAATAACAATATTTAAGAGGAAATCATTTCATTGGTAGATTATATCAAACAAATATGGCATGTTTCATATACTTCCGCTGTATGAGAGGAGGAAAATTGCAGATATAACACTATTATTTGATGTGATGAATGGTCGTATTGACGCCCCTGAATTGGTAAGCAAAATTGATTTACGTGTACCTTTGGCTTTCCCACGAACAGACTAGACAGAACTCGTGTCTCATTAGAGCCTGTCGCTCATTTAATTTAGAGTGTCGTGAGGTCGATCTTGACTTGTTTGCATCGAGTAGGGGAGACCGAGGGGTTTTGAAACAAAGGTGATTTGAAACAGTACCGATTTCTTGGAATTTATAACCGTTAGCGAGTTGGCAATGTCGCATTTTAAACATTTCCCTCCTCCCGCCGACGTGTCAGCACTCGTCAGTGGCGTGAGCCACACGGTTGTGTCGTCCTGCGTGCCACGTGAGAAAAATATTCAAAAGTAAGTTTTTAACGTATTTTTACTATGTCTATATTTTGATAACAGTTTTATATTTTGTTTTAAAGTATATCTTATTCGAAAGGTAGTTAGTTGAATATTTATTATATACATTAACATCTATATGATTTCTGTGTATTTGCGCCTTGATTGTGGATTCAATAAAAATTGGGAGGATTTTTTTAACTGAGGAGATTTGAAACAGGCTGTTTCAACTCCCCTCGTTTTCAAATTTATATCAGCAATAACGGGCATATTGCTTTAATTTGTTTATTTTGTTTCAGCATGCCTACTGATTATAAAAGCAAGACTGACAGAGACATGGCGAGCCGCGAAATATATGGTCTATAAGAAAAATGGGTGCAATGTTTCGATTGCAAGAACTGGGCTCATGAAGCTTGCACTAGTGGGGAGCTTTCTTATGTTTGCCACAACTGTTTGTCAGATTGAAAGCATTTGTTCTCATAATTTCATTTTTGCCCTTATTAAGTTTATTGTTAAATATTTAATCAATCATCTGATTGTGATATCTAAGCACTAAATCTCGTATACCTAATAAGACTGATTGTAATACTTAAGAATATACTGAAGGTTAATAATTTCGTATTTTATGTCAAAGATTTAGAATATAAACTAGGTAAGTATATAAAAATGTACCTACCTAAAACATTTTGTTTGTCAGATTAATATTTCAATTAATGTTACGAAGATTACGTTTTGTTATGTTTTATGTTTTTTTGGTATGTTGATTTCATTGCATCAAACCATGACTGACGCCTCAGTACAAAATATTAATAAAAAGTGTGTTTGGTATTTCAAATATTTCATTTCTAATAAATACCTTTGAATTTTATCATCTTTTTTATTTTAAAGCCATTAATTCTTCTCCAAAATCAGTTGTTTCAACTCTCCTCGACCTCTGTTTCATCTCACCTCAATATGAGGGGAGTTGAAACAAGTTGACTTCTTTCGGTTAAGTCCATTTTTCACCATAATATTCGATACTTACATTTTCTTCATTTTAGTCATTCGCATGCTCAAAGAATGACCTATCTATTGGTACTAATATCATACGATTCCTGTCTATAGTATTTGGTGTATGAAAGAAAATGTCAAAATTGTTTCAATTGCCCTCGGTCTCCCCTATCCCTAAAATGAAAAAGGATCTTAGTTCTTGTTTCTTTGACAATGTGTAAGCATAGTGTATTTAGTATTTTAGCAGTGTTCCTGTGTTATTCTTATATCATTATTATTTCCTTTATTTATTTTTAACACATATAGATTACATTTTTAAATACATTTATAAAAAAAAAATCTAAATATATTTAAAAATATAAAAAATAGTAGCCCACCGGCATCGGGTACAGGGACCAAGCTACCGGTGGTTAGGGCTCCAAAGAAAGGAACTTCCTCACAATGCGTGCCGTGTCGAGGAGTACCGCCTTTTGCATCAGGCCCTTGACCCAGCTGCCTAACGAGAGCCTCTTAAGGTGTTGGTCGACGCTCTTGGCTATCAGCCCATGGGCTGATACGACTATCGGGACAATGATTGCCGAATCAACATTCCACATGTCAACAACCTCATGAGCCAGATCCAAATATTTTGTGGGCTACCTATAGCATTTATACAAATATTTATACATATTTACAGTTATTTATTATGTGTACAGTTAGTATTTACATATTTACACATTATCTCATTAATGTTATATGTATGTACATTTATTCATAATAATTATATATTAAATATTTATTTACATCCATTGTACACGTAACTTTCTTATAAATTATATATATACAAAGTACTAACACTTTATGGAATACTACATCGACTACCATACACATCTACACAAAACATTTACACAAAACATGTTGAGACGGTTGGCGATGTAGTTGTAGATTGGAAATACGCCGCCCGGTACTATTATGTTCGTTCAGTGGCGGTAGACGGGGAATCTTTACGAATGATATATGAATTCATACGGACACTCTTAGTTCGGCGTTCATTGTGATTGACCCGCAATTATAAGCAAAGAATTAGTACTTGTGTGAAACATTGTAAATTCCATAGTTTACGATTTAATGTTCTATCTTTCTGTCTTCCTATTTCTGTGCTACCTAAGTGCTACGTATAAACTCTTCTGTGCTGTGCTGTATAAACTTTCTCCTTCTGAACTTTATTCTTTTCTGTGTATGTACTTACTGTGTGTGTGACCTCAATATATGGACCGATTGTAATCGTGAGTAGACTTTTATTTTTGGTCACCGAACTACATACCACGGAACTTTACCACACTGGTGACCCCGATACTGAACTTTTAAAATATGAGTGACAACGAGTCGGGCTCTGGAAAAAGCATGCCCTTGCGAAAGGATGTGTCTGAAGAAGGCGTTTCCACGAACATTCGAGACGTATTTCGTGTGTCCGTTAAATTACCTCCATTTTGGCCTGAGGAGCCGGAGTTATGGTTTGCTCAAATTGAAGCACAGTTTGCAAATGCTAACGTAACCGGAGACAATACGAAATTTAATTATGTGGTTGGACACTTAGAGCCGCATATTTCGAAAGAGATAAAAGATATTATTATGAATCCGCCGGCTCAGAAACGTTACGATAAACTGAAGACAGAACTGGTTAAGCGACTTTCAGCTTCACAAGAGCGTAAAGTGAAACAACTTTTGATGCATGAGGAGCTTGGTGATCGAAAGCCCTCTCAATTTTTACGCCATCTTCAGGGTTTAGCGGGTCCAAACGTTCCCGAAGATTTTTTGCGCACAATTTGGAGCAGCCGTCTACCCTCAAATATTCAACCATTGTTGGCATCGCAGCCAGAGAGCACTCTGGAGGCCCTAGCTGGACTTGCAGATCGCATTCAAGATATTGCAGCACCATCAGCTCATGTAGCTTCCACTTCAGCAGCTGGACCCACCGTAAATGCATTGGCCAGTGAAATAGCGGAATTGAAGAGCGCTATGAAGCGCTTAACCGTGCAGCTTCGAGGTGGCCGACCAAGGCAGCGTCAGGGTAGCAGAAGTCGCGACCGCAGCCGTTCATCCACCCGTTCTGAGGCGAACTACAAACAGTTCCCATTGT
The DNA here is from genome assembly GCA_963691645.1 of Pelosia muscerda. Lineage (NCBI taxonomy): Eukaryota > Metazoa > Arthropoda > Insecta > Lepidoptera > Erebidae > Pelosia > Pelosia muscerda. Next base: position 4,409,564 of record OY829104.1, read on the forward strand.
GCTGGTATCACGGCAAGTTTGGTTCCAAAGCACACCATTGCATCAAACCATGCGACTACAAGGCGGGAAACGCTCCGGGCAGTCGATAATGGCGACTGACGATTGCCCCACCTCTACTGGTCGCCTGTTCGTCACAGACAGATCATCAAAGACGCAGTTTCTGGTCGATACTGGAAGCGACCTCTGTGTCTATCCTCGCTGTCTGCTTCGTGATCGTCGTGCGTCTACCAATTATCAACTGTGTGCCGCCAATGGGACGGCCATACGTACGTATGGTTGTGTGGAGTTGAACCTGAATCTTGGGTTACGTAAAGACTTTAAGTGGCGTTTTGTCGTAGCTGATGTTACGAAACCCATTATAGGTGTTGACTTTTTATCATTTTACTCTTTAGTCGTTGATTGCCGTAATCAACGACTGATAGATAGTAATACAAATATATGTACATCTGCTTTGAATCATTCAGACTCCTCTATATCAAGTGTAAAGGTTCCTACTGGTGATTCAAGGTATCATATAATTTTAAAAGACTTTCCAGAGATTACTCGCCCAGCCGGTACGCATCGCACCACTCCACACAACACCTTACACTATATACGCACGACACCAGGCCCTCCAGTTTCTTGTTCTCCTCGACGTTTAGCGCCAGATAAATTGAAAATCGCCCAGCAGGAGTTTCAACTGATGATGGCCAACGGCACTGCCAGACCTTCAGACAGTCCTTGGTCATCACCTCTTCATTTAGCTCCCAAAAAAGATAACGGCTGGCGACCCTGTGGAGACTACCGATTGCTCAACGCCAGGACAATACCCGACAGGTATCCAATTAAGCATATGCATGACTTTGCTCACAGCATTTCAGGGTGCACCGTCTTCAGTACAGTCGATCTTGTCAAAGCATTTAACCAAATTCCTGTCAATCCAGACGACATACCGAAGACGGCTATTACCACTCCCTTTGGACTGTTCGAACTGCCCTTCATGGGGTTTGGTCTGCGGAACGCTGGGCAAACGTTCCAGCGTTTCGTGGATGAAATGACCCGTGGTCTCGATTTTTGCTACTCATTTTTGGACGATTTTCTCGTATTTTCTCGCAGTGAGGTTCAACATGAGGAGCACTTACGAACATTATTTGCTAGGATGAGAGATTTTGGCATGGTGGTCAATACGTCTAAGTGCGTTTTCGGTGCTTCGGAAGTCACTTTTCTAGGTTACAGCGTTTCAGCTAAAGGCACCAAACCACTAGACTCTAAAGTTGAGGCCATTAGAAACTTTCCTGCCCCTAAAGATGTACGCCAGCTTAGGCGGTTTCTGGGCATGATAAACTTTTATAGGCGATTTATGCCCCAAGCAGCCGAAATTCAAGCACCACTTCATAACCTCTTAGTTGGGAATGTCAAAGGTTCTCACCCAATACATTTAAGTGAGGACTCTCTCAAAGCGTTTGAGGACTGCAAAGCAAGTTTGGCTGAGGCAGCGTTACTTGCTCACCCCGACTGCAATTCTAAACTCGCATTAGTTACCGATGCGTCGGATACAGCAATAGGTGCGGTATTACAACAGCTAGACAAGGATGGGTGGCAGCCGTTAGCATTTTTCTCCCGTAAACTCAGTCCCTCTCAAGTTAAATACTCTCCTTATGACAGAGAATTATTAGCCATATACGAGGCAATTAAATACTTTCGTCATATGCTGGAGGCAAGGCACTTTGTTATTTACACGGATCATAAGCCACTTACATTTGCATTTCATGACAGGAAGAAAACATGTTCTCCGAGACAATTCCGTCATTTAGATTTCATTGCCCAGTTCACTACTGATGTGAGACATATATCTGGCAAAAATAATGTGGTGGCTGATCCCCTATCTCGTGTAAACGAAATACAAGCCCCAGTTGATCTTGACCTGTTAGCGGATTCACAAGCTGCAGACGATGAGTTAAAGCACCTTCTGCAAGAAGGATCATCTCTGCAATTAGAGAAGTTAAAAACTCCCGGGAGACGTAATCTTTACTGCGATGTCAGTATGACACCGCCACGGCCATTTGTCCCCAAAATGCTTCGAAAGCAAGTATTTGACAGCCTACATTCTCTCAGTCACCCTGGTGTGTCAGCTTCGGCCAAACTGGTAGCAGAACGATTTGTCTGGCCAGGCATACGAAAAGACTGTAGAGAATGGGCACGAACGTGTATCTCGTGCCAGCGTGCTAAAGTGAGTCGCCATGTTTCTGCTCCTTTAGGCACGTTTAACTTACCGCGGGCACGCTTCAATCAAGTTCACATTGATTTAGTGGGGCCATTGCCACTGTCCCAGGGCTATAAATACTGTTTAACAGCAGTCGACCGCTTCACGAGATGGCCTGAAGTTATACCCATCGTTGACATTACGGCTGAAACAGTAGCCAAAGCCTTATTATCGGGATGGATAGCTCGATTTGGTTGCCCTGTTACGATTGTCACAGACAGAGGTCGGCAATTTGAGTCGGCTTTGTTTGAACAACTGTCTAAAATTGCAGGATTTCAGCACAAGCGGACAACGGCTTATAGGCCATGTTGTAATGGTTTGGTTGAACGAATGCATAGACAGTTGAAAGCGTCAATCGTTTGTCATGCAAATGAAAAATGGACGGAGACCTTGCCATGGGTGCTACTCGGTATTAGAAGCGCATTCAAAAATGACCTTCAGGCGTCGTCAGCCGAGTTAGTTTACGGCGAACCACTTCGCCTACCAGGGGAGTATTTCATTTCAAGTAGCACTACTGCTACAACTGACCCCACCGATTTTATTGCCCGAATACGCTCGTTTGCACAAAAATTGCAACCTATACCAGCTTCTCGCCATAGTAATGGCAAAATATTTATTTTTAAAGATCTGGCAACCACTGACCACGTTTTCCTACGCGAAGACGCGTCGCGTGGATCCCTTCAACCCGCTTATACAGGCCCACATAAAGTGCTGAGCAAGGCAGACAAATTTTTCAAAATAGAAATTAAAGGAAAGCCCGTCACGGTTTCCATCGATCGTCTTAAACCTGCTTATATATTTTCAGAGGAGACAGACCACAACGGTATTCCTTCTGATATAATAAGAACGTATCAGACTCGTTCCGGTCGTCATGTTAAATTTACAGATTTTTATCGCCCTTGACGGTCTCTGGAGGGGAGTGATGTGGGCTACCTATAGCATTTATACAAATATTTATACATATTTACAGTTATTTATTATGTGTACAGTTAGTATTTACATATTTACACATTATCTCATTAATGTTATATGTATGTACATTTATTCATAATAATTATATATTAAATATTTATTTACATCCATTGTACACGTAACTTTCTTATAAATTATATATATACAAAGTACTAACACTTTATGGAATACTACATCGACTACCATACACATCTACACAAAACATTTACACAAAACATGTTGAGACGGTTGGCGATGTAGTTGTAGATTGGAAATACGCCGCCCGGTACTATTATGTTCGTTCAGTGGCGGTAGACGGGGAATCTTTACGAATGATATATGAATTCATACGGACACTCTTAGTTCGGCGTTCATTGTGATTGACCCGCAATTATAAGCAAAGAATTAGTACTTGTGTGAAACATTGTAAATTCCATAGTTTACGATTTAATGTTCTATCTTTCTGTCTTCCTATTTCTGTGCTACCTAAGTGCTACGTATAAACTCTTCTGTGCTGTGCTGTATAAACTTTCTCCTTCTGAACTTTATTCTTTTCTGTGTATGTACTTACTGTGTGTGTGACCTCAATATATGGACCGATTGTAATCGTGAGTAGACTTTTATTTTTGGTCACCGAACTACATACCACGGAACTTTACCACAATTTGTTTATCTTTTTCGGCTTTCATGAGGTTTTCGTCATGAGGAATGGTGACATCAACAATCATTGCAAGGCGCTCTAATCGATCTATTACCACTATATCGGGCTTATTGGCGACTATAGTCCTGTCAGTGATAATAGATCGATCCCAGTATAAAGTGGCACGACTATTTTCGAGAACTGGGTCGGGCACATACCTGTAGTATGGCACCTCTGAAGTCACAAGATTGTATTTGAGGGCGAGTTGCTGATGTACTATCTTGGCCACTTGGTTATGTCTGTGCAAATACTCGCCGTTGGCAAGACGAGAACAACCGGAAATAATGTGCCTGAGTGATTCTCCGGGGCGGTGGCATGCCCGACAGATGTCCACCGTACCGTCCTTCAGGATATACTTTCGGTAATTGTTCGTCATAACAACTTCGTCCGTAATTGCAAAGACAAAACCCTCGGTTTCTCCGAAAAGATCACCGAACCGTAGCCAAGATACGGACGCTTTTAAGTCTATATCGGGCCCATATAAGGCCCGATAAAACCGTCCGTGTAGCTCTTTGCCCATCCATACCTCCCTGCGATCTGCAGTACTAAGTACTACAGGTTTGCGCCAGTTCTCTTTAGCCAACGCAAGAGGGGTTAAACCATTGTCCACTGCAACCACATCACGGTGCATATCCGTGTTGGTATGTAAAAAATATTCTCTGAGGTTGTATATCTCACGGTTATGGAGGGTCTTGACATTCAAAAAGCCACGTCCCCCCAATTTCCGTGGGATATACAATCTCATTACGGAAGATCTGGGGTGATGCATCCGAAATGTGGTTAACAGTAAACGAACTCTTCTATCCAGGGCATCAAGTTCCGTCTGAGTCCATCTGAGTATGCCGAAGGAATACGTTAGAACTGGCATGACCCATCCATTATAGGCGCGCACCTTATTACCGCCCGAAAGAAAGCTTTTTAGGACTTTCTTCAGGCGGCCAAAGAAACGCTCCCGCAATGCCTGTTTCATGCCAGTCTCAGGTATCGTGTTGTGCTCCACAGCAGAACCACTTTGACTACATTATGTACAAATTACAGGATAAAATGTATATAATATCTATATTTTTGTAGCTAATTATCAAAATTTGTATATTGTTAGTTTCTTGGCAAATATCAATTCAAAGTGGTCATGCTACAGAGTATACTCTCCAGCAGGACCACTTTAAAATAACAGTTATTTCACGTTGTTTATGCACAGGTCATAATATAAACTATTGTATATTTATTGTATATCAAGATAACATCTATAATTTTAGATAAATACTTACTGATTTTAAGTAATAGGTATGTAAATATTTTATCGGAAAGCGCCCGCTATAAATTTCTTAGCAAATAACAAGATTAATATACTATCTTTACAATATATAAACTATAAAAAAAAAGCTATAAAAATAAGTAAAAATAAAAGTCAAAGTCAAATATCATTTATTCTATACAACATATAGACCATAAAAACGGCACTTGAAAATGTTACTATATTACATATACCAAAAAAATGTATTTTTGCAAATGGACCACCGGTTTGAAACGCGGCCCCGACCTGAGAAGACACTGGCAAGAAACTCAGCGGGCATTTTTTGTCGATTTACACTAATTTACTTAGTTTAAATCTATACACAATTATTCATTTGAAAAAGCATAGTTGAGCGAACAGCAGGCTCATTTCCTAGCTTCTTTATCATCCAAGTAGACTTGGATTTTATAAAAAAAATGTTGGTACAATTTGCCCTCAACAATATTTTTAAATTTATGTATAGGTAAATCCCTAATTTCATTGGGAAGCTTGTTGAAATAGCGCATACAGTTGCCCTGGAAAGAATTACTAATTTTTTGCAGTCTACTATCTACTATTATACAAGATTGTTCTTGTGTCGGGTATTTATATTGTGCCTATCACAAAATCTTGAAAATTTTGAAATATTTTCCCTAACATACTAAATATAATAAACTACACATAGAACATAATGGGTCTCGAAAATGTATTGTGACACTACGGTTAAATTTTTCGTGGAGAGAGCACAGCTCGCTTTTGTAACAAATATTGTGTTTTAATCTGCCGAATTACCCCATAGGAGAATGCCATAGTTATTTGCTAAGAAATTTATAGTAGGCGCTTTCCGATAAAATATTTACATACCTATTACTTAAAATCAGTAAGTATTTATCTAAAATTATAGATGTTATCTTGATATACAATAAATATACAATAGTTTATATTATGACCTGTGCATAAACAACGTGAAATAACTGTTATTTTAAAGTGGTCCTGCTGGAGAGTATACTCTGTAGCATGACCACTTTGAATTGATATTTGCCAAGAAACTAACAATATACAAATTTTGATAATTAGCTACAAAAATATAGATATTATATACATTTTATCCTGTAATTTGTACATAATGTAGTCAAAGTGGTTCTGCTGTAGAGCACAACACCAGGTATCCCTAATGCCAGCGACATACCCAAATATTTATAGGTTTCGGTTGAAGAAAGAGATTTAAGCTTAATGGAATCCGAAAGAATCAGGCTCTCGGATTCCACTATTCCACCTTTTTCTACATGCATGACCGCACACTTGTCCAAGCCAAATTCCATCTTGATAGAATTACTAAAGCTTTCAGTCATCTTTAGTAGTTTTATCAATTGCGTATTGTTTGCAGCAAGTAATTTGAGGTCATCCATGTAAAGAAGGTGGGATATAACTCGACCCTCTTTCTGCAATCGATAGCCTAGCCCTGAATTCTCCAGTATTGTACTTAAAGGATTCAGTGCTAGACAAAACCATAGGGGACTCAGACTGTCACCCTGGAATATACCCCTCTCAATTTTTATGGGTGCATCGTTTGTCTGGCAACATCCTGGATAGCGAAGTACCGTCTTCCATTGCCCCATACATGACCCTAAGAAGTTCACTAGAGTTGTATCAATTTTATACAACTCTAGGACTCTCAGTAGCCACGTATGCGGCACAGAATCATAGGCCTTCTTATAGTCTATCCAGGATGTTGCCAAATTCTTGCGTTTACGACGCACCTGTTGACTAATGGTCATGTCAACTAAAAGGAGCTCTTTAGTACCACGGCTCCCCTTCCTACATCCATTCTGAGAGATAGAGATTATTGAATTTTGTTCTAAATGAGAATTAATTTTGACTCTCAGAATGGATGTTAGAAGTTTATAGACCGTCGGTAAGCAAGTAATTGGTCTATAATTTTTGGGGTCCGCAGCACTGCCGGATTTATAGAGTAAGTGGGTTATACCAGTTGTTAAGAAGTTAGGTAGTGAACCCGAATCGAGAGCTGACTGGAATTGAGATGCCAAACAAGCATGTGAGTTACGGAGCCACTTCAGCCAAAAGTTTTGCAGTCCGTCCGGACCTGCCGACTTCCAATTCGGTAGCGAACGGACTGCACTAGCAACATCATCAGATGTTATAATTATTGGCTCCATAGTCTGTATATTCTCACATGCTTGCTTAACCTCTCTCATCCAGCCATCTTCTGTGTGGATGACAGGTGTCGACCAGATGCTACGCCAGAATGTATTCGTAGCGTCAGCATCCGGTCGAGCAGTATCATCCACATTCAACTCCGGTTGTTCCCATTTTCGGTACACCCACATCTCATCCTTTTGGAAGATGCGATTCTGACAATATCTATCAACGCGTTTTTTATAGCGACGGATTCGATTGGCCCATGCATAAACTTTCTGTTTCAGAAAGTCGATGCGCTCTGTGACACATGCCGCATATTGTTGAGGATTGACATTGGTTCCTAAAAATGCCTGTGTCACAAAGCGCATCACCCTCGGGCGCGTGTTGCCTGATCTGAAACAGATTAGCTTACCAATAAGTGTCCTAGCCTTGGCAATACGACATTCTATCCTATACTGCCAGGCCGGTACTACAGGTCTAGGACGGGTAACAAATCTGTCAGTAACAAATTTGACACCCGCCACTCGACATGCTGCAACGGCCGCACAATACAAAATAAAATGCGTATTACCAAGGTCTTCGCTATTTTCTAAATAATTAGATAATAGCGAATCTAAGGCACATACCAGCGCAATATTGCGTTTATGCATAGGCAAACGGGGTAAGCGAGGTCGATTGCTTGGAATCATAGATCGATATTCCAGCATCGCATCTTCCAAAGCGCTCCTTAATAGTTCATTATACTGGGTACTTACTGATATAGTCTCACGTTCCTCCACATCATCAGCAAGAACGAGCTGTGGTGTGCCTACACTCATAGCCACACCGTTTTCTATTGGAGTAACAGCTTGCGATGAAGTAGGTAGAGCAAGACTATTCTGTATGTCAGAGCGCAGCCTCTCAAGTACGGAGTCATCCAACAAATGACATCGCTGGATGGCCCGCACCTGATCCGATAACCGTTGCGTCGATACATTGACAGCCGGTTCAAGTTCCTGGAACAAAGGCAGCATGCGATCACGGTATGCAGTGAGGTTGATTCCTCCCTCTGTAGCCGCAAAATATGCCCGCATGACATTTTCATTCATGGATGAAGTCCATCGCATGCGGCGCACATTACCACCGGTAGCGGGGGCCCTATTTGAGGCAGGTGGGTCTCGGGACCCCAAGCTGGACGGCGGTCGGCCTCTCCCCGGCCGACGTACAGGTGTTGGCGACGTCGGTGGGGAGAAATACTCGTCGGAGCTCGACGCTTCAGCAGCAGATGGTCTTGTAGTGACGTTCTCTAGTGGCTGCGAAGCGGAGCTGCACGACGAGTCCGTGGTGGTTGTTTGTGCTATGTCTTGTGCTTGCTTTTTTGATCGAGTCAACATTATTAGATCTTGTATTTATTGTTTGACATTTTTGTTATGTCATGTCATTCTCTTTTTTGTGGTTTTTCCTTATGAAGTATTTTATAGTATTCATGTTTTATCTTTTATTGTATAATTTCAATAATTTAAACGTTTTTATAATTTGTATGTTACACTGCTTTTTTGTTGTATTTAAATTATGTAAAATATGATGCGAGATAATGCGTGACTCTTTGAGTTCAGTGTTGCTTTTTTTGTGTTTTTGTTCATTATTATTATTGTTATTTTTTCTCTGCCTTCATTTTCGTGCTTTTAAAAAATTGTCTACCGCGTACTAAATATTTTCAACCAATGTTTATGAGTGAAAACTTTTCATTGGCCGTCTCCTATCTTTTAATACCATTGTAACACTAATTGTTAGCTGTTAGTTTTCCTACTCTGAAATAAATAAATAAAAATAAAAAAAACGCTCTAAAGCAGACCTTCGTGGATTCCTTACGAAATTACAAAATTCCGTAAGTATACTCACTGATATCTTCTTCTCTTTATCTCAATCTACGTATATATAACTTACAGAAATATAGAGACGATCTCACAGTTACCAAAACCTTTACTTCTAGGGAACTAGTACATACACAATTAGATCATGATTGCATACTATTATCATTTTGAAAATTAATAATTAGAATAAATATTATATTTCTCAAACCCATACAACGCAATAACAAATGATAAACAAAACGCCCTTTATTCCCTCCAAACACAGTAAGATGAACATGTAAACAAAATAAGCGTCACCGTTTGTTCCAAAATAAACTGTGGAATGCCGGATATTGCAATCCCGGCCCGTCGTGGGCTAAGGATCCAGGTGGCGATGGTGAGCTCAGTGCGATCTAGCACCACGAGCTGCGCGCACGCACGCTTGTCCGAATATTAAATAGCATCGATATTATACACGACTCAGTAAATTTAATAACAGAAAGAGACGACAAAATACACACTGAAATTTCGATAAATATGGTGAAGCTGAATTTAAAAGAATTCTAAGTTAAAATCTTTAAATTGTGTAGTGAACTTGAAGTAAAAGAACTTCAAAAGTTAAATATTTTTTTGCAAGTTGCATCATTTGTAACTTATTCAAAAGTTCATGTCAATAATTTTGGTATAAAGTGAATTGTAAGTGGCGATAACAAAGTGCAAAAAAGTTTAATCAAATACTCTGGTGATAACAATGAAAGTCCTGCCAGTAGAAGACAAGGTTGCAAGGGTTGGAGATGGGAACGAACCGACCGTAGTCATCGGCACTCCGATTTTGACCAAAGAGGAATTAAATAAGTAAGTTATGAGAAGTAAATACACTATAAGATAATAGTAATAGAGTATATTCATGTCTAATTTATGAGAATTTAAACTTAGAAATTGATTTACCGCATAAAGAAAATGAAATTACAAGTAAGTAGAATCATCTACTTAAATATTTCTTAATTTCGAACAAGAATATTATTTGTTATTGCAAAAAATACTTTTAAATATATCTCCTGACCAGATAACTGGCGTCAGGATGAAGAATTTACGCAATTCTACCAATTTTTCTGGGTACGTTACCACGAGAGGCATGCTTTGCGGAGGAATTCTATAAAAATAGTGTTTTTCTTTTATAGAAATAGTTAGTGATTGAAATAAAATGTACCTATTTAGAAAATGGTTGGAATTATTACGTAAATAAAGGTAACAAAAAGAAATAATCTAAGACTAACTGAAATAAAATTGTGGAATGAAAATTTATTACATTGCACGAATAGGTGTAATATGGTGATATTGAAAAGAACTTGATAGGGTTCAATGCTGTTATTGTTATGAATCTGTCTAAGTTCTGTGCGTGTGCATAGTTTTTTTAATTCTTCCATCAAAAAGTAACACAGCATTAGCAAGTTCGCTAGGTCAGATGTGTTGGCTGGTTGCCAGAGTGACACAACCGCGTGGAATGCAATGTTTACGTGCCTACCATCTCGCACGTTGTCGCGATTCGGGTCATGATTCCTCTCGTCATGTTTTGGTGGTTTCTCGATAGCATCATATTGTTTCTGGCTACACTGATGAAAAAAATTGTATTCTTGATACTTTCCTTACTTATTAAGTATTTTGGCAGTAGCTTCATTACACTGAATTACTGAAAACAGGCGATAACAATCTAAAACTAAACTAAGATTATTTTCCCAGGGGTTGTCCTCTTGGAGTATCACGCGTCACTTCTTCTCTCTACGTGTGTGGAGCCCATGCTTTGCCTGGAGCTGTGAGAGTGCTGCAACCTGGTCTCATCGTTAGCGCAGCACCGGAGTTATCTCCACCTCCAGAAGATGGCGTACCAAGGCAGTTGGTGCCGCTACTCGACACACCGAACTCCGATATGCATCCTTACATGGAAAGTGTAGCTGACCTGATTAATGAGGTGAATATTTTCAATGATGATTTATCCTGAACCTACACTACACTGTTACCGCGCATTTAAAACCCTCGTGTTTATATTTCAATCAATCAATCAATTAACCTGTCGCAGTTCACTGTCATTCCTTATATTGGGAGACTTTAGCCCACTAACCCCACGCCAAATTTTATTGCAAGTTTTCCTCTGCGTGTTTATTCTTTTTGTGGCCTCTTACGACACCCTTCGGATGAGATAGGGTGGTAAAATATTTTTTCCATCATTACACGGACGTTTATATTTAACATTTACTTTTTTCATCAGATCATCTCCCATGGAAACGTGGTGTTGGTTCACTGCGTAGCTGGTATATCGAGATCTGTAACGCTCTGCCTAGCGTATCTTGTCAAGTGGCAGAAAATGACCTTGAGGGATGCCTATTATCATATGAAACAACGGCGGTGAGTGTGCTTCATAAAATGTTTTCATTTCAATTCTAAATTATTTCTTGAATACATATCTGTATTTATGACTTTAAGTTTCATGAATAATCTTATGTCACACAGTATCTATGTGGCCTATTTGAGTTGAGTTTATAGTTTCCGGTTAACATAAAATTGTAACAAATAAATCTTCATGTTATTTCATGTAGAACAACCTTTACAATGATTATCTATCTATTGCAGACCACAAATTCGACCAAACACAGGCTTCTTCAAACAACTGATCAAGTATGAAGAGAGACTTTTCGGCGAACCTTCTGTTAAGATGGTTTATTGTGAAGCCATTGATAAGGAGATTCCAGATGTATACGAAGCTGACTATAGCGGAATGACTTGGTTCAGACAGCGATATGGCCCCATCCAGAAATGTTAAAAATGCTTAGCAAATAATAAACAGCATGAAAAGAATAACTGTGATCTATGAGAAGATGTAAGGCAAGTTCGAGCACATGGTGACGAATATCAATAAACTAAGACTGAGTGCATGATTGAATAATCTGAGTTTAGATATGAACGAAGAACAATCAGTTTCAATATTACTATGAGTTTTTGTTAAGCTTCGTTAAAAATGAGAATATATGCAAGGGCATGAAATGATTGTGTTTGATGAATCTGTGTTTCATATATTGGCTGATAATGATAGTGTAAGAGTAATATTTATTTTACTGTAAAGTTTATAATATAAGCAATGTGATATAATTATAACGTATTGTTATACATTTAAAATTAGCTAAATATTTGCCTTATAAATTGTATAATTTTGATGGGACCAAAATAAATAAGCAGTTAATTTATCTTGTATCTTTTGATTTACAACCTTGATAACATAATATACTGGTAAAGAATACAAGTAAACCCAAGAAAGAAATAAAAATTTATCGCAGTATATACAAAAATTGGAACACAAAGACAGCATAAGGTTTAGAGACTCTCCTTATCAAAAAAATAAAGTAACAAATACAAAATTATTATTAAAAAATAATACAAAATTTGCCCTATAATGTGTAAAGATATTTTCCAATGAGATGGTTCTTCTTTGAATTGATGTTCTAATTGCAGCGGTACGAGCAATGAGTAATTCAACGAGTGTTATTGGCCCCATGGCATTGAGCGCTGGTATAAATACCAGTACGCATGCTTGCTATTATGAATGTTAGTGCTTGGGCTTCCGTGTATTGATGTAATACCTTGTAGCCCGAGAGCCCACGACCAAAACCATGTCTCATAGCAATACGGCAAAAACCCTATAAAATCGTTAGATTGTATGATTCTGAACCCGACTAGGTGTGTAGTAACGGTCGAAAGTGTAGCAACTGCGTGGGAGGCCATTTCTGCTGTGTCAAAAAAAAAAGACAGTCGGTATTATAGCAATACGTCTGATAGTGAAAATGTACATAGATTTTATAATTGTATTACGAAAAAGTTTGTTTTCAGACATTTTGCGCGTAGCATATAGCCTGAGCGCATTTTTGAAAATGTCAACAAATTTAGCCGACTTGTATCATAGCAATACGGATAATTTTTTTTTTCAACTTTTCGTATTGCTGCCATGATTACCAAAAACCTGTTTTCAGACACTTTAAGTGTAGCATATACTCCCAAAAACGAAAATAACGTTTAACGTTTCGACGACGATTCCGAATCCGACAGCGATTGAATACGAGAATATTTTGTAACTTTGAATAAACCATTTTTTTTTCAACTTCATCCCAGTTTCCTTTTGTGCGATTTATTTCAGTTCTTCAAGTTCAATGTTACGGTTTCGGGTAAATTCTTTGTTAATTATCATCTAATAAATTCAGGGTCGCAACGTATTCATTGGTTTGTAACAGAAAATTCAAGATGCCTCAATACGATTTTTAAATGATATCTGAGTATCGCAAAGTTGTCTGATAGAGAAGGTGCTACACTTAATTTGTCTGATATAAATTTTTTGCACATGTGGACAACTTATTTTATCATGTCCAACAATTTTCAGACATATTGCTATGATACCGATCGGTAAAATTTGTTAACATATTCAAAACGGTCTACAAATTTATTGCGTTCACATTTCCGTCTGAAAATTGTTTTGTTCGCATCAAATAAACAAAATTTACTAATAAAAAAGATTTTCAGACGTATTGTTATGAGACATTTTTTTTGTCTCATTTTTAATTTTATTAAGTGATTTTACGGGTTTGCGCTACACCATTAACGTCTGAAAATTATGTTTCCGGTATCTCAGAACTATTATTCAACTACAGTCTGCAAATCAGACATATTGCTATGATGCAGTTCGGTAAAATTCTTTGACATTTTTGAAAATTCGGTCAGATCAAACGCTACGCGGAAAATGTCTGATATTGGTATTTTCGAGTTCAGAATAATCGTATCTATCGATTTGATGCGGTTTTGGCCGTATTGCTATGAGACAAAAATTTTGGTCGTGGGCTCTCGTACTATTGTAATAGTTATGCTATTTTCAAGATGCCAACTTTTTTACAATCTCGCTTCAGAATTTGATGTTTCGAAATACACAGTATTTATCAATTCTGTACCTACATGTTGGTTAAATTTTTAGGAGCATCAGAAGATTTAGACTTCCTTTCGAAGCTTTCCGTTTCCTTTTATGTTAGTGTGTGCTTTATAGTTTATAGGGCTTAGGTGAAGAATAGGTATTTTATGATAAATCACAAAATGTTGTCAATTTTTAGACTTAGTATAGGTACATAATCATACACACGCACGCACATGAACACACACACGCACACGTTCACACACACACACACACGACGTGATTCCTCGAACAGTTACTTAATCATTGTTTACCTAAATATATTTTTCAAGAGCAATTACAGATTCTTTGATTCAAGATGTCTTAAATCATTTTGTATAAGTTGATGTCTAATTTGATGACAGAAACTTCGAGCCGATTGCTTTTTCGGGATAAACTTTTAGGAATAGTTGCGTTTGGATCAGAGCCAAAAACATCACGCTGTCTTGTGTTTGACGAATACCTGTTGGCCGTTCAATGAAAAAAATGATTGTTCTAAAACCTAGGAGCTTAAGGTAGGAATTTGTATGAGGAATATTTTGGCACGGTATGTACGAAGTTGAAGTACAAAACATCGAGGAATTTTTTTCTCAGTGTCACATTCCAAGTTCAATGTCACTGCTAATTACACACGGTCTGTAATTAGCAATTTTTTGTACCGTCTCGTCTTTTTTATTTTAAGGTGTGATTGAAATATTTAAAAATAAAATATCTAAACGGTTATTACTTCGAGGCTTAAGTAGGGTAGTTTAGTTTACATCACTAGGTATGTCAGAAATAGTATCTTACTCACAGTTAGGTGACTAAGTTCATGCAACAGTGGCGTTAGTGTAATACTAGTACCAGAGCTAGTACAAAGGCGATATATATATTGAGAGACGCAAGGGACATCTGAATCTTCGTACAAACATTAGCCCGACTGGGTAAATGAATATAATAGGGTATATGCTACAAACGCAGTCATTATTAGTCAGAAATCAAGAGAAATTAAAATTTGAACAATTTAAGTAGAAATCGCTGCAGCTGGATGGCGCTACAAATAAAAAAAAAATACTGGCAGAAACGATTTTTGAAAACTTTCTCTCCTATATCCTCTACCCTCCTCTACTCCTCCTTATATTGCATTATATTTTATGTAACACATAGTAGTAATAGGTACGTCGTCGTCCCGAAAGACCTCCAGTGTACCGACTCTAGGCCATAGACCTTACGACGGCTAGCACTTGATGGTTCTCGTCTGTTTTATAACCCATATATCAATCCTCAATGAAGACACATTGGTAAAGAATCGTTGATAAATCAACTGTTGCGGTTCATTTAAATACCCTACGGACGAAATACTGCAAAAATACTTAAAACTTATACAGGTGAATCTGAGATTTACCTTTGACAATTCAAATCAAAAGTTCTTGGCGAACATTTGCATCAGCATTAGGTATTCATTTAAATTACATTTGGATTGTTCCCAAACTGTTATTTTTGGCGTGACCGTGGGTGTAACTTATTTATGTTTTGGTCACAACTGCCAGAATATGATTTGCCACGTTGCACGTTGCCATAAAGTTGTAGATGACTGTGCAAGGTTCCAACCTTGCTGCTAACAATATACCCGTTTATAAAAGTCATCGTAATGGTTACACGTGGCAATACTTTACACTAGAAGAGGGGTAGGACTTTTGGAGGTGGTAGTAAATGAATAATAATCATATTACAAGTATTATTCCATTTCCATAGCTCTCTGTGTGACCTTGAGCTTTCTTATGAGGCCCATAGCGAGGGTCCACGTCTCGGTGGCATAAGTCATCACTGGAAACACGCACTGATTAAAGACTTTTGTCTTTAAGCACTGAGGTATTGATCGTTAAAGGGTATGTCAAAACACTCGAAATCGGTTTAATGACTGCAGAGGAAGTCCATAGCAAGACAGAAACGTATTGTCTTTGCCAATCCTAGAGTGAAAACGGCATGACGAATATGTTGTAAACAATTCATGAAAGTTAATTGTATTAATTTATTTTCTGTCTTATTTGCGATCTCTTTCTTATTTGATGACTTCGACCTTACGATAAATAATGACGCAGTAAATTAACTTTACTATGGGAAGTAGTCAATAGACGGCCTCCATATTCGACCTACCTAGTTCCTTTACATTCCAGATTATTTTCATCCCACTTTATATATATTTGTACGACCTTTACACCGTCATACGGGCACGCGACGCGAAAATATTTACGATTCTTAAACATTGAAATTCCTGAGTACTGAAAATATCTTTTTATTTATTTACACTCAAAATAGAATTATTAATTGTTTAAATGCGAAAGTTTGTGGAGATTTTTTGATCTGTGTTGGTAACAGATAAAATTTGGAACAGGGATAGATTTATACTCTGCAATAACGTTACGCATCAAAATCTTCAAAATTCTGAAGTTCTAAATCCCGCATTCCTCCCAAATTGAACTGTATTCTTTATATTCTCGCTTGTTTTCAACATGGCAGAGAGTGTTGGCGCCGTAGTGCTCGCATGGAACGTTTGCGGTTACCATATCCGTTTGCCGCTGCTGTTTCTTTATATTTCATAGTTTTTATGTAGCAATTGGAACAAGGCTAATTTTAAATAACGATATGTAAAGGATGAAAACAAAGGCTTTTATCCTTTAAAGCCACACCACCAGCTCATATCTGACGCGAATTCTCTTTCGATCTTCTAAACCAGGCAGATATTTTTATCCCAAGAGGGTCTTCACTGGCCCTGGGTCAGTCGGCGCGTAAAGGATATGTCAGGAGGTCGATGGGGGAGACCTATGTTCAGCAGCGGACGTCCCATGGCTGAAATGATGATGATGTGATGTGCAAGCAGCACATGTGTTGGCAAGACTCAGGTACCGCGGATTTTATTAATAACATTAACAGGAATCCCGATGAAACCAAATAAACTACCAAACTTCATTATTTTTCCATTATTTGGAATCGGCTCTCTTTGTCACTCGGAGCCAGGATGCTCTATCCTGGGTTATCTGATTTTTAATGTGAAGGGTCTACAAGACACGGGTCACAGTAATACTCACAAAACAGCTTTGCGTAAACTCGGAGTCCTGAACAGAGTGAGACGTTTTTTCACGCCGGAGCAGCGGTGTCTTCTTTATAAGACACAAATTCGCTCCTGCGTGGAATACTGCTCGCATCTCTGGGATGGCTCCGCAAAGTACTTATTAGATGCTCTCGACAGGTTGCAGCGACGTGCGGTCCGCATTATTGGGAGTCCTGAGGTCACCTCGAGCCTTTGCAGATGCGTAGAGATGTTGCGTCCTTGGCAGTATTTTACCGTCTCTACCATGGTGAATGTTCTGATGAGCTCTTCCAACTAATCCCACCCTCCCCTTTCCTACACAGGACAACGCGTGCAGGGCTTAGGTGTCACTCGCATACGGTACAGAACATTCCATCAAGAACCAAGCGGTTCGGTGAGTCTTTTCTCTGCCGTACCATTAAGTCCTGGAATTCCTTGCCGGCGCACGTGTTTCCTTCTTCCTACAGTCCCGGGTCCTTTAAGCGGGGCGTGAAAAAGCATCTGATGAGGCCGTCAAGCTGAGCGCCACCATTGTAGCACTGAACGTGTTTGCAATGGTGACCCTCTTTCATGGGACTTTGCCTTCAGCTTAACATCAGGCGAGGTGAAGTCAAATTGACGTGCCATAGATATGAAAAAAAAAACTTAATACATAAATATATAATTCAAGCGTAACGCGAAAAGTCATCTCTTTCCTGAAATTCTGCCTTCAGCCTACCATCAGGCGAAGTGAAGTCAAATTGACGTGTCCAATTTAAAAAACCTAATTCTCTCTCTTTGTTAGTTTTTGGTGAATTTTATTGAGTTGCAGTAAACTGTAATAACCCACTTTAATTTGACTTCAATGCGGTTTCTATTTTTGAAGAAATTCGCTCTTAGAACTTTTTAAGAGTCTTTGAACTGGATACTTTGCTTATGTAACTAGTTAGATATTGACTGCTAAAATATGTAGTTACAACAAAATGGAGTGCAAGCACTATTTGTTTCTCAATTAGAACCATTCGAGGTAATTAACACGTTTGTTATATTCATAGAACAGTATTCTACATTTTTCTTTACACTCACTCAAAGATATGTTTCCGAAGTTTCCATTTAGCAACTATCCGTTGAACAGTTGGTAAAATTTGATTTACCATTTGATACAATCTTGGAATCGAAATTAGTTCAAAGAATTAATTTTGTTTATTCAGTTTACCCACATAAGCACATATATTATGAACAATGAATGTCAAAGTTTTTCAATTTTATTTGTCAAGAATATTAAAACAAAGTAAATAAATCATTTGAAATTAATTCTTTCGCTGGTTCGTAGTTGGATCTACCTAACTCTAAGCAAACAAAATACTTTCTTGTTTAATAACCTCATAGTACCAATTCAATTACTCATCATTACTATACTACACCAATTACACTGTCTCTAAAATATTGTTATATATTTATTTCAAAATAACATCGGTTTAAACTTAGACCCTAATGAATTGTTGAGGCACTTTTGAGTGTAGTATGAAATAGATAGCATTTTATTTAAATGTAGAGTTTTATAACAGCCGAATCGACACAAACATCTCAAAACGAAGCTTAAAAATAAAAGTTGTTGTGGTGAAGAAATTGGTAACTGATTGTCCCACTTCCAAAGGAATCGGAAAGAAATTTCGAGACAGTTAACTTTCCCGGTGTGGCCGCCGCATACCGACGCACATTCCTTGCTATTTATATTGAAGTTCCTAGCCGTGGCTCGTTCTGGCTGTCGCTCACATACTTCACTTCATATAATTTCTTCCATGAATTTATTTTGATTATTTGAGCGACAGGAGCGAGTGGTATTTCTTTTAACAAGAATGTTTTTTTTTGTAATTGTAAAAGTCATGCGTTGTGGTCATATTATCACCAGTTTTATTTCTTTCCTTTTTATAGTACACTATATCTTTGTCTTTATTGTTGAATAAGCCAATGATATCTACAACGAACTCTGTTTTTTCATTACAAAGAATAATAATGGCAAACCTATTGCCATTAACATAGATTTTTTTTAGAAAATTACAAATATTGCCCTAATCCTTCCAGCTAAGCTCTATGGCTTGTGATAGAACTCGGTTCATGACGGTAGTGTAATGGCCAAGATTCGAACTGTAAGTTCGACTTCATAATCACTAAGCTACCGACCCTTATTTTATGGGTTGAATGTAATAATAAACATTGGTAATAGGTATAGGAATGTTCTCCAAGATGGATTATCTATTACTTTGTACAATCTACAGGCAGAAATGGAGGTTTTGACGTGGCAATTTAGCTGGCAATTTCGCTAGAAATCAGGAAAAAACTTTGTACTGATCATGAGCCGAAAAGTCGTTTCAATTTTATTATAAAAACATTGAGTTTGTTTATTGACTGTCGACAATAGGTACTGGATACGAGCCATCATTCGAGTTGCTGTCGACCCTAAAATGGAGACACATACTTTCAGGGTAAATATTTATTGTTATTTTATTACTTTTCGCAATAATACTCATCGTCACGATGACAAGCATGTGAAAGATTTATTTTTTAGAACATAGGTTTATGTATAGAGTGGCCATTACGCGAGACATTTAGTTTAACACGTTCCGGGACACTCGGCTTTTGGCAAAGTTTTAAATATGACACCATAAATTCCCATACATTTTATCATACCGTCTATAAACGTACTACCATATTACGTATTCTTGTAATTTTTTGAAACAACAATACCGGCCATAGACGGTAACGCCCGAGGGAGGAACGTCATACTATTACTAACAATGGCAATGTAATATGACAGTGCGGCTACAGACGGTACCGTCTATAGGCGGTCTGCCATTTTACATACATATCAAAAGGCTTATTATAACGGACCGTCCACAGGCGCTAGCGCCTGTGGGCGGTATGTCATAATTAAGTTTGGTTTTATGTATCCTAAGGCAATAACGGCGTTAGGCGGAACCGCCTTTAGACGTATTGTCATTTCACATAGACCGGTTGATAACCTTATTGACAATACGGAAATAGGCTTACCACCTAGAGGAGGTTTGTCATGATATAGGTATTTCTGAAATTGTTATATGACACTGACGTTATAGCCATAATGTACCTACTTAAGTTTTCTTATTATACCACCTCCACTAAACGGGTAAGAAAATAATAAACACAGCTAAATCAATCTTTTGTTTTAATCATCTTTAACATAAGTCTTAAGTTTTTTTTCATTTAGATCCTTTAACTTATTTTAAATTAAGTAACATTTTTTTTAAAAGGTAAACAACAAAAAATCTTTTACCTTATAAAAATACATGAAATAAAGTAAATTCCAAACTTACATTAATTTATAGAAACGAATCAGTCTTATGTTTCAATCATATTTGACAGTAATTAGTCTTTAGTTTTCTTTAATATTGAGATCCGCTAACTTAAAATAACTTTTCGTTATTAAACAAAATATAGAAAATAAAGTAAATTCGAAACTTAAAATCGGATAGTTGAAGTTAAAAAATTATTGCCGATCAGAATTAGAAATATTGTGACAGGTTTCAAAGCATTCTGGACAAAGTGGAGAAGATTTGGGGCACCCGCTGCATCGGTAGCTTGTCTCTCTTCTCCATTTTGGTTCCTGACTAAGGCAAACTCTACAGTTTAGAAAAGAATACTTCTTTTTGGATTTTTTTTATTTATGGCACGTCAATTTGACTTTACCTCGCCTGATGTTAAGCTGAAGGCAAGTCTCATGAAAGAGGGTCACCATTGCAAACATGTTCAGTGCTACAATGGTGGCGCTCAGCTTGACGGCCTCATCAGATGCTTTTTCACGCCCCGCTTAAAGGACTCGGGTCTGTAAGGAAACATGTGCGCCGGCAAGGAATTCCAGGACTTAATGGTGCGACAGAGAAAAGACTCACCGAAACGCTTGGTTCTTGATGGAAATTTCTGTACCGTATGCGAGTGACATCTAAGCCCTGCACGTGTTGTCCTGTGTAGGAAAGGGGAGGGTGGGATTAATTAGAAGAGCTCATCAGAACATTCACCATGGTAGAGACGGTAAAATACTGCCAGGGACGCAACATCTCTACGCATCTGCAAAGGCTCGAGGGTATTTGTGACCTCAGGACTCCTAATAATGCGGACCGCACGTCGCTTCAACCTGTCGAGAGCATCTAATAAGTACTTTGCGGAGCCATCCCAGAGATGCGAGCAGTATTCCACGCAGGAGCTAATTTGTGTCTTACAAAGAAGACATTGCTGCTCCGGCGTGAAAAAACGTCTCACCCTGTTCAGAACTCCGAGTTTACGCGAAGCTGTTTTGATGATGCTCTCGATATAGTTCTTGTTGTTCAGTTTGCAGCGCACGTCCATACCGAGTATATGGAGGTTATCCTGTAATGGCAGTGGTGTGCTCTGAAGAGTGGGAGGAGGAAGGAAAGGAGATATCTTTGATGTAAACGCGAATGCCTGCGTCTTCTTGGCATTGAACTCGACCAGGTTCTGAGATCCCCATTGGGAAATGTGATTGAGGATCCGGTCAAGCCCAGTGACAAGAAGTCGCCTTTTTTCCGCTATATCAGATTGCTTGTCCGTGGTAACTCCCGTGTACAGTGCTATCGTCTGCATAGCAGTGGATGTTGCCGGTGGACAGCATGTCATTGATATGCAGAAGAAAGGCGCTGTAATGCGAATTGGCCAATGACCTCCGTCCATTGTCGACGTCGAGGTGCTTTGTTCAGGCTCAAGAGCTCTTGGTGGATACCTCTTCCATATGTCAACAGAGACAAGTTCTTTCCCAACAACATCATCACTAAGTTTCATTAAACTTCACTACTGTCGTCATCACCATCTGGGATATAATTTGTATCGGAGCCGAGCTCACCATCTACATCACTGTAAGGGTCGTGGTGGCTTTCGTTCAAGTCGTCTTCGACAGCAAATAGTTTAGACGCCATCTGTAAAACAATATCATGCAAGTATCCACTATAGAGTCAGTTAATTCGAAGCAAAAATGTTAGGTAAATAGCATTTGAACAGTATGTTTATGTTTTTGTAATTTATTACTTATACGACGGAAAAACAGTACTAATGTATAGTACTATACACATATTATTCAAATTAAGTTAGGTTAATAAGTAAAATAAGCTTTATTTACCTTTTTTTGCTGCCAAAAATGTCAAACCAAACCCAGCGAAGCAACGACCTTCCGGCGTCGCACACGCTGTGACACTAAATTATGAACGCGTTGTATCTTGTACGGTAGGTCTACGGCTGTCGACGGTGTGTACATATTGTTTTGGTACATGAGCTCTTGTATGAGTGTGTTGAAAAAGAACTCGACAAGAGTTTACTGTGTCACATACGAACGATCGAAGTCGCGTGATGTGACACTAAACCACGTGCTTCCTAGATATGTTATGGGAAAGCTACGACTATCGACGGTTTGCCAAATATAATGAAATGAAGTTCACCGCCCTTAGCCGTACTGTCACGTAGCGAGATACCGAGGTAGCGTCGACAAGCGGTCTGTCCCGGAATGTGTTAAAATATTTTTTATTACAGTTCAAAGACCGCCGAGACACACATTCAAGTTTTCACATTGTTATCTTCTTACTAATATTTATTTATAACTAGCTGTTGCCTGTAGCTTTGCCTGGGTTAAAAAGTAACCTGTGTTATTTAATACTATAATATAAATTTCTGTACCATATTTTATACAATCCGTGAATCCTGTTTTACCCGATTCCTCTATGCTCCTACACTCTCGCTACATGCTAGACATTCCACATATACATACCAAGCGATTCGGTGATACGTTCATTAAGCGAACAGCCAAAGAGTGGAGCGGCCTACTTGAATCTGTCTTTCCGGATATTTCATTCAAGACTAGAGTGAATAGGTTACTTCTAGGCAAGAGTGCTCCACCGTCGACCACACTATCACTTGCCAACAGGTGAAATATTAATAAAACGGGAACTTATCGAACATATCCATCCGTTCAAAGGTTTGTACAATAGTACAATTCTATGTCCAACTATTAATATGTAACTTTTCCTTGTTTTTTAAGCATTTAATGTTTATTTCTATTACCATTAATTTTTTGTTTTGTTTGCTTTGGTGTACGATAAAATATATTTATTATTATTATAAAAAATATAAGTAATGCTATATTTACATAACAAAGAGTAAATAACAAATAATAATGAAAAACATTTTGCTCTACAAAACATTCTTCAAACAATTGTACGACACGTGAAATGTAATTAATGTCTGCTGCGACGAATATGAAAACCAATTATATAATCGTTTGATCTAGAAAACTGACCTAAGTCACGAGATATGTGCATGTGTGTGACATTATTCTCTCGGTTGTAAACCTGTCGTTTGGCACTCTCGAAACCTTTTAATTATTGTAAATAGCACGTTTGTGCGCGATGAGATGCCAGTGCATCATTGATTTAATAATGCATTTAGAAGGAATTTCAAGGATTTTTCATCGAACTTTTTTATGTTGTTTACATTACTTTGTGTTTAATCATTTAGTGTCGTGTGCAAAGTGTACCATTTTATCAATTAATAAATATTCTAGGATGCACCGGGCTGCTGAAATTGCAGAACGAATAACAATTGACTCGATGAAGAATACAAATACATTATATGTACCTACTGTACGTACTGTTATGACATGTGTGCTCTTCCTCATGACACTCGTTCCATGGTGCATGTGTACGGGCTGCTTTGTACCAGTCTGCAAAATCATTAATCGTGGAGAATCTCCTTTATTCACTTTTAAAATGGTAAATATAATGATTTACCTTTTAATTCTGCTTAACGTTTCGGCTAGGTTGTTTTAGCCGTGGTCACTACGTGGCTAATGCTAATAAGTATTGCAATTATTGTATTTTCCATATGATCGCGTTAAAACCCGAGTTTCGCTAACCATGAATCTCATTTATTCACTGTTGAATATTCCATGTTGGTTGATTTTATGGTGCAACCGATATTTCGGCGCTGTTGCAAGCGCCGTTATCACGGTTTTCCAACGACCGCCGAGCTAGTTCTTATTGTGGTCAACCGAGAAAGAGGGTAGACCGATAGGTCTACCCTTTTTCTCACTCACGTCAGTTGATACAATAAACATGGTAAATATCCCTAAATATTTAACAGTGAATATGTAAATGACTATGTCAATCTAAAATCTCATTTACCCTGAAAATACACAAACAAAGAACAAAACCTCGTAAATCAAGCTATTTATTATATTAGTGGGCAAACAATGCTACAATGTCACTGTAAGGCCACTCAGTGTCTCGGTGTTTTCACATTTTTCGGAACAATTTCAGGATGACTGATACATGTCAGTTGTATGTTTTCGATATGTATCTGTACAACATAACAGACATTTGGCAAATGTTTCATAACACAGTCAGGGCGTGAATTCGACATCAAAGATATAGGAAGTACGGACGAAAGTTGTTGCAAATGATTGATGATAAAATTCGCTTCGTGTACTTACATAATGAGGTGTAGTTGTAAGTACTTGTATTGCCGCCTCAACACATTGGGTTGCATGTATTTTTGCACTGATCTTTGTAACTGTCGTCTGCGCTAAGTAATTATATTAAAAAAATACACAATAAAAATACAGTAAAAAATAAAAATCTCGCAAGCAATTGAAGAAACAATGATACAATAATTAACATCAAGCATCCTCAGTTTATAAAATCAATCTGAAAATCATTTATAAATCGTTTAGACTTTTTTATTTGTTCTTCTATTGAAACATGTATCTCTGTTTTATTTTTAAATAGTTTTTATCTATAACTTCTCATTTTATTTTCTTTCACATAATATTTGCCCACTGATACTCTCCATACACATTTGCCCCTTGGATACTCCCAAAGACGTTAATTAGTAGTGCTTGTGCGGCTAAGCACGTATTTAACTTTCACTTCGCATAGCAAGGAATCGGGTCTAACTTTTTCTTTCCATATTTATTTAGCTGCTACATTTAGGACTTTATTTTCGGCATACCTATTTCTTGTACAAAGTACCCGATTGGTGGTAATATATTTTCTTGTAATGAATGTAACGCCTTCTTGAATATCTTAATGAAATGGAAATATTATTCTGACAATTGAGGTCTTCTTTATGTTAAATGTTCTATTAAAAATATTACTGTCTTGTGGAGCCAACTGTAACGGAACAAATTCCATTACATTTAATAAACAAATTAAAATCTTTAATAGAGCGCCACCTAGTATGTGAGTAGGGGAAGTATCTAATTAGGTCAATAGTCCTGTATTGAATTTCGAGGTGGTGAATTAAAGTAGCAAGTAGTGTATATCAAAATCCGTTAGATGGCGTTGAAATAAATAGGAGAAATTAATATTCAAATGTTTAATTTATTATTGAAATACAATGATTAAACATGGATATAAGATTATATCTTTACTGATAATTTGAGTATAATAACTTGTTTTGATCATACATTATTATATTGAAACAAACTATATGACAATAAATAATGATCTAGAATTAGATATTGATAAAAATTGTACCTTATAACGAATTAATGATGGGTGTAAACTTATATTGGAATTGTACTGGTTTCTGAGTCTGCATTAGACATGTATATGTATATATGTATTCATTTGTCCCATGTAATATGTTCAATATATTCCAAAATTGTTGTTTCACTTTTTTTTCTGTCGAGTCGACGGCATTTCCTTGAGTTGCCATCGTGGTGTAGTAATTTGTTGTTTCACTGATGAATAGGTTAAGTTTACCGGTTGAACAAGGTGTGAATGTGCGATATACGTTATACGTTATCGTCTTGTCCATCCTGAAAGCAAATAAAATACAATAATAAAGAAACATAACAATAAATAAATACTTATGTACTTAATTATATTAGCTTACCAGATGGGATTTGAGTTTAAGTTGAGTTGAAAGTTTGAAAGTCATACAGTTGTATTCCTTATGTTCGGATTATTCGTTGATTCTTATTGTAATCTGTGTGTATACTGTATGCTGTAATAAAATACACAAGACCAGGAGGTTTGATAAGTTTCAACGATTGTTCAAACGTAAACAATGGCTTGATTGGTAGTCGGGTGTACGTTGTTTGGAGAATTGTCATATAGATGTGATTTTAATTGGAAATATGTTTTAATATTTAGATTAGATTATTCATTATTCCAGTAGTGATAGAGACTATTTGTTTGATAATTAAACTAATAAAAGTTGTTATATGAATACTGGGTACATCAAAACATAGACGATGTAGCCGCGTGAAAAAAATCACGTTCGGGAATTGACAATAATTTATCATTTCGTGATATAGATGCGTTTTGTTTGATTTTTTTGAAATGACCAAATATTCTATGGTTTTAAATTGAAATTACATTAAGAAAAAAATATATGAGGGGAATTAGTAACAATCTGGATAAATAGATCGTTCAAAATATTGCTTCAATTGAGCGAAGGATAAAAAAATAAAACAAAATAATAATATTGAAATTGTCCTGGCAACTTGTGGGCGTGGCCGGAAGCTAGTCAAGGATTATGCAAGGATTTATTATATTAATTATCAGAGAATGGTTCATTGTGGGATATTAATATTAATATTTGATTAGAGAATATTGATATTTGTTTGAAAACATTTAAATAGGTCGATTGGTACGATATGACGTTGAAATTTGATAATTGTTATAATATAAGTAATGAATGATCAACATTCGGGATTCAATGGAGTGAAGTTGTACACATAAGAATTTGATAGTTTAAAGTATTAATTATCTAAGAACAGTTCGCTGTGAGATATTAATATTAGTATTTATTTAGAAAAGCATTAACATTTGTTTGAAAAACATTAAAATAAGTCAATTGGTATAATATTACGTTGAAACTTTTAATAACTAATATAATGTAAGTAATAGGGTAATTAACATCCGGATTTGAAAGGGGTGAAGTTGTCATCAACAAAGAATTGGGAAGAAGGAAGCGCCACTTGGGATCTTCACTAATCACTTGACTTCTGGAGCGCTGGGGAACTAGACATAGAGACATCATAGAAAGACTTTAGACTGGTGAGACGCTATTTATTACATGGTGAAATAAGATCTTTATTGGGGTTTAATTCTAGTAATAGTAATGGGAATTTCTTGTAAATTGTTTTGTTTCTTCTGTTTTAAGTGTTATTAATTATGGGCTTTATAATTTGCATTCAATCTATTAATTTTATAAAGTCGGGACGCCATTTTGAGAATTCCACGCGGTTTGTTGAAATACTTTGGGGTAATTTTACATATTTATTGGAAAATAGAGTTTTAATACGTAAAATATTAATGATTAAATTTATTTTGTGGGTTGTTGAAGGGATGAACGTAAATTTTACATATTTATTGGGAAATAGAGTTTTAATACGTAAAATATTAATTATTAAATTTATTTTGTGGATTGTTGAAGGGATTAACGTAATTTATCGATTGTTAGGGTGTCGTTAGTTGGGAAGTAGTTAGACGTAGGGCTAGGAAGGCTGTGGCCATAGGTTGATAGCTAGGAGTCCCGTATAGGTAGCAAAATCTAGCGATGTGCTAGTTACGGATGGAAACCTGGCGGTGTTAACTAAGTCCGTATCCTCTAAGAGCTAGGCAGCCGGTATCTGGAGCGGACGGCAATTTGGTTTTACCCTATGCAAGTGGGACCGAATCAGCTCCCGGGGTGTCTTTGACAGCCTCGTCTTATGTATTTATGTATATAAACACAAATTTATTCCTCTCGCTAGGGTCAATTCTCAAGATCCCTTGACGTCAGTCGTTTGAGAATTGGTCCGCACACCCGTTCTAGGTAGCACAGAGTCGAGCTTAACGACCTCGCGCTCCCTCGCAGCTAGAATTAGGGTACATTACACACCACACGATTAGAATATCGGGAATGGGTTGTTCACACAGGGAAATTGTCTATAGCTAGGTTAGGCAGGTACTCATTAGGATGTGTAGGGAATTGTAGATGATTAATTTATTAGTTCAGCGTTGTAGGGAAACAAAGTAGGTATAGTGTTACTGTCAGGAGTTCTTTGCGACGAAGCATTTAATGTGTAGGGTGTTGTAAATTCCTAATAATAATTTCTATGTTGTGAACTACACATAATAGGTATAGCGTTATAAGTAGTAAGTAAGTAGGTACCATTTTGAAGGAACTAAATGTGATATTATCACCGTGTTGTTCAGACGAAATTCAGTAATAATGCAGTGAAACAGTGTTAACTAATAAAACAAGTGAATAAAATCAGTGATTATTTGTGAGATAAGTGTTATTGTGTACAAAGTTAAGTAAAACTTAATATAACAATAGAATTATCTATGAGTAATTTTAGATGCATTCTTGAGTTTGATGTTTGTTTAACTTGCTATGATCCACTCAATTAGAATCAAGCTTAGCACACATTGAACGTAGAAACGTTACTGTCTGTGATCATAACTAACCAGGCTAAGTGCTTGAGCCCTCACGGTAGATGAGACCCTTCCAACTATGGAACTGCTCGAAAATTGTTTAGCCGAGAGAAATATCTCTTTTGCCAGGTCCCTGGATATGGGATGAGTGCAGTGGTTCGTAACAATGTGAACAGAGAGAATGACCTCTACATAACGAGAACCTAATACTTGTATCGAATATTTTACAGTGAGCTGGTTGATAGCACATTAGACTTCGCAAAGTATAAAGTGAATTAATATTTGAGCTTTGTACAACTTAACACGCTGTTTCATAAATGAAATGTAGGCGTTAATACTACATGCACTTGTATCATAGATGCATAGCATTATTATAAATTCCTTACGAGACAATCTATAACTGACTTGATAAAAGTATTATTGCATTTATTAGATTATATAAAGTTGGCACATAAGTACCTATTGATTGAGTCCATGAGAGACAAATATCATCTGAAGTAAAATACTTATAGCACTATTAGGAGCAATTATACTATTCTAATAGTTTATCCTAATAAGGATTTGGGGCAAAGATTAGATACCGAGGTGTCTTCGGTATAGGCGGAAGAACCTGTACGGTCTTTCAATACCTATATAAAGACACAGGAGGAACCAGTATACAGGCTGGGTTTCACTATGACAGGCGAGAGAGGGGCCTTTCATCAAAACCAAGGGGGGGATAAAAATACCTACTTACCATCTGGTACTGTTAGAATATTAGGTATAATTCATGCTTAGGAACATATAACCTTTCACAATGTAATTATTGAATAGGAATAATTAATTTAATAATTTAAAATTAATCACTTACCATCAGGTGGGCATTGCTAGAATGTTACGTATAATACATATTTAGGTACAACTAGGTTTCACTATATAATCATTGAATAGGAATAATTAATTTCATAATATAAAAATAATCACTTACCATCAGGTGGGCAATGTTAAAATATAACGTATAATACATATTTAGGTACAACTAGGTTTCACAATTTAATTATTGGATAAATACAACTTAACTTTACACCTTAGGGTATCGCTTGCCATCAGGTGGACTTCGTTTGTGTGATATTATTATTCTTAGGAATAAAAAATTAAGGTTCCTTTCATAGTTCAGTCATTTCAGTAGGTGCAACTTAATTAAATAACTCAAGATAATTACTTACCATCAGGTGTGACTAGATAGGATGACGCATATTCATAATAGTAAACAAATGAGTTTATTTTATTTATTATTCAATTGAGTTCTTTAGGTTATAATATATCACAGTTTGTCAGGGGTAAACTTAGGAGATTGATAGTAGATTTCACATTCCGCACCTTATAGAACTAGGATTGCTATGGAACATGATAAGGGTTCCTAATAAAGCTACTAGACGAATCACTGGCCAATTCTAGTAGTTAATAACGTTATAATAGTGATAGTGTAGCACCTACTAAGATAGATTCTAGATAGGTTCATATCATTTAGTGTTCGGACACAAGTAGGTACCGTAGTAGATAAAATTGGATAGAAGCTTAGGTTATGTTAGGTTATATATATATATATATATATATTAGTTTATATATTAATTAGGTTATATATTATTTAGGATATATATATATGATTTGGGTTATATATTATTTAGGTTATATATTATTTAGGTTATATATTATTTGGGTTATATATTATTTAGATTATATATTGTTTAGGTTATATATTATTTGGGTTATATTATTTAGATTATATATTATTAGGATATATATTATTTAGGTTATATTATAATAGGAATAGGTAATTTATATATCGTTCTAGGGTAAAAGTATAAAGAATAAAAAACAAAAAAAGGGGGAGTGGTGCAAATAGAGGGGGGGGGGGGGTGTTAGGTTAGGTAAGTAACGCTACACAACGTGTAGCGAGACCAGATAACGAGCGTGAATCATTTGACCAGTCTTGGTGTATAGCTATAAATATCTATTCAAAATGAGCCGGTTTATTTTCGATTGTGTATTAAATTCGTTTATACTTACTCAAATTTGTTTAGTTATAAAATCTATTTATGTACATTTTTCAAGAAATGATAATAAAACCAGATTCAATATTTCTGTGAGATATTTTTGTGGTTCGACAATGCCCGGACACGGATACCTAGGTATATGGGGAGATGGACAAAATTTGCAAAATTCAAAATTCATTTATTTCGTATAGACTGTTAAATAGCATTACAAATCGTGAAAATTAATAATATTGGTACTATAGGTTAATTAGCAAATGAACCACTCTGCTTCGAAACGCGGCCCCGGCCTGAGAAGACTCCTGCAAGAAACTTTTTTTGGTCTATTTACAAACATTTGGGTTCTTTATCTAGATACAATAATCTTGTCCTACTGCGTATTTTCTACCCCTCCTAAGCACAAGCCTGATAAAACAAACTACCGCCATGAGATCTTGAACCATTGACTTCTTTTAGTTGTTACTATCCTTGCAACGTTCATTTACGTTGTTGGGGTTTTTGAACCAAAAGACCTCATTCAATATATATTATTACAGTAAATATTCAAACATCAGAACAAAGCGTAGCTCAACTCGTGTTGAAGCCTTATTCAACTCATATGACCTCTTATAGTCAGCTAGCTCACTCAGTCAGCTAGGTCTAGTATAGGTATATGTGTATATATTGGACCATTGTAATACTGTACTTGTTTGTAATGATGTAATGGTGACTCTCTTTTCTCAGACCTCTTTGCGACCTTCACCTTAAAATTAATCACCTTCAAGTTAAATTGACGTGTTCTAAAAAATTGTAACAGAAACTTCTCTTCATAGAACGAATGAAAACGCACTCACACAATCACACATATCTACTTACAAGGATCTGAAGCCAATTCAGTAGTCGCCCCTCTTGTGAGTCTCTGCATATGGGGCACGTTTGTCTGTGTGTGCGTGAACAAGATTATTCTATCGTTAAATGAACCAGTTTTTTTGTTACTATACTATGTTGTATCCACAGGTTCAGACAGTCGTAATTCGCAGTCAACGTAGGCGATGCTTATGTTTTTATCTTCTATATATTCCGTCTTATGTAAACTGAACATCACATTAGCTGTTTGGCATCTAAACAAACATATTGCGTCGTTTTGCAGTGGGTACATCACGAATCTTTTTAGAATGAAGAGGGCGTGTTGCTAAAATAAGAGATTCCATGGAGTGGAGTTTTTTCTCTTTGAATGAATCATTAAAGTTGGAATGCGTAAAGCCTAAAAACGGCTTCACAAATTTAGGTTTTTGCCTTCAGGATGGTTAGGGTGTTCGACCAACTCAGTATTGTGGCGGAAGTGAACGTGACTGCTACGCAGAATGCGCGAGTTCGATTCCCGCTTAAGGCAAATATTTTTGTGCATGAATATCAATACTTGCGATGATCTGGGTGGTTCTCTATATAATATGTATTTGTATATATATATTTGTATTTGTATGTATATTATATCTAAGTATGTTTATTCGCATTCTGAAACCCATAACATAAGCTAGTTAAAATACCTTACCATAGGTCCAGTGACGTTGTGTGGATTGTCCTATATAATTTAATTATATCTGTCCTATATTGACACAAACGGCTTTTTTCTTACGTAGTGAATAGCTCTTTCCAAAATTTTCTCGAAAAATATGTTAATCAATGAATTAATTTCATGAAAGAGGTTATGGCACGTCTTCATTGCCGAGCACGTCCATCCCACAAATTTATATTCAGTAATAATTTTACTATGTATCACATCACTATAGTTATGCCAGACACAAGCCACACCTCTATGAATCCGAGGCATCCCCATAAAAGAAAACGTACAATTTATTTATACTCTTCACTGCCACAGATAATGTGTCATAATATATTTTCATTTGATTCACTACTACTCACATTTACGTGTATTAAATATAGTTATACCTTGTTATTCGAAAACGTAACAGTGCGTCACCGACACGCCTGTTTACGACACCAATAGAATATCGAGTTGATAGAATAGAATCTCTAGAATTAAAAATAAAAAGAGATTATTAAAAATTCTGGTATAGTATAGACTATAGGTACTATATCAGAATTTTTGAACAGATATATAGTAGATGCAAGTCATCAACATCTTGCTGATTGTATCTGAAGTCCCATTAGAATCTATAATATATAATGTTAAAAAATTCTAGTATAGTATAGACTATACTATACCAGAATTTTAATAATAAAATAATAATAACATTTTTCTTTGATCTTATAATGTTAAAAAATTAAAAAATCCGATTTTTTGTACTGATAAGATCGGTAGGAACTTCTTACAATATCATTATAATCATAAACATTGATATTACTACCAATATTTAATCCGCCCAGACTCTTTCATTACCGCGTTACCGAATTAAAAATGTCAGTGGCGGTGACTTTGAGTTTTACTATAGAGAAATGGACGTCACTGTAATATTTATTTCTGTCAAAGTTGATAACGGTTTATAAAAAACCTTTAATGGTTGTTTGAACGTTAATTAATAGCTGTGTCACTAGATGGCGCTCATCGTACCTTGTTGTGAATCGCGCTAACAAGATCTGCCGCAAAGGATATATAACGTCTTAGATTTAGTTCACGTATGTGCCACTAGATGGCGCTTGTTATATATTGTCATCCTTCTGAATGGCGGTGTTAAGATCGGCAGCAAGCTATTTATAATGTAAAGTTAGAAAATAAATTTTTGAACTCGCTTGTAATGGTTGTTTCACTTTCAACAATTCATTATAAAGGCGATTTTGGAGGATACGTCCTCACATAATTTTGGTCATTCGAACCGGAAGAGTTGAGTTGATTTGCAACTTGCTCATTTGGAACAGCCATATTATTGATTTAAGTACCCATGTGTGGTCAAGAAATCTGGATAATGAATTTGTTTGAAGACTAGTGGTATGGTGATCAATTTCGACAGCAGAGGGCACCACCAGTAACTTGCAATTGGACGGTGTTGCCAGAGCAATTCGATGTAACATTGAAACTTGGACCTTGATTTGGATGGAACGAGCAACGGAGAAGTGACATTGATGACAGTGACAAGTGACAAAAGGGTTTGACAGATGCAAAACTGTGAGTAAAGTGAACTTTAATTAATAATCAGTAGTGACATTTGGACTTAGAAAAACTTATAGTAGTGAAGTAAAATATTTGAGACTTGTAACTAATTTGCTTTCATCTTGAACTTAGAATATTTAACGTAGTGCAGTAGAATTATTTAGACACTTGTAAAAATTTAGTTCTAGTTTTAGACTTAGAATAGTTAAGCTAATTTTGTTCATACGGGGAACCTATGCCGGATTTTGGTCCGAGGCGCATTGATTCCTAAACACTTGTAAAATTTTTCGGTTTAGTGTTTCAACTTGTATTATTTCTGTGATCTAACTGTTCTGTTTTCGGTGCTTGCTTTTGTAGTGTAGTAATAGAAACAGATTACGTAGTTTGCTTTGAACTGTGATTTATTTACAATGGAAAAATTAGTTAAAATACAATTAAATAGTAAAAAAAATATTGAAAAAACAAGAAGTAATTTTAAAAAGTCGCCCAAGGATCGATTAACTCAAACATACATAACAACTAGACTTGAAGCTTTAGATAAACAATGGAATGAATTTACTGATACGCATAGAAGTATTATTGCGGAGGCTTCTGATTCTGACTTGGAGAAAAGTGTTTATTATACAACTGATGTATACAATGAAACCGAGGATATATACATAACATATAAGTCAGAGTTAAAAGCGCTTCTTGCACCGACTGTGCCTACCAGTATTGTTCAAGAGTCGGCAGAGTCTACAAATGTTTATTTACCAAAAATAAGTATTCCAAAATTCTCAGGATTGTACACTGAGTGGATTTCATTTAGGGATTTATTTTTGTCACTCATTCATAACAACAAGCAGTTAGATGATGTCCAAAGACTCCATTACTTGAAGAGTCATATGTCGGGTGAGGCGGAACTATTGTTGCGAAGCACTCCAGTAGCCGCTAACAATTACCCAAAGTGTTGGTCGATATTAACCAAAAGGTATAACAACAAACAATTTTTGTCGCAAAGTATAATAAAACGATTTGCAAAGCAACCAGTCATTACAAAGGAATCATCAGTTGCTATAAAAAACCTTTTGGATACTACGACCGAATGCTTGCATGGTCTGGAGGCCATAGGTATTGACATAAGTACTTGGGACTCGATTGTTATATATTATGCAAGTGAAAAATTAGATACCGAATCCCGTAAATTATGGGAAGCAAAGATTGGCACAAATGACAAATTGGCTACATTCGTTGAATATCAGGAGTTTTTAGAATCAAGATTTCGTTCCCTAGAATTTTTAGACACTGCCGTTAATACTCAATCTACTACCAATAATCGCAAACCAAATGTCAAATCCTTTCACGTCGCTTCTCAAACTTGTGTGTTATGTTCAGGAGATCACAAGTTAGGTAATTGCAAACAGTTTGAACAACAAGAATGCGACGCTCGTCGCGAGTTTGCTCGGGCCAATAAGTTATGTTTCAATTGTCTAGGTAAGAACCATGCCGTATTTACTTGCCGTTTGTACACTAAATGTAAACATTGTAAAAAGAGGCACCATACACTACTTCATCCCAAAACAACCAATATTGCTGCTGAACCATCTGATAGTTCAGCAGATAGGAACGTGGTGGCTGTTGCGACAGCTGCTTCTTCCCAAACAAGCAAAAGTTCCAATTCTGTTTGTTGTTTCGCAGATGTTAACAACCAAAGTTTGTTAGCGACAGCTTTGGTCAAGGTCAATTCGAGGACTGGTACTGCAATGGTTTTAAGAGCCTTAATGGATCAGGGTTCTCAGGTCTCTTTTATTACGGAGTCCTCAGTACAGTTGCTCGGATTGAAGAAAACTCCTGCTCACACTGACATATATAGACTGGGCGATGATGAAGGTGGTTCGATGCCATCAAGGTGGACAGTAAAGTTTGATTTACAGTCACGCTTAGATCCTAGTTTTATTTTGTCAGTTGATGCTTATGTTTTGAACAGGCTCACTGCCCGACTTCCTGAGAGGAAGCTTGTTCAGGTACTGCCATCATTCTCTTCATTAGAACTGGCTGACCCCACTTTCGATACTCCTAGTAAAATCGATTTGTTGTTGGGCACACGAGTGGTCAGTGACGTTTTGTTAGAAGGTTTGGTCAAGGGTTCTCCTGGAACACCCATAGCTCAAAAAACGAAACTTGGATGGATTTTATCCGGTACGGTTCGTACTCCGTTGAACTCAAGGCCCGTGTGCTATAGTGCAATCGAGTGCACTGATAGTAACGGACTCTTGAAGAAATTTTGGGAGCTAGAGGCGGAACCTGTATCTAATGAAGTCATTTTGACTAAGGAAGAGCAGGAATGTGAGGATTACTACTCCAGAACGACCAAGAGAGATGCAGAAGGACGATACGTAGTCAAGTTACCTTTCAAAACTGAACGGCAGAGTCGTGTTTATGGTAACTCTGAGTTTATGGCTCGGAAACGGTTCCATCTGCTGGAGAAGAGACTGGCAACTAATCCTGAACTCAAACTGCAATATAGCGCAGTAATTGGGGAGTATGTGCAAATGGGACATGCAGAAGTGGTTCCTCAAGCATGTCTAAACAACGATGCCTTTTATTTGCCGCATCACGCTGTAGTACGCGATGACAAGTGTACTACTAAAGTCAGGGTTGTTTTTGACGCTTCTTGTTCGGGATACAGTGGAGTGTCATTGAATAATGATTTATTAGTAGGTCCAACTTTACAACCTGAGTTGCGTCATACTATTATGAGATGGCGATGCCATCCCATAACTTTAGTAGCAGACATCGTTAAGATGTATCGTCAAGTCAAGGTGGCTGAAGAAGACGTTGATTATCAACGTATTTTGTGGCGTGACGATCCTAGTGCTGATCTGCAGCATCTGAGATTGTTACGTGTAACTTTTGGTGTATCTTCAGCTCCTTATTTGGCAGTTCGATCCTTACAACAGCTTGCTCGCGATGAAGGAAAAGATTTCCCTTTAGTCGCAGATCGCATCTTCAGCGATTTTTATGTAGACGATTTTTTGTCCGGTTGCGAAACAGTAGCGGAAGGTGAACAGATTTATTACCAGATGAACGAGTTACTCGAGCGCGGTGGTTTTCAACTACAGAAATGGTCTAGCAATAATGACGAGTTGTTAATTAGGATGCAGAAGGGAAAAGAAATTACAAATGAAGGTTTAGAGTTTAAGGTAGATAAAGTTATGAAAATTTTGGGCTTAACTTGGGACAGAAATACGGACGAATTCCGGTATACTGTTCACCTTCTGCCGTTGCAACCTCCTGTGACTAAGCGAAAGGTTGTATCTGACATCGCCCGTCTGTTCGATCCTCTTGGCTGGTTAGCTCCAGTGGTAATAACAGCCAAGGTGTTTATACAACGCTTGTGGCTTTCGGGAATCGAATGGGACGATGAGCTTCCTGATCCTCTGTTGAAGGACTGGGTGGAATACAGAAGTGACCTTCACATTTTGTCAAATTTCCGTCTACCGAGATGGATACACACTAGTCGGCGCGATATTCACCTTGAATTACAAGGTTTTTGTGATGCCTCTAACACTGCTTATGCAGCCGTGGTGTATACTCGATCCATAGATTCCAACGACCATGTTCATGTCAGTCTGGTGGCATCCAAGACCAAGGTGGCTCCCGTCAAACAGGTTACCATACCTCGTTTGGAATTATGTGGCGCGGTGCTACTTTCAAAACTTCTGCGTGAAGTTTCTGCGACCTTGGGAATTTCAAAAGAAAATATTCATGCCTGGACCGACTCGTCAGTGGTGCTCGCTTGGTTGAGCAGCCACCCCAGCCGTTGGAAAACATTTGTTGGAAATCGTGTCTCTGAAATCCTCACGGTAACAGATCGAGATCAATGGTCTCACGTTAGATCTAGGGACAATCCTGCTGATTGCGCATCGCGAGGGGTAAAGCCTACTGAGTGGGTTGAGTTTGACTTGTGGAAGCAAGGACCTAGTTGGCTAAGAAATAAAACAATCGATTACAGTAAGGGAGACATGATAACAACAAGAGTAGAGGAAAAACAATCAGCTGTAGTGTGTAATGTCATGATAAATGAGACGGAAGAAAATGATATCATGGCAAGATTTTCTTGCTTAAGAAGGCTAACTAGGGTCATCGCTTATTGTAAACGATTTCTGAAGTGTAAGAGTACAGAGGGTAAGTCTAAATTAAATAGTTTTCTAACGTTTTCGGAAATAAATGAAGCATTAAGAACATGTATAAAAATGTGTCAAGGTGAACATTTCAAAGAGGAAATCGACAGCATAATTAAAATAGGCAAAGTTGACAAAAGGGGGAAGCTCACCACGCTCAATCCTTATCTCGATGAGGATAAAGTTTTGAGAGTTGGGGGAAGGTTGCAAAGAGCTAGCACCCACGATGCATTTAAGCATCCGATTATTCTGCCCCATAAGTCACAATTGACAACCCTCGTGATAGCTGATGCTCACGAACGCACTTTGCACGGTGGGCCCCAGTTAATGCTCAATTATCTGAGATCCAAGTACTGGATCGTCAATGCGAAGGGGTTAGTTCGACAGTATGTCCGTAAATGTGTTGGTTGTATCCGTCATTCGGCCCGAGCCATTCCGCCGTTAATGGGACAATTGCCAGCCGCCAGAGTCAATGTTAGTCGACCTTTCTTTAAAAGTGGTGTAGACTATGCAGGCCCTATTAGTGTTAGGCCCACAAGGGGTCGTGGTTATCGCTCCACAAAGGGCTACATTTGCTTGTTTGTCTGTATGGCAACTCGTGCCATTCATTTAGAAGTTGTAAGCGATATGACATCACAGGCATTTCTAGCGGCCTTTAAAAGATTTACAGCTAGAAGAGGTCACTGCGGTGAGCTCTGGAGCGATAATGGCACGACTTTTGTGGGGGCTAACAAAGAGTTGAAGGGCCTGCTCGCTCAAGAAAGGTCGAGCGTAGCTTCCGATGTCGCTGATTGGTTAGCGACAAATGGTACAAATTGGCACTTCATTCCACCTCACTCTCCAAATTTTGGAGGGCTTTGGGAGGCTGGAGTGAAGTCCACTAAGCATCACCTCAAGAGAGTTGTAGGCACCAGTACTCTTACATTTGAAGAGTTAAGCACGGTGCTCACGCAAATCGAGGCTTGTCTCAATTCTAGGCCGTTGTCCACAATTAGCAGTAGTCCTGAAGACTCATGTCCATTAACTCCAGGTCATTTTTTGGTAGGAGAACCACTGTTGCTTTCACCTGAGGCAAATTTCGAACATGCCAGTATCAGTCCCTTGAGACGTTGGCATTTAACTCAACGTATGGTTCAACAGTTTTGGCGTCGATGGTCCAGGGAATACCTTGTTCAGTTTCACCATAGGTACAAGTGGTCGCATCATACTACGGAACCTAAGTTGGGTGATGTGGTGTTGGTGATGGAGGATGATTTGCCACCTGCAAGATGGCTGTACGGCCTAATTGAACAAAAACATACTGGCTCGGACAACGTTACGAGAGTTGTATCCTTGCGCTGCAAGGGATCTTTGATTAAAAGGCCAGTCTCCAAACTAATAGTGCTTCCAATCACGAGCTAATTTGTCGTTGCGCTTTATCTTTGCTCACCAATAGTGTCCTTATGTTAGAAATAGATGTAAGCATAGTATTTATGTAATGTAAAATTATACAGTCCATTAGTTCTGGCACCTACCATATTAAATTTGTATTTTGTTATCATGGTGGGCTGTCGCTATTCAATCTTGTTGTCATTATGTTTAGTTTTGTTGTTATTGTATTATTGCTCGAAGGTTGTTACGGACATTCTGTCCATGGTGGGCGGGATGTTTGAACGTTAATTAATAGCTGTGTCACTAGATGGCGCTCATCGTACCTTGTTGTGAATCGCGCTAACAAGATCTGCCGCAAAGGATATATAACGTCTTAGATTTAGTTCACGTATGTGCCACTAGATGGCGCTTGTTATATATTGTCATCCTTCTGAATGGCGGTGTTAAGATCGGCAGCAAGCTATTTATAATGTAAAGTTAGAAAATAAATTTTTGAACTCGCTTGTAATGGTTGTTTCACTTTCAACAATTCATTATAAAGGCGATTTTGGAGGATACGTCCTCACAATTTCTCAATTTCGCAATTTCTATATATGCTGCGAATCTAAGTCTTTCGCACACTTTGTTCCTTTAAGTATAATTTTATTATTATAATAGTATTTCTAATGTTTAAGTTAATTTCTTGGGTCTTTGGAACGAATGCAAGGGCGAATGACTATTTTGACGGACTTTAACTTCAAAAATTATTTTGAAAGTGAAGTTCAGTCAAAATAGAAGAAAGAAAAAAAGTTGGGGTGACCCAAATTCTGTGTAAAACGCACCTGGGTCTTTGATTGCCGGAGGTGAGATTATACAAGACATATTTCTCGCACACCGGCAGGCCCAGGGACAAAATAGAAGAAAGAAGAAAAGTTGGGGTGATCCAAATTCTACTTTGCAGATACCTATTACATGTTGCAATATTCTTCTAATACGTGTCATAATAATTATTCTAATTAATTAGGACAGAGAATAAGCATTGCCATACAACGTGGCAATGCTGCCAGTCTTCTGCGGCATGCGATGCGGAGGAATTCCATGACGCTTTTCAATTTAGGTCTTTTTTGTTGTTTTAATTTTCATTTGTTTAATTAGTCTTAAAAACATTATATATTATATTTATGTCGTCCAATTATTCGTAAACTCTGGTAACCTTTGACGATATAAAGCTGGCCCCACACCTGC
The DNA here is from genome assembly GCA_963691645.1 of Pelosia muscerda. Lineage (NCBI taxonomy): Eukaryota > Metazoa > Arthropoda > Insecta > Lepidoptera > Erebidae > Pelosia > Pelosia muscerda. The sequence continues at coordinate 4,450,099 of OY829104.1, forward strand.
GACGCAGTTACGAGGTGTTGGTATTCGCTGTTGGCAGCGAGCCACCGTGACAACGCGCTGTGGAATGCGGAGCATCATCTTAACAAGTCTTCAAATGAAATGTTAATGTAATATGTTGCAATCAGAGAACCGTTTTATGTAATGTGCACTAGTTATGGACAATACTAGGTGATACGATCGGTAGGTATATGTACTATACCCAATTTTTCCCCCAAATTAGCATTTCTGCTTATGACTTAAAAGATTTCTTGGGCCAAATTTAGTAATTACAATTTTACCTTCTGCCCGTTGATAGATTTTCTTCTATTTGTGTTCTTTTCTTCATTTGTCTAAATTATGTGTTATGTGTATGACAAATAATTCTAATCAATAGAACTATTTAGATATACATAATGCCCACGCATATTTCTTTCTTTGTATGTGGTCCCACACAATAGTGGGAGCCTATTATCGTATTCCGGGCACTATTGATGATTCGAAACATGCATGTATGCATGGGGTAACTAAGGCTACATTATATTATAGAAAATAGAAAATGTGCAATAGAAATGTGCAAAATCGCGTGCAAAGTCGAACTACGGGCGAAGTCGCGATCACAGCTAATTTATTATAAGAGTACCTAATTTAATTCGTATTATATAAATGTAACGGCTTAGTTCGTTGGGTGGCGAATTCTTCTGAAAATAAACAAAAGGTCAATGATACTATAGCTTACATTTCAACAACACGCAGTTTATTTTAGCGATATATCTTTTTTCACATGCTGGTAACATTTTATCTAGCTTGGTGGGCCTCACCAAGATTTTCGAGCCCCTAAGATAGCTCTTACGGCTATCAGACCGACTAAGAAATCCTTTATATCGTATTAATACCCGGATTTGGTTACCAAATCTGGGTATTAATACGATCATTTGGTAAGTAAATTCAATAATTTACCTTTTGATTTGCTTGACATTGCACTAGCCGTGGTCACCATTTTTTTAATTCCTTGGTCAAAATAACCACGGATACCGCCCCACGCTCTGAATGAAATGCATCAGAAATGAAAACAGTCAAAAAGTACTTCACTAAAAAGCATTCAACGGGTCTAAAAAGGTTTTACTTCAAAGAGACGTCATATTTGTATTTTCACAATTTTTCAAATAGGTAGGTACTACTGGTCGTATAAAACAGTTAAGATCGCGCAATGCGTTTACCAGCTTGCCCTTCAAAAACAAATCATCTCTCATCTGATGCCAAGTTCCTGGAGTATGGACTCGTTTGTGTGGAACTCTGTTCAAGATAGGCCTAGCATCTTCCTCCAGCGCCACTGAATTGTCTGAATGGCTCACATTGAAATGCTAATGCATAACATCACACTAAACACGTGATTTTACACGTACATTCCCGGGCAACATCTATTTAGGCAGCAGGCACGTGTATGTTTTACTGTTGTGTACATTTCCACACTTTGTTTGTAATAATTCTGCCAATTCTATTGTTTTACTAACATCGAACCTTTTTTTTTAATTATTATAGCCTTCTGTTTCATTCAGAAATCTAATCCAGATACTCACTATGGCAACTTACGCGTGCACGGCGAGGTAAATAGTGCCTATATTTCATAATATTATTATTGTAAAAAACAGATAATGTTTTGAATATTTTTATATATTGCACAATTAACTTCACCATTTCATTAAATCGTGCGTTGCAAATTTTAAATTTTTAGATAGTTATTTCTGTTATAAAATCACCAATTTAGATATATTACAAATTATGATGTAGCAAGTACGTTTTCATGGTTGAAGGTTTAGAGAGCTTTTGTGCCGCCAGCATAGGAGACACTTTTCTCTGACGACAGCACACAATCTCTCCAGTCAGCGCAAGCTGAATGTAGCTGAAACGTTAGGCTAAGTGTAAATAGTTCAATTTATACTAAGCAAATCTCATCAAAACACGATATAAGTTGTTTTATTTCAATTCGAATTATTTTTTCTTCCATACATTCAACATCTTGATATGTTTGTCTCGATGTGACCCTGTATGTTATGATGTATAAACGTTATTTACAACCCGTTTTCCCACCGTTATGACCTCGGTACTTTCGCGTGCCATATTTCTGTCAATGATATTTATTATTCACACATTCGGTAAACTTCCTGGCTGCGTTGTGATTTCATCAGGATTTATACCGTTTGCCCTAATTAAGACTGGAATAAATGTCCTTGTGCCAATTGTAACAATCTGAAGACGGTGGCATGTTATATGTATGTGAGTCACAATTTATGGTTTACGTTTCACAGAGCATAGATTAAAGTACTGGCACGGCATATAAATAATAAGCAGATAAATATAAAAGATGTTATAAAAAAATTCTTAAGCAATTAGTAATAAAGCTAACTGTTCAAATCAAAACATGGGGAAAGGTCAATATTTCGACGGAATCCGGATCCGCGATTGCCTTACAGCCGGAATGATCTGACCGCTAAGCCAATGTAGGTATTCAAAATTCTCCCTGTAATGGAAAGATCGCGGGTTTGAATTCTGTCGAAGCATCACGCGCACGCAAGCTGTGGAATGAACTCCCTGCCGTAGTTTTCCCTAGCGACTACAACATGGGGTTCCTCAAGAAGGACATAACAAGGTTTCTACAATGTAGGCAGCACGTGTGTCACGACCCCGGTGGTGCAAATGTCCATAGACCACGGCGACCACTTCCCATCAGGTGGGCCGTATGCTTGTCTGCCACCTAAGTGGTATAAAAAAAAATCACTTTTATTGATTTAATTTTGATATGATTGCTTAGTATATATACGCGAATATATACGCGAACAAAATCAACTGACATCTTATAAGATGAAGCTTGTTCTCTGTTGAAATTACCAATCATGCTATTGTTTTATTGGCTTTTGTTTATTTTAACATAACAAAATTAAGTTTAGGTCCCAATATGTGGCGAGCGTATTTTCATTAACTGGGCACTTATAAACCTGCGATAAATACACACATGTTTATCGTGGTACTTTACCATTGATGGTACTGTTTTAATGTCAGTGACTCCCATAAAAGTTTGTCCATTTGACCTCCCAAGCCTGAGAGCAACTTGCATTGCTCTTATGTCAATGAAGAAGTGTACTGGATTGCAGCTGATGATGACTTATCGCATGAAGATTTTGTGAAGCTTCATATGAACCCTAAATACTCACATAAAGAATGTAGGTATTAACTTTTATGCTGAAAAGAATTTAAACTCTGACGTCACTCCTTCTGAAAGATCATCAAAACATTTTGTTTCGATGTGTATAATGAGCCCTTGAATGTGTTGAACATCACGTTCAATGTCGAGACACTCGGTAATTTATCGCGTCTATACTAAAAATAAAATGGTAGTCATTGTAATTCTTGTTTTCTTTATTTCTTCCTTGAGTCATTTGACTGCGAAATTCTTGTTCTTGTTGTTTAATGTTAGTTAATAAATGAGAAAGGAGAACTACCATAAAACGTATATTTAAAATTTCAGCCCAATCTATCGCAGTCCACTGCTGGGCATAGGCCTCTCCTAATGTTGGGTGGCACACTGGCCAGATGGGTTTGTACAGGGTTTTATTTCGAGCTATACTTCTTTCGCTACAAGGAAATTTAAAAAAATGGTCCATTTAAAGGTGTTCACGTCGTACAATATTTATTTAATACTGTGCATTTAGGTCTCATCCTTTTTTTTCGTGCGAAAAATCCCCACGGATACCCCCCTTCCCCGCCGGAGCCGGTTGGAAAGGTTATGTTAGACTCGAACCGATAAAAACGCCCGCCGTCCTTGGGTCTCTATAGTAGTCAACATATCCCTCGCACCGCGACCGACCTGGGTCCGTCTCTTTCGAGATGACCCCCGTCGGGTGTAGGGACCACGGTGTCCCTATCCATTTAGGTCTCATCCTGGATTTTGGCACTACTATTTATAATTTTTCATTTTTTGTTCTCAAAGTGAAGTATGCCAATCTATTTATGATTAACCGTAGACTAATAGTTAAATTCATTAAGAAAATAGAAGAGATAAGCACTTGCCAAACGACTTTGTTCGACTAATGAGCCACGACCCAAGATGCGGGAGATGTCCTCTCGTTGACGAACATAACGATAATTTATAAATATAATTTACTCATCATTATATTTGCGAATTACCCTCAGAATATATTACCAAAACTGCTAGCTGATTTAATGTTATTTCTAGTACCTACAAAATAAATGACGGTTCAAGCAGAAGCGAGTCTAGAATAGTACCTCTGTAAATAAAAGGGGATCCCAAATTTTCAGCCGACAGCCTCTGTGGCGTGGCGGTAGTGAACTGCTACACAGGAGCCGGGGGTTCGAATCAGTTGCAAATATTATCTCCATGAATATTGCTACTTGCACTGGTCTGGTTGTGACTCAGAGAGTACGTGTTTATCCGTTGGTCCAGAGACTGATCACCCGTCCGATCAACGGCGTCCCCACTGGCAGTAGAGGTAGTAGTAACATTACATAACATAAACTCACTCCTTTATCCCCGAAAATCTGTTTATTCTCGATATCCCGAATGTCATATGCTACGCTGTACGCTGTACAGCTCTATAGCAAATTATTCAGACATTATCTGACAGTAGTTTATATCGGAGAGTGGTTCTTACAACTGAATCCACGTGTTGTCCCCGGGTAAATATAAACAGTTTATCAGACGGCATACCTTTCTGCCGGATGCTGCCGACCCACTTTCTATGCTGCCCGCATACCGGGCATTCCAACCAGCTGGAAGGAGGATTTTATCTTAGTTAATGTACGAGCTTTTAAATATATTATACAGGGTCTTCTGGAAACGGTCTCGAAGTCAAAGGTATATGGCATAAAATACGATTGGTGGTATAATTCACTCTTCATCATATCAGTAAAGCTAAATAAAACATTAATTTCAAAAATAAATATCACTACAAAAAAAATTAATAGCGCCATAATGCAAGTTGAGTTTTTTTTATAAAAGGCATTATTGACGAAGAGTGAATAATGCTAGTTAGCCAGTATAAATAAAAAAAATGTTTTATGCTAATAGCTAATATACCCGGAATAGAGGTACAAGAGAGTACCAGGTGCTTCGTCTTGAATCGTCGCACAGATCTATCATCTGTCAAATCTATCAATGAAAATTGAAGCACTGATTCAGAAAGACAGGCCTTCACCTATATGTTTTGCTTTGACTCAGTTACATACATTTGCCCATTTGAAACTTAACTTTAAATGCATATTGAATAAAATATTACCGCGGTAGCCTAGTGGTATGGGTAGTAGTAGTGGTGGTATGGACTGCTGAGACGAGGTCTTAGGGGGTAGGTTTTACCATGGCACACACCAATGACTTTCCGATGCTTTTCGAAGTTATTTATGTATTTATCGCAGGTTTATAAGTGCCCGGTTAATGGCACCTATTACACGCCACCTATTACATTGGGACCTAACATAAACTGACGAAATGTTGGTGCTAGCACCTCTGCCTACCCCTTCGGGGATATAGGGGCGAGTTTATGTGTATGTTTAAAATATTTCTAACTGCTGGGTTGTTGCTGGAAACTTTGGAATCGCCACAGTACAAAAAAAGACGGCCCTTAAAGCAAAATATTAACATAATATTTCGACATTTACCACAGCTATAATACCGCTGGGATCTCAAATTATTCAATAGCAGTACAGATAGTACACATTTACTTATAATTTTATTACTATAACGTCTATGTGTCGAATCAAAAGTTGATGAAGGTCAGTGGTAACATCTCGTTTGATAAATTTACGAGCAGTACCGCTGCCAATCAATTTGTAAACGCATTACTTTCAACATGTTGTTTTATGTTTTTCAAATTACATAATAGTTTTATTGCGACTGTTCTGAAAGATTATGAATATTGTTTGTCTAGTCCATTTTTTTAGTATTGGTATACAAAAGAATTTCGATTATTGTGTTTAGAAATAGGTACTTATTACGATTGAGATAGATACCTATAGGTATTATTTTTAATCGTTCTCTGAACCTTTTTCCAACTGGTATCAGTTTTCTCGTCTTAACCAATAAAAAGACTTCTTATGCGGGAAATAGGCATTCCATAAGTGCAAAGAATGATAAAGTTCACCTCTAAAAAGTTGCTCTATTAGCATTTCTGAAGATGTTTTGCGTAGAGAACGGTGGAATACTGCACATACGAATTTTTAACCTAAGTATCATATATGCGGTTGAATTTCCATATTTTCTGTAAAGAGACTGCCATTTGATCTCCAGACAAACCTCCACAATTAAAGGCTCACATGGCTCACAGAGGAACTGCGGTACAGGCGGTTAGCGGTGAAAAGTTTTCAGAGTTCTTTACACTACAGTTTCTCCGTGAGCGCGCCGCTTGCAACAATGCCTAAATATCGAGAACTTCAAATAATACGTGGTAAATATTCCCACATCTTTTAAAGTAATGCACCTGTGTAAAAGTAATGTTATACCGACTTCTCGCGATGACTTTGAACCCAAAGATGTTGTGTACACCTTACACCCAAAAGTATTCAATATCAATAGAGAGGTGTGAGGAATGTGTCTGTCTCGATATAGTTCTCGCGAGACAAACACCAGTCAAATGACGGACGGGCGCGTTGGCGCTGCACCCGTAAACAAATCCGTTTGCAAAATAAATCTTTTCATTTGTAAACTTTGAACTGGGTTTTTGTGGTTTTATGTGCAGTAAATCCTGACTTCGGTAATTGCTGTAGATACATTGAGACGTAGTTTCAATAGGAATTTTATTTAGTATACATAATAATTTCCTTTCCTACCTACGCGTAAATGCAAACTGCGTCTCTACAGGGTCGAAGGTGACGCCCCTGGTGTTGCAAACGTCCATAGGCCACGGTAACCACTTCTCATTAGGTGGGCCGTATGATTATCTGCCACCTAAGTGATTTAAGAAAAAATACACCATGAATGAAGCACTCTCCTGCTCCTTATTTCCATGATTTGGTTTCAGTTTAGTTTTTACGAGAGCGACTGCCGTATAACCCCAAACTCTGAGTGGAAATAAAGTGCGTGTTGTACTAGGTGTATTGATTCTTTTACTAGACTTATTTTGTCATCAAGATCCTTGTCGAATCTCTGGAAATTCGCAATGTATGTTATTTACCTGATATTGGCCGTTAAATTGTAGTACGAGTAGGTATAATAAATATTACATATATGTTAGTTTTTACCTGACAACACGAATTTATTGCGGCACCAATAAAGAATTTAAATAAAACATAAAATATCTATTTTAACGATATATAGTGAACGCTAAAAAAGTTGTGTGAAATAACCACAGATAATAAATGGAAGGTGATAAAGCAAACTATATCGTTATTGTGATATAAGACTTCCTTCATCATAATTATAGTCTCTAGCCTAGCTATAGTGAAACCGCGGTAGCCTAGTGGTATGGACAATGGACTGCTGAGACGAAGTCTCGGGTTCGATCCCAGGTTTTACCATGGCATACACCAACGACTTTTCGATGCTTTTCGAAGTTATGTGTATTTATCGCAGGTTTATAAATGCCCAGTTAATGGCAATAGGCTCGACATCTATTACATTGGGACCTAAACATAAACTGGCGAAATATGGGTGCTAGCACATCTGCCTAACCCTTCGGGGATATAGGCGTAAGTTTATGTTATGTTTATGTGTTATGTATATGTTATGTTTAGTTTGACAGAAAAAAGCGATCAATCTTCACTCTATGAATGCATTCCTCTGAGTATTTATATGCAAAACCTATGCATATTTCTTCAAAAAATATTTAAAAAAATGTATTACAAATTTTATTTATTTTTTCTCCTAGACTAGAATAATTCATTCTAAGTCTTTATAAGGCTGCTCGCCCACGTACGATAATCGATGACCAACTTTTTGTAGGAGAAAAATAGAACTTCGCAGCTGTCAAACAGATGATAATGCAATGCAAATAGTACAACTATTGTATCTTGTTTGGTACCACTCTCGTTGCCGTGTCATCCCAGGAACTCTCATACAATTTTTATTCGAAACTAGACAAGTAGGTAGAGACTGAAGTCATTGCTTCAATATGCCTATTACATCACATGTTTACTTTTAAAATTGACAGCATTACTGTAGCGCAATACTTTGAGCTCATAACAAATGAATGCAAGAACGATTACATAAGTAGTGAATATTCGCACGTGTTTTGTCTAATGAGAAGTGTCTGTCTGAATGTTATGTGCTATGAGAATATATTTCATTTTGTTAAACATGCGCAAAGATATTTAAATTACATTCGAAAAAAATAATTGTCCCACTTTACGTTGATTACAAACACATGAGTATAAACACAATTATAATTGAACTAAAAATGTTGTTTCTCGTCTAGTTTAAATGTCGAATACCTATAATATACTCAAGGTCTAAGTTAAAGACATTTATGTAGATCTATTTTCATGGGCTGGACTATAAGAGGAGGATTTATATCTGGTGGCGTTCATCTTAAGGGGTTCTCTAATTGAATCTACATTATTGGAATAATAACAATTTAAATACTAGGTATATTGACTTAAAGCAATATAAGGCTTTTGATTTTTATTTATAGCTATAGTCTGAAACTTAATGCGTGAACCAACTGGGCTCTAAAACATTATCTTAACGTATTAGTTCTTTTAAGGGACGATTATATTTGACAATGTTTTAAGTATACTGAGGCAAAAATTTGTAGGTGTATGGATCTAAGATCTAGGATCCAAGTCTACCTCACCTGTAGACGCTTACCCCAGCTGTATTAAATACTTGCTTCTTACGTAGACTTTCCGCTCAGGATGGAGGATTCACTCCCGTTAAAGCCAGCTAAACTAAAATATGGAAAAAAATTGAGTATAACATGAACTCAAAATCATAAACCTTGGATATAAGATACAACTGAGTTTTACTCTCACGTGACGAGCAAAGAAGAGACAAAATTAAATCATTTGAAACTACCAACGACTAAATTCTATGATAAGCCACGAAGAAAGCCGCAAAACGACGTAAACCTATAAATTTTGCAAATAACCAGTCGCCATTTCCTTGACACAAATGCTTGGGACAACCATTGAACTACGAATTGAGGACAGAACAATGTATAATTGCCCCATTTTTACTAGAATTAATACGTTTAGTCGTTAAAAACTTGCTTGCTTGTAACGATTAATAAATCTTGGAATTAGCTAGAAATATTTCTGTGTCTATTTGATAGAATAAATTTTGTATCTACATAATGTAGAAGGGTATCTTTTTAGATCAAATTTATTTGACTCAAATCTTCAACATCATCCTTGCGTTAGTCCCAGCCGCATCCAAAGCATTCTTCTCAAGTCCGGGGTCCGCTAGATAACCCGAAATAATAATTAATGAGATCTATTGCATCTGAGGAATCCACGTGTTGCGACAACCGACTTCGTGGTAATGAAATATCTGATCATACACACAAGGCTTCAGCTGTAGGGAAAGAAAAAAAAATACCAAAATCGAAAAGTACATGTAAACAATTGTATGTACAATCAGCGGCCTTATTACTGGGAGCGATTTCTTCCAGGCAATGTTGGGATGGATAGTACCGTGATAAATAAGAAATATTGGGTAGTGGATTCCATTCCCTCCCCCAATATTTTCTTAAAATAAAAAAGTGATTCATAAAAAAATGGGGACGCTATTTCGCTTCGCTTCAATGACAAACACTAAATAATAAAATAACAAAATATGATTTTCAATGTACTGTGAACTTTAATGATACTTATTATTAATTTTATGTTTTTTTTTTCAATTCATGTATATGACGTTAATCAATCGTTCGAGATGAAAAGACTTTTGTGATAGTTTTACAATTTACAGCATAATAAAATATTATAAAAATACGAAAATAAGGAGGTTAGTATGTAGTGTATTTTCAGCGTGTAAGTAGAGCCTTGGATCTTCTAGTTCACGTTGAGACATTTATTGCATAATTTTGTGAAACATCTCAAAATTAAAAATGAAACATAAATTATTGAAAATACTTGTTATTGGAAAGAGGATTTTCATTTTAGTTTATGTAATGGGACTTTAACAATCAAACATTAAACATATACAAAAAAACATCAAAGAACAAGATGTTTGAAATAAAATTATGAAGTCGTCTGACCTCCAAATAAAACAAATCATATAAAGGCGAAATTGGAGTGCGAACGGTACATCTGAGAATCGATTGAAACAAAAAATGATTGTGCACTTTTATTTTGCATATATTTTTTTTCTTTTTCAGGAATGACTACCTATTTAGATATAAACTAAAAAGTGGACTACATTAGGTAGTTCACTTTTATAGCTATACACACGGCTCACCTGATGGGAAGTGGCTACCATGGTCGAAAGACGTTTGCAACACCAGGGGCGTCACAATCCTGCTGCCGACCCTTCAGTAACTATTTAATGCCTTTCTTGTGTATAGTGTTGCCATTAGTGCAGAGTTGCTGGATCCTTGTAAGAAGGTAAAGGTATTTGAAACAGTTAGTATATTTTTTTAATAGTTTATTTTATAAAAACCATTCAAATCGATAGAGTGGTTTCCGAGATCCGAATATTTAAAAGAATTGCTTGTAAGTACAATAATAGTATCAGATTTACTTGTTAACTAAACTCTGTAAATTCACTAACAAAATTAGGTTACACTTGTCTGTAAGTTATTTCAGCGAACATAATCTTAGATTTTCTGTTAATAGTGAGTAGTTGAAATGGGTCTAAATTTAATCACTATTGCATTGCACTATTTAAAGATTTAGGCTACAGGAGTTTTATTAGAAGACACATCACCAATTCACAGAGCTGTGCTTTTTATGGTACGATGAGGCTAGCTGGCCTGGGAAACCCCCTATATCATCATCATCATTATCATCATCATTGCTTTAACCCCGGTCGTATCCGAAACTGTCACCTCGGAATCCGGGGTCTACTTTTGCAGTCCGAAAAAGTTGTGGTTGAACTTCGATATTTCATTCATAATAAAAAAAACAATTCCAAGTCTCAACTCAAGACATATTTTTGTCTACTGTCAATTGTTGTATATTTAGTATGTGTGGACATATTGTAAGCAATGTAACACAGATGAACAGAGTCCTCAATCCCTACATTAGTCATGGTGTCATTATTTCTTCCTTGGACTGTTGCCAACCACTTAGAAACGATCAGGTGTTTAGGAGCCGTTTGGCATTTGGCTTCGCTGGTACATCTAAGAGATAAGTGCACTCTCGCTGGTGATATGTTTAGATTCGTTGCTGATTATGAAACCGGTTTGGCATAGAAATGTGCGTACAGTGGGCTACAAAAGTTCCTGAACACCTTAAGATCTATAACCCTTTGACAACCTAAGTGTAATTTTATTAAAGTAAAATCTGATAGGTTTTTTTTTCTTTATTTAAATGCACAAAACACATCACAATCATATACGTATTATATCCTAAATACATGTTTAGATCTGGATCGTAACGTAAATTATGTGCACTAATAGAGAAACAAAAAGTTTACACAATATAAATCCCTGATTTATAAATACTAAAATGTAATTTTAGATTTGGATGCCTTTACCGGAGACAGAACCATCCAAACCCAGCGCACTATGAAGGATGTCTTTTACAATTTTAACAAAATAAATTATCGATTTCTTGTTTTTAATAAGAAAATATGTAAACTCATACGAGTAGTAATAACATTAATGAGTAGATCTATTATCGAAAAGTCGATTAACCTCTCAAAAGGAAATTCCCAATGAACACGACACTGGCAAGATTGTCCCCTAAATTGGGTTGATATGTTACCATCTAAGAAAAAAAGAAGAAGAAGGTTATCTATTATCCAGTAACATATAAGACTAGTAGTGGTCTAGTGACATTACTTCATACAATTTATTTTTCAAATGGTGCAGAAACTTTCGGAAGGAACTTTTGGAACCCACTGTACTTTCTCGTACATATTGAATATTTCTTGTACATACTCATAGTTTAAGTACGATACGATTAAATAACTATTATTTTTAAAATATACATTGAACTATACTCATGCCATCTTGATTATCTGATATTAATTTCAAAGTTATTTCTTTCTTACATACCTCCTCGCATTCCTGAGAAAAAGATTAGACAAGCAGACAGACAACGAAGTGATCCCATAAGGTCAGTTCAAAGTCTCAATTGAACAGTCTGTCCGGGGAAAAACCTCCGCTCTTCAGAAGATCGCGGTTAATAATAACCTTGTATTCTGCTTCCCATGGTGAATAGCCAGAGTTCGCTGGAGAGTTTCACTACTAAATCACTAAACCGATCATGATGAAATTGGGCACAGAGATACTCAGAGGCTATCTTTTACCGTTTATCGCGAAAGAAAGGTTCTAAGGTGGAAAATAGAGAATGGAAGTTTGTATCCACGCAGGTGGAGCTTTGTCAAAAGCCATCACTTACAATAAATGCCACCTAGTATTTGTACTTATTGATTCTTTTGTTAAAGTATAATGTCATTTTTTTATACTTAGGTCGTCAAATTGACTGCACCTCGCCTGATGGTAAGCACTTGGTGGAGCTTATTGTAATACGTAACCGGTTAGGTACAGTAATTATAAATACAGTGTTGATGTACAAGAGTGTTCTCAAATATATATTAAATAAATCATACTTATTGTAATTTTATTATATGAATATTCACTGGAAGTCGGTTACTAATAAGTTTGAAATCATTAAATTATGTGCGGCATTCGACATTCAAACATTTTTAGGGATTATTATAACATTTTCTTTATGCGTATACCGTTTTTCTTTCAATATTGAACTGTCCAACTGACATATTTAATAGAAACAGTCTTAGAGACGCATGGTCCGCTTATAATTAATCTTGTGAAGGAATTTAGAAATTTATAGTTGAAGAATTCAGATCTTGACGTGAAAGCAGAAATTCTTTGTATTTAGGACGCTTCTGCTTATAAATTTAATAAGGACGTATAAAAATAAACGGATGAATATTTTTTCATTGCATACCTACACAGATTGTTATTTTAAGATTATAATACAGAATGATTATATTTTAAGTTAAGGAGAAAGTACATAAATATGAAAATCAAAATATAAAAAATAGCCGGACTTAAGAATAGATAATGGCTAAAAATATCGTGGTATGTAAAAGTATTAAAAATAAAAAGAAATAAGACGGTCTGACATAATGCATATCGAAACGGTATGTCGTGTAAGTTTTTGTAGTATGAAAACGGAATAACCCGTATAAATTAATTCAATATGGCGGCTGCAAAACGTGTGGTATACGGTGGTATGTGGTTGCAGTGGAAGCGCGAGTCTGATTGGAAACTGAAGAATACCTATCTAAAGTAACAGCATCGTAATGAATAAAGTTTTAATTAAATGTTGACATAGGGAACTTGAATAATGGATGGTATCAATATACATATAATGTTAACATTTATTTTTATCCTTAGAAAATGATATGGATTTATTTACATAATATACAGAAGTTCTTGGACACCTTAAAATCTATAATCATTTGACAAACTGTATCTAATTTAACCAAAAGTAACATATACAGATTAAAAAAAAGTAGCATGACGTCTAGTTCCTTTATAAGAAAATAAGTAAACTCATGTAAGTATACTACTACACTTAATTACTGTTGTGGGTTCCTGAACGACCTGTCAGGTTGACAGACGGTGCGCGGGAATATGGTGGACACTAGCACTACGCATTGGACTACGCATTAGACATTACCTGCTTTAAGTTTATGTTACTGTGCAAGTTGATTATAATATTATAACATATACAATAAATACACAAAGAGACTATCATTCTAATTATTCTAAATACCAAATACTACATGGTGGCAGCGGCGGTGAAAAACTGTGAAAATAATATTAAGTGGGTAAGCAAATAATGGCCAACACCAGCATGCCGGGTGTAGTGATTACACCCGATCCTTACGATTTTGTCCCAGAAAACTGGGACAAGTGGAGGAAAAGATTTCAAAGATACATGGCGGTGAGTGGGGCGAATAATCGATCAGAGTCTGATCAAATTGATCTATTGTTATACTTAATGGGTGACAAAGCTGAGGAGGTGGCTTTGCAGTGCAATATAAGTAATAGCGCCACAATTGCGAGCGCTTTGGAAACCCTAGACGAACATTTTCACCCTAAAAGAAACCCAGTGTACGCCAGATTCAGATTTAACACCAGGAATCAGGAGGTGGGCGAAAGCGTAGACGAATTTATACGAAGCCTACATGTACTAGCAGATAATTGTGAGTATGGGTCTATGAAAGAAGAGATGATCAGAGATAGAATAGTGGTGGGTATGGCTAGTCGGCGAGGAAGAGAGAAAATTTTAATGAAGACAAATATAACCTTGAAAGAGGCAGTAGAGGCTGCGCAAACGGTAGAAGATTTTGAGAAAAAGGGGTCATTTTCCGGGGGTGTATCTGCTACTACAGATCTCAATAAAATTAAAAAAGAGAACCATTCTGCAACTGCAGGGCAATGTTGGTTCTGCGCTGGGCAGAGGCATATTTCAAGACAGACATGTCCAGCTTTGAAGGCTAAGTGTATGAAGTGCAATAAAATAGGCCATTTTGCTCGGTGTTGCAAAGCTGGGAGAATCAGGAACATACAAGATGAACAGATACAGGAAGAAAAGAAGGTGTGCATAATGACAAACAGCAAGTATAGGATAAAGATAGATGTGTATAGAAATGAGCAATATAAGTGTAATTTGATGTTTTTGATTGATACAGGAGCTGATATAGTGGCGTTACCACAAGAATTAGTAGCTAAATCACACAACTTGGAGCCATGCAAGGTTAGAATCAAAGGCCCAGACCATACAGATTTGAAGGTAAGGGGTATTTTACAACTCAGACTGAAATATAAGGACCGTCAGTATTGTGGTGATGTGTATGTGGTGCAAAATTTAAAGACTCCTATATTGGGGGTACCTGCAATAGAACAGATGAAAATTATACAGGTGTTTGGGGTGAATAGGTTATTAAATATTAGTACTGTGGATGTGGAAGCCGAGTTTCCTAGAATATATGATGAATTGGGGGTATTTAAAGAATCATTTGATATTAGACTAATAGATAAAAATAAAAGCTATATTCAGTGTACACCTAGGGTGGTACCCATACCATTGTTGACTAAAGTTAAGAGTGAGTTAGACCGTTTATGTAAACTAGGGGTAATATCTAAAGTAGAGGAGCCTACTCAATATGTGTCACCTATAGTGGTTGTACCAAAAAATGAAAACACTGTTAGAATCTGTGGGGACTACACAGAATTGAATAAAAATATCCTCAGACCAATTTTCCCAATTCCTAAGTTAGAAGTTACATTAGCACAATTGAAAGGGTCTAAATATTTTTCAAAAATTGATGCCACAGCAGGTTTTCATCAGATTCCATTAGGTAGCTCAGCACATTTAACAACTATAATTACACCCTATGGCAGGTATATGTATCATCGGTTACCATTTGGTTTAAATTGTGCCCCAGAGTACTTTTCTATGAAATTTTCACAATTGGTTGAGGACATTAGTGGTGTGGTTACCCATGTGGATGATATTTTGATTCATGCAGATAGCATAGAGGCTCATGATGATATTTTGAGGAAGGTATTGAGTCGTTTACAGGAGAAGGGTATTACAATCAACAAAAGTAAATGCAAATTCGGGGTAGAGGAAATAAAGTATTTGGGGCATGTCATAAATAGCAGAGGTATACAGTTAGATCAAAATAGAGTAGAAGCTATCAGTAATTTTGAATCTCCAAAAAATAAGAGACAGGTGATGCAATTTTTAGGTATGGTAAATTTTGTGGGGCGATATGTAAAAAACAAAACAGAAGTGTTATATCCTTTATACAATTTATTAAAAAATGATGTAGAATTTTTGTGGGGATGTGATCAGGTGGCGTCTTTTAAAAAAATAAAGGAAATGTTAAAAAAATGCACCAATTTTAGCACATTTTGACCCAAACTATAAGATCATTGTTGCAGCGGATAGTAGTTCATATGGTTTAGGAGCCACTTTAATGCAGGAAAATCAAGAGAATAATAGAAATATAGTAGCATATGCAAGTAGAACTTTATCTGAAACAGAAAAAAGATATTCGCAAATAGAAAAAGAATGTTTAGCATTGTCGTGGGCTGTAGATAGATTTAAAGATTATATTTATGGTATTAAAGTAGTGTTAGAAACTGATCATAAGCCCCTGGTACAAATTTTGCAGACCAAACCTATAGATGAATTAACACCAAGGCTGATGTCATTTAGAATGAAGCTGACTAGGTTTAATTATGAAGTCCACTACATACCGGGAAAAAAATTACTAATACCGGATGCCTTATCGAGAAATCCAGTTTCTGAGTTCCAAAAAGAAGAAGAAATAAGCAAAGACAATTCAGAATTATTTGTTAATTTTACACTAAAAAACATTCCATTGAAAGATCTGCTTCTAGAAAAAATTAAAGATGAACAGAGTAAATGTAGCATTTGTCAGAGATTAATTCTTTATACACAAGGGAGTTGGCCTAAGCAATCAAATATTCCAGAAGATTTACAATGTTACTATCAGTACAGGTATGATTTATCTATGGGAGGTGGTTTGTTGCTGTATAAATCTCGTGTTGTTATACCAACAAATTTGCAATCAGAAATGTTGGAAAAAATACATGCAGGGCATTTGGGAATAAATAAATGTAGAAACAGAGCTAAACAATCAGTGTGGTGGTTAGGTTTAGCCATGCAAATAGAAAAATTAGTGCAGAACTGTCCAAAATGCATAGAAGTAAGAGTTAATCCAAAAGAAAACATTGTATTAGAAAAAACCCCTAGTAGAGCATGGCAAAAAGTAGGTATAGATTTATTTCATTACAATAGGGTCTGGTATATTGTTATAATTGATTATTATTCTAGATATATAGATATTAAAAAGCTAAATTCATTAACAGAGGATAGAGTAATTGATTATTGTAAAGAAATATTTTCAAAGTTTGGGATTCCGGAGATTGTGAGAACTGATGGAGGACCCCAATTTAAATCAGGATTTAGAGAGTTTGCTAGATTATACAATTTTCAACATATAACAAGCAGTCCTTACTATTCACAAAGTAATGGTTGTGCAGAATCAGCAGTAAAGATTGCAAAAAATTTATTGAAAAAAAATGAAGATGTCTTTTTAGCACTGTTAGTATATAGAAATACTCCATTGGACACAGGATTTAGCCCAGCTGAGCTTATTTTCAATAGGAAATTAAGGGACAACTTACCTAGGTTACCTCAGTTATTAAAAAAGTCAGTAAATTGTAATAGAGAATTTAAAAGAAAAGAAATGATAAAGAAAGAAAAAATTAGTACTTATTATAACAAACGACATAGGACTAGGGAATTAAAGAAATTAAAAATAGGAGAGAAGGTATGGATTAGTGATTTGAGAATATATGGAAGAGTATTAAAACAATCAGATGAGCCTAGATCATATATAGTGGAGACAGATAGAGGGTTGTTCAGAAGAAATAGATTTCATTTGGTACCATCACCACAACCTGAGATGCCTTTTTATAGTACCCCTTGCATCGCTCCAAGATCTTCAGAATTTATTAAGGCAAATGATAATAATGTAAATGTAGACTGTAATGTGAATGATAATAATATAAATGAAAATGTAGACTATAATGTAAATGATAATAATGTAAATGATAATGTAAATGAAAATGTAGCTTGTAATGCAAGTGAGAACAATGTAAATGAAAATGTTACTGATACCGATAGCTTAATTGTAAAGAGAGGTGTCCGTCATAGAGTTCCACCAAAATGGATGAATGACTACCTATGTATGCTGACTGATCGTAAAGGGGAGGATGTTGTGGGTTCCTGAACGACCTGTCAGGTTGACAGACGGTGCGCGGGAATATGGTGGACACTAGCACTACGCATTGGACTACGCATTAGACATTACCTGCTTTAAGTTTATGTTACTGTGCAAGTTGATTATAATATTATAACATATACAATAAATACACAAAGAGACTATCATTCTAATTATTCTAAATACCAAATACTACAATTACATTAATAAGTAGATCTATTATCCAGTAGCTTTTAAGACTAGTAGTTGTATAGTGGCATCACTTCATACAATTTTAATTTGAATTATCCAAGAACTTTTGGTGCCCACTGTACATTAAAAGGTTATGTACTCTAATTAAAAATACAAAAACTACTACATTCATTCATAGTCTACAAATTCAGGCAGCAAAGAATTCCTCCCCATTGATGTTAACCGGAAGGATGACCAGAAGGTGGCGGCTTTACCACGTTGATGGAATTGCTGATCCTCAGCACAAGAATGAGCCCTCTTGTCACGGGTTGTGTCTATTAACCATTTGGAAATATCTTGAACAATAGACGAGCCTTAGGTCGCTATAACACTATGACCACAGCGTCTCAACCCCAAATGGCACAAATATTTATCTAATTACCAGTTAAATGACTATATTCGCGCATTTTCTGGGTCTCTGGCGAAGCAGCAGCAGCCCAGACGCAGTCCACAGTACTTGGACGATGATAAGGTATAATTTTTTTTTATCTTTATGTTAGCATAGTATGTACAAAACTATGCAACATACTCGTACCAGCATCACATGAGTCACTGGTTAACTGTCCGCCAGGAGAGATCCTTTTTATTTTATTTTTTTTTTATTTATGGCACGTCAATTTGACTTCACCTCGCCTGATGTTAAGCTGAAGGCAAAGTCTCATGAAAGAGGGTCACGCTCAGCTTGACGGCCTCATCAGATGCTTATTCACGCCCCGCTTAAAGGACCCGGGACTGTAGGAAGAAGGAAAAGATCCTTCCTTTATATCGAAGGAGTATCAAATGCCGTGTCTCCCTATTCGTAATTGAGTCATCCTGTATAGCTTTTGCTTGAAATAAAACTGCTATGTACAGTTGACAAAAGATATACGGTACCACATTTACATACAACATTGTATGAAAAAGTGGTACCGTATCTCTTTGACTAAGCATTTGATACTCCTTCGATATACAGAAAGGAACATGTAAATGTGGTACCGTATATCTTTTGTTGACTGTACATATACTATCTATTTGTAGAAGAGTACAACAAAATATAAAGAGTAGGTAATCTGCAGTTTTAAATTGGTGATATTTGTCATCTGTCGTATTTAATCTTTTCAATGGATGGTATTTCTTCGCGGGAACTCTCCAAGTATTATTCATTCGAGGAAAATGTATAGCTTTTAATTAATTATTTTTTGTTTGAAAATAATAATCTGTGTTCATGCTCGATTTTGTTTTATTTGGATTTGTATGTTTTTGTGTCAATGATACATACGAGTATTGCCGTCTAAATTTTAGCGGGTCACTTTGCTTAGAATTTTATTTTTAGTTCTAGATATTCCCAAAGGGTAGACAGAGGCATCTTCTTGGCCAGGAGAAAGAACGGAGAATGAATGCTCGCTACTTCACCTCATACGAAGGGCCTAAGAGGCGACGAACGGAAAAGGCAGACGATATTACTGCAAGAGACCTAAAACTGAAAATAAAACCCTTTACCAACCAGGGCAGCGTGGATACAATAGGCCAAAGCCTCCTAATATTGGGAGAGACCTATGTCTACCAATGGACTGTGACAGGCTAATTGATTGGTTCACACTTATAGACCCTCAACAAGTGCCTACTTTTGAGGAATTTTATATTTTTTCGACTTTTTCAGCGTTATATATATGTATGTGCATGTGTGATCCGTAATAAAAATAATTACATTTGTTTCTTACTACGTATAAAGACTACATTTTGGGGTCAAGAAATGTGCCGAGAACTATGTCAAATACTTCTTGCAATTGTAGTAGCCTTGACAACTAATAGAGTCATATGATTAAACAAAGTAAACACTATTTATTCTCGGTTTGTTGTTCGTAAAATTTACACCAATGTGTTTTTGCCAAATAGGACACGCTTTACAAATTAATCTGGATTAACAATACTCTACTACGAATAAAACAGTAGTAACTAATTTATATTCCATCTTCTTCCTTCATGAAGATGTATCTACTAAAATATATTATGCGGGGAGGGGGGGAAAAGCGGGGGGGGGGGGGTCCTACTATACACCCACGGTTTAACAATGATTTTAATATCGTCCATAGTTCCGATAGATCTTAAGACTCTCGGTAGATGGTTCGAATCTCGCCCTTAAATCATATAGGACAAATCAAAAACTAATATCAATGTAATTGATTTACAACAAGATAATAGAATGATCACATAAAAAAACAAACTATATTCCAAAAGACTAGTTGAGCTCAATGAATATACCAATTGTAATATGAATGTCACACTTATGAATGACGTCATTCAGTTTAGCCAATGAAATGTAATTGGCGAATTAATTATCAGGGTCAAACTCATGATTGGCAAATGCATGAATATGGCTACTTGCACTGGTCTGGTCTAGTGCAAATAGCTATATCTGGGGTTTGTTGAAATTCTTAGTGTTACATACATTAATTTAAATAAACCACAGTAAAATTTAGCGTACAAATTTAATATAAAACGTACTTAAAAAATAATAATTTATGTTACGAATTTTTATGATTTTCATATTTATTTTGCTACATTTCCTATAAGATCTGTTCTCTTTATTTAACATTAAGATGAAAGAGATTTTAAAAGCAATAAATTATATTTTAAGAACCTCAATGATTTTTGTATTGTTTGCCAGATATTGTAAGTAATATAGTAGGTATAGTATATTATTAAGCTTCACATTATTCAAGTTAGCGTACTTTACCCGCGATTTATTGGTATGCGATAACCGCGGCAGCCTTGTGGAACAGCAGCAGCCTAGTGGTATGGGTACTGGACTGATGAGACGAGGTCTCGGGTTCGATCCCAGGTTTTACCACGGGACACACCAATGACTTTTCGATGTTTTTCGAAGTTATGTGTGTATTTATCGCAGGTTTATAAGTGGCCATAGGCTCGCCACCGATCACATTGGAACCTAAAAATAAACTGGCGAAATGTGGGTGCTAGCACCTCTGCCTACCCCTTCGGGGATATAGGCGTGAGTTTGTGTGTGTGTTATTTTCATGCTCATTGCGAACTAAGATATATCAACATCCCTTCTTTTTTACCTCCTTTCTTTTTTACCGAATTTCTAGTGACTTATCATTGAAAATACCTTCCCAAAAATAGTTGTAAGAAGCTTTTTTTGTATTATTTTAAGAGATCTGTTTCATAATTATTAATAAAATGAACCCATATACCTATGATCATTTCGTTGTCCGTGTATATGCCAATAGAGCCTGAAAGAGCAGGGAACGAAAAACACAAGAAGATTATAACAAACCACGTTCTGAATCTCAAAAGGAATGTTGTAATTACTGCTAATATATTAAAGTCTCCTTAAAATCTCATAATAATTACTTGCAAAACACTTTTTCTAACACAAACATAAATCAGACTATAAATCTTATCAAAACATTCTACTCAAATAAAAGCACATAAATCCATTTGAACTTCAGGGCGTCTATTCGTGTGAAGTGACTCATGCTGCACCGATGTCGAGTGCTGATGCGTCTCTCGATATAGAACTGTGCACTACATCAGAGGTGACGAACAATACTAATCTTTTTTTTTTCATTATTATATTTACATTTTCGACAGCCTGTGGCGAGGCGGTAGTGCACGCGACTGCTACGCACGGGGCGCGGCTTCAATCGCCGTTCAGTGCAAAAAGTTGTATGCATGAATATGGCTGTTTGCACTGATCTAGTCGTGCCTCGGAGAGCACGTTAAGCCGTCGGTCCCGGTTGCCATACAAACATCTATGGCAGTCATTACGGGTAGTTGGAGCCAAAGTCCAATCAGTCTAACTTGGAACTTCGATATCGCCATTGGTCATTGGACCATTGGTTGCGGAGGTCAGATGGCAGTCGCTTCACGGAAAATATTGAAGTTCAGCCGCATCATAGTTACACTGGAAAGCCGACCCCAACTATGTTGGGAAAAGGTTCAAAGAATCATGATATTTACATTTTGTCGATTTTTAGTCCCAAAATTACTCTTCTCTTCGTGGGTAGTCTACTACTATGCTATACTATGCGTACGAAAACATCTGTAAAATAAACTTGCTTCATTTGGTCCCTGATTTAAAATCTTGTGTCCAGCAGGTAAAATCAAGTAGAAATGATCAGGGTTACGTGAAAACCGGTGGAATCGGAACATGTAAGTTTGGTTTCTGACGCCATTTTTCTCTTTTTTCTTCTCTTCTCTAGCACACACACTACGTTAATCAGAAAGATAGATAAATATGACAACCTGTAGCGTTTCGGTAGTGAATGTTACTACTACGCAGAAGGCAAGGGTCCATTCCTGTTCTGTGCAAATATTTGTATGCGTGCCTCGGAAAGCACCTTAAGCCGTCGGTGCCGGCTGGAATACAGACATTCTTTTGAATTCAGACCCCAAAAATTCTTACAACTGCTCTATCTGTGGTAGGCAGATATTTCAGATGGCAGTCGCTTCACATAAAATACACAGTTAGACTGAAATAAGCGGACTACAGATTCCGAAGTGACAGTTTCGAAAGCGACTGGGATTACCACACGAATGATGATGATAATGATGATGAAATAGATACGCAATGAGAGTAACATTCGATTTTTCTTTTTAACAAAACTGGTGTTTAAGAAATCTCTTAAACACCAGTTTTGTTAAAAAGAATAAACAATCGTTTCATATTAACAATGAAAACAATTGAAGAAGAAACAATCGTTTCATATTAGCCAAGGTGCTTCAGAAAATCTTTCGGTCAAGCACCCCCTGGTTGATTACAACTGACAATCGGTTATATATAGATTTTACCGTAATGCCTGTTCGAGTTATTGTTGGAAAGTATGTGTGTTTAATTTCTAAAATAACAAATATTTTGTGAGAGAACAAAGATTAACGTTCTTGATACGTTCTGTTGTTTTTCTTTTTGTTTGAACGTGGTGAACATGTTTATTTTAAATTTGAACTTTTAGGTTATTACCCGAATGCGTTGAGGGCGAATATATTTGCGTATTATATATGTATATCCGACCTCGAAGTTGAAACTATTATTCCGATGATGATAAATAATATGTTATATTCTTGTTAATTGAACAAACTTCAGTACAACGAACATAAATAAAATTAACATGAAATTATTTTTTTAATGTTAAAAGCTCAAGACAGCTAATAATATATGTCCCTACGATATAAAATTTCTTCTATTGTTTATTTCTGTGTAACTCTATCATTTTCCATTGTAATTAGGGACAGTAGACCAGTAGCTATCGTATGTAGTTCACAACCTTGCTCGATTAATGTCTTGTGAAACAAAGGAAATTCATTTCCGTTACTATTGATTGACATATTTTGTTAAATAATCTTTTGTCAGCGGATTACATTAGCACATTACATACATAGGTACCAATTTTTTAAATTTCTGTTTATTCTAAAGTATAAATATATTAATTTATTATATTTTATATAAGTAAAGTTTATATTTGTCGACCTCGCGGTACATACACCGAAGAAATAAAGAAAAATAAAGGCAGGACAGAAGCATCGAAATCGGCAGGCTTTCATTAAAGGTTTATGCAATAACCGAGAATATAACAAATACCGTTCCTCAATATCTGAGTAATAGTTTCAACTTCAAGGTAGCATAAGGACGGATATACATATTATACGCAAACATATTTAATACTAGCTGTTGCCCGCGGCTCCGCCCGCGTGAAAGTCGGATCGCGCGTGTCATCGCTTCAGGTCGAAAACGCTCTACAGCATATTTTTATAGCATACATTACTGTAAAAATATATTATACCTACATAGATTTGTATTCAATTTTAGCAGTAATGAAATAAAGGTCAAAATCATTTACTTATTTTGTATAGATTAAAGCGTACGTGCGTAAGACACTGAGAAAACGTAAAAAAATATGAAATTTAGGTTTAGCAAATTACCATTACCAATTACAGTTTGAAACGCGGCCCTGTTCTGAGAAGACGCCGGTAAGAAATTTAGCGGGCTGTTTTTTGGTCTATTTATAAACATTTACTTATTCTTATTGAAATGTTTTGTTTTGAGTAGCATGGTTAGAGAGTAAACAGTTCAAATAGCATGGCGTATCCTATCAGCTGTAAAACGATCATGATATTGAGTGTAAGTCTCAGATTCTTGAGACGTGTCGTGTCGTGTCGTTCGCGGTCAGCTGTAAGACGTAACTCTCGTTCAGTGTACGTTTCGGACTCTCGGGATAATGCATGTCGTTCGTGGTCAAGTGTGAGCCGTAAATCTCGTTCGGTGTACGTTTCCGACTCTCGGGATAATGCATGTCGTTCGCGGTCAGCTGTAAGCCGTAAGTCTCGTTCGGTGTATGTTTCCGACTCTCGGGATAATTTATGCCGTTCGCGGTCAGCTGTGAGTCGTACCTCTCGTTGAGTAGCGGTTTCCGACTCTCGGGATACAGTATGTCGTTCACGATCAACTGCAAGCCGTAACTCTTGTTCATTGTACGTTTCGGACTCACGGGCAAAAGCGTGTCGTTCACTATCAACTGTAAGCCTTAGATCTCGTTGAGAAGAAGTTTCAGATACTCGTGATCTAGCTTTCCTTTGCCTTTCTACAGTTAAACGCAGCTCTCTTTCTCAGGCACTTTCCTGCGCTCGTGCAGTTGCATTATTAACTCTCATAGAGTTCAACCGATGAGCTCTTCCCTCTGTCGATTCTTGAGAACGCGCATATCTCATTCTTTTAGAGTTTCTTGAATTTTGGGATACAGAAGTTCTTTTTTAGGTGGCATGTTAATATAATACATTTATCAAAAGCCTGCTATATATATAAAGAAGAAAATGAGTAAGTATGGATTAAAAGAATAATTAATGATCTATGAATGAATGATGCGATGTCGAGCTAAAAAGTACGTTCGTTTCGTTTCGACTGCTTACAGTCGAAAAAATTATGTTATTGTAGTATTTATCAGAAGCCTGTTATTAGGGATTTATTTGAATTGGAAGTAAATAAGTAAAGTATAAGTACTATCAGTATGGAATGGAAATACAATAATTTAGAATTAGTGATTTACGATGAATAATCGCGCTGAAAAGCACTATTTGAAAGCAAGGCAAACGGATACTTCTGGATCTCTCTGTATTCCTATTCTATTCTGTAAAGTTAATTGTGTTAACTGTTAAGCAAGAGAAGCAAAGCATTTAAGTTAATTTTTTAAAATTATTATATTAGGATAACATAGAAAATAAACTATTGAGATTGATTGAGAATATCAACGATCAACTCAGAATAAGCTGCAGTTCAGTAAGGATGTAACTAATATATTCGCATTAATTATAAGATCGCATACAACACCTATTACAACTGCAAGTAATGACTATCTTACGAAGAATTTTAACACCGAGTGTTGTAAAATGACGTCACTTGAGGAGCGCCATCTATTGATAAATGTTGGAATTTCATTATGATAATGGTATAACGCTATTTGGGTTGGAACGCAATTTTTTACTGCAGTATTTGCACGCCTTGGTCGCAAAAACTACTGAACGGATTTTGATGCGGTTTTTTTTATTACAAAGGTCTTGCTTAGACTTAAAATTTGCCATATATATGGTTGTAATTGGTTAAGTAGAACCGGAGATATGACCAAAAACGACCTATAAATGAAGCGCAGGCAAAGCCACGGGTATCAGCTTGTATAAAAAGTAGCCTATATGTTGCCCAGAACTATGAACTATAATCGTACCAAGTTTGATCAAAATCCCTCCAGTCGTTTTTGATCCATGCGTGCACATACAGACAGACAGACAGACAGACAGACAGACAGAAAGACAAAAAAAATACTGATTGCATTTTTTGCATTAGTATCGATCACCAATCATCCCCCAATAATTATTTTCTAAATATATTCAATGTACAGAATTGACCTCTCTACAGTTTTATTATTAGTATAGATATAGATTGTTCGCCTTCACCGCAGTCGGGTAATAACCCAAAAGTTCATATTAAAAATAAACGTATTTACCGCGATCAAACAAAAAGGAAAACAACAGAACGTTTGAAGAACGTTAATCTTTGTTTTCTATGGTAGCTCGTGAAGTATGTAAGGATCCGTAGGATATAAGTGTTCTGTGGTAAGGATAGAGCAAAATGGCGGCTTGTTGTATGTATGTTTGTCGTTAAATTGTAATATCCAATGAATATTATCCAATGAATAGATCTATTGCCCTCAAATATTTTCATTCTCAAATCTAAGCGACAAATTTTTCAAATGACACTTTATAATTATAATGTACTGTTCAAGTAATTTTTACGACAAATAATTTTAAAGATATTAGATAGTTTGAATTCTATTTTTCGAGCCGGCCAAAAATGCTCTATACAAATGACGTCATACAATTGTATCAGCAACCGACGTCACACGCCTGTTGCGCGTAGTGTAATTGTAAGAGACTATCGCATTTATATCAGTCTATGTTGCGTTTGCACGAGTAAAGTTAGTAATAAAAGTAATTGGAAATTGAATGAGGAAGTTGAAAAGTTAATAAGCAATCAAATTTGAATTTAATTTGATTGCTTATATTTTGATGCAAGACATATTTTGCCAGAACAACCATAAATATTTAGTACTAGCTTTTGCCCGCGACTTCGTTCGCGTCTAATAGTGACTTCCAGCAGATTTTTGGTTTTACCCACATAGATCCCGATCTCGCGGGATCACTTCAAAAATGAAATATGGAAGATATTCTAGGGAACTCTTCAAAAATCAACATAATGAGCTCTGCGTTTGAATTGAAGATATTGTTACGAATGATGATTTCCAGAAGATTCTGCATGGTATATAAACAGCACGTGGTATTCCCAGGCGGTCACCCAGCCAACGGCCATACCACGTTGAATACACCGGTTCTCGTCCGATCACCGAAGTTAAGCAACATCGGGCGTGGTTAGTACTTGGATGGGTGACTGCCTGGGAATACCACGTGCTGTTTATATACCATGAAGAATCTTCTGGAAATCCTAATTTCGCTAGTCTTTTCGATCGTCATTACGATCGTAATTTCGATTCTCTTTATTTACAATTATTCTAGCTCATTCTATTTGAGGAGTTCCATTTCAGAACTTGGACTCATCTTCGAGAATATTCTAGAACTTTATAAATTTTAGGATTTAAATCAAGAATTTCCCACCTTACTTTCCAAATAAATTTCTAGAAATATTAAAAATCACAATAACCCATTTATGTACATGCAAGGCTCGAACCGTCAACTTCTTGCACGGCAGTCCATCGCTCCACTGGATGCGAGAGCCCTTTCGGTGCTATATCGGTATCGAAAGGAGGCGCGGGAGCGGGGACATGAACCCGAGCCTAGTGAGCTCCGGGCTGTGAAGTCCCAGCTCCACGGGGACATGGTAGCCGAGTGGGAACGACGACTTGGGCAATCACGCGCAGGGCACGCTGTAGTAGCGGCGGTAAGACCCATCATGGGGGACTGGCTAGAGAGGCCACACGGTAGCCTCTCGTACCGGCTGACGCAGGTGATCACCGGGCACGGGTGCTTCGGGGATTACCTGCGTCGGATCCAGAAGGAGCCAACGTCCGAGTGCCATCACTGTGATGCGAGTGAGGACTCGGGGCTGCACACGCTGACCGAGTGCCCGGCGTGGGAGACGCCAAGGCGGGTCCTAGTGACAGCCCTAGGGGTGGGAGTTGTCTCGCTCGCCACCTTGCTCACGGTGATGGTACGATGCGCGAGTGCTTGGGCAGCCGCCGCCTCCTTCTGCGAGCAAGTAATGCTCGAAAAGGAGGAGGCGGAGCGGGTCCGGAGAAGACTCCGGGCCCGCAATGCCCGCGATGAGCGGAGGCGACTCGGACGTCGGAGGTCGCAAAATGACCTCCGTCCCCCATGAGCGCGGGCCTGGGGGTGACGGGTGGAGCCGCCGGTCACCCTAGCAGAAGCAGGCCACGGCGAGTGCGCAAAATGCCACCCCATACCCAGGGGCTAGATGGGGAACCATGGTCCCCGCATTGGGGGAGGAGGGTCATTTCAACAGAGATGTCCCCGGGTCTGCCGGGGTGCGAGAGATATGTCTTGTATAATCTCACCTCTGGCAATCAAGGACCCATGATCGGCGTGCGTTTTGGTCGGTTCGAGTCCGACATAATCACCTCCATCGGTTATGGTGGAGGTGGTATCCGTGGGGATTTTGCGCACGATAAAAAAAAAAAAAAAAAAAAAAAAAAAAAAGTCCATCGCTCCACGCATTGGACCAGCGCTGTTGTTAAGAATCTAGTCAAATTTATCAAATGCTTCAATCATAGACGGCTTACGTCATGAGTGATGACATTCGTAACAATATGTATACTCACTTAGGGCATTAAAGCCGTTATGGCCGATCGAAAAAGGCGAAAATGTTATTTTTCCCTTATTTTCAAAATATTATTTTGATTTGCCATTTCAGAAAAAAATACTGTTTCTCCCTTGACAAATTTTCTATTATTTTAGGCTTTAAAGATTATTAAAGTTTCTTACACCAAGACATTTCTGTATACCACGTTTTTAGTTTTGCCATCCTTTGCAAAAATATATATAGGTCTTGTGGTTTTGACACTCTTGAGCACGCAACGTAGAGTCTATGGGAGAAACAGTCTTTTTCAAGATGTACCCCAGCTTATTCATGGTTATTGCAAACGTTTTGTACTAAAAGTTTTATTATATTAATATTATTTTTTTCATACCTTTTTATTATTTATTAACTTTTATCTGATGAATTAAAACAATAACATGAACCGAACTCGTGTAACGATCGACACCATTGCGCGATCACCAACTCGACATATAGTACTAATAGAATTATCTATACTCCGTTAGAGCATTTTTTTGTACCAAAAGTTGTATTATATTATATTTTCATACCTTTTTACTATTTATTTACATTTTTCCGATGAACTTTCAGTACTGAATTGATGCCGACTCTTGACCAATAGATGGCGCTGTATGTCCAGAATAAATTTTATATTTTATTTTATTTTTTGTAATAAAAACTACCCTATGTCCTTTCTCAAGTTCCAAACTATGTCTGTACCAAATTTCACACAAATCGGTTCAGTAGTTTAGGCGTGAAGCAAAGACAGACAGACAGACAGACAGAGTTACTTTCGCATTTATAATATTAGTTTGGATTTGGATTAGGACCAATCAATTTAACTTGTCAAATTGCCCATTGATTAGGTAGATCTAATCTCTTAATCAATATCAAAATCTATACAACTATTTATAAGTAAAATAAGTGATGGATTTTACATAAAGTAGTCGTTATTTTATAGCTCGCGATACTCGCTGATGGGCCGCGAGTATCTTTGTCCCTCAATAGCACAAATGAAAAGTATTTTCTATATGATAATGGAACATGAAAAGAGAATATGATATGTCTATTCTAATACTTTAGTTTAAGCCATGGACATCGTAATATGAGAACCTTTTGTTATTACATTAACACGCATCCATGATTGACGTGCCGTAAGGTGACACGTCACGTTATGCTCGGAAAACCTTTTTGTTATACAAAGGGACGCGGAGAACATGTAGTACGTAATGCTTCTATGACTTCGTTATATAAGAATACTAGCCTATGCCCGCGGCTCCACCCGCTTGACTGTCTAATGTCAGTTATCGCGACCTAAGCGCCATCTGTGCAACTTATATTCTATATTACTAATCATAACTTTGGTTCTATTAACCGATTGCAATCAACAAACGTAAGATTTTAAGTTGGAAAAAACCACTTCAAACAAAAATCGCATCGAAATCCGTTCAGTAGTTTTTGCGTCATCGCGGACACACATAAACTTTTTACAATTATATAATAGTAGAGATACTCATTGTACCTACATATTGATATAAATACTACTAGTTTTATGAACAGTAAACCTCGTGATAATGGATAATTTTGCTTTTGGCTAAAAGTATGATGTATAAAATATAAATTACATTTACTAACCGATTTTTACTAACCTTAGCACTCCTGTGAGGAAATAAATTTATGATATTTGAACCAAAATAATCAAAATTAAATAACTTAACAACAAACATCCCGCCTTTTCAGCCCCATTT
The DNA here is from genome assembly GCA_963691645.1 of Pelosia muscerda. NCBI lineage: Eukaryota > Metazoa > Arthropoda > Insecta > Lepidoptera > Erebidae > Pelosia > Pelosia muscerda. The sequence goes on from OY829104.1 coordinate 4,480,355, forward strand.
TTCTCTTATTAAAAAGCTCTCAATAAAGTTTTTCAAATCATAGACAATAGTGTCAAGTTTGTTGAAAATCGGTTTAGAATCCGGCCAGCGTGAAAATAGTAGGTATAGCCTATTTGTCCTATATTCAACAATGGACTGCGTTAAGCTAATTAATTGAGTTGTGGCCCCGTCAAAGTGATGGCGGTACGGTTTCAATCGGTTCAAGTCAGACGTAACCACGGCAGTCGGTTCGAGTCCGACGTAACCACGGCAGTCGGTTCTAGTCCGACGTAACCACTGCAGTCGGTTCAATGCCAACGTAACCACGGCAGTCGGTTCAAGTCCGACGTAACCACGGCAGTCGGTTCAAGTGCGACGTAACCACGGCAGTCGGTTCAAGTCCGATATAATCGGCAGTTGCTTTGGGTAAGGGGATTTCCGCACGGTAAACAAAAAAGGGGGAGGTTAGCTTGGCCCTGAATGACTTGTTGGAACTGGCCATATAATAATAGCATAGTACCTACTTAAGTATTCTATACTACAGTGATTTTATTTAGTATTCAGGACACTTCAATTTGAATTCACCCCACCTGATGGTAAGCTCAAGTCTCAGGAACGAAGGTCACCATTACAAACACGTAAAGTGTTACAATGATGGCACTCAGCTAGTGTGCAGTAAGTGTATTAGCTTCTACAATTAGGACGCGTCTCTTAAGTAATGCGAACACATAATTTGAATTGATATATGTTTTGGCGCCTACTTCAAAAAGCATTCCACGAGCTGCATTCGAGTATCGCATACTGTACATGTAACATATACATCTTCCACATAGGCAGCAGTATCGCTACTTCCTGAATACACATACTGCTACCACTCGTTTTCATTCATCAAGAAACAAGTTATAAACATTATTTGATATAAAATTGGTTTAACATTTGTAAAATACTAGCTGACCCGCGCAACTTCGTTTGCGTCACGCAGTTTTTGCAACATTTTTCACTTCTGCTCCACACCAGTTGGTTGTAGCATGATGTTATATACATATAAACCTTCCTGTTCAATCTCTCTATCTATTAAAGCAAACCGCATCAAAATCCGTTGTGTAGTTCTAAAGATTTAAGCATACAAAGGCATATAGCGACAGAGGAAGCGACTTTGTTTTATACTATGTGTAGTGATTGTAGAAGACCTATCAGTACACAATTTATTTGTTTTATACATGTATTGAGACTGTCTCAAACTAGTTGGAAACAAGTTTTAAACGCATTTGCGTTCACAGTGAAGTTTGCGACATATTGCGAGTTCTTAAATTCATGTTTCGAACCTGGGTGAAAATAAGGTGATTAAGTACTTTTTTTATTGTGAGCGAATCCTTGCGGATAACGGGGATGCCGGTAATCGGTGGCAGTGGTTATGACGAACTCCAACCGACTAAACGCACGTAGTCTGTTTGATGTCGGAGGTGAGATAATACAAGACATAATCTTTAGTAACTCCTAGGCAATCCTGAGAAATTTTTTTTTATACTACGTAGGTGGCAGACAAGCACACGGCCCACCTGATGGAAAGCGGCCACCGTGGCCTATGAACGTGTGCAACACTAAGGGTTTCACACACGCGCTGCCCACCCTGAAGGGAAAGGGGGAGAGCTGGGAAGGGGTGGGGAGGCTAGGAAGGGGAGGGGAAGGAGGGGTATAGTAAGCTCTGGCTACCCTACTTACCGGGAACACAACACGATGGTTATTATGACCGCGGTCTTCTGTAGGGCGGAGGTACTTCCCCAGTTGGACAGCTCATTTCGTACGGGAGATACCGTCGTGTCCTACCTCCGTTTGTCGTGTCCTACCTCTGTTATATATACTAAAGGGGAACCCTAAAATTGTAACTAGAGTTCTTGTGTTTTCATAAGAGGTTACTTTACCTTAAGACATAGCACTACCAGCAGCATAGTGGTTATGGAGCCGGCTTTACGATCGAAAAATCTCGGGCCCTCACACTACTGCCAAGAACTCATTTCAACAATTAAGTAATTTAGCTGAAATTATGGGGATTTTTGTAATTTTGGTTATTAATATTCAATTTCTTTTTATACCACTTAAGTGCCAGACAAGCACACGGCCCGGATGGGAAGCTGTCACCGTGGCCTATGAACGTTTGCAACACCAGAGACGTCACACACGTACTGCCTACCCTGTAGAAACCTTCTAATGCCCTTCTTGAAGCACCCCATATTGTAGTCGCTTGGGAAAACATAAAATCTTTTAATAATTCATAAGCGAGCGTTCTCAATCTTTGGAAGAGATTTGTACCCAGCAGACGGACATTTATGGGTTGTAATGATAAAAAAAATATACACATATCATATCTATGAAAATGTATCATCTATTCGACATTGAATAAAGTCACTCTAAAATAAATGCAGGCATGCGTTCCATTCGATCGAAGCGGGCCTCTCCGTCAGAGGAATATCAATTTTTTTATGTGTGTACATAAGGAGTAAAGTCGATTGGCCCGATATTTGAGAGTGCAAACAAAAATGTAAACAAAACCTATTTAAACGCAAAGGTCGAGCTAGTTTATATGAACATTTATAATCTATTTGTAGTTATCAAAACAAGTTTTATTATGTAACGCGTTTATAGATCTACCTAACGTTTTGGTTTATATACAATCGTAAAGAATGAAATTTCAATACAGTTGGAAACAATGTTAGATGATTGAATAGTTTGGGTTTGTGGGGCCCCATCAACATTTTGATTCTCACACCAATCACAGATGTTAGCCAGTACACATGCTGACCGACGACAGACTTATCTCTCAAGGTTTAAGTTTTGGATTGTAACCCTCGTAACAGTCATATTATGGGGTTCTTCAAGAAAGGCTTTAGAAAGATCTAAATAGGGTTGACAGCACGAGTATATTGTAATACCTCTTTTCTTTTTCCTTAAAGTTGGAGAGGTTATGTCGGACTCGAACCAACTAAAACGCACGCCGTCTTAGTATGAAGCCTCTGGGATCCATCCCTCCCAGACAACATTGTACAAACATATTCATATGCCACGGTAACTACTTACCTACAGGTGGACCGTGTGCTTGTCTGCCATTGAAATGGTGAAAAATAAGTCAACCAAATATGAGTACCAAACCACCAAGGTTTTTTTTATTATTTGACCGTTTACATCTTTTAAATATTTGAGTGCACCAAATGGCCCCGAATTTTCTATCTCCAAATACTTCTCTCCATCCCATGGTTGCCTATAAGAGATTGCCACAGAGCGATAAGGCCGCCCATTGTATGTACCTAATAATCTGCATTTCCTTCATCATGATGTAATTCTTTGGTGTACAATAAAGACATATATTATTATTATTATTATTATTAAATAGGAGAGGTAGGAGATATCAGGCTCCAAAGTGCAAGCCGTGGTCGTAACCAAAACTGATGAAGTACAGTCAACAAAAGAGTGGGTGGTACCCTATCTCTTTTGTTGACTGTACATTTTCACCACACCACACATACAACATTATATGAAAATGTGGTGTGGTGAAAATGCTCTTTTGTCAACTGTACCTATAGAGATGAGCTAATGGAACAATATGAGAATGGAACATAGTATAAATGAAACACAGTACATATGGGGCATCGTGATAATGGAATATTGTGCGAAGGAAATATTGCACGGACGGGATATTAAACTAACTTACGCTTACGCCAATAGGACGTTTAGAGATTGCAACAGAATATCTGGATAAAAACCTCTCTTCTTGTTGTTATATTCCATGCGTTCCACATTAGTATAAGTCTCGTGAAGAAAACAGAAGTAACTAATTTGGTGACAGATATATATGTACAATGATACCAGACGTTTTTTCATGTCGCAGAATATAAATCGTAAAAAAATCGAAGTGATTCATAAGAATATGGAACAACACTATTAATGAAATAACAAGATGACTGATCTTGAAAATACTTGTTATTTAGAAAGCCATATCTATTCGTCATTTTAATCTATTCCAGTTTTATGATTCTCAAATAGGGTATATTGGGGTTAAATGGCTTCGATTGTATTGATCATCATTCTCTGAACCTTTTCCCAACTCAGCTGACCTCTACAACCAATGGTTAATGACCAATGGCGATATCGAAGTTCCAAGTTAGACTAGTTGGACTTTAGAGTATATAACAAATAAATGTATAGATATTGATTGAATTTTTATATATCGATAAATTCAGTAAATACGGTAACTGCCAACGTTTAAAAATATAAAATACCTATAACATTATTTATTTGACAAATAGATGAATATGAAAAATGTACCTATAGTAGCGGCACGCTATGATGGCCGTTCATACACAAGTGGTTTTGCTCATTTGCTCTTTCTGGTATGTGAAGTTTATTTTCATCTGTGTCAGTCTCGCCATATTTTTGACCGTGAATTACTTAATGTCTCGTGAAGAACTTTAGGGATTAGCAATAGTGATTTGAATAGTTTGTGGTTCAGCTTTGCTGACATGTCCCTAGGTAAGTATTGAATATCAATCAGTTTTATAATGAGAATCTTATGAACGATGTCCAAATACACTGGGATCTTCAAGTTCTTTCATTATTCTCGGTGAGCCTTTTCTCAACTCTATTGGAATCGGCAACACTATCTTGCATTTTCTTGTACCACTTAGGTGGCAGATAAGCACACGGTAAACCTGATGGAAAGTCGTTATCATGACCTACGGATGTGTGTAACACCAGGGGCGCTGCACTTATAATGCCGACCCTGAAGAAACCTTCTAATCTCTTTTCTAAACCTCTAATGAACCTCATATTGTAAGTAGTCGTTGAAGTTTTACAAAGACATCTTATAAAATATAAGTAAACAATTAAATATGTCTGTACCTACATGATAAAGAATATAGCTTTGCATAAGATTCCTATGTGAAGAAAGTAAACAAAAAAATAGATTCAATAATAGTAATTTGACTGAAATACAGAGTAAATACGAGAAATATTTATAATAATTCATGACGGTGGTACCATGGTTTCTTTTTCCCCTGTCTCCTCTTTTCTGTCCTCAATATAGGTCGCCTCAAGAACATTTTTAGTACTTACATTATTCTGTTTACGCCAACGTCCGTTTATCCAAAGACATCTTGCCCTAGAAACGTTTTTAATATGCACACAATCCGTAAATTTTAAAAATAAAGACATTATTCAGACTTTTACTATCAGTTTGTCAATTTTATTTATGGTATTGTGGCTAATACTGGCACACGGAGCAATGGCGCCGGAAAACCAACCATAATCAAAATTGGAATGTGTTTACGACTGACCAAAGTTGTTATCGTGTATATAATTCTCGGTTAATCACCTATTTATTGGGAAAATATCCAGTTTTCCTTGAGACAACGTCCGTCGTTATACTTATTATCATTCTTCATCCTTGCGTTAATACTAGTCGAATTCGAAGCCTCAGAGTCTCAGAGGGTAAGTCACTTTTTCCAGTCTAAGCGAGTTTGACCGTACTTCAATATTTTTCATGTAGTGACTGCCATTGACCTCGACATCCAATTAGTGATATCAAATTATTGCAGTTAGATCAGCTGTTGGAATTTTTAGGGCTTCAGCTATCCATAACGACTGCCATAGTTGATCTTATGACGACAGGCATCGACGGTTTAACGTGCTTGTCCAAGGTACGACCACAGCAGTGGAAATAGCCGTATTTATGCATACAAATATTCGCATTGACTCGGGTATCTTTCGTCCACAAACCGTGTAATTGCATAAACCAGCAAACGGAAGGTATGACGTCCCGTAACCAAATGAACTGACAATATATAAAGGGTAGTTGAGATAAATTCGATGTGGAAGGAACTTGGTTGTTAGGGCGCACACTGAGATTGCAATGGACTAATGGACTTGACATGTTTCAAACTGTTGTCTTATACATTATTTCTCACTAGCTGATTGCCGCTGATTCACCAGCGTGAAATTTTAATCCTTTTCCCGCAACCCATAGGAACTTTTTTCAGGCCCATGTTTTATTCTATACTCTTATCTATCTCTATACCAAATTTCATCCAGATCAGTTTAGCCATGAAGGCGTTATTGAGTAACGAATATAGAGACTAGACGAGGCAATAGGGAACTATTGATCCAGCTCGATCCTGGTCCGAAAGATGGCCATCGCAATCCAGCGTGGAATCCAGCGTGGAAACGCGGCGAGTGTGACGGGTACTTTTGCACCGGGTACGATCAGGGACGGGCTTTTTTCGCTGACGAAGTATATTCTATTTTGACATGGAATTTGCATTTAGTTGTTGAGGTTTCTACATTCTACATTTAATAATTTAAGTCTATTGCCTATTTCATTCAAATGAATTGTTTTAATTATAAAATCAGCCCTTTACAAAATATCTGACACATTCAAAATAATTTATTATCACCTAACACTTGATACAAATTCGCTACATTCCACATTCCTCTCTTTATAATTTCACAGGCAATTTGCGTTTTAAATATACACAGACGAGATGCGTAGGTACTTAATAATAAAAATTCTATTTCGGATAGACAACGCATATCTCTGGAACTTGGCAATACGGCGAGGACAGAAATGAATTATGTAACTTGCCATAAGCACTTCGTTCTGCAATTGCAAAGGTGATGAAAATATATAATATATTATGTTTTTCGACTGTCAATGTTTCGTCATATATGCTTAGAAATGAATAATTGACGTCTAATGTACATTTACAAGAGACTCCAAAAGACCCTGGATAATTTGGAACTAAAATTGTGCGATGTAATATCACTACTCAACTACTCGTACTAGTCTTAGAATGTACTGGTTCACTTATTAATGTAATTAAGATTAGAGCACTATTTGCATGAGTTCATCGGGATATTTACCATGTTTGTTTATTTGTTTGAATCCCGATGAATTTAATAGTGAATGTGTAAATGACCATGTCAATCTAACATCATATATTTGCATGAGTATACTTATTTTCTTATAAAGACGTGAGAAGTAGATGTAGTTTATTTTATTAATGCTATCTATGTTACTTTAGGTTAACTTAGACTTAGGCTGTCAAAATATTATATGGAATTTTTGGATCCTACAGTACCTTTTCGGCAAATAACAGTGCAAGTTACAAGGACGCTACCTCTTTTTACCCGACTGCGCGACGCAAAGGAGGGTATTGTGTTTATCAGTCTATGTATGGTATGTATGTATGTATGTATGTATGTATGTATGTATGTATGTATGTTTGTTTCTATGTGGCGTTCTAGAGCCTAAACGCATAGACCGATTTTGATGATTCTTACCTCAATCGATTCGTCTTAACCTTGCGAGTGTCACTAAAGACATGACAGTAATCAAAATTCACCACAGCGACCACCAGACGCCATATTGTCAAAATGAAAAAAAAAATTTCGATGAACTATGTCAAGTGGGGTGTCGTTGAATAGGTATTTTAAAATCATATTTAGGTTCCTTTCACCATTTTTCATTTTAACTAATAGTTTAAGATATATAACGATTTAAAGTTGTTTAACAAAACATTAAATCTCGCTAATTTTCTTACTTCAAGGATAAACGATATACAAACAAAAATAATATTTTGATAAAAGAATAAATTTTAAATGAATCGTAACTAAAAAGTATAAAATAAAAATAATAATTTAAAGAAAAACAAAAAACCCGACTGCCTAACTAACTAAAAAGAAAGAAACAAGCCCAGTAGTTAAAATTTCATACAATACTCACAGTCGGGGCCCATTTAAATTTTACCAATCACATCTTCCTAAGGGGCCCCGACTGTGAGTATTGTATGAAATTTTAACTACTGGGCTTGTTTCTTTCTTTTTAGTTAGGTTAGGTTAGTTAGGCAGTCGGGTTTTTTGTTTTTCTTTAAATTATTATTTTTATTACGTGAACTTACACTTAAGCTTTCTGTGAGTTAGATGTAGGTATCAAAATTTAATGAAACCATACAATATTCTTTTCACCACAGCAGCTCAAACAAGTGAGTTTTGCTGCGTAAAAACAGTGTGCAAAATGCGATTTTGCTCACTCAGTGAGACAAAGTAGCTTTTTAATTATTTTTTTTTAATTTTCAATAAAGAGTGCCAACCATAGATTCAAAAAGAATTGTTCCGCGAATAACTTTCGAACTACATACACTGCACTCTGTCTCTTGGCCGTCCATAAAAAAGTTCGAGTGACAAACACAAGTATTTTGAAGGTTTTTTTTTTAATTTATGGCACGTCAAAGGTCCTATTTCGAAATTCTAAATTTGAAAGATATTTGTAAAAGAATAACCATGTATTTTATTTACATAATTTAATAATTACGTAATGTTATTGAATACCAAAATAAGTAATGCATAAGTATTTATAATTATTACTATTATCAACATTTGAATAATAAAATGTCACGTACGCTGTTTCTGAACACACCTTAAAAATAACGGGTATAAAATTTAACTTTTAACTTTCAACTTTAAATTTGCAGAACAGCAATAGGTAATTAGATTAATTATTAACTTTTAAAATTTTCAGCATTATTTTAATTAATAATAGGTGTTCTGTTCTGTTAATAAATAAATAAAATAATAAGTGTTCTGTTAATAAATCTTCTAAGTAATATTTCTTATGTGTTCTCGCTGCTGAAGTGAAAAGTAATGTGTGCCACACGAGAGCAAAATTATTTGCATCTCGTGCATTTGAATCCCTCACTACGCTCAGGATTCTACAGTAGAATCACTCGCTACGCTCGTGATTCAATCCTAGAATCCCTCGCTTGCTCAGGATTCAAAATCAGCACTCGCAGCAAAAAACAGTTTTGCTCTCTTGTTGCACAAATAACTATTACAGGTGCGCAAAAAATTCTTGAGACTAACCGACCTTGACCGCCCGCTCTGGCAACTCCGCTGTGCTGTGTGGGAAGAAATTCCTTCTTACTTTCTTAGCTTATAGATACGCGGTTTGAGCCTTGAGAATCTAAGTGGCGATCCAAAACATTCCAGATTAAACAAGGTGCAGTATAGCCAGCCCTGCATGAATATGACTATTTGTACTGGTCAGGGTGTTTCTTTAAGCTGTCAGTCCCGGTTGCCATACGAACGGCCAACTACATTCATGCTTTGGACCTTTTTTACAATAATTATTACTACCATCTCTTCTCATAGCATGTCCATACCACGTCTTTCTATAAAGCAAAAATATAAAAAGTTTGAACAAGCTGCTAATTCCAGTTGCTAACTGCTATCTAGATCGCATATCTCCGGCACGCATAACACGTACAACTCTATTTCATTAGTTTTAACTACTGAAAATGCCTTGATATCTTATAACGATTCACAGGTCTATTTTTATCGGAATATAAACCTATTCACGAGTATAAACTAGAAGAATTTCAATAACATAACAGTATCTGGTTTGCGTAAAACTACTATTGATTTATTTGTCGAGAATTTTATAGTCGGTACATTCTTATGTTTAGTGGTAGTTTTAAATAAAAGAGATGTTTTACAGTAATAAAACTTTTGAAAATACAGCACATATTTTATTACAATGTGAATTTACAATACTTTCATTACGTTTCTAATCTCCTGTAGCTATTATCAGAGGCGGGTTTAGTGTAAAGAGCGCTACAGGCAAGAATCTCAACGGCTCTGTCGCCTTTTTTTTGTATTACTTGCTTGCAAAAAGATGCGGTGACAGTCGCAAAGAACGATGAGAACTGGGCGCTGAGCGAGAGGACACTCCAAAGGCCGCTAATTCTGCCCTCGAACCCTTTTGTACCTTAGCGCCCCTAGGCATGCTAGGCATGTCTCTATTTTGCTTTTAGGATAACCAGCTATCACTGAAATTGGGATCAGATTCCAAGTTCATAGCTGATTTTGCTTATGGAGCTTTTGTGTATAATCACCTCTCAAAACAAGGTATTGAGAGGTGTTCCCTATTAATAAAACTTACTCGTATGTAATAGTATATTGATATGTTAAGTATACATGCAGACTTATATAATAATTTCGCTATTTCCTCCGAAGTAGGCATAGACCAATCATGTATTTTGATCATCCTTTTCTGAGCATATTCCCAACTCAGATGAGATTCGGCTTTCTAGTCTAACTAAGATGCGGCTGAACTCCGATAGTTTCCGTTAAGCAACTGCTATCGGACCTCCACAGCCAAATTGGCAATATCGAAGTTCTGTTGTTAGGCTAGTCGGACTTTTGAGGGCTCCAATACCCATAACAACTGCCTTAGATGTTCGTATGGCAACCAAGACTGACGGCTCGATGGGGACAACTTGCTTTCCGAGACACGACCAGACCAGTGCAAATAACTATATTCAGGGATACGAAAATATTTGTACTGATCGGGGATTGAACCTACGTCGTCATCATCATCATCATCATCACAAGTTATTTAAAACTGATATTAATTATCTACATAACCAGTATCCAGTATCTATAAAAATATGTTTTCAGTCTATGACGGGATATGACGTATGTATAGTTACGTCACTATACAAATTGTACCTCCCACATCGTCACATGCTAAGACCGACGATATAAAGATCTTTGCACATTCGTTCGTCGTAGCGTTTGCGATTTGGCTGCGTTTCAATGAAAACGTTGATTATATATTTATACATAATAAATGCGTGTTTATTTATTAGAGGCTATTGACCCAATGTTAAGGACAAATCGAATTCATTAGCTCCAATATTTGTTATCGCTAATCAAGGTTTTTTTTTTGGGTTTTTAATTTATTTATGGCACGTCAATTTGACTTCACCTCGCCTGATGTTAAGCTGAAGGCAAAGTCTCATGAAAGAGGGTCACCTTTGCAAATACGTACAGTGCTACAATGGTGGTGCTCAGCTTGACGGCCTCATCGGGTGCTTTTTCTCGCCCCGCTTAAAGAACCCGGTACTGTAGGAATCCCAAGACTTAATGGTGCCGCAGAGCAAAGACTCGCTGAACCGCTTGGTTCTTGATGGAATATTCTGCACTGTATGCGGGTGACATCTAAGCCTTGCACGAGTTGTCCTGTGTAGGAAAGGAGAGGGTGGGATTTATTAGAAGAGCTCATCAGAACATTCACCATGGTAGAGACGGAAAAACTGCTAAGGAATGCTAAGGACGCAACTTTAGTGATACCTACATCTTCTGTAGTATTATGCTCTAGTTGTATGAGTTTTGAGTTCGATTCGCAAAACCGGCAAAGTGTTAAGACATTTTTCTTAGTTTTAGCTACAGATCATTTAATTAACGTTATCTGTATTTTAATAAAGACTATATCTATTAGTTACGCCTATAAACATTTTCAACACAATATTCATTATTATAAACTACCGAACGTGAAATCTTTAAATTAACACTCCACTATTTTTATTTAATCGTTAATTTAAACAATTTATGCACAATATAAGAACTTGTTCCAACCAGTAGTCTGGCCAGCGTGGAAGCAGTAAGCCAAAGCCTCTTAACATTGGCAGAAGTCTATGTGCAGCAGTGGCTTGCGATAAAACAATTGGTAGATTGATAAATTACATCGGAATTACATCGATTACATATCTATTCCATCTGCTTAGTGTATAAACTCACTAAAGCAATACGAAGGTTAGTCAGAACAATTTGGCGGGCTCAGGAATACTCACGTATGCTGCCGATGCCGTGGCCAAATGACTAACTAAGTACTATTTTTGTATCGGAGCATTTTGCTGTGAAAACAGGTGTTCCCGTGGGATTGTTTGTGTACGCAGGAGTTACGTTTCCATTGTTACGCTAGTCATATTGTACATATTCAGACGATTCTTCTCGTCAAGATAAAATATTCTGCAAGAGTTTTCTGCATGTTCCGCAGGGCACTGCACTGCAAAGCGGTGCGTAGCTCTTAACATAATGAGTACTATAGATCTTAATTAATCACCTTTTAGACTTTGTAGTTGGCTCCTTGTTAGAGTTTTAACTGCTTCCAGCATATTAATAAATCCAAGGAATATGAATAATACAAGTGTCACCACTCCACCACCATGATGGCGAGTATTTGCCGTTTTTACTTTTAAGAACTTCAATATGATAAGAATATTATTATATAGATACACCTAGACATTAGTTTTGCACCATTAAAATAGAACGGAGGAAAGGGAGAAGAGGCAGGTGAACAGGAAAAAATCCTTTATAGATAGCTCAATTTCTCTATATTTGCGGATTTAAATCCTTTTTTATAGGCAAAATATCGTGTCGTCCTATAATGCAAACAGTTCTCAAACACGCGCCCATTGATCTCTGACGTTATTCTTTTATTTTCGTAGCGATGCAAACACGTTCTTTAAAGTTGGATGAATGAAAACAACTTACATCATTATTGTCTAATATATATCCTATGTTTTCACGTATCTTATAGCTAAATAGTATGTCCATTTCTACGAAATAATTTAACATCTGATATGAATGGTAATTAAATGATGTAATGGAAATTAAAAGTGACTTTTGACAGAAGATGATGTTCTCGACATGAGTTTCCTGATTTTAATAGAAGATTTTAATTATATTATATTTAATGTCCGGTAATGGACTGCTGAGACAAGGTGTGTCCCAGATTTTAACATGACACACATCAATTTTCAATATTTTTCGAAGTTACCTATGTATTTATCACAGGTTTATTAGTGCAGGTTTATAATGAGACCTAAACATAAACTGGCGAAATGTGGGTGCTAGCACCTCTGCCTACCCCTTCGGGGATATAGGCGTAAGTTTATGTTATATTAATAATTTAAATAATAGTGGATATTGGGAAAAACCTGTTTATGACAAAATACACAAATGTGCAAGTTTATTGCATTGGTTTGACCAATAGGTATACCTACGTTTTTTCGCCAAATTAATATTTCCAGACGATTTTGCTATTGAAAATCTGTCTCCTAGACTGTGCAACTGAGTTGCTAGCTTCGTGCAGTGGCACCGTATTAGCATTCTTTGTGATGCTGGCTCTGCTGGCATACCACAGGGGCCCGTGTTATCACCCACACTCTTGCTTCTGCATATAAATGACATGCTGGCCAACGGCAACATCCATTGCAACGACAGCACCTTACATGGGAGTTATCATAGACATCCTGCGGCGATGCAGTCTGAAATTGTAGCTTCTTGTCACTTAGCTTGACCGGACCCTGAATCACATTTCCCAATGAAGCTCTATGAACCTGGTCGAGTACAATGCCAAGAAGACGCATGGGTGTTTACCGCACAGGTATCTTTCTTCCTTCCTCTTTTGACTCTTCAGAGTACGCCACTACCACTACAGGACAACCTCAATATCCTCGGTATGATGTTCGCTGCAAACTAAACAACAAAGGCTATATCGAGAGCATCATCAAGACTGCATAGCGTGAATTCGGAGTGAAGCGACCACATTTTCCAGCATCACGGCGCGTAGTGCTGCGCGGCAGTGTGCCAATTGCTTAAAATTCGTAACAGCACTGAAGTCGCCATCTACATTTTCCCACAAAAGCTCTTGAAGTGAAAATAAGCGACAAGTTTTAGGCGATTGGCGCAGTGCCCTACGTCACGCGGCGGGAGGCGGGAAAAGTGGCTACGTGCGTGGCAGCGCGAGTGTAGATCGTAACATCGCCTCTAGGGCTTTAGGCGACATGAGACTCGAGCTCTTTTTGTGTAGGGAACACATGTGTAGGTGTTTGATCAATGATTCACTCCTTCCGGAATTTAAACCTGCCTACCCGACCGTGCTATCAGTGGCCTTACTTAAGTCATCCCTAGTGCAGGAAGCGGGACTTACGGGACCAAAATCTATTGCGTCATTGATTGCACAGGGGACTAGAGTCCGTATGTGACTCCCAGTTCTCACATTTCCCACCTGCACACATTTTGCCACGACCAGTCGACCAGTGTGAGAGATCCCCACACCGGCTACGAGAGGTCTTATCCGAGAGGTAGCTTTACGTGCGGAGGTAAGAAGTCAGAAAGTGGTAGAAGTTTCTCTATGTATAGGGTTCTTTTCGCAACAGGTGTTCGTGTTCGGTTTACTTGGTTTGGATGAAACTTTTAGTTGCTCAGATGCTCACTTGGGTTTTTGATGATTTGGGTTGTTAGCCATTTGTTGTTTAATAGATTTCCACCCAATCAGATCTGAGCTATCATTTTGCCAGTTCATTCACGTCCTGAGTGAGTATTGGGCTGGTCGTTGGCGAAAAGAATAGAACTGGTGCAAGAACTTCCCTGACAATGATTGTAGACATATTTGCAGAATGGTGCAAATGCATGCCCGCAGCACCGCGCGTGTCCACGTTATTCCGCATATTATTGTTCAGATAATTTTCAAGAGATGGCGTTACTTCTACTTAGTGAATTAGGTTCAAGTTATCTACATATTTTGGGATATTTTTCCCGGCACTTTTCAACCGTTTGTTATACTAAGCTAATAGTGTAGTGTTGCATATTTATTAAATAAATAGATTTATAATGTTTATTTTACAATAATTTTACGAAAAGCTAACACACATGAATACATTTTACTTAGCTTATATCCGCTGTAAGTTAGACGACAATAATATTGTGGTAAGTCGTGGTTGTAAAAATAATTAAGAGCCAGGTTAAGAACTTGTATTTTTGAGCCATAATTCTCTGTAAGTAAATTTGTGAGAGTATCGAAAGCATAACTTTCCTGTCCTTTCTTTCACATTTCTCTTAGCTCCGTCATGCCTTTAGGCTAGGTTCAATTTGCAAGCGACATGTTTCAATGAAACCTGAAATCGACCCATTTCAGTGTGGCTCACTATTTAGAGGGTGGTTTTGAGGAAAATAATTTGACAGACTAAATGAGCGTGAATCTGATGCCCTTGGTGTTGCAAACGTTCACAGACCATGGAAACCATTTTCCATCAAGTGGACCGTGTAGTCATCTGCCACCTAAGGGGATATAAAAATGGACAATACCGTACCAGCTGGTCTCTTTCTTGCACGGAACAGAATTCTTAAACATAACTTAACATAAACTCACGTCTTTATCCCCGAAGAGTAGGTAAAGGTGCTAGCACCTATATTTTACCAGTTTATGTTTAGGTTCCAATGTAATAGGTGGCGAGCCTATTGCCATTAACTGGGCACTTATGAACCTGTGACAAATACAGAATTCTTGTTACCCCTTAGAACACCAGCTACTGCAAAAATCCCATAAAATTGACACCGCTACAATGGAGAACTGCAATTTTATTTATTTTTAGGTTAGTGATATTAGTCAGAATTATTAAAATTGGGTAATGTTACCTCTGGCGATTAACCTTAACAATTCATAAGAGCGCCATGATTCGAGGAGTGTTGAAAAAATCTGCATAATCGCGCATCCCACAGGAATTCATTATGTTGTCTGCATAAATAAGTATACAGTTGTATAAGGGACCATACATCACAATAGACAATTTATTATTTAGATTCCGTTCCGCCTTTTGCTCGCTGAGAATTTTTCATGTAAATTTTTTGTGGTCTCCATTTTGTCGTCCCTTGATTATGTCTTTGAATGCTATGATAAATAATTGCTGTTATGGAAAGCCGGGGACGGATTCTCTTTTAATCTCTGAGTTTCTCCTAATGTAATGTATTATTTATAACGGTTGATCTTGGAATTATAAGGAAATTTGCCAGGAAACGAGGTTATTGTAAAAAGATCAGAACCAACTGTTTTCTTCAATTGTATTAAAACAATTTATAATCAATTACAAAACAAAAGATAAACAATCTCATTATTTATTTACTCTCGAAGAAGGTTTGCAGACTAAATAAAAGGTTTAGTAATAACAATGTGCATCATTATTAATAATGAATAAATATTCTGCACCCAAACCAATGAAAATGTTCATGTTAATGCAGAAATTTTTTTGTACTGAGCAGGAATCAAACCTGTATCTCCTGCGTAGCAGTCGCGCTCACTACTGCCACGCCACAGTAATGTTGTCAATATAACGAGCCTTAAAAAAAGCCGCGGTAGCCTAGTGGTATGGGTAATGGACTGCTGAGACGAGGTCTCGGGTTCGATCCCAGGTTTACCATGGCACACACCAATGACTGCGATGCTTTTCGAAGTTATGTGTGTATTTATCGCAGGTTTATAAGTGCCCGGTTAATGGCAATAGGCTCGCCACCTATTACATTGGGACCTAAATATAAAAACTGACGAAATGTGGGTGCTAGCACCTCTGCCTACCCCTTCGGGAATATAGGCGTGATACTATGAAAAAAAAAAAATAAAAAAAAAATGAGAATAAAGATAACAAAGAATGCTTCAGGTGGTAATGTGCATTACTCGCAACGTATGAACGCTATAGTGATCTTAGAATAACACATTGATAAGAACTAATAATATTACCAGATTGAGTAACAATTTCAGTAGAGAAACGAACGGTTTCGGTTACAACGTACGGTAGAGAACGTGTTAGTAACTATAATTATATCTCGCCGTCGGTATCTTAGTGATTAAGGAGTCGACCTTGCGATCGAGAGGTCCCGGATTCGAATCCTGTCCATTAAACTCCGATGTGCACTACTTCTAGGCAAGGCAATACTCAGTTAAGCGGTCAGCATTTAAGTAATTTCGGTTAGGTATCCAAAAAATACCAAAATATTTTTCTTACTTCTTCAAATTTAAAAAGAAGTCGTATTTAATTAAACTGAGTTATGTTGGACGGAACGAGATCCCCTGTCTCGTCATTCGCCTGATATCACTTAGTGTCGAAAACACTGTTTGTTTTAATTATTTGTCTTTTGATTGCTTCACAATGAATATTGCTTTGTAATTTTCGTAAATTAATAGAGGTGACAATATGTGACGCAATAATAGATTTTTAATTTTATATTGTGTTAGCGTCATTTATTTTTAAATTCATTCGTTGAAATGGTTCGTTTGTACTAATATTTTTTCTGTGATATGTACAGTAGAACTCAAAAGTGCAGTAGCAATCCTACGCAACTATAGCGTCAACATTCTAACGCTACTTGTGACCTTTTTCTTTTAAGACAAGCCAGCGTCGCCTCGTATTGCATAGTAACATTACACACACATATAAGCGCGCCGGCCGCACGCTAAACCATTTTGAGCCTTGATGTGCTAATGCACTTATGAGCTCTGACTGTACCTATTGGCTTCGAAAAGAAATCGTGATGGCGATTGGAGACCAAAAGTATCATTTTAAGACGACAAGTTCTAAATTTAGATATATTTTTTCGTGAAATCGATAAATAAGTTTCCTCATTAAATCCTGTTAAATTATCGAGCAATTTATTATACCACTTTGCTCAAAGTATTTTGTCAGGCACTGCAATATATAACATTAAAGCCCGTATTCTGGAATTCTGCTCAAGAACGAATCACGATTAATAAACCAAATTAGAGAACGGATAGCATAATTAATGGTATTTTTTTACGTTTTTACATAATTTTTGTTTACACGTTTTTACAGTGGCATTTGAATGACATCTATATTTGTGTGTCCATGATACCTTTGAAGACGTTAATTTAATAAATAAGTACACGTTCCGTTTTATTTATATCATTTTATTCTATCGCATCCAAATCCGCTCAGTAGTTTTTGCGTCCATCGCGGACAAACGTAAGCTTTTTGCAATTATACAATAGTATAGAAAATAAAATGTTCACTTTACATTTACAATTTATATTTTCTACCGTTAATTAGGTACAGTTAATTTGATGGGTCATGGGTAGGTATAGGCTACAGGTTAAAAAAATTACCAACTTAGAAAGCTTGAAAGCTAAATAAAGTTCGTTTACTTTTTTTAAATACTAAGACAATTAATTTCTTTGTAACAATAACGTAATACTACCGAAATGTCTAATATTCTAAAAGTTATTTGATTAAATTGAGAGTTTTGAATAAATTTGAACAGATCAAATGATTTCAAAGTAACATTCTATAAGAACGTTCAATATAACATTCTATAAGAAGAACAAAATTATGATCCATTGTAACTTTGATAAATATTGACTGGGAAAGCTCCTACTTTTGAAGCTTCTTAACAGTTTCAAACGGTATTTGAAATGTTCCTTGCTAAGAGTGATTTGATAAAAGATAAGACGGGATAGTACATCGTTATTACGAGTATGAATAGGTATTCATATCTTTTTCCCAGTGGGCATGGAGTACTTGTAGGACGAAAATATCTTTAGTAAAACTCAAACCAACAGATGACACTAGTAGTCTCAAAAAAGAAAAAAATAAAAGGCATAATTCATGTCAATTATTTCAGTATAAGCCGCGGACCTTCGGCTTCCAAGTACTAACTTTGTACATTATTGGTAGATTGGGATCCTGCCGTTTGACCAAAAAGATTTTGTCAAAATTTCACTACCCAAACAAATATTGGCAACTTTTTTTTATACAAATAAATGCAATGTTTGGAATAATTTTAGTTCGAACTTTTTTATGTCAAGTTTTTATTTGACACAATATTACCAAGGTTGATATCATTATGGCATATGATCTTTGATCAAATTTTGAGCTTCAGTTAAATTATTTAATACAGTAAAATATGACTGACATATATAATTAAATATAATTTTATATTTGTATAATCATTTATTTAAGGTTTCAATTTAATTTCTAATTTCGATGGTGTAACTTCAAATTGGTTCCAAGTCGAATACTGCGCACCCCGACTTTATAATAACCATTCAACACCAACTTCGATTACAATAATGTAACTTCAAAACGGTTATTCTGCGTAAAATGCATCCAACAAAAAATTTGAATAAATAAAAATTGGTAAAAGTAATTTTTGGTAAACAAGTTATTATTTAAACGTTCCCTACCTGAAACAAAACGTTTGCGTTACAAATTATTTGTGAAAAGATGTTTTGCGAAGTTAAATTTGAGAAATAAAATAACGCGGAAATTTTTTAGACAGTTATAATTTGCCAATTTCTTTTTGATCAAACATAGGTAACCCGGGAGATTGCTATGAGGATGATGTTCACACTTAGCGACAGTGAAAATGTCTCATAATTGAATTCTTAGCGCATTTCCAAAACTTTGGTAGGGACCTACGTCCACTGCTTGACATGTTCAATTATTAAAAATAAAGCCTGACTTTCAAAGAAAATTGACTACGAAATATTTATTTCATAAAGGACGTTTTAATGATGATAACAAACAGAGATACAGATATACGTGACGTCACATTGGACCCATCAAAACATAGTTATTATTTCGCTGGGCTCTACTACCTAAGCGGCTTATGGCGAAAAATCAATTTCGTTCTGTGTAATAGTAGGGTGACTATATTTGTATATAAATTATATATTTACATTTAATATAGTGAACGGTCAGTGACCTATATCATTACTAGATATAGAAAAAGTCCTGACTGAGGTGGGAATGCATTTTGAATTCGGAATGACATAAGTATGACTAGAATACTGTTTTGACCTTAACATAGTAGGTCGCCTTTTTTCATTGATGACAGCTACAAAAAGTTGCGCTTTGTTGCTAGTCAAATACTAGTCTTTCAATCAATCAGTCAATTAGTCTATCGTAGTTCACAGCTAGACATAGGCCTGCCACAATGATGGAAGGTTTTGACCAATTGCTTTCTCGCTGGCCAGACGGGTTGGTATAGGGTTTTATTTCAGTTTCTTTTTCTTGCAGTGATATCTGTCTGCGTATTGTTTCTTTAGTTGCCTCCTAAATACTGTATGATTTAAGTTATAATTGTATATTATGTATTAATTGTTGCTTTACAATAAAGTGTTATTTTATTTTATCCGTGTGAAACGTACACGTAAACTAAATACTTTGAATACTTTCAAGCGTTTCAAGTTGCTGCTCAGCGAGAAAGTGAGACATAACAATAAATCAGAAGACGGAATGTGGCAACCCTCCACAAATACCCAGCCATCACAATCGACCGTAACAACCACTAGAACATACCAATACACTAAACTATCCCAACTATCTCTGTCCCATGCACACACTACTCGCGTAACCCTACTTGTAGACAGAATTAATTTCCTGGCCTATAACTCTTGTATATTGGACGTTCGACGACAGTTGCGAGTGGCCCCGATTTATGGCGCTAGAGGGCGCTAGTGTCGCCGCCAGGTACTCCTGTTATTGCGTTACGTTATAATCCTTTGTGAATTGCGTTCGAGCATTCTTGGGTACTGCGGGACTTTCTTCAATGTGGTCATTGTAGCTTGTAATAGGATTTCTATACGTGTAGAGACGAGAAATATTTTTTTCTGGACTGTGACAAAAATTGTAATGAGGTTTCAATTGCTCCATTGGCCAACACCATCAATAGTGCAAATAAAACTATAGTTGGAACAATTTGAGTGTATATACAGAGTGTTAGGTAAACACTCCCGAAGCCGAAGACGCCCCCGGGTATGCTAAGTATTGGGATAAAAATTACAATTTGGAAGCGAGTTATCAATTTAAAATTGGAACAAGTCTAGATGAAACTTGAATCCACGACCAGTATCAAACAGGGAGAATGCTCTGACCACTTAATCTATTAGATTGGAAACACAATACATGTTTCAACACTTTTTAAACATGACTTTTTTAGGTACTCCCTCCAATTAATATAATCAAATATTGAAACAATAATATGCTAACTTGTTCATATTCATAGTGAATCCTGTTGAACCCGTGGCCAGACTCGTCGGTTAATCGGTTAGAGTCCAACATAATCACCTTGGATGTTGTACCCGTAAGGCTTTTAGGAGAATAAAAAACGCCTCTTTTACAGGAAGAACAATTTGACCACTTTAGTTCTTAGACTAAGTCTGGACCATTCGAAACTCTCCAACAATTACCATGTAAAACCATTCTGTTAAACAGTTCAAGACAAGGGTTTGTTACGTTGTTTAAAGATTCTCTTACTGAAGGTGTTATGTAAACATACTAAAATGTTTTAAAGATTGCCTGTATGTGGTAAATATATGGTAACAACATCGTCGGCACAGGTGTGGGGCCAACACTTGTACCGCGCGAGCAACTCGTTAACTCAAGGGTTCGTCCGTGGATGCTGTGTAGACCGAATACTCTCTTAGAATAGACTAGTACTCAATATTACAACGGTATGTTTTAAAATAACATAAAGGTATTTTGAATGAAATTTTGAGGAATTGACATACTGGTTTTTTAATTGTTTTAAAATTTCTACGTCGCCCCTTGAAACGTAAATGAGAATTTCGATTAATAAAGACGTGGTCCAATAGCTCAAGTGGTCAAAGTATTTGCGCTTTAAGAGACAGGTCACGGGTTTAAGTCCCGTCTAGACATTATACTACTACACTCCGTTTGGTACTTAACAAAATAATCTCGGGTCTCTCTATAATAAGTTTTTACTTTTTATAAAAGATTATTTATTTAGATGAAAAAACATTTTAAATACAAAGCAATAAAAACACATCAAGAATGTTTACTATACTTAACCAAACTTAAACTTAACACTAATATTGATAGCACACTATACCTACAACTATACTTTTTAACAATATACTTTTCCACGATATAATTATAATGAACACGACCGGTTTCACCTTACACAAAACTACGATAATTTAACAATATATAATTTCACTTAAAAGTAGTTTTAAAATTATGTATATATGTATACCAGTAAAAAGTTTTGTTGAAAATTTAAGGAGGTAGGTGGCATAAAGTATAAATAGTTAACCAAATGGAGAAGATTACTCTTTATTGTACATGAAAATAAGAAATTACAGTATTGACGTACTAATGAGTACACATAAACTACAAGTAAATACACTGACGGACTCATAAACTGCATCAAAGTTCAGGTTTACTCTAAAAGGATTTTTTATAATAAGTATGCAAACTTTTTAGATTAAATTATATAAATATGGAAAGACTGGCTCTTAATCTTAAAAAAAAATTAAATTTAAAAATAGAACTGCAGTAAAACAAATGAATATAGCCGGGAAAAGAAAATTTACTTGTAGTATCAGATTTGCGTGTTATTTATAGCAAAGTTTTAAATTGATTCTCATTGATTTTTTTTGTTTTGTCAATTGAATTATTGTTACCATCATAATTGTTGGGTTAGTTTTTTAACACATCGAGAGTTTTTGAACCATAATATGGATACTTCGTCCGAACAAGCGGCACAAATTGTAGCATTGGTGCGGGAGGGCTTGGATCAACGAACGATTGGTAGAAATTTAAATGTAAACCAGTCTACGGTTTCTAGAATATACAGAAGGTTTGTAGAGACAGGTTCTTACAGGAGGAGACGTGGTACAGGCAGAACTCGAGCAACCACAGGTCGTGATGACCGATTTATTGTTATAACTTCCCTGCGAAATCGTTTCCTCACGTCAGTTAACATCAAAACCGAGCTTAATGAAGTGCGTGGAGTAAACGTGTGTGCACGAACAATAAGAAGAAGGTTAAAGGAAGCGGATATCATCCCTTTTAGACCAGCAAATGGTCCAAAGTTGTCTACAGCTCACAGACAAGCTCGCTTAAGATTTGCGCGTCATCACCTGAATTGGACAGAAGAGCAGTGGGCCTCTGTATTGTTCACGGACGAGTGTAGGACATGTTTATATGGTGCAGATGGTCGCAGAAGAGTCTATCGTCGACGTGGGGAGCGATATGCTCAAAGTTGCATTGAGGAGCGTGTTCCTTTTGGAGGCGGTTCATGTATGGTCTGGGGTGGCATATCGATGAACGGGCGAACAGAACTTGTGTTCATAGACATGGTACGTCAAAACGGTAATAGAGGGGGTTTGACAGCACATCGCTACATAACAGAGATATTAGAAGATCACGTGGTGCCTTACATGGGATTCATAGGCGAAAATTTTACTTTAATGCAGGATAATGCCCGGCCGCATGCAGCTGCACAAGTTCAACATTATTGCGAAGAGGTTGGGATACGTACAATGAATTGGCCAGCACGCAGCCCGGATCTTAATCCCATCGAGCATGTTTGGGACAATTTAAAAAGAGCTGTATATGCGAGAAACCCTTCGCCCACGACAGTGGCAGCACTAAGAACAGCACTTTCAGAAGAATGGGACAATATTCCGCAAGATCTTTTAAAAACCCTTATAAAATCTATGCGGAACCGATTAGAATCCGTAATAAGGGCACGTGGGGGTAATACACCTTATTAAAACACAAATAAACCCTTGCATAAAGTTTGTGTCTATTGTTAAAACCAATTTTTAATTAAACCAATTTTTCTTAAATTTCTGTTTTTTCTTCAAAAAAAGTCTTAAGGTCCTTTCCAGTACATAAACTTAAACTTAAAGATATGACCCTACGCTGTTTTAAAGTTCACGAACCAATCTAGAGGTTTCAATTTAAATCTGTATAGAAAGTATGCATACTCGGTTAAAATATTTATTTCAAAGTCGTCTATTACTTTGATGCAGTTTATGAGTCCGTCAGTGTATAAATAAAAAACTATTTTTTTATTAGTTTTTTCTTCTTAAGTACAGTATATTTTTAATTTTTAATATTTTTAAGTTACAGTACTGTCTATACTCTTCTTAGCGCTATCCACTGTCGTCCTAGTGTAGGGCCCTATTTGTCTCAGCGTAGATTAGTATAAGTGTTCCCGGTGTGCCAAACACCTGCGCTCAGTGTAAACACACCCTTTTACTGCTGATGTGACGTCACGTGTCTATTGGTTCCGTACCATAATATGTGCGTCATCAGTTTTTAATGAAATTCTACTATTCTAGTAGGTGATGTTGCTTCAAAAGTTGCAAGTTAATAATAAATACTCGTAGTTAATATTTCACAGCATTATACATACATAGATAGCTTAAGTAGTTTGTACTATGGGATCTAGAATGCGGATAAATATACTTAGAATTTTTTTTGGTAATAAAATACATATGCAAATATTTCATGATAATATATATTCATGTATACAAATTTTTTCACTGAGTGAAAATCTAACCCACGCCCCGTGCGTAGCAGTCCAGAGTCACAAATAAAAAAACAACGACGAGGAACATAGTATTTATGTTTAGTACATTGTTAGTAAACAATGTGATATCACTACATAGTATAAAGTCGCGTTTTCTGTCCCTATTTTTCTCGTCCCTTTGTATACTTAAATCTTTAGAACTACGCAACGGATTTTGATGCGGTTTGTTTCAATAGATAGAATGGTTAAAGAGGAATTAATAGAGGTTATATGTATATAACATCATGCTACAACTAACAGGTGCGGAGCAGGAATGAAAAATGTTGCAAAAACGGGGTGACGCAGACGAAATCGCGCGGGTCAGCTAGTTGTTAAATAATAATGAAAATGACCCTGGGACTAATATACATTCGATTGAGATCAAATGAATAGAAATATAGTTAATGTGTTAAAAGACTTTATGCCTACATTGAGCAATGATTAGACTGCACAGTTAATTTTTACAGAAGGCTATATTTATACCATAGTGCTACGTCGTAGCAAATACTCTACGACGTAGCACCTCTACAACAGTTAAGTTTTTCCCCAAATAATTATAACAGGTATTCGTCCTTTCTATATCAATATCGCTTTAGAACAACTCACAATTGAACTTGTGATAAGGCATGCCATATATCATTGGAATAGACGTTTCAATCGCGGGTTCCCATTAGCCGAGTTCCGTCACTCGTTTCAATGGGAACATTGGGAACTTGTGAACAGTTCAGGATTTATTGCTATAACTTGCGTTCGCGTTTTGGAATTCCTCAGAATATGTATGTGTAGAATGCTAGAGAAATGGAGAAGGTATTTCTGAAACTAATACTCGTACAATGTGCCTGCTTGACGGTAATGGGTTGACCTCTAATTACGTGGGATCGAATAGATCGTGAATCCATCTGACTAGGTAGAGCCCCACGTTTTGTTTTTTTTATTCCTCTACGGTAGCAGACAAGCATACGACCCACCTGATGGAAAATGGTCACCGTGGCCGATGAACGTTTGCAACACCAGTTGCGTCACACTCGTGCTGGTGACCCTATAGAAACCTTGTAATAAGAGAGCTTCTGTACCGCCAGCGCAGGAGGCGAATTGGTCGTCTCACTGATAGCACAAAACCTCTCCAGTGAGCTCTAGCTATCCTAATCCCAGTGAAAGCACAACACCATGGTTATTATAAGCCGCGGCATTTAATATCCAATAATAACGGTAACATTATGAGATGCTTCAAGAAGGGTATCAGAAGGTTTTTAACAGAGTCCACAGCACAAGATTGACGCCTCTGGTGTAGCACGTTGTTCGAATGTATTATTACTAATGTGGCAAATAAACTCATGTCCTATTGTATTGTATTGTATAGTGATCAAAGCTGTTGTAGCCGAAAGGTTCTCGAATAGAGATGATGTACTTATTTTTAAACGAGGCGTAGAACGCATGACATAGTAAGAGTCTCGGAAACCTATTAGTATCAACTGGTCGGATTGGAGATGGATGTGGGAGGTCTATGTTCAGCAGTGGATATCTTAAATATTTATTAGAAAAATGAACCGCTCATTTCTCCTTTGTTTCATCTCCATCATCATTTCAGCCTAGTTTCTTTCATGAAAACATTAGTTTACCTTTCTACTTTCGATATATTATTACATACTACAAAAACTAAAAAAATGTTTATAGTAATAAATTAAGCAATATTTTACTGACAACCATTTATTAGTTTTTGTATTTTAAAACTTGGTTTGTTATTTAGACCGTCTTGCTCTTCCATAACGACAAAGTATGAGCGTGCTTGAATGTATAAATATGTATGTAATAATCTATCGAAAGTAGGACAGTAAACATGTTTTCATCAATGAAATTATGATGATGATGATGTATAGTGATATAAATAAATAGAAATAATAGTATTACAGCACAAAGAGGTCTCCTAAGACTGATGGGGTTAATTGGTTAGCCACAAGTCCTTCCTATTCATATACCACCTCTAAACTTAAATATAAACTCCACGTGCGTGTGCTCAGGATAACTGGCTGTAAGTTGGTAATTACTTAATCAACACTCTCACAGACGGCCGTCCCTTTGTACCACTGTGGGCACACCGCGGGTGACGTTAATCACTGTGTAATTGCTTTATCGTGTGAAGGTACTTGTGTAAACCGTCAGCGGGCTGTAAAGTGTTCATGAGTATTTAAATTTTAGATTTTCATTGAAATAATGCGTTTGCATTTTATTTAGTTAATAGGGATGATGATGACTATAGACATACATACGTAAACTCGCGCCTATATCCCCGAAGGTGTAGGCAGAGGTGCTAGCACCCACATTTCGCCAGTTTATGTTTAGGTCCCAATGTATAAATGGCGACCCTATTGCCATTAACCGGACACTTATAGACCTGCGATAAATACACACATAACTTTGAAAAGCATCGAAAAGTCATTGGTGCATGCCATGGTAAAACCTGGGATCGGATCATTCTCACTAGTTCCACTAACAATTAGTTCCATGGAACTAGTGAGAATTTTTTTTCTCAATAGACTTTGATAATGGAACAAATGAAACAAAATTTAATCGAACTCTGGGATCGAACCCCTGCGTCATCTCAGCAGTCAATTACCCATACTACTAGGCTACCGCGGTCGCTAATGACTGCCATATATATTTTTTTAAATAACCGCTTTAAAATAATTTAATGAACTGCTAAAGTTAAATTTTCTTACAACAAATAGTTGTAAAGATATTTGATTCGCTCTATATAATTAAGTGGCATCATGCGTTTGTAGCGCGTAGTTAAAATGTATGGAGCGCAAGAGATAATATAAGCCCACTTAATATTAGACAATGATGTGTTAGACGAAAAACTAAAGAAAAATATGACGAGACTGGCACAGAAGAAAATAAACTTCACACACCAAAAAAGAGAAAACCACCAAATCCAGTCGTGTCAAAACTACCATTTTAGCGTGCCGCAACTATAGGTCCTTAAAATGATTAACCATAATAATAAAGATAATGTATAAAGTAAATGTCAATAAAAGAAAAAAAATATTTAAAAAATAAATTAAACTACAGGTCCTTATACTATTCCAAATATGATTTATGAGGTTCATGTTTCAAAACAAAGTTACAGTGAGAATGCAGTCGCTCGCTCTAGTTGCCATATCATAAATCAAGACAGCAAGCGTTATAACATTGAGATGTATTGTAGTGTTTAACATTTACAGTTTAACACATTTACATTTCAGAAACATTTTGAAGTACCTTCTAGACTGGATCCTTATTTTTCTATGCGCAAATTCCGCACGGATATCACCTCCACCGGAGCCGGTTAGAATGGATATCTCGGACTCGAAGTAAAATAGTAGGCAACAGGTCCTTCGCACTCCGGCCGACTCAGGGTCATCATTAAAGAGTTGGTTCTCCACGCTGTCCATCCAGCCTAGGTATATGCAGACGCGTACAGCGTGCCGCCGCAGCGGCCTGCTTCCCCCCTCCCCCCAGTCGCTCATGGAGGACGGAGGTCACTCTAAAACGTCCTACATAGATTAGTAGATACTGATAGTCTTACAACAATAATGCAATATGATCAGGGAACATATCATAAAGAAGTGAACTAAAGTTTTATACTCACTATGTGTCAAAAACACATCATATGGACATCAGACGTTTTGTTTTCAATAGTATGCCCAATAGAACTACCAGTGGTACCATCTTTGACTTTACTTAACAGGTATTGATGAGTAAAACCGTGATACCACTTGCGGTTCTAGGGATAGGTAAAAGTAGTCGTGGTACTATTGATAGCCATGTGGTGATACCATGGATAAATAATTGTTGTACCACTACTAGTGGTTCTTACGGGTAGACTATACTATATATACTATACTATATTGAAATAAAATGGTTATAATCTTACTGAATGCTGGATTAAGCTTGATTCTTTATTATGTTAACATCATGTAGGTATAATAGGTATGTATTTACAAAAAAAAAGTATCTAAGTATGTTTATCCGCATTCTAGAACCCATAACACAAGCTAGTTAATCATGCTTACTATGGGTCTAGGTGGCGATCTACACAAGTAGATTGTCGTAGATTGTCGTAGAATATTATTTCCAAAACACACTTCCTGATACAACTTTTAGACCCATATTCATGAATAATATGCAGTATGTCTGACTATTTTATTTAAATCTGTCCTGTGACAAATCAGTCAATTTGTCCTCAGATAAATCGTGATTCAGACTGAGTATCATTCTAAAATACGAGCCTCATCCTATCAACAAAAACATCTCTCTACAAAATATACAGAAAGTTAAGTTAAAATTTTTCGCAACAAGAAAATTTCGTTCTAATACACACACATTAAAAACAAAGTCCTTACTCGCTATCATACTTTGCACAGGCTCTTTAAAATGTCTAGAAAGTGTTCTTTACCATTCTTTACGATGTCTCTCGACTGGCGACTATCCTAGCAAGGATAGGGAGAAACGTCTTGTCTTGTGTAAAGAGCTGCGGTCATTAGAGCCGTATAGCTTCGAGGCAAAGGAGTAGAGACTAGTTTGTAAGTACTTAGGTGTAGTGTGTGAGCGGCCTTAAATAAACTACAAGCATTTTAAAAGGTTTGCAAATATTTATTGTTATATACTAAGTTTTATAAGACTATTCTTGCGTATTTCCTTAGACTTAGTTGCTCCAACTATCTCTTAAAGTTAAGGTTTCCGTCAAATTTAACAGTAACAGTAACATTGATTCCAATGGTTTAGCTAAATGTGTTGCACCAGTGTATTTAGTAGCTCTGTTATAGTTATCTTTTTTATAGAATTTGACGTTTGAGTGTGGCCGGTTACAGTTAGCTTCAAGTTATGACGTGATTTTAACAATTGTCAAATGGTGCAACCTGTTTTATATCTGACCGGTACTTTAATTGCACTGTTAAAGTACGATCGTGCAACCCAGGTTTAATTTTTCAAAATTAGTATATTTTTACAAAGAGTATTAGCAACCAATATTACTGATATTACCTATAACTCCTCCACCTAAGCTCAATAGTTTGTGTTGATAGTGGATTCACATCGGTAGTGTAATGGTCAAGTTTTGAACCCGACACCTCTCGATCGTAAGGCTGACTCCTTAACCAATAAGCTACCGACGTTAACAGTTCTAACAGTGGTATAACATAGTATGTTATATAATTATAAGGTTAATTTAAACATACATGTTTTGTAAACTATATGACCTAGTTATCTACCAAGTGAGTATTTTTCTTAAAAATGCATTTTTACAATAGTCTGTGCTATTATGATGTTTAAAAGTTACTACCTACACTAAACAGTCTCTCAGTTTTATGAAAATTAGAATGCATTGGTAATGTGCAAAAGGGTACTAAACGTGTTTTAATTTTTTTTTTACATTAGTATTGCATCGCCCACATACATGCTACACTTATACACCTGTAACTATAATACATAATAGGTATTATTTATGAAACTGAGGGAAAATTCAACAAATGAAAGTTATAGCCATCACTTCATCATTTTGTGTAAAATGTGATGATAAGCAAAACCGGGTCCACATTTGTGTCACGTACAATGGATCAGACTGCGACCACGAGTCGATTATTGGTTTCATTTTAAGCTCCGCTATCACGAAGCTAAATACGTCTACATTATTGGACCTGTCATCATTGTATCTGTAACCATTTAGGTAATTATACTTTAACTAGCACATAATGCATATTATAGTTTCTCCATTTCTTGAAAATATATAATTTAAAATACTCGTACTTTTTCATTGTAGAGAAGTCCAAGTGTATTATTAATAATGTAAAACAATAAGTTCCACCAAATGGCATCAATCATGATTAGAATATTTTTTATCACACGTATTTAAAATTAAGAAATACCTACCAAATTAATTACATGCCTATTACATTTAACAGAAATTTAGCTTTAACGGATATAAAATAAATGTTATAGAAGCAAAAGTGCGTAAGTTCTACCCCATTTTTGAACACACTTTATTTAAAATTTGTACTCTAACTCACTATACATATTTATAGGCGTTATTCTAAAGAATTCCCAAGGCTCTGTTGCTGACATTACGTCTTTCAAATGGTAGACTGACAACAGGGAGGACCGTCGGAGGGAAATATCAATCGCTCCAAATTGTGCCCTCCGAGGGAGGACCTTGAATGTCAATCTCACTACTGCCTAATGATGCATTACTCTGATTCACGACGCACTTACCTATAAACGGCATTATCTGTATTTCAAGCCTAACCAAGCAAAATTTAACCTAGTGCCTTTGGTCATAAAGGTTATATTTAAAATGAGCGTGGTGGCTTTTATGGCGTTGTGCCAATAAAATATTGTCATAAGCAGGTTATCGAACGTTCCGCAACTATTCATTCTCATCGGCATGTCAAATGCAATTCAATATTTCATCGCATTCATGAAGGAAATGATAATTTTTTTCTTAGAATTTCCAACATTTCTAAATTGTGTATTGAAATTAGTAAATGGATTAATGAAATTTTGAGGCATTAATATGCTACCTTTTTCAAATTGATTTAAAATATAAAGAAGCGGAACTTGAACCCGCGATCAATTTCTTACAGAGAGAATGCTCTGACCTCTAACTCAGAGTCGTCTAAATAAAATAAAGTAAATAACCATATAAAAAAATAATCTTTAAAAAGTATTGCAAAATTGTTCATTAATTTCGATAGTTCGTAGGATTGTCGGTAAATGGTTCCAACATCGCCTTCTAAGACGTGAAGAAGAATTTTGAATGCTTTAGAGATAGTCTAGTAGCTCAAATGGTTTCCTGGAAAACCTTTAGAAACTCAAATTGAAAATAGTCGATGAAGGAATGGTGTTTCTAGCCAAGAATATAAAAGACCATCATCATCATCATCACCAGACATCTCTTTCTGTGAATGTTACACTAGGCATTTAAGGGCTATCTACAATCTGCATCTGACATAATACTTTACTGCCTATAAAAAAGTATCTAGTTGCTGATAATAGACTTGCCTACGAGTACATACATCAGACCGATAAACGTAGTTTGTGAAATACGGGAAACATTACACTTTCGGTGTATACAATTATAACTGTGTACGTATATAATACGTACATATGTAAGCATATCATAAGTATATGCAGAATACAATTTTAGATTAACTTTGTAAATAACGTTATATTGTTTTGAAGTTGTAAAGTCTAGACAGAGTCGTATTCTTGTGCCAATGTTCAATGCTTTAACACAACAAGTAGAAGTAAATCGTTGTGAGATTTTTTCAAATACTTTTCCTGTCTTTTTTTGCTCTTTTTACGCTTAATAAATTAATAGTTTTATGTAAACATAGACTTTCTTACTATATATTCTTAATGAAATTAATAGCTTTTTCATAGAAAAGGGGCTCCGTGGCATATAGACGTTTGTGACTTTATGGAAAACTTCTAATGCCCTTTCTGAAGAAGTAGAAGGGTGGGAGAGTGCAGGGTGAAGTTTAAGAGAGCTTCTGAGCCGCCAGAGCATAAGACATAGAGTCATAGAGCGTGCTCTGGCTATCCTACTCACCACCAAAAACACAGGGATGACCGCATTATTCTAAAGGGCAGAGGTACTTCACCAGTCAGAATGCTCAATTGGGACGGGCGATACCGTCGTGTCCGTCGTGTTCTACCTCCGAATATCTAAAATTCTAACCAATATAAAATGAATACACAACTAAGACTTGCCATTAACATTATATACTTTTAATACAGCAATCGAGTCCCAATTATAATTATACAAATTTCAAATAGCTGCTGTAAATTTCGCAAAATGTTCAATATGCCGACAATTTAAGGTCAGAAAATTTTGTCCAATAATTTAAATAGTAAAATTGCAGGTTATGTCAAATTAACAGACCTTCCTTCATTATATTTCGATATTTCAACAATTTGCTGATTTTGTAATAGGTGTAGTATTTTAAACGCAAATAGTATTTATAAGGAGATTAAAATTGACTTACTGGAGAGCTTTTGTGCTGTCAGTAGGAAGATCTATTTGTCTTTTATGGTGGTGGCATAATGCTTCTCTTAATTCTTAATTCCTAATTTCTTTATTGTACACAAACATAAACATGAAAATACATTGCAAAGTATTACAAAATAAATTCATGTACAAAGGCGTGCAAGACTTCTCTACCAGCAAACCTTTGTGACTTTCAGACTTAACACTTTAAATAAAAAAACTAGGTACTAAACAAAAGATTCTTCACTAAAACTAAATCTATAAAGTGTAAACAGATAATACGCCTATGTTCCGTACGCGTAACATAAACAGACTATTGAATAGTGAAGTGGGAAGTTTTAAACGGTAATATATCGCATTTAACCT
This sequence comes from Pelosia muscerda, assembly GCA_963691645.1. Taxonomy (NCBI): domain Eukaryota; kingdom Metazoa; phylum Arthropoda; class Insecta; order Lepidoptera; family Erebidae; genus Pelosia; species Pelosia muscerda. The sequence goes on from OY829104.1 coordinate 4,512,726, forward strand.
GTTCCCGGCGTTCCCGGTCCGCCCAAGCCATGTCACAGGTATCGGCACGGATATGTCGGCAGGGCTGAGTTGGCGTACATAAATTTAAAAGGACTGAGTTGGCTAAGGTAATGGAATATTAGGGGCTGGGACACGGAGTTACGTAAGACTTGTGGAATATTCAATTTAGCTTGAAAACTTACGTAAGACAAATTGAGGTAAAATTTTAACACTAGTTTTATAGCCTCAGTGGCGTAGCGGTAGTGAATGCAACCGCTATGCAGGGTGCGCGGGTTCAATCCCTGCTTAATGCAAACATTTGTATGTATGAATATGGCTATTTGTACTGGACAGGTCGTGCCTTGGAGAGTACGTTAAGCTGTCAGTTCCGGTTGTCATACAAACATGTATGGCAGTCGTCATCTAGGAGAAATAGGTTGAACCGTCCATGGTGACAGGCGAGGGATCGTATTGCGCTAAAAGAGTAACATCTAACCGTAGAGTGCAATAGGCTAATTGATTGAAGACTCAATATAGGCTACTGTCATTAAAAAAGTTCCTGTAGATAGTTCCAGATAACTTGAAGTTCTAATTATGAAATGGTTCTATCAAACAATGGTGTGACATATATACGTAGAACCTTGTCAAACTATATGTAGCACAATAAGCATTGTTCTCATGAGATTAATGTCCCATTAATTACGCTAAACATTAAATTAAGCAGATATGCCTGTTTGACTGACTAATGCGACATATATTAGTATGATGAACAATAAGTATGTTAAATCAATTTATACTTGATATGTTGATATTATAAATTGTTTTACAAGTCATGAAACAATTATATACGTTTAAATAACTTTTTTAATTACACAGGATGTTATGGGAAGAACCCCAGAAGCTCAAGGTATTTGGTAGTACTACAGGTATGCTACATATTCGTAAAACAATATGTTTACGCTCTCCATCATGTTAGTTAAGCTAGATGAAATAATCTATAATATAAAAATGAATCGCGAAATATGTTGGTGAACGCATAACTCGAAGACAGCTGGAACAATTCGAGTAATTGTTTTTTATTTGTTCCTTGAACTCTACGGAAGCTTATTATGGAGCAGCAGTAACGGGATCAGAATTCCAAGCAGCGGAAATGGGATCAGAAGTCATTTCATAAAAATACGTAAATTCGCACTATGGTGCTATGTTTTTTTTTTAATAATGTTATCCATGGACAATTAAAAGTGGCCACAATATACTACATCCAAATTTTAAACTGTCTTCACTCATTTAAATATAGAACAAGGATGGCGAAGGAAATAAAAAATATATTGCACAATATCTGCAATTATGTTTACAGTTTACTTAATTTAAAAATGGAATATTCAACCTCCACAATAATTTCATTTTATCACAAAACCTCTTTACATTGTCTCGCTTCCTTGAGCTGGCAACTTGTATATCTCGTAACAAAGTAAGCACTTAAGTGTGTGTTGCACATGAATTAAGGGCAAGTTCCCACTATGAACTTGCACGGTAGTGGTGATAAACGAACTGTTTATTACGTAGACTCAATGCGATGATGGCATTCTTAAAGTAACGTACATTGAGAGTAATGGTTAGTAAAATGTATAAGCACTGTGTTTATTACAGAAAAGAAACTAGTTTCATTGTTCGCGACCTAAAACGTGACTGGGAGTGTTAATGTTTTGAACTGAATATTAAATTTTTTAGATGGTAAATGCATGTTTGTCTTCTTATAAATAGACTTCTTTGATCGTGAACGTACCACAACCAGGCTACACGGGTAACAAATTCCTGGTATTGGCACCACCGCCGATTCGCCGCAGGAGAAGTCAAGAATCTTGGCTTGATGTTGTGGAGGGTCTCACTTCGATGGACGCTGAATATTGTGTGAAATGAAGGAGGAATAGCAGGAAGGCCGACCCTCGGGAAAGCTGGAAATTGACTTCGTGATTCAAGATTACCATTCGCAATATCGATGAAAGTAGGCCCTAAAGTCAGTTAATAGTTAGTCAGTAGCTTAGTAATTAAAAAATTCACTTTACCTCAACAGATCCTACCTTCGAATCCTGGCCATTTCACAATTACACTGACAATGTAAACCAATCCTAATACGACAAATCTCTTTCTAAACGCAAGTACCTACTGTCTATAAAAAAACAAATGTGGCACTCCGGTAGTGCTGAATCGAAGTGCAAACAGTCTAATAAGTACCTAGTAAATATTTAGTACTTTTTAATAATAAGGCCGAATAGAATTTTAAAAATAGAACTAAGTTACTCGTCAATAAATTGTATCATTGCGTAGTCGTGATAATGCGAGTTATAAGGTTTATGCTCATCAAAAAAATTCTGCCAGCATAATTCTCTGTACAACGCGACTAAAATGTATTATTCAGAAAGAATTTTATCGACGTTTATCTCTTAGACGTTTGGACATGGATATATTCCTCGTGAAGCAACCTTTTTGAAATGATTAGTGATAGAAAGAAGAGGGTTAATGTTATCGCGGCCCATTGCCTACAAGATGGACAGACCTCATTAAATGTCTACAAAATGTTCTCTTTCTGAGTATACACGTAGTATAGTGTACCGGGATATATCTTAACCGCAAGTCGAACGAAACTAGGCATTGATCCTTGTGCTCACCCACCATCATGGTTTCCTCAAAAGACAACCCAAAAATCCGTACTATGCATAATATAAAATACATTTGGGTTTACAACTCTACGAGACAAATGTAAATTCAGACAAATAAATCAAATAAATATATACACTGCAGTAATACTGTTTGACCCATTTTAACCATATAACACGAGTGTCCTATCTATTGTTCTTCGTTGAGTAACGCAGAGGATAAAAACACGTGTAGCCATTTTGCCACGTACATGCACGGCATGACATGTCATTTGATGACGTTTGCGTTGACATGTCACTGTCACTTGCTCAGGCGGCAGTGACCACAGACAAAGTAGCAGTTTGTGAGTGCAGCGAGTTTTCGAACGACTATTATTTGAACTATTATTTGTTGTTCTCTGTTCTTTGTATTCATTTAGTTCTATTATTTTTATTACTGCCATTAGAAATATGTTTGAATATGTTCACAATAAATAAGTTTTCTTTCTTTCTTTATCCTGACGGAAACTGAATAGTCTAAATTTCACTATGGATGCAGAGTAAGATTGAAATAATATTACTTTAAAGAGGTGATGGTAGGGCTCCGGTCACTATTTATTAGGACTCAAACTTTGTAGAAGTGGATTGAGAAAAAGTTACGCCATTATTAATGGCGGCACCATTGGCACAATTGCCAAGGGGAACAGATTTGTGTTCGTAGGGAGTAATATTTATATGACTTGGTGATATGTTACTAGTCTGGAAGTTATTAAAGATATTTGTACCTACAGTCAGCAAAAAAGTTACTGAACAAATAATGTTTGCTTCGTAGTACATTTTAGTAGATAATCATCATCATCCTTGCGTTAATTTAGGTCGTAACCGAAGTTTTTTTGATAAACAACATCTAACTATATTTGTAACTAGTGTTGCCCCGCTGATCCCGTTCCCGCTGCTACATAAAAGCGTTTTTTTAATAAACCATTACCAACTTGGACAGATACCTTTGACTAGTACATACTCTGCCACTTTCTCACACCTAGGTTTCGTGTATAAATATATATTATATCACTCGCACATTTTCTTTCTCTAAGGCTAACTTATTGATAGAGAAATTGACGTTGCCAAAGTTGATAATGTTTTATAAAAAATGTTTCACGGTTCTTCTAAGAATAACTGTATGGTTAAGCTTATACTCCGTTACCATCAATTCTATTGTATGTCTACCTGAAACGCATTCGTCTATGCTGTAGAAAATATTGGCATTTTCATTGTATACTGAAATATGAATCTAATAGAGGCCCGTCCTACTAACCTTAGTGGGAACACGAGCTCTTCAAAATATAACACAAGTAAAAGGCAGGTACGTAATAGGATTGCAAAATGGCCGCCAAAATACACATCAAATCCTTTTAGTAATATGACGACGAAACGAAAGATTGTGTAGACATTTCGATGTCTGTTACTCAATCCAGAACCTTTGAGCTGTTACTCAAAGATTTTAGCTGAAATTTGGTATAGGCATAGATTACAATCTGGAATGCACACATAGGTACTTTTATCCCGGAAATAGGTAATCTTGTATTGGGGGAACGTGATTACAATTCCACGCGGACGGAGCCACGGACAACAGCAAGTATACTCGAATATATTTACAGTAACACAAAACATTTATACTTGTACGAAACAATGGTAAAAATGCGTACAATTCCCTTGTTCCGGCATGGCATTCCGATGTTCGTAGACAAACATCATCAAAGGTCTGGCAGGGACAATTTGTCGAGCCTTGATTGGGCAGGGTGTAGGTACACCTGCTACCTAAGCGCGGACCCTAAACAAAAGGTACGTGTGGCACAAGGGAAAAGAGCAAAGCGAATAATTTGACAAAAGGGTATATGTGGGGTTAATAAATAATTTTGTATATAGGAGGTGCTAGTTTGGTTTAGAGGTTAGGCACGAGCAAGCTACGTTCGCAATGGAAACTCTTCTAGCTTCAACTCTTGACAGATGGAAAAGAGAGATAAATAAAACCTATTGAATTTATATACTGCAACTGTATTTTGGTTGATTTTCAATGTTTACACTGTTAATAATGACTAATAATTCGCGAGAGGCGTTGAGACAAGACCAATGAGTGGCCACGTGTTAACGGAGTAGCTGGTGAACTGGTGAGGTCAAAATGCTACGATTGGAATGTGCTACCTAAGCGCTAACACTGTGTCTTTATATCTAAATGACGCCAAAATACTTTGGGAGCCTGCACATATGAATGGATACTAATTAATTTTGGTATTTTTAGGAGCCAAATGTAAGCAAAAAAAGAATTAGAATTAAAAGGAAATAAAATCAAATCATAAAATAAAGGAGCAAGAACGAATCTACAAAAGAGGAAAACTAGGATTAACAGTTCTATATTGTACTCTAAATATAGATTCCTGTGGGTCACAAATGGGATCAGTTTTTCACAACAGTGAAAAAAAGATTCGGAGTAGTCGATTAACACAATATTTTTACTATAGTTACCAAAAAAATAGGTCCCTAGCCAGATAAACCGACGCTCTGAAAAAGGCGGCTGGGAAAGACTGGATGTGTAGCATCAGCGCACGTTGGGGGAGGCCTATGTGCAGCAGTGGAACGTAACGAAAAAGACCAATAAAGGGATTGATTGATACTGAAAAATAGTTACAGAGTAATATAATACATAATGCTCGGTACTTATAAGTGTTCCAATTTTAGGATAATCATGTTGACATTAATTAAATTCTTTCAATAATTGTAATTCTCACACTTAATTTTTTTTGATACATATTACATTTTCTCGTTTTTTCTGCAAGTATTCTAAAAATCGCCAGTGTATAACTTGGACCACAGCATTTACGCCAGGTGTGTGGTATTGTCATTGGTGCCACTTGAATACTTGATGCAGCTCCGAGTATTGAGCTTTTAGCGGCAAGACTCTCCGACCTAATCGACGTAATACTTACTTCACTTCACTTTGACCTTACGCAATAAGACTTTTATTTGTAAAAAAGAACAAAAATTTAACCCAACTTTTGTTTTATTCTATATTAAAAATTTCGATACTTTTATTTCATTAGAGTTTTTGATGGAACACGAACCCACGACCAGACCCTTCGATGAGAATGTCGAATTTACAAAGCATGTCTGAATAGCTCAGTTAGGTTGAACAGAGCAGTGGGTAAAGGTGATGACAGGTTCAAGTCCCTTCTTGTACGTTTACTTTCTCTGAACCATAATACCTTCATAAAATTAGAAATCTACGTATGAGTTATAGATAGTTTGACGTCTCGACAACCAATCAGAGCTCTCAAAAAGGGTCAGCACAATGGCGGATTCTTCGGATTGGTCGAAATTTAATTTGAACAAGCTTCTTCTTTTTTGTTTAGTTGCCTAATATAAAAAGAGACTTGGTGTTGAACATATAGATGTAAATCATTCTGTATAATACGCTACAATGCGGTACATTTATACTAATAATTTTATGAATAAAATATGAATAATGGAGTTACGACAGCTCGTTTATTTTTTGATAACACGAGCGGAGAAAAATATGTATTTTTCTATTGTTCTGCTTTGTTTGATATATTTCAAAATACCAGATGAGAGAGTGATATTTTTTTGTACCATACCTATAATATAATATACATATCACTCTCACGCCTTTTTCTCTCCGGGGTAGGCAGAGATTTTTTTTAACATAAGGTGTTATAATAATGTATTAACCCCTAACCTCATTCTAGCTGCTTTTTTTATCGTGTGCAAAATTCCCACGGATACCACCTCCACCAAAACCGATGGAGGTGATTATGTCGGACTCGAACCGACCAAAACGCACGCCGTCCATGGGTCCTTGATTGCCGGAGGTGAGATTATACAAGACATATCTCTCGCACCCCGGCAGACCCGGGGACATCTCTGTTGAGATGACCCTCTTCCCTCAATGTAGGGACCATGGTGTCCCCATCTAGCCCCCCCAGGCCCGCGCTCATGGAGGAAGGAGGTCATTCTGCGACCTCCGACGTCCGAGTCGCCTCCGCTCATCGCGGGCAGTGCGGACCCGGAGTCTTCTCCGTACCCGGGTCCTCATGAACGTATGGAAGACTACTTAACTATAAAGTTACAGGCGCTAAAAACTTGCAAGCATGGAGTTTTGTTATAGTAGGTGAAGATTTTGAATCCGTCATAGGTTATTTTATTATTAAGTTGGAAGATACCTGGTCTAACATGTCAACTTAGTAATAAGGTTTTCTTGGTCACCCTTCCAGTACGGAACCCGAAAAAGACGGAACATTACTCTACGCTTGTGCTTTTATGGTAATTGTCCGGAACAAAACACTACGGAACACAGATGTTTAACATTTTTATTCTAACAAAGGCTGCGAGTTACTGCTAGTAGTTAGTTAAATATTATATTAGGTTTATAACAAGGCAACTTAGCTGGAAGTACTCTTGTAAGTTTTCGTAGTAAAGGTTCATATTTCTCGGAAACTTTGCTATTTGATGTTCTTGAATGTTCCATGTTGCAATATATGGCTTTGAATTTTATTGAACTAGTAATATTTATTGTTTATTTTTCCAACACGAAAGACTCTTTAGAGTATATTTTAGCGAGCTATAGATCGCTAGTAGGTACTATGTTTGGACTGTTACCACTATGAACTTTAGCGACGATTCTTGACAAACTCAATCAGTAGCAAAGGAATATCCTAAACCCTATTATATACCTGGGACCCTGAACTGTTTCCCCAGATTTTTTTCACTTCCAGAGACGCGTCAAAAACTTACAACCCTACACTAAATTCATAAGTCCAACTTTCGATATTTTCGATAACCTATGAAATGTTATCATAGATGCGCTATACAATCGATATTGATCGATATTGTCAGCGTTAGTGGTTAAGGAGTTGGCCTTACGATCGAGAGGTCCCGGATTCGAATCCTGAGCATTACACTACCAACGTGAATCCACTTCTTGTACAATCCATTGTGCTTAACTGGAGGGGTTAGACGAAATATTTGTAATTTCGGCTCAATTTATAAAATTTGTTGACAATTGGCACAGTACACTATGGACAAAATCCGCCCTCTATAACTCATCGGATACTACAGTGTTTAATTAGTTTAACTATTAAATGACATTATTAGGATTTTTGTGTGACTTTTAAAGGTTTTAAATATATTTGAAATTATGTTATACAGTTACGCTCAGACGGCTGAACGTATAGTCTTTAGCCTGGGATAATACAAAGACTATTTTTATTCTTAGAAGATGTTTTCATAGATTGCAGAAACAAGATCCATGCGTAGTATCGAAATAATCTTACCAGACAAAGTGGTATGTTCCCTCAAATTGGTGTAGTTAATTAAAATGGGGGCAGTTATCCGATCATCCGGTTATCCTATCAAGACAATTTTCTCTTTCGTTGACTAAGAAAAGTTTCTTTGTAGTGTACCTTTCCCTCTACTACTATCGGAAACCATGAGTATAGATATTTTTCGTTTAATTTCATACTCACTGTAGTCATCGACTCTGTTCGCAACAGTAATGTAATCGCCATTCCATTTAATTAGACGCCGGGCATCCGGGCTAAGTTAAGGAATACAGTACAGAGACTGACTATCGGTATAGATATTAATTACTCAAAAATAGTCTATTGCAGTTCACTGCTGAATATATGTTTCTCTCTATTTGCGTCATTGCTCCTGATACTCTATCCTCTGTATTTATTCTGTCCCAGCTGCCTTTTTCTGGTTGTCAGTACATCGAGCTAACGAGTATCCTTCCATCTATTTGCCTTCTCGCGACCATCGGTCCTTCGAGAGAAGTGACAGTTACCATATCTGCTTGCTTATTCTGCGAGCTATGTCGGTAAATTTATTTCTTTGTCGGATAATCTTATTACGAATTTTATCCTTGAAGTTTAGAGACTACAAGCATAGCTCGATCGTGGCTCAGAGCGCGACTTTCAATTGGTGGGCTAGCCCCACTGTTAGTGTCCAATTTTCGACATTGTAGAACATAGCACACTTATTTATGATGTATTTTGGTTTCATATGGCCAACCTTCGAGAATACAAGGAGGTATGTGCACTGTAATTCAAGAATAGTTTAGGTATTTATTTTTGATGACGACTTTTTCAGTAATATTTTGAATTTCGAACACGGTTCGATTGCTGATCTCACGTTCATTTGGTTACTAATTTCCTACTTACTAAATGCAGTGACTTTAGTCCCATTTATGTTCCATTTTCAAACATATATATGGGCGACTATACATCATGCCACCACGTTCGATCGTCGCATAAATCAGTGCGCGTCGAACGTTAAATCTGGCGGCACTTAGTCGCTGCCAACGAACAGCGTCCCTCGGAAAACAGTGGAAGTTACTTGCTTTGTGTGCATTCCCATTACTCTTATATTATTATAGATATTTTAGTTCAGTACTCGCTCTTTTCTTTTTTTTTAATAATAATAATTTTTTAATATTTTTTTTTCAGAGAACATTTTGTTATTACTAGTTTACTATTATGTTCTAGCATAAGTGATTAAGGTACAATAAAAGTAGTTTCAATGTGCTAAAAATTACAGATTTCTTTTTAATTTAAGGCACGTCAATTTGACTTCACCTCGCCTGATGATGATGATGAAAATAATTTTAAAGTATTTATATGGATTTTACAGTTTGCGACCTACCTGACCTAGGCTTAAAGGGCCTGTATTTCATGTTGTCTTTTCTATTACATATAAAATAATGCATTATTTAAATTAACATAGTTAAAACTATTTTTCTAACCAATGGAAGGTAAAGAGTCAATGTATCACAGAGTGCTGTTTGTTTCACTGAGGAAGTTTTAATTCAGTTGTGTAACATTTTTTCTTCACAAGCTCACAAATTAAGTATCTGTGTTTGTAGGAAAATCGAAAAGGTAGAGAATAAAATATGTCTGTGAAACTATCTATGCCTGTAAAATATGAATGTTATGGGACTTTAAAAACACTATTAGGTACACATGATTTTTTTTTAAAAAATATACTTATATAGAGCAAAAAAAAAGGAAAAAGATCTGTGTCTAACAAATATGTAGGTAATATTCATTCCATGCAAAAGAAAATTGCGGAACACTTCATATACACATTTAGTACCTAGTAGTAACAATTGTTGGGGAACTCATGCAGGTACTTTTTTATCGAATCTAAAATCATACAATGGAAACATACCTGTCAACACGCTAATACTTTCAGCAAATACTCTGACGTGTATGAGACAAACCTCATACAAACTTGAGGGGGCCGTAGGGGCGACTTGAGACTTGTTGCGGCCACCCTTTGTTACTTGCACTAAGAACCTACAACATTTATTTTCTAGCCATTCTAAAATCGACCTTAATCTTTAAGTTATTCGGTCCAATTTGCAATGATAAGAGGTTTGCAATAAATGTGAAATATGATAATCGTCTAGGTTGATGATGGTATTCATAGTCGAGGGTAACGAAAGAAGGAAGCCTTAGGAAGCAGGGGGGAAATTAGTGCACGTTTCATATGTTCGCTTACAATGCAGAAGTTTTTGGTTCGTGGGCCAATAACCTTACCTGCGAGCTGGTATACGTTTTGATTGACCGGTGAGTCTGGATCTGGCGAGGAAGGTTCAAAGGGTCAAGCTAGAGAACCTCCACCGTAGGTCAACAACCAGTCCGTGTAATTTTTATGACATGTAAGTTTTATAAGCATTCGGTTAATGGCAATAGCCTCGCCACCTATTTGTTACAATGGGACCTAAACATAAACTGGCAGAATGTGGGTGCTAGCACCTCGGGGATAAAGGCGTGAGTTTATGATATGTTATGTTATGTATGTATTATTGCAGACAATGAAAATTTTTTGATAACAATAACATTCATCCTTGTAATCACGCACGAAAAAGACATTCATTTGTTTATTTCATAGAACGTAATAATTCATGAATAGAACGCACATTGCGTTACACAAACGAAAAACATTTCATTAAGTCATTTTAATCTGGCACCGTGTACATTTAGCATGTAATCGTGTAACACATGTACGAATAAGCCTTTTGTGAGGTACAACGAGTCGTAGGTAAGTAGGAAAGCTCGTTAAATATTACATAAGACGAAATGTATCCAAAAGAGAGAATAACATTTGTTTAGAATTGAAATACAATACCAATATAATACTTATTGTGCAGAGATTGCACACAGGAATTAGTCTGGAATAAAATAGAAATTAGATTTCCATGGATAGCTAAAATGGAATCAGAATTCCTTTTAGATTTACGCTCAACAGCCAATAACTCTTAATCGGTTATGACCACATCGTCGGTCGGACCAACGACGGCATAAAAAAGTCTGCGGATTCCGATTAGTCGAACGGAGTATAGTTGGATCACTCAGTCATAGCCATATTCATAAATATTCTCGGACAATCTACACAACGTCACCTAGACCCATGGTAAGCATAGTTTAACTAGCTTGTGTTACGGGTTCTAGAATGCGGATAAACATACATATATACTGTTTTTTTTTGTAAATACATACATATTATACATAGAAACACCCAGACCAATGCAGATATTCATATTCAAGCACACAAATATTTGCACTGAGCGGGAATCGAACCCGCGCCTCCTGCGTAGCAGTCGCGTTCACTACCGCTACGCCACGGAGGTCGTCATAAATCGTAAAATAAGCATTTGAGATAAAATCAATGTTTTTGTCATAAAATAATATCTTATCAACATTACTTTGTTTTATACAGGAAAATGGAGGTATATCTTATAATATTAGTAATACGAGTCCAAGTTTGTGTTACGCAACCGCACCTGTAGGAATCCATAGGAATAGTATTTCTAAAGACCGCGTCTTGCCCATACAATTCGTCGAGGGATAGAAACTTGTGGAGCGGATTTTAGTTTTCTATCTTAATTTATGTATCCTCGTTCCAACTATGTATCATTATTTCCATCCAGGATGTAAAGCTCCGTATTTCTTCATAATATTACTGGTTATAATGCCTAATAATTTCTTATAGAACCGCGGTAGCCTAGTGGTATGGGTAATGGACTGCTGAGACGAGGTCTCGGGTTCGATCCCAGGTTAACCATGGCACACACCAATGACTGCGATGCTTTTCGAAGTTATGTGTGTATTTATCGCAGGTTTATAAGTGCCCGGTTAGTGGCAATAGGCCCGCCACCTATTACATTGGGACCTAAATATAAACTGGCGAAATGTGGGTGCTAGCACCTCTGCCTACCCCTTCTGGGTTATAGGCGTGATATTATAAATAAAATAAAAAAAAATCTTATAAGATGCATAGGGCAAAATGCTGAATTTTTATTTTATTTGCTTAATAACTTAGGTATACCTACTTACCAACTTACTTATCGAAGTTCGAACTAGCGTATTATCATAATGTGAACCAATCCCAATGTTTATTTCGAAAACCAAAACGGTGATCAAAATAGAAATTACCTACAGTAATATCGGCTCCAGTGCTGTTCGACCCTCTAGTGAAGCAGACTATGGATTCTATTTCAATTGTATATACCCACGGTAGATCCTATGACACTTGGAGCTAGTGTGTAGTGAAAGTGGACCGAGGGACTAAAATAAAACCACTTGAATAGATAGCATTCTGTTTCGGGCATTTCTGTTCAATGGGGTCACACAATTCACTGTTAAATTCATCGGGATACTTACCATGTTTGTTTATTTCGTTGAATAACCGATATTTCGGCACAGTTGCAAGTGCCATGATCACGGTGTACTTGCAACAGTGCCGAAAATATTTCGGTTATTCAACGAAATAAACAAACATGGCAAAAAAACAAATATGGAATTTAACAGTGAATATGTAAATGACCATGTCAATCTAAAATCAGACGGGGTCACACAACATAATCATTGTTTTTTTTACCGTTCCAATCCTGAGAAGTACTATAAAGTTAAGTTCCGATATTTTTATCTGCCAATTAAAAGTAACATTTCATTGCCAGACTGTCCAACAGTTCCTTCATCTAAACTTGGATATTTATAATATTCGTATTAACCGGCTCGTTCAACCATTCCTTTCTATGTCCCTTAGCCGGTGTAAGCCGAGTAATTCAATTATAACTCCTTGGTAGACTCCGAACGAGCAAAATAATACAAAACTCAGCTAAAAGGCTTCGGTAGCTATTGAGCCTTCTTTAAAATTACTTCATGTATACGTTGACCCTTTATAATATACAAAATCTTATCGAGTTCAAGTTCTAATTGATGTTTTTTTTTTTTTATTATCTTTGATGAGTTTTTTATGAGATTGTTCTTTTGTATCTCGCTTTGGAATTGAGGGAAGTAATTTTATTCAATTTCAAACTCTTCTAATTCAGTTTTGATGAAATTTGTTGAGTTCTCAGACAATTTAACTTTCTCTGTAACGTGTTAATGTTGTGTTTTAATATTGAATGCATCATTGTTGTAGATAGAAGTACCTAGCTTATTATACAGTAGTCATGGTATTGAGGTCGTGCTACATACGCTTATCTATCGATAGTATTATTTAAACTATTAACGCAATGGAGTTCGTAAGACTATGCTGTTACACTACGGAATTGATATTGGTATCGACGAATAGATAAAACAATAATACTTCTTTTTGTAATGATAATATAGTCACTCGTTAGCACTCAGATAGCAAGTTTAGCCGTCGGACCCGCTTGCCATATGAACATCTATGGCAGACGTTACGAGTAGTTGGGTCCTCAAAAGTCTGACTAGTTTAACTGAAGAAATTTGGTTGTGGAGTTCCAACGGCAGTCGCTTTACAGAAAATATAGAGGTTCAGCCGCATCTTAGTTAAACTAGAAAGCCGATCCGAAAATGAGTTGACAATAGGCTAACCATTTTTATTTTTCTTTCCTTATCTCAATTTAATTTCTTCCTTTTTTGCATGTGGTTCTTGTGTGTTAATATTTACCAAGTTATGGACCTCGAATTTTAGCACCATTAAAATAAGGTAACATTTCGTAATGCCAGGTATCTTACTCATTATACACTGACGGACTCATAAACTGCATCAAAGTTCAGGTTTACTCTAAAAGGATTTTTTATAATAAGTATGCAAACTTTTTAGATTAAATTATATAAATATGGAAAGACTGGCTCTTAATCTTAAAAAAAAATTAAATTTAAAAATAGAACTGCAGTAAAACAAATGAATATAGCCGGGAAAAGAAAATTTACTTGTAGTATCAGATTTGCGTGTTATTTATAGCAAAGTTTTAAATTGATTCTCATTGATTTTTTTTGTTTTGTCAATTGAATTATTGTTACCAGCATAATTGTTGGGTTAGTTTTTAACACATCGAGAGTTTTTGAACCATAATATGGATACTTCGTCCGAACAAGCGGCACAAATTGTAGCATTGGTGCGGGAGGGCTTGGATCAACGAACGATTGGTAGAAATTTAAATTTAAACCAGTCTACGGTTTCTAGAATATACAGAAGGTTTGTAGAGACAGGTTCTTACAGGAGGAGACGTGGTACAGGCAGAACTCGAGCAACCACAGGTCGTGATGACCGATTTATTGTTATAACTTCCCTGTGAAATCGTTTCCTCACGTCAGTTAACATCAAAACCGAGCTTAATGAAGTGCGTGGAGTAAACGTGTGTGCACGAACAATAAGAAGAAGGTTAAAGGAAGCGGATATCACCCCTTTTAGACCAGCAAATGGTCCAAAGTTGTCTACAGCTCACAGACAAGCTCGCTTAAGATTTGCGCGTCATCACCTGAATTGGACAGAAGAGCAGTGGGCCTCTGTATTGTTCACGGACGAGTGTAGGACATGTTCATATGGTGCAGATGGTCGCAGAAGAGTCTATCGTCGACGTGGGGAGCGATATGCTCAAAGTTGCATTGAGGAGCGTGTTCCTTTTGGAGGCGGTTCATGTATGGTCTGGGGTGGCATATCGATGAACGGGCGAACAGAACTTGTGTTCATAGACATGGTCCGTCAAAACGGTAATAGAGGGGGTTTGACAGCACATCGCTACATAACAGAGATATTAGAAGATCACGTGGTGCCTTACATGGGATTCATAGGCGAAAATTTTACTTTAATGCAGGATAATGCCCGGCCGCATGCAGCTGCATAAGTTCAACATTATTGCGAAGAGGTTGGGATACGTACAATGAATTGGCCAGCACGCAGCCCGGATCTTAATCCCATCGAGCATGTTTGGGACAATTTAAAAAGAGCTGTATATGCGAGAAACCCTTCGCCCACGACAGTGGCAGCACTAAGAACAGCACTTTCAGAAGAATGGGACAATATTCCGCAAGATCTTTTAAAAACCCTTATAAAATCTATGCGGAACCGATTAGAATCCGTAATAAGGGCACGTGGGGGTAATACACCTTATTAAAACACAAATAAACCCTTGCATAAAGTTTGTGTCTATTGTTAAAACCAATTTTTTAATTAAACCAATTTTTCTTAAATTTCTGTTTTTTCTTCAAAAAAAGTCTTAAGGTCCTTTCCAGTACATAAACTTAAACTTAAAGATATTACCCTACGCTGTTTTAAAGTTCACGAACCAATCTAGAGGTTTCAATTTAAATCTGTATAGAAAGTATGTATACTTGGTTAAAATATTTATTTCAAAGTCGTCTATTACTTTGATGCAGTTTATGAGTCCGTCAGTGTAAATGCTACAAAATATGGAAAATTTATTGCTTGACCTTCCAAACTGAATTAACACCTCAATTGATCCATAATTGTTTTGTTTTGCATACTAATCAACAAATGAGTGAATAACAATATTATCAAATAGCTATTAAAAAGTCTTCCTCATGACGTCTTCAAAAATTGCAGTATGTTAGGTTATAATTTACAGTAGGTTAACTAAATGAAACTCCATAGACGCGTCTATGACTTCAGATTGTATTTTTACATTATGTATATTGTGCATACACACTTTTTCTACGGAAAATCTGCCAGTAAACGTTAGTAAAGTAGAAGATAACTCCCAAACTCAATAGTGTTTCGTATCAAAGGCGTCGGCATTTAAATGTATTTATGCAAAATTCATAAAACGTTGCGCTGGGATCGGGGCGAGCGAAAATTATGCAAATCTAGCCTTTAAGCGGAGTACAATTAGAAACGATTATTGAATGGAATTCAATTCTGTACTTGTAAATTTTATTTCGCTCTCTCTTGGGTATTGTTAACGATGCATTCAACCGTTTGTTTTAGAGTTTTGAGTACTATTATGGGTTTTGTTCTTTTGGAGGTCGAAGTCTATTGTTTTTTTAGTTGGATGAGCTTTTGTCTTGCTTCGAGATTATGACTTACGTAGATCAAAGAAGTGTCTTTATTGGGTTTATCATGGCAGCGAGGGGCACTTCCATCTCATCTCTAGGTGGGGTCAAGCAGAGTAATGTCTGCGGCAAATTCTCTGAAAAATGTTGGGGGCTTTGACCCCGAAGGTATAATAAATGAAAATATTATAAGACAATCAACATAACGCCACCTAGACCCATGGTAAGCATAGCTTTGCTACCTTGTGTTATGGGTCTTGAAATTCGAATAAACATATTTAGAAATTTTTTTTATGTAAATACATAATAATAATAATAAAGCCTTTATTTCCGAAAATGTTTACATTTTTACATATTTTATCTTAGTGAATTTTTAGATAAGTAGAAACTATTATAAAGATAACTTAACAAAGAAAAGTTTAACATTAAAAAAACTAAGACTATGTTTAATTATAAGATATTTCTTAATTCGGTGTGCCTTACAGCATAGGCCTCCTCCAACTCTCTCCATTGTATTCTGTCTGCCGCTAATCTCATCCAAAGTGGTCCTAAGGTCATTTTTAGGTCGTCCTCCCACCTTATTGCCTTACGACCTCGGCTCCTAGTGCTACCCCTTGGGTACCATACTGTCACCAGTTTGCTCCACTTTTCCTTCTTGCAGCGGAGCATATGGCCCGTCCACCGCCATTTGAGTTGGTCGATACGTGACAATATGTCTGTTAATTTAGTTTTGTGCCTGATGTCGTTACTTGTAACTTTGTCTATTAGTTTCAGACCTAACATGCTTCTTTCCATGCTTCTCTGACACCTCGCTAATTTTTCCCTGTGACGATTAGTCAAAGCCCAGGTTTCACAGCCATATGTAATGCAGGGTAGGACACAGGTATCAAATGTCTTCTTCTTTATCGCCATGCTCAGTTCCTTGCTTTTCATGATTTCTTTCAATGCCCAGTACTTTTTCCATCCTGTCGCAATTCTTTTGTCTATTTCTTTGGACATTTGGTCGTTTGGTGCTATTATCTGGCCCAGGTACACATATTCTTCTACATATTCAAGTTTCTGTCCGTTTATGGTGATGTCTATAGGTATTGCATTGGTCATCATTTTAGTTTTGTTTGTGTTGATTTCTAGCCCTACTTCTCTACTTTTGTCTACTAAGGCTTGTATCATGGATTCCAGTATCAGTGGGTCCTCTTCCATTATGACTAGGTCGTCGGCAAATCTTAGGTTATTTAGTCGTGCTCCATTTATATTTAGCCCCAGGTGATCCCAATCCAACTTTCTGAACATTTGTTCAAGCACTGCTGTAAACAGCTTTGGTGAGAGTGGGTCACCTTGTCTGACGCCCCTTTCGATTGGAAAAGCATCTCCTGTAGATTCTAGCCTGATTCTAGCTTTGCTTTCACTGTAGATATTTTTGATGATATTAATGTAAGCTTTTTGAATCCCCTGTTCTTTTAGACTTTGCCATACCGATTTATGTTCGAGACTATCAAAAGCCTTAGAGTAATCTATAAAAGCTAGGTAGACGGTTTTGTTATATTCATTGTATTTTTGTATGAGCTGTTTGACTGTATGAATATGATCAATTGTACTAAAGTCTTTTCTGAAGCCTGCCTGTTCCACAGGTTGATTTTCGTCGAGTGTAGGTGATATTCTATCCAGAATCACTTTAGCAAAAACTTTATATACATTTGAGATGAGAGAAATGGGTCTATAGTTTCCTATATCGTCTTTTGGACCTTTCTTGTGTAGAAGTATTATGTGGGATTCTGCCCATTGGCTTGGGATACTGCCGGTATATAGACTCTCATTAAAGATCTTTGTTAGTATTGGGCTTAGATCTTCTATTGTCCCTCTCATGAGTTCATTTGTGATTGTATCTGGACCAGGGGCTTTTTCCATTTTTTGACTTTTTATAGATTTTTCTACCTCAGATAATAAAATTTCTGGTACAAGTTCTGATAATTTTGTCTTATAGTTGGGTATGTTATAATGTTCTCTATCAGACTGTTCTGTTTTCAACTGATTTGGACAGTGTTCTTTATATAGTAAGCGATAGTAGTTTGTTGCTACATTTTGGATTTTGCTGCGAGAAGTGGTTGACCGATTTTTGTGCGTCAACTTGGGTATCCATTCTTTTCCCTGTTCTCGAAGTTCCTTGAGTGCTTTTCTCGTGCCTCCCGTTTTGCTGATGTGGTATTCTAGAGTTTTCATTCTTCTGTTTTTCCTGTCCTTCCTGATACTTTCGCGGATATGTTTGCTAAGGTTATTTATTTCATTTTGGGTTTCTTTCTTGTCCTTTTTCAATATTAGATTTCTTCTGTCTTCAATTAGTTTTAAAGTTTTTTCACTATGATGAGATTTTTGACTCTTGTTTATTTGTATTCTTGTCAGTTCTTTGAGTTTATTTTCTATTTTTTCATATTTATAGTTTAAGTCCATGTCTGAGGTAACTACTTCCATTAAATTTTCTGTGGTATCGTTTGGATTGCTCATTTTGCTACTTGTTTGTAAGTTGTTCATTTGAATTGCTTTTGGCCTTGGCTTTTTTATATTATTCGTGTTTAGACAGCTTCGAACCATACGGTGATTAGTATTGAAGTTTAGGTTTTGTACTATTCCCGTATCCATAAACGGCCCAACTTTATTGGTTATTATATAGTCAATTTCGTTTCTGGTCTTTCCATCAGGGGACACCCAAGTCCATTTGCTTTTGGGCTTTTTGCGGAACATGGAGTTTAGAACTGTTAAATTTTTCTCAAATAGGAATTCTACTAACTTCTCTCCGTTTTTGCTTCTTTTACCACTTCCGTATTTCCCTATTATGTGTTCTTCCCCAGTTAGTCTAGCACCGACTTGAGCATTGAAGTCACCCATGAGTACTATATTGTTTTCGGAATATTTTTCAGTAACTTCATTTAGTTGGTTATAGAAATTATCTATATCCGTTTTTGTTGCTTTTTCTGTGGGCGAGTAGATCTGGATGACTGTCCATTTTTTTGCATGATTTGGTAAATTTATGTGTACCACTGCTATTCTATCTGATATCCCTTCAAACCCAATGATCTGACTTTTAAGGTATAGCTTTACCAGGAATCCTACTCCTCTTTGTCCGGCAATTTCACCTTTGTGGTACATGATGAAGTGGCTTCTCTCTTCTATTCCTTCTCCTAGTCTACGCATCTCACTTATGCCCAAAATGTCCCACTTGATATTTTTAATAGCTAACTCTAACTCTTGCAAACTTTCCGGTGTTCTCAATGTTCGTGTGTTTAGTGTACATAGGTATAGACTGCTTCGTTTTTGTGTTGTGTTGGATTTAGTCAGTTGATTTGTTGGAAGGTGGTGGTCGACTTCCCCCACGGTGACCGGCCGGCTTGGGGGATGATTTATTAAGGTTGCGGTTTTGTTTATTGTTGTGTCTGTTTCTTGGTTCCGGTTAGAGAAGGCCTTTACTTGTTTTTTGGCTGCTCTGACATCGACGCAGATCTTTCTCGTGCTACATATGAAAGGATGCTTGGTTTTATTACTTCCTTTGATGAACTTTGGGATGAGTATGTATTTTCAGTGTTTTTCGCACTTGGTTTTTTCTGAGATGGTGTGTTTGGCGATCCTGAATACTCTCTCTTCCTTTTTTCGCGGTTGTTTGACCCTTGTTTTTTTACAATGAGCTTGTCATATTTTATAAAAGCCAGATTCCCATTGTCTCTTTCTACTTTCATTTGTGGTTGTAGTTGTTTGCGTATTTCGAGAACTTCTTTAGGGAAGTCCTCTTTGATATACACATTTGTGGGTAGGTTACGCTTATTTCTCAATATAATATGTTTCTTCCAAGTCGTCGTTAGAGATATTATCACTGGACGGTTTTTATCTGATTGTGTCCCAATTCTTTTGATGTGACTTATTTCTTGATTATCTAATCGCGTTCCTGACTTCACTATAATTTCTTTAACATATTCGACTAGCTCTATTTCTGTCTTTCCCTTTTCTTCAATGCCGAAAAGAACCAAATTATTCATACGTTTTTCCTTTTCTAAGAATGATATTTTTTGTTCCAAACTTGTGACTTTTATTTTAAGGTTATTATTTTCTTCTTTCAACATTTTCATCTTTTCGTCCAGGGCTTCCATAACATTGTTAGTTATTTCTGTTTTTAATATTGTTGTTTGTTCATTTAGCTTTTCATTTATTTTGGAGAGTAATATTTCCATTTGTTTTTCCATTTTTAATGTTGGGTAATTTTGTGACGTATAGTGGTAACACTTTTTTATACTGGTAGGAAATTTTTAATGTTTTTGTGGCAACACTTTCGACTGTTGTCTATAACTGTCAATGTCACTGTCTGATGTCACTGTCACTGACAGTGCTGTCACTCCGACATTTTAGTTGGTTCGGTTGGCACTATGATGTTCGAGTCATGGAATAAGTTCAATTTTGAGGTTATAATGATCGCTTATTTTTAGGTATAACAATCACAGTTGGTGTTTATTTCACTTCCAATTTTTCTGAGCGTGGTTTTAATTTGGTCTCCCGTAAACTTATGTGTATTTTATGTTTAATGTATCACTTTTTGCACTAGAATTTTAATAAATCTGCAGAGCTCACTTCTGTACGTGTTTACACTTTCGTCGCCGGAACCGGAATCTATGTAAATACATACAAAGGGTTTATATTGGGGGAGGGAGGATTTGGCCCACCGCTCACCCGCGGTTCAACACTCCAACAATATATATTGGAATGTCAAACCACCCACTTCAAAGTAAGAAAAACAAAATCTTACCAGAGAGTGATGTTTTACCATTGCAGTATTCCGCTAATGCGAAGGACTTAAACTTCGACACGTGTTTCGCCTCTACACGAGGCATCTTCAGGAGCGCAGGAGCGAATGAACTGAGCTGCGAGTGTCTGGCGCTTTTATGTTATTTCGTCGCTACCCCCACCGTTCGATGAAACATCAGATGTTGTGTGTTGCCGGTATGAAAATAATTTTAGTAATGGGGACGAATGAAACTGCGTCTGTTCATTCAGCAGTATATCGGTATTATTTTTTATTATTTCTAAATTTTCTAACACTGTTAATTTAATACTTTTATCACAACAATGTAGTATTTCGAACGTGTGGCCATCATTTAAACTATGTCCCGTCTCTAATAGATGTTTTGCGAAGTGCGACTTGTCTGGGTGGCCATTTCTAAATGCTGCCAGGTGTTCTTTATACCTAGTCTCGAAAGAACGACCAGTTTGACCAATATAAATACCTTTGCAGCTGTCACAAGTCAATCTGTACACTCCGGACTTTTTGTTCCTATGTATTTGATCCTTCGAGTTACATAGTTGTCTTAGAGTAGTTTGGGCTCTGAAAGCTGAGTAAATTTTATTTTTATTTAAAATCATAGCCACTCGCTCAGAAACACTACCAAAATAGGGTAGACTGCAATTCCTCGTGTAGAGGCGAAACACGTGTCGAAGTTTAAGTCCTTCGCATTAGCGGAATACTGCAATGGTAAAACATCACTCTCTGGTAAGATTTTGTTTTTCTTACTTTGAAGTGGGTGGTTTGACATTCCAATATATATTGTTGGAGTGTTGAACCGCGGGTGAGCGGTGGGCCAAATCCTCCCTCCCCCAATATAAACCCTTTGTAATGGATTTCCGCCAGGTAACGCCTGCATCTATATCGTATCTTAAATACATACATTTTATATATTATGTAAACATTCCGACTAACGTAAATATTCATAATTATTCATGCACACAAATACATATTTGTGGAAATACACTGAGTGGGGATAGGACCCGTGTCTCTTGCGTAGCAATCGAGTTCACTACCGCCACGCATATATCTTTTTATACAACTTAGGTGGCAGACAAGCACACGGCCCACCTAATAGAAAGTGATTACCGTAGCCTATAGCCGTTTCTTACACCAGGAGCGTCACAATCGTGCTGCCGACCCTGTAGAGGAATGGGGGAGAAGGAGTAGGAGGGTAGGGAAGAGGGATAAGGGTGCAGGTTAAGAGGATTGCCGTGCTGTTAGTGTAGAAGACAAATCAGGGTTTCATACCATCACATAGTGGTGACTACTTAAGGCCTCGGTCTTCCCACTGATAACACAAAAATATTTCCAGTTTCTTATGGCACGGGTTCGATCTCCGCTCAGTGCAAAAGTTGTATGCATGAATATGGCTGTTTGCACTGGTCTGGTCGTGCGTCGGAGAGTACGTTAGGTAGTTGGAACCCTCAAAAGTCCAACCAGCCTTACCTAGAACTTCGAAACTTGGTCATTGGCAGTCGCTTCACTGAAAATATCGAAGTTCAGCCACATCACAGTTAGACTGGAAAGCCGTCCCAACTGAGTTGAGGAAAGGTTCAGAGAATATTTGATCAAAATATAAGCACTAATCATACATATACACGCCATTAAATTTCATACAGGCAGCATCATTATTCGTCAGATTATGACACCCCTAAATGTTATAATTATATCCCTTGAGGCACCCTCGCTGAACAAATTTGTATATTACAACCGAATGAAAAGAAAAATCTTTGATGAATTCTTCAACAGCTGAGGCTAACGCTGTCTTGTGTTGTATAACAAAAGGAACAGATGTTTGTAGGTTGATTTCATTATAAAATCATGAGGAGATTCAAATAATATAATTTCAATAGGCCGCAGTAATTTAATAAACTGGAGAAGTTCAAATTGATTTATGGTGTTTTGAAATGATTTACGTGCTAAATTAGATTAACTATATAAAGATATAAAGGATCAGTAGCTTAGTGGTTAAGGAGTCGGCCTCACGATCGACAGATCCTGGGTTCGAAATCGAAGACACGCGGGCGAAGCCGCGGGCAACAGCTGGTAATTAGAGTGGGTACGTGGCCTATGGACGTTTGGAACACCAAAGGTGAAATACTCGTTCTGCCAGTCCCATAAAATCTTCTAAAGCTCTTCTTGAAGAGGTGGGCCGGAGGGAGATAGTGTGAAGATTAAAAAAGTTTTCTGCACCGTCAGCGCAGTAGACCAATCGTCTTCTCCCATACAGCACAAAAACTCTCTGGAAAGCACTAGCTACTCTACTCACCGCTGGAAATACAATACATGGTTATTATTTACTGCAGTACGAAAGATTCCTATTCGTAACGAAATTTGAAAGTTAATTTGTTTATTTGCCGTTTCCAGTCAACCACGCAAAAACGATTAAATGGATTTTGTTTCAATTTGGAGGCAGTTGGATTGGGACTAGAATACAGGCTATACGGGAAGGTAATCAGTATTCCACGTGGGTGAAGCCGGGGGTATATGTAAAAAGAATGTATATGTATGTTTGCTGTATAATACTAGAGTTTTTTTATAACTTTGAACCCAATTACCTTTGTAATAAAATTTTAAGGCAATTAGAATGCTGTTTCAATTTGATTTAGATCGGAAAAAGTAGGTCCGGTGAACTCGCGATCTTTCCCTGCACTCAACATTCGAAATCCTTCTATACTACGATCTTGGGGTGATGGGATAGTATTGGAGATTGTCAAATGCTTCAGACACGGCTCGGTGGCTCAGCGGTTAGAGTTCCTCCCTCTAAGAGAAAGATCGCGGGTTCTAGTCCCGTTAGAGCATTCTCTTTTTCCGATCAAAATCGGAAAGCAAATTACATAATTGAAATGTAAACAGTGTACATATCCACAATTAAAAATAAAGTTTCAATCATAAACACAAAATAATCCACGATCTTTGACCTACATAATTATTCTCAAACTACACGAAATGAACGTTGTACCTTGCGATATCCCGCTGTGTGGCACAGTGGCCCGAAACCTCCACGATTCAACCATAAAATAATAAATCTTGGTATAAACTATACTGTGGCGTGACTTCCAAGTTGGTAGGTGACGGATACATGCTTTTCTCAACACGAATAGGCTGGCTCGAAGGAGAAATTACCACTTTCTCAGATTTTTTATACCACTAACATGGCAGACAAACACACGGCCTATGGACGTTTGCAACACCTACCGGCAACAGTTACCCGCCGACCCAAATTAGACCTGCATGACGGTCCTAACCCCTCCAAGATAATGGTGTGGACTGCCTACAACCGGACGGATTGATCGATGGGGGACGTCTATGTTCAGCAGTGGACGTTCTATGACTGAAATAACAAATGATGATTACAAAAAGAAATGTATCAAAGTATGTCGTCGGTAGCTTAGTGATTAAGGAGGCGGCCTTACGATCGAAATGTCCCGGGTTCGCATCCTGGCCATTACACTACCGACGTGAACCGACTTCTATCACAAGCCAATGAGCTTAGCTGGAGGGGTTAAAGGGAATAATAGTAATTTCGGTTGCTAATATTCTCATTTGAAAAAAAAAGAAAAATGTGTATCTGTACTAGAAATCCATTAGACAAGACGAGCCATGCTTTTCCAGTGTCTTACACAGTGTCTTAGAACACTTCTTTATTTTGCTTGTATTGACGTGCTACATATAAAAAACCGCAATCGTAACAAAACAGAACAAAAGACACAGCTGTATTCATTCGCCCTAATCAGAGTATCCACACGTGCGAAGCGACAAACACTGTGATGGGTATTAACACGTACCATGAGGTATTAAGATGCGAAATGAATGAAAATAAAAGTAAAAAAGGCAGTATCGCAGCAGTGGGGGTCGAACAAAGAGCGCCCTCTTATTTGCGGTGTGCGCTATCATTCTATTGAGTGATAAATTCACGGTAATGACAATGAATTTGATACGTCAAGATATTCCCGCTTAGTGCAAATATATAAATATTTTTATGTATGAAAGTCTATTTATTTATTTATTTTGTTAACCAATTTACACCTACTAACAGCTAACACTATTATAAATACATTATTTGCATTGATCAGAATATTCATATCTATACTAACACAATAAAGCTAAAGAGTTTCTTTGATTGAATGGTTGAAAGAGCTAATCTCAAGAACTACTGCTTCGAATTGCCAAGTTCCTTTTGTTTTGAATATTCCATTCACGGAGTAAAGTTATAAGCTATATATATTATAACAATAAGCTACTAAGCAAGGGAATAGAAAAGTAATCATAAATGCCAACAAATCTACGTGTTTACGAAAACAGTGTGTGCATTTTAGAAACTTTATTACAAGCATTTTTTTGCCAATTTATGCTGTGGTTATGCATATTTTGGGTTTAAAAGCGCTAAATATTGTGTTACAGAATTATGAACTATAGAATATTACCTATAAATATTTTCCATATCCTCCGCTAGGCCTCGGTGGAAAAATTAGACCCACTAAATGGGAGGGCCTACCTTGAGCGTCAACACAAACAAAACGATAATGACATTACTGTATGAAAAAAACATATAACATAACCTAACAGAAACTCATCCTATATCCCCGAAGGGGTAGGCAGATGTGCTAGCACCCACATTTCGTCAGTTTAAGTTTAGGTCCCAATGTAATAGGTGGCGAGCCTATTGCCATTAACCGGGCACTTATAAACCTGCGATAAATACACACATTACAGTCATTAGTGTGTGCCATGGTAAAACCTGGCATCGCACCCGAGACCTCGTCTCAGCAGTCCATTACCCATACATACCTACAAAAAATCTATGACTTTTTTGTATTCAAATAGCTTTAAAACTATCAACAGCAACGAGAGTGCGCGTTAAATCGTCGATTGTTTGACGTCGGCATTAAAACAGCGAAATGTCAATATTTGTCAGCAACTCGTAGGGCGGAGGGCAGGCCTTAATCCCTCGGTTGGCAAATACTAGGAGATTTCGCCGATGTCGCCTGTTTCGTGGCCCAAGGGAAACGCCTTTTGTTTGCATTCTCATTAATATACATGGAAATTTGTGGTAAGATGTAATGTTGAAGGATTTTTTGGTCTTTAGAAGAGTAGTACAAGATGAAATGGAATAAATTAAAAAATTGATTACATTTTCATTTAAATACAATATTCTTTTTTATCTTGAATAGATATAATCTAAACTTTATATTGTAATGTGTATTAGTTATGTTGGTATTGTGTGTAAAAGTGCGTATAATATGTATATCATATAATTATATACAGGTGTGCTTATGTTTGTATATGTGCATAAGTTTATTTTTTAATTCTAAGTAAAGGGAGGTAGGACCTGACGGTGTCCCTCGTCCTAATTGAGCAGTCCGACCAGGGAAGTAGGTACCTTCGCCCTATAGAATACGTACGGGCTAATAATAAGCTTGTGTTGTGTTTCTGGTAGAGAGTAGCGTAGCCAGAGCTCACTGGAGAGGTTTTGTGTTGTCAGTGGGAAGACCAAGAAAATTTGATTTGTCTTCTGCACTAATAGCACAGAACCTCTTTTAACCTTAAGCCCCGCCCCTTCCCCTCCTCCCCTCTACATAGTTGGTAGCACGAGTGTGACGCCTTCGGTGTTGCAATCCATAGGCCACGGTAGCCACTCACCATCAGGTGGGCCATGTGCTATCCTTCCTAAGTGGTGTAAAAAAAGGGAAAATGAGCAAATAACGAGTAAGTTGTGTGTTTTGGCCACTTCTGAAATACAGAATTATAGATGCTTATATCAATATTTATTAAAAATAATTTTACAATTTAAAAAATAAATACTATAAGTTGTTTAGAAAAGTCTCAACAAAAATCCTGTATCTAACATTACATCTTACAGGCGAAATCGTTTTCCATTTTACCGCATACATATTGATTGCAGTCTGCATCGACTGCCAAAAGATTCTGTTTAACTTGAGTGCATCCGAAGTACTCGTAATGGTCTCACAGATTCTATTTGACAACACAAATGTACAGGCTTTTGTTATATCTTGAATACAATTCTTTAAAATTTATTTTGGGAATATATCGTTATTGGAACTTATTTTTATTTCGAAACTGGGGGCAGGTTCTTGGTTCTTCATTAGACGCATTTATATAGATCAACTTACACCCATTCTCTTTCTTTTGATTACCAGCTCCTACAGTCTCAGGTCTTTTAAGCGGAAAAAGCATCTGACGAAGCCGTCAAGCTGAGCACCACCATTGTAACACTGTTTATTAGTGACCCATTATTGCTGTATTGCTGTAGTCAACTATTGGGCCAGCAAAATTTAATAGAACTGGATTTATCAGAGCCATTAACTCGAAGAAGAAGAAGGGACGAGAGTTTTGGAGTCCCAGCACTACAGTCTTGGTTGGTCCTCAAACATGTTTATTTAATTTATACTATATTCTTATGTATGGCATAATAAGGTACGACTGTCAAGAAATACATAAGGATTATGGGTAATTCTTATTCACCAGATAAATCCAGTTTTTACTGTGAGTATGTGTAAAAATGAGATCGCAAACTGTCGTTCGGCAATTATGACGAATATTTGCACAATCTATCTGGCCTCATTTATATAGTAACTGCAAGGACTATATGTTTGATACCAGGAATTGGTTTGCATTTGAATGAAAACGAATAATCCACGGGTATTTCATGCATTGTTAAAATGTCTTGGCACAACAAGAGCTCATTAATCTGGTACACTAAAGTAATCAGTCTAATTTAAGTTCTAAACTACTAGGTACAGAGAGACCTTTGAAATATGTGATAATAAGAATTAAATCGGATAAAACAAAATATATATTTAGACTTAAATGTAAAAATAAATAGGGGCCAGATCTATTATAACAATTATCTAGTTCATAAAAATGACCCTAATATCATTAAAGAAAATAATTGCTATTTGTGTTTTAATAAGGAATAAAAATATTCTGGATAACTGAAAACATCTTCGTTTTAAGATCGACTAAAAGCGTCGTATAAACATAGTTTTCATGTGCTGATTCCAAGGAACGCTGATTCAAATAACCCACTCATTAACCGATTCTGCAACGTGTTTCTATCGTTTATACCGTACTCTATGGCTTTTAATACAACCGCAAAACCCAAAAGCCCCAAAGCTGAATATTTAAACGGGTTTCAATAGTTCAATAGATAAGGACTTTAAACGGGAATCAGGACTTAAGCGGTAAGCCTTTTGTGGTTTTGAAATTTTCAATTGTTAAAATATTTTTGATGAACTCAAGTCGATTGTAGAGTATCAAATATTTTCACATAAGTATACTTTCAATTGAAGCATATGTTAACTATAAAAATATTGTTTTATGTAATAATTAATAACAGTTTTGATTTGGCAATCATTATGCCGATAGTCGTATTAGCTCATGAGCTGATTACTAATGGCTCTTAAGGTGGTGGTCGATCAGGCTATCGTTGTGCAGCTGGATCAAGGACTGGATGCTGAAGGCAGTAACCCTTGACACGGTACATATTGTGAGGAACTTCCTCACAATCTATCTCCTCTTTCTGGAGCCCTAACCACCGCACCACAATTTTATTGATTGACAAACATTTTTATAGCACTTTGGTGGCAGACGAACATACGGATCACCTGTTGGAAACTGGTCACCGTGGCTTATGGACGTTTGCAATGACGAGGGCGCTAAACTCGTGCCAACCTTCTAATGCTCTTATTAAAGAACCGTATGTTGTAGTCGTTAGGGAAAATCAAAATAGGAAGCTCATTCCACAGTTTGAGCGTGCGCGGGATGAAGTTCCTTTCATACCGCACAGTTCTCACGGTTTCCAGTCCAGCAATGGGTGAGGATGATCTCCCTGTCTGTGGTGAGCAGTGCGATGATTGAAAGTAGTCGTGGTCATTCCGATATTTTAAAAGTTCTTCTGAACACAAATCATTGTATATTGTATTGAAACCGTTTAATCATTCATGAAACACGATAATATTATTACCAATCGTAAAAAATATATCTGGAAACCAAACAAACTCGATGATAAAAAACTGCATATTTCATACCTAACCACGTATATCTCGCAAACAAACCGTTTACCTTAACAAAAGGTACACCTTGTAAATAGAAAAAAAAAACATGCAAATAGGGTTGGACCGCTATCAATTTCCCGCAAATTTCCCGGCACCGCGCTATTTATATCCCGGGATGTGGCCCTATGTGACCTGTTACTCACACTTCAACACCAAGACTCCTTTGTTCGGCTTGATTTATCGGGGACCTGTCAAAGGTGCGAATGTGCTAAATCATTTAGGTTTTGTATGCTCAAAAGTGATTCGATTGTCGTTGGGCTATCGTGACGTCGTGACCAGTGTTGTACGTAGATATATGATCTTATAATCGACTAGCCAACCTATTTTGGCGTCGCACGTGGCATTCTTTGAAGGACACTTAAGCAGTCTTATAAATATTCTAAGACAATCTACACAATGCCACCTAGACCCATGGTAAGCATAACTTATCTAGCTTCTAGCTGTTAAGGGTTTTAGAATGTGGATAAACATGTTTTTATATATTCATATTCATGCACACAAAAATTTGCACGGAGTGGGAATAGAACCTGCGCCTCCTGCTAGGCAATCGCTTTCACTACCGCCAAGACCCACGACACGGAGGTCGTCAAAAGGTATGGACTTGCAATTAACCTAACCGCCTTTAGCCGCCGTAGCTCATGAGATTAGCGCGTTCGAAGAAACAAACATTTGTATTTTTTTTTTGGTTGTTTGTTAACCAAAAAAATAATCTTTGCAACTTTATAATATATAATGTGTATATCATGTAACAGAAAAAATATGAAACATTTTAGTTTCAAGTAGATTACACTTTATAACTTAGTTACCAAAACTTTTGAGTTTTCTCGAGAAAAACGCATATTTACTTAAAAAGTGTTAGTTAAACTTACTTAAAAGTATTAGTAAATTTTAATTTACTTAAACAGTGTTAGTAGTAACTACTACTTAAACAGTGTTAATACTTGCCATGCAGTTTAGCTGCTACGATGGCTGCTGTATAAGCTACGAGAATAATTTGAAGCGTCGTAGTACATCCGTAGCACCTGCTACGAGTGCAAAGAAAACATTAACAGCTGTTGGACTAAATCCTTTTGTAGTAAAGTGTTTCCTTGTAGATATTATACATTTTGGTGTAGCGGTTATATTTTTTGTAAATTTAATATCTTTTTTAAATAAACAGTTTTCTTCTTCTTTCACTCTTGTCGTGTTGTACAGCAACCGACATAAATTCTACGTATAGAACCTTATAGTGAGATTCACATATGGCGCGTGCCCGTCACCGGTCCACGCCCAAGTCTTACTGAATACGGACATAAACGAACGGTAGTCAATCGGAATAAGAAATACTACTACTAGGGCATGCCGTAGGTGGAACGGGAGATTAACCCTTATTCCATTTGATCCCCTTTCCCCATAAAAAGACCATATATATTTGCAAATAGAAACATTAATGTATACAAATTTTTGCACTGAGCAAGGATATAATTCGCGCGTCTGTACCTGAAGCAGCTGTCAGAATAAGAAGTGGATTGACAATGAATTTCGTACGTACGGTACGGTACGGTACGTTTTAATGCGTGACTTAAGATCAACATAGTCATTTTCGTAATTATTATCAACCTTTAATTCTTTTAAAGTCCGATATTTCGGCGCTGTTACAAGCGCCATGATCTATCATATAAGATTTGTTATCCGTGATCATGGCGCTTATAACAATACCGAAATATCGGATACTCAAAACAACTACAACATGATAAATCCCCACGAGTGTACACATTTTATTATTTCTAAACGGCTTATTAAATTTTAAGATTATACTTTGTAAAATGTAGCTTGGGTCCTATGACAGCTGTCAGTGAAATCCCGCACATGAAGTCTTGAATTTTCTAATAATGAATGTAGTAGCTGTCAATGTCATACTTTATGGGCATACCGAGCTACTTAGTGATGGGCGATGAATCATCGTGACCATATACTATAAACTATCCATATTTTGAATAAAGCTTAATTTAAAATTGAAATTAATATAAGAAAAAAATAATTAGAATTTAATCTTATTGCTTAGGTATTTTAATATCATAATAATATTTATATTTCAATATACTTGATCCTAAATAATATTGAGTAAATAAAATCCTACATTCAATCCATCAACGCCCTGAACCTGTTTTTGGATTTTGTAAGAAGACACGCCGCGTTTGGCTCTTGAGCCATGATATAGGCATAAGATACACGCGCCAACATCTTGTTTGATATGAACTTCCACTGATCCACTCCACTCATTCTCATCAGTACGAGTGCCGACGCCTTGTATGCTACGTATATTCCGTTCTCATTACAATTAAATACATACATACAATTAAATTAAACCTAATTATATGTAACATGCATCAATAATAGCTGGTAGTATCGATATTTTCATCGAATTTCGGACATCCCTATGAACCTCATTTTGACATCTGTCATAGGACCCAAGCTATATTTTACAAAGTATAGTTGTCATTAACCCATCTCCACGTTTTTTTTTATACAACTTAGGTTGCAGACAAACACGCGGCCCACCCGATGGTAAGTGGTTACCGTGACCTATGGGCGAGTGTAACACCAGAGGAATAACACTCGTGCCGCAACCCCTGTAAGAACAGAGACATTCTGTGTCGTCAGCGCAAAAGATGTAGGATAAGCCTTTGGTTTTCCCACGGACAACACAAAACCTCTCTAGTGAGCTCTGGTTACCCTACTCACCACCGAAAACACAACACAAGGTTATTAAACGGCGATATACCTGCCATTATGTACTATAAACCGCACGACGTCAAAACATTCTCACGCATCGCCAACCAGCGCAATGTTCCGTGGCGGCAATATTTCACTTCTCTTCCACTTGAGTACTCGACGCCCGACTGTCGGCGCTTAGACTTGACTTACGCTTACCCAGATAGTCTGGATTATCGCGTTAAGCAATGAACGGATGAGTTATTGTAGTGCTGGTTCAGGAAATCAGCTTCGAAATGGAATTGTGGGCACTTCGTCGTAGTATGAGGTTTTTGAAGTGAAAACTCATTTAGACGCGATGGGCATTTTCTTAGAAAATCACTACATAGTATAAAACAAAGTCGCGTTCTCTGTCCCTTTGTATGCTTAAATCTTTGAAATTACGCAACATATTATGATGAGGTTTTTTTAATAGAGAGAGCCTTTAAAGAGAAAGGTTTATTGTATATAACATTATGCTACAACCAACTGCTGCGCAGCAGAAGTGAAAAATGTTGCAAAAATGGGGTGACGCAGACGAAGTTGGGCGGGTCAGCTAGTTATACATAAATCATGTAAATTGTGTCATCGCCACGCAACATGCGTAACGTTGACGTTTGATGACGATACAATTCAAAACACAAGTTAATTTTTTAATTCTTTACCGTCAGTATACAGTCATAAACTTATAATTACAAGGGCAACAGTCTCTTTATTACCGAATTACCGAATTTATAATTTAATCTAAATATGCACTTTTGACATCTGATAAGTTGAGAGTTCATATACCTCGTCACTTTCTCACACCTACGGTTTGTGTAAAGATATGTATGTCACTCGCACACTTTGTTTCTCTTAGTCTTTATAACAACTTCATGATAGCACCTATTTATTTATCGGTTGTGACAATTCATATATTACATCTCTTTGAAGTGCAAACTGCTTTAATAGGTGCATTTTTTGTTAGACAAATACTTTTTATTCAGACTGTTTTTTGTTTTTGGGAGCTAGATGATGAAAAGAGGTATTTCAAATTTGCACCTTGTAATTTAATAATTGTTTTAGTATTTGAGACGATGCAAGAAAGCTTACCCTTTGCCCTATTACCCTATTACGAGTAAAACTGCACACCTTTATGGGTCATGACTTCATCATCAGTTACTGAAAGTGAGATTGTTTATATCGCTCTTACTCTTGGTTGACCCAAGGCAATTTACAGTTTCAAGATTTCTCTGGAAACCTGCCAACACTAATCGCATATAAATTCGTAACTATTGTTATATCAACAATGTTTCTCATCGTAGATATGTACAGGAGGCATTAGTCATTATAATTAAGCAGCAACATTTTCCCACAGTCACACAATTATAAAGTAAACAAAAAATCCAATTAACGATTTCAAAAACACTTCAAATAACTCACCAATACAAAGAACAATTAAAACGTTAAAAGATTTTTTTTCCAAGAACACAGAACAACGAGACAAAGGAACAATTAATTGGGAGTGAACGTGAACGTTTCTATCAGGTTCAAATACCGGTTGAAATATCAATTCAATCGGGTTCAAAAGCCGGTTCTATACCGATTTAATATACCTTTGCTTTTTGCATTCGTAATTGTTCTAGTTGACAGTCATTTACAGAAATAGCCGTCTCCAAGAAAGTAGACACTTCAAAGCTGTATTTAACGACCCGCGGCGCCTTGATATAGTGAGACATTTAGATAATCCGATGTTGTTGCCATTTTTGGTTAAGAAGCCGAATCGTTGGTTTATTTTTGATATAACATCTCTAATAATATATATAAAAATCAATGCTACTTTTCATTGTAATTTTATAACTCAAGATCGGGCTCACCTATCCAAACCAAATATTCAGGCTTTGTTCGGACTATTTAGTAGATGATTTATGTAAAGTTTGCAGAAAATCGGTCGAGCGTAGCGGTTTAAACATACCACGGGCGAAGCTGGTGCGGGTTACCTAGTAACTTAATATAAATTATAATCATGAGTATTGTGTTTTCAATATTTTTTTATTTATTATAATAAATAACTATTAACTCCCTCTCTATTTTATTTATGTACCTGTTATTATTCTAATTAAATGATCAATGGTGCAATATATCCTCCTATACTTTGCTGTCCTCCTCCTTCCTCAACGATTTAGATAGGTAAAAGTGAATATCCAAAACGAGACGTGAACTGGCGACCAATCAACTGAGATATATAGACTACGTTTAGGAAATTCAAAATTCTCCTATACCTCTACAATCGTCTCTAGAGCGGGGCATTTAAAAGTAAATGAGGAAGGAAAGAGTCCAACCAGTCTGAGGAAGAAATACACGTTTCTTTTTTCAAGATAACCATCTATCACGTTTTTCGTGTTAATTTATATTTCTGGGCAAATACCAGGAAATATAAATTTTACACTGATTGTGATGATAAATTAAAACTTGAATGGTTTTCAAAAGCTAAATATCATAAACTCAAACAGGATAGTGTTTGGTCATTGTTTTTGAGGAATATTTTAAGCGTTGTATCGCCTCGGCATCGTGTCGTAACATATAAAATATTCCAATATTATACACACTTACTGATCGGTATTTACAAACAGAAATATAGTAATAACAGCCCTCTGTGACAGACAGACAGTCTATTTGATGGCTTATTACGTTGGGCTGAACGTTCGCGTGAACTTTCTGGGCGGAATATTTTACAGAATAATTATTTGTAACAGACAGTCGGACAATTTCGATATAGGGATTACCAACTTGTAAGTGGTTTATAAGGGAATAACACAACATTTACTAATATGCTACTTAATATCAATTGGTTTGTTTTTCTGGTGAAGGGATGTTAGTTTCACTATATTCACACAGTTTTCCGTTCACGGTTCCGTTTCCGGTACACAGAGTGAATTCACAACAGTGAGTGGCGTTGTTTCACATTTGTTACATGTTTTATATTTTAATTAATGTTTTAAGCAATAATCATTTGAAGCGTGGGACGGCCTATAATCTCGGAATTTCGTCACTTTTCTTTTTTCTAATAAACGTTTTAGGCATTATTATGCAAAAAAATTCCAAATACAAACTCAACGGTTCAGGTCCCCTCCAGATATTCACTTTTTCCAATTTTTGCAAAAAAATTGGAAAATGTTGTGAGATTTGACCCTTTATTTCGAATCAATATTGAATTCTCAAGTTCGTAGTTACCATCAACATACATGAAGTTAACTTTAGTTACCAAGACAAACAAAGAAAAGAACTAAACAAATGTTTCCAAGAACGTTTATTAGCAGGTATTAATAAAAAGAGGACATCAAAGTGTCGTGACGTTCACCGGGTGCGAGCGTTCCCTCATTATTTATTTAAAACCCGATCCGATTGTCGTATGTACGTTCTCAGTGCGCCGCAAGTGATAGAATATTAGCGATTTGCATCTCGCAGTATACATATGAAAGTTTGTTAAAATGTTTAACGCTCAAAATGTTTCCTAAGACACAGGATATTTTAGTTTAGGAGACAGGGCTCATTTAAATATGTTAACATAGTTACGATAAGTACCATCTAATTAAGATATGAACAGATCAATCTGTGAACCTAGAATAGTTAACAATGTATATTTTTAAAGCCATTAAAGTATTATTTATATAATATACGGTGAAACGGATCTGGCTTAAATTTGGTACCATTGGTACAAAAATATTCAATTCACGAGTGAACAGGAACCTTCTAGGCAAGCATGATTCGACGTAAACCACATCGTCACTTACCATCAGGTGAGAAACAGGTCAAACGTAAGCCTATTCTCAATAAAAAAATATTGATTGATTATAGTCTGATATAACACAAAATGTGCTCTTGAATAGAATTGCAGGATTGCAGGATTTCGTATATATCCGAAGAGATAGGACAATTGCGAAAGCGTGCAGTATATGATGTGTCGATACGA
The DNA here is from genome assembly GCA_963691645.1 of Pelosia muscerda. Classification (NCBI taxonomy): domain Eukaryota; kingdom Metazoa; phylum Arthropoda; class Insecta; order Lepidoptera; family Erebidae; genus Pelosia; species Pelosia muscerda. The sequence continues at coordinate 4,548,263 of OY829104.1, forward strand.
TGCAACGACACATCGTCCCCAGTTGTCATATGTCATTGACTACGGAATCATACCTTTAGGTGGCAGACGAACGTACGGCCTACCTGATGGAAAGCGTGGTCTATGAACGTTTGACACTCGTACTGCCGACCCTATAGAAACCTTTACTCTTCTAAAAGAGGTGGTAGGTGAGGTGGGTTGATGGCATAAAACTTCGCCAATAAGCTCTGGTTACCATACTCACCGCCGGCAAAAGGACAAGTGTTTATTATGAGCCGAGTTCTGTAAATCGCTCTTCGCCCGTCCCTTACACCACTATTCAGGCCAGACTGAGCGCTTTTTAAAACTTAACCCTTATTTTCTCACTTTGAGCACTTTAAGGGATTACAAGAGCTGCGTCGGTCCTTCGATCTTCAACCTGCAATGCGTCTAGCACAGCATTGGCAGGGTTAACTTTGCTTTTAGAATCTACTGTGATTTATCCAAATTGAAAATCTAACCGGAGGAATGTTCGAGTATGCTTTTTTGCTATATATTTTCTTTATTAACAGTCACATACGATCTATCCTCTATTTTTTTATTGTTCTCTCCATCTTCTATTATTTTATTATGCCATCTGGAACCCATAACCTGGTATAGGTAATCTCGTAGGTACTGCCGTTAGGCCAGTTGTTGGACTTTTTGGGCGCTCCCACTACCCGCAACGACTGCCATAGATGATCGTGTGACAACCGGGCCCGACGGCCTCGCCACAGACGCTGTCAGTCATCTTTCCCTGAACCTTTTTCCCAACTCAGTTGGGGTCGGCTTTCCAGTCTAACTGTGATGCGGCTGAACTTCGATATTTTCCGTGAAGCAACTGCCATCTGACCTCCACAACCAATGGTCTAATGACCAATGGCGATATCGAAGTTCCAACAGACGCTGTCAGTATTGGTATAAAATCGTTACTATAATTTATAATCTGTAAGCCATCTTTAAGACCAAATAAATAAATAAATCATATGATTACAATTTACCGCTCTACCATCCAGAAGATAACCTGCGTCAGAGCATAAGCGGAAAGTAAATTGTCGTAAACAGAAGCATAAAATTAAATCAATAATAACGTACAATTACAAAGTCTGCAATTACTATAGCAATTTAAAAATCTACATAAACGACTGCAATAGGCTTTTACTTCTATTTCAGGAGTATAAAAACGTAATTATACAGTGCAGAACAGTTGCAATAATTGTCTAATGACAGAAGTAATAACAAAACCCCATTAGTATAACGTTTTTCCAAATTTATTTAGCTGAAATATTTTCGTTTAGAAATTTATTTTCGGATTATCCACTTTTTTACAAAGTGCCCGATTAGCGGCAATAGACTCGTCCCTATTACGTGGAACCGAAAACATTGTTGGCGAAATGTGGGTGTTTAATACACCTCTGCCTACCGTTCGGGGATTACGGGCGTGAGCATATGTTTGTATGTATGTATGTATGACACAGCGGTCCCTATGACCGATGTCCCTATGTCGTTGTCACGTGAACAGTGGAATTTTAATAAGGCCGATTTTCATTATCTATACAGTTTGTGTTCCGCGATAGATTGGAGCGAGCTGTACGAGCATAACGATCCTGACCTCATTTTGAACGTGTTCTATAGTAAGATATACGAGGCCTTCGATCTTAGTGTCCCGCGTAAACAGGTAGGCGCGCACAATAGAAGTAGGTATATTTATCCAGTTTGGTATACACCTGACCTTATTAGAGAAATAAGACATAAACACGTATTGCATAGGAAGTATAAATCTAGTAAGCTACAGAGTGATTATGAAGCGTTTAGTAGAGCTAGGGCTAAAGTAAAGGCCGAGACGACTCGAGCTCACGACCATTATTGTGAACGGGTACAGTGCCGTCTGGCGAGCGAGCCGCGAGCCTTTTGGGAGTATATGCGATGTAGGAAGGGCTCCTCGAATATTTTAAAACTAGAAAGGGACGGATGCATTCTGACACAGCAGGAGTGTGCGGATGAGTTCGCTAATTTTTTCAAATCGGTCTATGACCAGGAGTCGCCCACACTGAGTGCGGCGGCGGCTGGCGCGGCGCGCGCGCCCGCGCCTGGTGCGCGCGTCTGCTTGTCGCCGCTGAGCGAGCGCGACGTGCGCGCCGCGCTGGCGCGCCTGCCCGCCAAACGCTCCACGGGGCCCGACGGTATACCGGCATTCTTTTTTAAGGACATCCGCATGGTTTTAAGTGAGCCTTTGCTACATCTTTACAATGCATGCATAGCAGGTTCCACCTTTCCAGAGCGTTGGAAAATCACACGCGTTGTGCCTGTGCCCAAGGCTAGTGGGGGGTCGGAACCGTGTAATTATAGGCCCGTGGCTGTCCTTAGCACCCCGGCCAAAGTGTTTGAGGCGCCACTTCACAGCAGCCTCTATGAGCAGGTAAGCGTGCAGTTATCCGACGCACAGCACGGTTTTCGTGCGGGTAGGGGGACGACAGGGAACCTCTTGCATCTGATGTCACGTTTGGTGCCGGCAGTGGACGCTGGTACTCAGGTGGACGTAGCTTACTTTGATTTTAGGAAAGCTTTTGATTTGGTCGAAAATGATATCCTCTTGACACGACTGGCGGCCGTGGGCTGCACACCGCACGCGCTAGCGTTCTTTGCTAATTACCTACGAGATAGACGCCAGTATGTGGAGTGTGGGGGTTGCTTTTCCGAGCCATATTTTACAAGATCCGGTGTAAGCCAAGGCAGTAATTTAGGGCCTCTCCTGTTCATTCTGATGATAAATAGCTTGCCGGAGGTAGTTATTAACTCGACACCATTACTTTTTGCGGACGATCTCAAGTTGGTTAGAGAGATTACACAGACCACTGATCACGACTTGTTGCAGCAGGACATAGATAGGGTCGTTGCTTGGAGCTTAGAAAATAAATTATACTTCAACATAGATAAGTGCTCAGTTATGTCATACAGTCGGGCACGTAACCCTAGTCATCGTTCGTATACAATGGAGGGAGCGCCGTTGCAGCGCATAACAGAGGTCAAGGATTTAGGAGTTAGGTTCAGCACCGACCTGACGTTTAGGAAACATATTACGGATGTCTGTAAAAAGGCTTTTCGCAATCTTGGATTTGTTTTAAGACAGTCGAGTCACTTTACGAACATCACAGCCCTGAGAGCGTTGTATGAGGCCCTGGTTAAGAGTCACCTTGAATGCAATGCTGCTATCTGGTCCCCACATGAGGCAAAATATAGGCTAATGCTGGAACGTATCCAGAATAAATTTGCTAGATTTTTATATCTTAAATTGTATGGTGTTTACCCCGGATACCCGTTGCTGTACCCTACTTTATTTGTGCTGGGGATGGTGGGGTACTACAAACTGGAGGTCAGGAGAGAGGCAGCGCTGGTCATCTACGTGTTAAAGGTGATCCGCGGTAAGGTGCACAACCCAGCCATCCTATCGGAGGTGAAGCTGTGCGTGCCGGACGGGTACGTGGCGCGGCGGCGGCGCCCGGCGCTGCTGGCGCTGCCGGTGGCGCGCACCGACATGCTGCGGCGCGCGCCGCTCGCGCGGGCACTGTGCGTGATCAATGCAGTGGCGACACGAGTGGACATATTCTCTTGTTCGCTGAGTGACCTCACGGAAGCCACATATTGTATAATTTCAAAGTATAATTTGTGACTAGGATAAGTCTGTACTTTAGATTGTAAGTTTTTATTGTTTTAAATTTATTTTGTTACTATGTAGTTGATAATATACTATTGCATTAGGGACAACCTGTCATGATAGTATATTTGTGTATGTAAATAAATAAATAAATAAATAAATAAAATGAATAATTTCCATCCAAAATTTTGATCGAAAATGAATACAGTTGAAACTTTTGACATAATGCAGTAAAAGTTTACATGCATGGTTCAATGTTTGGAATGTAAATAGATTGTTTTTTGTATTGCATAAAGTTATAAATAGAGTAACAAAGTATGCGGGTGACATACGTATCTTTAATTAAAAAACTAGGCGTGAGAAATTGATAGAATATACGAACCATGAAACGTTTATTATGACCCATTATCATAATCATAATCATAATATTTATTCTGTGAATCATAGGTTAGATGTAAAGGTCTTTTAAGCTATGTTATGTTCGCTATGTCTTACCAAATACGGTGTACAGATTAACCTACTTTAATCAAAATTAATTTATAAGGTTTTTATCAACTGCAATAAATAAAGGCATATTATAGCACCTACATTATCATATAACAACTTTAAACTAACAAAGTATTTATGAGGTTTCATGCTTTGAATCGAATAAGCTTCTTCTTCTTCTTCAAGCAAGCAAGCAGGCAAGCAGATTCGCCGCAATTTGGCCAATGTCAAGTGGTTAATGTATTACAAAATTATTAACGGCGAGACGCTAAGTCAAGTTTTTCAAGATCTTACAGAGCCACGTGAGCCACAACGGTAAATTTGTTTCTGTGAGTCCGCCCCCACGATATCAGGTGGTCGATTTTAGGTATTGTATATGTATTCAAGTACTTGTGGTGTGATTTTAGGGGCCGAATAAGCTTCATGTTACAAAAAATTTTAGACGTATTTGATGTCAGTGATTTCTAAAAATGTTATTTAAAACTAAAACTTTTGTCAAAAAACTTCATATTGTCGAATTTGTCCTTCGTTGTGTAAAAACGCACAGCGATTAACATTTCCACGGCTTTTTATTTTCCATTCCTAGAACACTCTTATTTATTTACATTAAGAAATCACATCTATTATCCACCAATTTTATCATAATTTCTCTTCGCTATCACTACACAAATATTGTATAACTCTTTAATGATAATTGAGATCATTACCCAATTGGAATACATTCTCTACTAACAACCCAATTTGATAAGAAATACATAATTATATATTAGTTTGGATGGAAGTTCTTTGAAATGTTATTCATTATAACAAGTGGGGTAATTTACCCCCTGCAGTCAATAATTTAACATTGTATTGTACTTCTTTATAGGGTGTATACCGTGTATAAGATCGTCAGAGTTAAAGCTAAGCCCAAGAGTTTGACTTGAGCCCTCACCCCTCAATCACTAGAGGCGGTGGCGCAAGTTTCTGCTCGGGGTTGGAGGGTCAGATAGTAGTCGTATAGGAGCGACTACCATATGATCCTCAGACACAATAGACACAGACACACACTAAAACGCGGTCCCAGCTTTCAAAGTGCAAGTTTTGAATGTAACTGAAACAAACTTTGTGATGAATGATGTATACCTACTACCTACCTACCTACCTACTTAGATTTAGAGGGGGTTAGGGGAACTCCGAACTCCCGAAAACGGAAACAGGGAATATCTTCGACTGGCCAGTTTAACAAAATCGAGCTATTATTTTATTGTGATACCTTTTTTTGATAGGTAGGTACTATGATTTTTAAAATCTTTCAATAGTATTATTGCGTGCATCATTCTTCTAAAAGTGTTTAAAAATCACAGTACCTACCAAAAAAAAATGGCGATCAAAAAAAAAAGTTAACCAATTTTGTTAAAACGATCAGTAGTATTCCCTGTATTCGTTTTCGGGAGCTTTCCCCTGACAACCTGTATACAAACTTTATACCTAGATGCAGAAATGGCTGCTATAACGTGACGAAAAAAACTTACTACTTTGGTACAAGTTGACATACGTAGTGACATCCCTTAACATGCATATTTTGACATCTTATAGAACAAAATTCACATTAACTTATTCACATTATAACGAGTATTTCTAGGCGTTTTTAGGATTTAATATACCTGAAACTCTAAAAAGAGTAGAATATAGAATATGATAGAAATTAAAGAACATAATATTATACCAATATTGGTATAATATTTTGCTCTTTAATTTCTATCAAAAACAAACATATTTTTCCCTACTTTACTTACCACGAAACACAATGATAAAACTGAAAAGGTTTACCATTTTTACATTCAACACAAAATAACAATAATTTCTCAAGAATTTAATGCAAATACTTCACAATAGCCCTCATAATACTTAAATCTGAGAGATATTTAACCGCGTCTGTAGTTAAGCCTTCCGACCGCACGAGCCGTGTGGATACTCTGTGTATGTTTTGTAGGTAGGTCTGAAAAAGCATTCCATATAAACCGCACAGGGAAAGTTGTCCTGCAGCGAGCATTGTTTACGTGGACGACGAAACGCGACAAACGGCGAAACAATGAAACTAGAAGTGGCCTCAGGGTAGCAACCATTGTATTATGTTCAAAATGATCTTTGCTGTAGAATATATTATTATCTATATAAATAAATAAATACCGATATGCACGAGAGCGCATTTGTATGTATTATGTTCAGAATGATCATTGCTGTAGAATATAATTATTATTATCTATATAAATAAATAAATCCCGAAATGCACGAGAGCGCATTTTTATTTTTAATAATGGGACATGACTTGTTTTTTACAAATATCATAAAACGGAAGGTAAAAGGAAAGAGGAAGAGGTAGGACAAGAAGAACTTTAATGGCACTAATAAAAAGAAGATACAAGTCACGTCGTATCAGGAGGTCAAGGGATTGGCGGGTACAGGGAAGAGTGGCGATTATTCCAACGACAAGAGTCGTTAGTTCAGAGAGAGAGATAGTTGTTGTTATTTATTTTAGCAAGTGCTTACTAATTTTTCTTTATCATGCTTTTACCTGTAAAGATTTTTGTTACTATGTTATATTGTTTACCGATTCATCTCAAGGTACGATGGAATTGACATGTTCACACGAATAAAAATTCCTTAAATAAAGAGAGGGAATTAAACGAGCATTCTTAGAGTTAGCCCATCTAGCAATAGTCATAATTTCTATGTAGGCGTGTTTCGGGCACGTGAGGTGGACGATAAATTCTACGCTTTGTGCTTGCAGTCCACTGCGCGTTTTTTAGCAGCGTTTTGTGTGAGCTACTTCACCGCCGCCTCTGTGGCTAGGAATTATGTAATAGCACTGAAAAATGTACCGTGTGTTCGTTTGTTTGAAATGATACATATTTTATGGATGTTTTATTTAACGGGAAGGTTAGATAAGCGTGGGAAAACACGTACATGTGAGTTCAGTTTCGAGCAACGTTTTATTTTTACAAAGGGATAAGAGGAATGTAACTCTTAAACTATCGCGGCGTTTACTCATAGTTTTTATAAGTTCCGGGACTTCACGCGATATATTTTTTGACAACGTCGACAAAAGTAAGTGTTCATAAAAATATATCGCGTGAAGTCCCGGAACTTATAAAAACTAGGGATAAGAGGAACTTGGTTATGTTTATTACTCAAATCATAACTATCTAAGTATACTTTTCATTTGTATTTCAGGCTTACAAGCCGGGATTTACTATTCCTATCTTTCGGTTGGGCTTATTTATATGGGAGTACTACTTTCTGATATTTTAGCGGGTATGGAATGCTACATTCCCCAATAATGGCTGCCCTGTTGTGGTTTTTCCTAGCAACTACAACATGGAAATTTTAAAGAATGGTGTGCTCCTTGTATTGCAAACGTCCAGATACCATGGTAACAACGTTCCATCAGTTAAGCCGTGTGCTTGTCTGGCACCTTATGCCGCGTCTACATTTTCGTAACATTTTACCGTGACCGTGTCAAAAGTGTTCATGCGCATGAAACGACATGTCTTGATGCTACGCTGTCCAGTCCGCTATTCACGTCACGAATCTGGACACACCTTTAGGGATACAAAAAAGTAACCCGAGAAAAAAACCCGTGCCAGAGTCCTGACCATCAACCAACAGATGTACCGCCTTGCAGGTGAGGTTTTCTTAAATCCAGAATATCTAGCCCCAATAACAGCCAATTTGGTTAAATATTTTTATGATACACCTTCAGGACGTTATAAAATACTGCAGAAAGCTTTCTAGAGTATTCCCGATGCAATGCCGCTGCTTGATCGATGCCACATTATTGTATATTCACACGGATATTTTGTATTCAACCTATATTTGACTAGCTGAAGCCCAGGGCTTGGCTCACTCCATTTATAAACAGTAACGATATCTTCGGAAGTAAATGTGCTATCGGTGCAATTTTTGTAATCAAGATTGGGCGATCAGACGATCGACCGAATAGAAATTATTAAAGGGAAAACTAAATTTTGGTGCAACATGTGATGAAGAATTACGAGATTCGTATTCATGAAAAATAGTACGTTTTGTTTATTGTTTGTACCGCCTAGGTGGCAGACAAGCACACGTCCTACCTGTTGGGAAAGTGATTGCCGTGGCTTATGGATATTGCAACGCCAATGACGTCGCTGCCAACCCTGTAAAAGCCTTCTTATTCTTGTATTCTTGAAAAATTCCATATTGCTGTCGCTTGGAAAAATACCACAGCAATTAGCTCATTCCATAACTCGATCGTGCACAAGATGAAGTTCCTTTCGTATCGCCTATTGCGTACCGCTTCTGGTCGTAATGTGTAAGGAAGAATATTATATTTGTAAAATGTGTTCATTTTTCAAAGTTCTAACCACAATATAAATATTTATAGTCTCTAAAGTAATTACAATTCAATCGTTTCAAAATACTAATACCTATTTATAGAACATGATTTTAATATTATGAAAATACAAACAAACACCTATTACCGATATTGCCAGAATACAGAGAATGTAGAGGATCTCAAGTGCAGGAGATATGCATCAATCTTTTACATCACAAAGCGGGGCTCCGAAGCTCTACGGGGCTCGAGCGGGGCAATAAAACGATTGCATTGCCCCTCTCCGTTAGGTAGTAACCGAGAATCTATTACTATTGAAGAGAAATTTATTTTGTTAGGTTACTTTACTTCAAAAATAACCTCTTATTTTAAATTCTTTGTTCGATAAATATTAAAAATTCGATTAAAATAGATAATATTATAAAGGCTGGCCAAATGCGCCATAAAAAGTCCACGCGTTTCTAGTCAGAATCTTCACAGAACAGGGACCGGTACCGGTACCGTATTTCGGATTCGGATTCGTGTGCACTGTGGTTCATTTCCTATGCATTAGTTTAGCATTTCCTAAATGGGTTGAGGTCTCATGTTGGCTGCTGTAAAGCGAACCTGGTAAAACGAGGTTACCTGAATGCGGGGAATGGTGGCTGTGACTGTGGTGCACCACTGCAGTCGATGGACCACCTCCTACCGTGCCCGCCTTGCCTTCACACTTGCACAGTCGCCGACCTGAATAAAGTGACGGAAGGTGCAGTGTTGGTGTTGCCGAGTTTTGGGCAGGGCGTATTTAACTTTAATTTCCATTGTTGCCACTGACACGAAGAAGAAGAAGAGTTTAGTATTTCTTAGTTGTCGCTTTGTACGGTCTATACGCAAAAAAGCGATGATTTAGTTTGACTTTGAAAGAAATATACCGAATTAAAATTATCAGAAAATACAACGTGCAATGTGCTTTGGATGCCTCCTGCAGCAAACTAGTGAGGTCTCCTGGTTCTTCTTCTTTCGTGTCAACAATCCACCAATGCTTAGACCACTCCAGAATAAAACCTGGCCATATCGACTGCACCGTGGCTCCATTCAGGTCGTAATTAGGTCTCTTGGTAAACCTTGAAGATGGTTATTATAGGATCCTATACGTAGTATATACCATTCATAAAAGAATTAATCTATATTGCGTTTCTAAAAATTATTCCACTGTGCGCTTATACTAAAAAATCTCGATATTATTATGGCTATATTTATTGATTAATTTATTTTATTGAGTGCAATAAATCCGTTTTCCAGTACGGCTGTTACACGGTATGTCAATAAACGACGGCTCACAGCGACAACGTGAAAGCTTTAATGAAAACAAATGGAAAAGCGCAGTGCGGGGACAAAGTTATAGGGGATCTTGCACACTGGGCATGTAATATCACTAGAAGGACTCAACTTTACAAAGTTTTAGTACTACTATTGGAGGCAGGTTGGAGGAGAAAACTGATGTCTCTCACTCTGCCTAGTATCTAGAGTAAAGGTTGGCCGTTGATTGTAATATAGTGGGGCAATATCGCCAGTGTGATGGGCGCCTTTGTACCCGGTACGGGGAGGAATGGGTTAAAAGATTAGACATAATACAATGGAATTTGATTTTATAATAACTTGAATTTTTTTATTGTATTATCTCATAAAATCACACCTATAGCCCCGAAAGGATAGGCAGAGTTGCTAGCACCCATATTTCGCCAGTTTATGTTTAGGCCCCAATGTAGAAGTGGCGAGCCTACTGCCATCAACCGCGAACTTATAAACCTGCGATAAATACACACATAACTTCAAGAAGTCATTGATGTGTGCCATGGTAAAAACCTGGGATCGAACCCGAGAACTCGTCTCTGCAGTCCATTACTCATACCACTAGGCTACCGTGGTTAGGTTTTGCTTATTTTTTTATTGTGATTTGACATTATTGTGACAAATTCGCGAACAATTGCTGCACGTGAGAACGCCGTTAACAATACGTGAATATTTATATTTCACAAGTTAATGACTAAAGTAAAATATAGTAACGAAATTGTCTCAGTGTTTTCTTTCCGATCATTGTGAAGTCACCTTTACCCCAACGTAACAAGGCAGCACCTCCCCACCGCGGAGTTTTGACTCTGAACAAATTAAATCAATTAAAGACCAGCCTACGTTTTTTGTTCCCAAACGTCCACCATTTGTTCGTATTAAGCTTTTTTTGTTGACATTGCCTTTGACCTTTGTTCTTCGTATTTTTGTTTATAAATTATGTGATTAAAGAGTGTAGTGGGTCTGCATAGAATCTAAAGTATAGATCGTTGAAGATCTTTCAAGACGTTGAAAAAATTTAAGTTTGTAGTTACTAACTTAACTTTTACATACATACACAGATACAATATAGGTACTTATCATGCCTATTTTCTTTCCGGGGTAGGCAGAGGTGAATGGACACTGACATTTCACCAACCATTGTATTCGGTCCTACATAATAGGGGGTGAGCCTATAGTCGTATTGTATGCATCTGAGGCTAAGTCTGGGCTGTATTCTGATGTTAAACAACCCTATGCCTTAATCGCCTTGTACGACCCCGCACGAGAAGAAATGGGGTGACCAAATTCTACTCTGCCAGGCACTACGCCTCGTTTTTATAATCAGGGTAAATTCTAAAATTATTAATTACACAATAATCGAAAGACTACACCAAAATTATTCATTGAAGTATACATTCTTTAACAGCTGTTATGTAACAAACATAACAAAATCAAAATCGATTGTGTGATTTAGAAGAAGGTAACAGAGAAGTAGGTAGATATATAGACACATAAAGGTAAGTAATTTTATACTGAGGTAACATTTTGAGTACGAATAAGAAAGTAGATATATAATAAATAAATAAAATTAAGCTATTGAAAGCGTTGCCTTCCGTAATATTATATGATATTTGATGAAATGAAAATATATTGAGGCGGCCTCGTGTAGAGTGCGGAATATTGCACATACGGCAACATCTGTCCTCGGGTAAGAAGTATTTTTACTTGCTTTGATGGGTGTGGTTTGACATTCCTTTCTATGACAATTAGTTATATTATTTGTTATTTGTATTATAGTTATATTGTTATCGTTAGATTTATTAAGCCGTGGGTGAGTTATGAGTTTCCCTCCCTCCCCAAATATATTTTCTAGCAATGGATTTCCACCTACTTCAATTTTTGATGTTTGTTGAACAATCTAGTTTAAAGTACTTGTTGCAATATAAATAACAATAAACTCCCACTTGCCCACTAATCAGATTTACATCACTCAATAGAAAGTCAATACAAAACAGCCACTTCGTAAGATAAACAAATTGAAAAAAAATATTGTCCTCATTTTATTGGGAACTCAAAATAATGAGTTCATCACAAGAGCCTAGGAGTGCTTCGATATTGTTTTGTGTAGCAATTAATGGATTGAACAATCATTTACAATGAAAAATGTGTCTTTGTTAATCTTGAATAACTTTCCCTACCCGGTATTACCCATTACAAACTTAGATTTCCCATAAATAGGGCTTTAACCCATAATATTTTATTAGTTTTAAAATACTATATGAGGATTTTAACCACATTTGTAGATATACATGATATATTTTTTCACGCGGGAGCAGTGGTGTCTTCTCTATACAAGGCACAAATTCGCTCCTGCGTGGAATACTACTCGCATCTCTGAGATGGCTCCGCAAAATACTTACTAGATGCTCTCGATAGGTTGCAGCGACGTACGATCCGTATTAATGGGAGGATTACCATCAGGCGAGGAGAAATTAAACTGACGTACCATTAATAAAAAAATCAAAAAGAACAGGAGCCGAGGCAGTAGTCTTTTTGTCTTGTTTTCTTTATAACTTGTTTAATGGCCAGTCAGTCAGATTTATTCACAATTGAAGTTGTGAATTATCAAACTTAATACAATGGGAAACAAAACAAACGCTATAAAGAATAAGCCTCACATAGTGTTGTCACAACTCTGCATACACAAACAGTGGACCAGACCACAGGCTGAGTGCAACTTTGCCCGTAAAACATTTCACTGCCAGCTTCTGAACAAAAACGCACCAGCTCAGACAAAACCGCGGGAAAAAGTTGTGAAACAAAGAGATGGGAACGGTTTCGTCTTATTGTGTAAACGTCGAGAGACTTTCTACTTGTTTCTGCTGCATACGAATATTATAACTGAAAAAAAAAAGCTTTTCCATTCTTTTACGGTAAGAAATCTTGCAGATTTTCGAGGCAGATAATATGGTCAATATTTGGAGGAATTTTTCCAATTTCACCTAAACAACAAGATAGTTTGATTTAATAAACAATAGTTGGCGACGTTTAAACTTTATTATTATCCATGCAAAAAGCCAAAAAATGCGTTTAATGAAGAAAGGTGAAAGTAGGATGGTAATATTTTAGCTCGGATTTGGCTTACTTTGGTTTTCGCGAAAGTGACTATCATCTAACCAGTTCTTTTAAGCGGGGCGTGATAAAGCATCTGATCTAATGAAGCCGTCAAGCTAAGCGCCACTATTGTAGCACTGTACGTGTTTGTAATGGTGATCCTCTTTCTTGAGACTTTGCCTTCAAAGTCAAATTAACGTGCCATAAACAATAATAAAAGAACTCACTAAGAAGAGGTCCTGCGCAATAGACTTGTCCGTTCATCAGAAGGTATACCGGCTTGCAAATGTGGTTATCTTGGGCTCAGAGAACCTTGATGGTATATTTCCTATATCAGTGACTGAGTAATTGGAAGCGAAACTAGTTGTTTGCATAATATTTAATCCATAAATGTTTAATGTTGCGTTAATTCATAGCTTTTTTGTTGTTAATGTTATACTTAAGTTAAATATTTGTTCAAACTTTCATTTTCAGATATAAATCTGATACTGTGAACGGCAAAGTTGTGTTTATTTATTTCCAGTTCACAGAGAAATAACTTTGCCCAGTTTTATCCATCGTTAATATTTTAAAGGGTTATATAACAAAGTTTTTATTTACAAAAGTGAAGACCGCAGAGGCTTTCATTGAACGCGGCCTTGCAACTTTGTGGTATTGGCGCCTTTGTGAGTCTTTTAAACCATGATCAAAGGATATTTTTGGTGGGCAAAATGATTATGCTAATATTATATAACCTTAAAATTCTCCTTAAGAGGCCTCAGTGGCGTGGCGGTAGTGCACGCGACTGCTACGCACGGGGCGCGGTTTCGATTCCCGCTCAGTGCAAAAAGTTGTACGCATGAATATGGCTATTTGGTCTGGTCTGGTTGTGCCTCGGAGAGCACGTTAAGCCGTCGGTACCGGTTGCCATACAAACATCTATGGCAGTCGTTACGGGTAGTTGGAACCCTAAAAAGTCCAACCAGTCTAACATGGAACTTCGATATCGCCATTGATCATTGGACCATCGGTTGTGGAGGTCAGATGGCAGTCGCTTCACGAATCCCGCGCTACGCTGCGCTACTATGTAATAATAGAAGAAAAACATATTGCATCTGTTAGCAACAGCTAATATTTATTTACAGTTTTAGTACTACAGTGATAGGCGTTACAATTGAGTACCTATGCGTTTTGTGCCCCAATCACACAAAGAACCTCAATCTTTTCAAACATCGTAAATCTACAATAAATAAGAAAAAATCCTTAGCTAGGCTTTGACATAATCCCATTAATCTTCGCGTGACAAAGTAATTCAATCGGCGTCGCATGTTAAGATACGCCGGAGAAAATGTTCTTATATAGTTCAATGAACTATTGTGGCGCCCGTACCATACAACTGTCAATACAGCTATTTATTAGAACACATACACACAAGCGTGTGTTCAATAATGTGTGTGTGTGTGTGTGTGTGTGTGTGTGTGTGTTATTCCTAGATGAGGAAAATATCGTAATACTATAGCTTTTGACCTTTTAGGGCATAGGCTACTCCATTGACGTATTAACGATTTTATTACTAACTAAAAGAATTCGGTATTAACCATCAACAACGTTAAGATGGTGAATGATTAAATAAAATACTATTATAATCCTGGTGTAGGTACAACTTTACCGTAGTACAACGCTTCGGATTCGGAAGTGATAGCTTCGGATGCAACCGTCATAAAAGCAATGATGTTGCAAATCGAAAATGTGCGAATGAATAAGGAACCTTGTACTTCACGAACTCAACGATGATGAATGTGCATCACTGAATCATCTAACCTGTGCTCCACAGCTATATACTATGCCATAATTGCGTTAATTGCCCTTAAGATTACACTACATTCTTCTACATTATATAGTCGTTCTACATTCTATAATTATGCAGTCCGAATGGAGAAGCCGCCCTACAGAATACCGCGGCTAATAATAACCTTGTGTTGTGTGTCCGGCCATGCGTAGGGTAGCGAGAGCTCACTGGAGAGGACTTTGTTTGTTGGCTTGTCTTTTCTTTAGACCAAAAACAATTCAACTTATGAACTAGTATGTTCAATTCAACTTAGCAGCCGAATGCTATCTAATAATGGCATAGAAATCAATCGTGTCGGCTTCTTTTGTCAAGGGTCCTGCGCTTGTCTAAACCTAATGGTATGAAGAAATGTATAGGTACATTATTTTATTTTTACCCTCAATGAATCACAAGACCATTATTTTCCACACATTTCTGATTATCTTTTTAAATAGACTTAAAAAGATTTTATATTAAATATGTCACAGTCTTTTAAAACACTTCTACTTTAATCTTCCCCTATCTTTGTTTCGCCAATCTTAAGAAACAAGATGAAAAACGTACAAGAAAAATCTTATTTCGCAAATTGTCCGCCATTTCTCAGATAAGACCGCTTGCATCAAGATCAGACAGCATTTACCTCCCAATACACTTCACTTACTTAACTTACACAATTTCTTTTTCCCTAATAAGACTCCCTTTAAAGAATTACTTGCTTTTTATTACCTTTAACGCGCTGTGAACGAGACGGAAACTCAGGGCGGACATCAAAGCATCAGATAATCCAATAAGGCACATTACTTGGCCTTACAGTCCGGATAATTTGTACAGGGATCCGCCTTAATCAACTTTGATAGAAGAAAAGACCTTTTTATACCCGTCAGGTAATAATCGGGATTCGGGATGCGACGACTTGATGAATTACGATCAAAGTTTCCGAAGCAAATGGATGTGCGTCTTTTATAGGTGTTGTTGATTAAAAGATTTTGTTCATATTGAACAAAAATTTTGATATTTCATCAATATAAACCAAATCTTACAATGTTGCCAATCAGGTTTATTAATATCCATGTGGTGACGAAAGATATCACAACTCCATCTGATAAGAAAAGTGTCGTAAGACGCAACAAACGGATAAATACCCAAACAATAACACTGCGTGAGAAGGAAGACATTGGAAATAAAACCCTGAACTATCCTCTCTGCGATGGTTCAGGGTTATATTTTCAGTGTATTATTCCATCTCGGATGGATCAGGGTTTTATATCCAGGGTTTTTATTTATATAACTATTTTCTTGAAATTGTGATTCAAGTGCAATTGTACATTGATTTTAAACTAAAAATCTTTAGTTCAATCTAGAGATTATTTAATATTAAAACTAACCCCTTATGAAATAGGGTTGAACGGCATTGTGTAAAGGAATTCGAATGTTCATAACTATCAATGTAAACCTTTGAGAATGCCGCAAGTCGAAACCGGTCAGGTTCAGTAATAAATATTGTGGAGAAGTACAAGTGTGTTATTAATACGTGTAAGAACTACAGCCATCAACACGAATTGAATTTCTTAATACACTGTTCTCGATGACTGTACATTCTCAGCAATAAAATGAAAATAGCGTTCGTTCAGTTAGAACCTTAACCAATAGGATGCAGGTTGAACTAGATTAGTTTGCCGTGATAATTGACAAGTGTACATTGATCCCGCATCACGTTGCAATCCCCACAGAATAGCGATCTAAACACGCAACAAACAGACAAACATCACTGGAAACTAACTACGTACACAATGGATGTCAAACTTTTTGAATAATTCGGTTGTATTTTTAAACACATGTGCCTAAGTAAATAAATAATTGTTCCAATCTTGAATGAGATTTGAAGAACAACTTTCAATTATCTAGCGGAAAAACCCAGGACAGCTAGGAATCAGAATCAAGCTGAGAAAAAGTAAAAATATTAGATTATAATAATATTATATGAATATGTCGGAAATTCCTTGCTAATTATTTTTTTGAGGCAAGAAATCTTTAATTTCGTCAATTCTCACAATATCAACAGGATTACCTAAAAGGAAGATCCAACCGCACCCTTCAAAGTAAAAAGTTTTTTTAGTCATGATTTTGTATGTACTCCAAATATGAAATAAAACCTTTACAAGTGTTTCACTTCTTCAGGAGGCTAACTCAATGACCACTTGACAAACTTTCTCAAGACCAAAATAAGCACTTCAACGATGTATTCAAAGATATATGATGAAGCTACATAATTTTGTTTATTTTCAAACTTATATTTATCAGACAAAATGATACCCCATTTTGAGAGGGCCTTACCTATATTCTTGAAGTCCAAGCCAATCTCACCTGTTAGTCGGAGCATCTGGAGCAATGAACGAGGCTCTGGCCTAAGCTTTTTTTTTTTGTATAGGATTAGGTCAGACTGCAATCACTCCAGGATAAGTCAACATATCTCTCGCACCCCGGCAGACCAGGAGACATCTCATTTAGATGATGTGGGAACTGGTGCAAGACGGTGGTGTCAAGGGTATTTTTTAATACCCATTACACTACCAAAGAGCTGCAGTAGCGCTGGTGGTGTAAAAGGAACTAATGTGGGAACCATGGTGTCCCTATCTAGCCCCCCGATATGGAGAGACGCACTTAGCGCCGCCCCCGCGGTCTGCTTCTGCTAGGGTAATTTTGGATTCGTCAAGCGTTATTCGTCAAATCTAAATTGCAAGCACCATAATATTTTGAAAGTTTGATTCTCAATTCTCTATTTGGTCAAATAAGGGACGAACGTACCGACAGACATGACGAATAAGAACTAATAATACACTTGACCAATTAAAAAAAATAAATTATACGAAAAATCTGTTTGACGAATCGAAACAATTTTCAGCATTGGCCCAAACGAGACTAAACAAAAAATGAGTTCAAATCATTCATCGAATAACCAATAACTAGAAATGATAATAGTTTGAGAACCATTGTCCGAACAACGAACCGTACCGTACGATGCTTTTTGCTAATCAGGCATCTAGCTCGGCTCGCGGGCGACGCGAGCGCAAGCACTGAGTTATGGCTTCCCCATGCTAATGTGTTCAGTAATCTAAATGCAAATCTGTGTAGCTAATTACGATCAAGATTATTGCTACTGAACATCGTTTAGCATAGGGTAGTTTTTTATTGGTGTGGCTTAAACAATATTGAGGGGAAATGTCGGGTGTTTCTAGAGTCCCACCAAAATTCCTAGTTTACCTGTAAACCGGTATTCCTATCAGGCGTGCACACACTGAATACCCTACCCAAATCTAATAATACTATACTGTAGAAATAAAATGGGAAAAATGAATCGCGTAACAGTAACAGTAACATTATTGTTATTATAATATTATATTAGGTAATAGGTGTAAAAAACTCTTTTTATTATAACGTCTATGTATTATAATAAAAAATAACAATCTAACAATTCACAAAATTAGCGTAAATACTGTATACATCGCCTCTTTGCTTCTATAATGTGACATATCCGAAATTTCGTTTTTTTTATTATTTGATAATTGAAACCGCCGTGATCGATTTTATTTTCTCAAAAAACGTGGTATTTTTTACGCGGTAAATAGTGAATCTGTGGGCGAAAGAGATAGCGTCATTGTGTCAGATCACATTATCGCACTGTCTCATACTGCATCAAGGATTTTTGCGAGAACGTAACATAACAGTAACCACTACGCACTTACAGAGGAAGGAGCTCTTGATTTTCTACGAAAACGTGACATAACGTGTTTATCATGTTTTGATTGTAAAGATAAGTCTTAATTCAATTTTGATTTTAAATTTTATAATGTGATATATGGATGTGACACATTAATACAGTAAAATAGTGTGGAATGTTAATTGTTATATACCGTACATGTCACATTGCTGTCGAAAGTATGAATGTTTTATTTGGAGTTAACTTAAGATGTAATGTTGTAGGTGATGAAACTTTTTACAAATTAAAATTCAAGCGATGGATAATTATAGATGTTTCGTTTTTGAACAAAAACAAATGTATTTATTTAGGAATATTCTAATATAGTCCGTTGTAAATACTAAAAGTAATAGCCGTTGGTACTTACATTTTTCAGATGGAATCTAGATGTAAGACAAGTGACAAGTGCAGGTGACTATTATTATGTGAATATTATACTTTGTAGTGTATTTGCCGTATCTTAGTTTAATAAAGAACTACTTATCTTAGCAAATATTTAAAATAATAAAACGTATTTTTAGAAAACGACTCTTCATTAAGCGTAGCGGGGGTGATTTTATAAAAATATAGGGTGCTATGAAAACTGATTATTAATATTTTCACCAAATAATACCAAGACTATCTCTGATTGCTGTGTAAGATCATAATTGATTTTTAATTTTGTAATTTTGTCTTAACTTAAAAGTAGATTTATTCTAATTTGATTACTTATTTTCAAAGGACTACTTTGTTTTCATGTTTTGACTAAGTCTAGTCCGTTACATTTGCATTACAATATTGGTTAGTTAAATATTTTTGTTATTTTGTTTGAAATTGCTAAAACTTATAATGCTATTGTCAAGCCCTCTTTAAAAAGTAAGAAGGGTCCAGGCCTCCCTAACACCGCGACGCGTACAATGAAGCAAAGCGCGCCACTAAGAAAGCTGTAGCCAGAGCCAGACGAGACCATTTATCTCTGTGATAAGTTGGAATCACCTGAGGGGCGCAAGCTTATCTATAAGTTGGCACGTTCCAGGGTCAAAGCGGCACAGGATATATCCATATGCATTAAAGACCCTGATGGCAAGCTGCTATACGATTATGTTGCGGTAAAGGAGAGATGGCGCTCATATTTCCATTAGCTGCTAAACAAGCAGCATAAAGATGTGCAGCCAACGGATCTCCCTCCGAACCAAGGACTAGTGCCACAAATAACGCCTGACAAAGTGCGGACTGCTCTGCGTCGCATCAAGAATCGGGAAGCTGTCGGACCGGACGGACTGCCCATCGAAGCTTGGAAAGCGATGGGACCCCGTGGTGTGTGCATCCTCACAAACCTCTATAACCGCATACTCCAAACCGGTAAGATTCCGAACCAATGGAGACTGAGTATCATTACTTCGGTCTTCAAAGGAAAGAGATCGATTCAGGAGTGCGGGAGCTACCGCGGTATAAAGGTAATGTCACACACCGTGAAGCTCTTCGAGAGGATAATTGACTCCCGGATCCGACATGAGTGTGCGCTCTCGGAGTGTCAATATGGGTTTCGCTCTGGTCACGGAACCATGGACCCGATTTTTGCCCTCAAAATTGTCCCGGAGAAATACAGAACGGAGATTACGCCACTGCACCGTCTGTTTGTAGACATGCAGAAGCATTTCGACTGTGTTCGTCACGCGGTGATCTGGTGGGCACTGCGGGTTCCAGAGTTCTATATTGACACTATCCGAGAAATGTACTACAATTCTGGACCGGACCGCTGTTCAGTTGGCGACACAAACCCCCTCCCCATCACCCTCAGAGTACACCAAGGATCTGTTCTTAGCCCGTATCTGCTCAGCGTGGTGTTACACGCTCTGTCGGACAGCATCAGAAACTTATATGAGCAGCCCCCGTGGGTGTTCATGTATGCTGATGACATCGCCCTGATGGATTCGCATCTCGAATCCGGGGCAGCCTCCATGTCCATGACATTGCAGACAAAATGCATTTTAAATATTTGCTAAGCCTTCGTTGGTACGGCCATGTTCAGCGGCGACCACCCGGCTACGTGGGTAACAGTCTGGCCATGACACCTCCACCGGGTCCCGGTAGGGGGGGTAGACCCAAGCAAGGCTTGGCGTCGTAGAGGATGACATGCGTGCCAATGGACTCACCACCATGGATGCGCAAGACCGTGCGAAGTGGATGAGAAAAAGCCGGAAAGCAGACCCCGGACGTCGAGGCGAAGGCTTCGGATGCGACCGGGACTAACGCTAGGATGATGAAGATGAATGCTATTGTTAGATTTTTTAGTAACTATAGAATAGTCAAGGTAGTTCCTTCTATTGTTTCAGTATTATATAGGTACTAAATATAATTAAAATAATAATGTTGCCAATCGCCAAATACTGATTGATTTTAAGTATAGCTATTTTATATTAACCTAAATATGCTGTAATGTAGAAGTCAAAAGTGATTTTCATTAGGCCTACAAATTGCGATTATTTATAGTATTAATTTGTTTTTGGTTTTTAATTTTATTATAGAATTAATTATTAAGTGTGGTTGTAGTTTCCCTCTTTCTAATAAAAAAATATTCTCGAAACCAAAAGTTTTTATTTCAACAATGATCGTTTGTGGCAAAACTCAGTGTCATAAGAAACGTAATATCATCAACAACGTGACAACTCAGGTTGTAACACTCATAATACTCACTATTTGCAAGAAAAACGTGATATATGTTCCCCTTTTTTTAAATTGATGCTAATTTCATGTTAAACTTTCAAATTGCCAGGGTTTTAAAAACTATTCCGATAGTTTATTTACTATATCAAATAATAAATTAAGGATCGACAATAAAAAAGTTATTAGTTTTGTCACAGTTTTATTTTGTAAGTTTAAAATCGCTCTCCTGTAAAATCACAGTTTTCGAGATAACACATTATAGAAGCAAAGAGGCGACATATTGTGAAAAATACAAATAATTTTTGAAATGGCTAGAGTAGATATAACAGTGTCTATTCTTTATTGAACGCCTCAACTGACGTACGAATGACCTGCAAACCTAATATAAATGCCTAAAACGGGACAATAATTGAACGGTGTGTAATACCAAGTGCATAAATAATTATCAAACCCCATACCTATAAATGTATAGCATCACAAATTTATAGGAGGTGATATAACAGCCGTTTAATTATTGACTAGTTTTTAGAATTCATGGTACGGGTCCTGGTGATTGATGGAAGAGGCTCTGGCGCAGACTTTCCTCTCAAAGTTAAGGGATCAGTCGTCAATCGCTTCCACTAAAGAGCCCATGAGGATTGCATTCTTGCAATCAGGAATAACGCGTGATGATGATAATGATTTTTTATACCACTTAAGTGGCAGACAAGTACACGGTCCTGCTGAAGAAAAGTAATCACCCTGATCAATGGACGTATTCAACACTAGGAGCGTCACACTCGGCAGGGGGAGGGGGCGGAGAAGTGAAGGATTCGTACCTCGGTTTTCCCACTGACAAAACAAAACCATTCCAATGAGCTCTGATTACCTACTCACCGCCATCTTGTCAAGATCAATCTCTTTACGTTATTACGTCGACTGAGAAATGTTACCGAACTGTAAATACACACATTTGACTAATCATTTGGGAATTAACAAACTTATATTAATACTTAACATTCAGCCAGCCTCTGTGGCGTGGCGGTAGTGCACGCAACTGCTACGGATGGGGCGCGGGTTCGATCCCCGCTCAGTGCAAAAAGTTGTATGCATGAATATGGCAGTTTACACTGGTCTGGTCGTGCCTCGGAGAGCACGTTAAGCCGTCGGTCCCGGTTGCCATACAAACATCTATGGCAGTCGTTACGGGTAGCTGGAGCCCTCAAAAGGCCAACCAGCCTAACTTAGAACTTTGATATCGCCTTTGATCATTGGACCATTGGTTGTGGAGGTAAGATGGCAGTCGCTTCACGAAAAATATCGAAGTTCAGCCGCATCACAGTTAGACCGGAAAGCCGACCCCACTTGAGTTGGGAAAAGGTTCAGAGAATGATTAATACTTAACATTACGAGTATATTTCCAAGAATGCTATTTCCTTTACTCAGTAATGCTAGTAGCATGTATTAGTATTTATTAGTAGTAATGCTAGTAAACATAAATGCTAGTAGCATTTATAAACGGTTGTAGAATATTTCTTCAAGAACAAGTTGTTGGAAAGTTTTATTTTTCTTTGTGAACAAAAGCGAGTGTCACTTCAGGTAATATTTTTATAGTGCAGTTAAAACACTCGCTTGTAAAGGAGAAAGAAAATAAAAAATACTGTAAAAGAAATAATAAAGTTCTTCCAGGTATGAAAGTACAGTGACATTTTTAGCAGCTGCCGCATGAGTTTTCATTATTAAAAGATACATAAATACGCATTCATATGTTTTTATCCCTTGAAACCGAATAGCTTGACGGAGGTAGGACATGACAGTATCTGCCGTCCTAATTGAACAGTCCCACTGGGGAAGTACCTCTGCCCTACAGAATACCGCAGCTTGTGTTGTGTTTCCGGGAGTGAGTAGGGTAGCCAGAGATCACTGGAGAGGTATTGTATTGTCAGTGGAAAGACCGAGGGCTTAGTTGATACTGCTATGTGCTGGTATGAAACCCTGCTTTGTTTTCTGCATTGACAGCACAGAAACTCCTTTAATTTTCTACTCTTCCCCTTTCTCCCGCCCTTCTCTCTACAGGGTCGGCAGCCCGAGTCTGACGCCCCTGGTCTTGCAAACGTCTATAGGCCACGACATTTGCAGCATACGTTTATTTATTTATTTATACTTTATGCACATGTACATTGACGGATTTAGCCGTAGGCATTCTCTACCAGTCTCCATACGTTGCAAGAGATTTATGTCTACAATAATCTGCAAGCCTCCGGCAATCAAGGTCCCACGGACGGCATGCGTTTTGGTCGGTTCGAGTTCGACATAATCACCTCCACCTGTTTTGGTGGAGGTGGTATCCGTGGGAAGCGCACGATAAAAAAAAAGTCTCCATACGTTCATAAGGTTCTAGTGTTAACTGAAGGTTTCCATACAACTTAATACAAGTAATTATTATAAAATTGGCTTACTGGACCAAAGTAACAAGTTCTGAATCAAATCAACCCGCTGACAAAAGCTCCCTACACATCCATCCACTGCACGTATAATTTCTGTAATTTTCGAGCCCATTGGCCGGGAAAATATGAATCTACCCGCAACAGTTCAAAGCGCTTAGGAATTAACTTGACGAAGCACTTGTGGCGTGTGTCAGAGTAATTACAAGAGTTGCAAGAGCTATAAAGTTGTATGTAAATAGGTTTGTATATGAGGAATAAGATAAGGAAGGTATTATTGATGTACTATCAAAGAAAATGAATGTTTAGCAGTTTAATCGTCTTCGTAATTCGTTCGTATTACTTATATTGTGGAATTCTGTTATGACGTTTTTATTCAATCACTTGCCCTCGATAGTACTATTTGAAACTGCTAAATATTCATTTTCTTCAAATATTGGTAGGAGTAGATATATTATACAATATACAAAGATGATGATATACCTATTATACAAAGATGCTAGATTTTGTGTTCGTACGATGTAAAAAGATTAGGTACAATAATTTTGCCTGAATGATTTCTATATAGTTACGAGTACTATATTAGCTACTACTAGCTGACCCGCGCAACTTCGTCTGCATCACCCCGTTTTTGCAACATTTTTCATTCCTGCTCCGCACCTGTTGGTCCTAGCATGATGTTACATACATATACATACATACATACCTCCCTCTTTAACCATTCTATGTATTAAAGTAAACCGCATCAAAACCCGTTGCGTAGTTTTAAAGATTTAAGCATACAAAGGGGCATAGGGGCAGAGAACGTGACTTTATTTTAGGTTTACTAATGTTTGCCATAATTTTAAATGCCATAATTTTATATGCCATACTGGTAGTTGCCATAATTTCATTAGAAATAACGTTTCAGTTGCCATAATCGTGAAATGACATAAAATCACTTTCACTAATTTCATTGGTCATAATCGATCAAGTGTCATAATAATTAAAATCCATAAATGTATTTGCCATAACTATCGTTTTCCATAATGTCAATTATACGACACAGATTTTTTATTCACAATTAAACCTGAAACTAAACCTCATATGACGTCTACTAAATAAGCTCGACGGAGCCCGCTTCGCGGGCTCCTACTTCTGGGTGGTTAAAAAAAAAACGTTATGGAAACTAATTATTATGATATATGTTGTTATAGAAAGTGATTTTATGGCAAATAAACGTTATGACTGTTGAGTTGTTATGTCAAACGTTATTAGTATAAATGATAATAGTGCAAGTAAATATTATGACCGGGGATGATTATGGCAAACGAAATTAGTGCAAATGAATTTATGGAAAACGAAAGAATACCTTTATTTTATACTATGTAGTGATAGTGATAGTACTACAAGACTGGCTGTAGGTAAATTAAAAAAAAAGGCGGCGCGGAAGACCACTTTGGGACCATCAACAAAGCTCAATTTTTTAACATACAGATAACTTACAAAAATGCGTGCTATTCTTGTATATATAGGTGTCATTCTTTTGCAAATAAAACTCGAATATTACTCTTTATAAATCATATATTTCAACCCTTTAACATTATTTGCTCACTTGATGAGTTTAGGGTTACAAAATGCTTATCAAGCAAGCGAACTAGAAGCTTTAAGTAACTCTCTGAGCTCGAGCTCATAATCCTTGACGCACTCCACTGTAACAATTTCACTTTTGACGTCTTTGACACATGACGAAGATCACAGGCGCTTGTTATTGACGCGTGCAACGCGTGCTGAACGCGTGCAACTCGCGTGCAGAGCATAATTATGCGTGCAAAGCGTGCGTTACGTTCCCTCTTCTAATTGTTTATAATTACGTCCTCTTTTTTGTACAATTGGTCTCTAATTGGCGACTAGTTTTTTCGGAATTATTCCGGTGCATGTACGTGAATAGAATTTTGGTGTGGAACTTGTAATTGGACTAATTGATTTGGAGTACGAATTGTGAATCGTAGAGCATCGTGTGAAGTCACAAAGCTTTTGTTGGGGTCACGAAAAAAAGTCCTTTACAAAATAAATGTGTTTTATTTTTTAACTATGATTATATATTATATTTTGCACCGACTTACTAAAAAAGATTAGGACAAAATGTGAGCAGATACTTAAATATTTGACGTAAGTACCAAGCTGAATATGATTTCAAAAACAATAAAGTTTAAATGTGTTATGTTATGTTTAAAATAAATAGATCTTTGTTACAGATACCCATTATGCTAATTAAACGGATTTAAAAAAATATCAAAGTGTAATTTTCTTATGCCAATATATAATGTACCTGCAGTACTTAAACATGTACCTTCGGCTTCCGAAGCGTTTCTCTAACACCCCGTATAATTTTACAACTGATATTTTGTACACTACAAAACAATTAACACAACACATTTTACCCCTCAATTTGCTATTCATCACAACCCTAACGCATTACCCACAGATAAAAAAATCTATAATCTATCAATATTTTAAATCGATAAAAAGCAATTCAATATACACATCAAAGGGAGTGAGACCTCATAATATATTAGAGGGTCCCATATAAATTATATATTAACATTCATGTTAAGCCTATTTCGTATGTTGCCGACCGCAGCAGTTCTTTCTTCATAAATAAGATCCTCTTGCGAACCACAAATCTGGACGGCCATCTGTGCCCGAGTCTTAGATTGTGACACACGGGTGGTAAAACTTGTAAACAGTTTATTACATCACTATCACGACATAGCATAAAACAAAGTCGAGTTCTCTGTCCCTATGTCCCTTTGTATGCTTAAATCTTCAAAACTACGCAACGGATTTTGATGCAGTATTTTTTATAGATAGAGTGATTGAAAGGTTTATATGTATATAACATCATACTGCAACCAACTGGTGCGGAGCAGAAGTGAAAAATTTTGCAAAAACTGGGTGACGCAGACAAAGTTGCGATTAAATCGTATAAGTAAGTTTAATTTCAAGTAATGTTTTATTATGATGAAAATTCTGTTCACGCTTATTATATTATTACTTACAATTAAATATATTTCTTACTATATAATTGCGTATTATATCTCAATATCTTTAAACAACCACCACTGCCATCTACTATACTTTCTATCGTAAAATAAAATGTCCAATTTAAACACTTCGAGCTACTAATGTTGTACAATTCACAGAGCCATGTGTCACGAGTATTATACTCGTAGGTCGTTAAAATTCAATTGTAGCTCGCCACCCGTCGTCGGTCGTCTCGGCCCTTCCACTGATGTAATAAGTCCATTGAGACTGCATAATTGCAAATCATTTGGGGGTTTTTGTCGCTAGTTCATACTCTATTATGGCGAGCGTTGAGACGCAAATTTTACTTTAATCGATATCTCATTTATTGCCGAGTGTTTTGTGTGGGGTTGGGTATTATGCTGATATTTTGTTGTGTAATGAAGTTTTTTTTTTAAAAAAAATAATCATGGCAGGATATTAAAATGTCAGATATTTTTGGTTCCCTGATGCAATAATGTTTGAAGTGATTTCCATCTAACCACAAAGTGCTATAAAAAATATAAGCGTTAAGGAAAATAAGTAAGCAAGCATGGAAATACTAGGAGGCAGATGATGATGTAAATGATGATAAAAGAGAAGAAAGAAAGAAAGAAGAAATGACAAATAATACTTGAAATTGTGTTGACTACATATACAGGCTGCGATAAATCTGTACTTTTTTGTTTTATTATTATATCGATTAAAAAAAAGATAAGAATAATAAAACTGCATCAAAATCGTAATTTTGCAATTAGCGACGAACTAACCTTTGAGTGCCAGGACGTCACGGGACGCTTGCAAATTTTATTGATCTCAGATTCTGAGGTTGGATCGTGTTGAGATATAAGACTTGAGGCACAATTTTATAATATTGCCTTAAAAAAAACTTAATTCTGGTAACTAACAGGATAAAGGTAGTGTGAACCAGTTTCTGAACGAAGGAAATAAAATATCACACAATTTGTAAATGAAAAATTTCATTGATTATAGATATTATTAAAACAATATTTATCGAATCTAACTTTTTCGAATTTCGATTACTGAGGCAAGTGACCGTGTAATGATAATTTAAAATATGTTGTAAGCATGATGGGCAGAATCATGTGTCAATGCATGTACCTAATACTTTTATGTCTATTTTCATAATCCTATTCCTTGTAAATATTTTACAACGGAATTCCTTATAAAGTAGTTCGTTCAGCCTAATACGTCCGATATTCTAATAATAGAGCTATACAACGTTATCTTACTCGACCCCAATTCGCGAATACTGGCGCGTACACCCCATTAGATATTCTTACATTCAGCCAATTATACAAACTTACTAATACACTCGACTACTAACCAATTCAAAAGATTTTCAACCTTACGCTAAAGACTCTAAGAATCTACAGAAGAAAATGCGGCTGTATAAATAAGATGGTATGTCTTGCCATATCATATGACATTGACCACAGTCAGGGGACAAGATGACTCACCGATAGAATAAGGGTAGTTGGTTTCTTAGTAGTCTTGGACAGTAACTACGTAATAATAGCCAGTAGTTTCATTGTTCGTCTGGGTGGAGCTAATTGACATCTTGTTTATGGAGAAATCGGGTAATTGTGGTGGCGACAGCCTCATCTGATAATAAATAAAAGACAATAGATGATTTTTCCATTAGAAAATAGGAACATTAAGAGTAATAAATACATAAATAAATATTCTAGGACAATCTACACAACACCTAGAGCCATGGTAAGCGTAGCTTAACTAGCTTGTGTTACGGGTTCTAGAATGAGGATAAGCATACATAGATACATGTTTTTGTACAATAATACATACATATTATACATAGAAACACAGAGACAAATGCAGATATTCGTATTCAATCACACAAATATTTGCACTGAGCGGGAATCGAACCCGCGCCTTCTGCGTAGCAGTCGCGTTTACTACCGCCACGCTACGGAGGTCGTCGCGTTTTTTGCAACATCTAATAATAACATAACATAACATAAACTCACGCCTATATCTACATAGTGTTAGGGAGAGGTTCTAGCACACACATTTCGCCAGTTTATGTTTAGGTCCCAATGTAATAGGTGGCGACCCAATTGCTATTTACCAGGCACTTATAAACTGCAATAAATACACACATAACTTCGAAAAGCATTGAAAAGTCATTGATATCTGGTATAGTAAAACCCAGGATCAAACCTGAGATCTCGTCTCAGCAGTCCATTACCCATAACACTATGCTACCGCTTATTATTGTTATTGAAAAATGTTGGCTATCTCTAATATTTAGAGCACTTACCCGCCAGTAAAAAAATCACCCCGTACAATACCTACTTGAGAAACAATACGAAACAACTGTAATATGGCCAGAGCATGCACTTTGGCACTTGCACCCTTCAATGCGTCATGTGGGACAACCGAGGGCAATTATCTAGGGGTTCTACTAATTCCTTACGTACTTAACCTCATTTGTCTGGCTTATTTAGGACTTATACCGGTATTAGCGGATCGCAGTGAGGGATTATCGCCAGCAATATTTGAACTGGCGCTTCGTTATTTGTGGGCGTTGCAGCCAATCAAAATTTACACGACCTAAATAACCGTTTATTTAAAAATTATTTACTTCGTTTGCGTCACCCCATTTTTGCAACATTTTTCACTTCTGCTCCGCACCAGTTAGTTGCAGCATGAGGTTATATACATATATAAACTTTCCTCTTTAATCACTCTATCTTTTAAAACCGCATCAAAATCCGTTGTGTAGTTTTAAAGATTTAAGCATACAAAGGGACATAGGGACAGAAAACGCGACTTTGTTTTATACTATGTAGTGATGGGTGCTAGCACCTCTGCCTACCCCTTCGGGGACAAAGGCGTCAGTTTATGTTATGTTACGTTATTTAAATAAACGATTATGATGCACTTTTTGGCATACGGGGGTGCCGTTAAGGTCTGGTTGAGTAAAGACCAAGGTGAGGTTGACTTGGGCTCTCAATTTGGAGTCCGTGGTTCACTTTTTCGCTTGTCAGTAAGGTCCTGTAGACCGTAATGGCGTCCTATTAAAGTCTTCAGGGCCCAAGTCAACCACTGAATTATCTCATCTACACACTTAACTAGCTTGTGTTACGGGTTCTAGAATGCGGATGAACATACTTAAATACATTCTATTTTTGTAAATACATACATATTATACATAGAAACACCCAGACCAATACAGATATTCATATTTCATACACACAAATATTTGCACTGAGCGGGAATTGAACCCGCACCTCCTGCGTAGCAGTCGCGTTCACTACCGCCACGCCACGGAGGTCGTCAATACTAAACTAGCAGCATTTCGCTTGCACTAACGTTTGATGAATAGATCTAATCTGTGCCTTTGGCCTGGGTACATAGGGAACCTACACATACACTATAGTAGCATTTTTAGTGAAATAAATTAAATAGTATGTAGGGGTATGCTCAACCCCTGTGAGCGTAGATTAGGGCGTGATATCGTCATCGGGCGGTGGGTGTCGTCCCTAGGGAGTAGGGATTCTTTTAGGGAGATATACCAGTACATGTGGCTCTTATCACACTAGTCTTTAGAAAACGATTTATTCGCTATTTTGTGAAATTTGCATAGAAACTGCTATAATCTTGATTTATACATAATAATATCATAATGATAAGTATGCATTCGATGGAGGAGGAGTAGGATTCCATCAAGAACCAAGCGGTTCGGTGAGTCTTTTCTCTGCCGCACCATTAAGTCCTGGAATTCCTTGCCGGCGCACGTGTTTCCTTCTTCCTACAGTCCCGGGCCCTTTAAGCGGGGCGAGAAAAAGCATCTGATGAGGCCTTCAAGCTGAGCGCCACCATTGTAGCACTGAACGTGTTTGCAATGGTGACCCTCTTGCATGAGACTTTGCCTTCAGCTTAACATCAGGCGAGGTGAAGTCAAATTGACGTGCCATAGATAAAAAAGAAAAGAAAAATGGAGACCAAAGTACCTATCCATAGTTATAATAAAAACCGTATATTATCGTCGCTCGCGCATATCAACTCATTTTTTCACTTTTTTATTTTGTTTAATTTGTCTAACACGCTCAACTATGGAAGTGGAGACATATATATGAATAAAATCTAGAAATAAATATAAATTACTAGCTATTCCCGCGCTCAGACCGCGTGGATATTAGTTACAGTGATCAATCACAGCCTACGTGTTTTCCTTATTTAAATTCCTTGTACTTAAATTTAAAAAAAAGTTTACCTGTCGGGGTTTTACGTTGCTAATATTTAAAAAAAAAAACAAAAACTATGAATTGATTTAAGAATCGGATAATAACATCACACCAGATGTACAACAGTCGTGCCAATCAATAGTCTCACAAAATCCAAACTAAACACATCTCGATCCGCCACATTGTCAATTAGCAACTAGCAAGACTAAATAAATCCATCGCAGTGTTATCTCCGATAGTATCTTCATCCCTGGCACGAGGGCGGCAAGGGCGGCAGTAATTGGGCGCGATGCCGCCCCGATAACACCGTCTGCCTCCCCTGGTCTACTGATTAAATGCATGTGCATATTTCTGGTGTTTTGATTAGAGCTAGCTACATTTAGCATGGGTTGCACGATCTTACTTTAACATTAACAGTGCAGTTATAGTATCGGTCAGGTATAAAACAGGGTCCACCATTTGATAATTGTTAGAATGACGTCATAACTTGACGCTAACTGTAACCGGCTACGCTCAAACGTGAAATTCTATCAAAAAGATAACTTTAACCGAGCTACTCAATACTCTGGTGCAACACATTTAGCCAAATCAATAGAATCAATGTTGCGGTCAATGTTAAATTTGACGGAAACCTTAACTTTAACAAGTAGCACAGTAACTGGTGCAACTTAGCCTTAGTATTCTTGACTATATACTGTCAGTATAAACCATAGAGATTACTATTACTAGCAAAAATAGACCCACAAGCTCCTTCATAACCGAACTGTCACCGAATTTTAAATGTCAGTGTGTAGAGACATTTGTGTAAATATTTCTGTCCAAGTTATCAACTTGGGTTATAAAAAAATAGTATAACGGTTTATATACAGAGTATATAAGTTATCTTTGGAGTAACAAATTATTGACATACCTAGGTATATGTCAATCATTTGTTACTCTAAGGATAATTTATTAAAACATCAATATTGTGCTGTGTACATCAATATTGTGCTCAATACTTTCAATGTGTCATCAATCAATACATAATACATCTTATAACATGCACATTGACACATTCTGTCAACATTATTTTAATTGGTACCAAAAACTGGCCTTTGAAGCCCATGGTCTCCATATTGTTCCCATTATCGTGTCTAATGAATTTAAATTATCTAAAATTTAAACCTGATTTCCAGAATGATACAAGCCATCATCTCAATTGATAACTATAAGCTAGAACTTGAAATTTGTCAATGGAAGTCGAGAGTCTGAACTAAGTAGCTATGGATCAGAGATATGTGTCGAACTCAAACTCTGAAAAAAAATGTAATTAAATTTTACACCACTTACGCGTCGAATCTCCTCAAATTATACTCAAACAAAATACTTGCGCTAAAAACAAATTAGCTTTCACTGTAGTACTAAAACGAATTAATTATGTGTCCTTTTTAAAGGACGGATAATTACCGATTCAACCTTTATAAAGGCTTTTAATCAGAGCCCTTCGTAACATTTGTGCTTACCACTAATGACGTCACGATGACATAGTGTTCAGGATAGGGTTGGTAGTCTGTAATTACCCAGAATCAGGGTAATTCGGGCTGCTGAATATGGCAAGCTTTTTGCTCGTTAGGTCTCGGGTGTGGTGGCAGTATCAGTGCGAGCGGATAACATTGATATGTATGTAAATACATCTGGGGATTATTTAAAAACTAAAATCTAAACATAAACTGCGTATTGTTTTACGTTACTTAGGCTCAGTTGGACCAACTACCTGTTAAAGTTAAGGTTTCCGTAAAATTTAACAGTAACAGTAACATTGATTCTAATGGTTTGGCTAAATGTGTTGCACACCTCAGTTGAAGTTATTTTTTTGATAGAATTTGACGTTTGAGCGTGGTCGGTAGCGTGAAGTTATGACGTCATTTTAAGAATAGTCAAATGGTGCAACCTGTTTTATACCTTGTCGGTACTTTAACTGCACTGTTAATGTTAAAGTACGATCGTGCAACCCAGGCTAAGTGTGTTTTATATGTTTGCGTTTGCACGTAGTTATTACTTTTTATCTCTATTATCAGCCGTTGTCCGCCGCCATGCCCATGTAGATTATCCTTCATTGTAATTAACATAGGCCATGTCCTTTCCAAAGCTATAGCGCCATCAAAATTCAATAGTTTAGATGTGAAAGTGTAACAGACTAATAGATAAAGTTACTTTCTCATTCGCAAAAGATAAGCGTTTGATACAATAAATCAATTCAAATTGTAATAACCGCTATCATTGACCCTCTACCCTCTGTCTGCTCCATTGAGCGTGGAAGTGCAGCATCATCCATGTTCAGATTGCCGGTGAAACGGCTGTGACGTCGAGAATCTTTGTGGCGATACATCACAATTTATGAGAAAAGTTCTTTACTGTAAGCCAAAATTCTTCGAGACATTCATAATAAAGGAAGCTAAACGTTCGTTTTGACTCATTATAATATTAACGTTATTCATAAGATTTTCTTTAAAAGATTATTTGGTACACATACATACATAGTGCTGATTCCCAGACAAAGTTCTGAGCCAGTCCCGTTAAAATGTATAGGGGGCATGTGGTGGACGTATGTTGTCCTGAGAAAGAAGTAAAATAGGACAAAGACAAGAGATATATTATTATTGATAACACACGTGTGCTTCTCCACGACATTCTCAAAGGTCAAGGCGAAACCGCTTCGTATATATATATATATATATATATTCGTGAATATAGTGAAAAAGTACAAGTGTGTTATCAATAATGAATGACAATAAGTTCCAACAAGAACTTACTGTTATACATTATTGATAACGCACGTGCCATCAACCAATAGTATAAATAGTCTCAATGACAAAAGATGTTGCCAAATTTTAGCTGCTTGACAGTTAGCTTTTTCATCATGGTATTCATAACAATCTTCTCATTAGGACTCTGCTATAATTGTCCATTAGTAAAGGTATGAATCCATTTAAGTCATATCGACACACAACAACATACGATAACTGCAGAGGCATGTGGCAGACGATGTGTATGTCGTTGGCTTCGGAATTGAACGGTAGTGAACGCGAATGCTACGCAGGAGGCGCGGGTTCGATGTGTGTTGAGTTCGATATCAGTGCAAATATTTGTGTGCTTGAATATGAATATCTGCACTGGTCTGGGTGTTTCTATGTATAATATATATGTATTTACAAAAAAAATGTATCTATATTATGTTTATCCGAATTCTAGAACCCGTAACACAAGCTAGTTAAACTATGCTTACCATGGGTCTAGGTGACGTTGTGTAGATTGTCCTAGAATATTTATTTGTTTATTTATTCAATTATATCTTAAGTCCCAAGAATTATAATGATTAATAGCGGTAAATAAATACAGAAACATAACTCTTTATTGTCCACGAATAAATTTTCAGTTAAGACAAATATCGCTGGAAGTGATTTTTGCCAGAGAACCTTTGGGTGGACACAAGCCTCACATAATAAGTCACCCAACATTAAAAAAGAATATGTCGTCAGTGGACTGATAGAACCTTTGAATAAACAGAAATGTGACAAAACAATATAATGGAGTAATTATAGAACTCCCTTTAAATCAATTTATGTTCAGGACACAATTAAGATGCCTCCCTCATATTTAGTCAATGCGACAGATGTTTCCGATTGTCATACAGAATCAACTTCTCGTCACAAGCGACAATCTGATCAGTATCCCCTCATTTATGCGCCAATTTGGGAAATTGAAGCTAGTTTCGTCACGATTTTTGTGTTGTACATTGAAAGAATCGACTGCTTCTAATTTTGATGTTGTTAATAATGAAACTGCATCCATTACGGTTATCATTACATGTAAAGAACTACACAGTTCAGTTAATATAGATAGGTATGACTAACATAATGTCACCCTTTGGGCAGTGCGGGCCGCGGTCCGTCTTCTCCGGACCCGGTCCGCCTCCTACTTTTACGATGCAGGTAATCCCCGAAGCACCCGTGCCCGGTGATCACCTGCGTCAACCGGTACGAGAGGCTACCATGTAGCCTCTCTAGCCAGTCCCCCATGATGAACATATATAATGTCACCCTGGTATTCAACTGCAAAACTATTCAAAAGCACTCATCCATCAATCAACAATTAGCCTATCGCAATGAACTGCAGGACATAGGTCTCTCCAAAAGAATTCTTCCATTACATAAAATAAATGTCTATAATTTAAGAAACATAAATTCAAAACTCAACCACTTCATTTACCGCATCATCAACAAAGTAAAGTGAGAGACATTTTTAACACAATAACCCCGACGTTTCCTCGCATAATTGAATCACGGGCTAAACGTTCTGCGAGAACGATAAACGAGCAGAGATCCCGTCGGATCTCGGTGAGATCTCGCAGGTTTCCGAACAATAAGACAATTAGACAATAACGTCCAACCGTGAATAGCTTAATCTAGAAGCAAACGCTGTTATCATTCCCCTTCTTAGTTCGTAAGGGAAGGTACAGACGAGCGAACGAAACGACAACAGGCAATATTATTTTACGATATCCTCTATCTTTTAACTATTTCCATGAAATTTAAGGTATTAATATGCCAACTTTTTAAATCGATGAGAAAGACTGAATGTCTAGACGGGATTTGAACTCGCGATCAATCTCTTACAGGGAGAATGATCTGTGAGTGATTCGAAATTCTCCTTCATGTCCTAGGGAGTGACGTTGGAGCCAGAAGTGGTCATGGCATTCTCCATGTAAGGCTGATCGCGGGTTCAAGTCCCATTTAGACATTCACTTTTCCCAATTTTAACTCGATTTGAGGTAATATTTTTAGATATTTTCAAATTAATATCCTACAGGCATCATAAATACTAGCTGGCCCAGTAAACGTTTTTCCGCTATATAAATTAATCAAAGAAAAAATATATTTTATGACTTATTTTCATACCTACAATATATTTGCAAGAAGAAATCGGTTGGACAGGTTTCGAGGTAGTGATCACGAAAGATATTTAATATTACCCCGAAATCAAAGGACATAAGTTTGTGCAATACATATGTTAAAACTATTTGCATTCTTATTTCACATAAATTTTATCTGTCATTTCATTAAGTATTACGTTCAAGTACGAAATCCATATCTTAAAGTCACTTATAACTAAACACAGGGCAAACGCCCGTCTGCAATTCCACGCTCATTGTTACCACAACTACAGTGGAACCGCGACCTGGTTCCACAGAAATCTTTGAAACCGTCATTTGCACTTTTCCTGCTATAAAAACACCGTCGTCAGATGAAAAATGAAATATCACGGATAGCCCTCCGCGAGCTTTAGACTATTTCTTAGTGGATAATACATTTTCTCAGAAAACAATGCTGGGAATTCTAGGATTATGTTTTGTTGACTGTCTTAAGGAATTGCAGTTATGGTCGTGACAATGTCATTATACTGAGAAGCACGAAACTGAAATTGAAGAACATAAGTAATAGCAAATTAGTAGAAAAAGTATTAAAGTATAGTTAATGCAGTGAAGTTGCGCTTTTTGAATAGATTTGTTTTAAGGAGACGTCAATTTTACTTCACTTTGGATGATGGTGAAGGCAAAGGATAAATAAAGAGAGTCATCATTACAAACACATACAGTGTTACAGTGGTGGCGCTCTGCTTGACGGACTCATCAGATGCTTTTTCATGCCCCGTTTCAATTGATTTTCCTTCTTCCTACAGTCTTGTAGACGAAAACACGTAGCTGGTAAGGAATTCCAAAACTTAATGATGCGGCAAAGGAAGACCACCAAACCGAGGAGAAATATGCGCGTATCAGCAAGCAAGCTCCCCTGGAGTTAAATTCGTCTGTAGACTACGGTAACCACTTTCCATTCAGTAAGTGGTATGAAATTACCTTTTAACAGTACCTATATCGTTATACAAACGTCGATCTACCTTTTTATGAGATACAAAACAATAGCTACTTACTGTAGAAATAACTTTACACTTCGCGAAATTCGCTGTAAAATATGCCGTCAATCTGAACACCATCATTGTAGCACTGTACGTGTTTGCAATGGTGACCCCATTTCATGGGACTTTGCTTTCAGCTTAACATCAGGCGAAGTGAAGTCAAATTGACGTTCCATAAAAAAATCTAACATCAAAAACTTACTCTGTGACAAAGAAAAAACACACTAATATACAAATTCATGTTGTATATAACAAACATTCCTTTCATTCTTCGTACTTCGATCAGCCATTTCCTTCCTACGACAGCCTTTTAGTTCGCCCCGGTGACGACTTGTCAATTTTCTTACTGAATCGCTGACAGACTACTTACATGCTTTGAACATTACATATCGTTTTGTACTTTAGAAGTAGGATGGATTTCGAAATAAGAGACATTGTTTGTGACATATGAAACTGTCTAACGGATATTATCGGCAACGTTATTGAATTCAAAGAAATACAGATAGAGTTAAGATATCAATATCCTGGTTTCTGTTTTATCATCATCATTCTGAACCTTTTCCCAACTCATAGGGGTCGGCTTTCCAGTCTAACTGTTGCGGCTGAACTTCGACATTTGCCGTGAAGCGACTGCCAACTGACCTCCACAACCAATGGCGATATTGAAGATCTTGGTTTCTGTTTTATTTATTTTTAATTTAGAGCACCTCAATTTGACTTCAATTTGGTTAGTCTGTTTTCAGTTGAAAGGGTATGGGATTAAGATATCCAGGTTTCTATGTATAATATGTATGTACTTACAAAAAAACAGTATCTAAGTATATTTATTCGCATTGTAGAACCCATAACACAAGCTAAACTATGGTTACCATGGGTCATGGGCTTTGTGTAGATTGTCCTAGAATATTTATTTATCAACCACATTTGCAAACCGGTACATCGGCTGATTAATGAACGAGGCTCTAGCGCTGGGTTTCCTCTCGGGGATGGTCAAGAATAATGCGGCTAATAATAACCATGTGTTTTGTTTCCGGTGGTGAGTAGGGTAGCCAGAGCTCATTGGTGAGTTTTATGCTTCCAGTGAAATAGAGGAACTAGTCTCCTGCCTACACAGGCTCTTTTAACCTTCATCTATCCTCCTCCTTCAATTTTGCAAGAATGTAAGTGGAAGGATTCTGTAGAGTCGGCAGTACGAGTGTAACCCCCCTAGTATTGCAAACGCCCAAATACTACGGTAGCCATTTCCTATCAGGTGGCCTGTGTGCTTGTCTGCCACCTAAGTGATATAAAAATATCAAACACGGAATACAGATAGTATAACTAAAAGGTGCTCTAAGATGATAAGAAATACGTGACAAAATTCACTTATTCATCTAGCTTAGTAAAATTTAAAACTCATTCCGGCCTTGCCCAGGAACTACAAGTACATCGCAAATAACAATATGTACGTAGGTATAATTTACTTCTGGCACCTATACTACTAAAGTGTGGTATGTAAACGGTATCGATTTTTGTGGTGGGAAAACGATTGGGGTTTTATTTCGTCGTGGGTTGAAATCAAAAACCTTCAATGTGTATGAATTGGAACATGGTCATTCGTACTTCTATTGTAAAGTCTACGGAATATTTACGATGTTTATTGTTTTCTGAATTTAACCGATATTTCGCCAAACTCAGAAAACAACAAGCATGGTGAAAATCCCGTAGATTTCTATAAAAATAGCACTCTATTTGTCTTCTTAACAGCTTGGATATACAAAGATGTCATTGCGTTAAAGTATCCACTAATCTAGTGTAAGTTTTAGTACCTATATTTAAATAATATTAAGAGGAATCATCTGACACCCTCTAAGATGTTAATTGGTAGTGCTTGTGCGGTTAAGCACGTAATTAATTTCTTTGTGATTTACATAGTATAGCAAGGAATCAGGTAAAAAAACATTTTTCTTTTAAATTTATTTAGCTGCAACATTTTCGGTTAGGAATTTATTTTCGGCATACCCATTTTGTTTACAAAGTGCCCGATTGGCGGCAATAGGCTCACCCCCTGTTACGTTGGACCGAAAATTATAGTTGGCAAAATGTGGGTGTTTGATACATATCTGCCTAAACCTTCGGGGATTACGGACGTAACTATATGTATGTATGTATCAATAGGAAATAATACAAACAACAAAAATTTCCCCATAAACAAAATGCTGCTAAGGAAATAACAAAAGCGAAAGCTCTGCGGAAATGCTATTATTAAGAAGACATCGATGTATCTAAGAGCCGGGAAGTATCATTAAGTATTGACAGAAAGATAGGGGTGAACTAGAAAGCGGAGTCATGTTCGTCTAGGGGTGCGCTCGTCACTATTTCACTTCATGGTAAAATAATTTTTAGATAAGATATTAGGACGTTCCATATGAAATTGCCGTTTGGTTTGAAGAAATTCCTGCAATTTTCAGTCAAAAACCAATTTTCAGTACTAACATTTTTGCATTTTTTCGGGAATGACAAATCCCAATTCTTTTATCTTTTTGTTTATGAATGAAACAATAT
Source organism: Pelosia muscerda (assembly GCA_963691645.1). Taxonomy (NCBI): domain Eukaryota; kingdom Metazoa; phylum Arthropoda; class Insecta; order Lepidoptera; family Erebidae; genus Pelosia; species Pelosia muscerda. The sequence goes on from OY829104.1 coordinate 4,587,586, forward strand.
TAAGCAAACACCAACTTTTATTAAATTTTTTAAAAATGGCAGCTGTAAAAAAGTATTAGGAAATTTCATCAAAATGGATACTATTTCGGAAGTACTGTTTTTGAACATAGAATTTATTTATCAAGCGGCCAATATAAACAAAATTTCACAATTAAAATCAACTTTCAAGCAAAATATAAATAAAGGAAATAGCTATAAAATTACAGGAATAACGAACTTATGAATCTGTAGGAAAATTTCGGCAATTTTATATGTCAAGACCAATTATTATATAATGGAAATTCATTACCAGAAAATATATTGAGGAAGTTATTGTTTAACTATTCCAACAATAGCAATAGTAAAATTTTACTAATTGTCATAGAAAGGAATGCCAAACCGCATCCCTAAAAGCAAGTAAAAAGACTACTCACCTGAGGAGGTATTATTTCGTATATTGTATCATATAACAAACCTCAAAAGAAACACGTGTCAAAGTTTCGTCATAAGACCAAATACCAAAGCGTCAGTTTCGAATGAAACTTAGATAACAGAATAAAAAATGGGGGTTAGTTCTCTGGTAGTTTCCTAACCAAATACAGCATAACACTTAACACTGTCAGTATTATTAGAGTTATAGAGATATATCCAACTGATTCGCACCACTGTGCGGTGTGGAGGACGGTATAAATCGTAGTATCGCGTCACTGTGCGTTATTTATGCACAGTGGTGGATGCGCGATCTCAGACGCATAAATACGATTCAGAGACTTGGCGCCCTTACTAATGTGTTCAAGTAGACTACAGAGTGTATACTGGTGGTAGAAATTTGATGGCACAAATTTGTCATAAATTTCGACCGGGTGGGTACCACCGTGCACATGTGCGGAAAACCCTCCATAGTAATCCAACCTCGGTTGGATTGCGTTCAGGGGTCAGCAAGTGCATAGCCGGGCAGAGGTGGTGGTAGTCGCAGCATTAGTGGGACCAGTGGGTCTTGGCGTAGTCTGGTGGGTATGGCGCGGGGCGCCCCTCCGAGCAGGGAGACCCGTAGAAACGGTGGTGCCGCTGGCCGCCCGCGGCATAGTACAGGGGCCCAACTGGGGCTAACCACCCTGGGAGGCTGCCTCACCAGGCCGCGCATAATCCCGATATGGTTCGTCGTGCCAGTTGGTGACCGGACGGGACCCCGGCGACCATATTCGGGGGGGTACGGGGGCCCTTCCATTCGGCGCATCGGCTCTCACCATGCCTCACAATCACAGATAAAACCAATCTCCCGCGCTTTGTCACGCGGTGCTGCGACGACAATCACCTCTTTTTTCACGCCTTCTCTTACCCTCTACCATGGCAGTGCATATTAGAGATTATGGCAACACAGCGGCTCTTCATGTTCCCACTAGCTCACTTTTTGAGGTGGAGTCCACTAACATCTGTGGGCTCCATGCAAACCTCAACGCCGTCCACCAACATCTTGAGACGGCGAAACCAGCCATGCTCTTTCTGACGGAGACACAAATATGCCGCCCTGACGACACGACCTACCTGCTCTACCCCGGCTATGTTCTAGAGGAAAATTTCCGTGCCAAAGCCGGGGTATGCGTGTTTGTTAGGGCGGATGTTTGTTGTCGCCGTTTGCGCTGCCTTGAGGACCCATCCTTTTCTGTCCTGTGGGTACACGCAGACCATGGCTGTACTAGTCAAATCTATGTGTGCCTTTACCGTTCCCATACTGGAGATGCCGAGACAACTCGACTCTTTGAATATCTGAGTCAGGCGGCAGATGATGCGCAGGAGCGGTTTCCAAACGCTGAAATGGTATTTTTGGGGGACTTTAATGCCCACCATGAAATCTGGTTGGGCTCCTCCAAAACAGACCATGCGGGAAGAGCCGCCCACGCGTTTGCTCTGGCTCACGGGCTTTTTTTTTTTTTTTTTTTTTTTTTTTATGGCAGGAAAAAATGCACCTTCCGCATTCTACGGGCTCGGGGAAGTCACGCAGGTATGTGGGGCTCTCACCACACTAAAACAACCTGCCGTGTGCCATACTCCGCGACTTAGTGAGTGAACCGTCGGAAACACTACGCTCTCATCAACAAATCACCCAAGCGCTAGCCCGCAAAGGTGTGGTGCGGGCCCGACTACTGATTGAGCGATGTCCAGACACACCAGGACATCACCCCTACGCGGGAGGCTCTATTGCGGGTGGACGGCTAACCCCGACCCATCCACCCGCGGCCACACTAGGGCGGCATGAGGCGCAAGACGGTTCGCCGGCGACGAATCGGGTCAGCGAAGCTGTCTGCCTCTCTGGCCCTCTCCGCCGCCTCCTTCCGTGTGATGACTTCCTCACAGAAGGATGCGACCGCGGTAAAACTTCTCTCACTGCGGGCCATGGTACGCATGATGGCCGTCAGCGAGAGATCATCTCCCACTACTGCCACGAGATCTCGGCGCTGCACCGCCCAGGCCGTACAAGCCTCGAGCGTGTGCTGCGCCGAGTCCTCGCCGCAGGGACAGTGATGGCAGCCGGGACTCGATTCCCTCCTAGCAACCGAGAACAGATACTTTCCGAAGCAGCCGTGCTCGGAAAGCATCTGTGTCAGTCGGAAGGAAAGGGTACCGTGCTGTCTCTCCGCCCATTCCACTATGATCGGTTGGAGAGCCGCCACGGTGCGATGTCCTGCACTCGGGGACTCCAACCGGGACGACCATTCAGCCATGATGGCTTGGCGGGCGGTATCTCGCCAACGTCGGACTTCTTCAGGCGGAGGTCGACTGCCGCTACTCGCCCGGTATTGTGTCGTATGTCGATATACCACAGCGAGCACCTCCGCCTCTAAATCCCAAGGGGGTGTTCCGGCTAATGCGCAGGCCGCTTCCGCCGATATAGTGCGGTACCCGCGTATTGCCCTGACTGCCACAATGCGCTGGGCTCTTGCTAAGTAGGGCCTATTGCGGGCAGTCAAGGCGTCCGCCCACACCGGAGCGCCGTAAAGCGCCATTGACCGGATCACCCCGGTGTATAGCCGTCGACAGCCGACGCTAGGTCCGCCCAAATTTGGCAAAAGCCTTCCGAGGACGGATGCAGCGTCAACGAGTTTTGGGGAGAGCATACGGAAATGCTCATCGAAGTGCCACCTTGAGTCGATTATCAGACCCAGATATTTAATCTGGGCCCCCACCGGCACGAGGACCGAACGAATTTCAATCGATGCATGGGGCGGCGGACGGCGACGAGGGCCATAAAAATAAAGCGCTTCTGTCTTCTCTACCGCCACCCGCAGGCCCAATGCCTCAATACGTGCGACCACTTGAGAGACACCCACGGTAGCCAGCTGAGTTGCCTCCTCAAAACTAGCTCCCCGGGCCGTAACCAGGGTATCATCCGCGTAGCAAATGACGCCCAGCCCAGAAGGAAATGCTCCGCGAAGCACCCAATCATACCCGATGTTCCACAAGAGAGGTCCGAGAACCGACCCTTGCGGAACACCGCAGGTCACAGGTCGCTGCAACAGACGTCCATCACAAGCCTCGTACAGAACGCGTCTCTCCTGCAGATAGTCGGCAACCAGGCGCCTCAGATATGCCGGAACTCCGTGATAGCGGAGCGCCTCCCTGATGCAGCTGAACGGCAAACTATTGAAGGCGTTGGCGATGTCTAGCGACACCGCCAACATCACCCCGCCGCGACTTACAACCTCCCCGGCCGCAGCCCTCAGATGCAGAATTGCATCGACTGTTGAACGCCCTGTTCGGAAACCGAACTGGAAGTCCGACAGGTCGGGTCCTACTGTGGTGAGGTGCTTGACGATGCGGGCAGCGAGAATTTTCTCGAACAACTTACCCACTTCGTCAAGCAGCACTATGGGCCTATAGGCAGCGGCCGAATCGGCAGGCCGCCCCGGCTTCTGCAGGAGTACCAGCTTTCCGCCTTTCCAGCAATCTGGAAACCGTCCAGACGCTAGGCAAGCGTCGAGCAGCTCCCTAAGAGGGTCCTCCATGTGATCAAGCGCCAAGGCCAACGCACGGGCGGGGATCCCGTCCGGCCCAGGGGCTGTATTCTTTGAACGAATTCGAAGAACAGCAGCCCTCACCTCCGCTCCTGTGATGGGCGGGAAATCTTCCACTTCTTCCTCGTTCTCAGTCACAGGGGCCATTGAGGGAGGTGTGTGCTCAACCCGATGAGGGAAAAGGCCCTCGACCACTTCGACTAGGAAGCTGGGTTGGAGTGTCTCGGTAAGTGGGGGGACCCGCGCGCGGATTTTATTACGCACTGCACGGTACGGGCGACCCCAGGGATCACGGTTGAGACCCTCTAGCATTTCTGCTCTACAGAGTTCCTTTGCGGCATCTATGGCTCGCCTAAAGGTGATTTCAGCCGTTCGGGCCACCTCCCTCAAGCGGAGTACCTCTGGGTGTTGGAGGTCTCTGTAACGCCCACGGCATCGAGTAAGGTCCCTCTTGGCACGGTTAGAAGCCGCACGGAGGGACGCCAGCTCTTCAGACCACCAGTAAACCCCCATCTTTGCAGGTCTGTTCTTTGGCGCCTGGCGCATGGCCGCATCGCAAACCGCAGTTAGAGAATCACGAAAGCGGCTTGCACCAATATCTACCCCCTCAGTCGGGGTTGGCAAGGAGAGCCACGTTTGCACGATTGCTGCCTCCGCCAGTTGGTTCTTGTCAAGACTACTCAACGCCCACCGCTTGAAATTTGAGTTGCTAGCAACCCTGTGACCTCTACTGGCACCCTGCGAGCGAGACAACTCGAATCGGATGTATTGATGATCTGAATTTGTCGTCTCGTCGTTAAGGACACGCCAGTTCCTTACGCGTGTAGCTAGTGTGGGAGTAGCGAACGAGATATCCACTATCGACCCTCCCCACGGCTTCACACATGTATAGGTGGTGCCTCTGTTTAGGAGACAGAGACGCACCGAATCTGCCCACTCCAATACGACGTCACCGCGACCACTGGTTCTAAGGGACCCCCACGCCGTAGACCAGGCGTTGAAGTCCCCCATTACCAGTACGTGACCCGAAGTTACTTGCCGCATCGAGGACTCCAGTCGGAAAATGAAGTCCTCAAAATCGCTCAACCTCCGGTTGGGGGAAAAATAAACGCCGTAAATAGTGATATCTCCCCATTTGGCAGCGACGAAGCCCGCACCCTTGTCTATTAGTGATAAGGGAGGGAGACGAAGAGCTGTGGAAGAAACGATAGCTACATTTCCGTGCACCGAATATGAACCAACCCAATTTGGGCGGTTCGGGATCATATATGGATCCGATACTACGGCGAGGCCTATAGACCACTGCGCCATGTTCTGCAGGAGAAGATCCTGCGCGCTGCGGCAGTGGTTCAGGTTCACCTGAAGGATGTTGCACTCGTGATCCATTATTGGAGCGTGTTTACATCCTCCTCCATGCGCGATGGCGATAACGTCGGTGATACAACGCTGGGAGCGGCCTGGGTCGATTGGCTAGCCTCCAGTGGAGATTTGGACACCGAGACAGCGCAGGGCTGCCTACAATTCTCACGGCCCAGCATATGATTGGCCGGTTGATTGCCCGCGGAACATGCCGGACAGTGAGGGGCGGCGGAGCATTCTGCCGCTTTATGGCCGGGTTGACCACAACGAAAGCACAATCCGCTGCAGTCGAAACAGTTAGTGCACTTCAAACGAGCATGACCAGGTGCCAGGCATTTGAAGCACCTCATGGGCCGACTGTCCAATACTGTGACCCTTGCTGAAATCCAGCCCACAAGGAGCCTGCCGGCGTCAGCCAACAATTTGACTGAGGCCACCGGACAGCTGGCCCACACAGCACCAACGCCTCCAGGACCGGGGCGGATAGCTCCGACCCTGACGTGGTCTGGATTACACTTCGTAGTCGAAGCTATAGCCTCCCGGATGTCGTCTTGCGTCGTGAAGTCTGCCAGTCCCGATATGCGTACTTCGGCACATTTGGTGGGTCTAGCAATCTTGACACCCTCCACTCCGCTGAATAGGCCGCGTAATTTTTCAGCCACGACATCGGCCCTCGTGGCACCCTCCTCCCCTGGGAACTCAAGTATTCGAGCTCCCGTGCGAGCGAGACGTGTTCGGGCACCAACGCCACCAAGATCTTTAATATCGATGCCCTGTTGAGCTTGTTGCAAGACACGGCAATAATCGAGGCCACGCTCCATCGCCTCCGGCGCTACTGTGATTACCACAGCGGCGGACTTGGGTGACTTAAGCCTCGGCTTTTTGAGTCTTTTGTCACCTGCTTGTGGGGCTGCGGTAGCATTCACTGCAGATTTCTTTTTCTTCTTCTTTTTCTTCTTCACCGTTTGCCAGCCTTCACTATCCGGCTGAGCGGATGTTGAAGGAATAGCAACATTAGGCAGGGAAGGCCCCGGTGTAGGTGCCCTAGGACGGGCATTACGTCTAAATCTGGCAGGACCCTGAGAGGACACCTGCATCGGTTGCAAGGGTGGAAATTCTTCTCTAAGACCGGCTGCTGTGGGATCCGGGGTTCTCCCAGCCTGAACACCACGACCCGGTGACAAGGGCACACCTGCTGCCGCTGGTAACAAAGGCGTTTGCGCTGCCTTCGCCCGTCTCATAGCTGCAGTGGTTAGCAGACGCGGTTCCGGAGGCAGTCTCGCCTCTATTGCCTCCATCCTTGCTTCCACCATAGTGCCCACGCTTCTCATTATTTCTGCCATCAGGTCCTGTGGGAGGACCAGAGGTGGCACCAATGTGTTTGCGGGCATAGAACCCACTTCAGACATAGCAGACACTGCCGGCACTACCGCCGATGCAGATGGAATCTGCGTCAGACGGCGTAATTCGACCTGCATTTTCTGTACCTCCTCCTGTAGCGCTAAGATCTCTGCATCTTGGCGCTTAATTTCTACTAAGAGCCGTATATTTTCGTCAGAAGCAGTGCGGTTCTGCAGCACCTCCACGGCCTCCATCAGTGCAGAAGCCGCAGTCTTAAGAAGCTTCTGGCTAGTCCCCTTGAGGTTGGAAGACTTGGTGGCCACCTCCATAATTATGGCCACGCTACCTTTTGACCTCTTTAACAGCTCCGCCGCAGAGTGCGGATTCTTATCCATATTGGACAAGAGCTCTGCAGCAATTTGCTCTGCACGTTCAATGGCGAGCTGTTCCTCCTTACGACGCCGTCGCGCTAGTTCCGCTTTACGAGTGGGGCCTATATTCAAGGCCGAAGCACCCGTAATCGTGCGTCCTCTACCCGCTGTAGACACTTTCGGGGCAGGAGGTCCTTCAACAGGGTCGTCTAATCCCCCTGTCAACTCCTCAGATCGGTCGCGCTTCTGCGACTTCAAGCATTTGGAGCTCAACGAGATAGTTGAGCCCCGCGTTGATGTCGCGCTCATCGACGTCTTGCTCACGTCCACCATGTCGACAGTCGGGGGACCGCGATCGGCTGAAACGGCACGAACACGTGCTGATCTTCTTACCGATCTAGCCGGCTTGGCCGCTATGACCACTGACCCCGCTTGATCGTTCACTAAAGGCTCACAGTCATGTTTGTCTGCGACGCCTCCTCCATCTTGACCTGCTGGTAGGTCCTCCATACTCACATCAGTTTTATTTTGTACAGTTTTCATATTGTTCCCACGAGTGAGGGAGAAATAATGGTCAGCCCGGGTAGAGCCCCCCCAGTACCCGGGTAAGCGTACATTTATAACCCAACCGAGAGGTCCGCAGGTATCTCGGCTGAGAGTGCGCTTGGAACTGAACTACCCATCAGCCATGCATCCCCTGGTCACGCACCAGAACACGGGATTCGGGGTAATTTTTTAGAGAGGTTTTCTTCCTCGCAGTCCGGGCGGTTAAGCCAAGACCCTCGCCCCCGGTCAGAGCCGCGAGACATGACCACGACACTCCTTCCGAGATTACGATTTGAAGAGGGGGGCAGGGAAAATAATCTCCCCTACCTGCTCGGTGGCAGTGTAAGTGCACACCGAGCCCATCTTTGAGTCCTCACTGAAGGGGAAGCACCCATTAACCCAGATGGGTTGATCACGGTCTTTGGGCTCGGCGGTGGTCTTAGTTGACCAGCCGCTAGCTCCTACTCTGCTCCTCCAAGGTGTGCTGGAGGAACAGGGCCTATCAGACGGCCCTATGTGTTGAAATCTTTGCCGTCAGCGTTGACACCAGCTACTCCAGAGAAGCAATCAATGATGTGTCATCGCCCACGTTGCCCAGGGTGCACCGGGCGAGGAGGTGTTTCAACAGTCGCACCCCTCTGGCTCACGGCCTGACCCAACTGGTACACGAGGTCACTAGGATACCAAGGGGGCCGGGCCTAGCACCCTCCTTGCTAGACCTTCAGTTGACGAGCCACCCAGACCAGTACAATGTCTCGGTGCGAGCCGCTTTGGGCAACTCCGACCATTGTCTGGTCTGTTCCAAGGTGCCTATCATAGCGCCCTCACGACCAGTGCAGGGAAAACGGCGTCTCTGGCACTACTCGTCGGCTGACTGGGATGGACTGCGTGACTATTTTGCGTCCATCCCGTGGGTTGAGCGCTGCTTTGAAGGTAAGGACCCATCGGATAGTGCAACTGCTGTCGTCGGTGAGATCAGTCTGGGTATGGAGTACTATATCCCATACACTGATGTCACCGGTGCCCGCGGAGTGCGCCCTTGGTTTGGGCGCGAATGCGCAGAGGCTGTTCAGCATAAACAGTCTGCGTATCGCGCTTGGGTAAGGGCGCGCGCTACGCACGATTCCAACATCGGGTACTTTAAGGCAGCGTACAACAAAGCCACTAGGGTCTGCAAGAGGGCTTTTGTCAGAGCAGATGCTCAGCGCATAGCACGGGTTGGTCAAGAACTAGTAGCGCATCCCACGGGCAGCCGTGGCTACTGGCGACTGGCCAAAGCCGTGCAAGCTAACTTCTGCCAGCCTTCGCTGCCCCCCCCTGCGTAACCGTGATGGATCCCTGGCACATGAGCCGCAAGAGAAAGCAAATTTGCTGGTTAATCTCTTTGCGGCCAACTCCCGAATCGACGACTGTGGTATGCAGCCACCGACTCTACCCAAAAGTGACCACGCAATGCCTGATATATCAGGCAACGCGATGTCCGAGCAGTACTGCAGTCACTCGATGTCCGGAAAGCCAGTGGTCCGGATGGTATAAAGGCGGTGGTTCTTCAAAAATGTGCAGCGGAGTTGTCTCCAATACTCACGCGGCTGTACCGACTTTCTTACATTTCGGGTACAGTGCCGACGGCGTGGAAAGAGGCGAATGTACAGCCGATTCCCAAGAAGGGAGATCGCTCAGACTCAGTCAACTATCGGCCCATAGCCGTCACCTCAGTGCTGTGCAAGGTCTTCGAGCACCTTATCAACACACAGCTCATGCGCCACCTAGAGGATCACTCCCTAATTAATGACCGACAATATGGTTTCAGGCCGAAACGGTCAACGGGTGATCTTCTGGCGTATGTTACACATCTTTGGGGTGAGGCTATGGACAAGCATGGTGAGTCACTGGCTATTAGCTTAGACATCGCCAAAGCGTTCGATAGAGTCTGGCACAAATCGCTTCTTTCCAAACTACCAGCCTTCGGTCTGCCTCTTAGACTGTGCAATTGGGTTGCTAGCTTCCTGCAGGGGCGCCGTATTCGCGTTCTCTGTGATGGACGAGCATCGGAGTTCCTGCAGGTAAATGCTGGTGTGCCGCAGGGGTCCGTCTTATCACCCACTCTCTTTCTTCTGCATATCAATGACATGCTGTCCACCGGCAGCATCCACTGCTATGCAGATGATAGCACTGTACACGGGAGCTACCACGGACATTCTGCGGCCAAGCAGTCCGATATAGCGGAAAAGAGGCGGCTTCTTGTCACTGGGCTTGACCGGACCCTCAATCACGTTTCCCAATGGGGATCTGAGAACCTGGTCGAGTTCAATGCCAAGAAGACGCAGGCATGCGCGTTTTCAGCAAAGACATCTCCTTTCCTTCCTCCTCCCACTCTTCAGAGCACACCACTGCCATTACAGGATAACCTCAATATACTCGGTATGGACGTGCGCTGCAAACTGAACAACAAGAACTATATCGAGAGCATCATCAAAACAGCTTCGCGTAAACTCGGAGTCCTGAACAGAGTGAGACGTTTTTTCACGCCGGAGCAGCGGTGTCTTCTTTATAAGACACAAATTCGCTCCTGCGTGGAATACTGCTCGCATCTCTGGGATGGCTCCGCAAAGTACTTATTAGATGCTCTCGACAGGTTGCAGCGACGTGCGGTCCGCATTATTGGGAGTCCTGAGGTCACAGAGTCCCTCGAGCCTTTGCAGATGCGTAGAGATGTTGCGTCCTTGGCAGTATTTTACCGTCTCTACCATGGTGAATGTTCTGATGAGCTCTTCCAACTAATCCCACCCTCCCCTTTCCTACACAGGACAACGCGTGCAAGGGCTTAGGTGTCACTCGCATACAGTACAGAACATTCCATCAAGAACCAAGCGGTTCGGTGAGTCTTTTCTCTGCCGTACCATTAAGTCCTGGAATTCCTTGCCGGCGCACGTGTTTCCTTCTTCCTACAGTCCCGGGTCCTTTAAGCGGGGCGTGAAAAAGCATCTGATGAGGCCGTCAAGCTGAGCGCCACCATTGTAGCACTGAACGTGTTTGCAATGGTGACCCTCTTTCATGGGATTTTGCCTTCAGCTTAACATCAGGCGAGGTGAAGTCAAATTGACGTGCCATTTAAAAAAAAAAAAAAGAAACAGAGATAGTTCCAATAGTTCATCGCTTACTGGAATAAGTTCTAAATGTACTATATGACTGTATGTACTTATTTATTTATTTATTTATTTATATAGATTAGAAGAGGTGTATTGAGAAGAGAACTACATTTTCTCAGAATTCACAAGACTAGTGTTCAAGCCAAAACAAGTGAAGGTGAAATTTTTTGAGAGGTCCATGGTTGCAACCATGGACCTCTCAAAAAATACGGACGGAGTCTTGCATAGAATCTGTACACTATTGGCAATGTTCACATACAAAACACGCACACATTCCCCCAAAAATAATTACAAGAATCACTAAAAAACACATCCTAAATATGCTGTGTTATTAAATTCTCCCATAAGGGTAGTGGTTTGCATATAAAAAACCGTATGTTAACTTTGTTTCGTGTTTAATATCAAAAAATTACTGTATGCATACTATATAATAAAGCGTGTGCTTCGACGTGTTTTTTGTTTTCGATGATAAAAACACTATAGTAGCTTCTATGGTAGGGGATTTCACGATCCACTAACCGTCTGAATTATAAGATGGTAGTAAATCTAGTCATTGAATTTATGACTTATCGTAAATTTTGACGACTTTCGACCATCGCTAGAATTAATTGTGCTGTCCTAATTATTGTTTTGTTGTTGTTGCGAGCTATTGCTTCCGCCATCTTTTTATGAGGAGTGTTTTAATTATTGAATTAGGACAACGCGGTACACTGTTAAGATTCACGAAGACAATGCAGAATCTAAACGTATGACTTGCCTTCCAGTAAATTTCAAATACCAATTTGCCGATAGTATAAATATATATGCTTAAGCAGAAATTCGGTACCTTGATCGCCAGACGAAAAGCCTAAGAGAACGTCCCACGTAACAGTCTACTACCACAGAGGTCGAACTATCAATGTGCCTCCTTATCTGTATACAGTACAGTTCAACTCATATAGACTCGACAGTTTAGTAGTTACGTAGTTAGCCTTCCCGAATAGCGAAACCTATGCTCGGGCCCTCTCCGTATGTAGCGGCACGGCTGTAAAACAAATTACTACACTACGAAGGCAACTCAAAGGTGCTGTAGATTCAACAGAAGATGAAGAAGAATACGAAATCACATTGCCTGATAATTTTCATTATAATTTGAGAACCACTCTGAATTTACTACTATTAGTCTATCCGTGTGGTGCCACTCCATCTCATACGAGGAGTGGCGTAAGAGGTGACAAATCGTAAAGCACGTGGACTCTGTGAGAGAAAGTAAACTCGTAATAAAGCTCTGTATTAACCAGCTCAACCAGCCTGGAAACAGCAGGTCAAAGCCTCCCAACATTGGGAGAGGTCTATGTCCAACAGTGGACTGTGTAAGGCTAATGTCAATAGATATACACCTACCTCACTATTTTTCCTGATTTCACAGTTAAACCATTTGTACGGTTTTGTAGGACAATGTATTAGTTTAAAAGATGTAAATGTATTTTTATAAATAAATAAATAAATAATTGGTAGATTGATAAAATATTACTATGTAAAAATTTCCAAACTAAAATTTAAAAAAAAAATCGCTTATTCGTCTTTCACATTTCACCTACGTCCTGAAACTTACTACGGTACTAAAAGTTACAAAGGGTCACTGATAAACACAAGAAAGCCTATTAAATCCACCCGAAAATATCCCTCGAAATCCCGATTGAAAATTGCAAGCCTCAACTTTCTTTCTATACAAAAACTTCTATAGGCCGTTATCACTATATAGACACACCGCAAACGACAACCCGTGATTGATATTAATGGTCGCCGGTGTGTAACCGGCCTTATCTCATTTTGTATTACATAAATCTGAACCTTTTCATAAAGTAGGTCGGATGGAAAATAGTTGGTAGTTTTAAAGAGGTTGGGGAGTAACTTTAGAAGTATTGAGGCAAATCCGTTATTGGGTTCGCTTCAAAATGGATAAACTTAAGATAGATCTTGTGGTTCTTTTCTGTTTTAGTTTCTGCTGCATCACTGATAATGAATTTATAATAGATAAATGAGGGACGATATTCTTACGCCAATGTAAAGCGAATATTCTAACATTGTTAGTATAATACAACGATCATTCAATATTTTCCTGCGGTTATGAAACCTGGTAACTGAGGAAAATTAAAAAAAAATTCAAAAATAATTTATTCTGTATATACTTTTTAACCGCACTTACAAAACGTCAAAATTAAAAATATATAATACGTAGATTAGCAAATGAAACCTGCCGAAACACGGCTCAGGCCGTAGAAGAATCTGTCAAGAAACTTAGCGGTCTTTTCTTTTTTTTTTGTCTATTTACAAATATTTACTTAGTCTAGATACAATAATTTGCTTGAGTAGCATAATGAGTGAGCTTTTCACTCATCATCACTACTCACTACATAGTATAAAATAAAGTCGCGTTTTCTGTCCCTATTTTTCTTGTCCCTTTGTATGCTTAAATCTTTAGAACTACGCAACGGATTTTGATGCGGTTTGTTTCAATAGATAGAATGGTTAAAGAGGAAGGTTTATATGTATATAACATCATGCTACGACTAACAGGTGCGGAGCAGGAATGAAAAATGTTGCAAATACGGGGTGACGCAGACGAAGTCGCGAGGGTCAGCTAGTATAAAATAATATATAGAAATAGAAATTGCAGTGTCACAAGTCACTACACTACACTTGACATTTTAAATTCGGTAACGCGTCAATAAACGAGTCTGTGGATCTATTTACTACTCTACTATTATTTAGTAATATTAATGTGGATACAGAATAAATGATTTGTGAATTTAGACATTCTCAGAATTCTCTACCCTCGAATTGTTCCATGAAATGACTGAAACTAGACTCGACAATCGTTCTACGCTGCATTTACCGTTTAGCATGCAATATAACAACCAAAATTATTGCATCCCACTTCCCCTACACCCGTATATAGGGTATTTCTTAGGAGATACTAGATGGCAATATATTAAACGGGTGCACCATGAAGGCGTTTCCGATACAAGACGATATATTACATAAGGAGAGCAACGAGCGAAACGTGGTCGTTCTTATACTGTAATTCAGGGAATAGATATGCATATACTCACATTTGTATATCTATAAGAAGGTAGAGAAAGTTATTATTCAAATGTTATTATACAAATGTTGTCTGCAAAATTAATTGATCTTTATTACAAAAAACATGGGCTACAAAATTTTACATATATTGACTAGCATATTTCGATTTCTAAAAACCTTTCGACAGAGTGGACAATGATGTGCTACTTCGTAAGATGGCGACAGCAGGTTTTTCTAAAACCCTGCTACAATACACTTGCTAACTATTTAACGGACGGTGTATGTAGTATTCAAGTGCACACGTTCCAATCCCTATTTTGTGACCTCAGGTTTAGGACAAGGCAGTAGCCTGGGACCTTTACTGTTCTTAATATTTATAATTGACCTTCTACCACACATAAAACACTTCACTCTCCTAATGTATGAAGATAATGTTAGGATCGTTTTCCTAATTAAGGTACCTAATGACGCGCTTAAACTTAAGGAAGACATTTATACTACTTAGCTACTACCTGGCATGCCTTTTAAGTTCTGTCGTTTTATATTTCCCGGCAATTTTGAATTTGGAACTGTTCTATATTCAAATGTGTATACATTTTGAATCTAAAAACAGTTGAAAATATTAGGATTAATGCTTAATCACAGTGTCGATTGGAATCTGTCAGGTCAAGTACGAAAATGAATCTTTGTAAGGAAAATGTTCTTGCAATAATTTTTTACCCGACTGCGCGACGCAAAGGAGGGTATTGTGTTTATCAGTCTATGTATGTATGTATGTATGTATGTATGTATGTATGTTTGTTTCTATGTGGCGTTCTAGAGCCTAAACGCATAGACCGATTTTGATGATTCTTACGTCAATCGATTCGTCTTAACCTTGCGAGTGTCACTAAAGACATGACAGTAATCAAAATTCACCATAGCGACCACCAGACGCCATATTGTCAAAATGAAAAAAAAAAATTCGATGAACTATGTCAAGTGGGGTGTCGTTGAATAGGTATTTTAAAATCATATTTAGGTTCCTTTTACCATTTTTCATTTTAACTAATAGTTTAGGATATATAACGATTTAAAGTTGTTTAACAAAACATTAATTCTCGCTAATTTTCTTACTTCAAGGATAAACGATATACAAACAAAAATAATATTTTGATAAAAAAATAAATTTTAAATGAATTGTAACTAAAAAGTATAAATAAAAAAAATAATTTAAAGAAAAACAAAAAACCCGACTGCCTAACTAACCTAACCTAACTAAAAAGAAAGAAACAAGCCCAGTAGTTAAAATTTCATACAATACTCACAGTCGGGGCCCATTTAAATTTTACCAATCACATCTTCCTAAGGGGCCCCGACTGTGAGTATTGTATGAAATTTTAACTACTGGGCTTATTTCTTTCTTTTTAGTTAGGTTAGGTTAGTTAGGCAGTCGGGTTTTTTGTTTTTCTTTAAATTATTTTTTTTTTACAACTTTAAAAGAGGCCTGATATGGCTTCACTGTTATGGAGAGCTTACATCTGTGTTCAGTAATGAAACCCTATGTCTGCGGCCTGTCGAACACTAGTATTTAGAGTTCCAGCGTGGAAATACTAGAGTAAGTGACAAATCTCATGAAGGACGCCAAAAATCCGCCTTCACTGAAGATAACATCATTGCTGTGAGACAGCTATTTCTCGAAGATCGTCATGTGACATATCTAGAGATAGAGGCTCTATTAGGCATTTCAGGGACAACCATTCAGAAGATCTTGCATGAAGCACTTGGTGTGAGAAAGCTAGTTTGCCGTTGGATACCGCACCTGCTTTCTGATGATCACAAGGCGGCCCGTGACAGATGGTGTAAAAAAACACTGCAAAGGTTTAACCGAGGAGAGTCAAACCACGTCTACGACATCATCAGTGGTGACGGATCTTGGATCTATGCCTACGATTCTGACTCCAAACAATAATCTACAATCTGGGTCTTTCAAAACGAGCCAAAGCCGACTAAAGTTGTTCGCTCTCGAAGCACTTCAAAGAAAATGGTGGCCACGTTCGTAGGAAAAACCGGTCACGTTGCAACTATTGCCCTTGAAGATCTTAGGATGGTTAACGCAGAGTGGTTTATCACAGTTTGTTTACTACAAGTCATCGCCGAACTTCGAAAATCGAACTCAAAGCGACGCATCATCCTTCACCACGACAACGCAAGCTCACACAGCGCTCGTCAAACGATTGAGTATTTGAAGCAGGAAAAAGTAGAATTACTTGACTATCCTCCATACAGTCCTGACCTAAGTCCTAACGATTTTTTTATGTTTCCTAAAATTAAGAAAATTCTTCGTGGTCAAAGGTTCCAGTCCAGTGAAGAAGCAGTCGACGCTTTCAAGCCAGCCATATTGAACACCCCTACTTCAGAGTGGAATAAATGTTATAATAACTGGTTTGAGCGAACGGAAAAGTGTATTAAGCTACGTGGTGAATACTTTGAAAAACAATAAATAGTGCTTCGAGGTCCTAGTGGCGTTTTTTTCTTCAAACGACAAAACTTAAAAGGCATGCCTCGTAATGACTAGTTAGCTGACAGTATAGGTTGGTTAATAAATAAAGAGTGGTAGCTTAGTAGTTAAGGGTTCGGCCTTACGATCAAGAGGCTTTGTGTTCGATACCTGTCGATTACACTACATATACATGTACATTTGTACATATTTGTAATCTATGCTTAGTAAATAGCTAGATGTCATTGTATAGATTGTCCTAGAATATTTATTAGTGATTATTTCATTTCAGAAATATATATTGTGAGAGGCGTACCCCCCCCCCCCCCTCAGGAACAGTTTACAACCCCAACGCAGCAAAAACAAATCATCACTAATTATCAAAGAAAATAACGCGAAACCACACCCTTCAAAGTAAATAAAAAGACTTATTACCTGTGTGGTGTGGTGTGCTGTTATACCCCAAATCCCGAGAGGAAAGCCCGCACCAGAGCCATGTCTATTATTTAGCAAGTCCACTGACTACCAGGTCTGATTGTCTTATTCTTCAACGGTGTTAGTAAGACCCTATCCCATAATTGAATAGACTATGTAAATATTTTTCATAAAAAATCTGTGTGTTTTTTAGGTACACCCGCTTTCACGCTCTGACAGTTACGAAATACATCATTATTTCTTTATGTATGAATGGTTTAGATGTAAAAATATATTTTTGAATACGTATTCTCCTTGTAAAAAATATTTATTTATCCTTATTTTTGTGTAAAGATCTTTAAAGCGGCTTAGTGACAAATTATAATACTTGAAACAAAATAATGATATTGGTTTTTGGACGATCAAATCACAAAGTTATCGTTATAGAATAAATAGAGCAACAGTCTCCTTTGTACCGCGTTATAGCATTTAAAGTGTCAAATGAATGAATACTAACCACTTGATAGGTTTTTAAAACTTAATGGCTTCAGCCACTTCGCAGTTAGGCAAAAAAAAACAACCCAAATGGATTGCGAAAAGGCTTAGAGAAAGATAAATACAAAGATTTCTGTATATGCCTTTTTAGCTGACACATTGATTTTATTCTTAGGTTTTTTTTGCCTGATGTTAAACAGCCTTATCCCTTTTGTCGCCTTGTACGACACCACATGAGAAGAAATGAAGTGGCCCAAATTTTACTATTTTACCGGAAGCCATGCGGTGTTTATTAGTAGTTTACAATTAACACGTACCGCGGTAGCCTAGTGGTATGGGTAATGGACTGCTGAGTCGAGGTCTCGGGTTCGATCCCAGGTTTTACCATGGCACACACCAATGTCTCGATGCTTTTCGAAGTCATGTGTGTATTTATCGCAGGTTTATAAGTGCCCGGTTTATGGCAATAGGCTCGCCACCTATTACATTGGGACGTAAACATAAAACTGGCGAAATGTGGGTGCTAGCACCTCTGCCTACCCCTTCGGCGATATAGGCGTGATATTACATGATATTACTGAATGTTTTGATTTTTGACAACAGAATTTTTATTAACTCTCATTTATATAACCAATTGCAGTTTCTCCAGTTTCAAATTCAGTATATATATTTTCCAGTTATAGTCTAATTTAATATAGGAATTTCACATTAATATTCACGGTGCATCTTTTTTGCTAAAGATTTCCTCAAAGCAGTATTGCTTGGCTGTGAAAGAGCTCGTCGTATCGGCGCCATCGTTCCTTTGACCTCTAAGTTTTGCTATTCACACTCGTTCCCGCTTCGAGGGCCCCACAAATCTTCCTAAACAAACAACTAATGGGCTCGTACAGTGAATAGGATAGCTTTATTGCAAAAATACCGCCCTGATTGTATACCGTAATGGTATTATGTAATTTGTTATTCACGTATTAATGAGGACGCGAACAGAGTAGGGAAATAGGGAGAATTGAATTCTTGGGGAAATTATTATCCGTTTTGGTAATAATTTGATTTTGAGTGAAAACTCATCAAGTTTTTTTTTTAATATATGGCACGTCAATTTCACCTCTCCTCGCCTGATGTTAAGCTAAAGGCAAAGTTGTGTTCCTCAGGGGGATAATATTCTTTTATGATTGTAAAATAATATACAAATTAAGAGAATTTAAAAGACAGCACTGTATACGGTTACAACACGAATGTGCACTATAATAATCATTGCACATGATATTTTCTTCGATTAAACTGATGAAATGTATCATTAGCGGTAATTTTTAACCAGATTTCACTGGAGATGTTTACTTTTGTAAGTGGGAAAACTGAGAAACCCTTCTTTGTTTTCTGCACTGACAGCACAGAGAGTCTTTTAACTTTCTCCCCTGCCCCCTTCCTCTTTAGCCACCCTCTATATGGTCGGCAGCACGAATGTACCGCCTCTGGTGTTGCAAACGTTCATATACGTTGGTGACCACTATCCATGGTGCTTGTCTGCCCCCTTATGGTATGAATAAATTGTAAACTCTGCTTATATTCTCACGATTTTTTACTTAGACTTTGGCAAATATGACTGTAACTGATTTTCCTTAGTACCTAGTGCTTTGATATAAACTACGCTATCTCTTTATGCTTTGTAGAAATTCCTTCACGATATTCCACTACACTTTGATGGAACGCTTTAGTCGCAGCATAGCTGATAAATGTGCCTGAAAACATGGTAGGTATAATGCAGAGCATTTTGAACTTTAAGCGGGGCGTGAAAAAGCATTTGATGAGGCCGTCAAGCTGAACGCCACCATTGTAACACAGTAAGTGTTTGTAATGGTGACCCTCTTTCCCGAGACTTAAGCTTACCATCAGACGGGGTGAAGTCAAATTATTATGGCCTAAATTAAAAAAATCATGACTTTTTCAATCATAGGTAAGTCGTGATTTCGACGGTCCCTACGTACATAAAGACATGTCGAAAACAGCATTTTTTTTTTAATTGCTTATTCGCTTTAGATTGTCCATATGCACATATCTACATATATTTTTTTTCTAAATACGATGTATTTCACTTCATTTACAAATCGTATAAGGGAACAAGTATTACAATTACAACGAATAAGTGTCGTAGATGCGGATATCTATACATATAGTTTTGTACGCGGTTTTTTAAAATGTGCGCCACTCGGAACCACGCGGTTATGTTTGACTTAACGTCTTGTTCGATCGCGTGGTGAAATAAATTAATGTTTTGACGCAGTTTACATTTATTGTTGTGTGATTTACTTATACGTAGACCATGGCTGTATGAGTCAAATCTATATTGTGTGCCTTTACCGTTCCCATACTGGAGATGCCGAGACAACTCTCGAGAGTATTTTGGGGGACTTTAACGCCCACCACGAGATCTGGTTGAGCTCCTCCAAAACAGACCATGCGGGAAGAGCGGGCGGCTCTTCCTGCATGGTCTGTTTTGGAGGAGTTTGCTTACGCGTTTGCTCTGGCTCACGGCCTGACCCAACTGGTACACGAGGTCACTAGGATACCAGGAGGGTCGGGCATTCAACACCCTCTTTGCTAGACCTTCAGTTGACGAGCCACCCAGACCAGTACAATGTTTCGGTGCGAGCCGCTTTGGGCAACTCCGACCATTGTCTGGTCTGTTCCAAGGTGCCTATCATAGCGCTCTCACGACCAGTGCAGGGAAATCGGCGTCTCTGGCACTACTCGTCAGCGGACTGGGATGGACTGCGTAACTATTTTGCGTCCAGCGTTGAGCGCTGCTTTGAACGTAAGGACCCATCGGATAGTGCAACTGCTGTCGTCGGTGAGATCAGCCTGGGTATAGAGTACTATATCCCATACACTGATGTGACTGGTGCCCGTGGAGGGCGCCCTTGGTTCGGGCGCGAATGCGCAGAGGCTGTTCATTATATAAACAGTCTGCGTATCGTGCTTGGGTAAGGGCGCGCGCTACGCTCGATTCCAACATAGGGTACTTTAAGGCAGCGTACAACAAAGCCACTAGGGTCTGCAAGAGGGCTTACGTCAGAGCAGATGCTCAGCGCATAGCACGGGTTGGTCAAGAACTAGTGGCGCATCGCACGGGCAGCCGTGCCTCCTGGCGACTGGCCAAAGCCGTGCAAGCTAACTTCTGCCAGCCTTCGCTGCCCCCCCCCCCCCTGCGTAACCCTGATGGATCCCTGGCCCATGAGCCGCAAGAGAAAGCAATTTTGCTGGTTAATCTCTTTGCGACCAACTCCCGAATCGACGACTGTGGTATGCAGTCACCGAGTCTACCCAACAGTGACCACCCAATGCCTGATATCCGTATCAGGCAACGCGATGTCCGAGCAGTACTGCAGTCACTCGATGTCCGGAAAGCCAGTGGTCCTGATGGTTTACCAGCGGTGGTTCTTCAAAAAATGTGAAATGGAGTTGTCTCCAATGCTCACGCGACTGTACCGACTCTCCTACAATTCGGGTACAGTGTCGACGGCGTGGAAAGAGGCGAATGTACGGAATGTAGATTTCCAAGAATTCGCTCCAAGGATCGCTCAAACCCAGCCAACTATCGACCCATAGCCGTCACCTCAGTAGGTACAAGGTTTTCGAGCACCTTATCAACACACAGCTCGATGAGGCTACAAGTAGGTACTTATTATTTAGATGATAAGAAGATTTTTACTTAACAATAAATAATGTTCAATTATAAACCTTGTTTAGTTAATAAAAAACAATCCTGATAACTTTATCTTAGAACATGTCTTTGTTTACATTTCTAGAACTATTGTCCTACCCACAATGAATGAAACCGCGTATAAAGCGATATGTCTCCATTGATGTATTTTTTATATCCATGGGTGGCGATCTGACGATTTTAAACTATCCGTTTGAAAACAATAACATAATTCTACGTTTTCATAAAACATTTTATTTAAATTTTATTTTAGACATTGTTTTCTTCTTTCCTGCGTATAAAAAGGTATCATAGACATGTCTGACATGCTTTGATTTTAATCTTAACGTAGAAACAGTCATCTATCAGTTTTTCCAAGAAAATGTAAGAAAAGGAAATATGTATAAATGCCATTATATAGTTCCTAAAGCTAATAAAACATTGTAGAAAAAAAGTATTTATGATTGTACATAGAATTATTTCTAGATCGGTTTGAACACAAATTACGCTCTCCTGTAAACCTCGGTTTTTGACATGTCTTTATATACGTAGGGACCGTCGATTTGTCTACCGATTTTTTTGATGAGGCCTAGAGCAGATTGGTGATAATCGTAAATGATTTGTACATATATCCTCAGACACCCTTCGTGTTTTATTAATATACTAAGGTAGCTTAGTGGTTAAGGACGATCGAGAAGTCTCGGGTTCGAACTCTGACAATTTCACTATTGATGTGATTTGAACCCACACAAGTAAATCAGCTTAGATTAGGGTTAGGGGAAAATCTTGACTTCATACTAATTAATTAAACGGACTAAAATTGCAGGCACATATTTATTTGTTCTCCTACCCTATCTGTGGTTCGTGGTATAAGTTTAGTTACACTCGTATTACAGTTAGTATTGTTACTAGTAAGGGTCTAATTGGGTACAAAAAGGGTGATCCTGCGTAATTAGCAGGGAGCCGATTTAATGGCTCGGAAGTTTTGTAGCGACCACTAATTAGTGACCGATGAGGTGTGGTACAATAATCAAATCGATAGTGAATTTATGACATTACCTCCTCTCAATTTTAGAACAATGGTTTTGAATAGGGAATCCATTTTAAAGAGGTATACATCGAGTTTCGAAGAGCAGAGGAGAGAAATAGTGGAGAGATAGAAAGAGCTTGTGGAAGTAATTGAAAGTTCCCCCCCTCCCCCTCCCCCCTCCCAGGGCCAAAAGCACACGTGTGACGTCCCTGCTGTGTTCAAACGTCCATAGACCACAGTAACCACTTTACTTCAACTTTACGTGTTTGTAATGATTCCCCTCTTTTCTGAGACTTTGCCTTCGTCTTACCGTCAGGTGGGATGAAGTCAAATGGATGGGTCTTAAATAAATAAAAAAGTGGGCCTGAGTGATATAAAAAAACTATCAAAATATCCTTTATAGTATATCGATTTTTGTGTAAATATATTATAATATTATAGAAATGGACTGTTACCAATTTTTTCAATTTGTAACAGAATTTAATGAAAATATCATAACCTAAATAACATAAAATCACGCCTATATCCCTGAAGGGGTAGGCAGAGGTGCTAGCATCCACATTTCGCCAGTTTATGTTTAAGTCCCAATGTAGGTGGCGAGCCTATTGCCATTAACAATTAATTAAGAAATGACAACATAAATAAGTATCAGAGTAACCAGTGAACATGGTAGTGTTTCTGATAACCAATACATCAAGTCACGTTTCCCTGAAAGGTTATAAGGACTGCCCACGCAACATTAAGCACAAATTAATCGCTCCCCGCTCATATTTCACACCACGTTATTAAAATTTCCACGTCAATGAAAATATATTTAAGACTTTAAACTTTGCTTCGCTTTCAAATTATCTGACAGCGGAGAAAAAAAAATTAATGAAAAAAAAATTGTTAAAGACATTTTGAGATTTTACCTGCGAGTAGACGATTAAGGAGACAAAGAAAACTCTTTGTTCGAATTCAAGCCTGATTGAGAACAGGTCAATTAACAGATGTTTGTGTGAGATTGGCGACGACGGTTCTGCTAATGAATCTATCAAATTTATTTATTATATTCTGTGGTGATAATAATCCTAATAGTTTTCATCTACTAATTACCTAATTAGCAACTTTATACATTATTGATAACACACTTGTACTTCTACTTCTACTTCTTGTACTTAACTATCAATGTAAACCTTTGAGAATGCCGCAAAGCGAAACTGGTTAGGTACAATAATAAATACAGTGGAGAAGTACAAGCGTGTTATCAATAATGTATGAAAATAAGTTCCACCAAGTGCCATCAATCAACAGTATAAATAATTAGCAAGTCTTTTAAACCATTCATTCTACCCAGAGCAATAACTATTAATAATTATCATCAGATTATGATTAAAAACAGCGGTTCATTGGTCTGGTAAAAATGGAGATAATTCAGATCACCTCGGTCCTCTGGGGTATTTCAATTAGATTCAGCATAATCTTGAGGCACATCGGGCCCTCCGAGGGGTCGTTGCGGCGAGTCTGCGATATTTCGCCGAGATAAAGGACCTGTGTCGTCCTAGTAGACCGTAGAGTGAGATATGTAAGTCATGTTTGTGGCATAAATCTTGTGTTTACGTTAGTAAATGTGAGTACGATAAACACATTAGTTCTCTATGTTCATTTGTAGGTATAATATGACTGTTATGCATACAAATGAACATAGAAAACATATGAAAGAAAGTAAGCAATCACCCAAGTGAATGTGAAAAGTGAACCGTCTGATATTAGCATGCGGTGCAGAATATTCTATCAAGAACCAAGCGGTTCAGTGAATCTTTTCTCTACCGCACCATTAAGTCTTGAAATTCTTTACAAGTTTATGTGTTTCCGTCTTCCTACAGTACCGGGTCCTTTAAGCATGAAAAATCATCTGATGAGGTCGTCAAGCTGAGCGCCACCATTGTAATATTGTAAGTGTTTGTAACGGTGACCCTCTTTCCTGAGACTTTTTCCTCAACTTACCATCAAGAGAGGTGAAGTCAAATTGAAATATCCTAGGTAAAAAAAAAGTTCACTTATTATTAATACCAATATATGACCAATCATGATGTGCCGTGCTTTGCCCCAGTGAGTTAACATTTTATAGAAGTGTGGTCAAACAGCCATTTCTATAGTGCGGAAAGCCATGCCACGAAGTCTCATTCAAAATATATGTATGCGACAATATTACTGTGAAATTACTGTACTCTTTATCTAGGTTAACTCAATATTTAAACAGTGTAATGAGACGCTCAGGAAATACCACTTTTCAAACATTGTCTTCGTTTCAGACTATCTTTTTATTTATTTAGTTTCTCTTTTTACATTACAGTATAATAGTGCTACCACGGACAACAATCTAAAAACAAATTGTCTTTAAAACTCATGCACATCGAATATACTTTGAATAGAGAGCAAACATAAAAACATATTTTAATATATAGCCAATCATATTATTATTAAATTATACTAGGTATGTGTTTTATTTGGGCGATGTGATCGCAAAGCGACAAAGCCCTTTAATAAAAAAATGTTATCAGATATAAATAACGCTTTTAAAGGTGATTATGCCTGCGGCAGAATTTCGTCCGTCATTCATCAGGTGTACTTTTTTTATCTCCCCGCCGGAGCCGGTTGAGGAGTTTATGTCAGACTCGAAATCATCAGGGGTACTGACCTTCGCGACGGCGGCGGTGCAAAGTGCGCCTCCCCATACCCGGGGACCAGATGGGGACACCGTGGTCTTACACCCGACGGGGGTCATCTCGAAGAGAAGATCCGGGTCTGCCGGGGTGCGAGGGATATGTTGGCTTGCTTCCGGCAACCAAAGATACAAAGACGGCGTGCGTTTTAGTCGGTTCGAGTCCGACATAACCTACCCACCAGTACCCCTATTTTTTTTAATCGTGCGAAATACCCCGGATCCTGTGGGGACTTTTCGCACGATTAAAAAAAATAGCGGTACTGACCTTCAAAGTAAAGTTGATCCAAAGATTTTGATACAGTTCTATATACAGCTATTTATATATAAGTCTACTTAGTGAAACAAGTAACAAGTAAACTATATAATCAACTGTTTTACCTAAAAGTTTCCACTGAAGAGTACATAAACCTTTAACAGCATGTTTGCACCGTGCGTCGTTTACGAGGCTTCTTTAAGAGAATTTCTTTGAGGGCTGGAATAGCAACGTGTTTTATTATTTCCCATACACTTCCTGTTTTCTTCGTATGAACTTGTTTCACGGTAGTTTCTTAGCTGAAATATTTTTGGTGAATAGAATAGGAAAATGGACGCTTTCATCCGAATACAGTGTAGTAAAATAAAACTAAGTATACTCAGTTTATTTTGTTGAAATACAAAATGAATTCTCAAAAAAATACCTTTTGTTAATTTTTGTTTTAAACCGGGAATTAACTGGAGAAAGGGGAAGAGGGGGTGAAATAAAATCGAACTGACTGGATCGGGATTTACACTGAACGGGAATCGAACCAGTACCACCAGTGTAGAAGTAGTGTTCACTACACACACACCTGCCATAAAAACACTAAAATATCCAGAAATATTCAACAAAAACATTCACGTTGGAGCGTAGGTAATATATTTTTTAACACTGTGAGCTATCTGCCTGTAAATATTTCACTCGTGCAGATACCCGCTCATAACTCAGCTTTGACAAATTGAAAAATTCAACACAAAGGCTCCATGGAGTTTAAATTTTTCCTTTGACAGCCAACTTTTGCGCGGCACGAATGTGCGACCCAGTTGATACTCCTACTTTCGAAATATTTTAACATTAAAACCTTTTGTATGTATGTTAGGCGCTAATTTTTGTGAGTAACGCGTTTGAGTGGAATTAAACTTTTTTATGTATTTAGATGGCTTCTGTGCCATCTAAATACACACGGCCCACCTGTGAATGTTCGCATCACTAGGTTGTCACACTAGTACTGCTAACCTCATAGAAACCTTCTAATGCTCTTCTTGAAGAGGTGAGGAAGAGGCTAAGGTTAAGAGAGCTTCTGTACCGCCAATGTAGGAGACAAATTGGTCTTCCCAGCCCAAAAACTTCAGATATCCAGTTGGCTCTGGCTATACTACTCACCGCCGGGAATGCAACCGAAGATTATTATTAGCCGCAGTTTTCTGTAGGGCAGAGGTTTCTTTCCCAATCAAACTACTCAATTGGGACGGGAGAAACTATCGCGTTCTACATTCCTAGAAGATCTTATAAGTCAATTTCACTATACTTTCAATCTACCCTAGTATATCTGCAGATTGCCTGACGTGACTGGTGCAGGCTTTCCTCTCGAGATAGATGTATCACATGGCAGTCACCTAGTTAAAACCAAAGTAAACAAAATAATGGAGTTGTTGGAAAGTAAACCCCGGACAGGAAAAGAACCAAGTGAACTTCGAACTTCGTTTACAGATTTATCAAAATCGGTTCAGCAATCTAGTGGTAAAAATCTGACAGGTATACAGACAGTGCTACTTATGTATAGTATTACTATGGATTATTAAATGTTAAGATTAGACTTTATAGTTTAGTAATAAATGAATGTTCAGCACTAAAGTCTTGACATTTATCTTATCTTGTTTTAATCTCCTCAGTGACTGTCAAGAATGTCCTAACTTGTGACTTTAAGTAGCAAAGGCGCGCCACCCATGTCTAAGGTAGCGCACACGTTAATTGAAGGAGCGGTTTACTTATTTTATTTATTTTGAGCGTACAGGGCTACAAAGTGCGACACAATTTTTTTTTATATTGTCTTGGTTAAAGCGGTGCAGATTATATGCAAGTACCGCTGTGTACTTTGGTGTCAACTTTCACTATATTCTACTATACACAATATGAACTTCACATTACATAATAGCCGTATCATATCTACTAGGTATAGGTGTTACAATAACACATATACATACATACATACATACATACATACATACATACATACATACATATAATCATGCCTTTATCTCCGAGGGTTACGCAGAGGTGAATTAACAACCACATTTCAACAATTATTGCATTCAGTATAATGTAGTGAGTGTATTGACATATTCCGGGCATCATTGTTAACTCA
Organism: Pelosia muscerda; assembly: GCA_963691645.1. Taxonomy (NCBI): domain Eukaryota; kingdom Metazoa; phylum Arthropoda; class Insecta; order Lepidoptera; family Erebidae; genus Pelosia; species Pelosia muscerda. Next base: position 4,614,616 of record OY829104.1, read on the forward strand.
ACCATGCATCTAAGGTTGAGGAGTCTGGGCTGTATATATCAGTCTAATGTTAAACAATCCTCAAAAATACATAAATATATGGTATACGTCCAGAAATAATTTCAAAGGTCGCCCATATTGTGCGATAGATAAATTATTTCTAATAATCATCATCACAGTAACGTTTTCCTTAAATCATACTTAATACCGCTGATCCAGACAATAGTGTCAGAGCATTGGATGACATCAACGGATACATTGACAAACAACATGGAGAATGTCAGCCGCCCAAAGAAAGATGAAGAAAAAAGTATGGTTTTATAAGTATTACTTTGGGTATATCTATGCAAAGTTAGCTATATTTTGATTTTATATACACGCCGTTATCCCCGAAAGGGTAGGCAGATGTGCTAGCACCCACATTTCGCCAGTTGATGTTTAGGTCTCAATGTAATAGGTGGCGAGCCTATTGTCATTAACCAGGCACTCATAAACCTGCGATAAATACGCACATAACTTCGAAAAGCAAAAAAGTCATTGGTGTGTGCCATGGTAAACCTGGGATCGAACCCGAGACATCGTCTCAGCAGTCCACCACCCATACCACTAGGCTACCGCGGTTTAACACACCACATTTCTTGTTAGCGGTAATAAATCGCTCTATACTTCAATGTTATCACACCCGGAATCTGAAGAAAGGAGAATCTCTGCAAAGTAAATATTTGGCGAAGTAATTAGCGAGCTGCACAGCCTTCAAGTGCCTCGGTAGGGTCCGACACTCGGTATTTGTACTGAGGAATTTTGCCCCGTTTGCCCCGCTTATTAATTAAGTACCAAACTATGGGTCTTGTTGTTGTGTATTCAAGTTTGATGTTGGTACTCCTATTCATATTTACTTTACATTAGCTGACAATAGTTATGTTGGGGTTTACTCAATTCAAATATATATTTATTAATAATTTAGGTCATGTTTTTTTCTTCTACCGTAGCTGGTTACGAACCTAAAGTTGCGTACGCGGCCTGAGGGTTGGTTTTATTTATGAAGATCGTTAGATTAACTGCATAATGCGTTCATATTCCGGTGGGCTGGAACTAGATAATACTTTTCAAATTCAAATTCAAATGTATTTATTTCTTAAAGCATAGATTACACAAAAGATGTTATATAATAATAGAACCAGCTATGTTCCGCCGAAGGCATACGAAATATTTAAAATAATCATTCATTCTCTGAAACTTTTCCCAACTCAGTTGGGGTCGGCTTTCCAGTCTAACTGTGATGCGGCTGAACTTCGATATTTTCCGTGAAACGACTGCCACCTCACCTCCACAACCAATGATCCAATGAACAAAATGGCGATATCGGAGTTCCAACTTAGACTGGTTAGTCTTTTGAGGGCTCCAACTACCCGTAAGGGTCTGTATAGGCAACCGGGACCAGCTTAACGTGCTCTCCGAGGCACGACCTGACCAGTGCAAACAGCCATAGGTATTCATGTGTACAACTTTTTGCACTGAGCGGGGATCGAACCCGCGCCCCGTGCGTAGCAGTCGCGTGCACTACCGCCACGGCACGTAGGCTCATAAAATAAACCTTATTCACACAAAATATATAAAAATGTACATCCCAAAGTTTTGGTTCGCACCCGTAATAGCCATTCCCAAAGAGTTGGCGCTGAGTTACTTAGGATGAAGAATATGTTACCTACCTACCTCCGACAACTGAAGTCCCGGAGACGGCATGCGTTTTAGTCGCTTCGTCCGACATAACCACTCTCACCGATTCCGGTGGAAATGGTATCCGTGAGGATTTTGGGTACCAAAAAAAAATCATTCATACTCGTTCTATTAACTATCTTAATTTTTTAAAACATTAGTCAAAAAACCTTGTTTAAGGGTATATTCTTGTTCCAGTTGTTGAGTTATAATTTAGTTATGTTGATGTTGAACACAAAGCAAAGATAACTATCCATTTTGGCGCAGTATTTCGAAAGATAAGCGTTTAGTTAAGTTTATTTATTTATAACAGTTCAATGATACATTAGACCTTGAATACATTACTCTCCTTTTTTCAGCAATAATCAGACGCATAGTTTATTGATGCAAACACTTTTCTAATTTCCATCACTCATTAAAATATTATCGTAACATCACGGGCCTCGAATCCCTAACCGCCAGTCTCAATAGACGCGATACATCATATTTAGCTCCGTGCCGTCGCGCCGATCAATCAGTACTACCTGTCACATCGCCATTACTCAATTAAGAACCCGTGATGGATGAAGGGACAGTCGGCATTGTGGATTTTGGGATACAGAGTGTAAATACACGACTACATTGCGTGTGATCGGGGATTTACATGTACAACAACTGGCTATACTTAAATAAATTGTTCAAGTGAGTTTATTCTATTTTTTATATCACTTAGGTGGCAGACAAGCACACGGCCTACCTGCTGGAAAGTGGTGGAACACCAGGTTTCTCACCCTCGTGCTGCTGACCCTGTAGAGGGTAGAAGGGAGGAGGGGGTAGGGTTGAAGGTTAAGAGAGTTTTTGGGCAGTCGATGCAGAAAATAAAGCAGGATTTCATACTACCACAGAGCAGTACCAAGGCAATCGGTTTGAAAACCCACTGACAACACCTCTCCAGTGAGATCTAGCTACTCTACTCTAATCCGAAACACAACACAGAGTTATTATTAGCCGTGGAATTCTGAAAGGAGGCTGTTCTGGTATGCTCTGTCAATTGCCTCATGCTGCAGACCCTTTAGGAACCTTCCAATCGCATCCAATGACGTCATTCCCCCTTACTTCATTTAAACTTTTTTTAATTGTTACTCAGTCATAACAGAATGACACTGACTTAAATGAAATTAGACACAGAGCCTGGTATAACATTCTATGAGTCACGGGAATGGTAACAGCAGTATACCTATAGGCACGAATCTTAGACTGAAGTCGCGAGAGAAACGAATCACTTTATTTTACATTGTGCGAAAAATCTCTACATTAACTCCGCCAAAACTGGTGGAGGTGATTATGTAGAACTTGAACCGACTAAAACTCACGTTGTCAATCGGTCGTTGATTGCCGGAGGTGAGATAATACAAGACATTATCTCTCGCAACTCGGCAGACCTCGGTATACTGCACGTATATAAGGCATTTTCGTTTCGCAACTCGTGTCTGGACTTTACACGCAGGTAGTGCCGCAAGCAACAGCTAGTTTTCCATAAAAAATTTCAGATTCTTACGCTGTAATGAGTTCACATCAGCAATGTACAGTTATGTAATCACCACTTAATGTTATCGGTTGTTCACAAGACCCGTATATCACATGTATAAATTTAACTTTACCTAATAGCCTCATTAGCGAGAATTCTTTCGATTTTAGTAACACATTTGCCGCTAATTTGTTACTATTAAGCACTGTGTAATCGTGACCAAATACATAATTCTATAAAAACAGGTGTGTTTATAATCCACTTTATTGCTCCGACTTCTTACGCACCTAACACATTCTACGAGTTAACTTTTATCCAAGTCCACCGGTTTCGAATATTGTTGACCAACACTACGATCCAGCTAATCAGCAACCACTGTCAAGCCACTGAGACAAGAAAAATGATATAAAGTTTTATATTTTATTGATATAGATTTAAGATCCAGAATTAAATAAAAAACTATTTCATTACAATGTTTCAATCACCCTATAAGTTGCCATTTAATTTTAAACGTTAACAGTATAAGCAGTATACGTGGTTGCAGAATCGGGGTCCTGTCCTTTTTTACAAAATCATAATTTCGATTATTTAATATTCTGTGAAGTCGACGGTCCCGGACAGCCTTGCCTATTATTATTATATACCATACAGACTTGATGTATCGTTCGGTTAGTAGATACTTACTCATTTTTACTAAAATCAAATAGTAATGATTGTGTAATAATCAAATAGTAATGGGTAGTAATGGGTAGGAGCACAAAAAAATGTTTCTCACGAGCCTAACGGCGCTCGCCGACCAGTTTAGTCATAACTACGGGTGCTGCAGCGCATCCGGAACCTCGGCAAACGTAAGTTTCAAAATCAATCATGATAAGTCCTGATCCGATGTAAAAAGTAAAGTTTAGAACGCGAGACTTTGAAATAATGTCCAAGGCGTTTAAAGTTTTCACTTCAGTAAATATTTTTGATAATCGTATCGGTGTCGTCACCCCTATATATGAACAAGCTTTATCAAAGTATGTTTGTTTAAGCGCTGTGTAACACAGCATTGAGAGGTTATAAATAAGATGTTCGTGTATTAAACATTCACATAAAATTGGACTTTTTCATGTATTGATTGTACCTACATACTTCTTGTTTCTACCCTCAAGGACAACACTGTTGTCCTGGTATAGTTTTACGATAAAACAATAATTTAACATTAATTAAAATAAATAAAACATTAATTTCATTGATATTTAAATTTATAAATATGAAAGATGGACGCGATAAATATTTTGCTGCCAAAAATGCAACACTAACAGCAAAACCAGATAAGAAAGTAACCAGTTTCTTTTTATAGATAACATAACATAAACTCACACCAATTTCGCCGAAGGGGTAGGCAGAGGTGCTAGCACCCACATTTCGCCAGTTCATGTTTAGGTCCCAATGTAAGAGGTGGCGAGCCTAGCACCTCTGCCTACCCCTTCGGGGATATAGGCGTGAGCTTATGTTAGGTTATGTAAAAAGATGTAGATAGTATCTATTTTGAAATACTGCAGCACATAGACAAAAAATATAAATAAAATTACCTAAATATATTTTGTATATGGACACACTGTCCAATACTTTTCTCATACCATAGACAGTTTATTGTATAAATATTGCACAAACTCTATAATCTATGCTATGATCTAATAATTGGGCATGTGTAAAACAATCTATGTATTACGTCATCAAATATTTCCAGCTGCTTTATAAACCAATACCGCACAGGTTAAAGTTATGAAAACCTAATCGTTTAAAACTTACATCGTTAATAAATTGTTTGGCAGACAAACTGGAGCTGCAAATATTTGATCAAACCCTCGCGAAGGTGTGGATGATTGGCCCAATTTGTCCGCGGCACGGACCGCTCTGCCCGACAGACATACTGTGTTGTCTTTATTATGTTATTAGGGGAGACATTTTTAAAGCGAATATTTTCTTATATGAAAGGTTTTTCAATTTCAGCCTTCTCCTGGGTTTTTGTTGGATAAGATATAGAGGATCAATTTGTGGGCTCTTCTTGGTTTTATTCAAGGTAAAAAAGCCCAGTGTGTGTGTCACACGATATCTATAAATCTATAAATATTTGTTACTAGGATTGATTTCAGTTAGTTAAGCGTTAAATACACATATTGTTTATTGCTCAATAAAGGAAATAAAATACCTAAAAAAAACGCAACTTAAATCATTGTTTAAAGGCGCAACTTTATAATAAGTATACTTCAAATTCAAAGTAATCACAACTAAACGCGGTTATTGAAAGTACATAACATTATCTCATTTATAACGAATCCATTATTTGTCGAAGACCTAGCCTTAGTTGCACCAATTACCTGTTAAAGTAAGCGTTTCCGTCAAATTTAACATTACCAGTAACATTGATTCTAATGGTTTCTGCTAAATGTGTTGCACCCGTGTATTTAGTAACTTTGTTAAAGTTATCTTTTTAATAGTTATAGTAATAGTTATAGTAATAATTATAGTTAGCGTCAAGTTATGACGTCATTTTAACTATTGTCAAATGGTGCAACCTGTTTTATACCCGGCCGGTACTTTAACTGCACTGTTAATGTTAAAGCAAGATGGTGTAACCCAGACCTAATAAAGTAAGATATAGTTTCACACGTTTCACGATCACAGCTATAAGTATGTATTGGGACCCCTAATTCCCGTTACAGTTTTATACTAAAATAATGAGTCTTAACTGTTATCGACAACACACATTACACTTACACGGAACGTTCCTAATGATTTTGGGTAGTTACAGGTAACAGCTGTGTTCTTACTGACAAGATACCGCACCTATTTTGTAGCTGTTAATTTAAATTCAGGTGGCACGATGGTTGTTAGCAAACACAAGGCTAGTGGCCAGCTGAATAATAGCGTTGCCGTGAATATGTTACAGAATTGTAATATTAATTGTAGTCCAGTCGTTGAGGAGAAAAATAGATTTTAAAAAGAAAATTTTATTCAAAAACTTATTAGGTGGTTGCGCCAATTTCAAAAGTATCTCAATCTCCCCTCACTCCCCAACCCTTTTAATATATTTTCTAGTTATGAATTCCCGCTATCTTTTTAATTATATATTAAAAAATATTATACTGTACTTGGCTAGAGGACTGAATTTATAACGATAAAATTGATAGCTTGAAATTTGAGAAAACTACGTACAACATGACAGTAGCTAGCTCAAAATTTTCGAAAGTTAAATCCCATCTTCTACTTTTTCCAATTTTTGTCTTTAAATTAAAATTATGTAAATATACAAATTAAAAATATAGAAAAAACTTCAATGCAAAAAACATTCTAGCCAGATCAGACATTTTTATTGGCGACACTTATAATGTGATGATAAAATTGAGATGCTTCGCCATTATCAAATATTATTCAAACTTCGCCATACAAGCGCATAGAATGAACATAAAAATCATTATTGATCGATTTTATTGTCACTTAAAAACGAATAAAAGTTCCATTGTGTTACCATTTTAACGAGTTTTCTAAATTTTTATCGACTTCACTTTACGACTGCTTCGCACTATTTTTATATTAACGGCTTCCGCATACAGTTGTTGCCGTAAAACTTCATTATATTTTAGAGAGGTTAGTGGGCAATACAGCGGATATGAGCGTTATGAAACTGTGATAAGATTCGTATATATTTTTAATTTTTAGTTATGTTATTTCTTCACATTACAATTTTTACAGGCTTCATTATCAGATTTATTACTTATTATAAGTCCTTGATTATTTTTGGGATTCCGTAACCAAATGGTACATACTGAGTGATATTACTAAAACCCCTTTGTCTGGGGCCTCTGACATCTTTAAGACTGCTACAGAGCTGTTCTGAACATGCCTCGCGCAGAGGCGCTTTTTACCTGCTTTGAGGGGTGCGATTTGGCTTTACTTTCTTGACAATTATTAATATTTTACTAGTTTTACTAGATAAGTGTGTCTATCGATAAGTATTCATTATCTCCACTACAAGAATGAAATTATTTTTAGATTCAAAATATGCTTAAAATACTCTTTACACGTGCGTAAGCCCGCGTAATATGGGCTATCTATTGAGAAAACACGGGATGCATTGGTGGTAGACGAGCTCAAATCTACTAATCCTTAATAATAAACAATCTGGGCGCGCGTTAGGACCTCCTTTCTCTCTCGACTTTGAGCTAAGGTCCCTGCCGATGGCTATACCTTACCTATCATAATCAAGTCATAACTCTTTCAATATGCCTTTTCGTACCGAATCAGTTCATAAATATTATCATTAATGAGCTAAAAAATTGATTACTAAATTTAAATACGCATTTATTATCCGCAGTGAACGCTGACAGTTTTTATAACGCCAACAATAAAAACACCGTCGTATTTTCATGTTCGTGTACAATCTGATAATTCGTCCCATTAGTAGAACAATGTTTTATCTGCAAAATGTCAACTTTTCAGTAGAGCGATTTGAAGTTTTGCGTGTGCATTATTTGCTCATAACTTTTTTATGGATGACTTTAGCCATTTAATATTTTGATAGCGTATAAAGACATAAATACAGCGTATATTATTATTATTATTTACTATAAAAACTATTTCTGTGCGTAGATAGTGTGTCGCATGAGCATACATAACATTGTACTGCCAATGGTAACAGCTCAATAGCTGCTTCTAGTACACATGAACCGTTATTTGACCAAAATAATCACGTTGCATTTGCATATGGAACAATGTTTTACGGAATACTAAAAATATGTCAATGTCTTTCATGAAAATATTTTATCTAATGTACCTAGTTGTTACAGTTTTTATATTGATTTTTTTTTCGTAAGGTCTTGAATTTTACAATTGAAGCTCTACACACTTGTCGATAGTCGTACTTACTCGTATTTATATTAAAGGTATAACAGAAACATTTTGTATATTATAATATTATATTTATTTAGAAAAATAAAAACAACAAGTTGGCACAAATTAAACTGTAACATAAAACGTATTCATTGGGGAATGAACTAATAAACAATTATAAAATCAGAAAAATCATTAAACTTCAGGTGTTTCACAGCATAAAAAGTATCATACTCCTAATATCACATTCATTTTCCTTAATATAGTATTATTATTTCTCATTATTAATTTAAATTAAAATGTAAAGCTACATTAAAAATTTAAATATAGGTAATACTTTCATAATTACGATAGGAAAGACTTTATAAGAAGACTACACCTACATCTACATCTAGAAGAATACACCTACATAATTATGATGTACTATTTTGGTATGCAGGTTAAATCTGAAATCAGTCTTTTATATAATACTAAAATTAAAGTATGAATTTACAAGCAATAATGACTATAACAAATTAAATTAATTTGTTCCCTAAACTAGGTTGTAGGAAGAAGGAAACACGTGCGCCGGCAAGGAATTCCAGGAAAGACTCCAGAGAAAAGACTCACCGAACCGCTTGATTCTTGATGGAATATTCTGTACCGTATGCGAGTGACATCTAAGCCCTGCGCGTGTTGTCCTGTGTAGGAAAGGGGATTAATTGGAAGAGCTAATCAGAACATTCACTATGGTAGAGACGGTAAAATTCTGCCAGGGACGCAACATCTCTACGCATCTCCAAAGGCTCGAGGGTATTTGTGACCTGAGGACTCCCAATATTGCGGATTGCACGTCGCTGCAACCTGTCGAGAGCATCTAATAAGTACTTTGCGGAGCTAACCCAGAGATGCGAGCAGTATTGCACGCAGGAGCGAATTTATATCTTATATAGAAGACACCGCTGCTCCGGCGTGAAAAACGTCTCACTCTGTTCAGGACCCCGAGTTTACGCGAAGCTGTTTTGATGATGCTCTCGAAATAGTTCTTGTTGTTCAGTTTGCAGCGATTCACTATCAGTAATGTCATAAATTTATGGAAGGCGCTTGCTCCATACTTAAGGGAAGATAATATTTATTTGTAAAAGTCCGATAATCTATTCTTTTGTGTTCTATAAACATCTATTCTTTTTCGCCTTAGTACTTTAATACATATTCCCATTGATTTTTTCTGTCTTCCAGCTCCCAAAACTTTTTGAATATATCTAACCGCTTGTACGTAAGTTATTCTATCAAAGCACTTAAATTTACAGGAACATGGTGGACCCATTTGTTATGCATTGAAAATTTACCAGTTTTAGTAGAGTACTCCAGTTTTAGTAGAGTAGTCCAAGGATTTTTCGTCTTGTATCTACCCAATTATTGCGACATTTTGTGCGTTTTTTGGATTGACGCGGTATCATAATATCTGAAACAGAGCTATCTGTACCATATACCGACTGACTTTCAGCAGATGGAGCGGGTGATGACTACAGTACTCTCACTATTGGAACGAGTTAGATAAGATTGAGCAATGGGGGCATCTCGTTGCGTCACAGAATTGCATGGATCAGGATCTTCTTGTGAAGACTGTTCTTTGAAAGCTTGCAGTTGTGATTGGATTGGTATGGCTGTATCAGAAACAGAGCAATCTATAGCATGGATCGTTTGACTTCGATAAGACAGAGCCTGTAATGCTATTACAGTACTCTTGGTATTGGACTGAGTTGGGCAAGCTTTATCAATGAGAGATTTAGCATTATGTAAATTGGAATTGGACAGATCACGATCTTCTTCTAAAGAATGCTCTTCGATAGCTTGCAGTTTCATCCAATACTTTCGGCCTATATTATTTAAATATCTTTGCCTAGAAGGTATAAGTGGCTCTTTTTCAATTGATAGCTAGGGAATATTTCGTCACAACTCGTGTTAAACTCAATCGACTGATTTGAATGTATCAGGCAAAATTCATTGTAACACGTTGTGTGATAAGGGAGTGCTGATGGCATAGGCGTAGGTATATAAATCTTAGATACTATACTGGAAATTGTTGAAGTACTGACAGCATGTGATGGTTCATAACTGAACGCAAGAGTTTTTTGAGTATCCATCACGAGTAAGGAGGTCAGGAACTTCACTTGATAAATCATCAAAATCCTAAAAGGGATGTACTTTACTTTTTTTGTACCTGTAAAATAAATATTCATTTCATACAAATGTACTAAAGTTATTCACTCACATTTTCTTCAAACGATCCATACTAGGACTTATAAATGATATTTAGGCTGTATATTTAGTCAAAAATTTGTCATTAAAAATATCTTTGAACAATTAAAACTATATTTAACCATTTTATTACGCTTTTAGATTTCGAATAATGTATTACGAAAATAAAATTAGCAGAAAAAAGAATCATTAGCACTTGCGACGCACACATTAAAAAAAAAATTGGGCGAATAATGTTCCATGTGTACATGCCGACGAAAAGTATATACAATTGTGCGGAGTAAAATATAATATGTGCCAAAGAAACCACAAAATTAGGGAAATAATTAAGACAGGCTTTATTGTACACGATCATATTAAAAACTTATTAGTAAAGTATTTATAACGGTTAACACTTAAGTTTAAAATCACGCCGCAATTTGGTAGAATAATATTTTATGTGATCATAAGCACTCTTTTTGTGGAAATGTCCATAACTTCGTGGTATAGACGAAAACCAATGTAATTAGCGTACTACAAATAAAAATTTCAATACAATTTATATAAATTTACAACTATGTTATAATAATATTGCCTAAAAACTAATAAATATGAAATTCTCAAATTTCTTGTATTTAAATTGATGTACCTATTAGAAATTATTCTATTGCGAATACAATTTACTTATAACATTTATTCGTTAAATTAAACACATCGTTGTTTATTATGTAAATTAAATGATTTCTTACCATTTTGAGCCCCACAAACGGTATCCATTGCCACAACACCTAACTCGCGGCCGCTACGTTGAATAATGTTTGTTGCGATGAAGGGACACCGCGCGCGGAGTGTTGTGCGCGCGTTATGTGATCGAGAGACGCTATTGTGGGTATTCAGCGCGGCAAAAACTTTATTCGAACTTCATAACTTTTAAAATATTGAATAAAAGTTATTAAAAAATATATCAATGGCTAGCTTACGTCGTTGTGATAACGAATTTAACATAATATATGTTTTGTTACATGTGATGATAAAACAATATTCTTCTAATGGGACGAATTCAATTATGCCTTTATTTCAAGACCGTGGTCGTTTCACGCAGAGTTGAAAGAAAAAATAGAATGCCGCACAAACAATGTTAGTGTTCACGCTACGTTTAGCGACAAGGTTTAACAGCAGATTAAGACGACAATGAAGACAAATACGTCGCTACAAAGTTAATGTATAGTACCTATTCAAATATTAAAATTCGAATTTGGAATAAAGGATTGGCTAGGTATGTCGTTATCGAGGGAAGTACCGGAATGGGACAGTAATGGCCGGACTCTTGTTTTCATGCCTGCTTTTCTATAGAGGAGAAGAAACTTTCCCAAAAACCCGCCAGGGTCACCAAAGTCAAGGCTGTTTGGTTTTTGGTCATCAGCTCAGTGCTTTAAGCACAAAAATCTTTCAAATTCGTAATGTAAAGGTATCGGAACATTATGATTAGTGTGGGGTACGCACAAACACAGGTTGAAAGTAGGCAGGCTGCCAATGCCTCATTCTCTCGATACCTTTATATTTCGAATTTGATAGTGTTTCGTGGTAAGGGCACTGATAAAAAAGGCACGACGTGACCTTTTTTTGAAAATCATACATAAATATATAAATATTCTAGGACAATCTTCACAACGCCACCTAGACCCATGATAAGCATAGCATTACCAGCTTATGTTATGGGTTCTAGAATGCTGATAAACATACGTAGATGCTTTTTTTGTAAATACATACATATTATACATACAAACCACCAGACCAATGCAAATATTCATATTCATGCACACAAATATTTGCACTGAGCTGGAATCGAACCCACGCCTTTTGCGTAGCAGTCGCCTTCACTACCGCCACGCCACGGAGGTCGTCAATGGGTTGTCGTTTATAGATTGCAAGCGAAACAATTAAATTTAGATCTATGATGATCTATGATGATCTATGATGATCTATGATGATCTATGATGATCTATGATGATCTATGATGATCTATGATGATCTATGATGATCTATGATGATCTATGATGATCTATGATGATATATGATGATCTATGATGATCTATGATGATCTATGATGATCTATGATGATCTATGATGATCTATGATGATCTATGATGATCTATGATAATCTATGATGATCTATGATGATCTATGATGATCTATGATGATCTATGATGATCTATGATGATCTATGATGATCTATGATGATCTATGATGATCTATGATGATCTATGATGATCTATGATGATCTATGATGATCTATGATGATCTATGATGATCTATGATGATCTATGATGATCTATGATGATCTATGATGATCTATGATGATCTATGATGATCTATGATGATCTATGATGATCTATGATGATCTATGATGATCTATGATGATCTATGATGATCTATGATGATCTATGATGATCTATGATGATCTATGATGATCTATGATGATCTATGATGATCTATGATGATCTATGATGATCTATGATGATCTATGATGATCTATGATGATCTATGATGATCTATGATGATCTATGATGATCTATGATGATCTATGATGATGTCGCGTTCACAGCTAGAATACTACAGTACTATACTGAAAAGTATATCAATTCTGAAGATAATAAGCTTATATTTATATATTATTACAAATATGAAACACAGTATCTGCTACAATTGGCCCAAAGCCGTTGACTAAGATTCCTAATTCCGTAACTAAATTCAAACGAGACTTTGATCTGAATTAATTAAGTCAGAGAGTTACAGTGCAACAATTACTCCGTCCGTTCTATTGTAAAGTCATTCGTCTTCAGGAATTTAATTATTTTGGGGAAAAAAGTGCGGAGAGGGTGCAATGAGCGAAGAAACGGGACTGCGCTCCTAAGAAAAAGTTTTTGTATATGGCTTCTGATGGTTATAGAGATACATATCTTTGGGGACATACAAACAAACATTTCAGAGGGGTGGACACGCTTACTACCTTATTAATATAAATTTAGACGAGCTGTAGTCACGCAGTTATTCTGATTCGATTTTCGCATCCCTTGGGAAGATATACCTGGCATAAGAAGGTGCTTATGTATTCAAGACTATAAATTTATCCCAGAACCAAATTTCAGTCAGATCCGTTCAGCCGTTAGACTGTGATTGAACTTCTTCATAATATTATTAGGTTAGTTCAGAAATAAGTTTATGAATACTTTCAGTAATAAAATTTTATTGAAGTTACCTACTAGCCGTCTATGGTTTCTGTTCAGTTATTGGCTGCAGCTAGACGCAGTTCTCTCATTGTGGCCACACATTTGTTGGTGAAAACAATTACGGGGCTACACTCCAGGTCATGTCAGGGCCGTGGTAGGGACGTGGCCGTGACCGGCGGTTATCCGAAAGAAAAGAGCAGAGAAATTGCCATTTTGGTAAATCTTCTCCATTTGTTTTACTCCTTATAAGTTAAGGGACAGTCAGTAGATTAAGTTCATTTTTAAGTTAATCATTCACGAGTATTACATAATAATCAATTCTGAATATTGAATTCTAGTGATGATTAACTCAAATATTTTTGAAAATTGTATATTATTTTATCATTGTATCAAGCATACTATTATAATTTTGTACGAAAAATATTGTAAAAGATTAAAATTTTGTATATTACTAAATAACATATTAAACATTGAACAAATATTTATCCCATATTAATTGTATTGTGGTTACGGAGCCCACAACACACGGTGCAGTGAAATTGTATTATAATATGTTTTCCGAATGATTATGTTTAAGTTATTGAAATGCATAAACATTCTAATATTACAATATTTATACTGTTGATTAATGGCACTTGGTGGAACTTATTGTTATACATGATTGATATTGATAACACACTTGTACTTTCCCACTGTATTTGACAGACTGTCAATGAAAACCTTTGAGAATGCTGCAAAGCGAAACTGGTTAGGTATAAAAATAAATACTGTGGAGAAGTACAAGTGTGTGATCTATATAAATCATGTATAACTTCTAATATTTTAAACTAGCTTTTTCAACTACTTTTGCGATAGCAGATGCATCATATTCGTGCTGCCAACCATATAGAGGAGTGGAGCACAAGAGAAGGGGGGAAGAGAGAAGGTTAAGAGAGTTTCTGTGCTGTCAGTGCAGAAGACAAAGAAAGGTTTCTCCGTCTCCTCACTGACAACCGCAAGACTGGCTCACTAAGCTACAGATACAAAATATTAAAATATCAGTTTCATTGATATTTTAATATTTTGTATCTGTAGCTTAGTGTACTAGCTGTTGCCAGCGGCTCCGCCCGCGTGGACTTCTGATCCCGTTCCCGCTGCTTGGACGTCTGATACCGTTCCCGCTGCTCTATAAAAACCTTCCGTAGAGTTCAAGGAACAAATAAAAAAAATTACTCGAATTGGTTCAGCTGTCTTCGAGTTATATCGCTTACCAACATATTTCGCGATTCGTTTTTATGTATTATATAGATAAACCGAACTCACACATTGTCATACAGTATAAATGTAATTCTCAGTTCAGTTTTCTTTTTCATAAAAGGAACAGTGCAACAGAGGCCTACACTTGGTTCGAAAGTCATCGCTATTACAAATTGCTTGCAAATTGATACTTCCCGGGGCTTCCTCGGAAACAATTAGAGTTTCAACGCATTCTAATGACGGTACCCTCCGTTTTAGCGATATGCGACCTTTCCGAGGGGAGTCCCTAGATAATGTGGCATATAGAGTAGGAGATATACGTAGACTATCTATTTCTGTAACTAAAAATTTTGAATATTTTAAATTTTAAAAGAAACAGGCAATTTTATTTGACTTATTTTTATTTATTCTAAAAGTCGTAATGGAGTAAAATATTTTAAATAAATACGGTTGCAACATCAGTACTTAACTTATTTGCTTATCATTTTTAATGGATTTTTCATTGTTAAATTTTATGAAAAATTAATAGCAGGCTCGGTGGCGTAGCTCTGTGTGATAATGAACATGTATGCAAATATGTATGCTGTTTATGAATATTATTGGTCTGGTCGTGCCTATGAGAGCATGTTAAGCCATCGGTCCCCATCGGTTGCCATACGAACATCTATCACAGTCATTACGGGTTGGTGGTAACCCTAAAGAAACTAGTAGTTAGGACTGGTAAAAGCAGACGCTAGACTCCAAAATGAAAGCTTCGCATACTAGGATAAAACAAATATGAAGAAAAGAGCTTTTATGACTCAACATCGAGAGGAAACCCTACGCCAAATCTTCGTCCTTTATTTAGTAACTTAACTAAGTTAACTGTACTTCCTATGTATCATATGTCTTGTCTCTGTATCCGTACGCATGTGTGCGTATGTAGGATAAAAGAAATAAAGAAAGAAAGAAGAAAAAAAGAAAGAAAGAAAATGTTTATAAAATCTGTATGGCTCACGTTCATTTTGACACCTTAAAACAATTTTCCCGGTCTATTCTCATAACATCTATGAGTAAAGCTCCGGGGAAAGTACGTATATAAATTGATTCACAATATTGTGTACCTACGCTGAAAAGTATAGGTTACCGTTTGAAGTGAGTAGGCATGTAATTTGAAGTTGCTTTTCCTGTATTTTGATTGCTGAATGCTGTTGTTATAAATTTATTATACAGAATTTAAGAAAATTCTCCCGAAACCGAAGACACATAGTAGTACTCCGGCTGCACTAGATATTGGTATAAAATACGCTTTGATTTTTTAAATTTTCTTCATTTAGTAAGCGTTATTAACGTGAACTCTCATCGTGTTAGAATTTTATGAAAAAACATCATTACAAAAAATACAAATACGCCACAATGCGAATTGATGTTTTACGATAGAAATATCGTTTTATTTAGAATAATATTAATTAATATTTTTTATGCCAATAAGTGTACCCAGATTTCTACGAGGTGCTTTCGACTTCGGAAGCGTTTTCCTAACACGTTGTACATAATCTATAGCCCCATTAATCGCTTCATTAATGGGGATATAGGGTAATGTTACCACGGTACCACACCTTCGGCACCACATTTATTTAAATATTACAGGTTATACAACCCAGAACACACTGCACTGTGATTGATGGCTACTATCGTATTAACAAAAATAACCGTTCCGAAAAATACAAGTCACAAATTATTTTGGAAATTATTACATAACACTTATATTAAAAAGTATTTTTCACTGGATTTTCCCAAAAAAGTAAGTGAAAAAAATGAAAACATCACAGACACGTCCTCTTACTTCCCTTCTAAAGTATTGTCGCACTACCCTCCCGCAGAGCAGAAAAATGACTATCGACATAGATTAAAATACAGATATGACTTTTTTTTGCCTACATACTGACCTCATCATGTAGGTAGGTATGTCATCATCTACTCATAACGATTTCTTAGTTACGTTCAAAGTTACACTTTTAGCCCGAGGTCCACTTCTTATTTTGGTTGGTGGTTACCTTAAGCAGTATAAAATATGATGAGTGGGAGAGAGAGAGAATAATGTAGTTCTAGTACCTCTCTTAAATCCTTAACAGATTACAGACTGATTACAGAGACGTGCGCGATTTCGAGGACTACGCACTATGGTACGAGGACCGCTCGTGATAATTGCAGACATAGTAAATGCATCAATTTTGCACTTTGGGAACCCAGCAATAGTAAAAAATGTGTTCGTGTGTGTTTGTGTTTTTGAAACCTCGCACCGTTAAATCCTAGCGTAATGGTAGCCACAGGTGCTAGTATAATTGTGCAAGCCTAGAATTGCACAAATATACGTTGGTGAAATTTGCGGAAATATCTTCCAATAAACGTTACAATATATTCGTGCAATCTTAAATTTGCGCAAGCCACTCCATAGTAAGTCGCGATAGAATCTGTCAAAAACAGTTTTTATTTTCAATATATTCAATTCGTGTACCATATAACAATAACACCAGCAAAATAAATATAAATTTATTTTTTACTGTCAACAAAACACATCTTACCTTTAGCATTCTTTGTGATCTTTGCGAGTCACACAGCCCGGATATGGCGGAAATTTTTCAAAAGATCTCTGTTTCCTGCATGTTGATTGTATGCATCCAAGTGAAAGAGTGATTTTTGTCCCGTGCCTTCACAGGGTGCAACCGACAATAGAACTAGTCAAATGACACAAGCAACATGAGTTTGAATACGTACATTTTTTTAATCTACTGCGTCTACGAAGTTTCTACGTGCTGCTGTAGGTAACTGCTACGATCGCTACGAAGGCGTAGCATTTCTAATGTTGCTTATGACAAAGGGAACTTTTTAAAAAAGAGTTATTCTTATTTAATTGTAAAATTGATACATGTTTTCTGTTGTTAAAATACTTGGTATTAATTTTATTTGTATACAAACAGCAGTACTTATTCGATATAATAGGATATGTCTTTGCGTTGGGTTCTAGGTGATAACGGTATTATTACTATTTTAAATACCTACCTATTTTTTTTTCTTAGGCTCTCTAAAGATGACTATAATATTTTCTTCTAATATGAACAAACTGGCGGCTCTGATTGCCTGAGACGGCCGTGTCAAGTTTTTCAAATCTGTTCAAAATTGGAAAAAAAAGTAAATGAGACTAGAACCTGCAACCACTCAAACAGGGAGAACGCTCTAACCACCTACGCTACTAGACCGTCTTCGCCATCCACTTTTTACCCGACTACGGCAAAGCCAAAGAGGGTTATGATTTCAATCTTAAATCGATACAATATTTTTCTATAGTTATAGCTATAGCATTTTTCCTGCGCCGATTTGTTGTTTGTCAAAGAACCTCATCATTACCGATGCACCCAAGTAAGTTGATCCTGATCTTGTTATATCAATCTTGCTTGACAACTTAATGGATTATATAAAACGTCTGCGAGGGGACGAATGGAGACAAAAAACGCTAAGAAAACTGCCCCACGTGGGACGGTATGTATAACTGTCTTGGAAACATGTAGATGTAGACATAACTTTGATTGCGTAAGATTCACTAGTGTAATAAATGAACTAACGTACCAGTGACTTCATAACTGCAACTGATAAAAAAAGGATACGTTAGCTTAACAATTGATTTACTTTTTGCTTTATTAAAGAGATGAATAAATAAATAAATAAATATTCTATCAAAACCAGTTTGTAAGTTGACAATCGACACAATGCCAAGTAGACCCATGGTAAGCATAGTTAGCTAGCTTGTGTTATGGGTACTAGAATGCGGATAAACGTACTTAGATTCTTTTTTTGTAAATACATACATATTATACATTGAAACACCCAGACCGATTAAATATATAGTCATACATATATTTTCTACATACTTCTCATTGCATTTATCTAAAAAACTAATCACGTTTAAGCTGTAGTGACTGCAAACGCAAGGCTACCCCATCACTATACAATGTCTTAATAAACGAGGACGTGCATTCATTTCGGATTCGTTGAGTCGTGCCCGCCCATGCTTTTAGCTCGCGATCCCATACTAATAAATTCCCGGGATCGGTGGGAATGTGTCCGGGACTGCAACGGGATGCGGCGACATGGCGCCAGTATGGATTTATATGCAAAATTCGTTGTGAGATTGAAATAAAATAGAAAAGCGATTTACGGCGCTCACACGGGCTGCAAGCGTGTTACATTGTGGTGTTGAATGGTATTATGGCTTTTACAATATACTTACATAATCTCAAATATCACCTATAAATTCTCGAAGAAGTAGTTTTCCATAGGTTTATCTTTTAATTATCATCACTATCCTTTCCATATCCCATATTTATTTGAGGTCAGCATAATATGGTTTTTTTCAATTGCATCCATGTCAAAGAAAGATTTGGTTATTTTTTAAATGGCAGCCGGCCTGGCTGTCCTCAACCCTCAGTCGGTGCTATAGGTATATATTTTAATAAAGGTTCAAAGAGAACCTAATAAGAATTTGCTGTTGAACATAATGACAAGGAATTATATTTTTATCAGTAGATATCATTAACTTCATAAGTCATTATATATTTCCAATCTGCATTAAGCTTATAAAAACCCTTGTCGTGAATTCCAGTCCCTACGTGAATATTGACATTTTCCAAATCTTAAATGTGCAAACTTACAGTAGATATAAGTCTCTATTTAAGTTGATCCTAAAATAATGTTTCCTACCTTAACAGCTTCGATAGATATTTTTTCACACCCCGTTTTAAAGTCCAGACAACATACTTTTTAAATCCTAATTCTTAAATATTGTTTAATTGTATAAATATAGCTTAAATGATATCTCGCCTAACAGGTTTTATTAACGTTTTTTGTAATACGTACATCGTGTTTTACGCATCAACACAGAAGGCGGAGGCTAAAACATTTATTATGCATGAACCCTGTCTATCAAAGGAGATGAAATTCAAATGAGCACAAATAATTTTTTATGCGTTTGATGTTCAACCCTCTAAAACGGTGATATTCGGTAAAACGTTTATTAACTAAATGCGCTGAACTTAGTAGTGACTAGCCCGGGAGTCGATTGGAGGTACAACATTACAATGTATGACGTAGGTAAAGCGTTTGACAGCTACCTCGGGGATTATGGATTCCATACATCTTCAGTGCAATAGTTTGTATGCGTGAATTTTTGCACCCAGTTTATTTACAATGATTTGGGTGCATTTAATTAAGTGTAATTACAAATTCAGTGGAAAATAATATCATGAACAATATTAGGTCGTTACATAATGAAATTGTCATGAATGCAATTTTGCATTTATTTAGGAATGACAAATTCAAATTTGATGATTTTTTGGACATGAATGAGACAACATTGAGCAAACAGCAACTTATATTACATTTTTGAAAAGTGACATCTGTAAAAAAATGATACGAAATATTTATCATCAAAATCATTTAGGAAGTACTGTTTTTGAAGATCGAATTTAATTTATCAAGCGGCCAATAGAAATGAAATTTGATACAGAGTTGTAAAATTTTAAAATCAAAATACAAACAAAATATAAGATGTAAATTACAAGAATAACGAACTCATGAATCTGTAAGAAAATTTCAGCAATTTCATTTGTAAAGACCTATTATAAAAATATTTTTATGAAACACACTGTAAATTTCCAATAATAAACAAAGTGAACAACAATCACCATTTATAAATATTATAATCAACTTTGTGGATATTTAAAAAACTGTATGTGTGTTTATCAGCCTTCTACAACTCATATCTCAGGTTAGATAAACGCAAGGATGGAGGGGAGAGTTATGTCGTATTTTATAAAATATTTTTATTTCAAATTAAAATAATTTGTATTTATTTTGTAAACTATCTCTCGAACATTATTCAAATTTATTTTTTGTTTGTGCAAATTTATTTTTGAGTGATGATAATTTGAAGGCAGTCTCAGAAAGAAATAAATAGGTATATGAAATTCTTCAAGAAGGGCTTTCACTAATTCCTACTGGGTTGGCAACAAGATTATGACGTCTTGTAGTGTTGTACACGTCCATAACTATTTCTCATCTACTTGTCTTCCACGAAAATGGTATAGAAAATTGACAAATCTATATTTCCCCACTACTCTTACCCCCACCACAAGCTACTATGTCCTCGTCCCTTAACCAATAAGAATTTATTGTGGTGGAAACTTTTTATAGAACATCAACAGAGATACCTACTAAATATTTATGTTGGTATTTCTTTGAACGTTTTATCATAAGTAATTTGCTTTTCCGCTGTTTAGTTTTTCGGTAAAATTGTATTTACTATACCTATATATATTATATCATAGCCATAGTTGAAAAATGTTAAAAGATTTCCAAAAGCTGTACCTATTACCTTAATAGGTCGTCGACTATTATAGAGCGTCGTAAAATAGCGGATTTAACATTGCTAATGTCAATCCTTAATGGACAAGGTTGGGCTTGTACGTGCCACCATTGTTTTTACGTAGGCTTTCGAACGTGACATGTCGAAATTACACCAAACCTGACCCCAAGACTTAGTCTACAAAATTCAAAGTAAAAAGTGTAACATCAAACATTTCTGCCCGCTAATATCGAAAATTAATTTGCTATCGTGGGCCCCGAAGTGCACGGTCGGTATCGCCCGATTCAATGACTATTGGGCAAAGTTGGCAACTGGATATTAACATAAAACATCAAAACTCGCATTAAAGTGTCCAAATTCGGTGCGCCTCCCCCTGAAGCATTCCCTCTCGCCCCTGACTACGGTGCTCATTGAAGCGGGGACAGCCGTCTACCGGCGCATATGTTATAAGAGATAGCGATTTTAAGTGTTTTTGTAACGATAAGTGCGTTAAAACGATGAATGTGGAATCTTGACCTTGCTTGACTGCAAAGTATACTTCGTGAGCGTGAAGTTATTCAAAGGCAAGACAGTGGAATACATTAAAAAAATAAAGCGTCTGCTTAGACAATACGACAAAACAAATACATTATAATATTTAATGCTCCCTAGATGCTTTCTAGTGGTCTCTCACTGCTTGTATCTCCAGATGTTTCACTAGTTAGTTGTAGGTAGTAAAAATAACATAACATAACATACCATAACACAACATAAACTCACGCCTATATCGTCGAAGGGGTAGGCAGAGTGCTAGCACCCACATTTCATCAGTTTATGTTTAGTTCCCAATGTAATAGGTGGCGAGCCTATTGCCATTAACCGGGCACTTATAAACACGCGATAAATACACACATAACATCGAAAGGTCATTGTTGTGTGCCATGGTAAAACCTGGGATCGCACCCGAAACCTCATCTCAGCAGTCCATTACCCATACCACTAGGCTACCGCATTTGTGTAGTGCTAATATAGTGTATATAAAAAATGCTCTATGCTCTCTAAAAACGGGAACTCCTAAAAACGTGTATAAAATCTTACCTCCTTCTCTTATGACTTACGCCGTTTAATAACTACGCCTATATTTTATTCAGCTACATCGAAATACTTGAACAATATAATAATTATCATTTATCGCTACAGGTTTTATGTGGTGGAAGAATCGTGGGGTACCAACCGACCCCAGTACAAGCCTGCGAAGTTACGAAAATACCACTTTCCTAAGAAAACTGCGGGATCATCCTTCATAGTTATGTTTTAATTCTCTATTGTTTTGAAGCACGAAAGGCAATTGAATGCTTTTGTTTTTACGAATTTAAGTCTAAGTTCGTAAAAGTTCTGATAGTAATTAATTTTTGTTTTATCTTTCTTGTCGAATTTGTAAAATGTATGGATACATGTGCGCGTGTGTGTGTGTTTATAAATGGTGTACAAAGTTATTAAAACTTAGCGTAAACTTTTCATCCAGGCGTTATTCCCGTATACTGGTCGGGATCACCAATTAAAAGAAGAATGATTCGAAAATATTGAATGCACCAGAAACATCAACCAAGCGGTTCAGTGAATATTTCCTCTGCCGCACTATTTTTCTTGGAATTCCATACCAGCTTTGTACCTGGCGAGGTAAAGTCAAACTGACGTGTTATAGAAAAAAAGAAAAAATTTTGACTAAGAAAATTCTTACTCTGTACTTCAGTATTGTCTAGTAAAAAATATAAATTGCCGCACAGGACATGACGTTGACAATTCAGCTGTTCTACATTCAAACATCTAAATAGAACAACTACATGAAGTAACCGCGTCCAAATAGTATTTACTCCATTAAATCTCATTCAACAACAAAATTGTAAGCTGTACAAATAGTCAACCCCTTACATTTACTCCGATCAAAATATTTGCAGATAGTCAAGTCGCCTGAATCAGTGTGATTGCCAAGCGGTCTAACACAGAATGGCTCATTAACTACCATTTACAGACGATTCCTTCCCGTAAGTGCGTCTGGCTCCGCACAATACCTCATCAAGTACGGATTAAGAGATAAACATGTGGCAAACAGTACGGAACTTGAATTTATAGTTCAGGGTTTGCTGGCAGACAGTCTGTCAATCGAATATTCGACTTACAAGTTAACGGAGATATTATGTGATTTATGTGAATTCATAACTGATTGTCATAAAAAAGAAGAATGAAAAATATCTGAACACACAGTTTATTCTGTGATAAAAGCCTATTTTTTAGGGATCTTACGCACACCCAACTACGTAATCTTAATAATAATCCAGGCTGTATCTTGTCAAACTTGATAGTTTGACAGAATTAACTATAGAGACCGTTATCATAGCATATACCAAAAAAGACCATCGTGCGAGTCTGACACACGTGCGACCCGCTCTTGGCTGTGTTTTATAAGTACATGAAACAAAAACAATAGCAACTTATTTTACTAATTTTAATGTTTAGCTTTTCAGCAGTCTACAAAAGTACAAGGTATTTACTTTGAGACATAATATTTACCGCCGTCTTGTCCTCAACAAAAGCAATTTTAAATTTAGAATACCACAGAATTTGTCATAAAAGTAATTAAATGACCCCTCACTCCTTGTCTATAGCATTTAATCTTTAGTAACTACTTATTCCCGGTAGACGGGAAATCAAAGTATTGGAAAACAAGTGACTCACAATCTAGTTTCATTATATCTTTTTGCTGTTGCTCTCTTTTGAATATAAATCGAACAACGCAGTAAATACGTAACAATGGTTGCCAGTACCTGCGAAACTTTTTTTATGATAGTTATTAGATGTAATTTTTATTTCGGTGGTTCGAACTCGCGGAAAAAGTTTATGAAGCGTTTTTTTTAATTTTTATGATGATGATTTTAAAAGATTGCTTTAGACTTAATGGTCTACTTTTGCACGCGACTTCGTTTGTAAGGTTCCCGGTTACTGTACGATTGTGTACTATGGTACAAACTAAAAAGTTACCTACTGACTTAAAATTAAATAGAACTTGATATATAATAAGGCGTTGCTGAGAAAAAGATCTTGACAGATAGACAAACAGACAGCCAAAAAGATACCTATACCTATACCTAATTATTTTTTTTATTTTGAGATACGGATCCCTAAATTCGTTTGACGAGAATATTTATACGAAAACATACATACACATACATATATGACATTATATTCATATTTCCCTCGCAGAATCTAACACAGACCCAACTAAATGCTCAATAGCTCCATCATTTGTCAGAACACAGCAAAGTGGCCGTACCGTTCCGTTCCACGGATGTGCACGCGACGAGAACAGATCCCGTCACTCATCACGACGCCCTTTGTCTCTTGATAGGGGGACCTCTTCCGGCGGCGCGACGGATCGTAAACTTTATGCGATGCTTTGTAAGAATTCGTATAAGTTCCGCTTTAGTGTATGCGAGTATGTATGTTACTTTCCTTGCTACAATATGCAAGAGCAATTTCGTGTTTTTCAATGGAGATTGGAGATGTATAATGGTGACTTGGTTTAAATGATCACCTGGCTAACTGTGACTGTATGGGTAGCTACAGCGTGTGTTCGAAGCCCATTATGGATGTAATCACTCTGTACATTTACTTACATAATGACTGACTGAGATTTCATCACCACCATTTCACTTTTACTCACTTTTAAACTTTCGCGTTGCATGATATACTTATGGTTAGAGAAACCCCGATAATTTACCATTCTAGCATTTATACTCGGGTTTCACTAATCATCATTTCAGCTAAAGGAGGTGTTCGCTGCTGAACATAGGCCTCCTCCATCGACCACCAATCGAACCTGTTGCAGGTGGTTTGAATACAACGGGTACCCGCAACTCTGACTATGTTGTCCGTCCATATCGCGGCCGTCCCACGCCTCGTCTACCAGGAGACTTCATAAATATATATATTAATGAAGACAATGTATATAAATATGTATATTTATATAACGTCTGTGATGTGGTGGCAGTGAAAGCAACTATTACGCAAGAGGCGCGGGTTAGATCCCCGCTCAGTGCAGATATTTGTATGCATGCATATTTTATGACTATTTGCACTGGTCTAGTTGAGACTCAGAGAGCACGTTAAGTCGTCGGTCCCGGTTGCCATACGAACAACTATGGCAGTCGTTACGGGTAGTTGAAGCCCTCAAAAGTCTTCAATATCGCCAATTTGGTTGTGGAGGTCCAATGGCAGTCCCTTCACGGAAAATATCGTAGTTTAGCCACATCTTAGTTAGACTAGAAAGTCAATCTCCGACCCCAACTGAGTTGGGAATAGGCTCCGAGAATGATGAAATACCTATACTTATATATACAGACATAATATATTCACGTAACGTTTGTAAATCCTAGGAGGCAAAGGTATATTAACAGTCACTTTTCTTCAACTATTTCTTTGCTCCATTATAAGATGTAAGTTCCTTTTCTAATTGAAGGCTGTCATATTATTTTTCATTTTCAATAAGTAGTCAGGAGGACAAAGTACTGTGTGGACAAACAGCTATAGTTGCGTATTACGTGGGATCAAAACAGCTGATAAAATATGAGTGTTGTTTTATCTCTCTGTTTACCTCTAGAAGAATATACGGGTATGAGAATAAATAAAGGAAATTGCTTCGTGATACTCAGCACCAGGTTCAGGCAAGAAAAAATGTAGGTTTCATATACAGCGCGATACGGAGAGGAGAACCCACGCCACGCGGGTAGGTGAGTCTCTCACCAGTTTATATCAACATGCCATGCCATGCCATGCAGCAAGCACACAGCAAATTATCCTACATTTACGAAGAAAATATTTTTGGACACCTTTTGTCACGAAACATAATTATATAGGACAATTTGCAGTGTTTGTGTAGCCCCTCTTATTGAGTAAACTATTAGAAATGTTACATACACATCTGCGTTGCCTAAGTCAAACTCACCTTTTAATAGGTTAACCTATTGAAAATTGAATTAGGGTCTGACGTAGGCTTTTAGCTAGATGGCAATCGTTTCCAAATAGCTGTAGAAGTAAAGTAGAAAAAGGAGTAAGGGGTAAGCATCGGATGTAACTGAGAACAACGCTAAAATGATGATAGTTAATAAATCTATAGCTTTTATGTATTTAATAATGCAAAACGTTAGGTATAATAAAGAAAAGAGTTAGCTACGGTTATTACAGAGATTAAATCTTGAACTAATCTACTTAAGCCACACCTAAGCCAGTACGTAAGCCGTTAAGAACATGTATACGGTTTATATTCTGGCGTGTTGCTACGGTTTGTCGTAACTTGTATCATTAATTTTGATATGCAGTATGCTGTATCGTCTTCCTTATAAAATAATAATACAATAAACTTAATAACATTTTTAAACATACTCAGCGGCAGTTTACCCAAATATTACACATTGAAATTTATTTTTAAAGATTTTTATTTATTTACTAGCCGATGTCTACGACTCCGCCCGCGTGTATGTCGAAATATGGGTGTTCCTCTCTAACAGTAACTGTCATTTTTAGTGTTGTCTCTATCTAGTATATCCTACCCAATATTTGTCATGACAACGGAAATTGTTAGCGATATTAGTTGTACGTACAGTATTACAATGGTGGTGCTCAGTTTGACGGCCTCATCAGATGCTTTTTCACGCCCCGCTTAAAGGACCCGGGACTGTAGGAAATGTATATGACTTTTGATATCCACCAGAAAGAATCACCAAAAAAATTAACAAAATTAATTCATATGAATAATTGAAGCGCGTCATGGGACGTTGATTCATAGCTCTGATTAAATAGATGTCTATTCAGTAAGCACTGCACTTTTAGCTAAAGTACTAGTGACATCGGGTGATGGGTGATTCGACCCAGTGGTTCTGTCAATCTGCGTTATAAGGAGGGTGCGAAAGTGTATTGTCGTGTCGAGACCATGGGGGACGATGTGCGCTTAAACAAATACCCTTCGAAATGTGACACTCTGATTCCCCATAAAATAAATACCTATTTACACTTTAAAATTTTGGTATGCGAAGAAAATTTATGACGGTCACATGTGACATCAGGTACATACCTACGTGCTATGAATTATTGTAAATCTACGAATGATGTATCCCATGCTAATAATGTATACAATATTCGTAGTTCGAAAGTTATTAAAAAATGCAGTAACCAATTTGTAGTACCTTCTCTACCTTCAACAGGTTATTTACATAGATTCACTTTTTTCAATCGCGTTATACCACTATCTCACCTAGTGGTAAGTGATAATCACTCTATAGGTCACTCTAGATAAGTCACTCTAGTATTAAAGATTTCCAAGTTATAGCTATCCGGATATATAGATTCGGGCAGGGCGTTCCACTCTATGGCTGTATGCATATCACCGAATCGAATTGGATGATAATATTCTAGGATAGATTAGACAACCTCATTTTGTCTATTTCAAACACGACAAATAAATAATTCCTCAAGACGAGAGATCTCTATAATTTTGCTCTTAGCATTTAACAATTATTCCTTTTCACAAAATTAGTCTCAAAATGAATTGGGATCAAATACTTGGAAATTTGACCTAAGTAAGTACTGAAACCGTATTAATTAATATAAGCAAAAATCTAAAATGAAAGTCAGGAGATATTAGCAAAAAGCACTCATTTCGTTTATTCACTTAAAAGAGGCATGTTTATAACAGGTCTTTTAACCGTAAGTCCTCAAGACACGGGGCACCGAAATGAGAAACTAATTTTCAAAATCTACAAAATTTAAAACAACTTGATCGAATCAGGAATGCTTCCCAGACGCTTTTAACTGCGATAAATAATAAATCGGGCTCAACCCTTCAAGAAACTTTACGAACTTATTAAAAAATATCCCAAATGTCGGAAAGCACTCCCTTCGATTAGAAAAAAAAAATATTCCCAAGTATAGAATAAATATAAAGTTTTCTTACTTTTCCGCACCCACTACGTATTAAGAGGTTTTTAAATTTATTCACCCTTTCTATTTTCGGCAGTTTCTTGGCGAAACTTGTAAGAAAATTTGAGCGATTAAAGCGTACAGGGTGAAGAAAGTTAAGGGTTGAAATTTACATAACGATCGTATGCGTTGTCTGGCAACATCCGACGCTAAGGAGTTAGTCTCGAATAGTAATCAGTTAACACTTTGGAAGGAGTATATTGCGAACTAATAATGATTTGTTTTTAATTCAATGGCATTGAATGAATATTTGTTAGAGTGTTAGATTAAGTGTTGGATCAGGTGCACGATTTTTTTTCAGAATTTATGAGTCTAGACAAGAGTTGCTTCTGTAAAAGAAAAGTAAACCAAATTATGAAGAAGTAGGAGAGCGGAACCCGAGCTCGAAATCATAAACTTTTGAATCCAATGGTAATGGGTAATCGAAGGATAATAAGTATTTAGGTATTTGTACATATCCCAATACTTAGATTATTTGGGCATTGAGGCAATTTAAATTACGATTAATTAAAAAAATATAATTGCTGCATGTTCTACGGCCTATAAACCACATTCAAAAAATCTAAATAAGTAATATTTTCACTTCACAACTCGTACCTCGTACACGTAACATTTATATATCACTGATAACCAGCCGATTGAACACATCACAGCCTATTTATCGAAGACTTTTAACGCAGAACCCTCAAACTGATTCCCCAACAGATCACTTTGCATCATTCACGGCTCACCGCCGTGATGAGAGGCGGTAAATAACTCCACAAAACAAAAGTACAACACTATACCGCAAACGAGTGAGTTAAAAGGACCATTTGTTATCTTTTGTTGGATACATCGTGCTACATTTGTTTAAGACGTGAGATATTAAGTGAACTCTTAGAATTGATGGAGAAAGAAATCATATATATACCTACACAGGATGTATGAAGAAATGTCACTGGTTAAAACAATGTGATTTTTTTTTATTTTTTAAAAATGTAGACGACCCGGCATAAGGTCGGCTCTGTGAAACTTTGATGCCATCTTTTGTTTATTTTTATATTCTTCTATTGCTGTTTGACATGTAGATCACCAGGGGCGTTACATTCGCGCTGTTGACCTTGGAAAACCGTTCTAATGTCATTTTTGAAGATCCCCATGTTGTAATCACTTGGGAAAACCACGGTACCGTAGCATATTTTATGATTTTAATTATACATGAATAAAAGTAGAGGATACGACCCAAACAAAATTATAATAATAAATAACGTAGAGAAGTACAGGTGTATTATCAATAACGTATACAATATACGAGTACTATTTTTAAGTTACCGTAATTTTAAAGTTACTATATTTTATCTTTGCAGCTGTAATTGCTATCAAAACAATTTTTAAAACTGTGTGTAAACCCACTATTAGGATAAAAGCCTTAAGAAGCTCAACAGCCGACAGTTCTTGATAAGGGTTCGTAAAATGAGAGCCCTCCAATTAAAACCTGTACGTCAGTCTACCTCGGCGCTGAGGAGTTTTACACAAGATGTAGTGCTCCATTTTATTTTTGTGTCCTTTGATTTGTATGAGGCTAGTTGAGGATATTTTAGACACAATAAAATTGTTCGTACAGGGTTTTTTTAAAGAATCAAGGAAACAAAGAATCAATTTCATTTATTCAGTTTAGGCACATACATAGCACTTATGAATGTCAAAGTTTTACAATAATTATGTACCTACATTTGTCAAAAATATTATAATTTATAATTAATAAAATATTTAGTAAATAAATCATTTGAAAATGATTCTTTCGCTGGTTCGGTAGTTAAATCTCCTGAGAAGAGACCAGCAAGAAACTCAGGTAGATTATCGTTATTCTTCATTTTCTTTTTAATATTTAGTTTACATCGGTTTTAGTGGTGAATTTTAGATTTTAATCACGTTGATTGATTCTAGATTCTTACTTGATACACTTTCAATATTGCCAGTCGTTGGTCGATATCAAAATTCTACATTATCCGGACCCGAATAAGAACGAATTTGTATAAGATGTGTATTATTACCATTAAATAATGAGACATTGATGGTGACGAAAATATATTTAAACTCGTTTTTTAATATTATATTTTATAACATATCTGTGAGTATATGTAGCCATCATAATTATGCTTAGTAATTTTTCTACACGGCAGCCGAACTCATAATTATTTGATAACACACCTGTATTTCTCCACTGTATTTATTATTTATTACTGTACCTACCTGTATTAGGATGGGGTAGGAAGTATATTAACACCACATTTTACCAACTACGATTATAGCTTCTACTTAAAAAGGGGGTAAGTCTATTGTCAACTGATAGGCATTTTGTCATGAGCCGTATTTTAAAGTCGAATGTAAACAGCAATATCCCTTAGTCGCCTTCTACGACACACATGGAAAGAAATACTGTAGGCGGTAATATACTCCACCAAGAACCAACAAAGCAACATATATTTTACCCCCCGAAGGGGTAGGCAGAGGTGCTAGCACCCACATTTCGCCAGTTTATGTTTAGGTCCCAATGTAATAGGTGGCGAGCCTATTACCATTAACCGGGCACTTATAAGCCTGCGATAAATACACACATAACTTCGAAAAGCATCTAATGGTCATTAGTGTATGCCATGGTAACTGGGATCGAACACGAGATTTCGTCTCAGCAGTCCATTACCTATACCACTAGGTTACCACGGCTTTTCATATATTACTACTATACTGATTCTATAATAAAGTCACTTCTATACCCAAAAGCAAAAAAAAATCAACTAACCAAAGCAAAAAATCATCCCTCACAAATTCACTTAGCGATCTGAAATTCATGTCGAGATATCACTAAATAATTTCAAAGGTATCACAACGGTACGGCGTATATTCCACGCTCCCTGACCCAAATACGAGTACTAGGTATTCAAGTATCAAGTATTAAAGCTAGGGTTGTGCCGGCCGAGACGATTGCATTGTTTAATAATTGAAACCACGTTCCTCCGGTGCTCGGCGGCGATGAGTTTGGTACAAGCGATGAACAAGAGCGTGACTGTTTAATACGTAGGTGAATATTAGGTAATTAATATACTTTAGTACCATTTAGATGTCAATAAGATGCCAATTTGTCTCCTCTCTCTCTATCTTAACTTTCAACCTCCCCCTATCACCGCCTCTTCAAGAACGACATTAAAAGGTTACTATAGTTAGCACACGGTGTTGCAAACGTCTATAGACTACGGTAACCGCTTTCTATACAGTTTCCCGTGTGCTTATCTGCCACTAAGGTGGTATAAAAATAGTATTGCAATAAATGTCTGATAAATGAATTTAAAAATGAGCCTCAAAGTAACCAATAATATTAAAAATATGATCTCTGATTAACTGAGTTAAACAAATATTTAAGCTCTATTGTTGCTTATTGGCAATGATATCATATCTCATTTTGTGGCTACCTTGGAGGAAACATAGAAAAGTTTATAAGTTTTGTAGCTCTCAGGGACGGTATTTAAATAATTTAAACGTGAACAAATCGATAGCGGATAACAAGACAATTTACTACAACAAGAGATAAACAAGTTGGCAGGCCGGCACGTGACTATTGTTCGGTTTGATATTAAACTGTTATTAATTTTGCTAACGCATTGCATGGGATTTCCGTAATTATATGCATTGATCGATTGTGTGATCGTCGTTGTTCATCCAATATCCTCTGAGACACATTAAATCATGGTATGAAACGCTTATAGTCTTTATTTAGACCACACGTAACAATTTCAAGAGCTTCGGCTCGATTTTATCGAAGAAATCCCCTCATAAAGACTAGGTGTTACGGTTATTATTTCTTTAACCTATTTGCTATTCTACGATTTTTCTCGATAATACCTACTGTTGTTATCTGACCTATTATGAAGCTAGAAAACATGTTTACTCACAATACCTATATGAGTTCAAGGAGATAAGTAGATGTTGACCACATTGTTTTTTTTATATTTAGGGCACGTCAATTAGACTTACCCCGCCTGATGGTAAGCTGAAGACAAAGTCTCAGGAAAGAGGGTCACCATTATATATTTAAGTGTGTATTGTAATTACATAACGAATCACGTATCGAGGTTTATTCTTCGCACTTGCGGATTACTGCACATCGAAGTCCTCGGGTAAGGTTTTTTAATGGCAAACCGCATCCATTAGCATTCCTTTCAATTACAATTATAAGTTGCAGCACGCTATGATGGCCGTTTTGACACGACTAGTTTTGCTAGTTTTCCCTTTTTTAGTGTGTGTAGTTTATTTACTTCTGTACCAGTCTCGCTATATTTTTCTTTAGTTATTCATCTAATAGCTCATTATCCAATTATAAAAGCACGAAAAAATAGACAACAAGCAAAACCAGTCGTGTCAAAACGGCCATCATAGCGTGCTGCAACTTATAATATTAGGTAATAGAAAGAAATGCCAAACCGCATCCATTAAAGCAAGTAAAAAACCTTACCCGAGGAGATAAGACTTCGATGTGCAGTAATCCGCAAGTGCGTAATATTTTACCATAACCTTTGGGATTGTTATTGTTACTTCAATATCGCCAATTTGGTTAAGGAGGTCACACTTCACGGCAAAAAATATCTAATTTCAGCCGCAACTTAGACTAGAAAGCCGACCCCAACTGTGTTGGGAATATACTGAGAGAATGATGATGAACCTTTGTTATTGTTAAACCGTGAGTCTCCATATATAATATGTATATTTTTCTTACATAACTTTATAAAGTAAAACGAAATGGGTCATTCTATAAACACCTTAAATGGCGCTTCGAACACAAAAATCTCCTAAACATCACTGCTGTACTTGGACATTGTTTATATCCCATTCATTCGAATTTATTATAGTTACATTACACCGTTCCACAAAGTTTATGACTAGCCCACGGCTCTGTCTCCATGTTATTTTAATCCCGTCCCGCCTCCGTATAAAAAGTAGCTTCTATGTCATTCTAGAATACAGTCTATCTCTGCACGATTCCAGTCAGATTCTGCTAGCAATTTGAGGATAATACAGCAACAAACATCCAAATATCTTCATAAAATTTTATTTATGTGATACTTTTTTTAATAGTGCAAAAAATCTCCACAGATACCCCCCGCCAGAACTGGTTGGGGAGGTTATGTCGGACTCGAACCGACTAAAACACACGCCGTCTTTGGGTCCTTAGTTGCCGGAGTTGAGATAGTAACCAACATATTATCCCTCGCAATTTAGTGGAATACTGAAGCTCTAAGTTTGATTTTTTACAAACCGTTTCTTTGTTTAGTGCCATTTTGTGTGCTTAATAATAAAAGTAAAAAAACCACATCATTCCACTTACTAGAAATACTTACTACAAAATATACCTACGCATCTTTTTTCTACTATTAATATTATTTTCATTGGTATCTTCACTTTTGGTAACTCTTGTGCTGGGACACTATCACCACTTGTTAAAAGTAATATTATTTCAATCTTACTTTACTTCCATAGGGTGATTCGTTCTAGGACTGTTGTTTTCCATCGACATTTGTGTACCTACTATATCTTGTAAAACAAGTGTAAATTATATTCACCACAGCTGTTAGAGACACGTTTTGACCAATTTTAACCATATAACACTAGTATCCTGTGTATCCTAATGGAAACTAACGGTCTGGTTCACACTTTGATAGAAAAGTGAGATTGAAATAATATTACTTATTAAAGTGCTGGTAGGGCCTCCTTGGCCTAAATTACATGGCTACCTTCTTCTTACAGCCTCGGATCCTTTAAGCGGGGCGTGAAAAAGCATAAATGATGAGGCCTTCAAGTTGAGCGCCACCATTGTAACACTATACGTGTTTGTAATGATGAAACTCTTTCCTGAGACTTTCCCTTCAGTTTACCACCAGGTGAAACCAAATTAACGTGTCTTGGATTTCAATTAAAAGCAACTTTGAAATAATTCCTTTAATTCAAAATTGAAGTCACTACGTTTCTCTTATCTAACAATACAGTATCTATTTGGTTCATTATATTAATTTATATACAACTAATAAAATGTTTTACAAACATACTCTTTAGTAAAATATGAAGCATTTCTAATTTAATAAAACTTGCTATAGTGTCAGCAAATGTACAGAGACATCAAAAGTGACAGTAGGGCTAAAGTACACACGTATACACACGTTTGCATATTCTCAAATGGGTAGGTAGAAGTAAATTATTCAGAGGCAGAGGGTAGACCGTTCTCAAAACGAAACGGCTTTTTTAGAAAATTCGTTTTTGGAAAACTTATATCATGATAAAAGTTTTTTTGAAGTGGTCTTTTCGGGAACGGATGTTCTGGGAAACGGATAGGACGTTCCGAAAGGATCAGTAGACCGTCAGGCTCTAGGGACAACACCTATAAAAGAACTCATCATGCTTTGAACTGCACCCCTGCTTAACAACAGGCGAGAAGCAGTCAATTTGATGAATCAAATAAAAAAATTAACTCACATGAAAAACATTTATTTGTTCCACGTCATAGCAAGCAAGATTATCGTTGTCACACGGGTTTTTTGTCTACATATTTATTTTCCAATGGCGAATAGCTCTTTCTTTGTTACGCAGGCAAAGTATGAAGAGGCCCATGTATTCTGCTTTTTGCTACGACTTAGACTAAATATGGTGCATGATATGCATCTGAATACCCACTCGAAGAAATGCAAGCGTCTATGTATTATTCATGTAAAAGACTAAAACATGTGAAACGTCTTGTAAGTGATCAAAGTATTAAAACTCTCTGACCTGTGTTTCTAAATTATAATCATTCATTGCTTTAAGTTTCCAATTAAATTATATGCAATGCAATGTGCACTTAATTCAATGTGTATTGACATTCAATTATTTTAAAAATCATACAAAGTATTGTCATTCGTAATTCATGAATCTGAAATCAACGTCACAGCAATCGAAGCAGTATAAATTTATTAAATTCTATTAAACATTTCGTGTTTATCTATGGTGTATTTTGTAGTTTAAAAAGAACTGTTTTAACATGAATACAATTTAGACACACAATACATATCAAAAACACTATACATAATGTAGACAATAACTTGTTTCATTAAGAAAACAATCAAGATGTTGAGTAACTAAGTACGAAATCGCAATCTCAATTCCATTACAATAGAAAGAAATACAGAGAACAATCGAATCGATTACAGGAAATACAACAATACAACCTGGAGACCTTTTCATAAATACACGGTGAAAATAAAAAGAAACAAAACAAAAGCAACGTTAGAAAATTACAGTATAAAAGAAAATGTTGATCGAACCTACAACACAACAGTTGCCGTCAAAGAGTGATTCAATAAGCAAATAATATATTTTCCCCTATACAAACTCAACGGTTCATATTCCATAATATGCTTCAATTGGGAAAACAACGCCTTTCTACAACTGTTGCACAATCAATCCTGCCCATTTCCCTGAACAACCTCGACAAATTGACCAACATGTTCACATCATTATTCCTACACAACCATAAATTCAAAATATTTTCCGTCGGAGAACATGTGTTTGAGAAATAATAATAATAAGAAGATATTTTTAACTTATCAGCCAACAATCGCCAGTCGTTGCCTTTCACCGTCTGAGAGTCCAATAGTTTACACAGTATCACTCTATCTGACTTGGTCAACACATTAGTCCGGTAATTATTGTCAACGCTAAAGTAACCTCTAAAACTGTTATTCTTATATACGAAATCGTACCTACCCTCTTTTTTAGACAAAGAAGAATAATTGAACGGGTTCTCTAATATGTTAACAGTCTCTACACTCGAACAACTTAATCTCTTACCAATATTAGAATGCAAATCGTTAGTCTTCAAATTAAAATTGACGGAGCTCGATTGCTTTTGTTTCTGGTATACAGATACATTCAGTTCTAAGCAATTTATTGAATCTGTTTGTTGGAGTACGAATATGCATTGCAGTGATCTTGCAGACATATTCCACACCTGCGTATAAGACAGCTCTTGATAATTCCCACCTGATTGTATCTTCCAACCAATACCTACATCTCTTATATTTATACACAAATCAGAACAATTCTCTTGAAAATAAATCGTTTTTGGATCACAGAGCAAAGAACCACCGGAACGTTTCTCACTTTCGAAACAATCGTAGAAAGCATAAGGAGTATCGTTAAACACATGAACTTTTAAACTATAATAACTGTCATCCATTTTTTTGGATATAAACAAAGCAAGTTTGAATAATTTTGCATCTAGACCGCTGAAACTTCTGCCTACTAGTACAAAGTCGCTTAGAAATTCGCTCACTAAGAAAACTTTTGAAGGGTCGACTTGGGCGAACAGTGGAGACCCGGGCGTTTCCTGTCCCAAAGTCAAAACTTTCCGCCACTCCCTCGTGTTGATTTCTTCGGGCTTTTGGAGTATGGATAGAAGCCAGCTGGTGTTCTTCAAAGACGCGCAATGCGGAAAGGATAAAACCACACCCTTGCTGAAGTGAAAGTTTTTGGGACCGCACCGTATAACAGGACTCAGTTGAGTTTCACCTGGTCAACAAAAAAACAAATATTTTATTTACTAAGCAACATTCAATATTAGAAACAACTCGATTCGTGGAATTAGAGTTGGTTTACTTTAATATTTTATGAACTATCAGATCACTGCGATGTATTTTAGGGCTATAAATCGTCGGCCTCCAAAATAACGCTCACGAAGCAGGTCAACTTATAGGTTACATGCCCTGACATTTAAGATTTAGGTCAGACTGTGACTCAGTATAATCCTATTTCTGAGCCAACACTTACAAAGTACATGTATATAAGCACTTTCTTACTTTGGGTTTATTAGAGGTTTGTACAAACACTATTAATTCTCATAATAACTTTGAGAGTCTTAAAGCTATCTACTGTGATTAGCTACTGAATTTATTGTGATAGTGATAGTGTTATTACATTCATAGCTGGATACCTACTTTCATGAAGTCTTCGTCAGTTCTTTAACTAATTTATTATTACTTTTGTTTGACACACAAAAAAGATCTACGTATTTTAAATGATCAAAATTTTAAAAAGATTACATGATATTCTGCAAAACAAAAACCATAGAGGAAATAAAACCAACCTGGTAAGATTAAACTCACAAACTCAATACAAGAAACCAAATTTTATCTAGCACAACGCAAAAGCTTATGCCTAAAGAAAATTTAAATGGGATATCTGGGTCACAAAGTTTATCTAAAACGGAGTTACCTTCCTGCAGAAATGGCCTATTCCAGTCGTCGTCTGCGACCTCAATTGTAAATAGCTCTTCACCCTTATCGACTACTCCATCGGGAATAAATAGACTTACTCCACATTTATTCAAATTTAACCAGCCACCATCAGAAGATACTATTTTTGAAGTAGCTACATCCAAATGTTTGATTAAAAATTTCGAATCTACAGATGCATTATTTTTCAGTGATGGTGATATTTCTACACTTTCATTGCCATACGACGAACCGGCTAAAAAGGAAAAATATGTTGAAATGGTGTCTAATAATGTTGAATACAAGCTTGAAGAAGCCGTGTAAAGCATATAGGCAATTGATTACAATACTTGTGTGATATTGTATGTTGATTTTGAAAGAAATACATAATTAATTCAATTCGTGCCTCGGTTTAATTTTTTTTATACCAATTAAATGCCAGACGCGCACCGGATGGAGAGTGGTTGAGTGGCTTATGGACGTGTGCAATACCAGAAACCTCACACTTTTAAATTTTTGAAGTACTATTAGGGTAAATATCACAGCAAGAAATTTATAGTTGTTAAATAAAAGAAAACATTTAAAGCTCTGATCAGTTTTTCAATTTTAAAAGTACGATTATCTATTGTAATCATATGCCTCTTGTAAGTGCATATTAGTGAACTCACAGCTTAAAAAGCAACTGGAGTCAGATCGGTCTGACTCGACGCTGTCCTTGCAAGCGTAATTCCTGTCGCTTCCATGTCTTTCAGTTCTTACCTCTTGGTCTATAGGTGTGATGTAGCTGTAATAAACAATATATTAAATACTATATGATTTAAAAAATCCCGAAATATTACTGTTTCATTACATAGTCGCTTTCTCTGTCCCTATGTATGCTTAAATCTTTAAAAATATCGTAAAACGGGGTGAATAGAAATCCAGGGGATAGAGACAAAATGGTTAATGGAATATTTTAATACTTCCCGTCGGACTGCTCAATTAAGATGGGGGATACCGTCATGTCCTACCACCGTCGAATATATCAGGTAATATGAAAATTCGTAAGCATTAACTTTCTTCTTAGTAATAAAATTAATTCTATTGTTAACCTACCTGTTAGCTAATTGTGGTACTTCATATAAATGCTCGTGTCTTGTGGACGTGCTCATGTGTCTATGAGTTCTTCTAGAATCAATGGTTTGAAATTCTTCATGTATTGTGAGATCTGGCTGATTAGTCAGTGTTCTTTTTATTACATTCCCAAAATAATTTGACCCTGTATAAGAAATTATGCTTAAAATCGATGAAATTAAAAAATTATAAAGCCACGAATAAGATATTTTATAAAGTATCTTACCAGAAGGAGGTTTCACATAAGGCGAAGTTTCATTCATTTTGATTTTGATATATTTAATCCCCAATATAATAACAACAATGAATATAAGAAAAGCTATAGTTAATGCTAGAAATATTGGCCAGTACGAGGAACCTGTGGAAAAAAGCATCTCAATGAAATATGGTATTACATCGTAATGACTCCAAATCACAAGAAAAACGAGGCAGCACACAAGCAGGTAGCAAACAAGCCCGCGGCCCACCTGATGGGAAGTGATTACCGTGGGCTATGGACGTTTGCAACACCAGGGGCATCACATTCGTGCTGCCGACCGTATAAGGAAGAGGAGGGAAGGGGAAGGAGGGAGAGGGGAGAAGGTTAAGATAGTCTCAGTGCTGTCAGTACAGAAGACAAAAAAGTATTTCTCGGTTCTTCCGCTGTCAACAAAAAATATAATCTAATAATTGATGGATTTCAGCAGATTCATCTAAGTTACGCGTGCTATCCTCAAAATACACCCAATGAACGCGTACTGCGTATAAAACATACATTCTATAGCGTGACTGAGGTCAGATGCCTCTGTCCTTCACCTTTTTGGAACTTAATAATTTAATCGCTATATATTTTTCGATGTCTGTTCCGAGCGACATGAATTGGAATTCGTTCGGTATTCAATAATAAATTATTTACAAATACTCAATTAACCCAAGTTCACGTTTGAAATTAACAATACAGTACGGACACAAGCAGACCAAGTAATTTTTTTTTTATAATTTATTTATTTTCATTAAAAACGTAAAAACAGCAGCATAATTGTATTTAGAAACGCGTCTATTCACAGTCGTAACAAAAGTATAGACCCCGGTTACGTCACAAATGTACTCCTAATGCGCAGTTCGCGTCTTTTAAATGTCTATTGAGGACGGAGTGCTCCAGCAAAGGACCTCAAATTTACCAATCATTGATTATAGCAAATCAATCCGAGCGCGCCAAAGTCACGTTTCCATCGGAACTTGGGTTCAAGATATATACCGATAACTATATATAAGTAAAATAATTTCAATTTTTCCAAGTTCTATTTAACGTATAAGAAAGAATTAACGCAACATTTATTCAACTTTATCGACATAAATTTCAATACGAACGCTCGTGTTTCAAATTGAAATACATTTACGCTACGCTTAATAAATCCGAATAGTACTGCAACACATTTTATCCATGAGGATTTTCGCAAGAGGTAATAAAAGGTATGTAACACATTTATACAACGATGTGGATAATATTGTAATTAATTTCACTGTTAAAACGATCGGGATATTTACCATGTTTGTTGGTTTCATTTCGTAACCGATATTTCGGCGCTGTTGCAAGCGCCATGATCACGGTGTACTCAACAACAGCGCCGAAATATCGGTTACGAAATGAAACCAACAAACATGGTAACTATCCCGATCGTTTTAACAGTGAATATGTAAATGACCATGTCTAAAATCATACATTGTAATTAATTTGTCAAAAAATGTACTCGTACCATCAGCAAGGCCAGATTTGGATGTTCTCACACATAGAGGACACTGTGCAACTTGATAATCAGGGCCTCGACACACAGTGATACTGACACATCTTCGTCTTCTAGTACGAAGACAGTCCGAATCACATCGCGACCAATCTGACCACTGCGACCAGCGACCTAGAAAAGTTTTGTTTCTTGAATTTTCGAAGGTCCAAAAGGTACTAAAGCCTAACCTGTCCCATTTTGTAAGTCCAATGAAGACATTATTATATTTTGAAGGTCGTAAAATTAAGTCGTACCTACAGGTTTTGTTATATGCTAAAAATGATCATAAAAATATAAAAGCAAAATGGTATATTTTGCCATTAACGTCTGAAGTTCATTTCTGTCATGCAATAGTTATAAAAATAAAAGTTTATTTGCATATTACTCAATCACGCAAAACGGCTGGTTGACTTCAACTCCATAAGATCAAAGTATAAATGACTCACCCAACAAAATGTCTGGTGACTCATCCGCTAGTTCATCTAGCTCATCTAAATAAAAAGAAAAGATGAATTAAATATCTATCAGTAAGTATTGAGATAGATGAATCATGGTAGTGTGGGCTCATAGATTTAAGAATCAGCGACATTATATATTTTGAAGAAAGCATTTCGGATAAGTTTCGTGTGATAATATATTTGTGTGTTGGTATATATTCGAGAATATTATATTTTGGCTGAAACAAACTATAAAAATTTCAACATTTGTAATAATTTATGAAATAATTCTGACTTACCTAAATCACAGTCCACACAGTCAGGGGTCTTATGTATATTAGGACCTACACATGGTTGTCCTCCATTAAGAGGTCTAGGCGCTGTACATGTCCTCTCCCTTTTCCTTCCTGAGGAGGAATCTCTGCCTTGACCATCACAATAGCAATCCACCCAAGCGGACCACGCGCTCCAACCACCATTTACTGATG
This sequence comes from Pelosia muscerda, assembly GCA_963691645.1. Lineage (NCBI taxonomy): Eukaryota > Metazoa > Arthropoda > Insecta > Lepidoptera > Erebidae > Pelosia > Pelosia muscerda. The sequence continues at coordinate 4,655,863 of OY829104.1, forward strand.
AGAATTGTGAATAAAAGATAGCCTAGATTAAAGGTAAATCTAAAAAGTTATAGGTACTTACGTAGCACTTTTTTTAAATTTTGAAAACGCCACAATAATACTACATACAAGTTGTTTAAGTTACCATTCCTAATTCGTAGAATAAATTGGCACACAATATACTTAAACTATAAATACGTTATTCTCACTCTATAATGGCAATACAAAATCTGGTTCATTATCTTGATTTGATGCACAAATCAGTGACGGGTAGTACGCTATACAAAAGAAATTACAACATTAATAAATAACCATATTCATGTAACAAATATTTGAACTTAGCGGGAATCTAACCCGCGCCTCCTACGTAGTAGTCGCGTTCACTACCGTTACGCGAAAGAGGTTGTCTAATTATAATTCAAATTAATTAATAATGATCACGTATTATTTCTTCGTGTTCGCGCCATTTTTTAAAGCCTCCATATTCCTGCATGCGATATCTATATAATAATACATCATTACTGTCACAATGATTCTTAAATGTATTTAGACCGTTTGTTCATAAAATGAAAATAAATCTAGAATTTTCTAATTAGACTCGATATAAAGTGCCCGGAAAATGGTTCAATGCAGAATGCAAGTGTCTTTTTTGATAATTTTAATTTATTATATATAGTACAAGAAATCTTCACACAGTAAACGAAATAATAGTTTTACTATAAAGTCCATTTATTTAGGTACTTAAATAAACGTAAACAATCCTAGTTAGCCTTTTTTTGGTATTGTTTAAAGACTTTTCTGCTTAGTGACGCATTTTGTCAACTAAAAACCTTTATCGAACCACTAGTTAGTAAGTCTACTTTATTTGTCTAACATGTGTTTTTATGTACCTTTATTTAAGTACCTAAATAAATGTAGTATAGGTTCATATATACAAGAGTAACAAACCAAATACAGTGAGGAGAGCCGGCTCGGACATTCTCTTGCCAGCTAAATTCTCGGCGACGCATGTGTAGTTCGCCATGTCCTGGAAATTGTTTCACTATTCAAATATGTCTCGACTGGTCCCGACAATGTTCTGGTCCATTTTCATAATAAACTGTTTAGAAGACACACTGGCATATTTCAGTAAGAATTCCGCTTCATTTCTGAATATTACTTGGGGAACTTATAAAGTGGGTCTGTATTCAATCTAGTACCGCATACATGTATAAGACCTACTTCAGTATTATGAAGGTTTTTGTATTTATTTTCTTTATTATTCTTATAAATTATACGTATTGTTGTGGTACAAAATATACAGTTAGGTACAAAGACGAGCTTGGGTTTGAGGAATTTCTCGAATCAGATCCATACAGTATTTAGACATCAAGACTTTACTGCAGTTATAGTTACCAGCATATAAAATATCGTTATTATGCTACGGGTGCACTACTACATATTGACACAAAAATACGATTTGGAAACATTTTTATTCGTTTTCTTTGTCATTTATACAGTTTAAACGATAATTTCATAAAAAAAACATCGCTACAAAAACAAAACAAATAGGGCCATAGTGCGATTTGATGTTTTTTTTTAAATATTGCTTGATTTCGCTTTACTAACACGATGAAGAGTGAATAACGCGTTAGTCAAACGGTTTAAAAAAAGAATTAAAGAAAATTCATAAAAAAAAATTACCAAATCATATTTTAATGCCAATTTGAAGAGTACCAGGATTACAATCATGGGTCTTTGACTTCGGAAGCGTTTCCCTAACACCCTGTTTATCTGGAAATGTGCCAATGTGTCGACAATACATTCAATACCTATTACAATATAGAGAATTAATTGAAAACATAGACCAAGATGATGAGAAAGATCAGGATTCAATCCAATAAACTACTTACCAATAAAGTAGCTTGTTTAATAACCAAATCTCCCTCCTTAGAGACCTGAACATTATCATCAGAGACCACTGGGGCACCATTCTTGAGCCAATATATTTGTACGAAGGGAGCTGCTGGCGGCGGCTCACAACGGAAGGTCACTGATGTATATTGCTTCACGAGCTGGGAATGTGGGGCCACTGAGAAGTGTTTCTTTATATCTAGGTGTAAGAAAAAAATTAAACAAATATTACAAATATCATAGTTCAAGAGCTTAGGGCTATAAGGTAGTACATATTTTGTAAAAATGTCTGTTGAATAAAACGACATTAATACGATCTTACCATCAAAATATAAAACAGGTCACTGTAGACCTGGAGCTTGATTCTACTAATCATTATCAAACTATTCAGATTACAAAAATGCTATTGGATTTTATACTTTACTGCTATGCTTTTAACGTCTAGAATTAAATCGCATATCTTGTAAAGTGAATGAAACATTGTCCTGGACACTTTTTATTTAATTTTGAACTTTAAGGTTATATTAATAAAGTCTAAAATTCAATGTCATTTTTGTAATCTCTGTGGTTTGAAATAGTTGCCAATAAGTAGAATGAAAGCCCTACTCAATCGATATAATCAACTATGTTCTAGTATTAGCATACTAGTACATAGTATAAATAACTAAAAAGATCGAGAGAGTCTAGAGGCGCGTTAAATAGTAGGTAGGTTTCCATTAGAATTTTTGATAAGATAACAGGGTAATGTCTAGCGACTTTTGAATCTGTAATATCATCTATGAAAAGTTTTAAAATAAGAACTCTTCAAAAATATCATCTATGAAAAGTTTTAAAATAAGAAAAAAAAATTACAAATATAATTTATTTACGAATAAAGTACCATATTTCCTTCGAAGGAATAGCGCGTCTTCAAAGTCACCCAGTATTATATTTTAAGGGAAAACATTGAAAATGACTCATTTTACATGCAAGCTACGCATGTCTGTTCTATGTAGATTAAAATGAAATATTCATACGAGTATGAGATCATACGCTGTTTAGAGAAATATTAAACTCTTATTTGAATCTTAATACGCCCAAAGTGTGTATTCAACGTGCAAACGAGACTTCAATGTTTTTGAAATATATAATAATCACAATAACTCAATAATTAAAGAATATTTTGATGCATTAATTTGTTAAATTTTTCAAATTGATTTAAAATTGGAAATAGGTAGTAATGGAAAGGGTTTGCCTTCAGCTTACCGTTGGGCGAGGTGAAGTCAAATTGACGTATCCATAATAAAAAGAATTAGACGGGGCTTGAGAGACTGGTCATCCTGTTAGAGGTGTGTTTCTAGTCCTGTCTAGATATTCACTTTTTCTAATTTTGAATAACTCAATAACTTAAAGTACCTAATTTAGAATGTCTTAAGATGTGTGAGATGGATTCAGATAGTTTAGTTGCTAGAGTTTTTTGATGATTGAACAATAATTTCAGAGATTCTACAATGTCTAGCCGCGGTAACCTAGTGGTATGGGTAATGGACTGCTGAGACGAGGGCTCGGGTTCGATCCCAGGTTACCATAGCACACACCAATGACTTCAATGCATTTCGAAGCTATGTGTGTATTTATCGCAGGTTTATAAGTGCCCGGTTGATGGCAATAGGCTCGCCACCTATAACATTGGGACCTAAACATAAAATGGCGAAATGTGGGTGCTAGCACTTCTGCCAACCCCTTCGGGGATACAGGCGTGAGTTTATGTTATGTTATGTTTTCTACAATTATAAACATCAAAGAAAAGCTTTCATATTCAGTTTATTATAATTACGAAATATTTAAGTTGAAGTGAACAATAAATTTAAATGTGTTAAGCTTCTTTTGACGCTAACTGTATTTATAATTAATAAATTAACTGGTATACCCGGGCACAAATTCCCAATTAAAACATGAATTTATAAACATTGACAACGGATTTACACTTCATTGTAAAATATTTAAGATCAAACATTTTGATTTTTACACACCGTTACCATTGTAGAATATAATTCATTCTTTTGGAACTGTTCTTAAGAAATATCTGGTGTAGTCAGGAGTATAATTTGAATTGTGTGTGTGAAATATTGTGTAATTACTACCGGTGAACTTGAAGAGGTACTTCATCTCTTTCGTGGATGATAAGTAAGGTGACGATAGTATTGTAATGCTTTTTATTTATAGACATAAGACATAACGACAACTAGTAACGGCTATGGGTTCGGTCATCGCTATTACGTGGTTTTGAAATACATTTTTGCCAATAAGCTGGTATTGCTGTGTATGTGTAAAAAGATGTTTCTAAATTGGTATGTTTTAAATTACTTTTGTCGCCCACTGTCCTTATAATAAAACCAACATCCCGTGAAAGAACGATCGTCCTTTCAATAATATAATCGTGCTAAATTGTCTTTGATATAAAACAGTATGCCTTTGCCATTTGATGGCGTGCGTTTTAATCGGTTCGAGTCCGACATAATCACCACACTCCACCGCATGTGTAGGAGGTATCCGTATGGATTTAGCGCAAGATAAAAAAGTATGCCTTTCCTAGTATGACTTCGCATCTTAAACTAAGTTTAAGAATGGATGAATTTCAAGTATTGGTATGGTCAAGCAAGATGTGTTCCATACACGTAGTACAAGTTTTTGGGCTATCGAGAATAGCACAGGATGCAACGATGTTTTTTTTTATTTATGCCACGTCAATTTGATTTCACCTCGCCTGATAGTGGACGAGCTCAATTGTACCAATCGTACTATATATGAAAACTTGCCTCGTTTCTCTCGCGACTTCGTTCCAAGGTCCGTGCCTATAAACAATGTACTTAAGACTACAGTAAACTTAAATATTCGTTTTAAATGAACTTACAAGCCAATTCAATGGTAGCTGGTTGACTCCGTATATGTCCTCGGCTGGTCCATGCAAAACATGAGCATTGGTACTTGTCACTCCCGAAGTACTCTTCAACATTCTCCCTAGTCACTTTGCACTCTCCCTCTATTATACGGACACCTGATTGAGGGTCCACAAACTCGAAGTTAAGCGCTTGAGTCTGAACGCCGTTGCATTTGAAAAATACCTTTGTTGGAAATACAATAGGGTTAGTTTTTCAACTAAAAGATGAATACAATACTTAAAATCTAGACAAAAGGTTTAAGGGGCAAATGCGTGAAAATGGGCAAGGGGCAAATCTTACTGTTAGGGATGTCAACAGCCGTGTGAAGACGAGGAGAAGGGATAGATAAGAGAATGGAAAGTAATCAAGATATACCGCTGGGATGACGATCATGACTTTGTCTAGACCTGGCAGTAAAACCTATTCAGATATTTTAAATCATAAGTTATGGTGCAACCACATCTCAGGTTGGTTGCAGGTTTGATTCCCGCTCAGTACAAACATTTCTATGCATGAATGTAGCTATTTGAATTAGTCTTGTCATGCCTCGGAGAGTATATTAAGCTGTCGATACCGATTGTTATACGAACATATTATATGTCAGTTGTTAGTAGGCGAGATCCGTGAAATGGCCCATATAGAAGGGCTGATCACCTATACAGTATTCGGTAGTATACTGCAAGAGGTTGATGCATGTTTTTCCCAAGATGAACTCACTTACAGGGCAAGTAGATCGCACGTGACAAAGATATCAATGTGTTAATAGTGTTTAGTGTTTTAATTGCGCCGTTTCAGTGCTGTTTGCCAAAGTGGCGGTTATCCTTGATATTTTATTATTTTTACTTATTAGAGTGTGATTTTCGAGGAGTCGGGCTTTAGTTTTTTAATTTCATTATTATATATCAATTAGGTGGCAGACGAGCACACGGCTCACCTAATTAAAAGACCTTCCTCAAAAGGAAAGGAAAATCTTTGCTTTTCTTTCTTTTTATTCCGAAGTCATAATTAGAATCTTTTACTAATAACATTGTTGGGCAATGACACTAAAAAAATATATTGGATTAGAATTTGCCTATTTTTTGAAAATGGCCTGTCGTCTCGAAAATAACTGATTCTGCTTTGTCCCATAAAACTCATAACTTTAAATTTCAAGTTAAAATGTAAATAAGGGAACCACGTTTAATCTACGAGTAGTATTACTGAGATTTTCAACAGTACTTACTTTTAAAGCATTAGCCGCTCTACATTTTAATATAGCTGGTTTATTTTTAACAACATAAGTATTTTCAGGCTCCAGCAGGAACATTGGCAAATTATCTTTGGCTGTGTGTAGCGGGATCTTATCATCTATTAAAGAAACATCGTGAGTATCACTTCGAACTGTCACCAAATCTGGTGAGTCTTTATAATGAGACTCTTTACCATCATAATCATAGTCTAAGTAAGCTGTTTCGTCATCTTCTTCATCTTCTTCGTTTACTTCGTGATTAGTAAATACTGGAGGTAGGAAATAATCTCTTTCTTGATTCGGTTGATGGTTTGATAGTAGTTCTAATGGTTTGTCATCTTTGATATCCGTGTTTAACGTATCATCTGATCGGTGATGAGAATCTAAAATAAATGTTATATTCCTATAAAGTTTGAAAAAAATCCCAATTGCTTATAATAATAATATCTAATAAATAAATAGACTCTATTTCAGAGCACTGTAAACCAAATAGTGTTCATAATAACAAAATCCTATCTTATCTTTAATAATTACACACAGAAATAACAGAACATTATTGCTTTGCCATTTTAGTTTGTATGAAAATCATTATACCTACAGTAGTCTTATTTATTTGAGGAATTCTGTTGTTTATTCCCAAAAAAAATGTATCGAAATTTTTAATATATTAAATGTTAACGTAGGTACATAATATTATAAATAACAGTACTATTTGTGTAAACTTTTCGCAAATAACTGTTATTAAGTCAAATAAATATCTGTTAGATATACTATCCTTAGTATAAAATGTTTCGTAAAGTTAATCGCGATGATTTTTAATACTTTAAAACACACTTTGAGTCAAACTCTATGATTATATCTTTGAGTGTATCTAGGAGAGTTATCAAACAAAATAACATAAATAAATAACAAAATAAATACCTATTCTACAAATAAATAAGATAATAGTGTGTAGAATGTTAATATACTTACTTTTTACTGCGTCTTGTCCTTTTACGTAAAAAGCCAATTGAAATTGTAGTACAAACACGTAAGTCCAAAACTTCACATCCATTTATAAACTTATTTGAGTGGCAACTATTTAAAAAAACAACTGAATTTTCGCGGACATCTTGTTCCATTACTGCTTAAACCAAATCACATTTTATATCATAACTTTAAAATCTAATAGTAAATCGAAAAACACGCTTTGTAATAATAATCCATGCCACTAAAGATGCACTAAATAAATTATTTTTTCAACTGGTAATAATTTAAAATATTCTTTATTTGAAATCGTAAAAGTTTACAGTTTCACGGGTACGCTAGAGTAGGTCCTCTCGGCACGACATACGATATTTAACTGTGGTATAGGGGTTGAATGAGAACGACTGCAACTTCCAAATACGCCTTGTGCGCATGCTCCAAACGCACAAACTTTTCAAGAAGAACCTTTGACTAGACTAAACAGACAGTTGTATAACATGTTTAAATTAAGAAAAACGTTCAATAACATCTAGCCCAATCACCCGTAACTATATTCCATTTTTGATAATGTACTGTACTGTAAACAATCTTGTAGCGACTTTTTAAATAAATAAAACATTAAAGAAATAAACATTAAAGAGGAGGAGCGGTAAAGGCTAAGAGAATCTGTGCTGTTAGTATAGAAAATTAAGCAGGTTTTCATACTATCACATAGTGGTGACCACTTAAGCCCTCGGTCCTCCCACTGACAACGCAAAACATCTAGAGTGAGCACTAGCGACCTACTCAACGCCAGGAACACAACACAAGGTTATTATTTGCCACGCTATTAGCGGCACTTAGACGACAGTCTACAGGACAGTAGTAGGGTGGAGGTACTTCCCTAGTCGGACTACTCAGTTAGGATGGAAGATACCGTTATGTCCTTTTACAATTTATGAAATATTTACATATTAAAACGTATAAGAGGACATTAAGAATGGAAATTTATTTAAGTCTTGATCAAATGGAGTGTAGTTCAAAGGTCGCTGTCAATGAATCATATCTATACTGTGTCAAAGCTATATATGTAAATATATATATAGGTACTCGTATTTATATTTGTGCAACCATTGGATCGATCCACAGTCACGCATTTCTGACTCCCTTAATTTACTTTTAGGGGAAAGTCAAAACTTGGGGAAGTTGTTGGGAAAACTCGTGAGGAAATCTGTCGTACAGTTTGAGGTGTACGTAAAGGGTTCACAGATTGATAAATTTTATGAGAATGAACTAGGTTTATATTGTGAACTTCATCGTGCACTGATGAAAGAATCGTATACCGTAGTCAAAGTTACCTATCCAACTAATCGATTTACTTGTATGATACGTGCTCATGGTTAAATATATGATAAATAAGTTATGATTTGAAATGCTATTATTTACAGCTATAAATTATACTATTTTTTACGTTTAAAGGGGTAATATCGGACTCTACCGCGCTAATTTGGATTTTTATTATCAATAAAAAGTCTAATTATTTGGGTGTCATAGGCAATAATAATATAAATTGAAATTAAAAAAAAATGTTTCCACGCACTGAGTTCGAAAATCAAATATTAACAGCACTTGATTGTGAATTCATGATTTTACATTCCATGAGGTTAGGAATTCATTTTGGAATAAACATTTCTATCGTAAACTCCCTAATGATCTTACAAATCTAACCACTAATAAATTTAAAAGTTTAATTGAACCGAAACTCCGTAAACGAAATTTAAGAATATAATGAACAGAGATCCACTGAGCCACTCAACTAATTAAAATTAGTTTAAGTTAAGATGTCCGTAAATAGAACCCAAAAAGCATGCCCGCTGTGGTACTTACCTCTTGAGTATAAAAGAATACTACTACCCCTTAACAAAATTAGTTGAAGATTTGTCAAAAACTTGTAAAAGAATACAACTATTTGTTTTATACATGTATTGAAGCAGTCTAAGACATATTTTTCGTATTTGGAGGGAATATTAGTAATTTTGATAGCTAATATTATTTTTATAGATCAAAAGAACCTGCCACTCAATCCTAACAAACTCTCCTATTCACATATTTATATCAATATGTTCAAAGATTACGTAATATAGTAAATTAAATTGAAAAGTATGAGCCAAATAGAAAAAGGTATAACCAAATTCCAGGCTCTGAAATGTGGTAGAGAGGTGGCAGCCAGATGCGGGCTACTCCCTATCCGGGGACAGATGTGGACATTGTAATTCTACACTCGAGAGGGTCATCGATGTCCCTGGGTCAGCTGAGGCATGAGGGATATGTCAGGGTCTACCTCACCCTCGGCAACTGATGACCCGAGACGGCCGTGCGGTTTCGGTTGGATCGAATCCGACATAACCGCCCTTGCTAACTTCGGCGAGGTGGTACCTGTGGGGATCTCTGCACAGGAAAAAAACTTAAATGTAAGCCTCAGATGCAATTGAAACCAACACCATTGTAATAATGCATTTGTTTCAAATAAAATAATAATCGGTAATATTTTTGATTACTTTATTGAAAAATGAAATAACATATTTCGTATATTACAAACTACGTAAAAGTTGAAGTAATGGTCCCCACAAATAATTGTTCCACAAGAGCTTTGAAGTAGAACAAAAAGGGGTGATCAGCATTGAACTCTAACGGTCGAAATTCGAGAGAGATTCGAACGGGCGGATTAAGAAGGAAACAGCTGTAAAGAATTGTAATTATTTTTGTATCAGTAAATATTGAACCAAAAGAAAATAAAATGTTTTTGAAACAGGCACGCGCTAATGAGTAGATTACATCTCTAGTTACGATTGTAAAGCCTCGTATTCATGGTAAACATTCGTTTAGCAACAGTTGATGAACATTGTTGGTGAGCGGCGAGAATGTTGCTAGCAACTACGAGTATGTTTAAATCAATAAAGGTTGTCCACACGCCAGTCTGCATTAAAGTGTTGCCCGAGGAGGTAGTGTGGTAGTGTTGTTGTGTTCTCTGTATCTGATGCTTATAAACTGTTGCAAACACGTTCACACACGTCAACAATTCCAAAAAAAAAAAAAAAAAAATTGTCGCTAAACTGATGTTTACGCTTGTCGGGCGAGAGCTCGTCAACATTACGCTATCAACTCTGCAACAAGCAGTGTTGCCAGCAACTTGTTGACAGCAACTTCGCAACACGTTGATTCAACTTTGTTGCTAAACAAATTTTTACCATGAATACGAGGCTTAATAATGACCGAATGTTGCACGCAATTATGATGTGCTGTGCTTTCTAAATGACATGTTGCGAAAATTACTAGCTGTTACCTTACTAACCTGTTCAGACCCCCCTAAGCGAGCTGAAGATACCCGCAAAAAGCTGCTGACGTTTAGCGCTGACGTAGAACAGGAAGGGGTGGTTGGCTGTGAATGGTATCGGTACTAGAGACGAAACTGGTATTTTTTGCATTGCTGAAAGAAAACAAAAATATTTATGCATACTTAATATGTTGGGCAGTAGGCTAACTTGACTTGGACTGCAATAGACTAATTAATTGATAATGGTATAAAATAGTGACACGGAGTTTCAAAGAGTCAGCGTGTCTAAAAAATTTTATGAATAGTTTACAATTCAATTAATGTGGTCTAATTATTATTTTAATGTGTTAGTTATAGTTACGCGATAGTCTAGTTGTATGGGTAATGGACTGCTGAGACGAGGTCTCGGGTTCGATCCCAGGTTTACCATGGCACACACCAATACTTTTCGAGGCTTTTAGAAGTTATGTATGTATTTATCGCAGGTTTATAAGTGCCCGGGTGATGGCAATAGGCTCACCACCTTAACATAAACTGGCGAAATGTGGGTGCTAGCACCTCTGTCCACCCGTTCGGGGATATAGGCCTGAGTTTATGTTATGTTATATTACAGTATGTTATATTATAGTTATAAATTGGAATTATGATTGTATTCTAAATATGTGGTCTACATACTATTATTGTAAAAATAAAATAATACTGAAACAAGCCAAAATCCACATCAGCGATATCTTGTTAGGGTCAGTAGAAATCAGTATACAAGTAGTTTTAGTCGTTAAATAATTAAATATCGAAACAAAGCCTAAAATAGCAAGTAATAACGCGCTAATGTTTTATCAAATATAACTTTAATACTGTAAACTATTCTCAACCTTGTCTAAAAAGAATAAAGTCGATATTTAATTAGCACTTAAAACTTTTGATTTGATTCATATATACCCCTAGGGTTAGGGTTAATTAAAACTGCGTTGCATAAATAAAAATACATCTTTATTCATGCGTTTTAAAACAACTATGGTATTAGCTATAGCTGGTTGACGACGCCCGCGAACAGTTGGTGGCGTAAAGCTCTGATATAGAAAAGGAATGGCCGGTTTGCTTTGAAACTTAATTGCGTCAAATCCTTCATCACTATCTCAACTACTGTAAATATAAATACATAACACAGGTGTAATTATCAGCGGTATATACACTGACCAAATTAATAAAGTATTGAATAAAGGCCCTCTGGACACTAGGATCCCGCTCTCATGGGACAAATATTTTTTTCGCCTCTTGACTCTAAAATGATTTTTTAATCCTCTTGGTGGGTCAGAAGACTCGAAACCGACAGTAGAATCGTCATAACGAACTCAATTAAAGAATCAAAGAATCAATTTCTTTTATTCAGGTTAGACACGTCATAGAGCACATATGAATGTCAAAGTTTTACAAATTATATTTGTCAAAAATATTATAATTTATATGAACTAAAATAGGAGTAAGGCACTAATTCGAAATTTAAATATATTTGAACTCAAATATCCTTCATATCTATTCTATCCTTCATCTTAATGCTAACTGAGAAAAAGATGAGGAAAAGGATGAATAGGCGTGCACTGAGATTAATAGCGAAAATATGGGATAATTATTAGTAAAAAGTAAGAGTTGTGTTTTGAAAATGTGGTCTTAAAGATCAGGCTATTTTAAGAATATGATGTTTTGAGAACATAATATATTTATTTTGGTATTATACGAATGTAGTCTTTAGAGAATGTGAAATTTAGCAATGGAACTTATCTATTCCATTATTTTAACAAGAATTTATCATCAAAATCAGTAAATAAATGAAAAAGGCTTTAAAGTTTTACTAAAATATCATTAATCTGCCACTGATGTTAGAAAATGGGAAAAATAAGTATGCCCATTAAAAGATTTATTTATGCCTGCGAATAGCAGAACAAAAAGGAATAATTTTTCCGTTTTATGCCATAACTGGCACCCCAGTGGCATAAACCGAAAAAATAATTCCTTTTTGTGCCAATGGCCAAATCCGGAGGCATAAAAAGGAAGATTTTTTCCGTCATTTTGCCATTTTAGTGAGCTCCCAGTGGTAAAGTGGCAAAGACTATTCCACTGAAATCTGAGCTGAGATGCTTAATGTGATTTCAATAAAACTTTATTCACTTTTGCATAATAACTTTATTGCTTAAATGAATAAATATAACATTATTATTAATTATAACGCTATGGTATAGAAAAGCCGCCTGCAAATAATTGTTCACGATGTGCTCTGATGTAAAACATGAACGGATGGTCAGCTCTGAACTCTTTTGGAATTGTTTCCATTAAGGAACTACTAAGACTTAATTGTATTGCTGTAATGAAACATAATTTACATTTTATGAATAATATTATATGACACTCTGTTTTCTGAGTTTCGTGCCGTCTAACTGATCTACTATGGTCTAATTGATACGTAAAAACCGTTTGACCTTAAATAAAGAATTTAAAAAGATAAGGACAGTGTGTAAATGGAAATAACACAAAATAACTAAATGATGACGTATTACCTACTTAAAAAAATTCAATACCTACCGAAGAAATAATATACATACATATATACAGGGTATTTAAGGGATTAGGTACTTAGAACTTTGATTTCAACAAAAAAAAATTGATATCCATGTGACTAACGATCACAATTAAATGCATTGGATTCATGGAGTGTCCACTATATTGCCAAAATATTCATTATTTATCTTAATATAAATAGTTTTTAGTAGGTAGGGCCATAAAGTTATTGGTTCCTGAGACTTTTTTTATACAACTTAGGTCGCAGTAAGTGTTTACCGTGGCCTATGGGCGAGTGTAACACCAGAGGAATAACACTCGTGCCGCAACCTCTGTAAGAACAGAGACATTCTGTGTCGTCAGGATGTAGGATAAGCCTTCGGTTTTCCCATTGACCACAAAACCTCTCTAGTGAGCTCTGGCTACCCTACTCACCACCAAAAACAGAACACAAGGTTATTAAACGGCGATATTCTGTAGGCTTAACATCAGGCGAGGTGAATACAAATTTACGTGCCATAAATAAAAAAAAAGTTATATTTGGAGGGACAAAGTGTGAGAAAGTGACAGAGTAAGTATATGAATCGTGAAACACTGTTTATAAACCTATGAAATATGGCCGGCTGTCATAAAAGTACATCTTTAAATATCTCATCATAGAAAAGTACATTTTTCATATGACATTTTAAAATCAGTTACGCGATAAAGAGGAGATCTGCTCTATTTACGCATATAATAACTTCACGAGTACAGTATACCAAGAGTATGTTAAACCGTCAGTCCAGATTGCCTACAAACACCGTGGTATTCAATGATCATATTATTTTATAGTGCGGATATTTCATAATCTTAGTAGTGTGACTATGGTTAACAATTAGTGGAATCGGGGTCCAGATAGAAAGTGGTTACCGTGGCCTATAACACCAGCCAGTAAACCTCCATCACCAAACGCTGGTTGCTTCACGGAAAATATCAAAGTTTCGTCTGATACTCTCCTAGATATTAATTGGTAGTGCTTGTGCGGCTAAGCGCATAATTAATTTCCTTGCGATTTACACCGCATAGCAAGGAATCGAATCAATTTTTTTTTCCAAATTTAGCTGCAACATTTTCGGCATACTCAATTATTTTTCAAAGTGTCAGATTGGCGGTAATAGGCTCGCGCCCCTATTTATGGGACCGAAAATTATAGTTGGCGAAATGTGGGTGTTTAATATACCTCTGCCGACCCCTTCGGGGATGAGAATATGTATGAATGAATGTATGGTTACATTTAATACTATTACGTAGGACCGAAAATCATGGTTGGCGAAATGTGGGTGTTTAATATACCTCTGCCTACCTCTTCGGGGATGAGTATATGTATGAATGAATGTATATTTACAATTAATGTCACAAAAGTATGCTTACCAGTACTAGCAGCTGCTACCGTCCCTTGCTCAGTAACTTCTATCACAGCTTTTTGTATTGCACTTGAAATATAAAGTTTTTGATGTTTAACTATTTCGGTAAGACCAGACCATTCTGGCTCCAAACAATGATCGAGTCCCATCTAAAATTAGATGTTTATGTTGAATTATAGATGTATTCTAATAAGAATATATTCGTAAATATGTATAAGGTATTCAAATAGGCATCATGGCGTCAATTCATTACAAGAAAATATATCGGTCCTTTTTTTTTTTTTTTTTTTTTTTTTTTTTTTTCGTGTTTTTTTATCGTGCGCAAAATCCCCACGGATACCACCTCCACCAAAACCGTTGGAGGTGATTATGTCGGACTCGAACCGACCAAAACGCACGCCGTCCATGGGTCCTCAATTGCCGGAGGTGAGATTATACAAGACATATCTCTCGCACCCCGGCAGACCCGGGGACATCTCTGTTGAGATGACCCTCTTACCCAAATGTGGGGACCATGGTGTCCCCATCTAGCCCCTGGGTATGGTGTGGCATTGTATGCCATCGCCGTGGCCTGCTTCTGCTAGGGTGACAGGCGGCTCCACCCGTCACCCCGCGCTCATGGGGGACGGAGGTCATTCTGCGACCTCCGACGTCCGAGTCGCCTCCGCTCATCACGGGCAGTGCGGGCCCGGAGTCTTCTCCGGACCCGCTCCGCCTCCTCCTTTTCGAGCATAACTTGCTCGCAGAAGGAGGCGGCGGCTGAATATATCGGTCCTGGGGTCCTAGACAAAGTGTAATTATATAGGCTAATTGCTGTCAATAGAAAGGTCGAAAATGTATGAGAGTGACGTTAGTTGTCGGAATGTCATGGTGATCCAAACTTTGTCTGAAAATCAAATATCGCTAGTCAGTGCCTCTAGCACGAACCACTATTGAATTCGTAATGTGAAGGTTTCTAGTACTCGATACGGTAACGGAGTAATACGAATAATACCTTGTCCTTGGTGTTTTTTTTTATTTATTTTTGTTTTGTTTTTGGTGTACAATAAAGAGTTATCTATCAGCATGAAGTCATAATCCTAGCCGCCGCCTGCCGCACCATTAAGTCCTGGAATTCCTTGCCGGCGCACGTGTTTCCTTCTTCCTACAGTCCCGGGTCCTTTAAGCGGGGCGTGAAAAAGCATCTGATGAGGCCGTTGTAGCACTGAACGTGTTTGCAATGGTGACCCTCTTTCATGAGACTTTGCCTTCAGCTTAACATCAGGCAAAGTGAAGTCAAATTGACGTGCCATAGATAAAAAAAAAACTTTCGAGAACTCGCAAGTAACTCGATAGTGACGTCATCCTAGCATAAATGAATAATTGGTATTGATTTCGATATGAATACTTTCTTGCAAGTGGTTCGGGATAGAGGCACAGAGCGGTGTCGAATGTAGCTGTGGTTTCGCTTGGAAGCGAATGCATTTTGTCTAGACCTTAAGGTGTCCTTTCATTCATTACTTACATTTTTATAATAATGCTTCAGGTCTATAGCCGCCTCTATCTTAAATCTGGGTATTGTAACAGTCAATCTTGTCATTGACATTTGTATTAAAGCGTCGCGAAGTAACTTATGTGAAACTTTCAGAGCTCGAAGCAATATTGGCAAACCGTTTCTGTCATTTGGCAACACTATAATCATGGAGGCTTCTTCACCCAAGTATGGAAGTTCTACTATCTAGAAATTTGTATGATATTATGATATAATAGTGTTTAGATTAGCTCTTCAATTGGTCCTACCCTTTACTTTCCTACACAGGACATCACGCACAGGGCTTAGATAGATGTTCTACATAATATGGTACAAACAATTCGATCAACAACTAAGCTATTCGACGACTTTTTTCTTTGTCGCACCATAAGTCCTTTTTTATAGTGCGAAAAGTCCCCACGGACACCCCCCGTCAGAGCTGGTTGGGAAGGTTATGTCGGACTCGAACCGATTAAAACACACGCCGTCTTTGGGTCCTCAGTAGTCAGCAATGCAATTCTCTAAGCATACATCGTTAGGTTCGTCAACGAATCCGACGACGAGCACAATCTAAAATTGACGCTAGCAGCCTATATAGCCTGCAGCAATGCAGCGTTCAGCTTCTCTAAGCATACAGCGTTCAGCTCAACCACAAACCCGATGCGGAGCATAGCCTAGAACTGCAGTGCAGTTCACTAACCGCTAATTCTAGGTTGTGTTCTATGTCAAGATCGTCGACGAGCTCGACGATGTATGCTTAGAGAATTGCACTGCTGTATAAAACCAACCTGTATTGTTTTTGATTACCTCTGTGGCGTGGCGGTAGTAAATGCGACTGCTATGTAAGAAGTGTGGGTTCGGTTCCCACTCAATGCAAATATTGTTGTGCATGAACATGAATATTTTCATTAGTCTGGGTGTTTCTATGTATAATATGGATTTACCAAAAAATGTATTTAAGTATGTTTATCCTCATTTTAAAACTCATAAAATAAGCTAGGTAAGCTATTACTTATCATAGGTCTAGCGCTGTGTAGACTGTACTAGATTATTTGCAAATTAAAAAAATAAATTAAAAACCTTAGCATTCAAATCAGAGCTCTCCATATAATTGAACCGGCCTGATACGTTCATCATGGGAGTATGTTTCATACCGTCTGTAGCATAAAATGGTTGTAATGTGGCTGGCCTGAAGGGAACCCGCCAAGAACCCTGGAAAACAACTTGATGAAAAACACGTAAGGCCGCTAATCATAAAGTTATTCTTAGAGGAACAAAGTGAAAGAAAGAAAGAAAGAAGAGAGTTTGCGTGTCTATTTTCGCTAGTAGTATTAATGTCTTTGCATCTAATAATGTGTGTGGGCTGCAACTGCCTACTGAATGCTCTGACTGTAATGCTCGAAAAGGAGGCGGGAATGGGGTTCCGGAGTAGACTCAGGTCCCTCCCGTCCCGCCTAGTCCGCAAGGCACTGGAGGCCGCTCAACGAACTCTGTCATCCATGGACGCGGGCCAGGCCTAGTGGAGCCGCCTGTCACCCTAACATAAGCAAAATCTATGGTTCAAAGCACAAACTAGACATGGAACCGTGAGTTGCAATCCGATGATTTTGATTAAAAAAATTGTCGACACAGTAGTCCTATACACAAAGGAGCCGAGATGGAGTGCGTAGTTGGTTCAACCACCCCAGGCGGCTCAGGCTGAGAGGTTAGGGATATGCCCACTAAAAAATACCTCTGATTCTATAGGAAGTATTTCTAACTTTAATCTCTCCCTATTCCAGAGGGAAATATTGAAACGAGTATGTGTATTACGTGAGATCAATTTTTTTTCAACGCGTTTTGTTATAATGTAAATTTCATATTTAGCGATAATTTTTTTTTGATTATTTTTTGAATTATCGATCATAATTCGAGCGCAAAATCACGCTTGCATGTAAGTTTTGTACTTCAGATCTATAAATCTACTTTCCTTCACTCAATTCCGACTTCCGTCCATCTTGTTTGGATCTCATATACCTTTTTAACAAACTATGAATCATACTATTAAAAGAATCAAAAATCTTACCTGAAAATATATAGCATTCACCAAAAGCAAGGAAAGGCTTGGATCGATCGAATTCGCTGTTAAAATATTATCAATTTTATTTTTGGTATGTTCAGCCACCTGTATTATGAAACAAATGTATTATTTTCACCTTTTCTCGTAAACCAGTGAGGTTGATTATTCAAACTCGGGTTTAATTTACCGAAGTGTAAAATGCTTTAGCCTTCCATGGTGTTTATGGCGATTTAATACTCCGGGACCATCTACAGATTTGCTTTGGCCTGGGAAGCATGGTGACCCCCTTTTACCGCGTTCACCTGCTTTCTACTGTACCGTCTACTAATCTGGGGGGCCTACGTATCAAATAAGCATATTAAATCTCTTAAAAGGCCCTCTACGTCTTGGCTTCGGCCCGACGCATGCCTTCTAAAGACCCGGGATCCCATAGGCCCGAGAGTTACGGCATAGAGAAACAATAATAATACAAAGACTTTTATTCAGAAATTACGATTTCACACACATGCACTTCATCATAACAAATACCCGGAGTTTAAATTAGGTACAAAAATATGAAATATCCTTAAAAGAACAAAGTATTTGAGTGACAGAAATACGAGTATCATTACAGAAAACCTAAGTGTGTAAACTACATATCATTAAATGAAGCGTAAAGTATTATATAGAAAAAAAAACAATTATCAATTTTGGCAGAAATAAACATTACAGCGACGTCAATGTCTGCATATTAAAATGAATAGACATAAGCACTGCTACTGATAGGTATTTTTGAATTTGGTATCGAAGTTATGAATGGTCTATTTACGCTAATAATATTAATGACTAAGGAAATATCCAAGTTCAATTTACCGAAATTCAAAATCCAGAAGTTCTGAATTCCGAAAGTTCAAAAGACGAAAATAAGATATTTTTTCCAGTTCCAATTCCAGTTTATGTTTTGCGTTATAATATTATAATTGTTAACTTTCAGTATTTTGAACATTCGATCAAATGAACATAACAACGAAACTCATTACTGGTTTTTTGGGTGTCTTCATAAGACCGATGTACGAAAGACCCAAGCTTTCGTAAATCGGTCTTATGAAAACGCCCAAAAATCGAGTACCTAAGTACTGCGCGTATAGAGCACATTGAAGGTTCAAAATATATGCCCCAATGTTTATCCGTGGAGATATCAATAAGAAAGTACATACACTCACCCAGTTATTTATTTTATAAGCTACCTCCTCCCTTCGTGTAGTATCTATCGATTCAATGGTAGATTCAAAAATTGTTTTGACCTTGTTTTTAAATTTCGACTGAAGTTTGTGTTTATCTGACAGATAGAACCTGCTCGCGATACTTATCTCCACGCCTTTTAGGAAACGCAGCTCTCTGAACGTCTTCTTATATTCTCTCTTTATCTGTAAAACTACGATGCTCAAACTCACTTACTTAACTTTCTTAAGTTTGTTAAAATTAACGATTCGTATCGATAAGATTGCTAAACTTAACGATTCGATTAATGTTGCTAAACTAAACGATTCGTATCGTTACGGTTGCTAAACTTAACGATTCGCAAAGTTAACGTTGCTAAACTTAACGATTCGTATCGTTAAGGCTGCTGAACTTAACGATCCGTATAGTTAAGGTTGCTAAACTGAAAGATTAATTTTATATATTATTAATTTTTTCTTTTGTCTCTTAAAGTACTTCAACATGTTATTGAAACGATCCAATCTTGCGCAAGCTTGTGTAGGTAATTAGCCATTTTGAGGAGGGACCGCCTCCTTAATCTTGAATTTGAATTGATCCTAAAATGGTGGTAATGAGTACCTATGCGTAATTTCAAGGAACGCCCCTACCATACCTATTGACAGGCGTGCTAGTTGTACCTAAGTTTCCAAAAAACGAAGTCCTGACGAGCGATTTTTTTAATTAATTTCTGATTGGCAGATTTGACCTCGTCCACTACCGTTACTCCCTATACTACCTATCCTCAAAAGATAACCCAAAAACGCGTAGGTACTGCGTTTATTATGCGCATTTTGAGCACATTTTTGGTCCATAACTCGAGCCTATACCTATATCAACTTTGTATACTGACGAATAACGATTTTATTATTTCATCATGGAATAAAATCGTTTTAAATGCTAAGGAAACAAAGTATTTTTTAATGTGTTATTTATTTACCTCACGTCTACGTTTTAAACCCAAGGTAGTTAGTAACTCCTGTTCCGTTTTTGATCTCGATTTGGCTCCAAAAACTAATTTGGCCAATGGTATCATGGCTGATATTGGAGAACAAAGCATACTATGTTCTGGATGTTGCAATAGCATATCCTAAAAAAGAGAACCATCTGAAAATCACTTTAATTTTGGCACTTACGTAGTCAGTGTGTGCGTGTGCGTGTGCGTGTGCGTGTCCGTGTGCGTGTGCGTGTGCGTGTACGTGTGCGTGTACGCGTCTGCGCGAGGATATAGGAACATATGTGAATAAAAAGTAAGTATTGATACAATATTAAAATACATGAACTCACATACCACAGCAAACTGTTGCCTAATTCTCCCTCTAAAATCCAAAATACTTGCAGTATCGTATGACAAATAAGTACTATCAGATCCTTCCTCACTACTGCTCTCGTCTGATTCAAGTCCATAGTCATAAGGTTTTCTTTTGCTTGCTGCCAAATTAATAATAAGACCTGCAAAATATAAAAATCAACTGAATCATTTTTTAACCTTGGGACGTTTAGTGCTATCGCAAGGTAATCAAATGTAGCCATGTTTAGTAGCGTCCATCTGGCTGCTCTGGCTACATGGGTAATCGTTCACTACCAAATGGGCCATGGTGGACTGTGGTATAGACTATAGACATCGCTATGGTATATACTTAATGGCGTATGATTGGTCATCGTGGCGCGCAATCGGAATGGTATCGCCATTCTAGAAGACTTCAAAGGAATCGCGGCGTAACAATGAGCTTATGCACCACTGAGTGAACATTTACGGAATGAAGATCAACAGTTACATCTTACAAAGCATAGAACACCAACTTGTGTTCTTGTTTCCTCCCTCAAGCTTTATTTGGTTTATTGTTAACCTACCGTCTGCTCTCCCAACTTCTGGGTGCAAAAACTGCACCAGAACTTCGTCCGTTGACAGGGTCTCAGAATAATAAAAAATATTATGAGCAAATGCTTACAAAACTAAGCGTATGTTTAGTGTAGGTAGATATTTGCTTATTATTAATATGTAAATCAAATCAATTTACTTACAAAATACTAAACAGAGTCTCATGATTTTCATGTAATCAATTTATACGTGTGATATAAACATTTAATGAATATTTTCTCTGTTTATTCTTTTACGATAGGTAGGTACTTAAATTTGTCTTCATTATTACAATGACATGCACTCAGTGTAACGAAATTGCAATCATTTTTATCGTAATTTCTCTAGCTTCTAATCGTAACGAATTATTGTTACTTTCAATTATTCTACAGTGAAGGTTACACACATTGTTCCATAATAATTACGTATGTAAATTAAATTTGTTTACCGGATAGTAATTTAAGTTATGCTATGTACAATACCAACATACGGACATACTTACTGAAAACAATAAATTTTAAGTGTTACTTATTACTTTTTTTAAATTGCCGCGCTTTTGTGGTTTCGTTCGGAAATAACGCTACAAACGCGTGTGTCAGATACTCAGCAGAGCCAGAGCTATACTCTGTCTAATATAGGATGATAATTTTGACAGTTCACGTCTATGAAGTAACGTATTTTTATAAACAAATTAATACATCTAAAATTATCGTAATTCATAGACAAGTACCGCCCACTTATCGTAGAGTAGTGCCTTGCAAGAATACAGCATAATTGACTGTAGACAAACGAATCGAATAAATCGAACATAATCTATTAATTTATGAAAATAATTTTATGTTTAAGTACTTATCTACTACAATTTTGGTAATAAAATTAACTAGATATAATATAAAACATAAATATTATACTATAAATGGCAGTAACTGTAGCAATTATCAATCTATATTTGCAGTACAGTGCGATTAGGTAATGACGCGCCGCACTAATGAAGTGTCACCTTAAGTAAACAAATATTTATAAAATTATAATACCCTAAGTACATAAAATAATAAGAAATAAATGTTTTACTATTTATGTAACATCGATACCATATTCTACGGGAACGATCATCGAATATCGAATAGATTCATTTACGATTGTACTGTATGGGGTACTCTACTTAGACCTGTCAAAGGTATCATCCTAAATTAGACAGAGTATAGAACCGCAATGTCAAAATCTAAACTAAAGATTCGGTTCGGGATCGGGAACTTCGGTCGGGAATCGGTATTGATAGACGTCAACAAAGCTTGTACATATTGATTCAATTGTTTTTACCAAATAATATTTTAAAGGAACCATAAATTAGTTACGAATCAATTAGAGTGCCGTTATTATTTACTACTGTACGTAAATACGTGCAGTACAGTTTATAACACTTGCAATATAATTAAAATAAAACCGATCGTTGACCATGATTCCCAGTGAGATTTTCGCCGAAGATTTGATGAGTACAGTGATTCGATATGGTCTGTATATAGGTGCAGCCTTTCAACTGGTCTGCCTGCTAGCTTGTGTGACATTAACCGACGAGCAAAGTGAATCACATCCGTATGAAAAGGTAGGAAACTTTCACTAAGGATTTTTGACCTGTTTTGTACTATTTCTCTGTCCAATTTTATTGAACTATGTTACCTATAGAAGTTGAATTTAAAGTTGTAGAATATAGTAATACAATTTTATTTACATAGGGGTTTCTGTCATTTTTTCTGGTCTGCGTAGTGGCAGAGAAGAATATCACAATTGGGTTCCATGACCATCCGAGAGGAGTCGTAAGAGGTGATAAACAAAAAAAATACGCATACGATATCACTGACAAAAAAAACTCGTAATAAATCTGTACCAACCGCTCTGGCTAGTGTGAATACAGTAGGCCGAAGCCTCTGGAGATTGGAAAGGTCAATGTCCTTTTCAATGTTCAGAGTTACCACATTACCAGACTATTTAATTCATATCAAGAGATGACGAACCCTGGCACTCAGCAGCATTGACGAAGCTAATATTCATATGGTAGATGTTCCTAATAAGCAATACCTCCACATGTAAATCTTCCTACAACTTATCTGCTCATAGTCAGGAGACTTGATTGCATGATACATATTATTAGGGAAAAATAATATGGATGTGAGTCTGTTGGATTCAAACTTTGAAACATTAGTAGGATATATTGTACCTACAATACAATATAATGTAGGTGTAAGAATGTACATAGGGCAAAGGTGGTGAAATGGCCCACAAAAAGGCAGATCACTTATCCGGCCAGCATCCCCCACTGAATAAATGATTTCTTTTATTCATGGCACGTCAATTTGACTTCACCTCGCTTAATGTTAAGCTGAAGGCAAAGTCTCATGAAAGAGATGATGAACAATATATAGTGTATGATTACCACCATATCCTGATGTATCAAATTTATGAAATAAATCAGAGTATAGTAACCTAGCTATTGTTTCACATACCCTACAGTGCAGCATATTTATCAGTGTCATGAATTTTTTAATTATTTTCATTAATTTCCAGGCATACACAGATAGCGATGAATGCAGCTCTGAGCAATCGTCTCCAGGCCACAGGGCAGCCATGTCTCGTGCTCGTCGCCATGACAAAAAGAAGAGGCGTTAGTAACATCAATTTAGAAAGGAACACAATGTCTAATACTATTTAGTATCTTTATAAATCTCACTTTGAAAGATATAATATAGTCTTTATACATATTTATATCAATAAACAATTAAGTTGGGCTGTTATTTACAATAATTTACTTTAAGAACGATTTTTTATTCAAGTGGACGATTTGAGATAAAATTGATTTATATAAAATAATAGACTGTATTTTATTATTTATTTAGTGTTATAATTTGTACTTGCCTAATTTTAATAGTCCAATTAATCATGAACAATCTCATCATTGGGTAAATAGTAACAAGCAACTCAACTAAGTCTTAGAATGACCATAAGGATTCTAATAATTATTATAAACCATTATCAATCCACTGCCATTGATTTCTTATTGGACTTGATTAACATCAGACTATAATTTATTAAAATTCAAAATTGAGTGTAAATGAGTTCATCATAGAACTACATTCATTCTTTACAATGCCATTTAACGAAATAACAATAAAGTCTAAAATGCAATGGCATATTTTGTAAATTCAATGGTTTGACAATCCTTGACAAATAGGAGAATTGGGCCCAGAATTTCATTATTTCATAATTGATTGGACACTCTTTGATCTCTTTTTATTGACATTTAATAAGAAATATTACTACGATTTCCACGAGAAAAATAAAATGTACTTAGGTATTTCAAATGTCGGTAGATGGCTCCCGCCATCCTCAAAGATGGTTGTATAAAAGTATTTCGAATGATTCCCTTTTGAGAGCGCGAGCGTTCCCCCTGTAAGGGAAAGATCGCGGGTTCTAAACCCATCGAAACAATCACATACCTATCTAAATTTGATTTCAACAGTCAGCATACTAATTGCCTTTTAAAATGTTCTGTACATCAAAAAAGTTTATTTGTAAATTCATATTTTTTTAATCACTACTTGTGTATCATTTATTTATACCACCTGATAGGAAGGACATGGGAATGAGAAATATTAATGGTAAATTAAAACAGGAAAATTTTAATCCATAGTCAATAATATTTTACTTGTTTGTAATTGTAGTAGGTATAAAAATGAACTGCCGGTAGCTATAGACTATGCAACTGTTTAACCTGTCAATTTGACAAAATTAAATTTTAACTTAAACTTTCGCGTTCCATGATTATAATAATATGTAAACGGATATTAACGCGATCATTCAGCCTGTGACCACGGCCGGTGTAACCTGGGCCCTGTTTAATAAAGCTGACAATTCGACAAGTCCGACATATGTCAGAAATTGACAATTCGACAATTTTTCTGTTTAATAAAACTTACTGGTGACAAAATTGTCACGGTGGAAAATTTACAAATATGTCGGATTGTCGCGACAATTTGACATACTTCTGTTTAATAAAACTTTTTGAGCGACAGGTGACAAGTGACAATTTGTCGCGGAAAACTTGTCAAATCTGCTTTATTAAACAGAAAATTGTCACGACATATTAACATATTTGTAGAATTGTCCGACAATTCTGACAGGAGCATTACCCTCTGTCGCGAAATCATATTTTAAATTTCGAAGGTTTAAGAAAGGGTTTATACGTAAAAGCACAGAGATAATAATATACTTAAAAGGTTTATTACAAAAAATGGTACTCACATCGAGCAGTGAGAGTAGTGATGATGAATAACAAATACAAACGGGGCGACAACGACGATCATTTAAAAGCAGAATCAATTTTTCCTTCTCAATTACAGATTTCTGCTTCAAAGAAAAATTTCGGGTATGTAAAACTACCGTAGAATATTTAATTGCTAAAATTGGTCATAGACTTGAACACGATACAAGCAGAAACCTAGCACTGACACCCGACAAACAAATTTTATGCGCTTTGCATTGGATGGGTTGTGGTTCGCAGTACCACGTTATTGGTCCAATTGTCGTGACGTAATAATTTGACTGTGTTTTTGTGACATATGTCGAGATTTATTAAACGGGTTTTTAAATGACTAATATGTCAAGATTTCACAGTCGATTTTTGACATATTTGTCACTTTTATTAAACAGCCTTAGCGCGACAATTCCACAATTTTGTCATTATTTGACATATATGTCGAATTGTCAGCTTTATTAAACAGGGCCCTGGTCGAAACGTCAGGCATTCCAAAGGTATGTATATACCTATACCATGATCGCGTTAATTCCCGTTTACATATTATTATAAAAATTAAATTTTATTTAAAATAAAAATTAATCAATGACTAACATCATTTAAATAATTAATTGTAATCAGAATATTTGTAGTAAAATCTGGATCTCAATGTTTTAATGGAATAAAACTATTATTATATTATAAAGCATTTTATTTGTTATGTGGACTAGAAAACTTATGGCATTAATATTATTGCTTCTAGTAAAACTAAAGAATAAAAATCTCATATAAAATTATTCAACATTTGTACAGTTTAAGCATTATATAAGTACAACAATGTATAAGGCACTGGTTTACTTACAATATAAATAGCACCACACATTTACCTTTATAAGGCTCTGAATTATATGAAATTGGCGAGGAGACGAAGATATTAGACTATACAAGGTGTAAGGAAAACATCGAATGCCCCTGGTAGTACTCTTGGTACACTTGGCATGAAAAAATAATAATTCGGCATCCCCTTACAGCCTGTATACTTGATATTATTAATACTGTTAATTGATGGCACTTGGTGGAACTTATTGTTATACATTTGATAACACACTTGTACTTCTCCACGATATAATATCTACGAAACCGGTTAGGTACAAAAATAAATATTGTGGAGATGTTCCGATAGCACGTCTGCGCGACTAGCGCATATGCAGCTCGCCTATTTGTATAATTCATGCCTAACACAATACACTTCATAAATTCGTTTTAGTTTCGATTTAAAGTACATAAAATTTGTATATATAATATTTCTATGTATTGCTATTTTTACAAATATCAAATTAGTAGAATCAATATATTTAAGCTCCGGTTGAACATTTTGTTTTGCTGAAGACATGTAACATGTGTACTATAAGACTGCATTGAGCAATTCAAAGAGATGTATATAAAAATGTTTGGCACAAAATTTAAAGTTAGTACATTGAAGTCTATGACCGAGCCATACATTTTTAAATCACACATTAATACCTGTAAATATGACTCATTTACGTATTGTATATTTTAAAATATTTGTCGAAATAGCACCTTACGTCCACATCACATAGAGACTTGATAAAATGGCACAAAATATAAATAAATATCCTTTGCGTCTATTCAAATTCATCTAAAACGGCTCGAGCAGTTATTCATTTTCTCTGTCTGTTAATAAAGACCTCCTTACTAGGGCCTCCCAACTTTCGCATTTCTTAATCAATGACGTCACAAAACGATGACGTAATTCATCAATACAATCTACTTCATTAGTAACCAATCACGTTGTGCTAATTCTGTTGAAATTTTCACAATATTTTGTAGCACACGAGCTATAAATAATACAGCAGTTATTGAATACAATAAAAAAATGAGTATTAAACAAATTTTTCAACAGATAATTCGGCGACAGTAAATTAAATACATATTAAACAACACAGTATAATATGAAATATTGCTTATTAGATGCTTTCCAGACGGCGGAGTGGGCCACGCCGGTGAGAATTTCACGGCGAACGATAGAGCAAAGGGAATGCTATACTACCAACGCACATGAAGGGCCGCATAGATCCATAGATCAATCATAGATGGACAAACGCGATCTAAAAGACCGCCCGCCCCGCCGTCAATTGAATCAAACATGGCTCCTTTATCCTAACGTTAATCCCAGTCGCAGCCGAAGTTTTCACCTCAGTGTCTGTAGGCCTAGCATGGCGCGAAGACAAAAGTCCCCGGGGAGTGGAGAAAAATTTGTCTTTCCCTCCTTCTCTCTCCCTTTAGCTAGCATGGCGTCGAGGAGAGACTAGTTTGTCACCGGGGAGAACGTTTGTCCACTCAATGCTACCAATATACGAAAAAGTATTATTCGACCAAATTGATAAA
The DNA here is from genome assembly GCA_963691645.1 of Pelosia muscerda. Lineage (NCBI taxonomy): Eukaryota > Metazoa > Arthropoda > Insecta > Lepidoptera > Erebidae > Pelosia > Pelosia muscerda. Next base: position 4,683,482 of record OY829104.1, read on the forward strand.
ACCTAGCAACGTGCATATTTTGTAAGTGCAACATTGACTTTTTAAATTGTCGGTGTTATTTTAATTTCATATAATGTAGATATAGCTAAGTTAGTAAGTAGGTATTATTACCTTGTAATGGGATGTATTGTGTTACGTAATGTGTCGTAATAATATAGGATTATATGTTTGGATTTTTTATACAACTTAGGTGGCAGACGAGCACACGGCCCACCTGTTGGAAAATCGTTACTATGGCCTATCGATGTTTGTAATGCCTAGGGTGTCACACTCGTACTGCTGACCGCTGTAGGGGGGGGGGGGGTCCCACTATGACCGGTTGTAGAGTCCATATATAATATATATACATATATATACCTACATATATGTAGATATATGTATATATATATATATACATACACATACATACATATATATATATATATATATATATATATATATATATATATATATATATATATATATGTATATATACATACATATACATACATACAAATATTAATACTTTATTACTGGATTTTAAATATTGAAGGTCAAAATTATTTGAGATAAATATTTAAATCCCCCCTTCCCCATATATATACATATATATTATATATATTAAAATTTTAATTCATTAATTAATTAATCAATTTCAATGTATTTATTTTTCGGTTACGATTTTTGTCCCCACCTCAATAGTTCGGAGACTAATATCTCTCTATAATCTGTCAAAAAGAGACATATCTTGTCCACTTTACGGCCGCCGTGCTAAGCAAGTGGAGAAAAAGTCCCTTGTCTACGTCACAGCGAGGGACATAAGTTATCTCCTTCGACGCCATGCTAGCAATTAGGGACAAACGCGTTTGTCCCCGTCAATTTGACATAAGCGGTGGAGAGAGATATTTGTCCCGCGCCCATGTTAGGCCTACTGGAGTTAATTTTTTCCGGTCTAACTGTAGATTTGGTTGAACTTCGACATTTTCTGTGAAGAGACTGTCAATCTGACCTCCACAACAAAATGGTGACATCGAATCAATCAATCAATAATCAAATAAATATATTTGCATGGAGCGGGGATCGGACCCAAAACGCCTGCGTAATGGGCGCATTCACTATAGCTATACCGCAGAGATATCATTGAATTAAACGCGTTCATATTAATGAAATCGAACCTAAGAATTTCAATTCCCAAAATACTAATGCCTTGTACAAAATTAAATGCAATGATTGATAAAGTTAACTATTATTAACTTGTAACATTAAGATTGTGCAATTTCATTGCTTGAACGATTTCGTTGTCAGACAAAAACTGTTTAAGAGCATCAACTTTTTTAAAGCATATTGTAATACAACACTTGTCTTTGCAATTAGATTCATTATCTGTCTTATTGCTACTGCAGGAAGGTTTTTTTTCCTCTGGCACTTTTTTATTCGGACAACACTTACTATTTGATACATCAGTTTCCTTGGAGCTACACTGATCTCCCCCACAAGGTGATTTAGAACTGCAAGAACAGCTCAACGTATTCATCACCCCATTTAAAGATGATAAAACATTCTCATCACAGTCGTGCGTAGTATATATACCCAAATCTTCCAAACTGGACTTGTGATGTCTCTTATGATAATGCAAAAAAGTATTGTGGTTTGTATCAGTTGCTTGACCACAACCAACCGCGCATTTCATAGCGGCGTGATCACATTTGCAATCGACACATGAGCATGTATCTTCTGTGCAACGGGCTTTGACAGTAGAAGGATCATTTTCACCACAATTCCTACATTCTCCTCCTAATGGATCACATTTGCAATTTGTACAAGCGCATATTCCCGAATCGGCTGTCAATTGCTCTAGAGTATTTTTCTTACCAAATATATTCTCTGTTCTCACTACATACATATCTGAAGGAGGTTCATTGTCGAACAATAAAGTATCCTCCAAATCCAAATCAGTATTGAAAAGAACAGAATTGGCTGGATTTATTTCGATATTCTGCTGAACTTTAGAATGTGGTGGAGTATTTAATGTTTCAAATTCAGATCCTAAAAATATGCTATAATCATTATCGAGTTTTGTCGGCTCCATATTTGTGACTATTTCACTGTCGTTGAACACTTTATCACCAACGTCTAGAACATTCGGCGTATCTAAATCAAAGGAACCGTGCGTTATAAGATTGGCGGTAGGCGCAACTTCGGTATTCAAGTCTATATAACTCTGCATGTGGGTAGGAACAAAAGTTGCCAGTGTAAATATACTTTCTGGAGTTTTTTCTTCTATGCACACTGGAGTTTCTGATATCGATGCCGCGAGAGCACTTACATCTACCCACGGAGCTTGATCTTCAATCTCGTTAGCTAGAGCAAGTTGCATTGCTTTAGATTTTACTTCTAATTTAGGGAATATGTCCATCGGAGTTGATTGTAAAGGCACTGTTGCTTGTAATTCTGTGACGTCGACCCAAGAATCGGCTGAAGGAGATTTCTTATCATTTTTGTCGACAGCAAACGGTGAAAGCGTTAAACTAGCTAAGTCGTAGTCCACGGTTAGGTCAGTAGATTCAATGTTTTTAGCATTGTTAGTGTTATCGGGGAAAAATAGTTCAGCTATGTCGACAGTGTTGACTTTGGTGATATCTTCTAGACTGCCATCCGTTGAGTTGGATTCTGTTGTGATTCTGCCAAAGGATTCGAGCAGACTGTCCCAGTTCATGAATTCGGCACCCTTTGCAACTGATTGTGGCGCTGGAGGCTGGGGTTCGACGCTTTCTACGGCTTTTTCAACAATAGGTTCAGCTTCAATCTGCGAAAATGAGAATAGGTTTTATATATTTTTTTAATTATTATACCTTATTACTGTCAGTTTGAGTTTGAGAGGATGCTGCGAACGTATTCATAACACAATATATAATCGCTTTACAGTCTAACTATCTCTAAATAATTGTATTCCGTGAAGATTCCTCTCGATCCAGATAAGCAGTATATCACCCACAGTAAGTTATATGAGCCTATACACGTCACCTAGGCCCTTTTTCATTTTCAACCTTACTGTTGGATAGGAACAGCTCTACTCTCTTAACCGTCTTGCCCCTAAACGTTCTATGCCCTAGAGGTAGGGTTTAAGCTCATAAAGACCTGCATCGGCACGAATTTTACAAACGTTAAACGAAGTTACATCATGTATACAAGCTATAAGGTCTTTTTTTACTAAATATGAATCGCCGCATGTCGCCGGGTTTGTTGACACGTCGACGCACATACCGGTGGCCAAGCTGCTGTGGTAAAATAAACTTTGAACACTGTATACAAGATCTAATTTAGTCTAAAATTCGTTCCAATCTGGGCCGTATGATGGGGTTGCACTAGACCTGTATACAGACGTAAATTGTATCCCACCGATACCGCACCCACCAAAGTCGGTGAAGTCGATTATTTTGGACTCGAACCGACTGAAATATACGCCGTCTATCCAAAATCGGTGAAGTCGATTATTTTGGACTCGAACCAACTGAAATATACGCCGTCTATGGGTCTTTGATTGCCGGAGATGACAGTATATAAGACATATCTTTCGCACACCGTCAGGCCCCGGGACATTTATTTGAGATGACCCCCTTCCCCTAAGGTGGGAACCATGGTATCCCAATCTAATCCCCTGAAATGAGTAGGCGCACTTTGCGTGCCGTCGCTGCCTGCTTCTGCTAGGGTGACCGACAGGTCTACCTGTCACCTCCAGACCTGCTCTGATGGATGACGGAGGTCATTCTGCGACCTCCGGCGTCCGAGTCTCCTTCGCTCTTCGCGGACAGTGCTGGCCCGGAGTCTTCTCCGGATCAGCTCCGCCTCCTCCTGTTCGAGCATTACTTGCAAAAGGAGGCGGCGGCCGCCCAAGCCCACGCGCATCGTACCATCGCCGAAGCAATAATTACCTGGTGTTTCATAGCATGTGCCCTGAGACTAGTAGCCGTGGAGAACAGTCTGCCGCAGCCAGGAGCGAGGCAGGCGTGAGGCCGAGCACCGGAGTGCGTTCGACCGTGAGCTTTGAGGTGATGGGACGCCGTGAACGACTTTCCGCAGCCTTCCGTTCGACATCTGCAAAACAAAAGTTCAGACCATATTTTAGTTGCTATCTTTTTTATTCTCTGAAAATCACAATTGGAATGGAATGGAAGTGCCTTTTATGGAGCTTCAAACGAATATTATGTTGGTTGAGCTCTTTGACTATATACAGGTGCCTATATCTGATGAGGCCGTCAAGCTGAGTGCCACCATTATAACACTACGTGTTTGTAATGGACCATTACTAATGGTGACCCTCGTTCCCGAGACTTTGCCTTGAGCTTACCATCAGGCGGGGTGAAGTCAAATTGACGTGTCCTAAATAAATAAAAAATGTCGTTTCATTTAACTTCACTGATAACGATGGAGTAAATAATGCGAAAAAAAAGTTAAAAAAAGAATTGTCGCGCTGTCAATTTTTATGTCGATTTGTTGTGTACCAGAAGTACCAAGAGCTTTTGACTTTGGGAGTGTTCTCTTACACCATGTATAGACAAAAAGCTGTTAAGCTTTTTAGTCTTGCTTTTAAAAGTTCTTTCATTTTGATCAACCAAGCTTTTAAAGATTTCTAAACTACTAAGAAGTTACTAACTGAAAGACTTAAATCACTTTTTCCAGATCTGGTAATCGAAGTCGAGACCGTACAGCAGCTTACTCGTAACAGTCGTTATTTACAATGTTGGCAACTGCGGCAGTTGCATATTAAGCGGTTTATATCCTTAATCTAGTACAAAACAATATGTCTAGTAAACACATGTTCCTTATTATACAGAAACGGTTTGGCTTCATGCCAGAGTACTTTCTATAGAGTTTTTGGCAGTGCAACTACTAAAAACATAGGAAATATTTACTTTATCTGAGAGCTAATCACGGTAGCTTGCATTTTTTATCCCAAAGTTCGTCATTCGTAGTCCTACTTTCCATAATTTAAGGGTACCAATTCACTACGAGAGAAAGAATTAAGTGTTACCTAGTATTCGTTAGCATCATAAATCCATTTTCAAGATGCTAATAGCTAGTACATAACTAGTCACCACAGAATAAATCGATGTCAACCTACAAAGACTCTCTCTTCTCAGGTTACGCGGCAAGCGGAGCTTTGAGGATGACTCAATCCTACAAATTTCAAACACACCTACATTCACATAGGTATAGCCGTTTTCACATCTGTGACGAACAACAGACCGGACTGCGATTATAGGTACAGAACATGACGTTAAGTGTGGACGGTACAACTCGTGCTGTATCAGTACAAACTAGATTTGTCTGACACCAGGAGTCGATCGATTGTTTAATTTAAGCTTCGCAATCGCGAAGCTAAATATGTCCACCTTATCGGACTGGAACGCGCTTCTGATACGGTCACGGTAAAACCCCGGGTCTGCGAGGGTGCGAGGCATATGTTGGCTACTACCTCACCTTCAGCAACCGAGGACCCAAAGACGGCGTGCGTTTTAGTCGGTTCGAGTCCGACATAACCTACCCAACCAGCTCCTTGGGGATTCCGATTAAAAATAAAGGAGTTTCAGCACAATTTCGTTGACTTGCAGACTGCAGTTTTGACTTACTTGTAAGGCCTTTCTTGTGTATGAGTGCGTATGTGCTTTTTTAAGTCGCTAAGCGTCGTGAAGAATTTTGAGCAGCCGCTAGTAGTGCAGTTGAAGGTGTCACCGCTGTGTAACCGTTGGTGTGCACGCAACCTAAAAAATATTGGCACGTTTAGAATTAAAAAAAAAACAAGTGATGGTTATGGTATTTGGGACTGATGTGTACACTGACTCTGGCGCCTGTTAATGAGAAGGGTCAGACAGACAGACAGAAGGGAAAGGGTAAACGTCAAAATAAACCTATAGAAAATTAGATAATAGAAGACGTAAGATATAATAAATGTCTCCGAGATTTGTGTGACTTTTTGATGCATTCTTTTAATGAATATAAACCACAATATAAAGCAACCGAAATTACTGATATCTCTGACCCCTCCAGCTAAGCTCAATGGCTTGTGTTAGGAGAGGTTCACGTCGGTAGTGTAATGGCCAGGATTCGAACCCGGGACCTCTCGATCATAAGGTCGAGTCCATAACCACTAAACTATCGACGCTCAATTGGTTCTAAGTATCGGCATGTATTATAATTTCAAATAATATAATTAGATACTAGTTTATGTACATACCTACTCGTAGTTAATATTAACATAATATCACGTAAGAAAAACATTACTTATATTATTACATAAAAAATTGGCAAATTTCCAAACACATGAATTACGTTAGCTTTCTTAGTCATAGAATTTGTTTGAAATGTTTTAATTTATAGTTCTGTTGTACAAGTCCGGAGTCAGAAATAATGAATTTACTAGTTGTTTGTGATCTTCAGTTGGGAAATATGGCAACCCTTGTTAAATTAACCTGAAATATACTTTTAATTATGACGTTTTCTAAGTGCCTTTAATGGTTTAAACCGAATAAATTAATTATAATTTTTTAAATCTCAACTCCGGCCCACTAAAGTAGTAAAAATCTAATGAAATGTATATTGTATAATATAAATTATACTCATACAAACAGTGTTTCAGAAAACAAACAATAAAATAAATTATAAATAATTATGAAAAAATAAATTACATAAATAATAAACATATCAATGTACCTATATTTAAAATACACATCTCTATTTTCGTTTCTTGCCGAAAGGTTAACTGTAAATAAATAAAATAGTCGGCTGGTCCAACCGTCACCGACTTATCGTTGATACGAAGTCAAGAACAAGGTCTCAGATAAGATTTGTAGGTACTTAACATATTGAGTCACTTGCTGATGCTCGAATTTGGATCCCGTTTCCGCAGCCCATGCGATCTTTTTCCCGGGATAATATTATCTAAAATATGTATTTGTAGACTAACTAATATGCGGCTGAACTTCGATATTTTTCGCGAAGTACCTAACTCCCACATGACCTCCACAACCAATTGGCGATACCGAATTTCTGTGGTTAGACTAGTCAGTCTTTTTAGAATTCCAATATAATTCAATAACGAATGCCCATACATGTTCGTATGAGACCGACGGCTTAACGTGCTCTCCGAACCACGACCAGACCAATGCAAATAATCATATCGCACTGCAAGGGAATCGAACCCGCGCCTCCATATTAGCAGTCGCGGTCACAAGTGCCACGCCACAGAGGCAGTATTTTTATTAATAGAAGATAATGATATGAGAAATTTACCTGTATAAAGTGTTGAAGGCTTTTCTGCATCCACTGATGTTGCACGCGAAAGGTTTAACCTTTGTGTGTGCGCGTATATGAATCTTCAAACTGTACGAGGTAAGAAATGCTTTTTCACAAGTTTGCATCGGACATTTAAACCTGTATTCACCTGGAAACAAATCGTACAAATATTAAATACTTATTGAAAACTTATTTAGAGGTACAGTTACCGTCAAAAGTGATTGAAACCTACATTTAAATACATTATATCGATAAACAATTGGTGTGTGCGAAGTGTATAGTGCGAAACGAACGCCGCCGGTTGGCATGAGGCAGTGGACGGCTTTAATGTGGAGATGATTAGTACATTGCCATATGTAAAAAAGTTATCTGTATAAAAGACTGCGTCGTTGACCTTGTACCTTGGTAAGTACACGTCAAAGCAGTATTTTACAGCAATTACCAAGAATAATGTTTATTGACAAGAGATGCTAAGAATTATTTACTACGAAAATATAGGGCGCTAATGCAGCATTACATAATTATGTGCTCAGTGAAATGATGCTTTGATGTATGGGCCCCCTTACATATTTTGTGGGTAACCATGAGGGTCTTGGTGTTTTTTTTTTGTCAAACTGTGTTCCACACTGGGCTGTAACAAATCTCTCAGTAGGTTTCGGAGTTCAAAGTCGTGATCGGTAGACGAAACTAGATTGTCAAATAATATGGAACCATTCCTATAGGTAGTTGGCCAAATGTGGTTATAGAAACTCTTGGCTTGTTACTCTTTCCGAAAAATATAGACGGGAGTATTCAAAAAATATCTGAAAGTTTTTCCCTCCAGGAATCAATTAAATATAGCGCCTTGGTTATTAACCAACTGTCTACTACAATCATTATGCACATTATGAAGCCAACGTGTACTATCATATAATAAATTAAGAGGTACCTAAATTCCCTTGCAGAGGAACGAAAGGAACAAAGAATAAAATTACCTACGAACTACACAATATTTCCGTAAAATAATCCGCCCCCGATCAGAAAGGTCAATGAAGCCGATTAAATTACGTATTTAAAACCACGCAATGTCATATAATATGACACCGCAAATGAAAGTTCAACGCAAGCTGTAACGTCATAAAATATCGGCTATCATTGCCCCAACGTAACTGCGGTAATTCCGCACATAGCAGTGTGTGTGTAGCACAATCGAGAATTTTATGAAGCAGGCATAGTAGTTATGTGCAGGACAATTTTCGCAGTAGGTATTCTTTCAAAGCAGGTACAGTGAAATATAAAAATTTATACATTTTCAAACCTTTTTACATTAGAATTTGGAATGCGCTTTATTCCTCAGAAAACTAAAGTATACTGTATTTAATTTTTTGGTTATTAATTTCTGAAAGTTTTATGAGTTAAGGTGATAATAAGATTTAAAGTAGTTGATGTACAGTTAATGACAAAAGTATCAAACAAATTTCAATAAATAGCTAAGTATTTAATTCAACATTATTAGTCCATATTGTTTTTTCGTCTTTAATTGCTGCAATACATATATTAGTGAACCTACCCAGTATTACTAAACATAGTAGTAAAGCGACTGGTCTTTGGGAGGTCCCAAAGATACTGGGTAAGACTCCGAACGGGTCTCATAATACACTGTAGTCTGTGGCTCCATCCGGATAAGAATGTATTCCCGTATAGAATAAATAAAATAAAATAGTGTATGTGTTATTCCAAAGTGTAATTAATTGTATCCCTGTGCAACAACTACATTTATACATATCAGCACAGTTCGTGAACATAAATCGCAAGATGTCCTGGCGAAGGAATTGTTTTCATAATAATCCATGGTTGGTAGATTTGAAGTTGTGTGATGCAGTGTGGTGCATAGTAGTCTATTACACCCCAAGCTACTATCAAAAAGTCAGCCCAAAACGCACATAGTGAATTTTAAGCATATTTTGGGTTCACAACTTGTCTATATCTATAAAATATTAGTAACTATGAAGTTTCATATATCATAACTTGTCATGATGAACTGCTAAACTAATGATCCTATTCTAATGAAATTTTTAAGTTTAGCTTAAGCAATAAAATTGTTTTTAACTTATTGTACATTGTAGATAGAACTGTAATTAATTAGGTTCTAGAAATTTTTTTTAATCAATCCATGTTTACTTTATAATATTATAACAGTAAAATCCATAGGTGTTACCTACTGCAATCTTCTTATAGGACTTGTATTGGATTTTTCCAGTGCAAAACTGGGACAAGCTTCTAATATCAAGTAGGTTTTTGTGAAGATATAAATTAAAATAAAAAATAATATACAAATAATAACACCTGTTGCCAAATAGTACAGTGACCAGATTCATGCTTATTTCATTGATTCTTTGATAGGATTAGGAGTACCAATAACAGTCTAGTAATGAAATAAAATTATGAAAAGAGTATTTACTACATGTATTGTATTGTGTGGTACTGTGGTCTCACCCTTATGTGTTTTCATGTGTGTGCGCAGGTTTCCAACCGTGCTGTATGTGCGTTCACACCCTTCATATTCACATTTGTACCTCGCACTGTTGTCTTCCTGTTTCCTCTTGCTCTTATCCATGTTAGCCTTTGTTTCAACATTCGACTTTGGCATATCTGATGCTGTGTCATTGTGACTAATAAAAAAAAAGAAAACATAATCATGGGTATTCTAAATTCAAACAACTCCTAAACTAAGTTCAATAAAAACAAGTGAGTGTGTGGGTGTTAAAATATTTTTTGTTAGTTCTCCACACTAACATTTTACATATTTGTAGTCAATTACAATAAATAATATATTCTAAGCAACTCTTTAATATAATTTCTTAAAATCTATTTCACTTATGTATATTATTTTATAATGTTCAAACTGAAAACAGGTTAGTAGCAGTTTATCTTGGATTTCTGGATATTAACTTACTTTAATATTATCTTTCTTTAAGGCATAAATTATGTGTGTACAGAAGTAATTTAATCTTGATTGACATACCTCTTACTCGCCTTTCAATGGTGTACTCATTGGTAGTACAAAATTAGGATATTCGCACCACATCGTGATGGTAATGTACCAAAATAGAATGCCCAAAAACGATACATCCAGTAAAAGACCACATATATATATTTACGAAAGTGCGAGAGAGATAGTATACTATTGACAAACAGCTGATTGAAGTAAAGAACACCACTGAAGATACGCAACAATTGAATTATTTCAATCATCCGTAGTGATAAACAAACATCATAATGTAATATGTTACTTACGCCGAAATTTCAATGTTTTCTTTTATGTCCTTGAGACTGATTTCGCTTTCCGACGTTACGCCACTTTCAGGAGCTTTCCCGTCCAAAGCACACATTCGAAAATTAACAACGTCTTTGGCAACTTTTCTAAAATTCGTTTCTGTTTTTACTTTATTTGTAAGTTGTTTTGTAAACGGGCTGAAAGAGTTTTGTGTTTTAGTAATGAACAAGTTGCTGTCACCTAGCCATGCGGCCATATTTTAGTGTTTTTAAATGAAATGTCAAATTGGCAGATGGATCTGTCAAATGTATTTTGATCGCTAGTTCACATAATACTATATAGATGGCGTTAATATCAAATATTTCTAGAGAGTGCTACTGCTATGGGAGGTGAAGTAGGCGCCTGTGCCCTCTCTGAGGACTCCCACCGGAACTCCCGTTATAATGAACACCACTTGTTGTCTGCGCGGGCAGTGCGTCGACCGCGCGCCCTCCCATTCACGCGAATGTACCATCTTCACATTCGGACAATAATTCGCGTCTAAAAGTGTGTCGCTCCGATATAGTATTTTTATTTATAGTTTATTTTTATATAGTTCAATAAAAATGTGCTCAAGAATGTTGTATATTTACTTTTATTTGGTGAGTAATGTACGCTTTTTATTTAACTAAGTGTAATTTAAAGTTAAAATTAGGTAACTGTTTCATTAATGTTACAGGTAACAGCTTTATAATTTCAATATACTTCATTATTTCGTTTATACAGGAACAATAATTAAAGAACAATGGGTAATTTTGTATGGAACCCGTACCCACTTTGTAGCATTTTAGACTAGGTGTAATTTAGAAGAGGCCTAATTGAGTAACTCGAAAATAAGTGAACGAATGAATGAATGAATGAAAGACCGAAGTTATGATAACTTCTTTGTAACATTTTTAATTGCCAATAATCGCACTTTTTCTGCTTTTTGGACTAAATAAATAGGTAACCAGTCATTATTTCTGTCTTAAGAGAGCGATATAGCTTCCTATCGTTGGTTTTTGGTACAGAAAAAATATTAAATAAGAACTATCAATCTTAAATAGCACAGTTTTATTAAATTGTATTGTTACTTTCAATGATTATATCATCCCAGGCACTTGCCGGACCTACGAAGTTATCTAGGTGCCTGCCAACACCTAAGTACCATATTATGCTAATAGTATGGGCACAAGCACCTAGAGTTCTCATACCCGTCATGCTGGAGCAATAATACGCTTCGATGGCTTCTCTGCCCTTATTCTTATTCTTCTCTCTTATTTGCAACCCTTCTATAAGTTGGAACAGACGTTGGGTGCTCTGGGTTTGCAAGTTCCTGGTTTTGTTCTTGTTCGAACCTAGCTTGCTGTCGTCTTCCAGCTACCCAACAACGATGACACATAGCCTGAAATTGATTGAGGGCCATCTAAAAGAAAAACCAAATCCTCAAGTTACACTAAAACAATAAATAACTTAATAAAGAGTGAACAAAAAGACACCGTGTACTCGATGATCAAAAGCTATTGTTATACTAACCTCATTTATATTATCCGTGCCATCACATACTCTGTGAAGCCTGGATTGTCTTCCAAATAGGTTCGCGTCAGTATATGCCGGTTTCGGTCACGAATTACTGATCTTGTACATGTAACACACTGTATACGGCGTTTACCTTCTATTTTTTTGAAGCAGATGAGTAATAATAATAATCCAATCGTTAAGTACTTAATACACTGAAGTCCGTTGTGAAAGCCGAGGTTGTAAATAAAAGTAAGAATAAAATAAACTAAGATATGCGCGAGCGCTAAAAATCAGTTCCTAACAGGTACTAACTACTGACGACACACCGACGCTAGCACAAAATAGTTCGAACTACCCACCTAATCGATAAAATCAAAAAAAAATTGAACGTGCGTGGGTCGATTTTACTAAGGATTTTCGGTATTTTCAACATCAAATATCTTTTTTCCTACATAAGTTACAAAGTTGCTCCAATACAAAAAATATCTACGTTTTCAAAGACCTTTCGAATGGTACCAATTTCAACTTGCTACAAACTGGGTACGTTCTGACCCATGTCCTTTAGTTTAATTATTACCTTTCGGTATTTATCGTTTGTTTCGTAATTTTTTTCATTGTGTTCTATATCGAATAAATCATGTACCTATATACAAAACATAGATATCAAATATTTAATTATTCCGATACCGTATACAAATTTGAGATCATAGATTCTTAGTAGACCCCACGGTGTCAAATGTATGTAACGTAACTTTACAAGGAAAAGGTTCATAATATGTATTCAAAATATTTTTCTAAAATCCAAAATAAAAATGTAACTTTTTGCAACATTTATTGTTATTTATATATTTATTGAGTTACCCAAAAATGCCTGTTTATCACTTATCAACTTAAAAAAGCCACCAACATATAAGTCATTCATTCTACATGGTTGACTGACTCATTGCTTATGCATTTGGAACAGACAAGCTGTTCAGGAGATAGGTAAAAAAGTATAAAACAGTGGGTGAAGTTTATCTTTATTTTACTGTTACCCACGGCACCCATTCGCCAACAAGCGCATTAACGTATCATTAGCAGAGCTGTTGAAGGTTGCTGACCGACATCGTGAATGTTCTTTATTTTGTAAAAAGACAGCTTTTTTTAAATGGTACTTAAAAATGTAACTTTTAAACTATCCCGGCGTTTACTCATAGTGTTTATAAGTTTCGGGACTTCACGGGTACGGGTACTTAAAATACCTTGCGCTAGAGTACTTTTGGACAGGTACTCGTACGATATGTTGTGAACACTTCATCAAAGTATATGCAACTCTATGGTTGAGGGATTTTGATGAAGAAGCATTCAAATACCTACATTTATCACAAAGTTCTTCATAAATTATAATAATGATAAGCACTACTGCCCACACACGGTACGTATTGTGAAGAGATTCCTCTCTCTGGAGCCTTAACCACCGGTAAATTGGTCTCTGTACTCGATGAGACAGAGCACCCGACCGGCACTCTATTTTTTATATTTTAAAATATATTTTTAAAAAGTAATATAATGAATTTAAATAAAGAGATAATATTTTTTTTTATAAATACACACATAATTATTATACATAGAAACATCAATTATACCTTTTTGAAACTAAAGTATTTTGCCATTGATATACTGAACTATCCACACTTTTCACAATTTTTTACTTAAAGGAAATAAAAATAAATTACTTAGAGCTTTTATAATACAGTGCAGATTATTGTTACACATAATATGATTCAAATACACAATTGTTAAAGCTGACTGCAGTGGTAGTTAAGGTTGGCTGCACGTTGCAACTCCCTTCTGGAAATAGAACACTATACTGTTAATAAGTAATTCAAAATAGTGTAGATTCTATAATGAGAAATAAATAAGGAAAATATGATATGATGATATAAAGTTTGGAAACTGATAGTCATGACTTGAACTTGCAAATAACTTAATTAAAATAACAATCTGCGTTACCATACCTACCCATACCTATTTAGGTAATCTATGCTCATTGCTCATACTAGGCACCTACGAGCTTTAGTGCAAGAAATAAAAGAATAATGTAGGTATTGTAGAATTAACCAATTTTGTGATTGCATACTTCATATTAATAATAATAATAAGTAATTTAACCATACATTTGTTATTATATAGAATGTCACCGCCGTGTCTCTAGACCAGACCATATTCACCTCTTCAATGGGGTTTGAAGCACACAGGATGTCGATAAACGAAGTAAACCGCATATCCATGGTTTAGCATTTATGAATAACATGGTAAACGTGCAGGTTTGAAACCACAAACCGACATACTGGCAAGAGAAAATTATGACCAACTCTGTACTGGTTGAACAAAAATATCAACCAGGAAACGATCATAATAATATTAGTACGTATCTAAAGTGTTATTGTGCACTTGACCGACCATAAATTTAATATTATCAATGAACTAGAAGAAACCACCAGAAATAACAGGATAAAATTCTTTACAGCATAAAAATACTATTAACAGAACTTTACCGCTGACATTTTATTTATAACGAATTTAGAAATAGAGATTTCTTAATCTGTTATTATTCTCCAAGCTATGTTATTATTCTAGAGAATCTTTCTTTGTTGGGAGTATATAACTTGCTAAGTCAGAAAACTTTGATGCACCTTCGTCAAGCAGCACCATAATCAGTCATAATACGCTTGCTAGTTTTGGCTAATTTTTTGCCGATGTGGGAGCGGCCCATATATTGGATTACTCGAATTTTCTTGGGTGTGGGATTAAGTCGATACAGTGACCATGACCTCTTTATAAGTTACACATGCCTTCTCCCAGCACTAATAGTTAATCTTGGCTAGACGTGGAAATGAACGGTGGCCTTTGGTATTGTAATCCCATTCTCTAAGCATACAGCGTTGAGCTCGTCAACGAACTCTATGTAGATCACAGTCTAAAACTGCAATACAATTTACTTAGCGCCAGTTCTAGGCTGCTGCTCTAAGCAAACATCGTAGAGCACAGCACTGCGACAGCCTTGACAGAGATTGTCATTGATCAGACTAAGTACCATCTGTTCTACGTCGAGTCAGTGCACGAAAGCTGTATACTCAGAGAATTCCACTGCAGCGACGCAGCAAACCTCTTTAAAATTGCTCTTATTTTTGTTTTATTTATTGTCTAGTGGTTCGTATGTTTATGTATATTTACTTTCGTGCACACTCGTTCTGGCTAAACCAGTTGACAGATGTAGAATTTTTGTACAGATAAATAGGTTCATTTTGAGTGCTAACATCATTTCGAGTTAGTAGTAAATCAAATGAAAGTGGTTTTTGCAAAAAGAAACAAACCGGTATACATTTTTGTAAAGAGAATGTAAGACGATGTTCCGCATATTGACTAAATGCAGCAGGTGTGTTCAGCTAGCGGCCATTCTTCTAGCCCGTAGTAGGTTCCATCTTTTTTTATTTCCCATTCAAGTTCCAGCAGCCTGCCCACAGCATTACACGGAGCCTTCCGTACAGTTCCAACTTTGGTATCAACTGTTTCAGTTCAGATAATCAGTGACCTATCAAAAGATAAGAGTTGCCAGTAATTGTGGACACAATATTGACTCTGCATTTAATCTACATATCACAGACATGAAAATCGGTCACGGGTGTCATATAATATAAATATGTAATTGTGGTTGTAGGGCCATGCTTACTTTATTAGTCACATTAAGAGACTGTGCATGAGAGTGGATCTCGGATTCCAAGTTACAAGTTTTCAATGCAGTCAGGACTGTTACTGATAGATCTAATAGATAGATATGATGATCATTACAAGACAATCTTATCAAGGTATTGTGTATAATCTGTAAACACGGTTACTGTTATTACTGGCAGTTTAAAAAGAGTTGTTCTGAGCAGTGTGAGCTTTCAGTTTTTATTCTCAGATTATTTTCTCACAAACTTTAGCATGGTTGTGAACAATCACTTCAATGTAGAAGCAGTTAATTATGATGATACGAATTACTCTATGAACTAAATCACAAAACGGGCAGTATTAATACAAGACAGTACGCAAATATTGATGAAGGACAATGGCAAGAGTCCGCATCACACTATGATAGTACAGTAAGATTGAAATACTAAGGTGCTGGTAGAGCCCCGGATGGATAGTTTCATAATCACCAAAACACAGATATATCTACGGAATAAATTTTGAATAGCAGTGTTTATATGCCGAGGTTTTGGGGTATAGACCTAAATGAGAGTGACATTCTTCATCAGGCGAATTACATTTTAAGCTTCCAATTTAGGGATATTTCAAAAACAACATAGAATATTTAATTCTTTTTTTATACTCATGCATTGTAGTTACACCTAGGTTAAAGTTCAACCTAGTTACAATTTTATTACTAAATATAACTACAATTTTTCACGCAGAAATACATACAAACCGTTTAGTATTCTCAGTAAGCACGCTATATTAGCATACCTAGTTTCAACGTTTAAGTAATAAAAATGAAAGTACCAGTGCCATAAACACAATTGGTAGGTACTTATTGGTATAATTATTTGCATAGGCATTCAGCTTTGCTCATAGTGAAATAAATAATATTAATACACACAATATCGATTACATAAATACTTACAAATAATGTTCAAAAATTTTATTACTCAAAGTCAGTTACAGAATTTTCTCCATCTCCATCTACTACACCTACTACTAGATACCATCTATAGACACTATTTATTTATTTACATAAAAGTCTCTCCAAAAATGACTCAATGTATGACTCAGTCGACCTCCATCGCTTTTTTTTACCTCTGAAGTATGTTATTATTTATCGTAACGTTGAGGTGATAAGAATAAAACGCTTTTAGCTTAACCGTACGTGTGTTGAAGTGGTACATACAAGTGCCAGCTACATATATAATATACCTACATATATTCCTTTACATCTTAGTTCTACTGACATTGTTGTAGAAAGTCGCACGTCTAGTCAATATTAAACCATGGCTAATTCTTGTCAATGTAAACAGTGATCTATTAAAATGCGTACGGTATCTCAAGATGTCGGAATTCGGTATAAATTGAAGTTGTAAAAGTTACTCTGAGAATGTAGCTGGTGCTGTAGTGCAATGATATCACGCGAATCAAACTTTGAAAATAATGTCGTTCAAAAACGTGTTGTCCATTACAATAGACCCAAGAGATCGCTAAACACTTTCTCTGCTGTTTCTTTATTGCGTTTGTCTACTGGGACTTTCAGTGATACAAAACAATTACGGGTATGCTCGTATTCTACTACTACTCCTCAGAGACATACTATTGCATCAAAAAGTCTTCGCCTTGCATTTGTATTATTAAATAATGAAAGGTCTACATGTGATGCAATATGTAAATATTTATAATTTTAATGCCTTTGCTAAGGTATGGTTATCTTTAGATAAGTCTAAAAGCTCGACTTGCTTTACTATAATAGTAGAGAATCGACCTCAAACACCTTTAGGTTGGAGGTCAACGAGTAGACAATGCGTAAATTTTAGAGTTATAAAGGTTGCCTTGGTGGTCGTGCATGAAAAAAGGTTTTCCATCTAATAATTTCCTGGCAGCAAGAAATTTAGAATTTGTGCCATTGAACGATTAACACATTTATAATATACAAAGATATTTACGTTAGCTATTGCCAGGGTTTCTATTGTTTTTTATCTGTAGACCGTAATGGTAAAGATGGGTAACGAGATGACATTCTCCTATGACGTATAAATACACTTCAACAATTTCATTGATTTGCACTTATTTAACGTTATACAACCCATTTCTTATAAACCACACTATATAGATTGTTACGAAGGTTGACGTTGTTACCAACAAAATATATCAAAACAATAAATAAAATGATGTAATATTTATTATTCGGAAGATTCGGGTCGTCCATTAAGGATAATATACACTTGACACTTAACAAATGAAGTGAATAGCGAGTTCAATGACATGTTACTCACACATGTGACATGACCTAGAAATCTGACGCCTGACACTTTCTTCTTGAGGGTCTTTTCAATTCAACGCACATCACCACGTTACCCTTTCATTTCCAATGAATTGATATTTACACTGCATATAGTATGTATATTGTGCAGGATATTTTAACACATGGAGTTATTTAATAACTGTTATTATGATTTTAAATTGACTGTTACTTACACTCATTACTGTTACAAAGAAAAATAAATTCTTGTAACACTGGCGATCTATCTATGTTTATTGAATACCTGATAGGTATTCAATAAAACATAAGTATTCGAATAAAAAATCGCATAGAAATTGAGATTTATTACACAAATAAATAATTATACAAATTAGTGCTCTAATTTGAAGTTGTGTTTTTATATCGACAGTGGCTCTTCCGAGTTTCCAATTTAATATTTCCTGTAAAGGTGGTAACCGAACGACTTGAAAAATAATTTTAAATAAAAAAAAACGAATTTATCGTTATTTTACTAGCACAACCTTAATAGATTCTTTTATGGAGCCCCAGTAGGTATACTATTGGGCAAGGCGTAGCTAATTCGATGACATTATTGTATACATATTAAAAACTATACAATAATGTCATCAACTTTAACCCATATCTCTAGGCAAATAAAATTATATTGGAATAGCTGTAACCGCTAAAACATTAGCAATTATTAAAGAGCATTTAATTTGCTGTGACCACTGCGGTGCTACCCAATAGATATAGACAAGAAAAAGGACTGGTTTTGTTTGTCAATGGTCTCTGGGTCTGTGGCAACGGGATCTATGTCATTCGGCCACGACATACATACCGTCCCACGAATGGCAACTCACGCGCTGCCGTTGAATTCGTGCGATCACCAATCATATTTTATTTATAATACCTAGTTACTTACCAGCTTTTTAATTAATGAAAGGTCAGAAGGGTGAAAGTTTTCAATAGGGAAGTCGATGAAAAACAATAACTTAATCGATGAGGTCATCTAGGTCGTCATGCACCTTACGAACCATTGGGAAGCCACTAGGAGTCTGGTTAAGTTTAATTATTTGTGAATAAATTAATTAAAGGGCATCGTTCAAGATGAGACACAGATCCGTACCACTCTCAACGTTCTGTTTTCAAGAATAAGCAATACTAATTTTTACGTTAAAGGTGAAATTCCATTGTCATCCAAACCACTAAATATCAAATAAATTAATCAGTCAACATTTAGAACTAAATATGACAATAAGCAGATTAACTAAATTAGATAAAAGCGTTCAAAAAGAAAGCTAGCTTACTAAATACCTAACGCGTATTATAATTTAATCCAAGATATGGCTAAAAGGGTTTAAGTACTTTTGAATTTGGAATTGTGAATAAAATAAATAGATACTCGATAGGTACATACTACAATTCAAATATCTATATATTACGAATAGTACTTGATTTCATATATCTATATATATTATGAATATCGTGTGTGGCAATTGTGTTTTGTTGGTATCGTATGACGTGAATTTATTTTTTAAAATTTATATTTTCAGGCAGCAATAGCTAGCTACGTAGTTGCCGATTGCGGACCACGATTGAAATACGCGTGGGGTGATGCATTACAAGGAACAGATTGTCCTGGACCTGACGGAACACCTTACCCAAGGTATTTTTTAATGTTTTTTTTATGAATTTTCGGAGGAGTTTCGGCCGAACAAAAGAAATTCATAACTTTTATCACTTTATTCTGAATAATCGCAAATACTTATATAATTACTTACCTGTTTAGGTTTAGATAAGTTTGTTTAGTTAAATGTAATAGATCCTAATTTAAATGTAGATATTTATCTACTATATGTGTAGACATTTACTATTAGATACATTTATTTTAATTTATATGTGGTACAATTATTTACCGATTTGCCACCTAATAATCTTTTACAACTATTTGTTTTGCATATCATCTTAAATCACTGATCAAATATGTTGCTATTATTTAATTAACGATCCGAGTCTTCTGTGCATTTAAACCAACTTTTTATGTCTATAACTCATCGGCTCTTTAACTAAAAAAACTATAGCTAATTTGAACAACCATAAAAGCTTCATTGCTTAACCTAAATGATTTAAAGAAACGTTGTTATGTAGTTTCACCGGTTGTTCGCAAGTACGAGTATCGTTCGTTCAATAACGGTACTTATTGAATAGGTATGATACTTGTAGTATCGTATTAGGACCTTTGTGCTCTCGTACAGAATTATATCGCACAAACACATTCATTGTTAGCTTATCGTTGTTCTCGGTTGTATTGGCTTTGCAGTCTTGGGTTTAGTTATTTTCTCTCCTTTTGAGTAACGAACACGTCAATATAACTTTATTTCACTACATGGTAGGCTGTAGTCAAAGTTTCAAAAAGACGGGTCACTATTACAGATACGAGCAATATTACAATGATGGCCATCAGATCAGATGAAATTAGATGCATTTTTGTGCCCGCCTAAATACTCAATACTCAATACATTTATTGCATTCCATTACCCGGCACTGTAGAAAAAAAGATATATGTGCTGGTAAAAAAATATTTTAGTTTTTAGTTTGACTTTGACTACCTTTATGTGAGCGAATGTCGCCTAACCTTCCATGTTCCAACCTCGGACCTTGAACATCGCAACTGAATAATTCTGTTTTCAATATTGACCAATATTTGCTTAGAAATATTCACTCTTACTTTCTCTTGTGCGTTTGTAGACACTCAAGAAACTAAGGCGTGGTAATACGAGTAGGTAGGTAGTTTTACTTTTTTTTAAATGTTAGTCTCACGCTGCTGTATCATAATGTTCGTATGCCTACTTGACTAACGGCAAAGGCGGTTTTTAACCTGTCTGGATCTAGAGCTTTGGCGATGCTTACCTTCATACATACTTGTACAGACTACAGTCAACTGTGATAAGTACCTTTCATAAAACCTACATAAATAAAAATGAGTCGCAAAATATGTGGCTAAGCTCAAAACCCGATGATGGCGGAACCAATTCGAGTAATTATTTTTTTAATTTATTCCTTGAACTCTGAGGTTTTCATTAGGCAGCGGGAACGGGATTAGAAGTTCACGCAGGCGGGGCCGTGGGCAGCAGCTAGTTATCATAAAATAAAATACATGAAAATAATTAAAGTAGTTAGCCTATTTGCTCTTACAAACTAAAATTTTGTATCTTTACGAAACAATCATTTGTTTCGTTCTATTCAGCTGTTTTAAAAAAGTAACAGTCTTTATAAAAAAATCAACAGAATAGGACTATTTTTAAATTCTTACTCACAAATTTGTCACCTTTAACCGCAGTTATTAGGGGTCTCCTTATAAGGCACTAGAGTACATTAACCTACCCATAGTACAATATCTACTTAGTAATTACTTAACTCTAGGCAGTTATAATAGGTATATTTCCCTTTCGCGTTTACCGGTTTGGTACCGTTAGCGAATGTTTTCTTGGTCAGCTGACTTTTTAGAAGATACCGCGTTTAGGACACGTTGCGAAAAAATATGCACGATTCATTGATTCATTATGGTAATGTCTTTTTACCGAATCATCTGCGGATGGACGGGCTTTGTACAAAGTATTTGAGAACTACGATAAGAATAACACAATGTTACACAAAGGAACTTAATCATCTTGGTTATCTAAAGCTTAAAGTCAAAAATTTTTTGAAGGCAATCGAGATATTGCCAATGTTGAGAATGTTGCTAAATAATCGTCATTTGTATGTCTTGTGTCGAAAACTGTTTTGTTAAATCTTATCGCTTGTTTAATTACGCAGAAGAAAGCCGTGAAAGATATGTTTATAAGAATATGAATTTGAAATTCAGTATATGAAATCAGAATGCCCCTAATTCCATACTAAATTGCTATAGTGTTTCTAATAATTTTCTACATCGATTACAAATTAATCCTCTTTTAAAAACTAAATATAAACACAAAAGAGATGATATCCAAAGTAGGTACTTAACTAAATAACTTAAATACATGCCTCTCTTAAAATATTTCTAGAAAATTGCTGCAGTTTTATAGGAGCTTCCACAACTTAGTAGTAACGTCAACGCAGCGCAACGTCGAGCTATATAACCAACTAGCTGTTGCCCGCGGCTCCGCCCGCGTGGATGTCGATTATCGCGTTGTACGACTCTACTCGATTCACTACTTGCCTCTCTATACTACTTTTCCTTGCTGTCATGACAACGGGAATTGTTAGCGATATTAGCGCCAATATATAGAAATTTACCGGATCAATTAAGATTTATGATTATTACTCCACTCCCTTGTATGGTAGCGTGATGATATATAGCCTATGTTACTCGTGGATAATGTAGCTTTCGAATGGTGAAAGAATTTTTAAAACGGTCCAGTAGTTTTTGAGTCTATTCATTACAACCAAACAGACAAACAAACAAAGTTTTCCTCTTTATAATATTAGTGTAGATAACTGAACATCATTAATAATTTATCGTTTCAAACATTTGCCAGCTGAGCAACCGGTTGGTTAGATTGATTGGGTAATAAGCGATGCCGCTGGGTGATGTGTGAGAGGAAGACGAAAGGTGCGTTCGGCTCTGTCCGGCATGTGCTCGGGTAACTTCGGACATTGACGCATAAACATTACCGTGCTGCCAACAACAGTGCCAAGCCTGCCATTTCGTGCCCTCCCCAGTCAATTTACACAGTAAATCATTGGGCACTTCTTTTCATTAGAATTTTCTCAAAATAACCACAACACTTTGAGTCAAAGTAATGGTGAATTGTTAGTAAGCAGCGAATTTGTAGAATGAGTGCAAACAAAAGTGTAAACGTTAATAAAGTGGATGTGGATAGAGACCAATTTTATCAGACATTAGATCAAGTGCTGAATAGTAAAAAGGGTCCAAACTCAATGTTGTTATCGCGTGACAAATATTATTCAGTTATAGAAAAAATTAAAGCGGCAAAAACGGCTACTAAAAAATCAACGGCAGACTATCGTCGTTTGAAGAAATATGAGGTAGTAGACACACCTGAAGGAGAAAAATTGTATACTTTGCCATCATCCAGTGATAACAGGCGACAAATGTTGGTACCATTGGATGAAATGTATGATATAATTGCTGAGTATCATTTAAAATTAAATCATGGCGGGAGAAGTCGTATGATGGTAGAATTGAAGCGTAAATATAAAAATGTTACAACTGAAAGTGTATTGGTATATTTATCAATGTGTGTACCATGCAAATCGAAATTAGTTAAACGTGGAAGATCTGAGTGGACTTCAAAAAACAAAATTAGTGAAGTAAACGACGAAACGTTGAACGATTTAAACGAAACCAGTCATTTCTCTGAGTGTTCAGAATTTAATCTGGATATTAACCCTGAGGAGTTAACAAACAAAACTATCACCATTTTTAAGTATCCAGAGCTCTATTCTCGTGGTCAGGTAGACATATTAGGCGTTACCAACGAGCCAGGAGATGAGTATAAATACTTATTGGTGTACAGATATTTTGTTACGAAATATATTCATTTAAAAGCTATGAAAGCTTTTAGTGCAGAGGAAGCAGTTAATGGATTATTAGATATATTTTTGACGTTCGGAGCTCCAAATATTTTGCAATCAAAAAACGGTTTAGAGCTAATAAAGCCTATATGCAGACAGATATTAAAATTGTGTCCCGATATGAAGATTTTGTCATCTGAAAGAATATTTACAGACAACGATTTTAAAGGAAAATCGAATGAAGATATTCTTAAAAAGTTAAATGAATGGTTAGTTAAGTCTCGGAATACAAAATGGCAGGAAGGAATAAAGTTCGTCCAGCATGATTTAAATACAACCTTTCACGACATATTGTGCAGGACTCCCAGTGAAATTGTATTTAGTCAGAAGCCAACGAAAGGTGTTTCTTCTTTCTTGAAAAATGACGTATCTGATGATTTACTTACTGAAGAAGATCTTATAACATTTTTTGAAAATAGAGAAAAGTCGGATCCCATAGCATTGAAACAGCTGCAAATAGATGAGACGTTGATGTTACCAAGCAGTTTTATAAAAATAGAATCTGAAAGTGTTGGGAGTACCGAAATAATGGATGATGACGAAATTTAATTAATTTAATAAACCATTAAATTGTTGATCATATATTTCATTTACCCTGAACCAATCTGATTAATATATATTAATATATATTAATATATATAACCAATCATATTCATGTGTGAATTATGGATTGGGGGTTGGGGCCCCAAAATTTACTTTGGGGAGTCCAACGAAGATCTTTGGGGCCCAAGCCACCATCACGGTGTACCTGCTGAATAATTCTGGCGCAAGTTATACTCTCTAAAATAGAGCCAATAAAGGAGAAGCAAATGATTTTATTATACACAGTGTACTCGTAACTACACTACCATAACTATGGATAAACTCTGCTAAATACCTATGTATATCTAGATAAGGCTGATGCGTATACAAATATTTTATCAACTTATTCAAATCAACGCGAGCTACGCCAAATTGTTAGAATAAAACCATTTCTGAATGCATTAATTATCAACTATACATATATAGGCACAAGCTAAACGAGTTTTTAGAAAAAATAATTAGGTCATAACGGGTATTAATACTAAGGCGAATGTTGAAAGCATATTATAGAAATCTAATCGATTGGTAATATAAGATTGAGATCTTAATCCATAGAGGATAATATTATTATATATACTAAAAAAAAGAACACATCCACGTTCTGTCATTACAAATAGTAGAGGAACCTACTTACAATAGTTACAGTAAACGTAAGTTCAACTGAGTGCTGTTATTTTTTTAATGCAAGTGCGTATGTATCGTGAGAAATTTCCCACTGAACTTTATCATTGTTGGAACAAACAGTAAGTTATTATAGAATGACTCATTATTTGCAACATTACTGTACTCTAATTGAGGAATAATGATTATTACCAGTTTTTGTTAGAGTGTCTAACGGAACGTGACAGGTATTATAATTTATTTTCGCGACATCTAGTCATCTTTGGCGGAACCATCCAGTATGTAAATAGTTTCATACCTCAAGCATAGATGTCGCAGTGCGCCAACATTATTTTGGTTCTATTGTAATATTGGTTCTATATTTAAAATACTGGAAAGTCTTTGTCTTTATAAGTGCATTATATTTATTATTATAAAATTACGTTCTTGGACCTACAGGAAATTAACTTTGTTTTTCCCAAACAACTACAATATACTACACTATAAGAACTATAAGAAGGGCATCATAAGGTACTTTCAGGGTCGGTAACCCGATTGTGACGTCCCCAGGTGTTGCTTAATTATAATTTTCTATCAGGCGGCTCGTGCGTTTCTCAGTTCCCTACGTGATAAAAAATCAAATAACTAGGGTTCGAATTTATTGCAACATAACATAACATAATATATTCACGCCTATATCCCCGACGGGGTAGGCAGAGGTGCTAGCACCTACATTTCGCCAGTTTATATTTAAGTCCCAATGTAATAGGTGGCGAGTCTATTACCAATAATCGGGCACTTATAAACCTGCGATAAATACCTACACTTCGAAAAGCATCTAAAAGTCATTGGTATGTGCCATGGTAAAACCTAAGTGATATAAAGTCAAATGACTAAGGTTCGAATCTATTACCTATATTCTCTAAATTATTGTCTTTTTTACCTATTTGATTTACCTAGGTCACGGTAATACTATACAAGTATTACCGTGCCTAGGTAATCTCAAATACCTACTGTAAAGTTAAATCTTATAGAATGTCCGTTTTTTTTTTCAGACACTTAGTGAACAGAGCTATAAAGTCGGGTCCATGGGGTTCGTCGAGACAAGGTAGAGGTGCTCGTACCGCAGTAGACCCCAATATCATGAGGCGAGCTTTATTAGATGCACACGCCGGGTATTCAGAAGGTACACGGGTGCTAGCAGGCAACAATAGAACAGGTGAGACATAAGTTGTAACTACCTAGACTTAGTCAATATTTTTTTTTAATTGCCGGAATACATAGTCCCAAAAAACAATTACTTAATGTAGCTACCGCTGTAGCTAGTGGAGCTTGTGTGCGCACATTCTGATTCTCACTTCATTACAAAACAATACAAATCTTATAATAATAAAAGTTGCTGTTTTTTTGCTGTTGTCTCATTCATACACGAAAAAATCTTAAAATTTGGATTTGTCATTCCTAAAAAAAATGCAAAAATGTTAGTACCTACTGAAAATTGAATTTAATCCAATTTCTTCGAAAGACTTAAATTAAAACGCGTCGTGGAATCCTCTCCTGATGATGCCTAATGTTTCTACGCTAAGCCTGGTTGATACAGAGATTTATTTCAAATTTTCCTTCTCTCGCAGTGATATTGTCTGCGTATTTATCCGTTGAACGCCTCTTATGATACCCTTCTGATGAGAAGGGGTGGTGATATTCTTCATCTGCCCGTACACGGATGATAAGTATATACACCTACCTCGCTACCATCTGACCTCCACAACCAATGGTCCAATGACCAATGGCGATATCGAAGCGAAGTTCCAAGTTAGACTGGTTGGACTTTTGAGGGCTCCTACTACCCGTAACGACTGCATAGATGTTTGTATGGCAACCGGGACCGACGGCTTAACGTGCCCTCCGAGACACGACCAGACCAGTGCAAACAGCCATATTCATGCATACAATTTTATTGGTTACGAATTTATTTTCGGCGTACCTACACATTTTTTCACAAAGTGCCCGAATGGCATATGTATGAAATGACAAGGATTTGTTGCATACCAATGAACAATGAACAAATGCATTCCAGGTCGTGCAACGAACATACCAGGTCTTACTCCGGCGTCAAATAACGCCTGCGGTGGTACTCGATTATGTAGAACGAGGTACAACACTACGGCGCCAATGTACGGCGTCTCTCTCACGTCGGGGCAGCCCGTCACTATCGTGCAGAAGTTCCCTGATTTACTGCAGCAAGTCGTGTTTGAGGTTTGCGAGTAAGTAACTTTAGTTTATAGTCTGTAAGGGTTATTTTCGAATCACCTGCCTTATAATAGACGTCGTTATGTATTGATATCTATGGTTAAATCATGCGTTGCCAGCTTTTAAAACACTACAACGTATTTGGTGCTGGCAATTCAAGGAAAAATAAGTTCGTGAAAGCAATTCACTACAATATAAACCACTTTAGAGATAGATGTGTATTTTGTATGTTATGATCTTCCTATAATAAGTACCAATTACAGATTCTGGGAATGCCTTATCAAAATATACCTAGGAAAAATTTACCTATCCTAGGATACCTATACATTATTCGTACTTTTGAAATGAGAAGTATTCGGATGTAAAAGTAGCAACGTACTTATTCGTATTGTTTTATTACTACCTATTTAGTAGAGCCATTATCACCAGCACGGATTCACTGTCATATTGCAATGACTGTGGTCATAAGGGAAAAGTGATATGCAACGTATAATGTATCCTAGGATATATTGAAGAAATACCTATGGATACAAGTGATTTCCTCACAAAATAAAGATGTGAAATACGGTTCACCTTAAAGTTAGCGAATAATAAATAATAAGCAAAAGCGAGAACTGGAATGACAAGGAGGCCAGAATGAAAGGAAATTATAAATTATAGGTAATATTAAAAAAAGATAAGAACTATTGAACCCTTCCAGGACTTAGAAATTGAAAGATAGTCTAGATAGTCATTCATTTGTGTTTTACACAAATGAGAGTATAGGCTTTGATTACGTGTCGAAGGCGCTAAAGAAATTATTTAAATTTAGTAATATTTTTTTCATTTTTTTATCTACATCAATAACTCCAATTCAATTTCAGGACCGTTATGGAGTAGGTTCTGAAATTTCTCTAGAAAAAAATTAGGCGATCACTTGCCTGAAATAAATTTATTCATTAATTCAATACTTAATGCGGGTAGATTGATTGGAAGACTCGCTTTCTAATTCCATAATGGCGCCATTTTGTTTGTTATGATAATATAATTAGTTGATATGTAGGTACCTATTTGATGGAGCCATGTTTTCACCAGCACGAATTCACTGTCATGTTGCAATAACTGCGATCACAAGAGTCTTTAGATAAAGTGATAATCTCTTGATAGAGTCCTGTCGAAGCGAACCGTTTGATTTGGCTATCTATGGATTACTTGACACAGCGGTCATTTTAATAATAAATATGTGTGAAATATAATATTTCGAGTTTCCCACATATATTCAACCTTTATCACTACATAGTATAAAACAAAGTCGCGTTCTCTGTCCCTATGTCCCTTTGTATGCTTAAATCTTTTAAACGACGCAACCAATAGAATGTCACTTTGTCTAGAACCTAAGGTCATCAGATATTTCCCAATACTGCATAATATTTAAATTTAAAAAAATATTAAATAACTAATAAACTATATAATATATAAACTATCTACTAATTTGTCATTGGGTATTCAAAATTCCCAAAGTACCTAGTTCCGAAAGTCGGTCATCAATCAAGTTAATTCCAGATTCTTTATTAAATTCAAATATCATTTATTATGAACAATTTGCAAACGCAAACGCAACGAGATAAAAGCGATATTCTCTTGCGTTCCATACATTTGCACTATGCACGAGAGGCACGTGACGTCACCTGCATGTGTCGGATTTTGTATAGAGGGGATAGGCAGAGGTACACCAGAGGTATACATTAAATCATAACAAATATTTCGCCTTCATATTGGTAAAAAATACTTCAGAGTCACGCACGGGTGATATTCACGTACTCCGACCACGGTAACCACTTTTCATTAGGTGGGCCGTGTGCTTGTCTGCCACCTAGATGACTGTATATTTTGGAACTGTTGGCTGAAAAACAGCCCTAACCCTTAGTTGCCATTTAAGACACGCATAGAAATAGATGTGGTGGCTCTATTATATTTCATCAGGAATTTCTCAAAAAATGTGTTATGTATGTAAACATTTGTACTTATTTTGTTTCAGATCCAGTGAATGTTCCGTAATACGAGGATCTTGCTCCCAAACCTATGTGCCTTACTTATTCTTGGTGCTCCCTCTAGGACCTGTAACTCTTACGGGGCAAGATTATGTTCTCGTTGAGTCTGGATGCGTCTGTAGACCAGACCCAGCTCCATAGACTAAATTTAGGCAATAGACACGTATAAAAAATATAATCCGTCCTAGAAAATTCAAAATGGCGTTTTTACCGCCATTGCAGTTAAAAGTGTCATGTTGTAAGAAAAAAAATACATGCAAATGCAATATATTTTTGATATAGGTAATTAGTAAAATTTCAGAATTTAATTTATTCTATTGCTGGGTTGAATCAACGAAACTGCTCAGTGCAACGATTGTAATTTTATTCCTATACTTTATTTAGGTACAAACGTATTAATGATGCATTTATTTTCTTAAGTATTTAAATTATTTTTGTACTTAATAACAAATATTTTTAGTAATAATATTTAAACATTTATGTTAAGACTTCTCACAACTATTGGTATAAAAGGGTGCATTTAATCACTGTAAAATCGCCGAAAAATTCAAGTCAATTTATCGGCCATTTTGCATTAAAGGTTACTTATTAAACAGACTGAATATTTTTTTTCGTTAATTTATTTTAGATATTCTACGTACCGTTATTTAGCGGTAAATATTTATCGAATATAGATTTTACGAGAGAACTAATGTGAATAATTTATGTCTTATTGATTAATTTATGACGAATCGTTAATGTTACGTTCATTTACGAACGAGGAATGTATCAAAGATTTAAATAAAATATTTAAACAAATACTAAATGTTTCCTTTTCCTTTTCGTAGACTTAAATACCTACCTATCTATTTGGAATCGTCTTGTCCTGACTAAGATGGCGATGTTTCATCTTTCCTCACGTACCTTTACATAGGAAAGGGAGGATTTTGATCTCTTAGAACACATTCGGGTACTTGGTTCTTAGGGCACGTAGCGTATGTAACGTAACACCGAACCTTACATGAAAAAATAATTAAAATTCGATTATTCTGAGGCCCGGGGCTAGCTTTCAGGGGGTGAGGATAAAAAAAACAAATAGATGTATTGGAGGATTTTTACACATCATCCTCCTAAACATTATCTTGGGATCGCCCTATGCCATAGGATGAATAAAGTGAAATGCTCAATTATATTTGTAACTTTATTAACAAAAGATAAGTTACAAATTCAAAAATATTTCTATACAATCACAATTTCAATTTCAATAATTTTCTTTCCATTCCTATTTATTTACCTATAATGTATTGCATTCAAGCAAATAATGACAAAGTTCTGAAAATACAATAAAACACTAAAAAATGAAGAAGAAACACGACGAAAATGAATAAAAATGGTCATGATAGAAGATTGAATATCTAAATATTTTCAGATGAGAAGGCGAAAACAGACCAAAAGCCTGTTACGCCACGCTTACACCAAGATGAAAAAACATGTATTTTACAAGTTACAATATGACCCACATCAGTGTGTTTGTCAATGTCATCGCAAATGTGTTTCAAACTTGTTTACAACTTGTTTCAGACAGTCTTAATACATGTATAAAACAAGTACCTAATTGCGTTTTGACAGGTATTTTACCCGATTTTGACAAATATTCAACCAGTTTTGTATAAAATATGTTTAAAATGGTCTTTTGGTGTAAACGCTGAGTAAAGCAACATTTGTATGAACAAAAGGTAATGAGATATCACTTCTATGAAAAGTAAATAGCAAAATATAAATAAGTCTATAATAGGGTTAACACTATCTATCAACTACATTGTAGTCTGTCCTTATAAAAAAGTCAAATTGAATCTCATTGACATACTTAAATTACGAGGCACAGAGTAAATACTATAATACATTCTTACTATGAAAGGTATGTCTACTTTTACTAAAAAATGATTTGATATTATGACTTTTAGGACCAAAGCGATGTAAAGGATAAACGACCTAACAGCATTGTAAATAGGTACTAACACAGAAAGATTCACAGATTGCAATTAAACGAATGCAAAAAATTGTTTTTCATCACGCGGGTAGATATACAATAATCAAAATAAAAACAGCTTTAAAATACAGAACGCAAAAGACGCATACGCAAAAAATAATGCTTATTGACATAAACGTACTTAATTAAAAAAAATCACAATATATTTTCTATAATTCAAGGAAAATATTGAGAAAGCTTTGAAATAATACTCTAATTGCATCTTTACACAATTAGTGGAAGACACATGGACATCAAAATCTGTTTTATCTGTGAATTTTATGTCTCGTTTTATGTTTAAATATTTTTTGACATTTCTTTGCCCGGGTTCTGAACGGGGGCAATTTTAAGATCAACATTGTTAAGGAATCATAGTCTTTTAATTTTTGGATTTCACGAGATACCACTTACCATGGTACCTACCTACAATAAAATTAACTTCAAAAATGAATTATTAAAAAAAAAGAAATCCAAAGTTGGCCGAGGACAACCTAACGATTCGGCCTTATTATTTACAATATAATTACGACATGTTTTTACAGAAAATTTAACCTTTTTTGATTACAGTTTTAAATTTTTTAATTTTTTATTTAGTAGCAGTAGACTAGTATGTTAGTTTATTGTTCGTAACGGTAGTATTGTGGGGGTGTGGGCTGTGGCCGGGGTTGCGCGTGAGGAGCTTGTTGTACGCGAACGGTCTGTCCAATAGACTGGGGTTGGTATTGGGGTTGCAGCGTCTGGGGTTTGGGGGTTGGTATCTTGACTACGATGTCTGTTGGCTGTCTCGAGACCTGTGGAAATGAAAATTATATTATGAAAACAAAAGCTAATATGTACCTACCTACTAAATTATAACAATCAACTCATTGGAGTCGAGTAATACATTTTGAATTACATTACATTCCGACTACTAATGTCACTCCCATACATTTTCGACCTTTCTTTTGACGATGGAACCAATAGAAATACACTTTGTCTTGTCCCCCTGACCATTAATATCATTAATATTCCATCAAGAACCAAGCGGTTCGGTGAGTCTTTTCTCTGCCGCACCATTAAGTCCAGAATTCCTTGCCGGCGCACGTGTTTCCTTCTTCCTATAGTCCCGGGTCCTTTAAGCGGGGCGTGAAAAAGCATCTGATGAGGCCGTCAAGCTGAGCGCCACCATTGTAGCACTGAACGTGTTTGCAAGGGTGACCCTCTTTCATGAGACTGCCTTCAGCTTAACATCAGGCAAGGTGAAGTTAAATTGACGTGCCATGAATAAAAAAAAATATCAATCGCCCCAAATACCTAATAAAAATAAATCATAAAAGTATAATGCGATTTGCCTATTTGCAACTATGTTAGTAACGGATTATACCAAATCCTCGACCCAGTTTCAAATGCATTACCTTCTAAGGAGTTTCCAATTTACATAAAACCTCATTATCGTAATAAGATAATAAGATTTGTAATTTTATAACCTACATATCTTTAGCCTATTCTGTATCATCTTGTGACCTTCACAGGCTTTTAAAATACTTTAAAAATTGAATACACATATCCCAAAATTCTATTCTTATTATTTAAAGATCTTTTAGCGATTGTAGATAGCACCACGCCCACTAAGATCCATTACAAAAATCCATTGATGGATCTTTTTACACTTTTATGTCCACTTTAATCCTCGATCCTGGAATATTTACAAAATTGATTTTTTAGAACCAACACGTGTGTATTAAAATCTATATAGTCCGTGAACTAAACTAACTTGAATGAGGTCACAGAAACCACAAGGAAGCCTACCTCCACGCCACCAGTTAGAACTGTTTCCAATATCTTTAATTAAAAAAATATATCATCATTTCAGCCACAAGACGTCCACTGCTGAACATAGGCCTCCCCCATCGACCTCCAATCCGACCGGTTCGAGGCGGTTTGCATCCATATGTGTAACTTTATTTATTTTTTTATATACATATAAAGCTTATATACATATAAAAAATAAATAAAGTTTAATAAATACACATAAAATTACCTCAGCCTTAAAACCCTCTTTAGGGTCAGCAGTATAAGTGACAGTTCTCACGAAGCCGTCGCTGTCAACCACGGAGTAGGATCCCTTGATGACGTCACCGTCTCTCTGCTCCTTACGATTCTGGTAGTTTGTGTACTGGTCATCATTCACGTCGAAGCCGAACTGGTAAGAAGGATGAGGCTGGAAGAACACAATGAAATGAGGGAGGATTTTTCGGCAGATATGTTTGACATAGTGAAATAATGACATAGTGAAATAATGACATAGTGAAATAATGATATAGTGAAATAATGAAATAGTATTAATGATGACTTTTGTGAAATGGTGAAACGATGATAATAGTGAATAGTGATTATGATGATACATAGTGAAATAGTGATATTTTCATAAGGGTACTCATAGGGACCTTCATCGCTATCATCTTATCATTCTTTTGAGTCTTTTATATTTTTATTTAAAAAAGAATTGTTACCGAAATTACTAATATTCCCATTAGGCGTTAACGCCAAGCTAAGATAAATTACTTGTGTTAGGAGTGGCTTCAAGTCGGTAGTGTAACCTTTCAATCATTATTCAACCACTAAACTATCGATGCTATAAACTGCTAACGAGGCTATCGCCACAGTGCCCAGTCTTCCCCTGTACCGTAGAAGTCACACTGCGAATTAAACGCCGGACTTGTTCCAATACAAATTCATGTAAAATAATTAACATCATAGTGTAGGTAATGACTTTGTAATAAAACATATTAAAGGAGGTATTAATATGAAACCTCATTTACAATGTTATCATAGTCTATAAAAAAAAGTAAATGGAGAAGAGTTTGGTGATTGGTACTTCAATTGGTGGGAAACGAAAAAGATCGATTTTTAAATTTGTATTATTTATAAAATAACGTTTAACAAGAATAAAAGATAAAAGGTAAAATAAGATAAGACAAATATTATAATTTTGAAGAATATTGAATTGAAAACTTGAAAATAAAAATACAAATAAATATAATTATATATATTGATTGAGTGGAGCACGAATCTTTCACTTACTACGACGCCTATTTTGGATTGCTGTGTCTTCACAACAGTTTTTTTTTTCAGAATGATCAGGTAAATTATTCAAGGAAAATCTCAGCATTAATCATAAAGAAAGTTATTTCCCTATGTCCATCGTAAACCAATCTACGACTTTATCTTTAATAGCGGCGCAAGCGAGTTCCAAGTGAAAGTTGTACCGAACGCAGCCTGGTTCATTCGATCCATCCGTGTTCGCTGCACGTTCATGGCGGTTGGACATTATTGGCCACGAGGAAGTATGGCCAACTAGGTTGGTATAATTCCGGATTGTAAAGTGGACAGCGGTAAAATTACGAGACATGTTTGGAGACAGGTAAAGACATGCAAAGTGGTTGTTGAACTATTTGAATAAAGTTAAGAATAATAAATAAATGAAAAGAAATTCTAGGTTATTATATACAGCATTATTTAGAATTAAACTAAATACAGTTTGTATTCTTGGAAATGAAACATTTTGATAATAGATATACTTATAAACGGTTCAGGTCAACGCAACTGGACATTTCTGTGAGCATAAAAATATTCACACGAAGAGGGAAACGAACCCGCAAGTCAGTACAGTATGTTTATACTACTCGAGCGCTTCGTACTCGGGTTTTTGGTACAGCGGCATCAACGACATCTCTTATAGTTCAGAAGTACTAGTGTGTTAATATATCTGAAATGCAAGTATCTTAAATAATGACGAGATGGTGTTAAATAATGAAATATATTTTTTTTTT
Organism: Pelosia muscerda; assembly: GCA_963691645.1. NCBI lineage: Eukaryota > Metazoa > Arthropoda > Insecta > Lepidoptera > Erebidae > Pelosia > Pelosia muscerda. The sequence goes on from OY829104.1 coordinate 4,718,400, forward strand.
AAATACCTATATGTAAAATCGTAAGCGATATGAATAAATAAAAAAAATTCTTGCAAATTGGTACCACGATTCTTGAGACACTAAATATATACTTAGGTAAATTAATAATAAGTAGGTATGTGTATAATACAAGAAAAAAAAATTAAATGAAAAGCATAGTAAAGGGCGTTTGTACATCAGATTTTTCTTCCAAATTCTGCACAGCTTCAGCATCTTTATTCTAATCATTGATTGGCTTAATCGCGATTCCCCCTGAAATTCTTTGTATACCAACCAATACAGTGACAAAAAAAATCGGAAGGGAGGGGGGGATCACGACTATTCCATTGATTAAATAACATTGATAGAACTTACGTCCGACTCATATTCTTCCTTCTCTACTGGTTGGGCAGCCTGCACCTGCGGCCTCTGTGGTTGGTACTGCTGTCTGTACTGCTGCTATAGTAAAATTACCCTTAATTCTTTAACCTTATAGTGCAAAGAGGTGCAGCAAGGTCTTAAACATGAACTCTTTAGTATATTTTACGAAAATTTCAAATAAAGAATCTATTTTTTTTTAAATTAATACCGAAATCAGATTTGTGGGATAGTTGCCCCGATTTCGAAAAGTGGGGCAACTATCCATCTTTTATACTAATAGGCAGACCATTGCTAGACCAATCATGCTGTGTTAAACATTCCAAATTTATTAAGTGCAATAAACATGCACGTGATTGTGTTACAAAGAAAAGTATTTTATGTACACGGCCGTCTTTTTTTGCTTACGTCATAGTCTTCAGGTTCGCGTTGTTCCTGTTGCCTTTGTGGTTGGTACTGCTGTCTGTATTGAGGTTGGGGTTGAGGCTGAGGTTGGGCAACGTACTGCTGGGGTTGATACTGAGTATTTTGTACGTATAGTTGTTGAGGTGCCTAGGAAATCAGAGACAGCCCGTTATAACACGTGTTATTACTTACTGATTCTTAGATTCTATAGTTTTTGAATAAAAAGAAAATACGTGTACTTATTTCTGTGAATAAGCTATTTTTCTGGAACCCCATAATCAAAGACCGGCATAGTCAACTGATGAACTGATTATAAAAATATAAAATAGGCTGTCGCCCTTCAAAAGGGATATACCAGAATTAACCTCGGCCCCGACAAAATAATGGCGGGAGATTTTCGCCCTTGAAAAACACTTTACATCCACTTTAGTACAATTTATTTAAACTTACAGGTCTGGGTGCTTGTGCATGTTGTGTCCTTGTTATAACTTGTGTTTGCGCGGGCGCCGCATTCTGCTGCTCAGCGAGATACTGTCTGAGTAGGTGTGGAGGGATGCCACCTGCCTGGTAACAAGAAACACAAAAATTCTTATATGCTTACTTCCTCAAGAATTACTTTAAAAACACTATTTCAGGGGACGTGTCACTGGACATCCATCATCCATCATCACAGTATTATTGAATGTCTCCCAGTCAAATTGCAATGACAAGAAAAAAAAATAGGGTAGGTAGTTATAGGGTAGATAGTGTGCCTTGTCTAGGCGGGCGGCAGAAGGACTCCTCTTCTGCCGCACCAGAGGCGGGCCTGCGGCTGAGTAGCGGCGGGCGACTAGCACGGCGATGGCGGAAGATGATGTTCCCGCCATCGTCGATATGCGATGATGACGGACACCTTGGTGGTTTAGTGGGTAGTCTGGTCCCCGGTAGAGGTCAGGAGTCCCACACAAAGCTCGTCCCCCACCCCTGTAGGGGGTGAGCGAAGGGCGTAAATGCATTCCATCACGTAAAAAAAAAGAAAACATGGTAGATAGTTGGCATTGAACAATGTCACCTAAAATTCAAATTCAAAATTCATTCCATTTCATTCCTCGTGACGTGATACGTTATAGTGTACAACTACTGAGCTATGTTGTTATCGAAAAAAAATAGGCTTTAGCTCATAAAAGTTAATATCCAGATTCAAGAAGTAGCGAGCACAGTCATTTATAAAAAAAAAAATAGATCGTGCTTTTAAACCTCTTAATGAAAAAATGTTTCACCGAGCTTCTACACACAAACTATAAATTAAATTAAAGTGTATTGAAAACAAAAAAAAACAAAGTAAACTAAACTGAAGCACAATACATATAACTTTTTTTTTTTTTTTTTTTTTTTATTTATTATCATTTTAAGAATATATACAGTAATTTCACATTATTGTAGTAATCTCAAAAACCACTAAGGTTTGTAAATCTTATTACTACGAAGTATTCCACGCCGCCGCTTATACTGTTGTAAACTATGCTGATAACAAGGTAGATGCCTAACAAGAATTGGATCTGGTCAAGTAGGTATTTAGAAGTGTAGTTTGATACTATTTTTACCTTTCAATCACTTCATATAATTAAAATAAAAACAGTAACAAGAACATAAACCAACAGTACCTACAACTACAACAGTGAGTCCAAGAAATATTGCTTGAGTTTATTTTTAATGTTGGTATGAGTGAGGGTATCGCGCAAAACTGTCGGTAGTTTGTTTATCAGTCGAGGTACGAGGTATCTGGCCGTGCGCTCGCCGTAAGTATTGGAAGCGCGCACAATGCGCAGCCGGTTTTGAACAATCGCCCTCGTACATACAGGATGATCGACTTTTTGTTGATATGTGCTATCAAAAAAGTAATATTTTAAAAACATGTATTTAAATTGTGAATAAATTGGCAGTATTTTACAATGTTTAAATAATCCGTTTTCGTCATTGTAGTACTGATTACGAATTTTATCTGATACTATGTTTTTAAGAATTTTTAGTTGTATATTATAAATTTTGTTAAGATAGGTTTTGTATGTACTTCCATAGCAAACTAACCCATATTGAATGTGAGATTCAGCGAGCGAATTATATAGCATCAGCTTTATTTTATAGGGTATACGCTTCTTTAAGATGACGATATTTGCTAAGAACTGCCTTAATTTTGTACAAACATGTTCAATGTGTTTGTCCCAGTTGAATTTGCTGTCTATTATCATGCCTAGATAGGTTTGCGATTCTACAGTCTCAATACACGGGCATTTACACTGGGCATAGTTTGTAGTATGTAGACAACTATGGCTATGAGCAACTAGACTATTTATATTCACTGATTTCATGTAAGGCGACTTGATTGTCACTAATTTGGTCTTACTAGCGTTAAGTACAAGGCCTGCATCATGACACCATTGGGTGAGTAAGTTAAAATCAGATTGCAGTAGTTCCAGAGCTTGTTTTGGATCTTTATGAGTAGCTACAAGGCAGGTGTCGTCAGCGAACTGGTAGCATGTGCAGTGGTTTATGCAGTGACGCATATCATTGACGTACGCAAGAAAATGCAATGGTCCGATCACAGAACCTTGGGCCGTGCCCTCAGTGACTATAATCGGATCACTGTACGACTTATTAATTTTAACTGTGAATGATCGGTTATTAAGGTAGTTTTCACACCACTTTAGCAATGGGCCGCGAACCCCACAATTATTTAGTTTAGTAATCAGTTGTTCATGTTCCAGGGTATCAAATGCGCGAGAGAAGTCAATAAACAGTGCTAGAACGTATTGTTGATTATTAAGATATTCGTTGACCTCATCTGTAAATTTAATTAATAGGTCAGTTGTTCCCTTACCCGCCTGAAAGCCGAATTGATTTTTGTATATAACATCTTTTGTTCTAAAAAAGTCATGTATTTGTTCGCATATATAGTTTTCAACTATTTTATCAATAGAAGACAACAAGGTTATAGGCCGGTAATTATTGTAATCGTCCCTTTTCCCTTTTTTATGGATGGGTCTTATACAGCCTAGTTTTAACTCGTCGGGATAAAGGCCACTTGAAACACTACAGTTTATTAGGTTGGATATTGTCCTAGCGATACCAGGTCCAATACTCTTGAGATGAGATACCCTGATATTATCTAATCCTGGTGCTTTATTTGTGTTTAATTTATTAATTATTTTAAGAATTTTACCTCCTGTAGCTTTCTTATATCGGATACTAGAATCTATGGATGTTATTTTGTGTGCATTAGGGCCCAGGACTTTTATGTTGCAATTAGGAATTATATCTTTTACTGACTTTTCGAATCCATTCGCAAAATTTTCAGCAATGTGTTTTTCAGATTGTGTTTGGCCTTCGAATGCCTTTAGAATGGCTGCATCGATAGATAGTGTAACTCTGCCTAACATTTGATTGATTATCTGATACACCTTTCTTGTATTTTTAAAATTATTTTGGATTTCCGTAGAGTAATGTTTATTTCTTGTATTTTCTAAAACTTTATGGACTTTATTGCGTGTTTTATTATATTCTAATCTAAGTTTGAGATTGTTAGGATCCCGTAGCCAAGATTTAAACATCTTATCCCGTTTTTCACACAATCTGTTTATATTTTTATTTATCCAAGGCATTTTTGGATTATCAATACGTTTTTGGGTATATTTAATCGTTTTATGATTGGTCGATAATTTAAGAGCGTTTTGAAATGATTTTTGTATAAAGCTAAATATGTCACAGGGGGATTTAATATCGTTTGTGCTAAGCCACTTAACTTTTTTGAGTTCACGTATAAGTGATTCATAGTTTATCTTAATAGCATCCTGTATGTGTAACTACTACTACTACTACTACAAACTTCATTTGAATTTATCAATGTTCTATCATATTACATAAATAATATCATTTCACATAAAACAGTGACATGATTGATTAAAATGTTCAACAGTGTACTGTATGTTAATTCACGGTGAGGAAGTCGTGCGATGAACTCAAACTTGGCACATCATAAAAGTACCCATCACTTACAAGCCACAACCGCACTTAAGTACCAGTAAAAAAATATATACCTACGTTAGTATATGAATACAATATCTTCGATCAATTAGCTACGAAGAATGCTGGCCTAATTTCATTGCACTGCATACGGTCATTAGCAACAAGAAGCCGATGGTAAATCAGCGCGATAAATTACATAATGTAACGTTGATCCAATTATATCTTGTTACATATCGTTCGGAAACTCGCCACTGACATTACGAAACGTCAAACTGAAGTGTAACAGTCTTACGTCACACTACGCACGATTTGTCAAGGGTTTCAAAGTCTCATATGTGCGTGTTGTGAAAAAGCCGGCCAAGTTCGAGTTGGACTCGTGCACAAAAGGTTCCGTATCTAGGCCTCCTTAAAATCAGGATTGTTATGTGAGGGCTTCACCTTTAATTTTTTTTCATTCTGTTTTTAGGATTTTCTGTTACAGCGGCAACAGAAGTATCTAGGTACAACATCTGTGAAAATTTTAATTGTCTAGCTACGTTTCAAGAAATACAGACTTAGTGACAGATTGACAGCGTAGTAGTAATAATAGTAGTAGTAGTAGTAGTAATAATTCGCTCTTCTGGGTACAGAACCCTAAAACAATCTTGCTTGTTTTCCGGTCTGTTTAGTAGTAAATTATCTACTTTGTTGGGTGTAGCAATTTTTTCAAGTCAAGTGAAAATATATTTTTTTACTTACACTTATTACTTACATTAATTATTAATTATGTGCGTTCGATATTTAGTCTGATCGAATTCTGTCTTTTTATTATTTGATTATATTAACAATCAATTAATTATTTACATACGTAATTTGTGTTAAGTACTTAATTATACTGGTGTGTTGAGTTATTCATATTACATTTATTATGTCACTTCCATAATTATATCTGCATATTAATAGTAAAATTATTAACATAATATACCTCCTCTGTAGCGTGGCGGTAGTGAACACGACTACAACGCAGGAGGCGTGGGTTCGATCCCCGCTCATACAAATGTTTGCACTGAACGGGGATCAAACCTGCGCCTCCTGCGTTGCAGTCGAGTTCACTACCGCCACGCCACAGACACTGTATAACCTATATCTGTGCCAATTTACATCCAGATTCTGATTTTTATGGAATGTTTAGCAAAAAACCAATCTATCCATCAATACATACAAGAATTCATTGGCATCACACATTCACAGGTTTCTTGTAACATTATCACGTTAAATAGCAAAGCTGATTCTTATGCCAGATAAGTTTTCAGTGTCTGTAATAGCTGAATCAGAGTAACAAGATAAGTTAATAGTCAGTTTAAAAGATTTAGATCAAAATTGTTAAAATGTTTATCTATGACTGTTACAGTTACGTTTAATAGAAAACTTTCAAGGTTTTATGTTCTTCATTATACTATAAATGACTTTGATTTTTTTAACGAATATTAACAATATAGTTTACTAATATTTCATCTAACCCCTCCAGCTACGCTTAATTACTTGTGTTAGGTGTAGGTTCACATCGACAAAACCAGGATTCAAACCCGGGACCGTAAGGAGGACTCCTTAACCACTAAGGTACCAACACTTTCTAAAATGACATGCAGATTACACGTTGCAAAGTTAGGGCACAGTTTTACAAGGATGTTCTTGATGTAAGAATATCGCAATCTAGCCCAATCTAGACGTTCTCTTTACACTAATCTTCCTCATAATAGTTCTCACGAAAACCAAATACAGTAAGGATTTTGTTTAGTTTTAATTTGACAGTTGACTAATACAACAAAGCTGTGCTCACGACCTACATTCTGAGATCTTCAAGTGAACTATGAAATACAAGTGTGTCACTAGCATTAAGTCATTGTTCATTGACGTGATGAAATAGCAGTAAGTCAAATTTGGGAAGAAATTATGAATAAAAGTTGATCGAAAATAAAAAAAAAGTTGCACTTTAAGTGATAATGTAGTACAGTGTAGTAAGTAGTAATGTGTACAATTTTTTAACTAACTAAAATAAATTAACGCCAATGGTGTCAATTTTGTTGTACATGTTTGTATCGAAATATCTAACTTTTAGATATGATTAACTTTAAGTTACTTTGTATGATTTTAGATTGACATGGTCATTTTTAATCATACATATAAAATTATATATATTAGAATCGTATAATATAAATATAAAAAGATATTATTGGAAAAAAATACAAAAGCTATAATTTGCCGTAACCCGTATTAAAAATTAATAGCTTGAAAAAAAAAACCATTTTTTAAATGATAGCAACTATATTATTTATTTCCAACATAAGATCAGAAGTAACTTTAGTGAATGGTAGGATGTGAGATAAAATAATATATTTTGGGTTAAAGTGGGGTTATAAAGTAGAGTATATTTGGTTAAATGAATGATAAAAAACCGCCCTATTGACTTACTGCTAAGTCGATTATCATGTCAAAAATCTATACTGACGCGGACGGTTTAAGTCTCATGTTCTCAACTGATGCAATTCAGTGAACAATAGGTCTGAACTTCTCAGGTTATCGACTGTTAAAGGTTTATAGCTAATAATGCTCATGAACAATGAAAGAAGTTGTGAATCATAATGACTGAATTCATTACATACCTAATTGGTTATTTTAATAAGGGTTGCTGAGTATCTTGGATATTATTATTATTTTGAAAGAAAGAAATATGTAAAAAGTATTCAATATCGGTGAATTACATTTTTTAAAATAACAACGAGCAAAAAGAATAAGAAAGATTTTTGAAAACCCAAAGTAATAGGATTAATGTGATAATCTTCCGTTGCGTTCTGTGTTTAAAAAACTTATGAACTCAACACTAATTTGAATATCGAACACGTTACTAGAAACGTAATAATTTTAATTTTATTTCAATAACTTCTATTGTATTTTTTCTTGCGAGAAAAAAATAATTTAAAAATAAAATAAAACCACCTAATAATAAACGAACTAATAACATAAAAATTTAGCATAATCAAAAGAAGAGAGCCCTTTAGATTATGTATATTTATGTGATGTAAAAATCTAGCTACTAACCTGTTGTTGGTACTGATGTTGAGGCACAGGAACCGCCAAAACACACCCCAATACCGCCAATGTGACACAGTGACGTAACATGGTGCACACACTAAAAATTGTTATTAAAAATAATTGCAAAGGCCACAGTACACTCGCGACGTACTAACGTATGGTGTGGTGCGTGTATACTCTCACTATATATAGAGACACCCCTTCTAGCTTGTAGGTGGTGAAGGCGGGAGTAAAACCACGTGCCCGTGTGTGTGTGTTCGAAAATTAAATTGGAGCATCTGTTTTGTTGTGTGGTCTCGCCGATGGGTCTCGCTTGATCTGTGGTTATAAAAAAAAACAATGGAAAACGAAAGAAAATTTTGGATTTTAAATTTGGAAATGGTAAGTGTATTTTTTTAGACCGGTCGTGTACATTTAGTTACTATGCAGATTCTGATGTAGGTGTATGAAAAATAAGTGAATAAACATTAAAACGTCATTGTTTTCTGTGTCCATCTTTACATGGTAGTTATGTAATTACTTAATTACTTATAATATACAATGTATAGAAATCATTGTGCAGAGATGACCGTAATAATTTAGGATATAGATCGCCACTCTTGTCTATTTACCCAATCTGTCAGTTTCCAGTGGAGTAAAATCGAAGTAGATGGTTTCTAAGTATATTGAAAATCATGGAAAACAATCATATATGAAATACAACCTGTATAACAGGGTCAGCTAATCGTCTGGGAGGATTTTAGGTACATCCATCGCCATACCATAACTCCTATACCGAATTTCGAATGCACGAGACATGACTCCGTGCTCCGTAGCTCAGCGCTCAGAGCATTCCCCCTCGTCGCGGGTTCAAGTCCTATCAGAGCATTCACTTTTTCCGATTGAAATCAATCACTAGCTGTTACACGCGGGTCCACCCCATGAATACTGGTTATTGTAACAAATATATATCCTATCTAATCTATTTCTCTAATTTCATCAACTTGGTGAAATTTGGCACAGAGATCTTCCAAAATAACGAGTTTTTATACAAACTTTCATCCCCTATTTGAACGTTTAGTCCACCTCTATACAAAATTTCATCAAGATCGGTGTAATAGTTTTAGGCTTGATAGCGTAACAGATAGACAGACAGAGATAGAGTTGCTAATATAAAAAATGCGAGATTTTTAATATTAGTATGGATTGAGTAAATATTGAGACTATTTATTTGACACAAATCATGAATTCCGGTTTACACTTCAATTACATTCTATAAACAGTCATACATTTTTTATATTGAAATTTATTAATCAGTTACTTAATTATATTAATGTTTGTAACACTAACATTAATTAATTAATATTACTAAGATTGTATACTTAACATTATGTTTGTAATTGAGTTAATGTGATTCATCTCTAATTATTGTTACTGGTTATAAACTGGGCCATTTTTGTGCCTTCGTAAATTAAAACTAGCGATATTATGTACTTATAAGTTAAAAATACAATCGTAAGTGCTGTAAGTGAGGCGAGGTGAAATCTCTGCCGGGGTGCGAGGGATATATTGGTTACTATCTCACCTCCGGCAACGAAGGTCCCAAAGACAGCGTGCGTTTTAGTCGGTTCGAGTCCGACATAACCTCCCCAGCTGTTTCTGGTGGCGGAGTATCCGTGGGGATTTTCGCATTATAAAAAAAGGCAAGGTGAAGTCAAATTGACCTGCCATAAATAAAAAAAAAAGTTATTCCAATGTAGGAGTAGGTCGCGGTGGCAGCGTGACGCCTCCTATCCGGGGAAAGATGTGGACACCGTAGTCCCATACATGAGAGGGCCTCCCCAGGTCCTGGGTCGGAGGGGGCGTGAGGGATATGCCAGAGGCTACCTCACCCTCGGTAACTGATGGCCCAAGGTGGCCGTGAGGTTTTGGTAGTTTCAAGTTCAACATAACCACTCTCACTGACTTCCGCGGGGGGAAAAAAGGAGAAAAAAAATATTGTTATCAATGTTACTTGGATGACTTGGTTTAAAATTGCTTCTACTCGTGTTTAAAAATCTCGCCAAATATTAACAAAGGTCGGAAAATCGCACATTCATAATCATCATCATCTTCATGTAGATGTTCTAAATCGACGCCAGTGGCTGATGGGGGTGTTATTCGTGAGAATTGTTCGCAAGTTGGTCTGCCGGGGTGCGAGGGATATGTTGGCTACTATCTCACCTCCGGCAACTAAGTCGGTTCGAGTCCGACATAACCTACCCAACCGGCTCCGGTGAGGGGTATCCGTGGGGATTCGATATCACACGATAAAAAGAAAGGATTGTCCGCAAGTTTGGGACTGTTGTTTAATAGTTAACAGGTGACCGGCCAATAGCGTGGTAATATTATACTACTGTGTTAATAAAAGGTCCTAAGTAATAGAATTTAATTACTTGCGTTTAGATGCTTAACTATCATACAAACAGTAGGGGCGGCTAGGAAAGGATTTTTAAAGTTTGTTAGCTCGAGCTCGTCAGCTTATTATAATTTAGGATACCTTAATGTGGACAAAAACCTCCGGCCAGTATGAGCCCTTAATATATAAGGACATGCGCAAAAAAGATCAATGCATCTATACGTTGGTAGGTACGCGTCAGATTAAGATACCTAAGTGATAATATAATTTCGCTTATCTGATAATTGGAGTGAGTCAAAAAGTAGGAAAGTTGCAAAAAAACGAGGTATGTGAGTAAACCTAGACATTCGTTATTTTTCTTGCAACTTTTGACTTGACTGTCTGTGTCTGTTGTCGATTGCTGTTGTTTGTCCCAAATTTACAGCTAATCGTAGCAGATTATAAAAAAAGGTTATAATATAATAACAAAACATTTATTATTATGTACGATATAGGTATTTAGGTACTACGACGTTCTATTATTACCCTTCCATCACCACTAAAACTATACATTATTAGACCATTGTTCTTTCTATCATCTAATCGACTATTCTAATAGGTTCTCGCGACGCTTATATAACTACAAATTTAGCATCTCAGCCTCCCCTATTATAAAGTTTCATGTTTATAAAGAATACCGGTTTCCCAGGCACCATATATCGTACTAAACTTTGTTTAGGTTTACTGTATTCTAAAGCCTGGCCTTGCTCATTCGTTAATGCCAATGCACTCTTCGTTGTACGGTTGTACAGAATATATTGCTCAATAGAATAGCATTCACTTTAGTCTAATCATTCTACATTAGTTACTGAAATGCGGCCTACAATCTTACTATTATTAAATCGCTGATTTGATTCAGTTTAAAACATCGATTAAAATCGATATCTATGTGAAAAAATGAACCGTGAAATATGTTGCTAAGCGCGATACCTACTCGAAAACGGTTCAATGAAGGATCAATTCGAGTATTTTTACAAATATATTCATGGAACAGAAGGGTTTTATGTAGCAGATCGATCGAGATAAGAAGCCTACGCGAGTGTAGCTAGTTTAGACAAAAAATTAAAAATTATTTATAAATATCTTTTTTGATAAAAATAATATAAAATTAAGTAATTCTAAGTAATAATAGTTAAAAATAAAGTTATATATCAAAATCTGAAAAAAATTACATTAGATGTTGACTGTACGTATCAGTAAATCCCGACCTACTGTAGTCGTAATTTATAAAAAAAAGTATTGCTATACTTCAGATATTAAATATCAAGACCAATCCAAATATCGCAGCGCGTACGCATACGATTAATCAAGTACAAAGTAGATATATGACTCGAGGCTTTGGAAAAGAGAGCGACTTTTGAAACACCGCAATGATATAAAAATGTTTTAACACTAAACAAGCGGTTATGTAACATCTATTTCTACTAATATAAAATTGTAAGTAAGTTGTGTGTGTACATTGAAGTTATGTATATTTAAACGTCACCTACGTATGTTAAATTTACGATAGTGAACACAAAATAATTGTCTGTCTGTCTGTCCATGATGAGCACTACAGTAGCTTTAGCACAAAATACTATCGAATTCGTAATGTAAAGGTTTCGAGAGAACGGAGCGTTATCATTGGCAGTCTGCCTCTTGTGAACCTGTGTGCGTGTATAGCCCGCCAATCGCAATGCTCCGTTCTGTCGATACCTTTACATTACGAATTCGATAGTATTTCGTGCTAAGGCTACTGAACGTTTTTAGATGCGATATTTTTACTATAGAGGATGTAGGAATCTGCTATAATATTTTACAATTTATTAAGTGGTACCGCATCCAATAACATAAGCTTGTTAAAACTACACCTACTTTGAGACAAAATAGCGGTGTAGAAAGTCCAACAAGAATATGAAAAAAAAACAGCGACATGACCAAAAGTTATGATACCCGATTATAACGCGGGTGGAGTCGCGGGTTTCGATCAGTTTTTAATATAATATTTTATTCATTTCTTTGTAAGTAATGGAGGATATGACTAATAATTAATATGTAATATAGCTTAGAGCCAAATTAATATTACAAAATCGTATTTCACCTTTCTAAGTAGCTCTAATATCGTGATTCGATCTTTGATACTAATCTATACGATTGCGCTTTAATTAGGTACTTATGCAGATAGGTTTAATTCATTCATGAATCAAATAAGTAGGTCTTACCTATTTTTTAGCTTGCGAAAAATCTTTGGGTCTTTGATTGCCGGAGATGAGATATTAGCTAACATATTCCTCACACCTCGACAGATCAGGGCCATCTCGAAAGAGAGGGCCTCCTTCGGGTGTAGGGACTATAGTGTTCCCATCTAGCCCCCGAGTATTGGAAGTTTTCGCTGCAGCGTGAATCGGCTTGCTTCTACCTAGGGTGACAGGCAGCTCCAACTAACGAAAAGTACTTATATATACCTACCTACTTATAGAGCAAAAAGTTATAGGTACCATACTAGAATAAAAATTGTGTCACCGTCTTAAAATAAAAATTCCATTTTCAATTATCATGTATCTATTATTATAATTTTGAATGTGGAACGGGACATAGAAACTACAGAATATTGATATCTATTGTATTCTAAAACCTAGGTGCGACCTAGCGTGCTTTCGTAATGTCATCTTTATAACAACAACAAAAAGTGGTGCATTGTTGCTGGTCTAGTCTTTCGATACCAATTTTTTTTTATTTGCGATTTACCAATCTCGTAGTATAGATCGAAGTTATTGCACAAACCACGTGATAGTTCATTTTCACTAGCAGCAATAAAACTCAATAGCGATATTCATATCCCTTCGAGCAGCGACCAGTATCATTCCATATTACTTAAGGAGATAAACACGTGTATTCCACTAATCTTTGTGGAACATCAGGTATTACACCAGTCGTTAGCGTATAGAAAGTAACAGATGAAATTGTAAAGCTACGAGTAGCACAGACAAGCATCAAACAGTACACCTTTAGGTAGACTAAGACTCGTAATCCAGAACGATGCCCAGTCTTGAGTCTTGCTTTCGAAATACAACGGAAGACAGATTGTGTTTACGAGCTATGCTTGCGAGATATTGTAATCATCAATCCCTGAATCGAGACTTATTACTGAGTAAAGCTCAGTTGAGAATTAGGTCTCACTATGACATTAGAACTGTCATCTGCTTTCCTTCCTTCTATCTTCTTAAAATGACTTCTGTAGCAAAGCGCCGTAATTTGCCAGTCTCTAGTAAATATTAGATCAGGACGGGGACACTACTATATATAACATTACGGGAAGAGGGTCATCTCTAAACAGATGTCTCCGGGTCTGCCGGGGTGCGAGAGATATTTCTTGTATAATCTCACCTGCGGCAATCAAGGAACCATGGATGGCGTGCGTTTTCTTCGGTTCGAGTCCGACATAATCACCTACACCGGTTTTGGCGGAGGTTGTATCCATGGGGATTTTGCACACTATAAAAAAGAAGTCTCTAGTAAATATGGTATATGTAATATAAAATTAATGGCGAGACACCTATTTCAAAATTTTATTTCGAAATTCTACCAAAGCCACGTTAGCTGCGCCCTAGTAAATTTGTTTCCGTGTGTCCACCCCCCACATGATCAGGTAGTCGATCAGTGCGTAATTATTTTCACTTGCCAGGTTCACAATGCGTATCTTTGACAAGCCATAGTCGATATTGCGACATCTGGTGGAATAAAAAAAATTCTCTTCCCACTTTCTTTATTCTGAAATGTGACTCACCAGTTGAGTAAAGAACTCCTGTCAAGGGTTTTTAAAACCCAAGCTAACCTGCAAAACGACATATCTGCTCATAGATGAATTATATGGATAGTTTATGTGTGCGTTTTTACTGTGTGTGAAAAGGTCCGTATCGCCTTCTCCTCGTATAAAAAATCAGATTGTGTATAATTTGTAGATCTTTAGTGTTGTTAATAATAAATAACAAAATGTTATTCAGATCATGCTTCATTGCGCAGGTCTCGTAAAAGTTTGCGTTTTGCACGTTTGTTTACTATAAAGATGACATTAGGTCAAATCTTATGAGCACACTGACTGTTAGTAACACAATATGATCACGGATGAACAGGAATTTTGATAAATAGCGGTTTATTAAATTTCGGTAGGCTCGTAGAAATAGTCGGAATTGTCGCAAATGTGTCCACTACGCTTCCGGACATGCGCAATAGGGCTATAGACAAAGCGTGTCCGTCTTTGGTCTATGAGCCAGCCAGTGGAATCGCTTAGTAAAGGTGTGAGATTGACATATAAATCGCTAATACGGCTACAAAGCTTTATTTTCCATATTTTTATTAAGTCAAAGTGTGAGATTGACATATAAATCGCTAATACGGCTACAAAGCTTTATTTTCCATATTTTTATTAAGTCAAAGCAGTGTCAATTCTTCGATAGCTCATAAATACTCATAAATAAATCTCAGTGGATCTCTAAAAATACCCTTCTAGTGCATTTAATGATAACCGAAAAACTGAAAACTTAAAAGTCTTGTTACTTTAATACCTACATCTACTAATCTTGATAGGTACAAAACTAACAAGTCTAAAGGAAGACTAAGGTGCTTTGAACTTAAACAACTAGTCAAACACCTTGACATTTGTACTGCGAGATTATCGCAGGTTGGCGTCTCTAACAAGAATCTTTACACTTTAATAATTATAGTATAGTTCCCAGCATCTTGACCCCAAGTCACGAGATAAACGTTACCCTGACGCGCGTGGATTATTTTGATCTAAGATTGTTTGAGCACCTTAAACGCCGTAGCACCCTGTACTATCCTCAAAAGACACTAACGCGTGCTGCGCAAATGGAGTATTGGGGTTCTAAATAATCGATTTAGATGAAGAAAAGTGAATGTCTAGAAGGGATTTGACACCGTGACTAGTTTTTTACACAGAGAATGCTTTGACTACTGAGCTACTGGTCCACGTCAAGTGGTTTTAAATTCTCCTTTACGTCCTAGAGGGCGGGCAAGTGCCGTCTGGGCTTCTACTTTTTTAATCTAAATCAATTTGAACAGTTAGCATACATAAATACTTTAAAATTTCTTAAAACTAATAAGTGACGTCATAAAATTTCATGAAATATAATAATGACAAATTTCAGAGTGTCGGGAGTTACCTATGGCAGTG
The DNA here is from genome assembly GCA_963691645.1 of Pelosia muscerda. NCBI lineage: Eukaryota > Metazoa > Arthropoda > Insecta > Lepidoptera > Erebidae > Pelosia > Pelosia muscerda. The sequence goes on from OY829104.1 coordinate 4,733,825, forward strand.
TTAACAGGGTGTTTTGTTTGCAAAAATACAGTAGGTAATAAAATTCTTATGGAATAATATAAAATTATAAATAAAGCAGACATTATAGCAGGATTATCATTGAGATGTTAGAGTTCCAAAACAGTATTAAGTACTTAGGTACACCGGTTAGGTACCATACTCGACATGTATCTGATATTTTACTTCTTAGCTGCGTCTACATTTACGTAACATTTTACCGTAAACGTGTCAGAAGTGCGTGTCTGTCGCATATTCAGCTTCGTGATAGCTGAGCTTTACGTGCTTTTTTACGTTTTACGAGCTTACGTACGTGAAATTGAACCATCGATCGACTGGTGGCTGTTTGTGTGCCCATTTGCCAAATATTTTTACATCCACACACAACGTCGTGTCTTCCGGTCCGCTGTTCATGTTACAAATTTGAACGCATCTTTAGAAATCTTAGGAACAAGATCTTGTAACGGACGGTAATAAGTCATCTAATCTCCCACCATTCCGTTATATTCTCTTCAAACATCGCATCCTGACTACTCCATAAGTCCATACAGTGCGTTTAACACTTTTTACTTACCGTAAAATGGGGTGAATAGGGATCGAAGGGTGGATAGGGATAAAATGGTTAATTGAATATTTTAAATAATTTCTTTTACAAATTGTTAACTAAGTACATTTATCAGATATTTGATGATTCTGTGACTACAATGAACTAGTTCAAAGTTTCGCTTGAAAGAAAATAACTACAGAATTTAGCTCACCATAGTTATCCCTATCCACCCTTCGATCCCTATTCACCCCCTTTATCACGGTACCAGAAGGATCACAGCGTAAGATTGACCCAACAATAACCTCTTAAGGCATCACTAGTCCTAGGTTACGCGCCAGACACATTATTATCGCAACTGTTACAGCGCTTACACATGCCCGACCGACTTTTTGTCGTATATGTAACTGATAACCGGTCGACATTCACTTGCGGAACGGTTAGGCTCCGTGACTGTATCTGTATGTCCTAATTCCAGCCGGATTCGGTTCATATATGTGATAATTATGTCGAAAATGTTGGGTGTTGCCTAGCTTAAAATAGATAAGCTTACAATATCGAGTACACTGTGAGAATATTGCATTTATTGAAAACTAGTTCATAGGTACCAACTATGTTGTGTTCATATCTTTGAAATTTTTACTCTTTAATTCTGAGGGGCAGTAAGTGCAGAATTCAATGCATTTATTCAATAAGAAGTAGATAGATAGGTCTTTGAAGAGTTCATGATTAAATGCTCAGCGCTACTCGCTGAGCATTTCTTCTTAGGATGGGTGGGGGGATTCTCGTCTTAGGATGGGTAGCCATTATTAATATATGAAGAGACCTCTCCGAACCAAGTAGAGTATCGGAGTTATCAGTCCCGTTTGTTATACGTACATCTATGGCAGTTGTTATTTGTTCTTGGAGCCCTAAAAAGTCCGACAACTGGTCTAATTACAGAACTTTAATATCGTGTTAGTCGGTCCGAGTCTGACTTAATCACCTCCATCGTCTTAGTTTAATTTTTTTAGTCGGAGGTGGTATCCGTAAGTATTTTACGCATAATGAAAAAGGGGGTTGTGGGTTGTGGAGGTCCCATGGTAGTTACTTCACAGAATATATCGCCTTTGGTCCCGTCGTATTGAAGCTGTAAAGTCAACAGTATTTAAGTGAGTAGTGTACTGAGTAGGGTAATAAGACTGGAGAGGTTTTGTGTTGTCAGTGTGAAGACCAAGAATGTTTGACTTGTCTTCTGCATTGTTAGCATAAAAACACTCTTGATCTTTACTCCTCCCTCCCCCAAATCCTCCCCCCTCCAAGCTGATGGCAAAGTCTCAGGCAAGAAGGTCACCATTACAAACACGTACAGTGCTACAATGGTGGCGCTCAGCTTGACGGCCTCATCAGATGCTTTTTCACGCCCCGCTTAAAGGACCTTAGAAGTTACTGGATAATAGATCTACTTATTGTAACTAAGTTTAGTCTACTAATTGCATGAGCTTACGTATTTTCTTAAGAAACAAGACATCGATAGTTCATTTTATTAACGCTATCTATGTTACTTTTGATTACAATTAAACTGTGAAAGGATTATAGACCTTGAGGTTTCCAGGAACTTTTGGAGACCATTGTACAGTAGAACTCAAAAGTTACTTATCAAACATTTTGTATCATTTATTTTCATAACCCGATAATTTTAATCACATAAATAACAATTAATGCCAACTTCATGCAAAAATAATTCATAATTATTCAAAATTAAATATTTGACATAAATATAAAAAATTATTATCAGTTGGAATCGAACCACTAACATCTCTAATCATTCCGTTCCGATAGTGTCATGCATTAGCCACTTAGCTATCCGTTGACTCACTATGCCTGTTAAATTACTGTATTAGTATCTAATGACTCACAGCAGGTTTAAAGAATAACACAGTTATGAAAACGGACATATTAGGTATTATTATGATTAGTCTTTCTTCTATCTTTGTCTAGTAGGCATTTTATATATATTGTTGTACTCTTCTTCGCTATAATATGCATTTCGCACACAAGTAAAAACTACGCGCGACGGTCGCACGGTAAACCATTTTGAGCCTTGATGTGCTACTGCACTTCTGAGCTCTGACTGTACACATACCATAAAATAACATATAACCCTGAAGGATTAGGCAGAGGTGCTAGCACCCACATTTCGCCAGTTTATGTTTAGGTCCTAATGTAATTGGTGGCGAGCCTATTGTAATTATACGAGCACTTATAAACCTGCGATAAATACACACATAACTTCGAAAAGCAGCGAAATGTCATTGGTGTGTGCCATGGTAAAACCTGGGATCGGACCCGTCACCTCGTCTCAGAAGTTCATTTACACATACCACTAGGCTACCGCGTATACATAATGTAATATACCTAATACTTCATGTTGGTATTAAGTGAGATATTAAGTTCATACTTCTCCTGCTAAACTAGGCCCCACACGAAGTAAAATATTATGATTGTATCACCTATTAAGATTCATGGACCTATAACAATGTTGCTACAAATAAAAAGTCACGGCCATTATTTTCAATTGTTAAACCGTAGAATATCGTGAGTAGCTAGACTGTTAATCTGTCTATAGTTTAGACAAATAAACGACCACCTATAAGTAATAATATACGCAGCTAATAAATTACTAAGTACACGCAATGTGGTGAAAGTATGAAGTGGAAACATACTAATGATAAATGTATCACTTATAAAAAATGTTTGAGATAATGTAACGAATGGTAATATTACACGAATATCATTAAATACTAATTATAACGACAGCCTCTGTGGCGTGGTGGTAGTGAACGCGGCTGCTACGCAGGAGGCGCGGGTTCGATCCCCACTCAGTGCAAATATTTGTATGTATGAATATGGCTATTTGTATCATTTACTTAGTCTAGATATAGAAATTTGCTTGAGTAGCAAATTGAGTGAACTCCTCATTTCCAGGCTAGTTTATCATCCAAATAATCGACTGGATTTTATAATAAACTTTTTGGTATAACTTTTCTTTAGCTAAATTTTGAAACTTATTAATGGGATTCCTAATTTCATTAAGGATCTTATTAAAAAAGCGTATACAATTATCCAGAAAAGAATTTGAAATTTTGTGGAGTCTACCATCACAGACAACGAGAATATTTTTGTGTCTGGTATTTAGCCAGCCTATCACAAACTCTTGGAAAGTTTGCAATTTTTTTTCTAACATATATCAAGTTTTCTAATATATATAGTAAGATGGAAAATAGGAAGGTCCAAAGCTTGAATGTAGAGGGAGAACAGAGGTCGGCCCAAGAAAAGATGGATTGTGTGAAAGAAGATATGACAAAGAAAGGAGTAACTGACGAAATGACATCTGATGGGAATGTAAGGAGAGAATGCATGTTAATGGCCTTGTCCTAATTAATTGGGACAAGGGCAGGAAGATGATGAAGGTCTTTTACTATTGATTGGTCTAAAATTAATATAGTCCTTCACCCTTCTTTACAGATATTATATTTATCAGACATTCTATCACGATTGCTTTACCTTACAAAAGCTTTACGAACGCAATTTAGATCAAATACCAGATTGTATTAAAATTGCTTGCATTGTAATTTAATTATATATATTATCACCTTTTTGTAACCTTCACTCAGATAATTAGGCTTTAGAATATACAGTATACTATTGCATGAGTTTTTGGGGTTATTATTACCACCATAATTTTTGGGGCAGAAGCATACCCCATAGACAAAGCCAGTAAAGGTTTGATTCCCGTAGCTAACCGCAGACCACAGCAGCAGATTCTGATACAGCGTACCGTGATATAGATAGCCTAGTGGTATAGGTAATGGACTGCTAAGACGAGGTCTCTGGTTCGATCCCAAGTTTACTATGACACACACCAATAACTTTTCGATGCTTTTCGAAGTTATGTGTGTACCTATTTATCGCAGGTTAAAAGTGCCCGGGGAATGGTAATAGGCTCGCCACCTATTAAATTGGGAACTAGACATAAACTGGCGAAATGTGGGTGCTAGCACCACTGCCTACCCCTTCGGCGATATAGGCGTGAGTTTATGTTATGTTATAATGATATTTATTATTGTTTTAATTAATTGTTACTTCTCAATGGTACCATTTATATAAACCGACCAAGTATAAACGAGTAATGCAAGACACGTCATCCGACCACACGAATTGTCCATAGAAATAAAAGAATGTCAGCCCCGCAATCCGTTCATTTGTCTATATTTACACATTTTCCTTTAGTCGCATACATTATTTGCTAAACCTCGATATGGGTTTACGACCCCATTGCGAAGCTGCAAGGAATTAAAATAATAATCAACACACACACACACACACACACACACACACACACATACACACACACGTACACATTCTAATGTATTATATATTCTAATGTATTATTTATATTTTATTGTACTTTAATTTATTTTACTATATTTGATAAAATTTAATTCGATTATAAGTTAATTGTATAAAAGATTATAGATTTGACTTTGACTTGTTTTGAGATAATGAAATTCAATATTTAATTTTGTTATTCATCTTACTAATTTATTTTCATTTCAATTGATTTATGTAAGCATTTTCTTCTTGAAATGGGACACTCCCTGAGCTATTGAGATGAGCCAGAGCTCATGAGTATCATTGCAATTATTCATCTGTAGGGGGCCTGGTAATCTGTATGACAGGTTTTCCTAGTGCAGATACCAGTCTCCCACAAAGGTCTACGACTGTAATGGTTAATCGAATGTATTTTGAGAATGGATTTTATGTGCCTACCTTTGTGGAAGAAAATAAATAAAGTATTATTATTATTATTATAATCATTGGCGACTAGTCCGTCGTCCGTAGGAGCGAATGGAGCAATGAAAAAACTGCTGGATGCTGCTTCTGCTTAATGCGTCTGCAGTTGTTGTATGCGGTCGACTACAGAATCATACCTTTATGGACCAGACCACAGAAATAAAAGAGTGGTTCAGACCGTAACCGGAGCGAGCATGAAGGTATGAATGACATTTATGAAAGAAGTTTTAAATTGTGTCAAAAGGGGGAAATATTGATAGTTACGTGGTAAGACTAGGAAAAAAGAGATGCGATCTTTAATTCATCAAGAATGATGACTATTCCCAACTCAGTTGGGGTTGTCTTTCTAGTCTAACAAAGATGCGGCTGAACTTCGATATTTACCGTGAAGTGACTGCCAACCTCCAACCTCCACAACCAAATTGGCGATGTCGAAGTTCTGTGGTTAGGCTAGTTAGACTTTTGAGGGCTCCAAATACCCGTAATGACTGCCGTAGATGTTCGTATGGCAACCGGGACCGATGGCTAAACATGCTCTTCGAGGCACAACCAGACCAGTGCAAATAGCCATATTCATGTATACAAATACTTGCCCTGAGCGGGGATTGAACCCGCGCCTCCTTCTTGACAGTCACGGTCACTATCACAGTACCACCACGCCACACAGTGTGTCATGAATGATGACTAATAATTTCAAATGATATTTTTTTTTAAAAAAATAAGCCCTTTTATCAGATGATTTTACGATTTATAATTTGTAAATTATGTAACTATATTACCGATTCAGTTCCTATAATACAGGATATCATTTTAAAGTACTAAATTGAATGGCTACTGTACTGCAATCGAAATTCTTGTAAATACATTAATTATAATAAAGATAATAATCGAAAAAGGTCAGATACAAACCAAAATGCGAATGAACTTCAAAAACCTACTCCACATTTAAATTCAATCAGAAAGTCGAAAGCCACGGAAATGTAACTTTAACTTAAATTACTTTAAACGCAATTTAAGCTACTTCATTGCACAATATTGCGTCTTTACGATAGCTCATGTAGTTAAGATGTCGTTTGGATTTCCGAACGTTAATTTTACAATTAGGGCTTTTAATATTTATGGTACTGGTAAATTGGTTATGTAAACTAAGTTATTTTTATAGGAAAATGAAGAGTTTCATAATAGTATATGAACAGTCAACTAGAGAAGGGCTATTTATTAATCTGTGGTCTAGTGCATCGCGACTGAACTGCAATATTTTCCGTGAAGCGGCTGCCGATATGGTCTTCACAACCTATTTACGATATCAAAGTACTGCAGATAGACCAGTTTTGGGACTTTTAAGGGGTCCAACTACCCATACTGACTGCCATAGATGTTCGTATGACAAATAGGACCGACGACTTAACGTGCTCTCTGAGACCCGATGTTCGAAATTATTAGTATTTTACTAACTCCTCTAGCTTGGTTTAGTTGTTTGAGTCAAGCGTGTGTTGACGTCAAATGGCCAGGATTCGTTACCGAGACGTCTTTACTGTGAGATCAGTTCTTTAACCACCAAGTTACCTAGTTACATCTAAGTAACAATTATAATTTATTCATTATTTTACATGTGTGTGTATCCCCACAGGGGTAGACAGAGGTGCTAGCACCCACATTTCGCCAGTTTATGTTTAGGTCCCAAGGTAATAGGTGGCGAACCTATTGCTATTAACCGGGCACTTCTAAACCTGCGATAAATACACACATAACTTCGAAAAGCATCGAAAAGTCACTGGTGTGTGCCATGGTAAAACCTGGGATCGAACCTTCGTCTCAGCAGTCCATTGCCCATTCCACTAGGCCTCGACAAAACTCGAGACCTCGTCTCAGCAGTCCATTACTCCACTAGGCTACCGCGGTTCTTTTTTTACTGATAAAAGCCTCTAACAACGAGATATATTTGTGTATATGGCTAATATAATATTTTAAGTAAAGCCTTGCTTGTTACATATTTTCAGTATCCAATATTATATATAATTAGTGCTTTGAATTTGATTATAAAAAAACTCATTGTGATGACCTTCAAATATCAGAAAGGTTGAACTGGAAGAATGTAATAATTGCGTTGCGACAAAGGCCCCTAAGACCATAGTGGGAACCTAGGTGAATATAAAAAAAAAACAAATCATAAATTAAAAATCTAACTAAGTAATACTAAAATAACATCTAAAAGTACAACAAAATAAATAATATAAAAAAACTCCTTAAAAGACTGCCATCTAAGAAGCGAATTTGTCTCCCACGTGGTGTCGCACCCCCCACTTGTAGTTCGCGTTTTTGTCTGTCTTGACGAAGGTGTGCACTGGCCCTGTGATCCCACTGGTGAGCCTTTGACTGTGGTCGGGGTTGTGGTGGTGGTCGCGGTGGTGGTCGTGGTGATGGTCGTGGTGGTGGTCGTGGTCGAAGTCATCGTGTCCACGTTTTGGTCGATACTGTGGTTGTTCTTCTACTTCTGAGGTTTCAACTGAAACTTAAAATGATTGTCGTTATTGTTTTCATGTATCTAAATGTAATTCAATCTATTCAAGCTACATAAATAGCGAATATTTTAGTTTACGAGATTGAATAGGTATTCACGATTACGTCCTAATGTATGGTAGAATTTTTAATGCTTGACAAAATTTTTGATGTGTCAAATAAGTGCTTCGTAATGTTCGGGCTACACTTCGAGAAACGTCATCGCGATAAATATTGCGTTAATCAACGCGATAATTTGAGTGGCCCTACGTTAAACGTCCATCATCGCGATAATTAATGGTATTTCTCCTGAGTGTGGCCTGAGCATAAACGATTAAGCTGAATTAGTCGTAATTCTCTCCAATCAATAAACATTTTCGGGGACAATCGCGACTATCCCAATAAGCACCACATACGGGGGATTGAATATCTGAAAATGTGAGTGATGCGGCCTATCAGGGAGTTATTATTATTTCAGCATCGTGTTCTGTTCGTATCTGAGTTTCGCACGTCGCTGTTGGGAACCATGGTCCGATTTAAGACAATCCTATAATCACGTTTCCAATAAATATATTCATACCTGGAGTTTTAAAATGAGTGTGTGGATGTGCATGCAAATATGGTCGGAGATGGGGCGGTGGTGGGGCGAATCTTGTGAACCTCATCGGCGCTCTGGGTACTGAATTATAAGGTAGTGACCACGCTGACGTCAGTCCGATTGTGCAGACTAAACAGAACTGGAAGATAAATTAATACTATTTATAATCTTATTTAACATCGATACACCTTATTATTCAAATAAACGTTGCAATAATTTATTATATATTATTAATAGTTTAATAATATTACATATTACTAATACATATTACTAATTATAGTTTAATGATATTATACTTATAATAGTTTATGAACATGTGTAGATGTTACTTATTCATTCATGCTCTATCGCCTGAATTCTTTTTTTATGTTTAGGTCGTCAAATTGACTGCATCACGCCTGATGGTAAGCAGAGGCGCAGTCCAGAACATGGTGGCCGCCGCTACAGTTGCAGTCCCTGCAACGACGGTCCCCACCCTGACGGCCTCGACCCGAGACTGGGTAGAATGGGTAAATGAAATTTCGTTCAGCGATGAATTACTGGGTAAGTCTGGAATAACACATAGGCAAGTCGGCCGTGTGGTCGGGGTGACGACGACTTAGGATCGTATCTAAAAATAAAGGTATTAGAGTGCTTTAACAGTTAGAGGTTATTATTAACTTTTTACGTTTCGTTTTTTTTGTCAGGGTTTTTTTAATAAATTACTTATTACATTTTTATTGTTTTACGACAAGATTTCTATGATAATTTTTATATTTCAAGTCACTATAATTGCGCCGCAGCTAGACCGGAATCCAAGAGTTCGTGTTTAGTCATAAAAACTCATTTTAGGTTTCCAGTTATAACGTAACCGATAACTGAACCGAGCGATGATATAAGACATAATTAAATCGACCTTACCTGAAGTTCGTTCGACTGTGATATTACACTGAACTAACTGGTACCAGAAGTGGTATCTACATTTTATGAAACCATTACCAGAATTAAGTACTCCTGTTAAAAAGTTATGGTAAGAAATAATAGTTCCGTTTCTCGGTATAGATAGGCAATAATATTATTCAGCTTATCCGAAGTAACGGTGTTTAACACAGTTGATTTTTTGAAATCAAGACACATTAAAAAAAATTAATGTTGTCAATTTGAAAAAAACTAAATCAATGGAGAATTTATTTCCAATAATATTAAAGACTAAGAATAATATTAAAAAATATAAAATAGTATATACGCTTCACGGAAAATATCGAAGTTCAGCTGCATCACAGTTAGACTGGCAAGCCGACCCCAACTGAGTTGGGAAAAGGTTCAGAGAAATATGATTAAAGACTAAGACTATCCAACACTAATTTCTGTTTTATCGTATGTTCTTTAAGTATTTGGCGATTTATAAGACTTGAATTATTTTTAATAGCTAAAGATATACCAGCAAAAACAGATAACAATTTTCAAACTCACCAATATTCTTGAATCCATTTTTAAAAGTACTATTAATGAAACTGTTCTGGATAGTAATGGCGTTGGTATAGTCAACCAGCTTCTTATAAATAAGATAGAAAACGAATTCAAAACACTTTCTATGGACGATTTAACGGTCGATCGCACATCAAGTGAGGTGGCCGAATCAAATACAGAATACAATGAACTTCTCCCAACAACAGAAACTTTTCGAATAATAAATAATATATTATGCATATCTAGATGTGATTATTTTACAGGGAGAAAGTTATTCAGTTAGTTTATATGTTGAGATATTGCAGCAGTAAAAGTATAAAGTTATTATTACTAGCATAAGTTGATAGTTGTATAACAAAAGTTTTATGGTTCCCATAGTCTGTCACTTTCTCACACCTAGGTTTTGTGTAAAGATATGTGTTGTGTGTATCACTCGCACACTTTAATTCCTCTAGTAAGAGTGACAGAATTCATCAGATGCTAATATTTTTCTTCACTGATTTTTACAGCTGTGTTAATTTGTTCATTGCTTTTGCCATTGTCTTTTCGTTCTGACTTTAGATATAAGTATTCAATTTATGTTTTTTATTTCTACGTAATTTTTTGTGGTAACTGTTTCCTGATCTCAGCTGTCTAGTCATGCCTATCCTAGTTAGTAGTCCCAGGAGCCGTTCTTCATACATTCATTTCATTTTTACTGCACTATGCGTAATGTCGATATCTTTAGGATGGCCTCTTAAGGACGCCTCATTAGGTATATATTGAATCCTTCAAAAAACTGATGAAGGCAGTGCAAATGAAAAGGACTGATGAAGGCAATGAAAATTGTCAACAAGCCGCTTGGATGTTGATGGAATTGTTTTACCGTATGATGTTGACGTAAGGCATGCACGCGTTGTCCTGTGTAGTAGAGAAGAGGATGGGGCCAATTAGAAAAGCTCACCAGAATACTCACCATGGTCATAACCTGTAGGAAACTGCCAATAAGGTTATTCTCTACGCAGCTGCAGACGCTGGAGACTTGGTGGCCTCAGGAGACTATTTATCATTAGATCACACGTCGCAGTTTCATCGAGGTGACATCCATCGAGGTTCATTCACTTGGTGTTGACACAAAACGATATTGTTCTTTTTTTGTACTTGGGAAGCTCCCTCGGGCTTCACTTCTTCATTGCTTTGTGTATCAGGCTCGAAATGACTGACTTTAAATTTATTATCACTTCTTGACTCTTGTGAGTCATTAGTAAATTGGAAATGGGGCACAAACGATAATGAAAAGAAACAATATCGTCGTAAAGAAAATTGTCAAAATTTGTCACGCAAATTTTACAGACTTTAAAAATAGAACTTCAGACCACCGCTGGGTAATGAACCAACCAAGACAAATGAAGTATAGTTATGCAGTCAATAATAATGTTTTGTAACGGCTTTCCAGATGAACAACCTAGAGATTGAAAGTTTGGTAAAATACTTAAATTATGTAATCTGATTATGTTCAAATGAATTCTAAATGTTGCAAGTTTCAAATAATCAGATAATTAGTGCTAATGTGAAACAAACGGTTTAATTATCTGCGTAAATAACGTATCATTTGGAATTAAGATGGTTATAAAGAGTTGAGTAATATAAAGAGGGATTCTTTGATGCATCAATGCCAAATGGGTGATTACTTGTAGGTAATGTCTTAATTTTGGAAGTGTATTTTGCAATGAATGTAGTATTTTAATGTAGGTACTCCATTATGTACTCAATTATTCATTTGAATTCTCACTAAAATTATGGTACTAACCTTTAGGATGTATCATTATGACCCAGACTTCAATATCTACAAGTTGTAAAAAAAAAATATTCGTAATTCAAAATTGAAGCTGTTATGACACACTGAAACAAATTTATTAGCGTAACTAACGTGACTGGTAGAATTGCCTGAAAAACTTGACATTAACGTCTCGCCATTAATAATGTTATTTTACAATAATTAATAATTTTTTCCACATTAAATTGACATTGGTGAAATTGCTGCAGAAGCCATCTTAAGAAGAAATTGAAGTTGAAATTTATGCCTATTAAGTATACCTATTTACTTTTGAGGAGGCATTATTTTTGTATTACGGGTTTTTAAATATAATAATAGATACAGGTACGTCTAAACATGGGTCTAAAAACAGCATAAGTTTGGAAGCAATGATGCCAGTGCCACAGACAGTTAGAATTAGGTAATAGGTAGTAACACCGTAGTCATAGCTTCCTGTAGTTGTTCATCGGTGGTTGAGGCACTATTAACTGTAACTCTTGGTAACTTACGACAACACTGCGAACAACATCAGCATAAAATAACCATAGACATTAATATTATTAGAGTAAATAGACACCAATAGACCCTCACACTCCTTTATCACCGCGTCGCCGAATTTAGGTAAAATGTCAGTGGCAGCACAGATTAATAAATAGTTTCTACATAAGTGGCAATGACTTGCTTTTAGTATCTAAACATTGACGTCACTGCAATATCTATTCCTGTCAAAGTTGATAATGGTTTATAAAAGATCGTTTCACGGTTCGTATATTCTGTCACTTTCTCACGCCCAGGATTTGTGTAAAGATATGTATGTCACATAATTATGTGTGTCCACACTTTATTTCTTTAAGGGTAACTTTATTAACATATCTGTAGGAATCCCTTATCACGCCTGCAAATAGTTTATCAGAAGCTCAAATAGGATACAAATCGTGATTGTGAAACGTAGTCGTCAGTGGAAAGTATGTCAGCTTACGATTTTCGATCGTACTCACATAGGCTGTGATCACGATTGCTATACTAACAATAAACAATATGGAAGGTCCAAGGTGTAAGCGATTGGCAATTAAGTAGGTAATGTATTTGAATTGGACAACAATTTCAAATTCAAATATCATATATTTTGTAAATACTCGTACCATTATATTTTATATTAGAAGGTATTTACAAAACGTCAAAATTGAAAGTACTCATATTAATTCGATTTATTATTACTAGATTCTGTATTACTAAAGGTTTGTTTAGCAAAAGGACCGCCGCGCGCCGATTTGAAACGCGACCACCGGTCTTTTCTTTTTTGTTCTATTTATAAACATTTACATAATTTAGAAATTATATTGTATGATTAGCAAGTTGGGTGAATAGATTATTTCCAAGCTTAGAACCCTAGGTTTTACTGTTTCTCTTGGTCTCGTATATCTTGACTATTATAGGAACGCCTACCGTCTGACCAAATCAAACCTGTGAGAAACGCCTCCGTAAGAGGCAAATGTACATACTTGAGGTGCAGTTGGCTGAGGCATGTTTTCCTGTATATATAAGTAATTTCCCTAGCCCCATCAGCATCACTTCATTATTACTTTGTATTTGGAATAGTATCAACATCTAGACTTGCTCCACACTACTATATCTAATTGTCAGCATTCAAACTTAGGACCTCACAACCACTACATTACTGACGGTTTATATCCTAATTAAACCTGTCCAATCCTAATTATTTTTCTGTAAAGATAGGATGAGATGGACGGTATCTCCCTTCTCAATTTGAGCAGGACGACCGCTAGACCTACAGAATACCTCAGTTAATAATAACCTTGTATGGCATATTTAAAAAAAATGTATTAAAACATTTTTTTTACAACGCTGGCCCCTGTAGCATGTGCACGCTATCACTTTAGACTTACACCACTGAACTAATTTATTTATGCACTGCAACAAATTTAAAGTGGTCTCTCATCGAGACCAATTTGTACAGGTGTTGAATGCAGCACTACACTGGGAGATATCTTACAATATTGGTTTATATGACTGTAAGTCCGTGCACGATATTTGATATCATGATATAGCCGTGAACTTTAGCTTGCTTACAAGAATTGAAACACTTTTTAAGTGTTCTAATTTACATTTAGAGACATGACTTTTTTTTCTTTTAAAAGTAGCACAATGACGAATTTCTTTTGACCGGGTGACTAATGAGTTTTTTATGTATTGTACCTATAGGGAAATTTCAGGACTATTCCTTTGAATGTATTGAACTTTTTGAAAAGCAATTAGTATGCTGACTGTTCAAATCAAATTTAGATAGGAATAGTGAATTCTTCGATGGGATTAGAACCCGCGATCTTTCCCTTACAGGGGGAACGTTCTGACCGCTAAGCCACTAAGCCTCATCTGATTATTTGGAATTTTCCTATACAACCATCTTTGGGCCGATGCATGGTGGGACAGCTCCCAGCATTTAATCACCAGGAAAATTTCGAATGATTCAGACGAGGCTTCCTGACTTAGCGGTCAGAGCGTTATCCTTGTCAGAGAAAGATTGCGGGTTCGTATCCCGTCGGACTACTACATAAAAGTTAATGAAAAATAACAGATAGAAATTCTTATCATATTACATACAATCTCGGTGCTCTACATTGCCTAATTAGGTATCGGTGTGAAAGTTGAAGCGATTACGCAACAATGATTCTGCGTAATGACCACAATTAGTTTTTATACAGAGTGCGCGGGCGCAGTCTGCCTTATTTCCGTAAGTTCACCTACTTACCTATACTGTGACAATAAGTAGGTAATTGGTGTAGTGTAGAATGCAGTGACAGTAAGGGCACAGGCTCCTTTAATTATTATTCTATTATCGGAACCACGCAAGGAGGTGACGCCTATTTTGTGCAAATAATACTAAGATAATTTCGTGCAGATAAATTTGCATAAAATCGTGCAAAAATCGACACGATTTACAAGATATGGGGGGCGCCTGTATGTGATACGTACCTATAAAGTAGCAGAGGGGTATCTAATTTTTTTGTATAAAATTGTAAACAATATATTTAAGAAGAGACAAGCTTCTTCCTTTTCTTATTATGCTTATTCGGGCAACTACTAGTAGTACTAAAGGAACAAAAATGGACATCTTGTCTACTATGTCACGTAGAAATGTTTAACATAAAAATCATAGTCAACTCATAAAAAGTGGCACAGTTCATAATGAGATTTTTATTACCTACTTTTCAATTTTCTAGTGACAATGACGGAAACAAGATATTCCGCAATTTTTTTGGTTGTGGTGATAAGTATAATGGCCATTATATAAAACAAACGCAATTCTATTGTTTTTTCACAGATTCCCGAAATTTTCCGTACTTAGTAGGTAGGTAAGTATATTCAATCAAGTTGTATAAGGTATGTAGTTTTATATTTGTTTTTGGGCCCTGCAGAATGAACGGACTTTTAAAAAAACTCGTTTTTTGTCTAGTTTAATATTACATCACCTTAAAATCTATTATTATTATTATTCTAAAATAATTGACATTTACAAAAAATTCCCTAATATATTTTATTTTATAACTAAGTGTTTTTTGTAATTTTTTGGGTGAATATTTGTTTTTTTTTAGACGACTTCATTATTAAATAAATATTTTAGCTAACGGTATCCCCAGTTCCCTAGCAACATAATCGTTATAGTTATAATTATGAGGTCATACGTTACTTTGTAAGTACCTAAGTATTACATCAGACCTGTCATTGTTAATATTAGAGTTAATCGCATTTCGGAAATGTGCGAGCATCAGTCACACACCTCACAATGAAATTCTCATTACTGAATATAAAACCACAAATAAACAAAAAAAACAATTATTAAAAAATCTTCGGTCTTTGTTCTTTCTGATCCTTGTCAGAAACCGAGACAGGTAAGTGTATCAAAACCTACAAAAACTAAAAATAACTATTTAGGACAATATCCACTACAATTTCTACTTTAACTAAAAAACTGCGGTAGCCTAGTGGTATGGGTAATGGACTGCTGGGACGAGGTCTCGAGTTCGATCCCAGGTTTACCATGGCACACACCAATGACTTTTCGATGCTATTCGAAGTTATGTGTGTATTTATCGTAGGTTTATAAGTGCCCGGTTAATGGCAATAGGCTCGCCACCTATTAAATTGGACTGGCGAAATGTGGGCTAGCACCTCTGCCTACCTCTTCGGGGATAAAGGCGTGAGTTTATGTTATGTTGATTTCTACTTTGTTGTAACCACGTAAAACATTCAAACATGGAAATCTCAGAGTTTTTCATATTTTTTCTTGCTTGTTCGAAAAAGTTCGATTTTTCATGCAATGTACAAGAAATGTACAGTCTGAAAATAGGGTTGCGCAATGATTTTTTTCTTCATCTCTAGTTATGTCGCTAACTTGATGGAGATGGTTTATTGTCTTACTGATTATGTAACTATCTGCCTCGTTATACGGCCCTCGCTTCCATTTGTTTTAATTGTTTATTTTTATACTGATTGAGTCGTAACAGTTGAACTATCAACGTAATAGTTTGCTATAACGGATATCGTTACGGATGACAACTACTTGGGAAATTAACCGTAGTAGGAAACGTTGAAAAAGAGAGAGACATCTGTCAAAACGGAGAAGGTAGGTACCGCCGTTCTAGGGATAGCATCTAATGGTGGTTACTATTCTTAGCTTAGAGACAATCTCCCTGGCGGTTTCCTACTGCCTATACCTTAGCAATGTAATGATGAGCAGTCTTCCAATCCAGTCCCAGAGTTTTCTTTTTTATATAGGGCAACGCGTGCTATTCTCAAATGTCATCCGCATTTGGAGCAAACAATTCCTTCGAGAACCAAACGATTTGGTGAGTATTTTCTTCCTGGACGCTTTGCGAGCTCACTACAGTCCCTCGGACTGCAGGAGAAATAGGGGCGTAAAAACATCTGTCCAGTGCAGTAAAGTAGGGTATAAGGCATTTATTATGGCCGCCATTGGCCAATATTCTTTACACCGAAGTTGGTGGTGGGTGGTGCTGTGTGATCATTGGACGACCTAAATAAAAAAAAAACTAGAGTTTTGTCAAACTTGCATATTTAATAATTATTTTGTATATGGCTATGGTTATTTCTGTCAAATTTAAAGAATATTGTTCTTTTGTAACAGTAAATTAAGCCGAATTAAACAAATAAAATTGATCTTTACTATAAATTACATTAACAAGGCCATACCAAATTGTTAAACTGAATAACACGTTCTCTCATCTCGTGAAAATTGAACATTCAATGAAATACCTACTATTTTTATACTCTACTAGACTCTTCTGTTTTCGACTATACTAGGCTTTACACATTCTTAACTTGTAGCATATTAAGTTAAATTTAAATTATTTATTAGCCTGAAGGTCTATATTGTAATTGTCTAATAACGAATACTACATAATAAATAAAAAAAAATCTAGACTTTACTATTTCGAGCTATAATGATGTTACACGGTAGTTGATAATAATTATATGAAATTAATATTATTAATATGATAATTCATATAACGTGTGTATACTTTTCTTTAGGACTTCTGATGATTGGTTATTAAGTATCTAATAGATATTAAGTCCTCCATGGTTGATATGCTATATACGCTGCTATTGAATTAATGTTAGGGGCTCATATTTAGGCGAATTTCGTGCTAAATAATTCAACTTCAGATTAATCAACAGACATAAATATCATTCCTATCGCAGGAATCTTACAAAATTAGTTAAATTCATTCTAGGTTTTCGCAGGTGGAATCCAGAAGTCAACAATATTTAATAGAGCGGTATTTTCACAATGAGCGGAAAGGAAAACAAACTTCACAGTTAATGATGTGGCACGTTTTGCAATGGGTTCATCTAAGAATGGATCAGGGGAGCACAACATTTTGACCACGGAAACGTGCTCGTTTAAAGCCCATAGAAATTGAAATATTTTTGTAAGTGTGTGTTTGGATATCAAAACCGTAAGTAATTTCTGATGGCGTTGGGAGATAATATCGTAAAAAAATATAATCGCACTAAAGTGACATGTTTATCTGACCTTTGATGCGTGAACTATTGTAATTTATAATCTCATGGCAGTTAATCAATTACTACGAGGTATTTTAAGCGAGGTAATCGCTTCCAAAGTTCAAATAATACGATTCAGAACTGTTACAAAAGATGAACTTGTAACACATCTTTCATGGGAACCTTGTACCAAATATTTGGGGTCAGTCAGAGCAGTAAGTACTTCTGTTTTCTTCTATACTATTCCTGTCAGGTGTTATCTCCTCAGACGTTTCTTTCGTCACATTGCCGTATGTATTCCATGAAATGTATCAGCTATCTTTTCATGTCCAGTTACTTTTTTGTTTTTGTATACCACTTAGGTGACAAACAAGCACACGTTCCATCTGACAGAAAGTATTTACCTTGGCCTATGGATATTTGCAACACTAGGCACGTCACAATCGTGTTGCTGATCCTGTCGTTCTAATTCTTGTAGAATCTCAGAGTGTAGTAGCTTGGGAAAATCGAAGCAGGAAGTTCATTACACAGCTTGAGGACTGCACAGTGCGCACCGTTTCCGGTCATAATTTGTGAGGATGAATTTTCTGCATGTGACGAGTGATGTGATTATAGAACGTGGGTGTGGATAGCATGATGAACAATTCTTCTGATCACAAATTAGTTAATTTGAAATATGAAACCCTCTACATTCATAATTCAAGTTACCACCTTTACTTCCATTTGTTTTTCAGCAGCTTATCTAGTTTATTTTGCATTTCATAGGAAAATTCTTATTATTTATAATAAGAATAAGTTTTCTCTACAAGAGGTTAATGTAAGGTAAGCCTCTCGCTATTAGAGAAAAGGATTCGAATCCAGTAACATGATAATCGTCAAATAGATTAGGTATAATAATCGTCAATGTAATGTAAACTTGAATAAACCTGTAAACCTTAATAAGTAATATTATTATTATTATTATTTTTTTTATAATATCACGCCTATATCCCCGAAGGGGTAGGCAGAGGTGCTAGCACCCACATTTCGCCAGTTTTTCTTATATTAACAAAAATGGTTGTCAACCTCTGGTCAGAATGAAATGTAACAATGTTGTCTATAAATGTTATACTGACGTTGTTGGGCACAGACCCTCAATCAAACAGCCAAGATGTCACAACGTCTACTTGACACCACGGTACTTATTACGATTATAATCGAAATTAAATACAGATTAGACTAATATATTTAAAAATAACGATAAAACGTCTCACTGAAATGTGCCGACTATAGGAAGTGAAAGTGACTGTGTTTGTGATAGTGAATATTGTTCCAATTTCAAACGACTTCTTACTTTTTTACAAACAATACGGATCTTCATTTCGTTACTGTTATCTAAACAAAAGTTTTTAATCAAAATTTGCCAGCTATTTTATGTTGGGAAAAACTTTCTCGTTGTCAAACAAAAACTGTGCCCATTAGAATACTTTTTTCTACTTTCAGAAATGGCTTTGGTGCTTGCTAGTTATACAGGCAAGTTCAATATGGGGTCAGACACATCCAGGCAGAGTACGAACTCCTACAGGAAGTCCAACAACGGTTGAAGCACAGGCAAAGTTTTTCCAGTAAGTGTTAACCTGTAAAATTCAATCGCCGGTGATTTTTCAAATGTTGTCACGAGACTGATATTAATTGGTGGATCATTACAACTGCTATCTTAATCTTGATTGACTTATTCATAGGGTGTTGCTAATAGCAGCTAGGTAATGAGATCGTAATTTTTGATTAACCCTAAATCTTTATTACATAACCATGTTGAAATTTATGCAAAACAATCAACAAGATACGTTTATCGAATCAGCATTATTTCATTTTATAGTATTGATTAGTATTAATCCAAGTTATTATTATATTTTTAGTTTAGTTTTATCTCAATATATTTTCCGTGAGCCTGAAACTTCAAATTCAGACAGACTTTTGGGATATAAAGACAATGATTAACTTTTGATAGTGTTTATAATGTCTGAAGATATTTTTAATATTGCTCGTTCATTGATGTGAATTGGAATTTAGATTTAATTCAAAATCTGTTGACTACATCCAAAAAAATGCCAAGTTTTGACTTCATGAGGTGTAAAGGATGATGGAGAAAATGAAAGAGGATTGTGGGCACATGGGTACTCGCCAAGTTTGGGGCTAAGCTAACCTCACCAGCATGATTTCTGATTGATGGATGGGGCTCAGACACCGTCATCATTGTCATCACTCTTTTTCCAATAGTAGGAGAGCAGACCCCGGGCTTTATGCGCAAGCTTATGATGCAACATGTCAAAGAGGAAACATTATACACCTAATGCGATAGTTCTTGCATGAGAAACTAAACAAAATTCTACACTTATAAATGTAAGTAAGGATGGGCATACTTTGCTTTATAGGGATTTTTTCTCAGTACAGTTGAGTCCGTACAAGATGGAATTTGGCCACGTCTGTGAGGACCCTGACACGTGGGAACAACGATATGAGAAGAAAGATTTTAAAAACCACAGGGACATGGGAAAAGTAAAACACATCATTTATCTCGCTCTCTCTCTAACTATTTCTGTATTTCTTTCTCTTTTCCGCTTCGCTTCGCTTGGCTGAAGGTATAGACACTTACCAACTACGGACGAGTTCAATCAGGGACATCGATTGGGCAGCGAACGTCATTTTACTGAGAGGCACGAAAGAGCGAAGCCTTCTGAAGGATTGTTCTCTGCTAAAGTATGCTTCTTACTAACTTTTACGCAGATATTTTCTAATTTTATTCAAATTTTGAATTTAAAAATGTATTTATTATCTAGATCAGAATTTCCCAAGGATACTATGTTAATTAGCCACACCAGTTTAATGCAGAAGGTTTGCGTTGCATCCAAATGAACATTATTGATGGCTGATTCTTGAATTCATTTTTGAATAAGTAGTATGACAAGAAGTATATTGGCAATGGGGAAATGTTGATATTCCCTTTGTCATTTGTGATACATATGAGGGAACTTAGGTTTTCATATTTGGTCATCACTTGATAAATAAGAGAAAATAGAAGAATTCATAGCTCATTGAATTTAAGTCAAAATTTAAATAGAGTACCTACAGTTACTCCAGGATTCGAATTTATATGATATGAATTGAAAATTAAAAAAATATGATTATTTGTGTAATGTATCACATTAACAAATAATTATATCACATTTCACATATCACATTTTTAAAGGGGTTGATCTTGACTTGAAACTTAATTGAATCTAATATGTACTTATTTACTATCTACCTACCTACTACCTAGTACCTAATTACTGTCACTACTAAGGTGCTATAAGTTTGAGAAATCCTGATTGAGAATTGCTTATTCAAGTAATGGTAAACATATGAAAATATCTGCGTATTATTATATATTTATATTATTTATCCTATACGTATTCTTACAATATACCACCTGCCTACATTTCATTTTCTATTTCTATTTTTTAAATAATTTATTGCCATTAATAGTTCCTCTTGTAATCTAACTTTTATTCTTCTTCGTTATAAATTTATTAACAATCTTTATACTTTTTAAATCTATGCTTTTAAAGTATGCCATAAACTATCAAGCCTTTAATTACAATAAGAAAGGGAAACTATTTCTATTTAAAGAAATTGACATAACTAAAAAAATAATTCAATTTTTAAAACAGGTAAGATGGGGTGATAAAAAAGGTGGATATGGAGAACATTATTGGGATTTGAATCATGCTGGTCACACTGGCGATCACGGAAATGATGGTTATGACGGCGATGATGGTTCTTATCATGACACAGGCAACAATGATCCATATAATGAGCCAAACGACTCTTCTCCTCACTACGATCATGACGATTATGATTCAGATAAGTCCAGTTATGAAGAAAGTGGACGTGCTAAAAGAGCACATCCGAAAATAAAAGTAGAAAGAAAACATAAGCAATCAGAAACATACGAAGAAGAATCGAAACCATTGAAACCTAAACATAAGAGAAGAGAAGAATTACAAGCAACTGCAACTAACGTAAACGAAGAGTACGCAGAAAGTGATGACGATGATGATGAAGAAGAAGAGATTGCTTATGAAAAACCAAAATCAAAACGTCAACAACACAAAAAGCAAAATGAGAGTCAACAGCAAGCGAATCAACAACAACCTAAAGAAAAAAAACAATTTGTATTAGTTGTTAGTCAAAAGGATGATTCTGAGAAAAAGAAACAAGTATATCAGCCTCAATATTCGAAGAGGAAACTAGAAACGCCCCAATATCTTCCAAAGAAGCAATCTGATCAATCTCAGTACGCAGCTCTGAAACAATCTGAGTTACCACAATATGTTCCTTATGAAAGTGGAGCTGGAGTTCGACAGTATCTACAACCAGAAGTTAGTGCAGCAACGACAGTACCAAGATTGTTCTTAGAACCTTCAACAGGGCATGTGGTCGATCGAGCAACTGGACAGGCCTACGTCTTACAGCCTATTGTAGCATCTAACAACTACAATTAAAAAGTACATACTTAATTTAGTAAATTAGTTTATTATAGTTATTTATTTTTGTAATTAAAGACTCGTTCGTGTTATTTTTTGTTTTTTTTTAAATGCCCGGATCCTGAATATTAAATTGTATAAATTATAAATTGCACATAGTGGTTGAAGTACAATACTCAGCTTTTGAATTAGACGATAACAGTGGGACATCGGTGAAGATCGCCTGTCTTCGGTTTAGTTTTTTTATACAACACCCATGGAGGACACAATATACAGGGTGTAAGGGGAACACTACAGAGGCCGAAGGCTCCTTATAGTACACCTGGTACACAATATATTGGCATAAAAAATTACCCTCTTGGTAGCGGGCGTCGTAATCGTGCTGTCGATTCTGTACAAAAAATTCATATTCTTGACGAACTTGAACCATAGTTTGTGAGGATTGAATGTTGATGAATGATTATTACTCTTTTACGCAAATATAGCTAAGTATTTGGTGGGCATTATGAAGAATATTGTTTATTTCATTATTTTAACAGTATTTCACACAAAAGACGAAGACCTTTTCATAGATTACATAATACGCCTCAGAGGTTTAGAAATTATTATCTTAATTATTGGAAAGTACATTCGCAACCAGTTAAACTGGCAGGCAGGAAAGGCAACCAGATTCACTTTCCATCTAATAACAGTCAGGGAAATTGCAGTTCTCTGTACCTACATATTACCTACAAATATTAAAAATGTATGAGATTGAATTCGTAGATATTAGAGTCGAGAAAAGTTACCCACGACTCCCATCTAATTATACTTATATCCCGTCTAATTATACGTACAATGGAAAGATTTGTAATTTTTCATGTAGCGAATTTCCACTCTGACCACTTTTTTTAATATTGTGCGCAAAAGAAAGAAAGAAAGAAAGAAAATAATCTTTATTTAGCCCTTCACAATACAAATAACTACATGAAAATTGAAAATAATAAAAAATATAAATAAAAATAAACAAAGGACGTCGTGCATATCTGTGCTGCAAAAGGAAAAAAGGAGCCAGTTCAGCGTAATGCCAGGCACAAGTACCTGGCGCTGGTTTTCAACTGGCTCCTCGAAAAAATAAATAAATAAAAAATAAAATAACAAAATAAAACACAACAAAACACCAACCCATTGAAAAGCAAGATAAACTAAAAAATAATATAAAATAAAATGGACATTTCAACAATGTATAGTGGTACGGTTCGTGAATGATAATCTGTGGCTTGGCTTGACGCGGCGGCAGGCAGCCTACATTGTCTGTGGGCATAATGGCGAATCATTGATGTATAAGGGGGGGGATGGGCCCTACCTACAAAACGCTGTGTCCTACCTACGTTCCATTTTTATGAATGGACGTTTTACTACGTTAGTGCTGTACCTTCTACTATGGCAGAAGTGGTCGATTTACGTACAAAATCCTCACGGGTACCACTTCTGACAAAATCGGTTGAGGTGATAATGTCGGTAGATGTATTATGGACTCGAACCGATCAAAACGCGCGCCATCCATGGGTCCTTGATTGCCGGACGTGAGATTATATAAGACATATCTCTCGCACCACTCTTACCACTGAGTAACTGAAATCATCACATCACGCTACTATACGGAGTATACGACAGTGGTGAGAGATCTCTTTAACCGGGTTTTGCCGGCTTGCTCTACAAAATAAATCTGAAATTCAGTGTTTGAAATCATAACAAGAGTAGGTAACTACAAGAGGTAATTTCTATAAGAGGTAAGTGATTATTCGGTTTCCCTTAGCCAGTGCTATACGGTCCGATGACCAAAGTTGCAGCATGAACGAGGTTCGAATTCAACGCAGTCGGAGCTGCGAGCAACAGCTAGTTGGTTATTATTTACAGAGTAGAAGCATATTGCCGTACTTACTTGAACGGAGCATCTTTATTCTTGATCCGCTTCAAGAGACGGAGTGACAATACAATCAAATAAATAGCTTGCACCTTATATCTTTTCCACAGAACCGAAAAAACTAGTAGAAATGCGACACGATAGTTTCAGTAGCAGAACCGATGTCGCCAAACTCCCATATATAATCGTTACTACAAAACGAAAACACACTATCCTTTTTAAGGTAGTGGTAACTATGTTGCCACTATTTTTTTGTAATCGTTCAAAATGGCGATTACTGTGCTATAGATAAAAAGTACTATGGCGTTTCATACTTTGAACCAAATATGCTTGAATATTTACGAAAAGTTTAGATATATTCTTATCAAATAGGTTCTATTGTCGAATTTATCCTTCGTTGCGTAAACACACACACCAATGACACGTGTGCACCGACTACATCACACTTCTACTTGTTTTTTGTTTTCCATGATCTTTTCTGTGTGATTCACTCCTTAGATAGCAAAATACCGTTATTTAGTTGCGTGATCTGTTGATCCACAGAGCAAAAAATGTAGATAAATTCGTAAACACGGTTTTTGTCGAAACTTTCTTACAAGCGTTAATGTTTTAATCTTATTGGAATACTTTACCGACCAAAATCGTTAAACGACTTATGCAAGGTTATTGCAAATTTTCTTCGATTTTCTTTTATTTTTTTATGATTTAAGCTTCGTGCACATATGTACACAGGCGGACTCAATGCCTTAGGCATTCTCTACCAGTCAACATTATAGGTGGTGCAGAGAACAACAAAGTACCTACGTGCATTTTGAGAGGCAACAAGATGAATACCATCTATCTTTATATATAGAAATTAATCGCGAATGTAAGACTAATATATGTAGGTAAGATATGTAAAAATGTAATATGAAGCGCTTATCTCGAAGACAGCTGGACCAATTCGAGTAATTCTTTTTTTTATTTGTTCATTAAACGCTACGGAAGGTTTTCATGAGACAGCGGGAACGGGATCAGAAGTCCAAGCAGTGGGAACGGGATCAAAAGTCCACGCAGTCGGAGCCGCTGGCAACTGCTAGTACACTAGTAAATATAGTCTGAAGAGGATTTAATAGGTAACTCGTTTTGTCTATTACATTGCGTATTTTAAAGGTGTAGTTCATATTTTTATTACTATACGTTGCATTACTATACGTTGCATTACATTACGTAAACTAAGTGCATTGTCATGTTTTCAGTCCTATTTAAGGCAAGCTTAAATGTCGTTGCAAAAAATATATTAAGGGGATCGGTCCCACCAACAAAACTCAACAATATTTTACTATTGCTATCTTTCTTTAAGATCCGAGAACCGTGGGTGAGTGGTGGGTAAACTCTTCCCCCCCCTTCCGCAACCCCAACTTTTTTGTAATAGATTTCCACCAGGTTACGCATACTTCAATAACTTACTCGTATGTTATTGTCATTATCCAAACTTGGTATTCTAAAATCTATACTTATATTTTAGTTCAGCAGAAAAACTCAATAGTATTCGATCCCAAATACATGAACCACTTCATCATCGAAGCACCAAGATAATAAGTAAGGGAGGGCACACCCCGAAGTAGTATTAAAAATCAGTCTTTGCTCTACACATAGAAAATTGCTAAGAAAAATCTCCATGTCATGAAGCATTTGCTACTATGGCATGTCCCTCCCTTAGTGTTCTACGCTTCAGACTGTATGTTTTTAAGTTACTAAAGTTTATTGACCTTTCTACAAAAGACTCCCCTTAACTTGCTTTCGGTCAGTCCGTTTGCCGTTTACCCTGTTCACATGTCATTCAACAAAATGTTAACAGGAAGATAATAATCAATATTGTCTATTTATAACGGTTCAGCTCTATCAGATAAATCGGTGCTGTTCTACTGTTGTGAATTTCATGCGGGTTAGTATTTTTACATTCGAAGATACATTCATGCACATAGGTATAAATCTTAGAGTATATATGTATACGGAACTATAGAGTACGTTTTTTTTTAAGGGATTTTATGACACATGGTAACTAGGACCTTTATGTCAAGTCTTATTTTATTTTATAACACTTTATTCACTTATCTAGTTGGAACGATTGTTAATGATGATGGATGACGATGACGGATGATAGTTGCCCCAGTATAGCGGTGGAGACTTTACTAGAAGCTTTTCTAAGGGAGATTTTGACACCAACACGAAAAATCACAATTCACTACAATATTCCACTTTCCTACACTTGTGCGGTTTGTCTAAGCTGTTATGTTTAAAACTCCACAATTTTTACACATAATAACTCGAATTTACACCAAATATAGAAAATGCAACACGGGAGCGTTATGGCACTTTTCGCGTTCCCGCCAAAACTCCAAATAGAGTACGGGTATCACTTCTTAAAAGTAATATTACCTCAATCTTACTTTACTTTCATAGCGAGAGTTGGACGGTCAGTGTCCTGATACACAGGATACCAGTATTATATGATTAAAATGTGTGAAACAATGTGTTTTATTGTAGTGGCTACACTTATTTGTTTAATTTGTAAGAATGTACGCTTGTCTTACAAGATAGGTAGGTACAGTACACAAATATCGATGTACTATAAAGGTCCGAGTCCGAATTACACTATTAGGGTCATTTATAACGATGAAATCTCTCTAACAAACTTCATAAATTAAATGAAAGGAAAACAATGAAATCGTAAATTATTTTAATTATTTACAAAAAATGGTAAACTAATTAATTAATTGCTCGATACAAACATTTAGTTCAAAATCGAAGTTGTTCTACAGGGCGCAACTTTTACAGATTTTAGTCGGTTCGATTACCGGGTGCGGCAAGCGAATTTTTCAAAATCATTGAATGCAGTTTTGTTTCTTTTCGAAAATAAAGGAATGTTTCCTTTGAGTAAAATTTTCTATCTGCTGTATTCAGAGTACTTTCTCTTCAGGTGGCATTACAAAATTCCACCCTGTAGAAGTAACCGTGGCACTATTTTTGATTTCTCTTTATATTAATAAATTCATTTCAGCAGCAGTATAAATAATACTTAGTACTACTGCCGCTACGCACATAATACTACAAAAACTATAGATACCTACCATAAATAAAAGATACAGGTTGTTTTTTTATATACGAACACTTTATGGACCAATACCCATCTCACCTTTCTCTATTCAAATGCAAATCGCGCACGCGTTTTAAGATCAAAAAAATCTTGTTGCAAAATGAGGGGCTGCTGTACATCCCTTCGTCATGGACCCTAACGTTATCTTTTGAACGTTCGTGTGATGTTAGTATAAAATTTCATATTTCATCACCTTTAGGAAATAGTTTGAAAGACTTGAATAGTTAAAAGGTATATTGTGACGTTATTGGATGTTGCTGTATAAATACCGCCACCGTGGTGAAGAAAAGGCAGCTGTGAATTTAAATGAAACTTAAATAAAACACTATTTTAGTGGACGTGAGGTGAAGAATCGGGTATTACGGGCTACGGACATTGGAAGAGACCTGTGACCTTAGCACGAAAACATATCGAATTCGTAACGTAAAGATATCGAGAGAGAGAGAAGCATTGCGATATTTGCGACTCCCCAAAGGATCTCTCCCCCTCGTCAACACCTGTGTGGGTGTGGTTCTGTCGGACTCGAACCTACGAAAACCGCAAGGCAGTCACGGGACTTCAGTTGCCGAGGGTGACATAGCCTCTGGCATATCCCTCACTCTCCGGCTGGCCCAGGGCCAGCGAAGGTCTTTGTGAGACTACGGTGTCCATATGTAGCCACGAGTAGGAAAGGGTTAAGGTCATCCATCCGTCAGAGGACTATGATAGTCAAAAGTTATGAAAACTTGATATCCAGCGTGTATCGTAAGGTACGGTTGCTGACAATCGAATACTTTCCTGTGCTTCTTATAAAATTAAATTATGAAAATAATAATCTTCATAAATAAATGTTAGTAAATAAATGGTAAAACTTAAGTTCGTTCTTATTTTATCGTTAAGTTTTATTTCCAAACACAAGCATTTTAATAGCTTATATGGAGATTCTTACTGAAATGATCTGTACAAATTTGTGATATGAAATAAACACTTTTTTTAATAAGTTATAATTAAGGTAAGGTATAAGTAAGGTATATATCCATTTTTAATCGTTCACCACTGTAGCAGCATGGTATAAATACCACAGGTACCTTAGTTAGAAATTAACTCTCGTTGAAAGTGTACTGGGCTCTAAAACCGCAACACGAACTTAAGTCCAATGCCCTACACTTAAAAGGTGAAAATACTACTGCATAAAAGTCAACTTCACGAGTACCTCATGGCCATAAAAATACCGTAACAAGTTTGATAGCAGGCAAGACTTAGCATAGGCGTGTATTCCATAGAGTCAAAAGACACTACATGTCCTAACCATACCAGATAAACCTTAGCCCATATGAATTTTAGGGCGCGCCGTATACCCCAATGAAATTGTCAATACACGTCTCTGGGACTTAGGTAGTCATTACTTTTCTACCTGCCTACCTACCTACGGCCTGCTATCTAACTTCTGCATCTTTTTTTCGATACCTAATTATTAATTAGTAATTACCCATGTTCCTACCGATTATTCTAACGTCTCAATTGATCTGTTTGTGAACACCTTCTATAATAAATACACGTTCTTTTTTTATTAAATATTATTTATATATCAAAAACATACAAGCAGAAACTTAATCTAAATGTAGGTATCACTTATTCTACTAAAGATTGTGTGTGATACAAATATACCTTCAGCGTTCAGTATACTTAGTACATTATAGGTACTCAGTACTCACTTTCATTCAGAGCCATAATTATTTTTAAAATTACCACTAACGCCATATTGTTTTTACCTGACAGACGGAAGTTACGGCTACCGAACATTCCCACACACTAATCCTTGCAAAATAACCGTTGTCACGGACTTACAATAAAATAACTATCAACATTTCTTAAGGCGGTCAAAGGGTGTCCACCCTTTAGGGCAAGACAAACCAGTTTGACCAGTTGCAACGTGGGAATCATTGTCCACTTCTATGCAAATATTACGGCGAGTATGATTCTATAGGACGAAGCAATAGTAAAAAGGTGTTATTGTCTTGGTTGTCCCTTGCACTTGTTACTTGAAGGGTGCGCACAATGAAATGTCCCGTTCTTTGTTCGGTAAGGACAACTTGTGGTAAAAAATGCTGATGGTTTGTTAGATAAATTGGTTCGAAATAAGTTTATTGTTTGATAAATGTTACAACGTATAATGGCAAAATAATAGTTTAAATTCTGGAATTTAAGAACTTAATTAAAGTTAAGTAAGGAAAATTCAGTAACTGTTCAACTGATGTCTATGTACTTTATCTGGCTAAAACAAAATGTAAGACTACGAAACATTATTTTGCTTGCATTATTTGCTTGTTTCGCATTATTTGGTTGCTTCATATTTTTTCTTTGTTTTTTTAAACCTAACGACACAATTTAGTACAGTAGTAAGTACCCACTTAAAAATAAAAAGACAGTTTACCTTTTCATAGAAAACCTCATAATTTTCATTCTAATAAAAATCATTACTTATTAGACTAAAAATAAATCATTTAGGTAATTTTTATATTTTGAAATAGTCAATGGTCGTTATCAAAAACATGCTAAATAACTTATATCTCTCATCATGTTATTTCTCAACTCCAAAAATCAATTTAAATTTAGCCCACCAAACTAAACGTCCGTGTGTCACACAACACTGTAGTATAGCATCGCTACATGCAAATAAGGGTCATTCCACGCTGTCCTTTCCCACACCGGGAAGTGGTCAAACTGGTTTTTGGACGAACCCTTTTTGCAATCAAAGACGCAAGGACACCAGTGTCTTCCTAGTCCATTGTCCAAAACGAGTTGGACAACTTTTGCACGGTGAGAATGTTTTATATAGGTTACTTAGTTAATTTAACGATTCATTTATTATTAACTAACTTATTTTTTTAATTTTTTTTTTTATAAGAATATTAGCAACCGAAGTTACTAATATTCCCTTTAACCCCTCCAGCTAAGCTCAAACACTTGTGTTAGGAGTGGGTTCACGTCGGTAGTGTAATGGCCAGGATTCGAACCCGGGACCTCTCGATCGTAAGGCCGACTCCTTAACCACTAAGCTACCGCCGCTTATGCCACTTATGACAATGTCTACTGTTGTGAGTTAGAAAATAGCCTATTACTGAAATATTAATCGTAGTTAGGAACTCCATCGTGTCTAATGTAATTTAATGTACCTAACTAATGTAAAATTATAAACTAGCTTTTGTGTGCTATTGTTAGAGACTCCTTCATTTTAACGCATTTGTACACGCGTTCTTGTGGAATGTCTAATCCTATTGCTTCGTATTATTATTGTATTTCTTGTTGGTTGTAATCTGTTACGTGTGATAAATAAATAAATAAATAAATAAATAAATAATATAAATTACTAACAGATACATTATAGTTTTAACAGTACAGAATACAGTACAGAATGCTGCAAAATTTCATACCTAATCAAAGATCTGAACCTTGGACGATTTTTTGTACCTACCTACCATTTACGTGACAAAAAAGCACACGGCTCACTAGATGGAAAGTGGTTACCGTGACGCTTACCACAGCAGGGGCGCTAAACTCAGATAAACTCTGAGACCGAAAAGCAATACTCCTATGATAAGCCATGGTCTGTGGAAGTAGGACATGAAGGTATCTCCCGTCCTGATTGAGCAGTCCGACTGGGGAAGTATACCGCGGCTAATAGTAACCATGGGGTCAGGGTCTCGTTTCTCCCAGGGGGTGACGGATGGAGCCACCCTAGCAGAAGCCTCCACATGTCCGGGGGCCAGATGGGGACCGACGGTTGTCATCTCGAAAAAGTCGGTCCCGGCTCTGCTAGGGTGCGAGTGATATGTTGGCGACTTCGACTTCGACTCTGGCAACTAAAGACCCAAAGACGGCGTGCGTTTTATTCGGTTCGAGTCCGACATAACCACTCCAACCGGGCTCCGATGTCGATAGGTATGCCTGCCAGCCCGCTTCATGTTGCAAGGAGGACTTAAGTAAAAACTTAATTACCGTTTGCCACACAGTTTTTATATTCATTTAACATTTTTGTGGTCACATTCAATAGACAGCAAGGCATGTTGCGGCATTTAGAATCTATCGATGCGTAACATGATCTGCAATAATTATTTTACGTGGCTTCGATATTGTTGTACAATAAAATTCTCGCAAACTACTAACGTGTCGATTTCATTCAAAAATACTTTGAGATTTGTATTTTTTTCATGGGTTTTTTGGTTTTGAATAGGCAGTAAAGCTTTATGTACCTACATCTCCATACAATTGAACTGCAAACCATAGCTGTTATGTTGACAATGAAAATTGTTGAAAACATGTTAAGATGCGGATGAAGTTCTGGAACCTTACCACTACCCCTTAAAGTAATATTATGACAGGCAAAGACGAATCCAACAAAATAAAGGTCATCCAAATCGGTCCAGCCGTTTTCAAATTAAGTATTTTATAAAACCCATGTAACTAAAACATATCTGATAGTTGGAGCTGTATTAAATGAATAAAGCGGTTTAACTATTGTTTTGACGTGACCCCTCGGGCAGAGAGAGGGTTAGAACGTACCTACTTAAATAGGTATACAGATGCGGTCTTTTGATTAAGT
The DNA here is from genome assembly GCA_963691645.1 of Pelosia muscerda. Classification (NCBI taxonomy): domain Eukaryota; kingdom Metazoa; phylum Arthropoda; class Insecta; order Lepidoptera; family Erebidae; genus Pelosia; species Pelosia muscerda. The sequence goes on from OY829104.1 coordinate 4,765,723, forward strand.
ACCTACAATGCCCTTAGCACGAAACACTATCGAATTCGTAATGTACCTAAAGGTATTGAGAGAACGGAGTATCGCGATTGGCAGCCTGCCCATTTTAACCGGTGCGTGTGAAGCCCGCTAATCGTATTGCTCCGTTCTCTCGGTACCTTTACATTGCGAATGTGATAGTTTTTCGTGCTAAGGGAGTTCAGTGGAACTAGAATACTTTACTTTACTAGAAGAAAAGTGACATAACATACTTAAACTCATAAACTCACGCCTATAGGTATCCCCAAAGGGGTAGGCATAGGTGCTAGCACCCTCATATCGCCAGTTTATGTTTAGATCCCAATGTAATAGGTGGCGAGCCTATTGCCATTAACCGGGCACTTATAAACCTGCGATAAATACACACATAACTTCGAAAAGCATCGAAAAGTCATTGGTGTGTGCCTGGGATCCAACCCGAGACCTCGTCTCAGCAGTCCATTACCCATACCACTAGGCTGCCGCGGTCTTCTAAATATGACTATAGATAAACGGGTAATGACTGAAGAACGGTGTGTTGATAGGTTGATAGTGATGAGGGACATGAGATGTTGTTACAGCGCCTGAAATCTGATACAAAGCAATTTGCGCTTTGGATATCTAAATGTCGAAAATTCAATGCGTTGCATCTGCTTTTTTTTATCGTGCGCAAAATCCCCACGGATACCACCTCCACCAAAACCGATGGAGGTGATTATGTCGAACTCGAACCGACCAAAACGCACGCCGTCCATAGGTCCTCGATTGCCGGAGGTGAGATTATACAAGACATATCTCTCGCACCCCGGCGCGTTGCATCTGCTTCAAGTATTATTGCTACAACCATAGAGTCACATTAGAGTTATTCTGTAAAATTTTAAAAAGTAAAATGAGAACAAGGCATACTAAAGTATTTGAATTTTTTTTCTTCAATATTTTAATTCATAGGCAACGTGATTCTTAAATTCTATTAGTATAATGCGCGCAATAATACCAAATAATAAATTTCGAAATTTCGAAAGGTATAAGAAAATCGAGTACCTACTCTGAACTCCACAAAACAATGAAGTTTCGTGTATATTATTCCGTACCTGTCATTTTTTTATCTTCACACTTCGCTGACTTCGCACAGGGTGACTCAAGGGAAAGAATGGATGACTCTTAATACGATAGTGCTGTGACCCAATTTTAACACACTAATCGATATTAATTTTTTTTTTATATAGGTACTACGTAGGTGACAGACTAGCACACGGCCCACCTGATGGAAAGTGGCCACCGTGGCCTATAAACGTGTGCAACACTAAGGGTGTCACACACGCGCTGCCCACCCTGATTACCTTATTCACAATTTGATCACAAGGAACACACAAATCCTACTAGTTTGTAAAAATGTGTGGATATTTTGTATGTATAGATTTTTGTAACTTTATCATTCTCTAACTGCTGAACACGGCCCTGATTATACTAATTGGAAACCGCAAACTGGTATTACAAAAAAAAATTAATTTTACACTTTATTGTTCGTTATCCTGTTAAAGTTTAAAATTAAATGACATCTGATTCAATGGCAGATTTTCTAACCTCAGTGGTTTGACAGTGGTTGACAATTAGTTGAATTGGGGCTCAGATCTGACTGAGATTTGGCATAGGAAATTTTTAATCCAAAAGCAAATTTTTATCCACGGAAAAGTCCTGAAAAATTCCTTACTTCGAAGCCACAGGAATCAGTTAATATTTTTTTACTATCTTTGAGACACTTAATTAATAACTGTTTATTACGTAAGCATTTGCATTTTTTTTTACTTCAAATATACACAGTCTTCGCACACGACCAGTGCCAATGGCTGTAAAACGACTTTGCATAATCGTGAGGTAATGTTTTTTTTTTATTGGCATGCAAGGGGTGCTTCGTATAAGGGCGGGGAAATCAAAACCCTTTTTAATCATTTGACAATAGAGCACATCGGATGTGTTTGACTCAGATGTCTTGTCAGTAGTGTATAAGGTGTGCTTGTGGATACTTCAAACCTCAAGTTATAGTTTCAAAGTGCAATGAAAATAAATGTTTATTTCTGGTGAACTTTATTTTCAAATAATAGATTATACAGAAGGGTATGTACTATACACGTAATATTCAATTTAGATTATAAGTTTACATTTCAAACACAAGAGTACAATGATTTCTACTTATTTGCTAATAAATTGAGATAATAGGTATTAAATGATTTTGATCACACATCTAGAATAAAATGATGTTAATACATTTATTATGTAGTACTGGAAATCATGTCCTGTTGTTGTTTTTCCCCATCGAATGCTAATGATATCGCTATTCGTTGCTAAAATTCTCTAATTTTTTTTTCATATTCTTGCTTAATTGATTTTTTTTTTGTTTTTATTTTTATTGGAGGTATTTTTCTCTTTTTTTGGTATTTTTTTCGAATGAGTGATATCTTTATTCGGGCTCGTTCATCCTAAGACGGGCAAAATCTTCAAATACTATGTTATCTTCTTCCTCATTAGTGTACAGAGAATTTTCGTAACGGTGTCTCTCAATCGATTGCATTTTCTTCATGGCATTAAAGCGTTGACGTTCAATGGTACCTGAAAACAGATTCTTCATTATTAAGATTCCATACAAAATAATACTACTTATACTTTTTTATTGTGCTAACTACCTTCAGCTGGATGCAGCAGCTTGAAAGGTACGTCGGTCACAAGCTCTCCTCCCAAAGTTCCACAGTTCAGTTTGACTCGGACAGAGTACGATACTACGATACCAATAGCGTCAGCTGGACATTTGCCTTCAGCGACAAGAGTTGAGCTGGCCAAGTTCACATCGTCTTCCTTCAGATGTCCATCCAGAGCTACACCTGTAATGGTAATAGCAATTTTGATGTCATGATGTGATTACATAAGTATTAGGGTTGGGTCCAAGAATTTTTGAATCTATCTAATATTATACTGACATGGACCTATTTCCAACATAAGTTTAAGAATTTTAGTACTAGGTATAGTTCTACCGTTCAGTTCTACTAGTAGGACTAAACAGATAAAAAAATCCGTTCAGTTCTACTATTAGGACTAAACGGAGAAAACGATCCGATTATTCCTACTAGTAGGACTTAACGGAGAAAAAAATCTTTGTGATCGCTATAATTAGGGTAAAAATGTTCATAATATTCAAATTGATCTTAAAAGTCTTATGCGTTATCTAATATTGCATATTATCTGACTATACTCACCACGAATGTCCTTGTTGCTGCGAGCCAAAGGAACCAAGTAGAATGTCTTAGACAAGCTTGCTCCAGGAGTAATAGGACATCCCTCGCGGCTTTCTAGGGAAGCCACATGACGGCTGAATTGAGAGTTGATCATGGTGATTTCAACATGTTGAACGACCATGCAACGAATATTACGAACAGATTTCCTGGAGTTATTGGAAACGATGACGTTAGCAGCCAGCTTTTCTCCGTGGTAGTAAATTTCCCTGTCTAGAGTCACTTCCAGGGTAATCTTTCCGTTGCTGAAGGTGAAGCCTTTGCTAACAAGCGAACTTGGCAAACGACGTCCACGCGATGTTGGAGCATGTTGCAGCTATGTCAAAATAAAAATTATTGTTAAATAATATCATTTGTGATGTAGTAATAAATTCCGTTCGTCGCTGAAAGTAATAAAATTAAATACCTTCTTGATGGCAAGAGTTACTGAGCTCCTCTTGTGACTTTTCTGGTCTTCTTGTTCAGCCACATAAGTCCGCACAGAGTATTCAACGCCCATAGGTTTACCTTGATCTTCTTCGGCGGGTTGCAGTGTTACCTGTATTTTAAAATGTTATAAGAATGTCTAGGCGTTTCTGACTTACGTTAAAGTAATAAAATATTTTTACCGAGCTAGGGGCGAGTTCAGGGAAGTTGAAAGTAAAAGGGAAGGCGTTGGGACCCAGTTTCTTCAGTAGTTTCTCCTGCACAGGTGTTAGTTCCATCTTAGAATTGTTCATAGGTACAACTTGATCTTGTCCAATAATCATTTCCTTAGAGAACTTCAATCCCATAACTTCATCTTCCTCTCTACCATAACGGTAGGTGGTCACCAGCTAAGCAAGAAGAAATAACACATGATAAAAAGTTGTTAGGTATACGAAATTAACACTGTAGTATACACTAGTTTTAGTATGTAGCACTTCACATTATTTGCACTAAACACTACACTTTTTACCTGACTATAAACTTTTCTTCCTTTCAGATATTCGGTGTCCACAACCACCACTCCGTCAACGGGATCGCAATAATCCACATGATCAATGAAGTCACGTTTGCCAAGGTAAACCGTAACTTTGCCATTTGGAGTGGTTTTCTTGAATACTTTCACAGCAACCACAAAAGCCAAAGAAAAGTAGTCCAACATCTTGTTGGAGTAGGTATTAGGAGTTATAGGAAAATTTTGGAAATAGGATATTATTTAGGTTTAAACGTTGCAGATAGATAAAAGTTGTGAGTTTGAGGTATCCACCAGAAATGATTTCTAACAAGCAATTTCAGCTATTTATAAGAGTACCATGTGAGGTTTCCTACAGAATAGTTTAGCTGGCTAATAGGATTTCGTTTGTAGGCGTGCTAATAAGATTTGAGTCGCATGACGGTGACGCATTTCTGTTCAATCGATTGCATGTCCCTTCACTAAGCTTGTAAGAAATCATTGCGTTCATCGAAACGTCAATAATGACGTTTGTTTTGACAAGTTCGCAAGGTTATGTAGCGTAATTTTTAGGGATACTATTAAATATTTAGTAAAAACCAATAAGATTCCAATAAGAAAGAATTTGGACAGCTATAGTATTAGTTTATTTCTTGTTTTAAGCCCAGTTTTATTCAAAGATATGTGATGTAGGGTCCGAATTGTGAGTAGTTGTTACACATCGATACTGGCAGATTTTTGATGGTTTTAATAATATTTTTACTATTTTAGCTACACGATCAGTATGCCTACATTCTTGACGCCAGGCCGGCATGGCTACAGCGTCCGGTTCTCACGGACTAGGCCTGACACTCTTGCTGTGGCTACCAGCCAGTATTATGGATTAGCTGGCGGTGGAACTCTATTCTTCTTAGAGCTGTCTCCTGATGGCAGTACTTTATTAGAAGTTCAGAAGTTGGAGTGGAGTGACGGTCTGTTTGACGTGGTAAGAATCATACATTATCTTCAATCAATAAATAAATTTGATAGTACTAATATAAAACCTTGAAGCTATTATTACCAGCGTAAATAAAGCAACAGCCTAATCAACCAGCCTCAGAGATTGTGGCTATATATTTTAAATGTCAAATGAATTTAAATATAGACTGTTTGTGACAGGCCACTATAAGGTTTTTAAAAAAATGTTTTGCGGTTCATAAATTCTCTGTCAGATTCTCATACCTAGGTTTTGTGTAATAACATGTATATCATTAGCACACAGTAAAATAACATTATGCATAAAACATACTTTGATCTTTATTTCAGACATAATATTTGCTGAAACATAATCATTAGTTGATCGAATGTTATGAATTCTTTATAATTGAAAACCAATTACTATTTAGTACTTTCAGTAGGGGAAACTGGGGACACTTGATCCCTATGGGAGACAAGGTACACCAATATTTTTAGAATTACTAAGCATATTAGACTATTTATTAGTGTGGTAACGCTAACTAAACATTATTACCCTTAGTGATACCACATTAAAAATAGTCTAATATGCTTAGTAATTCTAAAAATATTGGTGTACCTTGTCAACCATAGGGATCAAGTGTCCCCAGTTTCCCCTACCTCATGCATGATGTGATTCAAGTAGGTAAATAAATATATTCAGAATATGAAGGTGTCTTTATAATCCCATAAAAAGACTACAAGGCTGACTGTTAGATAATGCCTTTGCCATTAAGTCTACTTTATACTGTCTATAAAAAAAATAACAGTGAATAATATCAACTTTCTTTTAAGTAGTACTTAGGAAGTTTAACCCTAAATTGAAGGTAAAATAAATGTTCTTGAATATTTCACACAGCATTATAATGTTATAATGCTATGTGAAATGTCTAAAAACATTTCATAGCGTAGCAAAAACATAGTTAAACTTGCTTGTGTCATACCTATGTGAATAAACATGTTTACATATTTTTTTATATTCATGTATATTGTACCTACCTATATAGGAATGCCAAGTCCAAAGTAGATATATATAGAGTGCTTTAGGAGCAGAGTTTAGCCTAAGAAAATAGGATGGATTGTGTGAACAAAGATATGGTAAAGAAAGAAATGATGAGAAATGACATGTGTTAGGAATGTGTGTAAGAGAATAACATGACACACCAACTCTAAGTAAATAGGACAAGGGCAGGGAGAGGATGAGAAATGCTTAGGCCAATGTACAGTGGGCTACCAAAGTACCTGGACACCTTAATATCTATAACCCTTTGACAGCCTAAGCCTAATTTAACCACAAGAAACAAATAGCATTAGTAAAATAATCTAGATTAATGTCTCGTTTCTTTATAAGAAAATAAGAACTCATGCAAGTAGTAGCCTTATTACATTATTAAGTAGATCTATACAACTAATTGTGTTCTCCTCATACTATTTTAGTTTCATGATGTTCAAACACTTTCGGAGCCCACTGTACATTATCATTCATGCATTCAAATATTTCCACTAAAGAGGGATTTACAACCTCTGATTTGGCAGTTGAATGCACTACCGCTACATAAACAACTCAAAAAGCCTGCTGTTATAAAAATAAACTTATAGTTTATGGTGATATAATGACTTCTTGGAATTTACTCCATGAAGCCCTACAACACATCTATATGTACCGTGTGTTTGTATAAGCCATGTGAATTTGCATCATTGTATAATTGGATTACCTGCTTTCGTTAACATTGCCTACTTTATGTATCAACCGTGGCTAATTTATCGGTTAATTGATGTACAAGATTTGGTAGCTATTGTTTTACAATGTTTTGTGTATAAGTATGTCTAGTTGGTTTGAGACGTCCAATATAATGTGACTACCGGATATAAGTGACTCTAATAATATCCAAAATTAAATCAATTACATTAAATTTATTGATGAACTTGTTTAATTGACAATCCAGGGGATACTACACTTTGATCTTAGCCAAAAGGCCGAGAAGCGAGAATCCAGGGGATAACAGGGAAAATATATCACCAGGCCCCCTCATCTAAACTGTGTTGTAAGAGATGACAAATGGAAAAAATACCTAGACGGTATCCCTGTGAGACTCATCTGGTCAGTGTATAAACAGTGGGCCAAAGCCTTCCAACATTAGAAGCGGTCTATATCCAGCCGTGGACTATGATAGTCTAATAGAAAAAAATATATATTTTAGACCTAGCTTTTTTAAATGTTCTGTCCAATTCAAAATTTTGAATGGATGGACCAGTTTTTAATGCATTCTATTGCAATTTAGTATTAAATTTTTGGTATTATTGTAAGTTTCATTCAGAAACTATCATGTTCCTTTCAATATTATAAAGTTAGTAGTTAGTAGTTACTTAATCATTTTACTTTAGGTGATTGATGAAGGTAGCTCATGGCAGTAAACTGTTTCTCTTTCGTGTTCTATCTGAAACCATAGTAACATCCATCACCATCACATAAGTTAAAAGTTTATCTATATAGTTATGACTTTCTAATAACAAAATATATTGGAAACCCACCTCTCTCCCACGGCTTATTCTCTGTAGCGGTTCTAAAGATGCCTCATGTAGAGGTAAAACACGTGTCGAGGTTTGTTCTTCACACTTGTGTAATATTGCACATACGAAATCATATCTCCTTGGCTGAGAAGTTTTCATACTTGAGGGTTGCGGTTTGGCATTCCCTTCTGGTCACAAGAAAAAGAATGTGTGTTTTGAAAAGGATTTATTAATAAAAATGTAACATTTCACAGACGTGGTCAGGAACAACAGAAAGTGCGGCGGCTTGCGGTGCTGGCGATGGTGCTGTTATAGTATGGAGAGTGGGCTGTGCCGCTCCGTTACGAGTATTGAGGGCTCACACCAGCGAAGTGTGCTCTGTAGACTGGCCGAGGACACACCTGCTTAGTGCTAGCTGGGATACAACTGTTAAATTGGTAAGCGCCTTATTAATCAACTACCCCCAAATGTAAAGGAACTTATAAATGAAAAAAATTTTAAACATAAACTAAAAGGATTCTTTTTAGAAAATATGATTTAAATGTTTCTGTAAGTAACCCCTCCTCACTATCGACTTGGAGTTCACTTCACCACTCTGCGCCATTTCAAGCTACATACACAAAGTCAAATGTAGTTTGAAGCTACCTACCTTAATGTATTTTGTGACTGCCTTATATTATTGAACTGGATGTACTTAACTAATTTGCTTGATGTGGAATCGGTTGCATTTTTTACAAACCTCAGTGGTTTTTTAAATGCAGTATGTATAAACCATGTTTGTAACGATTTTGTGATATGGTAATAATAAATAAATAAATAAATAAGAGGCTACTGATTAAAATGACTCAGCAGTTTCTACCTACGCTATTGGTTATAATGTTAATGACTAGGTACTATACAGGGAGGGTGGGGAAGGGCAAGTGCGCTAATCAGTAAAACTACTTGTGCGACTTAAGTAAATCTTTAAGTTGAATAGCCAGTTCTTTTAACTATTTTAGGCTATTCAATATCACAGTATGACTATTAGGAGTCCAGCATTAGAAAGCGAAAAGGAGTATTATACCTATGAGCACAAATAATAAAATGTCAGATTATATTTAAGTTAGCGTCAGTAGCTTAGTGGTTAAGGAGTCAGTCTTGCGATCAAGAGGTCCCGGGTTTGAATCTACCACAGGTAGACTATAATATAAAACGCATTTTTCATTCACATCCTGAAATGTGGGAAAACGCCATCTATCGGTTTGTTTCCGAATGGTGACGAGTAACTCCATCTATTGTAAAGACGCAATAAAACCTTCTAATAACATTCTGAAAGTTATTTACCAATTTCTAACGCGGATAAGTATTTTACGCCTTTGTTTCGCTAACCAAATTTTTCTAGTACTTACCACATTATAGTTTTGTATTTACTGTTCAATTTTTCTACATGCTGTGGATGTTATGTAGCGACATCTATATACTGGTACTTGCATTAAATGTGGACAAGTAGCGACATCTAAGCAACCGTGTGCAACAATGGAGTGATTTGTTTAACTTCTTTTAGTTTTTATTATTCTGCCGCATTAAATGGTATTTTGTCCAACGCAGTGGGACCCCGAATCAGAAGCATGCCTCAGCACATTTGTGGGCCACTCTCAGTTGGTTTACACCGCTGCATTCTCCCCTCATTCGCCGGCCACCTTTGCGTCAGTGTCCGGAGACGGCCATCTCAAGCTGTGGACGTGTACAGAGCCATCGAGACCCGCGGCCGTAGTCAAAGCTCATGATGCTGAGGTAATTTCAACTTTATTGTATTGTAATAGAGTTGATAGTACGAGTTAAGAGATATTTTAACGTAGGACAGCTTTTATATTGTTAAATTAACGACTTAATTTAATAATAGTACACATAATGGTAGGTGGTTATCATGGTATAAAATCTTTGGAGGTAAGCCAACCTCATCAGCAGGCTGGTACACTTGTAGATTTTCCTCTCAAATTGGAAGGTCAGACGGTCAGAGGAGTAGACTCGGAGCTTCAAGGTAGAAGCCTCGGAATGCTGATGTTGAATTGATTGATAATTTGCGCTAGCATGAGTTAACTATTTGATTCAAATTTGAACCTTACTGTCATATTTATAGGTGTTATCATGCGACTGGAGTCGAACAGAGACGCACGCGCTTGCCACCGCAGGCTCGGACGGTCTCGTCAGAGGGTGGGACCTGAGAAGACTTACATCACCTATGTTCACTCTCAAAGGTACAATTCTACTATACATTTATTCTTAAAACGGAATCAAAAACAGGGTTTGGACCGGAATGAACCTTCAATCAATTAGCCTATCGCAATGCACTGCTGTGACATCGTCTGCATATATTTCCATTTGTTGCCTCTTATGAACACCCGTCAGATGAGATCGGGTGGTGTCTTTCTTTCACCTAGACACCAACCAAAGCCTACCTAGGGTTACTAGGTAAATATTTAGGGTATTACTAGGTAAATATTTGAAATGATCTAATACATACGACTTAGGGCGGCACTAACGCAATTCTCGCGAACTTACGAAACAATGGAAACTAAAATGAAACTGATCTTAATATCCCTTTTATTATTCCAATAAAAACTTGAATATTTTTATGTAAACTTATAATATGTGTTTCAGGATGTGAATGTGCAGTAAGGAGAGTCCAGTTCTCACCACACGCGCCGTCAATCATAGCCGCAGGATCATATGATTTCACTACCAGGTTCTTACCTAATTTGATAAAAATTTAAACTTTACCGTAGCATTTATATCTGCCGTAAACAGTACCGAGCGACTGTATCTCGAATTATCTGAATGTCGATAGTTCACAGTATATATTTATACTAGCTGTTTCCCCAGGCCCTGTCCGCGTGAAATTCGGATCATAAAAAGTATACTTTTAGAACTTAAAACCTAAGTAGGTACATTGTTTAGGTCGCTAGGTTAAGTTGATAGATAACTGTGAAGTCAACTCATTTTCTCAAGTAAATGCGTGAGTGAGTAGGTCTACGAGAAATAATTTCCCCTGGTGATTCCACCAGTGAGACAAATTAGTGGATTAATAACTAGTTGGCTTACGAGAAATAACTCTCTTTCGTGGTTCCACTACTAGTGGAACAAATTCGAAGGTCCACGAGAAAACAGGGGACAAAACGTTGGTGAGTCGTGTCTTACCCGTGGCGCTACTGGCAGTACCATGCATCATTTTTTCCAGTGGTACTACCTGTAGAGTATAGAAACATTGCAATACGTCTCTGCAATAATTATCTATTTCTGTCAAAGTTCGTAATGGTTCGTAAAAAAACGTTTGTATGCATGAATATGACTATTTGCACTGGTCTGGTCGTGCCTCAGAAAGCACGTTAAGCCGTCAGTCCCGGTTGCCATACGAACATCTATGGCAGTCGTTACGGGTAGTTGGAGCCGTCAAAAGTCCGACTAACCTAACTACAGAACTTCGATATCACCAATTTGGTTGTGGAGGTCCGATGGCAGTCGCTTCACGGAAAATATCGAAGTTCGTTAGTTAAAGCTGACCCCAACTGAGTTGGGAATAAGGCTCAGAGAATGATAATGATTTCATAATCGCTTTATGGTTTTTACGATACTGATTTTCTGCTCCATATAGCTATAATGTGGAAGTCCTTGTAATCAAACCTATTATTCCAGGATCTGGGACCTGAAACGTGGCTGCGAGCCGTTGGAGACGATCCGCCACCACTCGGAGTTCACGTACGGCCTGGACTGGAACATGCTGAGGCCTCACCAGATCGCGGACTGCGGCTGGGACTCGCTGGTCCACGTATTCACGCCTAGATCGCTCGCTTGAGACTTAATCAGGATGAGTAAGTTTTTTCTTTGCTAATCAAGAATTTTAAGTGAAATATATTTTTCCTCTTTTGCCCGTGGTACCACACCGGCTGTACTACCAGTAGTACCACGAGCAATTATTTTCTTTCCATAGTTCTACCAGACCGCTAGGTAGTAATTCTGAGAAAATATGATAGTGGAACCATAGGTTAAATGTTCTTCCCGTAGTACTCCCTCGCAGTCTGGTTGTACTATAGAAGGAACGTATGGTATGGTAGTACTACGATTGGCGGCAAAACGCTTGCCCCAACCAAAAAAAATACCCAAAAACGGCGTGTGTTTTAATCGGTTCGGGTCCGATATAACTTTCCCAATCGGTTACAGCGGGGACCATTTAAATAAATCGAAATCGTAATGTAAATGTATTGAGAATACGGAGTATTGCGATTGGCAGGCTTCCCGTACGCACACGTTATATCAATACCTTGACGTTACGAATTCGATAGGTTTTCGTGCTAAACCTAGTTTTAACGTTTTCACCAAATTTTATTCTCTGTTTTCTCTAGGATTCTCGGATCGTCTGTGATTTAAATCAAGCTGTGAGAGTGGAACTATCGTGCCAAACCACAATAGTGTTTATTGCAAAGGCATCAGGGTCATAATCGCTTGGAGCGTGTCGGTGCAGGTAATAGTGTTAACAGGGAATATGGTGAATGTAAAAAATATTGTATGTTAAATGTATAGTATTACTGTATGTTACATTACTGTAATCGTAGATATTTGGTTCGTTGAGGTGTATTGTAAAAATACAATGGCGAGTGTGAATTAATAGGGAATATAGTTGACTTATTTATATTGTTAATTAGGTAATCGCTAATCTTTTATACAAAAAAATATCCCGTTCCTAAAAAAATAAATTAAGATTTTGAGTTTATAGCTGTGTATCATGTATACAATTATGTATCTACCTTTGCTGCTGACTGTACTTATTAATTTCATTTTAATAGTTTAGACAATATCACTGAGAGCGAAGGGAAATTCGAAATAAAACGCTGTACCAACCCATCTGGCCAGCGTAAAAATCGTAGGATAAAGCCTCCCAAAAATGGGAGAGACCTATGACCAATCAATTCCAAAAAATTCAATGTAATATAACGCCTATACGTCTTAACGAATTTGAATCATCTTTTATGACTAAAATTATGCTTGTAATGTTGTTAAGGGATATTGAACTCTAATCGAATTGTTTTATGACATGTTATGAACTGAATTATTTGCACTAGAATGTGAAATTAAAGGCTCGTTCAGAATGTACTGATAAAGTATGCGATCTTATACTTATTTGAAATGCGTGAGTATTGATAAAAATATTTAAAATTCGAATGCCAAAATGTAATTCGAAATATGCAGCACATGTTTGGCTTCACTTCTTTGAATTCCGAATTCAAATTAGACTAGACTCTTCAATTGACATTACTAGATGGCGCTCATATTCGTGTTATAAGTTACATACCTATGAACCGCTGGAAATAAAATGGTTTGAGCGAATTTTTTTTTCACAAATTCAATCTAAATGAGCTTTCAATTACACATTGCATTTTAGACTTGAAACATGTTGAGTTTATAATATTTATTTGTATTTTGTACTTACATTCCTTTTTTGTTATGTTTATAGGTCTATATTTTTCATAATTTATACACGAGTTATCAATCAATCAATATTAGCCGCCCATACAGCTGCGTTATTGTTGGTCGAAATACTGTATGTGTTATTGCGATACACACATAAACACACACAAATGCATACGATAGCAATCAGTGTTCCATAAAGCCGATATTGCAATGCCTCGTCCGATATTATCAACCGATACGATTTTATCGACCGATACGATATTATCGACCGATAAAAACGCATCTGTGTGGAGTATCCTTTATGCAAATCTAGGCATAATAACCATAAGCATAATGTTTTCACATAATTTATGCCATGTATTCAATTCTACCCAAGTTATATTTTGGACTTCAGCTGTAACAAGGCATCATTATCTTTAATAGCCACAGAATTCCACCAACAATGAGATCAGTCAAGTTAGTATTTCTACGTTATAGAAAATATGAAACATATTTTATAGATCGCTTCAAAATAGCCTATCATTATTACTAATAATGTAAATATTTTATATTGTATAAAACATTCTGTATACTTGTATATTAATTGTATATGCTACACTGTGTAAACCTTTGTATATTGTGGCTAGCTTTATATTTGTTTGTATATAAATTAAATTGTAAAATTACTATTTATATGGCACTAAAACAAAAACGAATATATCCATACCTAAATGACCATTGCAAATATCGTAGTTCGACATATTTTAATTGGTTAACATAGATAGTACTGCGGCAAATCTTATTCAACTTAAATAATGTCCGGTAACTCCTATAATCGTGCATGTTTAAGACCACATTGGTTACGTTATGGTAAGGGAGGCCGCACACGAGAATAGCGAGAAAGAAGCACAGCAAATGCGTCTAGCAATTAATGTGCACATACATTTACTTTGTGTGTGTACTATACACAATATATGAAATGTAAAATATTTGTACTCGTGTCAAATGTAAACAGTTTGCTTTTTTGGTGTGTGACCTGCCTTTTTTGTTTGCGGACGAGATTGATAGTCCCTACAACGTACGTTCGTCGATATGGAATTTGATTGAACTTAATGAACTGCAAATATTAGTTCACCATAGGCTTACATTCTAGTGCCCGTTGAACATTCCAATTTATAGTACCAGCTACCCAGTATTTATACGCTGTTTACACTTAGAATATCCTGAACTTTAGTGGCTTCATCATCGGATAAGCTCGATGGTGTCAAATTCGTTCATAGTCACCTCTATTTAGCAATGTATGTTAGGGTTGGTAGACTAATAACCTCAAAAATCCAACTACTAATAAAGACAAAGTAACAATGTGAAATACGAATAATGTCCAAAAATAAAAAATGTGCAATATATAGTTTTTCTGTTGTTTTGAGAGAACATGGTGGTAAAAAATGGAATGGTCGAATAGTTAACTTTTGGATATTTATCTTTCTAAGTACTAATATTTTTTAAATAGCTATTTTTGCACTTTATTATTTTTGGACATTATAATTTTTGAACATTTTTAGCTTTTCGGAATTATTATGTAACAATAATTGTATCATCACTGTAAATACCATAATTTGTATCTGGTTAATGAATAAATATAAAAAAACACAACAAGTCGAAATATGAAAATCAACTGGTTCTAAAATATTATATTCTGACAGACACTTTTTGCTACAAAAATTTTATCCTATCAAATAAAACATTATAACAATTACATATTTTTTTTATTTTCATGTGAAAAATATAGAAATTCCGAAATCGTTTCTTTCATACAGTCGACAGAAAGTTTTCAATATAACACGTTAATAATACACAAAACAAAAGGCATATCTCATTGAAAAGAGTGACATCCGTTAATGGGTTTATGGAAATCAATTTTGAAATAACGTATCCGACACATGCACGTTTTTATCGGTCGATAATACCGAACGCATTATTTCGATATCTGTTTTAGCACATTATGTATTATGACGAAAGCGAGAATAACATCGCACGCGGTTGTATGGGACGCATCATCGCAATATCGTGTGCGGTACTATCGATCGATAAACTCGCTTGTGTGTAGATGGATTATTAATTAGAATTAAATTTATGGCGATGTAAATGAATAAAATATTTAGTGGCACATGAGACAGACCTCACGATTCATTACAACATTAAAAACTATTTGTAACAATTGACGTAAATTAGATATTCCACAATAGAAAGATTTCGGATTAAATTCAAATTAACAGTATTAGGGTATTATATTCAACTTGACAGTAACTAAAGCTTGTACATACCAAGAGGAAGTGCAATAACTGATTTACAAAAATTGTAAGAAACTGATAAGACACGGATAGTAGTTAAATTTTTTACTAAAAATAAATTACTGGGCAATTTATTGTTAGCTAGACTGTTGTTTAAAAGTTCTGGGGACTATACCTTATCTCTACTTCTCCTATTCGGACTCGAACCGTAGTCGTAATTCACGTAATAAATTTCCTTGCGATTTACACCCCATAGCAATGAATTGGAACATATTTTCTTTACAAATTTATTTTTAACTAGGAAATTATTTTGGGCGTACCCACTTCTTTCAAAGTGCCCGATTGCCGGCAATAGGATCGCTCCCTATTTCTGTTGGACCGAAAATCATAGTTGGCTTATTGTGGGTGTTTAACACCTCTTCCTACGGGATTACGGGCGTGAGCATAAATATGTATGTATGTATGTATAGAAATATCAATTCCATTCTAATAAATGTTGTGCTACTTGCCTAGAAGGCCGGTAAGTAAATTGTATCGTGTAAATCAGTCATTAAAGACTAAAATTACTGTCGATGTTCAGTCTACGCATACGTCCTTCAATAGCCGAAAGAATAGTATACACGGATTTCAAATGCTCCTTATCATTTTTACAAATATCTGTAAGACAAGCTGCAGGGGAAAGTATGCAGACTCGACTGCAAGCATCCTTTGGAACTTGGATATTAGGCGTTTGGCTGGCCAAGTCCTCTCGGCCGCTTGGCTTCATTGTACTAATTGAAATATGAGAATTTTCGGGTATGGCTTCTATGCATAGTATTTCTTCCTCCGGTGATAAGGCAAGATGCTTCGTTACTGTGAAGAAACTGATATTCTGTATTTATATGAAGTGTAATGTGTGGTTAAAGGTATGATTCGGTAGGCGATTGCAGACCGCAGATATAGATACATCGTACTGGGATATAGATATGAATGTTATAATATCCCTAGTAGTACTGGTACACAAAATATTGCCATAAAAAAAAATTACAAGTAGATTTTTTTTTATTTCCTTTGTTTTTTTTCTATAGCTTTAGTCTCTCTCCATCGTGTTAGTAAAGCTAAAGGAAACAAACATTTCTTAAAAAATGTTTCTTATGAAATTATTATTATTCGTACCTACGTGATACGATGGAGCGTGAATAACGCGAAACAATATTCAAAATACAAAAAAAATTGCCAAATCGTAATTTAGATAATATATCAGGAGTAGGTACTACCAGGGGCCTCCGGGTTCGGGAGTGTTTCCCTTACGCCGTCTAGGTATAGGTATTTATTTATTTAAACTTTTTGCACAAATACATAATAAATGTACAAAGGCGGACTTAATGCCATTGGCATTTTTTACCAGTCAACCTTAGGGTGATGCAGAGATTTGTCAAGGTAGGTGCTTGAAGTATTATGGGGAGAAATCGACCAGTAAGGTATAAATAATAAACATACAAACTGTAAATATAATGATGTACCTAAATAAGTAAATAAGGATACACTTATACCTACATAAATATAAATAAATATACGTACACAAAAATATTCTATTCTGCAGGTATGTAGGTATAGACTACTGTATCAGATTTGAGATGTCATCCACTTTGAACGTAACAAATCTTGTTTATAAAATCGTTGATATTAATGTAATGGAAGCTAGTCCAAGTTTATAAACACCTTCTAGACTTAATAGGCTACTTACAATTATCTTTGACTTTCCCCAACTGCTTACTGAGCAGCGTGCTGTAGTAACGGCATGACGTCACTAAGTTTGTCTTTATACATTCTTCGGACTTTTCTGCAGAATATTTGCTTCATTAGTGGGAGATATCTTTAAACAGTTGGATAGTGTGTAAATAATGGTGTTAGTGTCAGTTCGTCATCACAAGTTTCGTCTAAACGGGAAATTCAAAACAAATTGCAACTTGAATTTGACAAGTTCACTGTGAACGCAATTGTGTTTTATACTTGTTTAGAACTTGTTTTGAAACAGTCTCAATACATGTGTAAAAGAATACTTAGCTGTTGCCCGCGGCTCCGCCCGCGTGGATGTTGATTATCGCGTTGTACGACTCTTCTCGATTCTCTACTTGCCTGTCTATAGTTGCTAGTGCTGGTCGAAACATCAAGCAAATCAAAAAATAAATTATTGTATTTACCATAATATGATCACGTTAAGATCCGGGTTTCGCTACTTATCATGCAACGCGAAAATCATTCCGATATTTATTGATACTAGTTAAATGGTCTATCTTACCTTCTGTTTCTGGGTTTATGTCTAATAGTTTCCCTATTTCTTCGCCATTGTTTTTTCGGCTATCATTTTCTGGAGTCTCTACTGGATCATTTACTTCAACATTTTTCACTTCATTTTCTTCAAATACACTACTTTTACATTTACAATTTTTACATTTAATTTGTTGAGTGTCACTTGCTGGGACATTCACTTGCTGAATATCAGATTTTTTTGAATCTTTTCCTTCAGCATCATTTGGAGTGATGATGTTGTTATAATTATCTTGGCTGTTGCCATCCAGGCTCTTCTTCCGACTGTCTCTGTTATAGATCTTAATAAAGTCTCCTGTAGCCTTGGCTTCTAAAGGAACACTGGATGATTGTGTTCGAAAAAAGTTTGATGAAGTCTGTGCAGTAGTTTCTGTAGCCATTTTAGTGTGCTTAACGCCTGAAAAAGAATAGCCAAAATAACAAGAAAAGTAACCAAATCATTTCCAAAATGGAAAACATGAACTTAACGTAATGTCATGATCACTTCTATCATCATTATTTCTTATTAGGAATCTCGTGATCTTCTCAAACACGGCTGTAATTAATTTAAAAACGTATATCCGAAACATCGGACCGAAGTGAAATAAATTCGACAACGGAATTCTTTCGGTAGGGCTTCGACCGGTCAATGTTCCTACTACGATTTTTGGCAACGATTTTTGTATAAATGCGTTTCATGGTATCAATTGTGGAAGAGTCGGCCTTATATTCCTAATTCGAATCCTCGTCATTGCACTTTCGACGTAGTGATCTCATTCAATTACAATCAATTTTGCTTAGCTGGAGGGATTTGTGAAAATTTTCATAATTTTTGATAAAAAAAGGGTTGATTTGCAACTTCAGATGTATGTTCACGTCAGGCTCGATACAAATAAATAGAAATATTTGTACACATTTTCTTACTACAAATAAACTAAATATAGAAATTCAGATTACCAGGTTCATTAGGAAGTACTATTAGGTACTAACTTACTTCCAGACACTGGTGGTACCACGGAGATCACCTTTGTAAACCCACAAGGGCAACTTAAGTCACTCCACAACGTCGAGGTAACCACATCCACTGACCCTACGTTGCCCATGTAGGGTTTTGAAGTCTCTACAACTGTAAAGAATATTATAGAAACATCAGGTTTTAAGGAACCTCAAGAGGGATTCGAATCTGTCATAAGCATCTGGTTGCCAATCACGGTTTGGCATCCTGAGTGTTTGGAAGTCGTCTAAACATTTCGACCCAAGAGTGAAGCCTGTGCCAGACTCTTGTTTGAATTGTTAAGCTGACTACCAACTATAATAAATTCAATTTAATTTTTATGTAATGCAGCGCTATTTTGATTGATTATTTGTTTAGTTGTACACGCTTATCTCAAGAACTACTGGGTCGAATTTAAAAATACTTTTTGCGTTAAATAGTCCGTTCATTTAGCAAGGTTATATAATAAATATAATCACGCTACAACCTAAGGGAGACGAGCAATAATCATAAATGTAAACATTCTCATATAATATTTGAAAATTAATAAACTACGGGCATGTTACGGCTTCAAGCTATTTTTAAATAAGTTACGGTGAAGCCAAGGCAGACTGGCTTGTTCTAAATGTAAATCTAAATATATTTATAAAACAAAATAAACATATTGTAACTAACCTGCATCAGCCCCGGGGAATTTAGATGGATGTCTGTTTGAAGGTGTCCTTCCGTTTACAACGGCAGGTGGTACTTGTGGTGCAGAGGTGTCTCTTTCTGGCGGTTTTCTGGTGTCTTCGTTGACTATCATTTTTGTTGTTTCGTATAGGGCTTTGTATGCTAAAGAAAAATTACTATTTAAATGGTTTTTATAGTTGTCCATATAGTAAAAAAGTTATGCTTAATTTTGATAGATCATCATCATCTTAGCGACTTCGAGGCGCCTTCTCTTTCACTTTTTTCTCCTGATATTGCTTATTTTTTACTTTTGTAGGAAATACTGCCGCCCGATCTTCACCTGAAGAGGATTAATCGAAGCCTCATTCATTAATCAACTGATTCGCAGGTGAGAGGATCTTGATAGAGACCATACACTCACCTGTGATAGCTACTGAACTCGATTTGCTTTACGGAGAAAAATTACAAGTATCTATAGGTATCTATTTTGAAAACTGTTCATTTTCGTTTAAATTTACTTGACCTTAAGTTACGCAGTTATTTAGAGGTTATACCTTCTACAAACGAATCTGTTATATGTCAAATATCGCGCCTAAAATTATGGGCTTATCGAACAATATTGTACCTAGGTAAATAATACCACAAAAAATGAGTAGCTCAGCTATAGTATTCGTACCAACAACCCATTGAAATATTATTTCTGTTCACGCAAGAGTTTCGTCGATTCGTTGTCGAATGTCATCGATTTCAGAATGTTGTTCATAAATCTGCAGATAAATATGAGAGGGCGGGACCTTTACTGAACGATAAGAGAAAATAACAGTCACTATATGTTTAGTTTTTTATCGACTGTTTGTTGCAAAGCACCCAATCGGAAATATTTACGTCATAGATGCTTTTGTTTGCTGTTTTTCATGCCTGTAATCAGCCTGGGCAAAGCGCGCATTTGTACTCCTCAGCACATCATGTCATTCTTGGCTTCTTGGTTTCTTTGAAATATCTTTCCTTTTTTAAATTTGTTTATCATTTAAACAAATAAATTCAAGAAAACGATATATAACCTTTTGAGTAAACCTATGCGGTTTGTAAACAATGCCTTAAGTGCCAAACAAAGTTGCAAATGAATTTATGAAATGAGGCTTGAGTCTGCCCTCTACACAATATGGGGCTTAATGTCATCTACAGTGCGCAATTCTGGGGGGTAGAGCGTTTAATAAGTCAACGAGACAGGTTGTCAGTCGTTCGTTCGCCATAGATGTTGTTTGCCCCACTCGGTTCACACAACATTCCTCGAGCCACCGCCCGTGTGTATACAGAATGGTTTATTTTATGACGGAAAAAATTCTGTTTAAAAAGTTTTCTATAAGTACTACATGTTTTACTTGAGCACGATTTGAGTCTGGTTTGCAATAATTTCTCAATAAAATGCTGTTTGATATTTGTACATACGACGTTACGGAAAAATCTGATATACGTATCTTTAGATTGTAACAAAAGGAGAGCGCTATTACTAGGATAGGCAAATTTTTTTGTTAACCTAAGTACTTACCTTCTTATTGTTAAGGCACAAAGAAGTTATAAAGTGAGGAAGAGTAGTGAAGAATAAATGAACTAATATTTAACTTTACCTTTTGGCGACAAAACTGCTCCTACGATGCTGGATTTTTTCTTAGCAAACTGCTCCGAAACGGGTAGCATGCCAAAGAAAGGTGTCAGAACTCCTACTTCGACGTGCTCCACTATCGTCTCTACTTGAGCGGTTTTTACTGTTGAAATTGTTTAAAGTGAAAGTAATAGGACATTCAGCTAATGTCGTTTTGAGAACGGGTCGTTTTGCTATTAGGTCGAATTACTTTTAGGCCCTTGTGATACGGAGGGATAAAACATATATCTCGCTTTTTCATGAACTTGAACATATTCATCACGAAGTTATTTTATTTTAGTTAAAAATATGTAGTTAGTACATAAGAATGTCAAAAGGAGATGATCATTTTGCATTTATTAAAAATAGAAAATATTTTTTTTACAACAAGAAGAATCTTTGGCGCTAAATTTGGTAAATCTGTTTTTTTTATTCATTACACGTCAACTTCACTTCACCACGCTTGATGTTAAGCTGATGGCAAAGTCTTATGAAAGAGGGTTACCATTACGAACACGTACAGTGCTAATTGTAGCACTATACGTGTTCGTAATGGTGACCGTTCGTAATGGTGGCGGTCAGCTTGACGGCCTTATCAGATGCTTTTTCACACTCCGCTTAAAGGACCCGGGACTGTAGGAACAAGGAAACACCTGCGTCGATAAGGAATCCCAAGACTTGATGGTGCGTCAAATTTGGTTAATCTCTTGTCAAATATACTGATTATATTTGAAGTCTATACCTACAAGTATCATCTTTCGATTGTTCTAGCGTTAGATTTCAATTATATCCGAAACTTCTACTTCTCTCTCTCTCTTACTGCTCTTTCTGTACCATTATAAACAATTTCAGACTCACGTGATGTAGCAGTTGCTTGCACTTCGGCATTGGTGGCGTGCTTGTGTACTACACATGTCGGCTCTCCATACATGAACTTGCAAGCTGTTTACACAAATTAATTTAGAGTTATTGTCATGTTGGCATTTGGTAAGAGAATTTGATAATTTTAGTATTTTGCTAATTTGTAGATTTTCCAAAAAGAAACATTTCGTACAACCCTTGCCTTAACCATAAAAACACAAAAAAGAATTATCCAATTTAATGTGATTTTGAAGCATTTACCATGCTAACTATTCGAATTAATTTAGATTAGAAAAAGTGAATGCAAAAGAATGTCCCCACGGGAGTTGAACCAGCGACCATTCCCTTACAAGGGGAATGTATTGACCAGTGACTATCGGGCCAGGACTAAAGCATTCGAAATTCTCTTTTACGTCTTAGGCGCAACGTTGAAGCCATCTACTATAGAAAAGAGTTGACAAAGATACTATTTCTGTGTGAATTAAAAAAACTACTTTAAATTCAAATCTTGAATAATTAAACATGCACGTAATTTAAAGGCACCATGAGTCAAGAGTGGTAGGAACAACCGTAATACGCCATTATCGCGTTAGACATCTTGAATTATTTAGTCAAATACCACTGTAACCGTACTAAGAGAAATATGCGGGTTGCTAATGTATTTGTCGACATCTATACAGGCTTCAAGAGAATTAGTTGTGGTACAATAATACCATGCTATTAGCAGCCTTTACGAATAATCCGTGGGATAGATGGGGACACCATGGTTCACATCATTGAGGGAAGGGGGTCATATTAAAAAATTGAAGTTCCCGGGTCCGACGGGGTGCGAGAGATATGTCTTGTATAATCTCACCTACCGCAATCAAAGGCCCATAGAAGGCGTGCGTTTTAGTCGGTTCGAGTCCGACATAATGACCTCCACCGGTTTCGGTGGGAGGTGGTATTCGTGGGGATTTTTCGCATGATTAAAAAGCCTTTACGAATAAGACATTGGTGGGAGGTGTAGTCAGCCGTTTGAGTTTGATTGTGTAACAAACATTCAAACATCTCTATTATCTAATACTAGCTGACCCGGCGAACTTCGTACTGCTTTGATATATATTTTTCAGTCTTTCTGAGAGATTTTCTTTATATTTTTTTCTATTTGTTTCTTTATACTTTTTACTTTATACAAGAACCTTGTACAGAGTATTAGAAAACTACAAAAAAAATATTTTATAAATTAGATTATGTCTATACCTACAGTAATTTCTTTTTTGGTGAACAATAAAGAGTTATATCTAAGTATATATCTACAAAAAAACTTACGTGTTGTAGGTGTTTTTCCACAATTCAGCTCATAAGTGCAAGGTTGACACGTCGGCAGCATACATTTCGATGTCAAAACACATGCTGATCTATGTTGAAAGCGTGTATCAGAATTAGTACCTAAGGAAAGAAAATCGCGCTGTATTTATCAATTAAAAATTCTGATATTTTATAAATAGCTTAAAATTTTTCCATTAATCTTTCCATCATAGTACAAAATATTAGCATAAAAAGGTTACAACGAAAATGTACATCCTAAACAAATATGTATTATTTGCAACTCAAAAACATAACCCACGATTTATGTTAGTGGTTATGTTAGTGGTTCCTATTAGGCAAGCGTAATTCATCGTATACCACATCTTCACTTACCATCAGGTGAGAAAGTGGTCAATCGTAAGCCTATCCTCAATAAAAAAAAAGAAAAAAGGTAATTATTTTCGAATTCATAATATGATTGTCATACCTATGCCTGTTTCGTTAACAGTAGGAACTGCTTGATGCTGAAACTCATGCTTGTCCGTTTTTAGAACTTGATCTGAAATCGTAAAAACATATTAAATATTTTTAAATTCTTATGCAGTACCTACGTAAGAGCCGACTGAGGGAAAACGAGATCGTGGACGTAACACCACATCCAAATCGTAAATATACAAACATTTTACTTATAGTTCACAAAAAGTCCCATTCTGTTCATTTCAGACATACATTAACAAATACACGATCCGTACCATGAGATTTTGGATCTGTTAGAGTTTATCTCTCTCTGCCAATCAATGTATCCGATACCGACAATACCTACCCCAAAAATCTGCCTTTGAAAAAGTTAACAATCTTCAATTTGTACGTGTACCTGATGTAACTGCATCTACCATCAATGATCGACGATATGGAGGCTCCGTGTTGCTATGGGTGATGTTTTTCTCAAGCCGTTCGTGATTCTTTTGTATCGGTAGTACATCGGCAAGACTATCGTGTAATGCTAGATTCTTCAATTCAGACGGCGCTGCGTTAAAAGAAAGTCCTTAATGTGTTTATTAATGTGTAATTAAGGTACTTGTTCAAAACTAATATTTTAGTCGCGTTGCATGAAATATGGTTAGCGAAAGCCGGGTATTAACGCGATATTATGGTAGATACAATAATTTTCCTTTTATTTTGGGTGACGTTTCAGCAAGTTTTACGAGCCGTGGTCTCAAGCTGACTGGGGTATGCGCTGTCAACAAATGATCGAGATAATATCTGGGTTTCGCTAACCATATATCATATTTTAGAGTTCCTTTCTCACGATTGATTTGATTTAAACATGTTTTTTTAATATCATCTTTCTGTGAACATTTTCCTAACTCAGTGGGAGTTGGCCTTCTAGTCTAACTAAGATGCGTTTGAACCTCAATATTATTTGTAACGACTGCCATCTAATCTTCACAATCAATTGGCGATATCGAAGTTCTGTAGTTAGACTAGTCGGATTTTTATTTGGCTCCGAATATCCGTAACGACTGCCATAGATATTCGTATGGCAACCGGGACTGACGACTTTAACGTGCTCTTTGAGCCACGGAGATATTCATGCATACAAATATTTGCACTGAGCGGGAATTGAACCCCACGTCTCCTACGTAGCAGTCGTGTTTACTACTACCCCGACGCAAAGGTTGCGATTTTTAACAATACCAAAGTCATTTAATGAAATTGTGATCATTTCATGCTAACTTTTTAAATCGATTTAAAATTTGTTTCGCTAAACCAAAGTATTACCTATATTTATACTGGTAAAAATTTAGCTTTCCCCTCGGGGTTGGCAAAGTCAGATGAACGATAGCTCCCGGAAAAGCCGATGTACCAAACAAAAATAATGAACCCCGGGTTTTAAACTAAAAACTTCGAATATATCAAGCCATTCTAATAGCCATTATCGCTATTAGAACTCAAGCCGCATATGAATCTGAACTACACTTCTAGCTGTTTCCTATTTCTTCAAAAAATACAACGCTAGGTATCTAGTTTACTTATATAAACTCAAGTACAAACCAGTCGAGTTTTTATCCCCCAGGAGATTTAAAATTTCTGATGTCGAAGACTTGACAGGAGGCGGTGTGATTTCCAACTCTTTTTCTGGTCTCAAAAATGATTGATATGCTAAAAATTAAACATAGTATAAAAAACTTACTCCAGTAATAAGTATTGCTCACTTTTAAATTTTTACCTTGCATGATAATAATATATGGTTAGCGAAACCAAGACGGTTATGCAAAAATGCCGAAACCTCAAGCTAACAAAAAAGGTTAGTCATTGTATTTACCATATTTAATAATAATCGCGTTAATACTCGGCTCATCTAAGAGCGATTCCTATCTGACTTCCAGAACCATAATAGGAAGACTGCACTAGAACCTATCGTCTTTAAGTTTGCAAATTTAAGGTGCACAGAATTTTCTGGTGTGCCAAGTATTCACTTATTAGATTTTAGTTCCACAGGTTAAAGTAAGTTAGTCTTAGAGGAATAAAGTACGCGAGGGACAGAATATACGAACTGCGAAATGCTTTTCAGTAAATTATTATAAACTTTGATATAAGCAGATAATTGTAGTGATGTCAATTATTACTAAAACAATAAAGTCAAGTCACCGCCACTGACATTTTAAATTCAATAACGTACCTAGTAATGAAAGAGTCTGTGGGTCTATTTACGGTAGTAATATTGTTGTCTATGGTTGATTGAATAAGAACTAGATCGGGGATTTTCAGTACACCATACATACAGTACACAATACACACAGTTCAGTACAACAGTACACGGGGTTGCGGCACGAGTGTTATTTCTCTGGTGTTAGACTCGCCCATAGGCCACAGTAACCACTTACCATCAGGTGGGCCGCGTACTTATCAGCCACCTAATTGTATAAAAAAAAACACCGTAATCATGGCGCTTGCAACAGCGCTCAAATATCAGTTGATCTCAGAAACCAACAAAAATGGTAAATATGTCATTATCTTTTATGACAGTAGCATAGACTCACCAAATGCATCTTTTTGTATTGATGTGCAAGCTCTCATCCATTTATCAGCGTCGAGGTTGCTCGAAAGTACCGCAGTTGGAGGATAGGTGTCAATACAGGAACTTGCCCTCCGTCTAGCGCCGATAAGACGTGACAGAGAGAACAGCTGGTTGTTGATACCTAAGATATTAGAAAGCATAAAGGAAGGTTAGATTTTATGGATCAGTTACTAAGCAAATTTAAAAAAAAAGTGTAGTGCAAAGTTAAGGAACTCAATCGCATATAGACTGGAAAACCCAATCCCGGGCTTCGAGGTGACAGCTTTGGTTGCTCCTGTGTTTAACGTTAGGACGGTGATGAATAATCTGATAATCTTACTATTCTTGAGTTGAGTTTTGGAAGTAAGCGAGTTGGTAAAAGGGTTATTGGAGACTTCTACGCTCTTCTGAACTTGCAAGAAAGAAGGTCGTGATTGCTGCCTTAAATCTGTTGACAGAAAAAATATGAATGTTATATGGATAGCTGATGAGCCCATGGTATGCTCTTCCGTTTGCCCATGTAGAGTGTACCCGTTCTTATGAAGTATAAGAACTTTTTTAATAAAAACATTCTGTTGAATCGTAGGGAAAAACGAAAAAAACAATTAACTGTAGATACTGGATGTGAAGCGGTGGATGAAAGAAGACTGTGTGGTGTGATGAGAATGGATAGAATTAGGAATGAGTATACTAGAGAAAGTTTGAAAGTGGCACCAGTAATAAAATGAGAAGTGAATGACGGTCGTGGTATTTACATATTATGAGAAGAGATGATAGTAATGTTGTAAAAAATGTCGAAAGTAGGGCATTAGGAGCAGAGGTCGGTCCAAGAAAAGATAGATGGATTGGGTAAAAGAAGACATGGCAAAGTGACTGAGGAAATGACATCTGACAGAAATTGTGTGGAGGAGGATGACATGTTGTGCCGACCCTTAATTGGGACAAGAGCAGGAGGATGATAACTGGATGTATCCTCATCAGGTGATGATAAAGTGCAATTCACACATAGTATTGCCCACATGCATGCAATGGATAGTAACCGACCCGTGCCGGACACAATGTGTGTGAAAACAAAGAAATTCATATTTTGATTTGATTTTGATTTGACTTCATCTGTTGACATTATCTGTTGAAAATACATAAACTATTTCACTAAAAGATATAACATAGGGAATTTGAATGACTTACTGAATATATTCTCTGTGTTGGTGTCACAATCTTGAGAACTGGGAGCAATGCAGCCACATATTTTTGGACCTGAAACATATTTTTTATTTGACCTGAATTTTGATCAAGTCTTGAATGTTGCCATGGTAAAGAAAAAGGCTCATTGTACGCATATATGAATATGTACGTATGTGCTATAAATCTACAGAAAACAAAAACGTAAAACAAAAATGTATTAAGCTTATGGTAAGAACGAAGAGTTTTTAATAACTCAATATAGTAATCTGTTCTATCAAATTTCTGCTAGTATTTTCTGTTCTGTGTATAAATCATACTGACCACAAATTTCGGACGATCTCTGCGTTTGTACGGATTGTGTTTGACCAAAATGACTCGTCATACAAGACACAGTGCTGTAGTTGTGCGATGGTGCTGTTGGAATACAAAAATAACTATCAACTTATCCAATATGTGTGGTTCCCGACAGAGCAGAATTTGGGCCACTTCCCATGCGGTTTCTTACAAGGTATAGAGCTTATAGGGCTGTTTAACCATCTGACAGATATTTACAGTTCGGACTCAGCTTCAATTGCATGGCTCGAGTCAATAATAGTGCCAGGAATACGGCAAAAGGCTCGCCACCTATCATGTGGTACCGAATACAATTTACTGGCGAAATGTGGGTTAAAACCCACCTGCTTACCTCGGAGGCGCGACCGTACGCATGTCTGTAGTTAGTTCACTGTGTTCTATCAACAATTTGATAGAACACAGTGAACTAACATCATTATGAAGACGTTATGGTCCGAGTATGTACTCGTAGGTACAGTCAAGGAATTTGATTCGCGTACCGTTCTAAGTCTAAATTGCCGATGACAATCTATAATATTAAGGGTTATCTTTCTTCGACGACGCTTTTGTTTACAGACATAGACTAGAAAGAGATACTACGATGATACTAAACCGAGCCAAACCGAGCTCTTCCGAACTCACTGTTTGACATCTTTCGAGAATACTATATTTTTTTGACAAACGATAAAATGTTGTCTTGACAAGGTATATAATTTTTCCAAATTCTTTGAGGTTGACCGTGACCATAGAGTTATTTTATATTTTACAAGTATAATAAGTTTTTATGGCTGGGGCGAACATAATTGGCTGTTGTCATCTATAACTTCGTGGTTGTCATAGGTGACTTCAAAATATTAGCTGTGGACGTTAAAGTTTTAACGTCGACCAGTTTTCCCGCCATTGAAAACTAAATGCTACGTTATAAAATAAACATCAGAAATTGTATTCTTAATACTTTTAATACTTAATAATAACTAATACTGTCAGACACAGCTTGGTGTCGGGCCGGCATTGAGTCTACTATCCGACTACACAAATGTCTGAACCACGCAACGATTCTAACACAACGTGACAATATTCCACTAAAGCTTGCTTCGTCCTCTCTTGACCATTTTGCCACTTCTTCACCATAATTCTCCAATTATCTTCTATTGGGTATAAATCGGGTGATTTTTCTTCTTCTCCAAATCGAGTAGGTAATCCATAGCCTCACAGTGTTGTTCTCGATATATCTATTTAGTAACGGAGCTATGTCGCAAATGCCGCGGGCCTGCTCATGCAATGTAATTATTTGACTTCTTCCTTCCACATTTTAAAATTTTACGTTTTTATCAAACACGTTCAATGTTTTAGTTGGCATTTGACTGTGTCACTAATTTGACATGGCCGAAGATTTTTTTTCCTATTTTAAATACGAAACTAAAAATAGGTTAGTATTCAGATTTAATTTCACTATGTCAAACTGTCTTCAGTTTGACATAGTGAAATTAATCTAAACATACTTTGTCTAAGGTCGAAGTTTGCAGACCTATGAACCGAACATGTGTCATTTTAATTATGCAAAACTATTTTACCATAATTAAACGAATATAACCCTTATGATATTTTCATAGTTCGAGCAAAAAATCATCTGAACGGTACGCGAATCAAATTCCTTGTCTGTACATTCGAAGCCCACACCCTGGAACTAAGGGTCCACCTGGAACCAAGGGTCTTGAGCATTGTATTGTGGTCTCTCACCGGCTTCGATAGGCACTCACCAGCTCCTCCAGTGAGGGTGGTATCCGCAGAATTTTGCGCACGGAAAATAACCTCTTCAAGAAGGTTCTATAGGGTCATTAGGTTTCTATAAGGTTGGTAACTCGAATAAGACGACCCTGGTATTGCAAACGTCCATGGGCTATGGTAACTGCTTTCCTTCAGATAGGCAGTGTCCTTGTCTGCCCCATAAGTAGTATAAAAATATGGCTATCTATAATAACGAAGAAGGAGAGAAGAATGTTGGAAAAGAAAATAAAGACAAGTCACCCTCTCAACACAATTAAAAAACGTTTGTAGAATACTAACCACATTTCAGGGATGATTTCTTATTGGTCAGATTTGTTTGTGCGGAGTTTGTTTGTCCACAGTGTGAGGTCATACATGAAACTGTGTTGAATTTGCGACTGAATGATGTTGACGGTATTTCTAAAAACAAAGAGAGTGATTCGAGAGAGTTAATGAATTCTGAAATATGGGACTTATATTATTCTCGAGCTACTAAAATTTAAAAAACCCCCGACGCAAAAATAACTCAAAAAAGTAAAAAATAAATAATTCAAGCATTGTCGTGTCGGGGACCTCTAACTGGTAAAGCACTCACACATGTTTTAGACACGATCCAAGTTCCCCCTACTCGACAAGCTTGAATTATTTATTTGTTACTTTTTCGAAATACGTGGTCACTTGGTCATATTGAGGCACTTGTGAAAAAAAGGAAACCGCCATTTTGTGGCGACGGCCATGTTGGATCTATTTCGATCAAATATAGTTAAGATCACTCCCTTCTAATTCACCTTTCAAACAAAAAAACTGGATCAAAATCGGTTAATCCATTTGGGACCTACGATGCCACAGACAGACACATACAGACATGTGAAACTTATAACACTCCGTCGTTTTTACGTCAGGAGCTAAGAAGAACGAAAGAATGTGAGTGAAAAATACACTAGGTAGGTATAGTCATCTCCTTAGATTATTAATATGTCGTCATTTCATTAGAAACCTGTAGAAGTTGACTATACAGACACGCCAACCACGAGTTCTCGAATCCCGCAAAGACACTTTTAGTGTTCGATATTTCGTACCATGGTATGAATCACCGAATATTATCTTTTTCATTTTTCAATAACGATCTAATCAGCACGATAGGGTACGTGTGACGACCACATCTTACCTCAGTTTGAGCGACTTAACTAGTTACGTGTTGCCCCCTCAGGTCTTATTACTGATAACATACACGCGAAATGCGAGTGGTCACGTTTTAAGTTACTTTGATTTCGACGTGTCTATGATTAGCAGAGGGAGTACTATAATACTGAAGGGCGTATAAGTTCACCGTCCCTAGGCTTCGCGATGTGGTCATGTTTTGGCATACACCTTTTTGCATTGAACGTTAAATGAGACTCTAACAACCTAGGTTTAACATATGATATAGATGTAGGCATTACCTGGCGGAAATACATTACAAGAAATTATATATTTGGGGAGGGGGGCCCACCACTCACTCACGGTTTAACAATTCCAACGATAACAAATTATGACTAATTCGCATAGAATGAAATATCAAACCGAATCTATCAAAGCGAGTAAAAAGACTTCTTTCTCGAGGAGAGATGTTGTCGTATAATATGTGCAATATTCCGCAAAGTGCGAAGGAACATACCTTGACACGTTTTTCGCCTCTACATGAGGCATATTCAGAAGCGATCTCAAGCTTGAGACGTAACGTCAAGCTAGCAGTTTTTTATAGTGGAACAATGTATGCGATCACAATGGGTACTAACCGTAAGTTACCGATGATTTCTTTTTGATCATAGTTGTTTGTGCTGAATGAGCTTGACCCAATTGCGACGTCATACAGGTAACGGTGTTGTAGTTCTGTGATCGAGCTGTTGAAAGGAATGACAAATTGAGAACGGATCACAAAATTATGGGACTCGAAATAAGCCTTTCTTCTACAGTCCTGGGTCCTTTAAGCGGTGCGTGAAGAAACACCTGTCGAGACCGTCTAATTTGTGACCACCATTCTAGGGCAAACTTCTGTAATGATGGTCACTATTCTCTAGAGTGCAGTCCGTCCAAGGCGGGGTACTGTCATTCGATGACCGAAATTAAAGAAAAGATTCGAGAAGGATAATTTGAAAATGGGTCTCACTGCTACCACATTACAAATATTGAAATATGCATCTACATCGAATGTATGTATATAGGAAAGGGTAATAAAAAGCGGACATCCCGCAAGGCTCCAAGTTGTCCCCGACATTTGCTGCATATCAATGATATACGATCAATCCATGGTATTCATCGCTATGCCAACAACAAAAATGAAGAAATTGCATGAATTACGATAAATAAGTCCACAACACTAGAAAACCGAGAATACGAAATGGCTCTTACAAATTTTTGATATTGGAGGAGATATTTTGTCCAAAAATATCTCAATATTTCCCTTTCACGTCTATAATGTTCTATAATGTGATATAGTGTGACGGTATGCTGCGAACATATATATTATCATTATCATATTCAGAAGCCTATTGTTTTCTCATTAGCAGTTGTCATACAAGATTTTGAGATTAAATTTATTACTATATTTATTGCACGGGTTTCGTCCTTAAAGTCGTGACTCAAGATTATCACAAACTGGGAGGTTTCTGAAGAATTTTCGGCACGGCACGCGATTTTAGTCGGTTCGGTTCGACATAACTCCCGAAGGGATTTCATCACTATAAAAAGGTTATAAAACGATGACTTACCTTCTATAATATTCCTTTCAAAACTTTTGCTTGATGGACTTTCAGATTGTACGCACATATCCACACACAGCTTAGAGGACCTGTTAGAAGGAGTTACGTAGATGGACTTCGAGTCTAGTCCTACACTTGTGTATGTGCCTTTAGAAACAAAAGCAGGATAGGTTTCTGTAAAATAATATAAAAAAAGTTTAGATATAAGGAACCAACGAACCAGCAAGCGTTATTTTCTTCTGAAAAAAAAAAACATTTCACTGCATGCACTGCTCTCTCCTGACTCCTTCTTTATTAGCGCGGTACCGAATCAAAATTACGGAGGTAGTGACTTGTTACTTAAGATATAAAAAAGCATTGAGGTTACTGCAATATAAATTTCTGTCAAAGTTGATAATGGTTTATAAAGATATGTTTGTCACTCTCGCACACTTAGTTCCTCTAAGAATGACTTTATGTTCCTGACTGAGTTCAGTCACAGTCTTTGACTTTTGACTAATGAGAGCCACGTTATTATGTTTCTGGTAACTGGCATAGCCTGTCTTTAATGTACCGTATGTGTTATCGTTATCGCCATCATCATCATCATTAACCTGCCCCTTGTTTCAATTAAACGGGGCTTACATAATTTTCTTCCATATTTTACTATCAGATATTAGATCTTCAGTTACTACTTTCTCTGTCACGTCCATTTTCACTTAATCTATCTCAGATGTACATCTTATTAAAATATTTTACACTTACTGGTAGTCTCACGTAAGTCCAAAAACCGGGAAGCTTGAGTATCAACGTCGTTCAACGCTTTTTTGATTAAGGTGCTCAGCAATATCTCTGAAATAAATATGCGTATCAGGTAAAAATATAGGAGTAAGGGTTTGTTACTACTTGATGTTATCATTATGTTATATAAATAAAATAGATACGGGTGAATATGTTAGCGATATTCATGAAAGTAAAATTACAAGGAGCTTGTGCCTGCGAAGGGATGAATCCAGAGACTCGTCAGTAATTTCATAGGTACATCTAGAAGTAATGATTAGTTTAGAACTTATGAACTCCAAATATCTAAAGCTTGGGTATTATTTTGAAATTGTGGTATAAAAATCATCATTGTTTGAATTACATGATGTAGCCAGGGCCTTATGAACTCCAAATATCTAAAGCTTGGGTATTATATATTTAGAAATTCTGGTGTAAATATCACCATTCTTTGAATTATTCCAATTCAGAAAGCTGCTTCCCACTTCTGTGATGCGACATAGGTTCGATATTTGCCGTGAAGTGGCTGCCATAAATAATTACTGCAATAAGAAATTATCCCCAAATCTATCACCTGCTTCTAGAATGGTGTTTAATCCAATTATCGAAGTAGACTTGGTGCAAGTATTAATGTTGTTCGTGGAACGTGATTCTAGATCTGTCACTGAAGTACACATTGTGCACGTCAGTTTTCTTTTTTCTGTAAAAACATGTCTTTAGTTAGCGAAACTTCAATTAGAACTACAAACTACCTACAATACTTATGACAGAACGAGAGCTATGATACATGGTGGACTTAAAGTAAATATAGATATCTTTACCCCGACGTTTCATCATCGTGGAATCCAGTCCTATCGAAACCATGGACGTAAAGTCATGTTGGAATCGTCGGAGGTAAATAATGTAAATATATTAGCATATACTGAAGGTTCACTATTAAGTCGCGTTTTCTCATAATAATTAGGTATGTGTGAAAATCGTGTAAGTTTAAATCAACACAAAATTATCTATATTAATAAATCCTTGTAGCACCTGGGCATGAATATATGAAACTAAATATTAAAGAGACAATACATTTGAAGGGCGGGGGAATAAGTAAATCTGTTTCTTCGTTAATTTTGTGTAGTTAATACATTTTTGAGCATGATGATGTTCTACTTACCGCCATTTTCTTCACTGCCTTGTCCATTTGTTGACATTGATTTGTTGGCAGTTAAAATAACTGTTGAAATAAGTAAATAAATAGGTAAGTATAGTTTAACTACGATCTCTGGGCACGGCGGTGTAGCAGAGGATCGACCGTCAGATTTGCTCAGTTCGGACAATACGCCGCCCACGCTTACTGAGGCATCTTGCACGGTCTCGCATCATACTCTTTCTTCCCCTTTCTTTTCCTTGCCCCCGTCACGCTGTGGTCTATGGGAGCGGTACAAGACTCGCGGTCAATCTATAGTACCTACCTAGATAGGGGATTTACTTTTATTCTCAAATTTATACATATTATGTAGTATTTACTCACCATTGTCTACCTTTTCAGTTTGATCTTCTTCTAGTACACTGTGAAATGAAGTGTTCGTGAAGGCTGATCTTTGCTCGTTTACGATAACTGTGAATGAAGAAATAATTATGTAACGCATTAAAAAAATATTGAAGAGAAAGAATTTTGCAACGTTTCATACAAAGTTTATTCATACAAAATAATTGAATATATAATATCCATTGTTATTCTAAGACACTACGTACGTAGATTAATCCACGGAGTAAATGGACAAATATACGCAAATTTAAGCAATTTTGTCAACATGGCGATGTTGTCAAAATGGTTAAAATTATAAGCACTATTAGTAATAAGATTGTATATCTAAAACAAAGTGAAATTCTAGCTAAAGTGTCTGTCAAAGCTTCCATTAGATTCAAAAGACAGCAAATATTAATGCAAGCATTAGGCACTGATGCAGAGTGTACACAATTTTACCACATTTTAAGAAAGAGTTAAGATATAAAAGTAAAACATTGCTTGCAATATAATTAATGATAATGTTATGCAAGTTGGTTATTCTTATTTCGAAAACTTGTGTTACGAAAGTTCATTTTCTGTTTCCTGTGTGCTGATTTTAAAGCACATCCTTTGCATATAATTATGATTTATGTTTTAGTTCCACAGAATTATATATTTTAATAGAAGCTTGTTAAAAATAAGTGTTTTCTTTTGAACAGTTTTATTTCTCATCTCTTATTCGGTTATAGTTGACTTACTTCTATTGGAAATACCTCTTTCAGCCATCATGTAAGATGATATGGATGTTATGTGTGGTTCTGAAAATAAATTTCTTATAAGAAAAACTTTCTAAGTTTTTATTAAGCTAGTTCGATAATTTTACTACATCTTTTGTGTAACCTATGCTGTAAGAAATAAATAAATGTGAATTTGAAACTTTCGCAGTTATTCGAAATCAATAAGAATATAAAGGCAGCATCCTAAGGCACACATAACGTTTGGTTGGGTTAGGCAGGGAGTTTATTTTTATTAAAGGTGATAAGTCCATAAACCAAAGCGTCCAAAAGTGCCCGGCAGGTCTTGGCTACGAGACTTCATTATCTTTGTCGTTTAGATGGGAAAAAGTGAATACCCAGACGGGACTTGAACATATGACTAGATTTTTAGGGGGAATACTCGGACCAACTAAGCTACCAGTCTACGTCTAAACCATTCAAAATTCTCCTTCACGCCTTAGGCGGCGACGACGAAGCCATCTAACGATACTACCTTCCGTCTTACAAACTATAGGAAACTTGAATGTTTTATATTCATTTTGGAATGTTGTTTTTTCGATTATTCCGCCAATTCATTTATTGAAACTTTGAAGCATTTAGTACGCTAACTATTCAAATCGATTTAGAATGTAAGAACAGAATACCCAGATGGGATATGAACCCGCCCCAGTCCTTTTATCCTCATTATCTTTTTTAAAGGAAACAAACTTATCTCTATATAAAATAATCGAGCAGAGAGAATTAAGCGCGATGCCTTTACTGACCTACCAAGTATATTATATGGTAATTTTCGTGGGTGTAATAAAATAATAATACTCTCGACATAGGTATATAAAGTTTAAAATAAACTTCTAACCTGTGAGTGACAACATTTGTGTTGCCTTTTTATCGGGTGTCACAAGAACCTCTGGATATGTTTCTCTGACCTCTGGCGCAGGAGTTAAGGCGATAGTTGAAACACCTTTGTCTGAAACAGTCACAACTTACTTTCATATACTTACTAGTAGAGAATCCTTTATAATCAATGAGTGGATTATTTATTTTTAACGTTTCACCAGGCTAAGGGCTTTCCGATATATGACCAGAAAAATATTTATACTGGGCGGGAATCTAACCGGCGTCTTTGGTGTACTTCACTAATGTCACGGCTCAGAGCCCCTGTATAACTATATATTACAGTACCTATGCTGTAACGCTGTTGCGGTCAGTGGTCGGGTACGAAGTTATATCTTACTAGCTGTTGTCCGCGGTTCCGCCCGCTTGGATGTCGGTTATAGCACAGTGAAAATATAAATTATATTATTCAGGGTGAATGTGGCTGTAGAAAGAATTTTTTGATGATTTTATTTAGTTCAAACACACACACACACACATTTCGTCGGTGCTGTTTAAATATACGATATCATTTGTCCAGGTCTAAAACGAATGATTCGCGACGTTTGGCCACATAAACAAAAAAACTATGCACATATTCTTTTTGCTTTGTATTAGTAATTGTATTTTAGAGCCTCACCTGCGATTGGTATGATATTTTGTACTGCAGTTTGTACAGAAGTCAGACCTGTAAAATGGAACTGGTAAATTATCATCAGAAGATCCATATTTACTTTTAACTTGACAGCGTACAAGTTTTATAAACGGTAGAGATAGATACAAATTCCATAGGATTTTTTTTAAATGATGGGTTTATTCCCTTTAGATATATTTTCCTAGTAGATAATCCCTTTTTGAAAATCACCGCTTTTATTCGCTTTATATACACTTTTCGGAAACTAGGTACTTAATTACTCCATTCATATGCACTTTTTCGTACAAACTATAAATGTGTGAGTGTAGAATACGCTGACGCACACATGCTTATCTTTTATTTGTGTGGTGTGGGAGCCTACTATTTTTGTTAACTGCCCCAGGTATGGGGAGTAGAAAATTATAGTTAATAAGCAGTGATAGTGTTGTAATTACCTGTTAAATAGCATAATTCTTCTTTTATTGTTTGGCATCCACTTTCGTTGTTTTCTGTAAATATATCATGATTAGATTATGATTCTAATACCTCTCATATTCATTGGATATTGTTTTAATAAAATGTATTCCTTTTTTTTAAGTAATTAGCAGTCGAATTTACTAATATAAGGAATATTATAATCCCTTCAGCTAAGCTCAATGGCTAGGAGCTGGTTAGGAGTGCTTTTACTTTAGTAGTGTAATGACCAGGATTCGAACCGGGGATCTATTTGTTGTCAGACCGACTAATTAACCACTAAGCTACCAATGCTTAATACAAGCTTATTTATTTTAGATTTTACGAGCTCTCTTAGTCGGCACACGTTTTCATAAAAGTTAAACGACATTTCGTATGTACCACCATTGTACGACCATTGTACATAATGAATAATGAAATAAATACTGTAAATACATAAATAATGTTACCTGATTTAGGTGCAGTAAATAGTTTTCCGAATTTCGTTTTAGGTATTGTGATTTTATCAGTCACTTCTATACCTGACAAACTTGGGTTTGACTTCTGTGTTTCATTATCTAAACGAACAAAAGATATTGAATTTTACTTGGCACTTGAATACTTTATCAAGGCAAAAGAGTTAAGATTTATTTTGACTTTGTATTCACTTCGTATAAAAAATAGTGCAAAAGATGATTTAGTGCACAATGGAAATTGATTATATATGTCTGTTACTTGGACATTTATCACTTGCTTACTCACCAATTTTATTTTTACATTTTCACATTTCTATATCAGATAAATAATAAACGACAAATTTTCTCAAGTACCTATCCAGCAATTATGACATTGTTGTCATAACGTCATAAATAATGATCTTTGGTCATCGTCTATCTATGATTTATTGGTCAATACTTCTTAGACTACAGAAAATTGTGAATTAACCTAATTGTACATTATTATGATTTTTATCTGATCCATGCCCTAAATTGAAGGAGAGTGATGTGTTGTCTGCCCCTTAAAATTTAACTACATAGCCTGATGGACTACATCTGATCTCGTGGGGGTCGGCCAAACGGAAACAAATTTGCTAGCGTGGTTAATGTAGCTCTGGTAGACTTTCTTTGTTTACCCTATTTACTAGAGACAGGCAAAACTGCTACAGAAGCCATTTTAAGAAGAATTAAGAAGAAGAAGAAGACGAAGATGATGATTGGCACCATCGGTACCTAATACCTATTTGTTAGCACTTAGAATATTACGTATCTACTCACTTAATCATTATTTTCTATGAAACTTGTAACATTATCATCATTATTCCTCAGAAACCCTAAAATACTGCTTTCATTAATACATTTTGACAGCAGTATAATTTTATGGTACTCGTGGCTTCTTTATTTTCTACAAATAATGCTTTACTAAATTTTACTGCGCGTCTGGTTAGGTAATTCCCTTGCGAAAACACAAATGTTAAAAACACAAATCGTAGAAAAAATACCACCGCAATACATTATTGGGACAAATATATCTTCTGAACGTTTTTAATTCTGTCGACAGTAATGTCCTAAGTTTTTGTTTCGGTAAGAGTGAAAGTGTAAACAAATTTTATTACGAGGTCCACAAGGCCTTGTTGTGTAACTAATCTGCCCAAAATAAATGGAACTTCCTCGAACTTATTTATAGCTCTTCTTCCTGAGTATAGAAAAAGTAGTAGCTATATGAAATGTATTCTATTTATAGTTTTGTCGATCTAGCGATTATAAATGTGTATGTCGTTGTGTATGTTACACTTTTTTGAAAACTGAACAAT
The DNA here is from genome assembly GCA_963691645.1 of Pelosia muscerda. Classification (NCBI taxonomy): domain Eukaryota; kingdom Metazoa; phylum Arthropoda; class Insecta; order Lepidoptera; family Erebidae; genus Pelosia; species Pelosia muscerda. The sequence continues at coordinate 4,804,786 of OY829104.1, forward strand.
TTTTAATAAAGGGTATTTGCGAGCGGATACCTGCCTTATATACAGGTACAGAGCATGGTTCGCGCAGTGCATCTTCATAAACCGTTGCTTTCCGCTGCCCTAGGCTTTCCAAATATTATCACTTCCACAATTCTACCCTTGCCCGTATACTACTACTTAGCTTATAACTAGTTCATGTAGGCGTTAGGGTTGTTAAAAGATTTGATGTATTTATCGTGACTCATTAATGGGACGTAGTGTAAGCCTTCCCGAAGAGCGAAACTTATGCTCGGGCCCTCTCCGTGAGTAGCGGTGCTGCCGTGAAATAAATGACTACACAACTATGGCAACTAAAAAATGCTGTCGATTCGACAGAAGAAGAAGTTTAGTATAAGGGATGTAGTAGAGAATGTCCCCGAGTCAAATATTAACGATGATGACACTGATGATTATAAATAGGTTGACACAATATAGCTATTCTTAAGAAAAAAATTAATTGTAAAAAATAAGTTTCATACATGGTAGTTGAAATAATAATATTAGAAGTCGCAGTCGAGACCATGGGCAGTTGGGGCATGGAAGCAAAGAAACTGGTGGCCGACATAGGTCGGCGATTGTGTGAAAAATCTGGAGACTCTCGCTCCGGATCGTACCTGGTGCAAAGACTAGCCATTGCAATCCAGCGCGGAAACGCCGCCGCCAGTGTTCTGGGCTCCTTTGCACCAGACACGACCCGAGGCGGGTTATTTACTTGACAAAAGCTTGGCTGGCTGATCGACATTCATGTACTTAATGACCATGTTTAGAGAATATAAAAGTATATTAGAATAATTGTATTACCGTTATGTGTTATGCAATTATTACTCTCTATCTCTGTACTTGCTGTAACAGATAAAACGTGTCGCCCCATGGAATCCATTGATCTATGGCGTATTTTATTCACATGAGCTGTTACTAAATGTTTCGCACCTAAAATTTTATTAATTTACGATAATAATATTGTTTCGAACTTCTAGTCAATCTTCACAAGTTACTATGCAAACAAAATGCAGACATGTAAAATTCTGATATAATTTGTAGGTTGAATAACAACAAAATTATTATTATGAACTTCCAGTACCACAATAATAATATCGACAACGGTAAACCAACAACACGAAGCAGAAGAAACAGGACAATCATACTTATTATGCAAAAAAATTGAATGATACACAAAAAAATTATAACGCATGGACAGAATGCATGTTGATAGGGAGTTTGAGCGTACTCGTATACATACATATGCTTACTCCGGTGTAGGCAGAGACAACAACCCACCATCTACTTACATTTTAGTGTGCAATAAAAGTATAGAACAATATTACTTTGTAGAGAATACTTTGTTCTCAATTATCTACATTATCCAAATGGAAGTACAGACCTTAACACATAATAATCAAATAAAAATATGTAAGCTTACCTGAAGTGAAACATGGCCTGTAAAATGTGATGTTATCATTTTTACGGCCCGTCGATTTTGTTTCACCCTTTGGTTTAATTATAACGCTGAACTGAGTAGCTATTTAATAAAATAAATTAGTGTCAGTAAATCAGATTATTAGCTTTTTGGGCTTAACCAAAAATGAAAAAACTAATGTAGCTTTGCTTGTAAATTAAAAAAACAGTTTAGTAATTGTTTAGTTTTTTTCCCGGTAGAGTGAACACAGTTCCTAAATAGAGATAGATCTAGATCTCTTTTGGAAAAGTTTTAAGATAGATATTTTCCCATTATATTAGGTCTCATTGTCGTTCCTTCTTTTGGGCGTCTTGGTTGCATCCAAAGCTTGCACTTTGGAGCCCAGAAATTGCTCTGCTACTTCTTTCTCTGCGCCACCTGATCTGATATTGAAGATCTTAAACCCTATACACTCAAGCTCTTATTCATAATCAAGTTCCCGTATATATTTTTCAAACAGCTATAAAAATATTCAAATATTAAAAAAACTTTATTACCAATATCATTAAAAATTTTGATGGGTTCTGTAGAGGTTTCTTTAAGATACTTATTGATATCGTTCTTCGACGGTGTGGTACTTGTAGAAGCATAATCAAATGTTATAACTCCTGAGCCTGCAAACATTTATCTATTGTATGATTATTTAATAATTACATTAGCAAGACCCAAGACCTTATATAAGTTTTAGTAAGCTTGTTCAACAGAAGATATGTGATTCTACGGCAAGTATTTTACATTACTAAAGTACCAGTTGATATTTTTATTTACAACTTCAAAGCTTATTACTTATTTTAGTGTCTCCTTTTCCGTTTCGTAAACTCGATATGAAGTTCGCTTAGCATAGGTTACTGCACGTACTACTTTGTATTTTCAGTAGTATATTTACTAACTACATAAAGTAAAGCATCGTGTCTGACTTTATTTTGACACCGTTACATACTTCCTCCACGAGTATAATATAGTATATTGCAAATTTAAACTTATAAATTACCTGTGGCTGCATTTGGCGCTGTACTCTTAACAGCTTTCATTACACTTGTTGTTCTTTCAACTCTTACAGGTGTTTCAGGATTAATCTCTGTAAGTTATTCATATATTAGTTTAGTAGTGGTTGAGCTCTGTATATTACTTTACGATGTAATTTGTTGTCTCACAATAAAATACTTAGTAATCAAGTATTGAAAGTGATAATCGTCGACGGGCGGCGGCGCGTCGTAACATGTATCATCAAGCATTGTAAATGTATCTGTGGTTTACTTCACTAAAGTCTAAAAGGATAACAAGTTAATATTGATGCCTTTAGTCAAACCAATAAGATGCCATATAATCAGTAATAAATTTTAAAAATTTACCTGTATTAGCTGAAATATCTCTTGTTGCGAGTTTGTTTGCTCGACAATTACAAGTTGGAGCGATGTTCCAGTACAATGACTGGCACGTAGAACCTCCAGTCAGAACACTTTTTATGCCACGATGTTTTGACGGGCCGTTTCTTATTACTCGTGAATTTTTCGGGGTGGGAGCTGATTGCCTGATTAATATGGAAGCACTTCCACTTTCCGATTCTATATTTGCTCTCCTATTTCTCGGAGTTATATTGTCTCTATTGCTTGTTGAGTCTACTCGATGTTTGAAAGTTGATTTTGTGTCCCAAATAAGTTGATTATACGGATGAATTGAATTTCTTCTTTGAAATTCATTGGAGAGTGCACCTTAAAAAACATTAAAGTCAATCACATACCCTAAATACTTATAAAACAATACGATATAACCCAAAACTGAGCTGTGAAACAATAAATTTGATACAGTCCATAAAGGTTTAGTTTTGGACGAACCTGAACGTCTATTGATAGTTTCAGAATCAACATATTCCATTAAACGTGCTCCTTTTTCGTTGCTTGCCGTATTAATAGGCGGTATTTCTGAAATTATTAATTCTTATAAAAATAACTGATCAAAATTGGGTATAAACATGTGAATTTTTTTGCAGAAGCAACCGGGATAATGCAAATAATGATGATTATTTCTTTTAAACAACACAAAGAGAACAACAGTGTTCTTTTCAACTGTAATATCAAATCAAATCAAAATCATATCAAGTGTAATCAAATGAAGTAATGTACTTTTTAAATTATGTCCTAGTGATGTAGATCACATTTGCACATTTTATTTTATTTTAACAGATTAAGGCAGTAATTTATTCAATTGTATTACCTGGATTTTCGGGAGATTCAATACTAATGAATAGTATTGTATCGTTTGACATTGCTTCCTCTGAAAGACCGGTGGCTGTTAGTTCTGAAATGGGTTTTACCAGTAATAACATTTTGACTCTATTATTTTATAAGTAAATACAAAAATATACATTGAACAAAATTTAATGTATTTAACTATGTTACCTGAACTTTTATTACTCGTTTCTATATCAAGTGGACGTATTTTTTTTTTTTTTTTTTTTTTTTTTATCTATGGCACGTCAATTTGACTTTACCTCGCCTGATGTTAAGCTGAAGGCAAAGTCCCATGAAAGAGGGTCACCATTGCAAACACGTTCAGTGCTACAATGGTGGCGCTCAGCTTGACGGCCTCATCAGATGCTTTTTCACGCCCCGCTTAAAGGACCCGGGACTGTAGGAAGAAGGAAACACGTGCGCCGGCAAGGAATTCCAGGACTTAATGGTACGGCAGAGAAAAGACTCACCGAACCGCTTGGTTCTTGATGGAATACTCTGTACCGTATGCGAGTGACACCTAAGCCCTGCACGCGTTGTCCTGTGTAGGAAAGGGGAGGGTGGGATTAGTTGGAAGAGCTCATCAGAACATTCACCATGGTAGAGACGGTAAAATACTGCCAAGGACGCAACATCTCTACGCATCTGCAAAGGCTCGAGGGACTCTGTGACCTCAGGACTCCCAATAATGCGGACCGCACGTCGCTGCAACCTGTCGAGAGCATCTAATAAGTACTTTGCGGAGCCATCCCAGAGATGCGAGCAGTATTCCACGCAGGAGCGAATTTGTGTCTTATAAAGAAGACACCGCTGCTCCGGCGTGAAAAAACGTCTCACTCTGTTCAGGACTCCGAGTTTACGCGAAGCTGTTTTGATGATGCTCTCGATATAGTTCTTGTTGTTCAGTTTGCAGCGCACGTCCATACCGAGTATATTGAGGTTATCCTGTAATGGCAGTGGTGTGCTCTGAAGAGTGGGAGGAGGAAGGAAAGGAGATGTCTTTGCTGAAAACGCGCATGCCTGCGTCTTCTTGGCATTGAACTCGACCAGGTTCTCAGATCCCCATTGGGAAACGTGATTGAGGATCCGGTCAAGCCCAGTGACAAGAAGTCGCCTCTTTTCCGCTATATCGGACTGCTTGGCCGCAGAATGTCCGTGGTAGCTCCCGTGTACAGTGCTATCGTCTGCATAGCAGTGGATGCTGCCGGTGGACAGCATGTCATTGATATGCAGAAGAAAGAGAGTGGGTGATAAGACGGACCCCTGCGGCACACCAGCATTTACCTGCAGGAACTCCGATGCTCGTCCATCACAGAGAACGCGAATACGGCGCCCCTGCAGGAAGCTAGCAACCCAATTGCACAGTCTAAGAGGCAGACCGAAGGCTGGTAGTTTGGAAAGAAGCGATTTGTGCCAGACTCTATCGAACGCTTTGGCGATGTCTAGGCTAATAGCCAGTGACTCACCATGCTTGTCCATAGCCTCACCCCAAAGATGGGTAACATACGCCAGAAGATCACCCGTTGACCGTTTCGGCCTAAAACCATATTGTCGGTCATTAATTAGGGAGTGATCCTCTAGGTGGCGCATGAGCTGTGTGTTGATAAACGTATAAAAGTGTCTTCATTTTCAATGATAGTTGGATTTAGAGATAATAATTCTGGAAGAAGTTTTGATATAGTATATCCATCATTATAAATCATATAATTATTATTCTTATGAGGAGAGTAATAAGAGTGCTATTATATTTGTATTTTAGAATATTTATCTTATATAGCTGTCTCTTTCCTGATCCCCTTTCATGTTTGCTATAAAACTTGTGACTGAACAAGAGTTATCATGTTTTATACTTGGAAAGTTTCAAAGAACTCATAAACTAGTATTGGTACTAAAGGGATTACTGAAATCAGTTTTAGCTGTAAACTTTTGGTCTTGAGACATTTTAGATATTCGCAAGTATTTCTGTTATCATTTGAATCATTCTTCTTTGGATCAACGGCTGTATTTAGTAGCTAGATTTTAAAATATTTACCAAAACTAAAGCCATAGCATGTAGTATTGAAGGAGGGGCACAGTTAGCAAAAGAACAAGTGTGGTTCTAGAATTAGACCGTGCCATCGCAGTGCCCTTGAGATCTGTCAGTATAGCCCCATATCGAAGTTTAGAATTATATAGAAAATTTTATTAGCTCAACATCAATTAGCTGTTTTTTTACCTGGTTTATTAGAAATATCGACATCAACAGATTGTATTGAACCAATTATCCTTTTAACGCTTGGAGGATAGGCAGGTAGTAATGCTGAAATAATAATGTTACAGTGTATTATGACTACCTAATCGTATTTAAAACCAACAGCTGTGTGATTTCAAAGACGATTATGGTGACTTCTGATATAAATTGTAGGAGCAGAAAGTTTAAGGGTTGAGTTCACACAAAAGTAAATAATGAATTTGATTTTATATATTAAAATTTTGTGACCTATCTTCAAGATATTAATATGGTTACTAATGAATTGTACAGTGCCGGGTTATTTTTATTAGGTTTAGCCTATTTGAACGTTAGTTATATAATTTTATATTTGATCATATCTAGTCAACCAACATATTTCAAATCTGTCCAGTAGTTTTTGTATCAGTAGTGAACAATTATTAAGCTTAGAATCGTTAATTAATCATAACTCGATAGTTCTTTTAATTAAATATCTATAATGTTCAGACAACACTACCTGGTAATGATGAACTGCCTTCTCTTTCGAAGCTCGTAGGGCTTGGGGACAATAATTCTGGAAATTTTATTTTATTGTACAGTCGATAAAAGAGATACAATGTGTACTGTATGTAAAGGTGAAGATGTATATCCTTCGTTGAGTGTACATTTAAGAATATTTTAACTTCATAGTATGTTTTTGACGACAAAAGGAATGGCAAATCAATATCGAGTTTCTATTATAATTGGATGATTACTTATAGTTTCACTAAGACAGTACAATAGATTACTTTTTATTAATTTCTACATTTCAATGTGATTTTAAAGAAATTAGTATATTCCTAAAACGTTCCAATTGATTAAGATCGAAAAAGTGAACGTCTAGGATGGGGTTTAAACATTTTTATCATCATCAGTGACAAAAATCTATTGTTACAAATTACTTGATTGATTAATCAGATTAATTCTTCAGACATCCCAATCGGGAAATATTGAATCTGAGGTGTACTAAAGGTTAAAAAGATCGTCTATATTAAGTATTAAGGTCCATTACCTTTGAGGGAAGGGACAATGGGAGGTATGTAGTGGAATGACTCACATCTATCGACCTTTTTGAGTAAGTACCGCATGCGAACATGACTGGAATATGTTTCCCTCTTTAATTTGAAAGGTACTGAATAAATTATGTTACCTGAACATGTACTCGGCGGTTCCATAATATCAACAAGTAGTATTGACGTTGCTTCTTTTTCACCATTTGTAGAACTACTTGGTTTCACTGGGAAAAAGTGCAATAATAATAAAATATTATTCATCATTCTCTGAACCTTTTCCCAACTCAATAGTGGTCGGCTTTTCAGTTTAACTGTGATGCGGCTGAACTTCGATATTTTTCGTGAAGCGACTGCCATCTGACCTCCACAACCAATGGTCAATGGCGATATCCTAGTTCTAAGTTAGACTGGTTAGACTTTTGAGGGCTCCAACTACACGTAACGACTGCCATAGATGTTTATATGGCAACCGGCGACTTTACGTGCTCTCCGAAGCACCACCAGACCAGTGCAAACAGCCATATTCATGTATGAATAATGAAATATTATTATGAAGTCAAAATAAGTTCCTTAAAAAGCTTTTGACTAAATGAAATGAGAGGCAATGAAGGTATTTGAGGATACAAGTGCTACTGAGGTACTTTATAACCGACGAGGAAAGGAAAGTGATTGATATAATATGGTATTTTTTAAACGATGAATAAATATTGGTACCTGAACATGTACTGGGTGTTTCCACATCGTCAGGTTGTACGGAAGTGTTTAATTTTTCAATACTTGCAGAATTTCTTGGTTCCTCTGAAATTAATAAATGAGACAAGTTTCGTTTATTATTATATCTCTGTTATGTGAAAATGAATCACCGAAATTTATTTTAGTGCAAAATTTTGTACTTAATTATGTAATCAATCATTCTGCTCATCGCAGTCTACTGCTGGGCATGGGCCTCTCCCAATGTTGGAAGGCTCTAGCCTACTGTTTTCACGGTGGTCAGACGGGTTGGTACAGGGTTCATTCATACATGCCTGAATATTGTATAAAATGACGGATTATACACATTGTCGGTAATAACATTGGTACTATGGTTGACTGGTAGAAAATGTCTGCGGCATTAAGTCCGCCAATGTACTTTGTGCATGAAGTTAAATAAATAAAAATATATAAACATTGCTGAAAATGTATAAATGTTGTAATATAGGTAAATAGGTATTTACACAAAATATTACCTATACATTTACTAGAGTTTTCCACATATTGAAACTCTATTACACTTGCTGCTCTGTCAACACTTGCAGAGTGAGATGGGAAGGCAGGGGCTACCTCTGAAACAAAAATGAAATCAAAGGTTCGCTTACAATGTGTTCCAATATTCATATACACTCTGTTGAAAAACCGATGACAGTCACCATACAAACTAAATCAAAAACAGAAAACGGAGTAAATGGGCCCAAAAATCCTAGGGGAAGCCTCAGATGTAACTGAGAACAAGGCTAAGATGATCACGATGTTGGTTACGTAACGACAGACGAAACGAAAAATTTGTTCAAAAATACACTAACAGAAGTGTAAGCATTCACAGCCTCTGTGGCGTTAGTGAACGCGAATGTTACGCAGGAGGCGCGGGTTCGATCCCCGCTCAATGAAAATATTTGTATGCATGAATATGGTTACTAGCACTGGTCTGGTCGCGCCTAGGAAAGCACATTAAGCCGTCGATCCCGGTTGCCATACAAACATCTAAGGTAGTCGTTACCGGTAGTTGGAGCCCTCAAAAGTCCGACTAGCCTAATTACAGAACTTCTATATCGCCAATTTAGTTGTGGAGGTCTGATAGCAGTTGCTTCACGGAAAATATCGAAGTTCAGGCGCATCTTAGTTAGACTCCGACCCCAACTGAGTTGGGAATAGGCCCAGAGAATGATAATGACCTGAGCATTCATTAGACACTTTCGCACCAGTAGATTGTATTGAATTGCTTAGATTTTCAACAATTGCAGTGTCTCCCAGTTGTACATCTGAAAAATATAACAATTTTGTCAACTTACTAACAAAGTGATTTTATTGCCCCAGTTAGAGGACAGTCAGTGAAATATGACTGAAATATCCTTTTCTACCAGTTTAAAATTTTAGATAAAGATCAAATATATAGATGTTCTCTTATAATGTATGGTTTAAAATTCTATATAAATAATATGATATTGTATAAATTAGTGTGAAGCGAATAATGAATAAATAAATATAACATTACCCGAATAACAGTCAGATATTTTCTCATCAACAAGTATTAATACACTTGTTGATCTTTCAACACCAATAGGGGTGATGGACTGAATTGCTGTAATATAATAATATGTTGCCTTATTATTGTATAGTAATTACGATTAATTGTTTAATGGTCGGTCCTAGTCGTCATATGCATATCAAGGGCAGTTATTATGGGTAGTTGAGAAGTGATTTCATTTTATAGAACTTTAAAAGTAAGTTAACAATATTACCTGAGCATTGATGTGAAGTTTTTACATCAACGGATGGTACCAAGCTTGTCGATTTTTCAATCTTTTGAGAATTTACCGATATAATGTCTGGAAAGCAACATTACATTTTTTTTACGACTTTTTTATGTGTTACGTTAATAAAAGGGCCATATTAGGTATATTAGTCTGGTAGATCTGTAATATGGTGATGTGAGGCAATACGTAAATATAAAATTCTGGCCAGTTACAACAGTTACAATAGTTCCTGACTTCGACTACGTGTGTGAACTGTTATTTTATCGTAGTTCTGCACGTAACTATATTCAACGGGAACAGTTGCCCTGTAGGCCTAAGTTCCTATAGGTAATATGCCGGTATATTTGGGCTATCGAATGGTAATAGAACTAGAATTTGTTCCGTATTATTTTCAGAATAAATGATGGTTGAAACCAAACCTCCAGCCAGCGGGATTTTTTTTTGTTATGAATTTGATCACGCTGAAATGTAGTTCTATAATTAGGGCTATGCTATGTGAACACATAAAAGCCAAAACAGACATGGGTTTCATTCATGAAATACAGAAAATACACGTTAGAATAAAATTAAAAAAATAAAATAATAATCTCCATTCAGCGGAAAAAAATTTATTTAAGTCGAAAACAATATTGAAATGCAAATCATTAATTAGTGCTATTCCTTTACTTACACTTTTCGAACTTGCTTTTGTATTATAGCAGACTACAACTTTATAATATAATAATATAATATAGTCAGTTAAACGGCGGCGGCGCAGTGGCGGTAAAAATGTAATTTAATGTTATAATTTTTATGATTTATATTATTTATATGATTTATATGATTAGCACTAATTAATGATTTGCATTTCAATATTGTTTTCGAATTAAATAATTTTTTTTCCGCTGAATGGAGATTATTATTTTTTTTTTTAAATTTTATTCTAACGTGTAATTTCTGTATTTCATGAATGAAACCCATGTCTGTTTTGGCTTTTATGTGTTCACATAGCATAGCCCTAATTATAGAACTACATTTCAGCGTGATCAAATTCATAACAAAAAAAAATCCCGCTGGCTGGAGGTTTGGTTTCAACCATCATTTATTCTGAAAATAATACGGAACAAATTCTAGTTCTATTACCATTCGATAGCCCAAATATACCGGCATATTACCTATAGGAACTTAGGCCTACAGGGCAACTGTTCCCGTTGAATATAGTTACGTTAGTTCTGCCGCTTCTTACTTGAACTGAAATGCCAACGGCAACTTAGTGAGTTTGGTTGGTCAAATATTAACTGACATAACGTTACATTACCCACATTTCATTGGACGAATCTCTTTTAGGTAAAATATTAACACTTTAAAAAATCTGTTGCTCTGATCGTTCATGGAACTATTGATCAGTCTGACGCAACTACAAACAACTGGAATTTTGTATGGAACGGAGCTACATTTTAATGTTGGCTATACTTTTTTTTTTTTGTGTTTCTTGGCCAACCCAATGGCTATATTTATCTGTCTCGCTCGCTGTATTTTGAAATGTCACTTGTCTGTCACTGATAACTAATCGTTATTTTCAAAATATTTTTCTTTGAATATTATTAGTAAAATAATGTGAAAGAAGCTGAATTCTATCCTATCTATCCTTCAAGGACTTTCTCTAGAAAAGGCATTGTTTATTAAAGTGGAATATGTCGTATAGAAAGTGTGAAATATGTGGATTAAAATCTGGAAGAAAGGACGGCAGAAAACGGTTTTTCATGGCCAGATTTCCTATTGATGAGCTTCGGTGAGTAGTGTATTATTCAATATTTCAATGGTTCATAGATTTTATGGGATAAAACAACGAAAATTATAATTTTATACATTAACTGGTAGGAGAATAGTGTGGTACCTAGTATGTTCGTAATTATATATCGATGTTTTATTTTTAGTTGTAAGGAATGGGTGAAGATAACAGGAAATAAAGATCTAGCATATATACCCATAGAGAAACTCCACGAATTAAAATTTGTTTGCGGTAAACATTTTACTGAAAAAGATTTTAAGCAAAAAAGGACGCAGTTAAAGTTTGCTGTTCCATCAATAAGGTTGGTTTAAAGCCACACTAGTTGAAAAGTAAATCAAAAATTTAAAAAATAGTTAGTACATGATCAGATTACTAACTAATTATATATTTTTTATATTAAAAATGTTTAATTTTATGAACTTTTCATTTCAAAACCCAAACTGAGCCTATACTCTGTTTTTTAATTAAATGTACTGCCTCTGGGAAATTGAACGCTTATTCATTTTCAACATGTAACTTGTATGACGCGGTACTTTAGTTGAAAAATGGAGTATAGCATCCCTGTGAACATAAAAAAGTATTTTTAAAAAGCACCTCCCTGCATTTATCGATATCGATAAATAAAATAATATTAAGTGGCACATCTCTATTTTTCCTATATGTTGGCAACTCTGTATGTATTACAGTTGATAGGTTGGTTGTTCAATTAGCCATGATTTGACATTTCGTAAGATTATTTTGTGCTATGGAAGTCCCGACTCTTCTTACGTAGTATTGTATTCTCTTTGCTATTGATTGTTGGTGTCAGATTCGAACTGATTGGGAAAAGGCTTGCAGAATGAGGATGACTAACCGTCGTATTGGGAACTCCTTTGTATTCGAGGACCATCGATGCCATGTTTTGCATTCCAAAAAGTATTATCACTTTCTCCTTTCGACAATTTACTGGGGCGTTTGAGACAAGAAACACTTTTTGTTTCTGGTTTAAAAGTCAACGCATTTACGGGTAGAGATGTAATGGCTGGGAAAGAAAAAAGAAAAGATTTTGAGAAAGTTTTTTACCCACTAGGACCTACCGACACGATTCACCTAAGAAGCAGATGTTTGCTCCACTGGTGGATCTTGGCAGTGCAGAGCACTGTTCTAGGCGATCAAAAACATTCTTGAAGTAACATAGGTTAAACTGATGACAGTGATTGATTTTGTTAAAGTCCTCGAGTGCTGTTCGATACACTAGTGAATGAAACAGTGGATCCTAAAACAGTTGCAATTGTTTCAGGATCCACTAAACCAACGGTGGATTACATCGATCCACTAGATCATCATTTAATAACGGCGAACCCTAGAGTGTCGTTTGTTCCACTGGTGGACAATGTCGGTGGATCCTAGTACACTGAGGGTGAGAACGAGCTTAAGTTACCAATATTATCAGTGACTACTTGTTGTTAATGTAATTTCTTACTTGGGTTGTACAGGAAAGGAAACACAGGCGTATTATTAAAATATTCACGACTTCTGGGTTCAAAGCCTGAAAGTAACAAAGTTAATACATATAATTTATTTTAATGGACAATGTGCGTGTTGTGTTTAATGAATCTGATTGTGAATTTAATCATTGGAATTAAACTGTCTGAATATTATTTGGTAAATTGTTGCCTTATTGATTTTCGTATATATATTTGGGAATTGACGGAGAAAGAATATCACCACCTAATCTCATCCGAATGGTATCATAAGCGGCGATAAACGGAAAAATACGGAGTTGATATTTATTTAAGGAAGGAAACCTTGAAATAAACCCCAGTACCAACCCGTCTGGCCAGCATGTAAATAGTACATATGGTATAGCCTCCCAATATTGATAGAGGCCTATGTCCAGCAGTGCATTGCGATAGGCTAGAATGATTGACCATCGTGCTGGCATATTCTAATTAGCTCTACTAGAATTTTGTCAATCGAACTGTGAAGATGCAAATAGTCCAGTTAAATATATCAGACGAAACGAAATTAGATAAAATAAATATAACCTCTATTTCTTAGCACATGTCGTTACAAAGTACTTCTATAATAAGTAGTCTTTCAACAGTACTGTACGCCAGCTACTTTAACCAATGTAATGAGTATATATTTTCTTCACAATTACATTCCTAATAACTAAAGAGAATATCTTATTCATTACAACACGAAAATCACGAGCATAAAGTATCCACCCACATTGTTGTAACAAATTGAATTATGCGAATCGTGTAATGTAATTTCACGTGTGGTGGAAACAAACTCGTTACATTGAAAGTGTGGAATGTAATCAAACTTTTGTGGTGTAACGGTAGAGTGTTCGACAGTTAAACAACGACGTAGTATAGTTATAGCGGTCGTAGGTTCGTGTCCTTCTCAGTGTAAATATTTTATGATATAATGTATGAATACAGATGCTTGTATAAATTAGACTGGGTGTTCTATCCATATTTTAGAACCCATAATACAAGCTAGTCAATTTTTATTCACATCTTTTTTTTTTCTTGAATCTAGATAGCACTGTGTAGAATGCCATCAAATATTTATTTATTAGTTATACTCGTTATATTTCTAAAATAAACCGAGGTAGCATAGTGGTATGGGTAATGGACTGCTGAGACGAGGTCTCGGGTTCGATCTCAGGTTTTATCATGGCACACACCAATGACTTTTCGATGCTTTTCGAAGTTATGTGTGTATTTATCGCAGTTTATGAGTGCCCGATTGATGGCAATAGACTCGCCCACATTGGGACCAAAACATAAACTGGCGAAAAGTGGTCGCTAGCACCTCTGCCTACCCCTTCGGGGATATATTTATGTTATGTTATAATTTAAACAAAGCATCCATTATTTTATTTGGGCTCCCATCAATGTATGCACAGTCACCTGCAATAATATGTATACGTTTTAAAACTTTTTCACATTAAACTTGTCGAAGTTTACCGTTTCATGTCATAATGTTGTGTTGTCATTTATTATTGTGACAAGGTTTCAATGTGTATACATTTATTATTGCAGTATGTGAAAAGAAGTTTAACTATAACAATAGCATAAGTATCAATTACCGAAGGACTGCAATGACTCTATAACGGAGACTGCGGTGGACTTGAGCTCCCTCTGCAGGTTGTCTGTGCCTAAAAGCAAAACTGTGTCACTGCTACACAAAGGAAATAGTTTCAAAGATTTATTGTTTGAGTGTACTCAACGGGCAGGTTACACGTAGCATGAAATCCAAATAAATTGACCGTAAATTATAAAGGAGTTTTTATATTGAACACTTCAAGATGCTTCCTTGTTGTTATAAAACTTTTTATGCGAGTTCGTTGGTACTCATGCTAATTGTGGTTGTTTAACCAAACTTTATAATAAGTGTAGTTGCCGGCATATATATTGACACCAATCACGTTGCAAATATACTACTCTTATGTAGTACATGGGTTGTTTATTTGGGTGTCTTATGAGGATAGCACAGAATGCTACAGTGGAGGTTTTTCAATCCACCAATCATAAAACAAACCAGCGCGCGCCAAGGTCTTAATTTTCTTGGGATTTGGGGTCAAGATCATTACCATCATCATCATTCTCTGAGCCTACTCCCAAAACAGTTGAGGTTCGGCTTTCTAGTCTTACTAAGATGCGGTTGAACTTCGACATTTTCCGCGAAGCGAATACCATCAGACCTCCGCAACCAAAGTTAAGCTAGTCATACTTTTTAAGGCTCCAACGACTGCCATAGATATTCGTATGGCAATCGGGACCAACGGCTTAACGTGCTCTCCGAAGTACGACCAGACCATTGCAACTAGACATATTAATGCATACAAATATTTGCACTGAGCGGGGATCGAACCCGCGCCTATTGCTTAGCAGACGCGTTCACTATCGCCACGCCACAGAGGCCGTCATCATCATAGAGACGTATTTAAAGCCAACTTCTGGCTTATCAGCAGTGAAACCATGGACACGCATATCACCTTCCACGAAATTAAACTGTGGTAGTAGTATAAAAGGAAATGAACCTGTTTCTTCACAAATGAGTGCATTTGTTTGAGCATCAGCGTCTTCCCATATTGCGGAGCGTTGCGAAAAATACTTCAAGAAATCTGAAATATAAAATTGATGTTACGAATATTAATTAATTAGACATGAGGCAGCTCCCGCCTCTTCGGTGTGGCGGCAGTGAATGCGACTACTTCATGGGAGGCGCGGGTTTCGATCGCCGCTCAGTGCAAATATTTGTATGAATGGATCTGGTCATGGCTCGTAGAGCACATTGAGCCCGCATCGCATCGATCCCGGTTGTAATACGAATATCTATGGCCGTATTAACGGGTAATAGGAGCCCTAAAAAATTCAACAACATTGGTTTGAGTACAGTACTTCAATATTGTTTATACCTATAGGTTGTGAAAGCCAAATGGCAGTCATTACACGAAAAATAGAAGTTTAGCCGCGATGCAGTTAGATTGAAAAAGGGGGACCCAGGACTCCGAGATGTCAGTTTCGGATACCACCAGAATTAATACAAGGAGGATAATGATAGCTGACCATATATTAATCAATTCATTGATTAGTTCTAGAAACTGTGATCTTGTGTGAATTGTATGTCTGGGGTAGACGCTATAATCATATTATTATAGCAAGTACCTACTTAAGTAAGTAAACGAAAGTAAAAGAAAACCTTTTGTTGGCCCAAAACTAGGTTACAACATTAGTGTATTCCGTTGATCTACAAATAACTTATGACAAGTGAATAAGCACAGTGAGCCAGAGAGCAACTACGACATTAACATCAACTGAGATTGGACCCTGTAATCGCAGCCCTTTACCAAGATCAATACTTACATTTTTTACTGATAGTAGGCGGCCATGATGACCAGTGCGTCCAATTGGGTTGAGTAGATTTACAAATGTAGGTCCAACGTCGGCGGTACATACGGCGGAACGACGCAAGCAGACGCCACCGACGGAATGTCTTTGGTACTGAGTAAAAAGAGTAGAAATTACGATAATGTGCGTTTATGTAATTTAGTTCGTATTACTACATAGTATAAAACAAGTCGCGTTCTCTATCCCTATGTCTCTTTGTATGCTTAAATCTTCAAAACTACGCAACGGATTTTGATGCGGTTTTTTTAATAGATAGAATGGTTAAAGAGGATGGTTTATATGTATATAACATCATTCTGCAACCAACTGGTGCGGTGCAGAAGTGAAAAATGTTGCAAAAACGGGGTGACGCAGACGAAGTTGCGCGGGTCAGCTAGTTTACAATAAATTACATAATCGGACGCCTGTATAAACTCAAAGGTACAGGCTGACATATATTTATACGCCTATTAACCCTATTTTGTTTTACACAAACAATGTGACATAGGGGGTGAGCGTATTATCGCCAGTCGCCAGTTTACTATTGAGAAGAGCTTTTGTGTTAAGGATGACAGTGATTTGATTTTTTTGACTTTCAGGAGGCCCTAAAAGTGATTCTTTTATTTATGGCACGTCAATTTGACTTCACCTCGCCTACCCCACCACCACCCACCACCTCGCATGTTAAGCTAAAAGCAAAGTCTCATGAAAGAACGTCACCATTGCAAACACGTACAGCTAGTGCTACAATGGTGGCGCTCAGCTTCACGTCCTCACCAAATGCTTTTTCACAACCCCGCTTCAAGAACACGGGACTGTAGGAACAAATCAAATCATGGATAGAAAGAGTAGTAGACTGGATCTAAACTTCCAAGTGCCAGTAGGTGGGAATAAAAATGAGGAAGTAATTGAAAAAGCGTGATTGATTAGACGATTAAGGTCACTTTGGTATAAAAATATTACCTTTGAATTTGTTACTGGGAAATCTTTTATTTCTATACGTTCTGCGTTGCTCAATGTGACTGCAACAGCTGCTGTCGTCATATCGTGAATGATGTTTATATTTTCTATTATCTTGATCTGAAAAAGTCATTATTACAAATTATTATTTTCTTTAGTTATAACCTTTAGAGCCTGTAAGAACAGCGGCCGGCGGTGATTAGAATTACAAAAGCGATTGCGAGCAGGCTCATTCAAAAATCAAAATTCAAAAATCATTTATTTTGTATAGACCACTAAACGGCACTTACAAAATGTCAATATCACGGCGCCATGCTGTACTTCATTTGCCTTGACTATAAAATATGACATTTTAACACGTAGATAAGGTGCCAAAATGGTTTGTAAAATTTCTCCTCAAAAAACCGCTGACGCTCATTCACTTAGACTACTTACATTAGTCTTCTTGAATACCTACAGCAGTTGGCGTTTATATAGATTGTAATACGATGTAGTCTTGTCCTATTTAAATACATGTGTATAGTACACATTTACATTAGATGTATAGACTACTACCTTAAACTTCGATCGTTAAGACAATATAAATTAATTGTGTTTTGAACAGGTGCATAGATTTCAATCTTTTTGGATGTTTTATTAAAGAAAAGGTTATTTTTATTCATAGGCCTTCAAATCTTTAACCATACCTGGTGGGCAGGTTATATCGCTGTCACTGCAGCGCCTTGTCGACTCAGTGTCATCTGAGTACAAATAAAGGGAGTCTCTAGGCGATTGTTCTTGCCAATGGAAGTTCGTAGGGTCATAAGTGCCGAGCTCCTCCATAATACCTGCAATTGAAATATTATTCAAGATGCCAGTGAAGATACTGGCACGTGACGTACAAAATATCTGATCCACTTATAGAACATAAAGAATTACTTTCTAACTACTCGTCACGATTACTTTAAAAGCACATTTATGAACAGTACACAGTTAGTTCCTTCTTCCTACAGTCCCGGGTCCTTTAAGCGGGGCGTGAAAAAGCATCTGATGAGGCCGTCAAGCTGAGCCCCACCATTCTAGCACTGAACGTGTTTGCAATAGTGACCCTATTTCATGAGACTTTGCCTTCAGCTTAACATCAGGCGAGGTGAAGTAAAATTGACATGTCTTAAAAAAAGTCAGTACAAGTTACAAGTTAGACTGGAAAGTCAACTTCAACTGAGTTGGGAAAAAAGGTTAAGAGATTGATGATGACTATACTACAGTTAGTATGATCGTCATGAGATTTGTGGTGCTAGAAGTGCTAAATACCGTGTGAAGTTATGGACTCCGAGGTAAAATCCTCTAATGTAACCAAAACCCAAAGCTAAGGCGACATTTATATTTTATTGAAATTAAAAAAAAGGTTAAACGTTCGACAAACTCTTGACAATGTACTTTGATCAATGTTCTTTGTCTGGTCTTGTGCAGATAAGATTAATTTGTCTATTTGATTGAACGGTACCTAAAAAAAATCATAATGACATCACCTTTTTATACTTTTCAATTTAGTGTTAGATTTACCTTCTATAGCTTCAAAATTCGTTGTCCTCTGTAGTATTTCTGAAAAACATTCAGTGTATGACGACTCAGCTAGACCGCGTTCATTTTGCCCGGAATATGGGATATAATCCACACCACAACCTCTTTCATCTAAAATATATTTAAGATTTTAATAAGTAACCTTCTAATCAAAACAAATATATCCGTGTCTGACGGGTGGTTCATTCATTTTAAAACCCGCTTATTCATGCAAATTATAGCTAATATTATATAACTCATCCATTATTTTAAACGACACATTTATAATGTTTGATGAAAATGCTTCGTTCAGGTTATAAGTTTAAATTGATTATTGCAGATTAATGACCAATCTAAGGTTAGATGACCGAAAATACATAATTTTTGTAAATTAACACACCAAGTTTTGAATTATGTGTAGATTTGTTGGCCGTATTAGTATATATACGTTCTGTTGCATGATCAACCTTTATTGTCTCTTGTACTTCTGGGGATTTGCATATAACCACTGTTGATGTTTTGCTCAGGGTAGCAACAGTATCTGCAATAGTGAAAATCTATAATTAAAAAATAGAACTACATTATTATGCAAAGAACTTGTAAATTAGGTAATACTTGAAGAATAATATAATTAGATGAGAGATAATGGGATCGAATAGACCCGGGGCTCAGCTTGAATCGAAATGAGTGATACATCGTTGGAAAGAAATTTATTTTAAAGTAGAATATGTATCTATGACACTAGTTACTATTCACTGTCCAACCGAAGTAAATCTACTTTGAAGGCTCTGTTTTTATGAATTTTTATTGCCATTGTCTATAAATATTATATTATTCATAACCTCCGTTTCAGCTTCATATTATTTTACAGTAAAACAAGATAGATTTGATTTTTATATACGAATAGGTATTCTATTCATTGTAACGAAAGTGTTTAAAAATAATGGATAAAAAAGTAGGTTATTTTTGTCCCTTTGAGAAAAGCTATTCAACGATGGATGGACTCATCATGATTGGATGTGGGCCCAAGACGTCCATTCTCCTATTTTGAATAAACTCAAATAATTATGTATGTTTTTGAGATTGACATAATCATTACTAAAACATTTATAAGCATGAACCGGATATATTTTTATGAAATTTAATAGAATGTTAAAACGTTCGACAACCTCAATTTCTATAACCGCTTCAGTTGATATTGTACTTTAATCAAGGTTATTTTCCTTGTTTTGTACAGATAACATTAATTTGTCTCATTATAATGATTTGAGTTTACATCATTTGAAATGATCCCTCATATAATACTTAAACTTTGGAATAAAAGAGTATATAGTAGAAGATATATAGAAAGCACGTATCTAATGAAATGAAAAGAGGAAAGATGAAAGGTTGAACAAGAGTAGAAGAATACAGAAACATATACAAGAGCAATTTAAATAATTTGTAGAAATACCTGTACTACAGTTATTACAGTTATTGGTCGAATTTCTTACAAGTCTTGAAGCGTCATGCGCGTCACTACATTCTCGTGATGATTTTCCATATTCCATTTTATTAGGTTGTTTTAGTTTATTACTTTCTGAACACCGTAGGGTGTAATCATAATTGGTTTCATTATTAGTTTCGACTTTGTGGAAATTAATGAACATATCTAGTTCATTGATGTTAGCAGCTTTTCGTTTATTTGACTCACTGTTCTTTGTAATGATTGATGTGCTTAAGGTATTCGAGTTAGAAGACATAGTATTCTGGTTAATAATAGGACTGATTGCCATTCTTGAGTAAATTCTAGAAGAGGTCTGTGACCTATCAGATTTTTCGGAATTATAATTCATGGAAACAAACGACATCTTTGTTTTTGTCACATTTAAGTTCTTTCTTTGTAAATCCTCTCTGTTCAATGTCATTGCATTGTTTAAGTTGTATGCATTTGGATCTACTGAACTGATGATTTCATTATTATTTCTTATTATTGCTTTCTTTGAATCATTATTGTATGGACTTATAGACTGATTGCGCTGATTGTTATTCATACACGTCAATTTTATGTCTATTTTCAAGTTATCATTGATGGTATGAATTGAGGTGTTTAGTTCGTTATTGCTTGAATTCACAGATTCCGTAATTTTAATATACTTTGGTATAATTACTCTCATCAATGTACTATTTATGGGGCTCATTGTGCTATTTGATTTATGATTAACTAAGTTCTCCCCTGAAAACTCACTATGGAACCGGTTCATAGCTTTACTTGAAGGTATTGAATACGTAAGGTGATTACTATTAGAAATCATCGACCGGTAACCTTAAAAACAATGAAAAATATTATAATTATCTATTGCACCTTGGGCACATTCGGAAGAGGGGCGCAAAATTGACCAAAATTTGTAGCAAAAAAAAAATTGTATTTAATTTAATGTAATTTAAGAATAAAATGTATAATAAAATAAATAAATATGTAGTCTATTGCATAATTCTATATTTAAGACTACGTAAGCCCGCTCAGTGAGTAAAGAAATGGGACTATTTCAGTTTGAGTCAGGTTAATATACTAAAGTATTACCAGATTCATTGTCTCTCGTTGGAAATTCCATTTCTGATACATACATGCCTGAACCTTGACTATCGGGTATGATTATGGAAGTTATTTGGTTTTCCAACATTTCTGACCCACTTAACGAGTATTGAGGGATAGAAGTCAATTCTGAAACTAAAATTTAATGTTAGTAAATTTCAGAAGTACGGTGTTCATAAATGTTAATTAGATATTATTTTTTTTACGAAAATAATTTGGACAAATATTTAATTTCATAATAATAATATTATTCAACATAGGTACTACACATGCATATAAGATAAGATAAAAAGTATACGATATGGTAACTTACATAAAGGATAAAAAAGCAATGAAATCATTTTAAAGACTAATCAGAATTTTAGGGTTTTATTTTTATAGTAATTATTATTAAATATCTGAAATGAATGAAAAACAGAATAACATTTTTACTACATTCTCTTCTAATAGTTAACTGCTTTATAATGACAAAATAACTTATTACTGTGGTGTGTAATTTAAATTCGCGATTCAACATTCCATGAACTGACTTCATTCTTATATGAACTGAAACTATTTTACCAAATACTTAAATGTACATAAAAACTTCAGCTGTTAGATCTATTACTGTTAGATTATTATAATTTATTTTTTTAGTGAAAAAGTACCGTTTCAATGAATATGAAATACTGGGCAAGCAGTAACACGTGAAAATTTATTGTAATCTCACTTTACTATTTACGCAGTAAAATGAGATTGAGATGATTAAGAAAAAGTTGATCTACTTTAACTTGTTACTCGTCATCTACGTGCTTCCAAATTTCATAGTGAATTAATTTACAGTTTGCTTACAATTACAAGTAGTGTTACTAGTGTAATTATCGGGACTATCATCATCCACGTATTCACAATACATGCTTGGGTGGTTAGATTCGATGGATGTTGTCGTTGTTGGTGTGTTGGGTTCCGCCGACCAATCTGTTTTGAAACAAAAATATGTTCAAATACTACAATATAATAATAATAATTTTTAATTTAATAATAATAATGATTTATTGATAAGCAACTTAGACCGAAATATCGGAGCAAATGCTATGTGTATTTGCTTTTTATACCCAGGGCTAGAAATACGTTATATAATATGTGTCACACAAACAATTTTCGAGAGATACATTCTAAAATGTTTGTTGTTTTAAATGAATTCAAACATGAATCAAATTTGAATTGTAATCCAATTGAAAATATGATGACTTAAGTTAGTCTTAAACTAAGACCTGTAATATACTTTCATTGGGATAGACTACATAGTATTGCACGTAGTATGCAACCACATAACCAAGACAAGCCTTTCTCGTGGCTTTATACTTGGTGACGTGGCAGAAAAATAACACATTCAATTACATTCGCAACAAACAAGCATGTTCGCTCTCATCGACAACATTCCTAAGTAGATAAACATTGATAAATTTTGTAACTACTGAATACTATTGATACTGGGCTATCGTAAAATCTAGTAGGTAAATATATTACTCATAAACTTAGATGTAGTAGGCTATAATCTTATAACCTTAATTTACTTGAATATCCATAAAATGGTACATGATATCACACTGAACTACTTTAACAGAAAACATAAAAGCTGGCAGTCAGGCTATTTCTATAATTAACAGTATTGTTTGTGCGATTTGCCAATTTCATGGACCTCATAATTCCGTATATACATTTGTATTGATCTTTTAGTAGTATGATATACCTATATGCAAAAGATTTTCAATTATAGTACAAAAAGGTTGGTCATTACTTTCTAAGGGGGCAATGTCACCAGCGTGATGGGCACCTTTGCACCCGGCATGATGAAGAGTGGGTTAATTATTTAGATGTAATGAACTGTTTAATTTGACTTTTGTATGACATTTTATACCAAACGAATTATTTTTATACTATACTAGCTGTTGACGACTAGACTAGACTTCTGATCCCGCTACCGGTGCTCCATTCCGAGCATTTTCAAATTTGTTCACATTTTAAACCTTGTCTGGACTTCCACCAATAATTCAAGATCAAAATTAGCCAAATCGGTCCAGCCGTTCTCGAGTTTTAGCGATACTAACGAACAGCAATTATTTTTTATATATAGATTTCTTTGGTTTGGCTAATAGATCTGGAGGATGTCCAAAATATAAATAAAACATGACATGTTTTTCAGAGTATGTGATATTTTCAATCTAGTTTTTTCGATTAGTATAATTGTGACCGTGATTTGTGTTGGATCTATGTCATAATTCAAGTTGTTTACCATCAAATCCTGAGCTATCGATAATGTCGAGGTGGCCATAAATATGTCGTAGGTTGGGTATAGGTCTTGACAACGCAACTGACGTTGGCATTTCTGGTTGTTCAGGACAAAAATCTAAACAAAATGAACTTAATAAATCATTATTGCATAAACGTATTTTTATTAAGTTAGTGTATTTATTTATACACATTTTTCACAAATTAACTGTGAATACAAATAGACAAGAAGATTTTAGAACTTTGTAAAATAATTTGTAAATAATTATATCAACATTATCACAACAAATAAATTGTAAATAACAATAAAAATACTAAAACTACTTTAAGCACCTTTCACAGAAGCTTTTTTGAGATAAAAAGACCCATTGAAATCGTGACACTGTATCTACGCTTGCATCAATTTTCAAATCTAAATTGTTTAGAGGTGTTTGCAGTTGGTTGTACATTCAGATATTTTATTTCACCTTTTGAAAAGTAGTCGCAATTGACATAAATACCTGGATTAATCAACAGATGAACTCTTTGTATATTCCTGTTCACTGGTATGTACCGGTTAATCTCACATTGTTGTGATTGCGGGATCGAGTCCAAGGGTTCTCTAAACGATATGCGTTGTGACATTCGACTTTGCATAATTTTATTGGCTATAATCATCAGAGGTTAATTTTATTTAATACCACTAACAGTTTAACAGGTACAGTTGTTAGATTATTAAACTTACGTTTATCATCCTTTTGGACATTATTTTTATTTGTATAGGAACTTGGACCAGGTGCAGTGCCACCTGCAGTT
The DNA here is from genome assembly GCA_963691645.1 of Pelosia muscerda. Classification (NCBI taxonomy): domain Eukaryota; kingdom Metazoa; phylum Arthropoda; class Insecta; order Lepidoptera; family Erebidae; genus Pelosia; species Pelosia muscerda. Next base: position 4,829,062 of record OY829104.1, read on the forward strand.
AAAATATGATTATCATTATAGAAAAATATTATAGCCTCACGTTCATTCACACTTGGTCAAAAGCTTTTCTAGGACATTCAAGACAAACACAAGAGTAGTTTTGTTTTGTATTGAGAGGGTTTTCACGGAGATTAATCATAATCATAATCAATATTTACTTGCGAATGCATGTACAAATTATGGTATTATATTGGGTTTCCTCATTTCGCAAACTAGATTTTCAGTTTTAGTTTAAAACTGAGCTGGACATTTTCCAGTCTTAGTAAAAACTAGAGGTATTGTTCATGTGTAACCATGTTAATACGTAAGATAGGAAAAATGTATACTTTCGTAACTCTCATAAACTTTGCTTTTACGGATAACCTCACCTCGCACCGTTTTCGTAATACGTCACTGAACGCCGCTATTGATGCCTCAGTTAATACATCATCCTGGTATAGGATGAGTGCTCAACTGAGGCATCACCTGCGGCGTGCAGTGAGGTAGAGCAGACGAGACCCGTGTCTCACTTAAACGGTCAGCTATATAATATTGAGGACAAAACTTTAACTTTGTATACAACTTACCTGAATCTTCCAAACGGACAGTAAATCTATTAGAACTCCTATTTCTTGATGTTTGTTTATTAAGTCTTGGAGGTTTGGCCATTGTTCCAATTGATCGATCAATTTTAAACAAATTGGTTTTCATATTAAACAGCAAATGCAGCAATTATAACTTAAAAACACTGATATTGTTATCTTGATCTAACTTTGGGCAGCCCTGCTCCTGCGTATACGCGTAAAACATTTATATTCAGTTTAGGTTATCATGGCAAAGTAATAACTATTTAAGGACAATTCCTCATCCTAAATTAAATATATAAATTATAGTAAACAAATTATGAAGATATAAATAAGAAAGTTAATTAAATATATAATACGATAGATATTTGTATGGTATGGCTAAGTATCTATACTTACTCATGCATATAATTAATTACATTTTGAGAATCATCAACATTTAGAATTAAGGAACTGTAACGTACGTTAAACGTTATATTTCTAGTTATTTGCTGATAGAAAGCAACAAATAACAATTTTTTTTTGTGTGCTAAGCCCCTACTGGGGGTGCATCGGAGTCGCTGAGAGTGGATATGTCGGATTCGAACCAACTTAAGCGCGCGTAGTAGTAATATATTCGTCGTGTTGCGTGGTGCGGTGTGGGGACCACAGTGGACCTCATTGCTTATCGATGTCACGGTTTGCTTCTGCTAGGGTGACAGGCGACTCCACCCGTTACCCCCAGGCCCACGCTCATGGAGGATATAGTAGGTAATTCTGCGATCTCCGACGCCTGAGTCGAATTCGTTCACTTATGTAATAATATAGGATTTTTTTCCAATACTACTCTTTCTTTCTATTTGGATGAATCTTATTTGCGATAGCTGTATTAAGGCTCTATATTATGCCAATATTAGGAGTCTGTATATGACGAGTGTAAATGATTTTCTTACTATGTTAGCTTAAATTTTATGTGCTGTGTTACTTACACATACCGTTACCGGTTCTCAATTGTAAATAAGTGGGTACCTACTCAAACACAATTTCCAATATAAGTGGCTGCTTCCTCGATAATTATAACAATCACATCACAAACACATATGAAAACTACGTTACTACAATTATATTTTTATTTCTTTCAATTTAAAACATTTAATTTTATTGTATTCTAAAAATATTGCATTTCATTTTGACAACCTTATTTGACACAGATAGCAATATCTTCAAACTTTTTCTTCTATAATAATAGGGACTCCTTCTTTTAAGGTTTGGAGTTCTTCGAGGGCTTTGTTTGCAGCTGCTGCTTTTTCTTGTTCTGCTTGGACTTCTTCTAGTTTCTTTAAAAGATCTTCTTGAACACTATCCACGATTTCTTTTAGATTTTTAGCTGCAAAAATAAATTTAAATGTCAGTATATAAAAATGAAGAAGGAAATACAAATGGGATAGTATTTTTGGTGCTGGCAATTTTAGGAATAGATGATTATACTAGTTACAACATAAATTACTTTTAATTTTTTTAGATTGAATGTATTTTTTAGATTGATGTACTAACCATGATCTGTCAAATAGTGACTCCGTTAACCAGACCATAACCTACTACCATATAAAATTTCAGATAGACCCACCCGACTGTCTGAACGTGATTTAGTAACAAATTAAATATTTTAACATTCATTCCAAACTCTTATTTTTGGAATATTAGTGGGAAAGAAGGATAGAATTTGCGCAAATAAAACATTAAGCATTTACCGGTTTTCTGATTAAACTCCTCAGCAATCAATGATATCTTTTTCAAGGTGTTAACATGTTTGGTAATCTCACTGGCTACGTCCAGTTCAGGCGCTGTATTTACTGACATGTCTTTCATAGCGTCTTTCTTTTTCTGGATTGCTTGTTTAAATACTTCGCTACTCACTACAGGCATTTTGGGCATTTTGAGCATGGATTGCTTCATGATTTGCATTTGATCATCAACATCATGTACAGAGACATCATCATTTTCTATTTCATTCGTTACTATTACTGGTGGTAGAATATTTAACGTGTCATTTGGTAATAATTCTGGAGCAAATGTTTGTAATGTCTCTATCCTCATAGGAGAGGCACTTTTGGGTGGCGATTTTCTCGAAAATTTGATCGGTAAAGCATTTGTGATGCTTTCTATTATTGTTTCTGTGAAAAAATGGTAAGAAAAGTCATTTAATTCTTGCTAAAAACACTAGGATAAGAAGTTATTAATATTTAATCTACTTACGAACAATATTTCTAGGACTTTCCTCTTCTTGTCTTTTTTTCAATGCTAGTCTTCTAGATAAGTCTGCTAAAAACATTGAACAAGTTGGACCTAAAAGAAAATTCAAGAGTTATATGAATAAACTTAGGAATTGGATGCGGGCGATTGTGGTGTACCTATATAGGTAAATAATGAACTATGAACATAAATTCACGTTTAAATTTAGTTTTCTTAATGCCAGGTCTAATTTATTAAGCAAATGATGAACAAAATAAACTATAACCAGTTACCATCGGATTTGCGTTTCTTAGATGTTTTGGGTTTGGCATTTGCTGGAGATTTCTTGTTTTTTGCCTTATACCGTGCAGGTATTTTGTCCATAGCTAGAAAAAATGCCAATGTTAACTTATTTTAAGCAAAATTCTATTTATGGAAAGTATTTTCTAAGACGTTAGTAATAGACACAAAGTGGGAGAATACCGAAGAACAGTACAAGAGAAAAAGGGAAATGGTGGGAACGATGGGGGCTATATAATTCTTGTACATACATGGTTGTATTCATTACCAGTTTCGCCTTGCCGCATTCTCAAAAGGTTTACATCGACAATTGGCAAGGCGAAATAATAAATACAGTGGAGAAGTACTAGTGTGTTACCAATCACGTATAAAAATAAGTTCCACCAAGTGCCATAGTATAAATAATCTTGTTCATACCTCAATTCGTTTTATGAAATTTCTCATACTTACTTGATAAGAACGAAAGAAAAATACATTATTACCTACGTATACGCACAGGACACTAACTGAGATACAAATTCCTTTGGAGAAGATCATTCAATAATCTGAACATTATTGAAGACATAAGCTACTGAAGACAGAGCCTACGTTGTTTTATGTCGCTTATAATTATTTTAAGTCGCTTATAATTATTTTAATTCTAATTCTCTCAGGATTTTATGGAAGTACTTTAGCTCAATAGAACTTAAAGCAAAAAGTTTTAGACTATGATGAGTGTAATTAGATTTGAAACGTAGGCTAATGATCTCATCTGAGCTTACCTGGTATACCCAAAAGTGGAGTTCTTTACGTATAATAGTTCGTTCGCATTCTGTAATATTCATTCATTTGCTGTTCTTGAAATTCACTAAAACAAATGTATATTAAATGAAATATACTCACTGTTATTCAAATTCTAGAAGCCCCGCGTAAAATAGGACTTTTGATAAATTATTGTTTTCGTACTTACAAATAGTACTTCAACTCAAATTTTTCTTAAAATGGCTTCATCGTGTACCGATGATTCTGTTTTACAAATATTATCAATTTATCAATGTTTGTCAATTATTGACACTGAATATTAACCATAGAGAATAACACATATAAAAATATTGAAATGCCCGTCAACCCGCGTCACTTTATGAGTTCATGCAAAGGAGGTTATATACTGATACGGAGTAATAATAAACCTCCTTCAAGTGTGTTGACCTTTGGATCTTTTAGTATTATTATGATGTAATCCCACTTTTGTACAACAACTTTCATATTTGTGAGAGGTTACATTAAAAGAGGATCACGGTGACGAAGGTGATATGGTACTTACCGTAAGATGATTTATCATGTAACACGGTGAAAAAATGTCACTCGGAATAGTCAATAATGTGGTTTGCGCTACTTTACGAATCAAAAAATTTGTTACATCATCTTCATCATCATCATCATCATCCTTGCTGTAATGCCGGTCGCATCCGAAGCTGTCACCTCGAAGACCGCGGGGGGTTCACGGTCCGGGGGCTTCGACACTTTTCGTGAAGCGACTGTCATCTGGTTTAACTTGTGGGCGATATTAAAGTACTACAGTTAGACTAGTACTTGGACTTTTTAAGGCTCCAACTACCCGTAACAACTGCCATAGATGTTCATATGACAACCGATACCGACGGCTTAACGTGCTCTCCGAGGTACAACCAGGCCAATATAGTAAAAATAGCCATTTCCATTCGTACAAATATTTTCACTGAGGGGGAATCGAGTCTCTGCCTGTGTGCAAAGCAATCGTGTTCACTACCGCCAAGTCACAGAGGCAAACATCTTCAGCAAATAGTCATCAGAGAGTTAGCATATTTATAAAAACATAATTATGTGAATACTAATTTTGAAAGAGAATGTAATCTTTGTAATTTAAAATCGAATGTACTTTTCAATCCACCTGCGGGCCTAACTAAAATTCTACGGCTATTCTACCACATCTCATAATCGACTTCCTGATCTCGTCTCGTGGTGGGCGGACACGGAAACAAATTTACTGACGTGGCTAACGCGCTTTGGTAGACTTTTTTAAGAAGTAGAGTAGGTTATAGATAAACCGGTTAGGTACAATAATAAAAAAAAAAAAATTCTAAAATTAGTTCACAAAGGATGGAGAAATCATATATGTATATGTATAACCTACTTCATTCCTGAAGTCGGTTCATAAATATAAACGGCTTGAATATTAGGCTCCAATTCAGCGAATACATCTTTATGACCCTTTGTAAACAGGTATTGTGGATCGTTCAGCGACGCGGAAGAAGCGTGGGAGTATATTTATTGGTAACACGTTTCTTTAGAGGTTTAACAGGGCTTTAACTTTGTTTTGACACTTTGAATGGGCTTTCTCCAGCAAACTAATCGCTTGTGGGCGTATCTAGCTTACAAACATCTATTGTGTAACTATAGGCGTGGTTATATACAACTTACAACGTCGATATGTAAATAAACTTGGTACGATTTAGTTGTTCCTGCTTAATTTATCAAGATCTTGATTTTTCATTGAATCATCAAGTGTTTAGACGACCAAGACTTTAGAGCGTTGGTGGTAAGGCCCCTGAACTAGATTCTTTATCAATGTATAATATATTTTTAATCCCGATTTCAATGTTAACATCAATAGCACATAATATAAAAATGCATGCAAAGTGTTGCGGGCTAGCTAAAAACTAACGGTAGTTTCTCTGAGTTTCATCTATAATGCTTTTTGCAGGTACTCCCTGTGTCAAAGCAAAACCACCTCCATCGGCGGTGGTTTAGTTGGACTCGGTAAAAACGCATGTTTTCGCGGACCTTAACGCCTTATTAGCTAACATTTTAGTTAAACAACTTTAAGGTTAGCTAATAAGTTGTCTTCCTAAAACTGCGGCGAATCCTGACATTATTCATTCACGGTATTAAGGCCTAGGATTCCCCTACAGAGCCTTAGGCGGTGACTTATCCCCAGCAGAAAAGAGGCGCTGTTGCCTCTGTTAACCTGAGTGTACCACGTGAAGGTTACGTACCAAAACGAAACGAACGAACGAAAAACCGATAAAGGTAGGTCGGTGTGCTGAAGTACTTAGATCGAAACACCATTACAGTTCACGGAGTAGTTGCAACATACAAGCCCCGTCATAACTGTGATCGCCTTTTGGATTTAAATAGCTCAATAATAAATCAAACGTCCCTGTAAAATGTTAATCTACCTACTTCATCGTAGCTTTTACACGAGCTGGTTTGTAGGCCATAAAACTTGATAAGGTCAACGTCAATACTACCTATAATAAACAGGAAAGGAAATGACTTAGGTACCCATGAATCAAAATATAGGTACGAGGGAACGATGGACTTAAGCATTTTACTGAAAACGTATATGAAATAATACAAAAAATTTAAAAACACTATAAAGCTTGTTCAGCTTTAAAACGAGGCATAAAAAGTAAAAAAAATTGCAGTGGTGATTAGAATTGCAATATAAAACATTGTGTGTAAGTATACAAACATGCACATTAGGCGACATAGTAAGCCTTCTTGTTTGATGAAGCCTTAAACTTGATACCAACATAAACATCAACTGAATAAAAGAGTGTATGTTGTACTTTGAATAGTTCTAGCTGAATAATTGAAACATACTAAAATACATTTAGTATGTTAATTTTATTTATTATTCAATCAACTTGTTTTCGAGATCAAGATTAGATTGTATGCTATTTCAAACAACGAAAACTCATGAAATTTGGAAATTTACAAAGTCATACCAATTTTGATTTATTTTTAATCACCGTTCATACCATGGCATTTTTTGTATGACCATGATGATGATGAAAAAAAATACATAGCATAATAATTATAACTTTTTATATACCCCATTAAATTTAACTTTTACATTTGCAATACGCATCACCTACATGTATCCATTTTTCATTCCTGCTCCGCACCTATTAGTTGTAGCATGATGTTATATAGGTACATATAAACCTTCCTCTTTAACCATTCTATCTATTAAAACAAACCGCATCAAAATCCGTTGCATAGTTTTGAAGATTTAAGCATACGAAGGGACAAGAAAAATAGGGACAGAGAACGCGACTTTATTTTATACTATGTAGTGATAGTGAGTAGTGATAGTGATAGTGAAGTAAGTTAATCAAGTATCAAAACTATTTTATTCTATAGCCTTGTGAGGTCATCTCAAATTTGGAATTTTGGAAGTTTAGCTTCCATTGGTTGTACAGCAGTCCAAACTTCATAGGCCACTCACCAGATATATAAAACCAATGATTACGTACTTTTTATGGAGTCTATAAAAGTGAACGATTCGACTCCATCTTTACGATGTGATTGACAGTGACCCTTGATGTGGTGATATGTTGTGATGGTATGTGTTGAAAATTAATCTTATTACTAAAGTTATTTTATTTTTAGCTTTCAAAAAAATATTCCCACTAGTCGCTCGTAAAAAGACGGAAAGTCTTCACAGTTACGGAATATTGCACGTACGACAACATCTCTACTCGATTCAGAACTCTTTTTAATTGCTTTAAGGGGTGCAGTTTGGTATTCTTTTCTATGAAAATTAACATAACATAACATAAACTCACGCTTATATCACCGAAAGGGTAGGCAGTGGTGCTAGCACTCACATTTCGCCAGTTTATGTTTAGGTCACAACTTTAACTGGGCAAGTGCCCAGTTAATGTTGTGACCTAATGTGAACCTGCGATAAATACACATATAACTTCGAAAAGCATCGATAAGTAATTGGTGTGTGCCATGGGAAAACCTGGGATCGAAGCCGAGACCTCGTCTCAGCAGTCCATTACCCATACCTCTAGGCTACCGCATTTGCTGTCGTTAGGTTTGTCAAACTGTGACTAAGTGGTGGGTTCCCTCCCTCCCCCAATATCGTCATAAGCGCTATCGGGCTCCTGAATATCGTGTAGAGGCGAAACACGTGTCGAGGTTTGTTCTTCGCACACACGATATCATTAATATCTTCTCGGGTGAAGTCTTCTTATTCGCGTTGAGGGCTGCGGTTTTTACACTGTGAAAACCGGTGACGCTATTTATTTTGGTCTTGTTTATTGTTATCAGTATATTATCTTATTATCATCAAATAAATTCCCATACATTATTGACCATCGCAAGCATTATCGATAATAAAATACCACTTTGTCTAGAAGCCTTGAATAGATATTCTTTCTCTCTAGCTTCTAAGGCAATAAGGTTTATTTTGTCTCTGTATTGTCTGATATATTATAAAACTCTATTAGAAACGAGTCGGGTTATAGCTTTGCAAGTTATGTGTTTAGCAGCTGGTTCTAATTGTGTGCATGTTTTACGATCATTCTCATGCCTTGTATTCGATATTCTCTATACTTATGTATATAATGTTCATTATGTTTCCCTTTTGTTTGTACTAATTTCAATAATTACATTATAATTAATAATGTTCAGTGTGTGGAGTAGTATGGAGTTTAGCTTTCCAGCCAGCCTCTTTTACCAAGGCGTGCAGTTAGATTGTTTGTTTTTTATTTAGCCCGTCGATTGACTACTCACCTCGTTGGATAGTAAACAGTAGGGTGAAGTCCAGATGATACTGCCATTTCAGACATTGAGAGTCCCAAAATGGTAGCTCGTACTTTGACGGCCTTAACAAATACTTTTTTATGCTTCGCTTAAAGAACCTTAGATGGGGAGAAAAGAGAAACACGTGTGGGAGCAAATCATTCCACTTCTTTGTCGAACGAACGAAAAACGTTTCAAACCGGTCGGTTCGAAACCATATTGTTTCTACCATGGAAAGCAAAAAACAAATGGAAGTGTGAAGTAGTGTTTTTACGCAACGAAGGAACAAATTTGACAATATGAATCTTATTGTAAAAAGTTAAAGTTTTAACTCCCTTAGAATTCACTGACATACGTCTAAACCTTTTCATAAAGATATTCAAACTTGTTGGAATCAAAGTATAAATATTTTTGACGTGACAACGTCTTATAAATTGGCTTGCCGGGTGACACTTCAAGAAACTGCGTTACGCTCCGCTCACGTTATGCGCTCACAATGAGAGCGAGTGAGAGGCACGCGTCCCTTCCACTCGGGCATGGTTAGCCCGCCTAAGAGCGAGAGAGACAGACATAAAAAGTGAAAGGCACGCGTCCCTTCCACTCGAGCACAGTTTTAAATATAATTCTTTGTATAAATAAATGTTTTAAATTGTTACTATTATTTCATCCTTCTTCCTACTATACGAATGAATATTCACATTAAAATTTATAAATTTTATTTTCCTTTCATTACACACTCTGTGGAGTCAATATTTCTTTTGCAGGTCTTGAACATATCAGTTCTCGTTACATTCTTCAATTTAAAGTTGTCTGCGACAGAGCTGCCTTCGACGATTCGTCGAACCAACTTGATTTATTTGCTCATATTGAATTGCAATTTCTCATTTTGTTAAGAAACTTTTATGTACGAAAATCAGATTTTGCAATTCAAGACTACTTTTTCATTTGAATTTGCAAAATCTGCAGCGCATAAATCTTGACAGAATACATACACACATAGTTAGATACATAATATAAACTGGCAGAGCAGCAGAAACTTACAGTCATATGTGTTGTGTGAAAGGCTATATTATCCAGTTTATGGTGATATAATTGGTGTGTAGGACCGCAACAAGATTTTCTGTACTAAAAAAAATGTTACTTGGAAGCCGGCAATAGTATTATATGGGTGAATATCCCAACGGCAAATATTATATGTCTTCACTGGGAATCGCGGTGTAAAATGACAGAATTTACCTTTTTATTTTTTTAATGTGAACTGTGTAACTTGATCTACTTGAGGCAACATTTTTTTATTATAAATGTATAATAGTAATTAAGGAATAAAAAAAATCACTTCAAAATTCAAGTTTGGTGGCTTGTCCCATTTCCCTTTTTTTACATAAATACATTCACTACACCAAAACCATAAAGGATTAATAAAAAAAATTATTTCGTATCTATATGTACAAAACACATTATCTTAAAACAATTTAAATATATCAGAAAATATTATTTAAAAGCGCAGGATACCCTAATCAAAGTTTGTCCAAGCAAAAATCTGAATTTAAGTATCACTTTTTCAATTAACTATAAATCAAAGTTACGTGCGTGTGAGATCGATGCGACCTATTTACTGCTCATCCCTCAATCGTGCGCCCGCACTTGCGTGTGACAGTTGTGTATTTAGTATTGTGATTGCCTGCCAAAAAGGTAAGTTACATTTTACGCGGGAAGAGGGACAAGAATAGTTCAATATTTGGTGGAACGATTTGCTCTTGAATACAAAGTGTTTTACCAGTTAAGTACACAATTATAGGTAGTGATTTAGGTTACACATACATCATTGTTATTATTTTAATTGTAACTTAAACCCTCTATTTTTAGAGATTTATTTTACGCCTGGTTTCAATGTTGGTGGCTCAATTTTGGTGGTTTTGGTGGCGTTTTTCGCCACCAAAATTTAAAACTTGCCACCAAAATATTTAAATGTACTGTATTATATACCAGTTAGGATCTGGTTCCAACATAACGACATGACTTCATCATTGTACAACGGTACAACGTCTAGTTCATCGCTGGAAAACATGGGCGTTTTATCCAATAACCACAATCGTGTCGTCCGACGATGAACGACTTCGTATCTTTGCACGATGATGAGATCGTGTCGTTATTTTGGAACCAATGGTTAGTAAATATACTAGAAGAAGAAGACGTGGAAAGCATGGGCCCGAACAAGCTACGGATGAATAGGAAGAAGATGTTGAATATGATAGTGAAGACGAAACCGATACAGAGAGCAACAACAGGACCATGGATATTGATAATACAACAGATTGTCAAGAAAATGAAATAGAAGGAGAAAGAAGTGTCAAGAGTACTTTGTGCTGCAACATCTAGTGCTGCCATTGCCCAACTTCTAGCTTCTACATCTCGTATCACCACCGCACCACCTCTTGATTCTACAACTCATGTCACTACCGCACCTCTTAATTCTACATCTCGTGTCACCACCACCAACAAAAGGTCCTTTTGTTTTTGGAGGAACCCGATTCTGGTGAAGATGAAATAGACTGGAAAAAGAAGAAGGACAAATGATGTAAATGTGCCTTCCTTTGATGAAAACTAACTTCAATCGCAGATTCATTTTCCAAGTAGATCAAGACCAATTGCTTTTTCGAATCATTTTTTGATAGTGAAGTTATTGAAAATCTGCTAGTTCAAACGAACTTGTTTACAAGACAATCAAATACATATAAGAAACTATACCGAAATTACTAAAAATGAACTGAAGGAATGCTAATACAAATGGGGATACACAAATTACCATCAATTGAAGACTACTGGTCTAGTAATCCAGCATTATGTGTCCCTGAGATTGCTGAGACTATGACACTTCAGAGATTTCAAAAAAATCCCAGATGTCTTGAGTTGAGTTCGGAACAATGCATGTGGGGTTTGCCATCTGGAAGGACACAAAATTAGTGACCATTTTGAGTACAGCCTTTCACCTAAAAGAGGAGGCTATTTGTCACCGAACACAAAAGGATAGTAAAAGATCCTTTTCCTGTCCACGCTCAGTTTTAGAATACTCAAAGCGAATGGGTGGAGTTGATAGATTACACCAGCAAAAAGCTACACGGCTTTTTGCTGGTCAAATCTATCGACTCCACCCATCCATGTCGCTCATCAAAACAGGAAATGGTGGAAATGATTGTTTTATTTCTTGTTTGATGTGGCAATCACAAATTCCAATATATTGTGCTCAAAAAATTCAAGAGTGCCTAATCCTATGAGCCAAAAGATGTTCAGGCTTGCCAGAGAACTTGTAAATAACTTGACATTTCGAAAACGAAAATATTCATCTGTTCCAAAATTTTTTGCAAAGAAAAAAAATTATAGTGTAGCAGCAGTCAGTCGCAAGAAGAAACTTTTTGGAATTCCTGAAGATATCCGATTTGCTAATGTTAGTGAGCACTTACCAGAAGGTAAAGACACCTATAGGCGCTGCCGACTTTGTAGCAGCGCGACCACAAACAAAAGGTCCAACATACAATGTGGCAAATGCGAAGTGCCCTGGTGTGCTGTTCCTTGTTTTAAAAATTTTCATCATAATTTTTCCAAGTTTTTCTTAATTTTTATTTTTTTATGGCATAATTAATGTAAACATAAAGACCTACATCCTATAACTGAGTTTCATCTCAATCGCATGACTAGTTTCCTCTACCAGTTAAAGGGTTAAAATCCAATATTTAAAATATTTTTATATTTAATCATTTTGGTTTTCTTAGTTTTTACCTAATTTTGTTTGCAATAAATAGAATTATGGTTTTTGTGATTACATAAAATGAAAAATATTTTTTCACAATGGAGTTTTATTATCCTTTGAATTACATACTGCTAAACTCCTAAGAATCTGTGGGTTTGAGTTGGCGAGATTGAGGTTTGTGAAAGAAATTAAATTTTGTTTCCACTGATTTTCAAGTTTGGTGGGCGAATCTCAATTTTGGTGCCAACCTGAACTTAAAACTGAATTATTTCATAAAGTTATTGATAGATTTGCAGCCTTCTCACAGATTCTTCTAACTTTAACTATTTATTTTTAAACTGCGTCCTTATTTTTTACAAAAGCCAAAGAATAAATTCCGCCACCAAAATTGGCAAAAAATACGTATTGTTGATATTGACCCATATGAGCGATGGATAAAGTTCTAGCGATTTTGATCCGACGGGAGTTGCTTCCATAAAAGTCAGAATAAACAAAATAATGAACTTTACGCATTAGTTGTATGAGACCAGCACACGGGCTTTCAATCTGCAAGTTTTGGAAGCAACCTGGATTGACACTACACTAACTAATGTTTAGTTAGTGTCAATCCAGGTTGTGTCGTGTGACTTACTGTGTCATGTTGTGTCGTGATGCTAACTTTCTCAGTCGCTCTCCTGGCATCCGACGGGACAAAATGGTGACGCATCACGTCACAGACATAATGTAACACGGGTTGCAGACAACTACCATACTTCATTTTAATATAAATACATATGATCACGCTTATTTCCGTCCCAGGGTAGACTGAGGTGAATTAACACCCACCTACCACTGAACCACACGGTTAATACGAAATCATAACATAATTCCTTGGTTAAGAAGTTTTAAATATAATATATTCCCTATAATAGACCTATTTCAAATGTTGTCCAAGAAAAATATCTTCAACTTTAAATTAATGTCCTTCAATAATCGAGGTTATATCTAAAAATGATTCAGGGGTTGTCAATAAATTAAACCTCAATTCATTATACCTATTGGTTAGGTGTGGTCTAAGGGCCTGGCGACCTCAACACGTAAGCACCCATATCACGAATGAGTCTGGTACAGAATAGTAATGACCTACAGTTGTTAAAATCATAGTCGGTGAGTAATTTGAATATAATTGAGTTCTGATATGCTGATAGAGAATTGAGGTCCGGGTTGTATGTGATAATTTTGTTCTAATTATATACTCGTGTACATCTAAGCTTAATGGCTTGTGCTAGGATTGAATTAACATCTATAGTGTAATGGCCAGGCTTCGAATCCTTTCGATCGTAAGGCCGACTTCTTAACCACTAAGCTACCTGTCTGCCGGGGTGCGAGATTTCACCTCTGACAATCAAGCACCCATAGACGACATGCGTTTTAGTCGATTCGAGTCCGACATAATCACCATAAACGTTAAAAAAATATTATGTTACGTTATTTGCTGATTAACTGATTGATTATGACGCTATGTTAGATCCATTTAAAAGTCCAACCGTATTTTTTTGTGCTGACTGTACCTACAATTGATAAAAGAACTTCGACCGTGTACGAGAAAAATCTATAAAATTTCAATTTTCTCTTAACAACCGTTTATAAAGTCATCTTCTGGGATTAAACGGTGTATGAGAAACAATTTTAATCAAAAGTAATTAAAAACATTTCATCGTGGGGTGAACAGCTTGCAACGTGAATGTGGGTAGGAAATCTCGGCAAGTTTACGTACATTTTATTACGAAATTTGCCTCGAGCAAATATTTATCACACGCGTGGTTTATGTGTTATACAAACATAATATATTATTTATTCAAAATACTTAAGATTTAAGCTGCCATGTTAACAACAAAATAAGTTGACATCAATTTTCATATAATTTCAATGGCAAATTTCGAATCATATTGATTCAAATTTCGAATCTTTGTATCTCTGTTTTCGGTGTAGCTTATACAAACTCTAATATTAATTTTACAAGTATTTCTACAACTTTTACTAAGCACTATTATTGTTAGTTAAACTGCAAAAACCCGCACAAATAAAAGTGGGCTCTCAGTACACGGATACACAACATTTTGATAGACATACAGATGTCCAGATAGACAATAGTCATCATATAGTCATACGGAAGTATTCAATGTATAATACCAAGTTTTAGTATGAAGATGACCGACTTTTTGGGCTCTACAGCAATTTTTTTATACCGCATAATTTGCTTCAGCATTATTCAATGTCCACCGTATCAGCAAAGCTAAATGAAACATGTTATAATAAGAAATCACTACAAAAAAAAAACAAATAGCGCCATAATGCGGTGTTGAAGATTTTTTATGAAATTATTGTTTCATAATTATAGCTTTACTAACAAAATTGAGAGTGGATAATGCTATGCTCATATGCTTCGGTTTGGAAACATTTCCCTGAAGCTCTGTATGTAAACTGAAAATATATTGGCAAAACCACTATTTGAAACATAATAAATAATTAACATAAACTCACGCCTATATCCCCGAAGGGGTCGACAGAGGTGTTAGCACCCACATTTCGCCAGTTTATGTTTAGGTCCCAATGTAATAGGTGGCGAGCCTATTGCAATTAACCGGGCACTCATAAACCTGCGATAAATACACACATAACTTCGAAAAGTCATTGGTGTGTGCCATAGATCCTGGGATCGAACCCGAGACCGCGTCTCTTCAATATTTGAAAAAAAAAAATTCATGCATGCGATTGCATTTTAAGTGCATACATCATTATCATAATATCGATACCTCTGGGCTCAAAGGTCGTAAAGGACATTTTGGCGAAAATGACTTTTTGATGCAGTTTTACTCAGTTTTTAATTCTCTATCGATCTGTATATTCAGTTCTACGAAATTCGCAAAAAAAATGCCTTTACGACCCACATAATCCGAGACTTTAGGCAAAGTTTACCGTGAAAATATGGAGTAAGTAACACTTACCTACTAGAGCGAAATTATTTTGGTAGTAAAGGAAAGTATAAACAAACTTTTGGGTGTAAAATACATTAAAATTTTCAATTGTCTTATACTCCCTATAAGTCACCTCAAAAATTTGGATATAAAGGACACCATATTTTCAAATTGTCCTATACACCCTAACAATTTAAAATAAAAAAACATAAATGTCCTTTACTACCTAGTTTCATTCTATTTACGTGTTTCCACTAAGGGCGTAAATAAACATGAATGAAGAATAAGATAAGATAAAGATAAAGATAATTTATTTGTGGAAACAATGGAATTGGCCCATAATTCTAGAATATTCAATAAACAACAAGTTTAATCTAACCTTAATACCTAACTTAAAATTAAACACTAAACTATTACTTAACTCACAATTTCGGGGAATGTATTTCAAATCTATCCAAATTATCTATAAAATTTGTAACCTAAACTAACTTATTAAAATGATTCTAATAGGTACTCGTTATTCATACTTATATTCAAATAGCCTCATAAAACAGACTTATTTATAACATTTACGTGCAATCCGAATTGGCAGGAAATTTTAGATAACTTACAAGGCACTAAAAAAGAATATAGACCCGATTTAATAGCCTAGAATTTTTAAACTTAAATTACAGGAACTTTTAGATGACATTACAAGGAAACATATTTTTGAAATACCGAGTGCGTGGTTTAACACCATTGAATTTCAGAAACGTGGGCTTCCACATGCGCATATGCTTATTATTCTAAGAAATGAAGATAAACCAAGGTCATCAATAGATTATGATAAATTTGTGTGTGCAGAAATACCTGACTCAAAAAAAGACCACGAATTTTTTCAGACTGTGTCAAAAAACATGATCCATGGGCCATGTGGCCCTGGGTATATAAATTCACCTTGCATGAAAAATGAAGGAACTGTCTCTAAATGTTCTAAAAACTACCTAAAGACATTTTGCGAAGAAACTAGAGATGGTACCCAAAATGGAGGTTATGCTATAATAAGAAGAAGAGACGATGGAAGAACAATAAAAAAGAAGGACTTCGAGTGTGATAACAGATGGGTAGTACCCTACAATCCCTATCTATGTAAAAAATGTAATGCTCACATAAATGTTGAAATTTGTTCAAGTGTCAAAAGTGTGAAATATATAGTTAAATAAATATATTTATAAAGGTCATGAGCGAGCAAAGACACAAATCACCAGTCCAGTGATCAATCGACATTAAGCAATGAACACCATGATGAAATTAAGGCTTTTATTGATACCAGGTATCAATAAAAGCCAAAAATATTCAGCCCCTGAAGCAGTTTGGCGAATTTTTGAATTTTCAATGCACAAAATGAGTCACACCATTATACAGTTATTCATTTGGAAAACCAACAAACTGTCGTATTTACAGATCAGAATGTTCATGAAGCAGCAACTAGATCAGCTGGAAAATCAACGGCTATTACTTCTTCGCGTCAAAGGGCCGACTTGCTTCAGTGATGTTAGAACTTATGAAAATATTATTTACAAATCATTCCGAGAAGCTGCTCAAGCAAGGGGGCTCCTTTTTGACGATCAAGAATGGGAAAGGTGTTTGAATGAAGCAATTGGTTTCAAACTGCCTCGGCAATTACGACAGCTGTTTGCGTTGATATGCGTATTTTGTGAAGTAACTGATCCTAATGCTCTTTGGGAAAAGTATGCATCACATTTTATTGAAGACTTTAAAAGATCACGTTCTGAAATACTATCCAAACAGTTGGCTTTACAAGCAATTGATGAAACATGAAAACTCCACGGAAAGAAACTAACAGATTTCGGACTTCCGCAGCCAGATATTGATGAAAATAATGTTTTCTTATCTGATCCCGTTTATGACTGTGACCTTGAAAAAGCAAATGGCTATGAAAAATACCAAAAATTGAACACCGAACACAAATTATGTGGTCGATACAATACTAAACGTTGTGAATAATGCCACAGAGAGAAAGCTGTTTTACCTTGATGGCCCAGGAGGAACTGATAAAACTTTTGTATTTACAACTATTTTACATATTTTAAGATCTGAAAACAAATTATGCCTACCCATAGCGTTTTCTAGTATTGCAGCAACTTTGTTAGAAGGTGGTAGAACAGCCCACTGGCGATTTAAAATTCCAATTAATTCAGATGCAGATTCTACGTCTCATATGTCGTTAGGGTCACCAGCAGCTATGTTATCGAAGGAAACTCATTCAATCATTTGGGATGAAGCACCCATGACTAAATGTCATGATACTGTTGTAGTTGATCGACTCTTTCAAGACATAATGAAAAATAAATTACCTTTTGGAGACAAAACTTTGTTATTCGCAGGAGATTTTCGTCAAATTTTACCAGTTGTAGTTAATGGGTCACGAAATGATATTATAAAAGCTTCAAGATAAGCACTTTTCAATGTGGCCAAACTTTACTCAACTCCAGTTGACTCATAATATGAGAGCTCACGATGATATAGAGTTTGCTCAATGAGTATTAAAGGTAGGCGATGGATCAGCTGATGAAGATGATAATGACAACATTGAACTGCCTCAGCGATGCATTGTAGATAATTCAATTATAGACCATATTTTTGGTGTTTCCCTTAACACAAATGATTATAAAAGTTATTCAATGAAATCTATCCTTACTCCCAAAAACGATGATTGTTTTCAATTGAACGACCAAAGTTGTCGACAAAATTCCCGGCCCGCTTAAAATTTATGAAAGTTCTGACGCTGTGGTTGAGGACGATCATAATGATGTTTTAAACTATCCTGTAGAATTTTTAAATTCTATAACGCCTGCAGGATTACCACCACACATTCTACTCATTGAGAACGCGGACAGTGGTAGTGGCGGCGCGCGTAGTAAACGAGTGAGAAAGAGGGTAGACCGATACGGTTGGCCTCAATAAGAACTAGCTTGGCGGTCGTCAGTACACCGTGATCATGGCGCTTGCAACACCGCCGAAATATCGGTTATGAAATGAAACCAACAAACATGGTAAATATCCCGATAGTGAATATACAGAAATATCTACCTATATTTTGCACCTAGATGTGTATTATGAGTCAAATTTACCCGAGCAAAGCCGGGTTTTCATCTAGTTATAATTATTTCATGATTATTTGTAAATAAAATACAGTAGTATACCATAATCCATCTAATAATTAAGTTTATTTAAAAATGAAAATGAGTTAGCAAGTGATCCTTATGACCTAAAAATTATTACACTAGTCGATTATTACCTAATTTTCTTCAGTATTGTGCAGTGAAGTAGATTTACACCCTTCGGTAAAATCTTAGGATGGAAATTTGACGGGTGTAAAGGACTTTTATTTTCAAATTTAAGGTCGTAAAGGACATCTATCTCGGTAAATACAGCACTAGGGTATTTTTTTTAAACTGCTTTAGAAAATACTATGAATTCTAAGCACTTTTTGCCTTGGTTTTATTAAAATAGCTCAAGAAACAAAAAAACTAGAGTAAAAAATATTTTTTTATTTTTGTTTTTTGCTTCTCCTGAAAAGTCGCATTTTGTCCTTTACGACCTTTGAGCCCAGAGGTATCGATATATGGTATTACGATTATCTGTGTAGGGGAGACCGAGGTGTATTGAAACAGATATAGGTTGACACAAGTTCAATATTTCGGGTAGTATAGGCCCTAGAAGAACGACAACGGCGCCATTTGATTCGTTTCGATGCACACGACGACGTATTAGTACACGTCGCGGCGTTGCGGCGAGTGGTTGTGGAGTTATCGTGTCTATGCGCAAAATTTGACGAAAAATAAGTATTTTTGGTATTTTTCGAGAAGTTTTATTCATTTGATATTAACAAATAGGTTTTTGATTGTTTTACTATAGCGTAGTTTGTTTTATGTAGTATTATTATGTAACGTTATTTTGTAGAAATATTCAAGTTGAACTCGGGTAATGGTTAATACGGTAGCCACAGTCGGTTTTTATTATGGTGGGGTAAGTTGAAACAACTTGTTTTAACTCACCTCGGTTGTTTCAAGTTAGCTTAGGTTAGGTAACAAATTATGCGGTATAAAAAAATTGCTGTAGAGCCCAAAAAGTCGGTCATCTTCATACTAAAACTTGGTATTATACATTGAATACTTCCGTATGACTATATGATGACTATTGTCTATCTGGACATCTGTATGTCTATCAAAATGTTGTGTATCCGTGTACTGAGAGCCCACTTTTATTTGTGCGGGTTTTTGCAGTTTAACTAACAATAATAGTGCTTAGTAAAAGTTGTAGAAATACTTGTAAAATTAATATTAGAGTTTGTATAAGCTACACCGAAAACAGAGATACAAAGATTCGAAATTTGAATCAATATGATTCGAAATTTGCCATTGAAATTATATGAAAATTGATGTCAACTTATTTTGTTGTTAACATGGCAGCTTAAATCTTAAGTATTTTGAATAAATAATATATTATGTTTGTATAACACATAAACCACGCGTGTGATAAATATTTGCTCGAGGCAAATTTCGTAATAAAATGTACGTAAACTTGCCGAGATTTCCTACCCACATTCACGTTGCAAGCTGTTCACCCCACGATGAAATGTTTTTAATTACTTTTGATTAAAATTGTTTCTCATACACCGTTTAATCCCAGAAGATGACTTTATAAACGGTTGTTAAGAGAAAATTGAAATTTTATAGATTTTTCTCGTACACGGTCGAAGTTCTTTTATCAATTGTAGGTACAGTCAGCACAAAAAAATACGGTTGGACTTTTAAATGGATCTAACATAGCGTCATAATCAATCAGTTAATCAGCAAATAACGTAACATAATATTTTTTTAACGTTTATGGTGATTATGTCGGACTCGAATCGACTAAAACGCATGTCGTCTATGGGTGCTTGATTGTCAGAGGTGAAATCTCGCACCCCGGCAGACAGGTAGCTTAGTGGTTAAGAAGTCGGCCTTACGATCGAAAGGATTCGAAGCCTGGCCATTACACTATAGATGTTAATTCAATCCTAGCACAAGCCATTAAGCTTAGATGTACACGAGTATATAATTAGAACAAAATTATCACATACAACCCGGACCTCAATTCTCTATCAGCATATCAGAACTCAATTATATTCAAATTACTCACCGACTATGATTTTAACAACTGTAGGTCATTACTATTCTGTACCAGACTCATTCGTGATATGGGTGCTTACGTGTTGAGGTCGCCAGGCCCTTAGACCACACCTAACCAATAGGTATAATGAATTGAGGTTTAATTTATTGACAACCCCTGAATCATTTTTAGATATAACCTCGATTATTGAAGGACATTAATTTAAAGTTGAAGATATTTTTCTTGGACAACATTTGAAATAGGTCTATTATAGGGAATATATTATATTTAAAACTTCTTAACCAAGGAATTATGTTATGATTTCGTATTAACCGTGTGGTTCAGTGGTAGGTGGGTGTTAATTCACCTCAGTCTACCCTGGGACGGAAATAAGCGTGATCATATGTATTTATATTAAAATGAAGTATGGTAGTTGTCTGCAACCCGTGTTACATTATGTCTGTGACGTGATGCGTCACCATTTTGTCCCGTCGGATGCCAGGAGAGCGACTGAGAAAGTTAGCATCACGACACAACATGACACAGTAAGTCACACGACACAACCTGGATTGACACTAACTAAACATTAGTTAGTGTAGTGTCAATCCAGGTTGCTTCCAAAACTTGCAGATTGAAAGCCCGTGTGCTGGTCTCATACAACTAATGCGTAAAGTTCATTATTTTGTTTATTCTGACTTTTATGGAAGCAACTCCCGTCGGATCAAAATCGCTAGAACTTTATCCATCGCTCATATGGGTCAATATCAACAATACGTATTTTTTGCCAATTTTGGTGGCGGAATTTATTCTTTGGCTTTTGTAAAAAATAAGGACGCAGTTTAAAAATAAATAGTTAAAGTTAGAAGAATCTGTGAGAAGGCTGCAAATCTATCAATAACTTTATGAAATAATTCAGTTTTAAGTTCAGGTTGGCACCAAAATTGAGATTCGCCCACCAAACTTGAAAATCAGTGGAAACAAAATTTAATTTCTTTCACAAACCTCAATCTCGCCAACTCAAACCCACAGATTCTTAGGAGTTTAGCAGTATGTAATTCAAAGGATAATAAAACTCCATTGTGAAAAAATATTTTTCATTTTATGTAATCACAAAAACCATAATTCTATTTATTGCAAACAAAATTAGGTAAAAACTAAGAAAACCAAAATGATTAAATATAAAAATATTTTAAATATTGGATTTTAACCCTTTAACTGGTAGAGGAAACTAGTCATGCGATTGAGATGAAACTCAGTTATAGGATGTAGGTCTTTATGTTTACATTAATTATGCCATAAAAAAATAAAAATTAAGAAAAACTTGGAAAAATTATGATGAAAATTTTTAAAACAAGGAACAGCACACCAGGGCACTTCGCATTTGCCACATTGTATGTTGGACCTTTTGTTTGTGGTCGCGCTGCTACAAAGTCGGCAGCGCCTATAGGTGTCTTTACCTTCTGGTAAGTGCTCACTAACATTAGCAAATCGGATATCTTCAGGAATTCCAAAAAGTTTCTTCTTGCGACTGACTGCTGCTACACTATAATTTTTTTTCTTTGCAAAAAATTTTGGAACAGATGAATATTTTCGTTTTCGAAATGTCAAGTTATTTACAAGTTCTCTGGCAAGCCTGAACATCTTTTGGCTCATAGGATTAGGCACTCTTGAATTTTTTGAGCACAATATATTGGAATTTGTGATTGCCACATCAAACAAGAAATAAAACAATCATTTCCACCATTTCCTGTTTTGATGAGCGACATGGATGGGTGGAGTCGATAGATTTGACCAGCAAAAAGCCGTGTAGCTTTTTGCTGGTGTAATCTATCAACTCCACCCATTCGCTTTGAGTATTCTAAAACTGAGCGTGGACAGGAAAAGGATCTTTTACTATCCTTTTGTGTTCGGTGACAAATAGCCTCCTCTTTTAGGTGAAAGGCTGTACTCAAAATGGTCACTAATTTTGTGTCCTTCCAGATGGCAAACCCCACATGCATTGTTCCGAACTCAACTCAAGACATCTGGGATTTTTTTGAAATCTCTGAAGTGTCATAGTCTCAGCAATCTCAGGGACACATAATGCTGGATTACTAGACCAGTAGTCTTCAATTGATGGTAATTTGTGTATCCCCATTTGTATTAGCATTCCTTCAGTTCATTTTTAGTAATTTCGGTATAGTTTCTTATATGTATTTGATTGTCTTGTAAACAAGTTCGTTTGAACTAGCAGATTTTCAATAACTTCACTATCAAAAAATGATTCGAAAAAGCAATTGGTCTTGATCTACTTGGAAAATGAATCTGCGATTGAAGTTAGTTTTCATCAAAGGAAGGCACATTTACATCATTTGTCCTTCTTCTTTTTCCAGTCTATTTCATCTTCACCAGAATCGGGTTCCTCCAAAAACAAAAGGACCTTTTGTTGGTGGTGGTGACACGAGATGTAGAATTAAGAGGTGCGGTAGTGACATGAGTTGTAGAATCAAGAGGTGGTGCGGTGGTGATACGAGATGTAGAAGCTAGAAGTTGGGCAATGGCAGCACTAGATGTTGCAGCACAAAGTACTCTTGACACTTCTTTCTCCTTCTATTTCATTTTCTTGACAATCTGTTGTATTATCAATATCCATGGTCCTGTTGTTGCTCTCTGTATCGGTTTCGTCTTCACTATCATATTCAACATCTTCTTCCTATTCATCCGTAGCTTGTTCGGGCCCATGCTTTCCACGTCTTCTTCTTCTAGTATATTTACTAACCATTGGTTCCAAAATAACGACACGATCTCATCATCGTGCAAAGATACGAAGTCGTTCATCGTCGGACGACACGATTGTGGTTATTGGATAAAACGCCCATGTTTTCCAGCGATGAACTAGACGTTGTACCGTTGTACAATGATGAAGTCATGTCGTTATGTTGGAACCAGATCCTAACTGGTATATAATACAGTACATTTAAATATTTTGGTGGCAAGTTTTAAATTTTGGTGGCGAAAAACGCCACCAAAACCACCAAAATTGAGCCACCAACATTGAAACCAGGCGTAAAATAAATCTCTAAAAATAGAGGGTTTAAGTTACAATTAAAATAATAACAATGATGTATGTGTAACCTAAATCACTACCTATAATTGTGTACTTAACTGGTAAAACACTTTGTATTCAAGAGCAAATCGTTCCACCAAATATTGAACTATATACGGAATGTGGGCTCAGTTGACCAAAAATTCATTAATAAATATGAAGAAGTCACATCAAATAAAAAAAGTCTAGAAAATCCTGTCGCTGAAGTGACCTCTTCATTAATCAACCAAATTGAGTCTAGATTTAATTTCGGATTTATTACTAACGGGTAGATATTATTCCCTTAGATGTAGGTAACTATCGCCTCCACGTCGTCGTCTGTTGCAGGTAAATCACACCAATCCGCATATTTTATCAGGCTTTTACCACAAGCTTTACCTAGAAAAGGTACCCAGAATAGAAGGAAAGTTAAATCAACCTTTCTCACCGACACGCCTAAACAAGAGGCTTTTGAAGAAAAAAAGTCAATAGTAAATTAAGGAACACTAAAAAAAACATCACTGATTCCAAACATACGCAATAAAGATGATTGCTGATTTATTTTTCATTTTATTCAGTTAAAACCGACCATTTAAATACGTGTCAACTCACCTTTACCCCTGTTTCAATTTACCTCGTCCATAGGAGAGTTGAAACAGTCGGAATTGTTCGCCTAAATTCAATTTTTCTCCAACTTGGAGTTATTATTAACTGCTTGTTTCTCGTAATTAGATACGTGTTTAAATTCACATTCTAATGAGAGAACTTACTAGCTAATAGACATCACTGAAGCTGAGTTATTATCAAAAATGCAATTTTTGTGTCAACCCACCTCGGTCTCCCCTACTATTTTAAAAGAGCTTCTTTCAGTACTTACGACTATTTCCACGACTATCTTTACGGTTAGTTTCATAGTAAATGAGGCTTGTGGTAACTATACAGGTCAATAGAAGTAAGTTAACTGAAGTTCACCAAATGTTAACGTAAAACCGCCTTTGTTGGTAGTATTATTATTATTCAACCGGACTGTCTTAAACTAGCTGGTACGGCGAACTTCATACCACCAATTTTTTTCTGCTTTTGTTCAATTCAGATCCCGTTTCCGCTGTACCTTCTATTATTTTTCAAGTTTTCGTGTATAGAAGACGTTCATGTGTAGAAGATTTTCAAGTTATACCTATGCGGAAACACAGATTCGGACATTATCAAACTCACACTGTATGAAATAAAAAGAGGGTTTACTTTGTAACCATTCTACCTTGTATTAAACTTCTAGTACTTTTCTGTTCATTGACAGAGTATCACTGGTTTCCTCAAAGTGAGCACGTCTTACAGGGCTGACACTGTCCTCTTACGAAGTTTTTACACATTTCCGCGAAAGCGACTAACATTATTTCGCACTTTCCCGAACGGAACGTGCTTGACACAATTGTCGCGGTTTTTTGGCCACATGTAAAGCTTTCAGTGTTAAAATGAGGGTGGTGTTGCAACGACAAAGTATATTATTTACGTTGCCTACGAGCCTTGAAATGTACGTGTTGTTTTTGATATTAAAATTTTCTCAGTATTCATTCTTATTCGGCAGCTGCTATCCCAGCTATGCCACATTGAAAAGTATTGAAAATCCTTAGTATATAGTTCAGAATTTTAGAAGTCTAGAAGTTTATTTAACTAAATATATTTAATGTATAGTAATACGGAACTATGTCATGCATTAGTTACTCTAAAATAATACAAGATATTCCGGTACACTTATTTTAATACATAGTTTAATCAAAGTAAGGGCTAGTTTCAATAAGTAATACATGTCATACATATGCCAGCTACCACACCCTTGGAAACTGATGGCCCGAGACGGTCGTGCGGTTTTGGTCGGTTTCGAGTAAAACCTTTGCTGACTTTGAGGAGGGGAGGTGAGTATTCGTGAGGTTTTGCACAATTTTTTATCAATAGACAGCTATATTATAATATATGTATTCATTGCGTTGTGTTATGTACCTACTGAATATTGTAACAAAGGACCTTATGACTCATAACTGCGCGAAATTTAGCTCTAACGGTGGTTAATGACAGAGTATCTTATGCATGAATAATGTCATGCAGCTCGAAGCACTGTGTACAAGATTATCATAATGACGCATAATTGTATAATGATAGTAACGACGGTGCCTTCAAATTGAGGTATGGAGATAATAGTGTTAAGTACTAATTTGAATTAATATCAGCTTATGTTGACAACTAATTTGAATATAGTCACGTACTGAGATACAGTTTAACCGACTTCAAGAAAAAAGGGTACATAGAGGCATCTTGTACTAGCCAATCAATCAATCAATCAATTACCCTATCGCAGTCCACTGCTGGACATAGACCTCTCCTAATGTTAGGAGTCTTTGATCTACTGTATCCGACTGGTCAGGTGGGTTGTTATAGGGCTTTATTTCGAGATTTCCTTCACTCACAGTGATATCGTCTGCGTGAAATTACGCATCCACTATCCGTTTATCGCCTCTTACGTCACTCTTTAAATGAGATAGGAGTGGTTTCTTCGCCGATGTAGTGTTATAATATTGATGGAGTGAAAATCTTCAAATACAGAGATAAGTATAATATTTTGGAATATAACATCCAATCATAATTGCTATACATAAGTTGCGGAGATTATGTACGCTTCGCTTTTCGTTGAATATCAAAAAAACTTGTTCCAAGAAATTCTAAGACTGAGAAATAACGGGTAACAAATATCGACACTATTTCTTATCAAGAAACTTACTTTACTGAGAAGAACTTCAAACAAATAATACCTACTACCGTCAATATTCAACTAACTGATCAGTTTATCCACACAGTTGCTGCTCCGGTCAGGGGTCAACAATAAAATTCGTCTTTATAATGAACGGCACAAGTGTATGTGTCCAAGCAAGCAAGAGCTTCACCATCTTGGAATTCCTCACCAGCTCCTTCTTCCTACAGTCCCGGGTGCATTAAGCAGGGCGTGAAAAAGCATCTGATGAGGCCATCAATCTGAGTGCCACAATTCTAACACTTTACCTGTTTGTAATTTTGACCCTCTTTCCTGAGACTTTGCTCAGCGTACAATCAGGCGGGTTGAAGTCAAATTGACGTGTCCGAAATAAAAAGAAAACCTTTACCGAAGGTTTTAGCCAACCGTCCTGGTAGGTTACAAAATGTAAACAGAAACTCACAAACAAAGCTTGGAAGGTCAATAACACCATAACTCTGCTTACTTATGCTCACTCCATCATACATACTCTGGGTATAAATCTACTCTATGAGTGATTTATCATATGATTTTGTTCACGGAAATGTTATCTAAGAAAATATTCATCAACGTTGCTTTAGTCAATAAGGCATCGATTTTGTAGTATAACCTTGTGCTTACTAACTCAAAAACGACGAAAACTTAGATAAATAAAAAAAAATTAGGCTACAATGGTTTATCAGTAGTATTTTTTAATTATTGTTGATTTATTTTATGTAATAATATAAATAATAACATTCGCTTACTTTAACAGGTAGTTGGAGCAACTAAGCCATCATCTACCTATTAAAGTTAAGGTTTCCGTCAAATTTAACATTAACAGTAACATTGATTCTAATGATTTGGCTAAATGTGTTGCACCAGACTATTTAGTAGTTATCTTTTTGATAGAATTTGACGTTTGAGCGTGGCCAGTTACAGTTAGCGTCAAGTTATGACGTGATTTTAACATGTCCAATGGTGTAACCTGTTTCATACCTGACCTGTACTTTAACTGCACTGTTATTGTTAAAGTAAGATCGTGCAACCCAGGCTAAGAAGGGGCTTCGAGAGCAAATACACACGAATACACTCTATCGAATATATAGCTTTATTAGTCGAAGGACGAAACTATGAAAATTGGATGTTCCAATGTCAGTAATTACAGAGAGCTCTTGATGGATCGTTGTATCCAATGCCCATATAAGTTTGTCGGGTGTGGGTAGTTAATCTATTTGGTATTATATACGATACTATATGATGACACTTGTAGTTAATTGGTTTCTATATCGATACTGTTGGAATCGTAGGCGAGAGATATTCGCCTACTCTTCCAACAGTATATTATATATATATTTCATTGAATTATAACTACTTTTTAATGATGACATCGGAAAAAGTGAATACTCCGACAGGACTCGAAACCGCAATCTGCCCCCAACAGTCTCCTATTGCTCCAACTGCTCGTATGATTGTCGCCAGTTGACTCCCATCATTACTCCAAATCATGTTGTAGTCATTATGTTTAGGAGAATTTTGAAAGCTTAAGACGTGGCTTCGTGGCTCAGCAGTTAGAGTTAGAGCATTCCACCGATAAAGGAAAGATTGCGGGTTCGAAACTCCAACAAAATGCTATGAGACGAAAATCGGAAATTCATTTCGGTTTTTAGTAATACAAAGTAATAACTGAACAAATGCGAGTGTTTCCTACAAAACAAATGTAACTACTGAAAGCAACGAACAAAGTTCGTAGAACCAAATAAATGTTTACAAATATTGGCTTCCGTGTTGTGCTATAGCTTATAATTTAAGGTTGTAATCGCATAATAACGGTAGTTGCAACCAAATGTCTTGTTGAAGTTCATAATTCTAGGTCAGTAAGTAGTAATATAACATATATAAACTCATACATAAACTCACGCCTTTATCCCCGAAGGGGTAGGCAGAGTTGCTAGCACTTACATTTCGCCAGTTTATGTTAAGGTCCTAATGTAATAGATGGCGAGCCTATTGCCATTAACCGGGCACTTAAAAACCTGCGATAAATACACACATTCCTTCGTATAGCATCGAAAAGTCATTGGTGTGTGCCATGGTATAACCTGGGATCGAACCCGAGAACTCGTCCCAGCAGTCCATTACCCAAACCACTAGGCTACCGCGGCGTAAATAAGCCTGTTATCAGATATTTGATAATTCTGTTATTACAATGAACTAGTCCAAAGTTTCGCTTGAAAAAAAAATAACTACAGAATTTTTCTTTATCCCTATAGACCCCTGGATCCCATTATTCATCACGTTTTACTGTAGTGAAAAATGAAATAATACCAGAGACGAACACATTTACATTTCATGGCTAGACTAGTTCATAGTCTTAGAAGGATTTTATTTGTAGTCATTCGTTGTAACGATGCCTTGACACTGCGAGGTTTAGTACTTCTAGGTCCTCAGAGACAGTTTAATCAAATTTTCTTCGAGATGTGATTACTCTGAAATGTGTTGAAATATTTTTTTTGTAAAGTCTGGCTATAAGGATTTGTTTTTTGTTCGAGGAGTAGAAACTGAAATAATATTGCCTGTTGTAACATATTCTGTTTCGAAAATCTAGTAAAAAGTTACAGTACCTACACTACACAGAGTAAAGTACTAGCTGCTTCCCGTAGCTCTACTCCCAAAGGAATAATCCTTAAACCGGCTTTCCAAGGTGCGTGGTTTGCAAGGATGCAGCCACACATGTACCTACTATAACAAACGGATCTGCACTATCACAGACGAGACCCATTCAGTCCGTGGAATCGAGGGTCATCATTATGCGGCTTTACTGGACTTCTGAAAATACTTACCTGGTAACACGCAAGGATGATGGTTCTAGGATATTCGGCAGGATGAAGTTCGTCAGCTGTAATGGGACGTGTTGTCAAAATGAACTGACATTCAGGTATAACTCATTACCACAGGTAACGTTTGAATACCGTCTAATATCGTTTTGGACGATATTTAAGTTACTGACCCCGTTCTGTTCGATTTTGGATTAGACAGTTTCTATGGGGTTTCGTACTCATTATCGATAGACATAGTTGCGAAGCCCATTTCTACAAACGCCAAATCATCGAAGAGCCATTTAATCGATGGGTCATTTGATCTATGGGCCATTTCATCGAAAAAAAACGCATGTGTACTACCAAATTGCTTACATTCATACCTCACTCACTTATGTGTGAGTGTCGATCACAATACTAGTAATTCCTTGAAATATTTTGAAGGGTCGGTACTAGCTACTATACTTTGTAAAATGTAACTTGGGTCCTATGACAGCTGTCAGTGAAATCCCGCACATGAAGTCTTGAATTTTCTATTAATGAATGTAGTAGCTGTCAATGTCATACTTTATGGGCATACCGAGCTAATTAGTGATGGGCGATGAATCATCGTGACCACATACTATGAACTATCCATATTTTGAATAAAGCTTAATTTAAAATTGAAATTAATATAAGAAAAAAATAATTAGAATTTAATCTTATTGCTTAGGTATTTTAATATCATAATAATATTTATATTTCAAGATACTTGATCCTAAATAATATTGAGTAAATAAAATCCTACATTCAATCCATCAACGCGCTGAACCTGTTTTTGGATTTTGTAAGCAGACACGCCGCGTTTGGCTCTTGGGCCATGATATAGGCATAAGATACACGCGCCAACATCTTGTTTGATATGAACATCTACTGATCCACTCCACTCATTCTCATCAGTACGAGTGCCGACGCCTTGTATGCTACATATATTCCGTTCTCATTACAATGAAATACATACATACAATTAAATTAAACCTAATTATATGTAACATGCATCAAAAATAGCCGGTAGTATCGATATTTTCATCGAATTTCGGACATCCCTATGAACCTCTTTTTGACATCTGTCATAGGACCCAAGCTATATTTTACAAAGTATAGTATGCTTTTTGACAATGTACTTATTTCATAATAAAAGCACAAGCAACATCACACAGAACATTGTTATCAAGATATTACAAGACCGAAAATCTCGGTTGGCATTTTGACGGAAATTAATTACCCAGAAAGGCAATTTACGAAAAAAATATACTCTCGAAATGTCTTTCAGATTTGGTGGTATTCTTAATAATGTAGTGTAGTAAATGTGTGTTGATGTTTTATAACTCACTTATCGGACTTATATGAGAAATTCGAATGTTCAGTAATAAAAATGTTGTTCACTTTTCTTTTAAGTTTAAGTGCAAGTTTCTTCTAAGTAGATTACTCGTATCTGTAATTCTGTAAAAAGCTCATATTTTATTAATTTATGTGACAGACAAGGAAGCCCATCTGATGGAAAGTTGGTAGCGTGGCCTTTGGACGTGTGCAACACCAGGAGCGTCACACTCCACCAGATAGCCAGATAGATGGCCTCGGGTCTGCCAAGGAGCGAGGGATATTTTGGCTACTATCTCGCCTCCAGCAAAGAAAAACCCAAAGACAGCGTGCGTTTTAGCTGGATCGAAACCAACATAATTTCCCCAACCAGCTTTGGCGGCGGAGTATCCGTGTTTCGCACGATAAAAAAGTGGCATCACACTCGTGTTTCGTTTTTATACAGTCTCCACCTTCTTCAGGCAGTAAAAACACACGAGGAGGCCAAATCCCTCCTAAGACTGAGAAGCTCGACACCGCCTATCAACTACCGACGATCCTCAGCGCCCGTCTTTGCCTGCAATGTCATATTTTGTAATATTTTTTTGGTTTTTGGTAGCGTTTTGCTAACACCCTGTATAGAGTGTATAGGTCCGTCTCTCTCTTTGTGAACATTATCAGCGGCCCAGTGATATCAGTGTACAGGTAAGCTGACCCTTAAGTTCACTGTAGACTGAATGAGGAGGGTTAAAGATTGAGCTATGGAACACGTTATTGTATATTTTTCGTATCAATCAAATCATTGAACAGTAAATTGATTACATACCTAGATAGAAATATTTTTGTGTTTTTTTCACATACAAGCGAAACATTTAAAAATAAAAAGCCAGCTATATATTTTGAGACATTTATTCTTATACTCTTTTTGTTCAGATATATTTCAACATCTGTGTAGCTATTGTCGATGTGTTCTAAATCCATAATAGTTTTTATTTTTAATTATTCATAAAATACAGTTAAGGGACAATCACAAGTAATAATTTTATTGATATTATTAAGTGTTGAATTATCTGAAGTTCTTTGCTTATTTCTTACATCATCACGCTCATTCAGATAATTTGAATTAAGTGAAGTTTGATAGAGATTATGGTCATCATCCGGAATATATTGCGGAATAAATTAAAACATTTAAGTAATATTATGCCGAGTCCACATTTACGTAAGCGCGTTCCCAGAAGCGCGTGTCAGTCCGATAATGTTGACGCATTTAAGTGCACGATATTAGAGCGATAGATGGAACGATCGATCGACTCAGTACATCTCTAGTTCCGTCTGGCCACACGTTATTTCGTAAACACTTAACAACATGACCAGGTATTGATTCCACGGAGTCCGGTTCATTGAGTGTGTCGTAATGTGGACCCCAGCTTTAAACGAGAACATACACCATCAGTCAATAGCTACAGAATACACATAACATTTAAAATACACATAGAACACAAAATGACTAGAGTTCGACTCTAATCTAGTTTGGCACCTTACATTATGGCCCGTATACATTTTTGGCCCAATACATACAAGCATGGGCCACATTTTACACATAACACACTTACATAAGGTTAGTTCAACGTGTACGGGGCCTTGTAAATACAAAATGTTTTCAAAGATAATCAGATCCAGAAGTTGGTAAAGCGCCGATTTCAATTAAACAAATATTTTTTTAGGGTATAATAAATTAGTTATTAATCAATAGATTCACATGTATGTACACCACGTTATATAATTAGGCCCGTATTCTATAAAGATGCTCAGAAATGAATTTAGATTTGAATTTAGTTTTTGGTCTGAAGTGTGTTTTAAGTGGAGATATTATGACTCACTATTTATAATATAGAATAAAATCTGGAGACAAATAATTTTGAGTCGAGATTCATTGGGTGACTGCTGCCTTCTTGTAACGCTCGAAAAGGAGACAGTGGAACGCGTTCGGAGAAGACTCCGGAACCACACAACCAACAACTCGGACGTTGGAGGTCGCAGAATGATCTCCGTCAACCATGAACGCGGGCCTGGGGGAGACGAGTGGAGCCACCTGTCACCCTAGCAGAAGCAGGCCCCGGCGGCGGAGCAAAGTGCGCCTCCCCATACCCGGAGGCTAGACGGGGACACCGTGGTCCCTACACCCGAAGGTGTTCATCTTGAAAGAGGGGCCCCGGGTCTGCCGCGGTGCAAGGAATATGTTCGCTACTATCTCACCTCCGGCAACTAAAGACCCAAAGACGGCATCCGTTTTAGTCGGTTCGAGTCCGACATAACCTCTCTCACCGGCTCCAGTGGGATAGGTATCCGTGGGGAAATCGCGCACGGAAAAAAAGTAGGGACTCATGGGTGAGTGTCATATAGGCTGTTAGACTTCGGCGCTTTACCGATCTATTTCTGTAATATTTAATTCACTTAACATCAATCTTATTTTATATGTACAAGGATGTTTGGTGCAAGAGATCTAAGTAGTCGTACAAAGTACACCAAAAAGACTTTTCTTTTTCTAAATAGTCCCTGTATTCTGTTTGCTACTTATTCTTTACAATAAAATACTTCAGAATGTATCACACCATGAAGCTCAAGCAATTAACACACAATTTTTAAACATTATGAACATATAAAACCTTAAGAAAATAAGTTTAAAGAGTCCTACAATAAAAATTAAACAGTCAATATTATTATATTTTCATTCTGTCAATATTACATTAATATTGGTGTCGATGCCGATATACAGTAGGCTCCAAAAGTTCCTGGATATCTTAAGATCTATAATCCTTTGTCAGCTTAATTGTAAATAAACTATAAATGTCTTGTTTCTTTATAAGAAAATAAGTAAACTCATGAAAGTAGTAGCCTAAACTTAATTACGGTAATAAGTAGATCTATTGTCCAGTTGCTGATTAAACTATAACTTTCAAATTGTCCAGGACCTTTTGTAGCCTGTACATTTTACCAAACTAAACCAAAAACTCTAAAGTTTACGTTTAATTTAATACTAATTCTGTGGTTCTGTTGTTGTTTGCTAAATTTACAAAACGATCATATACAAGCCATAATGATATTAAATAGATAGATTTCTTTAAACAAGCGTGACAAAATGAGATTTTGAAAAAAAATTCACAATCGAGTTACAGATTGTGAAAATGTATAACAGAATTGTTGTCATTGTTGATTTAAAAACGCGATTCGTACCTACTTATGGAGAGAATGATATTGGAATACGATATTTATTGACTGTCTAATCCCTTCGGTTAGAACATAAAAATAACTATGTTGCAGACTAAGCCCTAAGTAGTAAGTCTGGGACGACATAATAATACTGATTTGAATAAAAATGTTCTCTTATTTTTTTAGAATGTAATTTTTAAATAATATAATTAATGCATGTCAAAATTATACAATCAATACATGTCAAAATTAAGAAATTAATACATGTCAAAATTATACAATCAATACATGTCAAAATTAAAAAAATAATACATGTCAAAATTATACAATTAATTCATGTCAAAATTAAACATATGTATCGAATAACCCCACCCCGTATCGTTCTCGGCGCAAAGAAGCCCATGGTGCTGGCGGCGTTGCCTCTTTGAAAAACGATTGCCATTCTTTGCACTAAGAACGAGCCGAGGCGGGAGTTACCACCTTGGTCGTGGATAAGGCGGCCAGATTTTAGAATTAGCTAACGAAATTCTTATTTTTTTAAAAATGAAAACCCATTTTTGAAGTGACTGTTATTGTTCCATGACAACTGTAAAAAATTGTATTGGTGCATATCTATTTCAACAGTAGTTCAAAACTTCTTGAACTATTATGAATTTTAAAGCAATTAGTATACCTACTAACTGTTTCAAATCGACTTAAATCGGAAAATGTAGGTATAGGAGGATTTCAAATGCTTAAGACGTGTTCCCGTGGCTCGGGGATTAGAGCGAATGCTGGGGGAAAAATGCAAGACACGTCGGAGTATTCGCTTTTCTGGTCTAAACCGTTAATTGAACAAAATTTTAATAATAGAATATTCGAAATTATTTTGATAAACATGAGAGAAAGAGATATTTAAATTGAATTTGTAAATAACACAAAACTAATCTAAATAAATGTCGGTAAATTCGCGACATACATCACAGTTAATGTATTCAATGAATTTGTTATTACGTTGAAATTAATTACCTTGTGTAAGCTTTAATTAATTGTTTAACGCAAAATTAAAATCAAACATTGAAATTGGTCTTCTAAAATTAGCAGTTTATATCTTCAGTCATCTGTGGTATTGAAACTAGTCTTCTCAAAAGTTTTGAATTCTGCATTATGTTTCACTTCATCTTATTTCTTTTAATATATTTTGGGTTTCACGCATCATATGGCCCTTTTCATTTCTGTATTTTAGTCAAATTATAAATACTGTTGCGTTTTTCCAATCAACTTTTTAAAAAATCGGTACTCTTAAAATTATTTCTATCATAATTTTACTAAACATTAACATTACATTGAATTCTTTTTTGTTTTTTTATTTTTAAATTTAGAAGTACACACCAATTAAAATTACACAGTATACATAATTTTAAAATTATACAACTAGAATCAAATCACTTACATTAAAATCGTGGTCTGGCCATCTTAAAACAGTCTGTGGTCTGTGGTATAATTAAGCCTATTACTAACTAGGATTAACCAGTTAAAATATATCGTGATCATCAAAACATTTTCCTGCCAATGTTTATTGATAATTTTATTGATGTACATAAAATATTAGTTCTTATACTGACATTGGATTTCGGATCGCGATATTAATTGACTGTTCAATCCGTAGTATATAAAACGACTTAAATCAATGATAAAGCGAAATGTACACTACAAGAAGGTATCCTCTCGTCTTCTTTGAACAGGGTGACAGTTGTTGTTCATTGGTTGATCTGGGAGGTGTAGACGAACCTTTTTTGAGTTCGTACTGTTATTATGTTGAACTCTTTGCGTCGGGAATTTCATGCTGTCGTCTTTCACCTACATCGGAGTACAAAATTCATAATATAATACATACATTCATAAAGAAACAAAAATACTTGGAAGTACAGTCAACGCCATAAGTAGCTTACAAATGGTAATTTATTGATTACCACAACTGTTAAACCGATTATAAAATTATAAATAAACCGCGGAATATATGAACTTTGCCCTTAGGGGATTCTAAAACA
Source organism: Pelosia muscerda (assembly GCA_963691645.1). Taxonomy (NCBI): domain Eukaryota; kingdom Metazoa; phylum Arthropoda; class Insecta; order Lepidoptera; family Erebidae; genus Pelosia; species Pelosia muscerda. The sequence goes on from OY829104.1 coordinate 4,864,779, forward strand.
CAAAAATATTTAAAATCGTTCTTACATACCTAAACCTCTGTGGACACGTACGCTCCAATGTAAGAACGATTTTGAATATTTTTGTGTTAATCAACTTTTGGCGTTGACTGTACCCAATAAAATTCTACCGAAAACTTCAAAACGGATCCAATACCTATATTGAAAGAAGTTTCTAAAATCGAGATAGAAATCGAAGGAACTTTTTCGGAAAGTGTGTTAGGGCCACGTCATTCCATTAAAAGCAATATAAAGGGAAAAGTGAGGATATTGAATAATTTTGGGAAAACTTTCATCAAAGTCAATGTGGAGCAGCGGAATAGATACCCTAATTATTCAGGTAGATGAGCCCCGTAGGGTCAAAGTTGGTAATTAAATCCTGAAAAGGGTATTGTTTGATGACAATGAATAGAGATTGGAGATAAGTGACTTTCCAAGTTCTTTTGTAAGGAATCTGTAAAAAATGTTTCAGTCGAATTAGGTTTTACGGAAATAAAAATGTTGGAAAATAGTTGCACCGCACAATGGTATCAAAATCTATGCAAATGTTTAAACTCACAAAACTTGGCACAAAACTGTCATCAATATTAAATATGGGCCCATATTTGGTACAGTTTCCAAAGTTTTACTCATTATTCACTGTTAAATCGTACGGGATATTTACCATGTTTGTTAGTTTCTTCGTGTAACCGATATTTCGGCGCTGTTGCAAGCGCCATGATCACGGTGTACTGATGACCGCCGAGCTAGTTGTTATTGAGGCCAACCGTATCGGTCTACCCTCTTTCTTACTCGTTTACTACGCGCGTCACCACTACCACTGTCCGCGTTCTCACATTGCACTCGATCACGACACACAACACTCACTGTATCGGCTCGCACGGTTTTTGGAGATGGCGTTTGTTTGGGTTTTGTGAACTTACGAATCACCGGGTGCCAGACACTCGCCAATTGAAAACCATCTTCCCGGTTGAAGTTTTTGTGCTTTTTTATTTCAATAGCTTCCTTCACCATTCTGGGTATATAGTGGCGTTCAGTCGACAGAATCTGTGGGTTATGCAACTCGATCCAGTGATTCGTCCCTTCCTCCAATAGATGTTGTGCGATAGCCGATTTCTGTGGCTCGTTGTTTTTGACCGCCCTGATGTGCTCCTTAATCCGGCTTGACACTGTCCGTTTGGTCTGGCCTATATAGGAGCTCCCACAGCTGCAGTCAACCTTGTAAACACCTGGATGTTCCAGTGGAAACCTGTCTTTGGGTGTGCGTAGGTACTGTGACAGCTTTTTGAAAGGAGTGAAGATGGTTTTTACTGCGAATTTGTTTAAAATATTTGCAACCTTATCTGTCACTCCCTTCACGTATGGTAAATACGCAGGTTGTCTTTCAACCTTATAATCCAGGCGTTTAGGTGATGGTGTGCTTCTCGGTGGTATGATCCGCTCCTTGTAACCGTTTCTCCGCAGAACGCCCCTTAAATGTGCAATTTCAGTACCTAAGTGTTCCTCGTCGCATAGACTATATGCGCGGTTAGTAAGTGACGTCACTACAGAGTTCAGCTGACGCGGATGGTGATGCGAGTCAGCGTGCAAGTATCGGTCAGTGTGAGTGGGCTTTCTATACACCGTATGCCCCAGAGAACCATCTTCTCGAACCTCAACCTTCACATCCAGAAACGCCAACGTTCTTTCCCTTTCCATCTCATAGGTGAACCGGATCTTCCCGTGAATGCTGTTGAGATGTGCCAGGTACTCCTTTACAACACTCTCGTCACCCTCCAGTATACAGAACACGTCATCCACGTACCTCTTCCATAGTTTAACCTCCCGAGGGGCAGTGGCAATTGCACGGCTTTCAAAGTGTTCCATCCAAATGTTGGCTACTACTGGAGCCACTGGGCTGCCCATTGCCACGCCGTCTATTTGAAGGTAGTATTCGCCCTGGTATACGAAGTAATTCGTGACTATGCAGTGCTGTACAAGGTCGGCATATTCCATAGGGATGTTGTTATCTCTGATAACACCTCTAATGACGTCCATGCAATCCGCTACAGGCACATTTGTAAACAGTGATTCTACGTCAAAACTGACCATCACTTCATTGTCCTTCACATTGTTTACACGTAGAATTTCGATGAAATGACGGGAGTCTTTTACAAAGGATCTTGATTTTCCTATCACTGTCTGCAGTACAGCCGCCACATGTCTTGCCAGATGGTACGTGGGTGAGTCAATTTGACTCACGATTGGACGTAACGGGACGTTTTCCTTGTGAACCTTAGGCAATCCATACAGTCTGGGAGGCTGACAAGTTCGTGGTCTCAATAGGTATGCCGTCATGTCTACGCCAATTGCGTCTCTGCATTTCTCGATCAGGGTCAGTGTGCTACGATTCGTCCGAGCCGTCGGGTTGTACAGTAGAACTCAAAAGTGCAGTAGCAATCCTACGCAACTATAGCGTCAACATTCTAGCGCTACTTGTGACCTTTTTCTTTTAAGACAATTTACACACACACGTAAATAGTTCTTCCGTAGGATAGTATCGACAAATTCGCTTTGACTACTTAAGTTACCCGTGGCTGAATGGTTCCGGCATGAGGTTTATCGGTTTCTGAGGTAGTAAGTTCGAATCCTACGATACCTGTAAATTCTTTTTGGGTTTCATTTATAAAATATGAATATCAGGTTGATGAATAAAATATGTGTCTTAAGTAGAATTTATTATTTGTTAAACTTTAGCAAAGATCATCGTAGAATGTAAAAAGTATGAAGGTAGATTTGAAATAAAATGGAACAATTACCGGCTTAGAGAAAATAAAACGATGTTGTTGGTGTTTAGTTGCGAGTGCTTGTTATTCCCGTGATTCGATTAAATATTAATTGCAACATGTCTACAAGTAATATAAGTATGGAAGTCAAAGCTAATATTGTGGCTTTATTTATATGAATGGATTAAATATAAGTGAAATAGCTAATGAAACTGGCTTATCCGTAAGTATATTATTATACCATTTTATTTTTATATTATGCTAGCTGTTGCCCGTGGCTCCGCCCGCGCGGTTATCGTGACCAAAACATAGCCTATGTGTTATTATTGTAAAGTTCTATAAAATCCATTCATTAGTCTTTGCGTAAAAGATTAACAAACCTCCAAACATTCACATTTATAATATTAGTAGAATAACATACATAAACTCATAACATAAACTCACGCCTATATCCCCGAAGGGGTAGGCAGAGGTGCTAGCACCCACATTTCGCCAGTTTATGTTTAGGTCCCAATGTAATAGGTGGCGAGCCTATTGCCATTAACCGGACTCTTAGTAGAATAATTATTCAAATAGATCTAGTGTATATATATATAAACCGTTGCTTACAATAATGTGTAAAAACGTTCTTTTTAGAGGAATACTGTGAGCCGTTGGGTGAAGAGGTTTGACGAAGAGGGTAGCCTGAAGGTTCGTACAAGAAGTGGACGGCCTCCGCTGATTAACCACAACCAGCGGCACTATATGGTGGCAGAGTATAAAAGCAATGGTTTCATACCAACACGACGATGGGCCAATGACTTTGACACGTCATTGATGACTGTTCGCCGCGTACTCCATGCCGAATGCCTACATCACCAGACGCCAGCAAAGAAACCTTTTTTTAACGCAACGGCATAAAGACGAAAGGTTACGTTTTGCCGTAACACGGAGTCAGGCAGAATAAGCGTTAATAGGTATGTGGAGGTGGAGCAGCGCGCAAGAACCAGGCGAATTTAGAATTCATTCCGCCGCGAGCGGACAGCAGCAGTTATGTGGACGTTTTAAATAATATAATGTTACCTACAGTAATTAAATATCTTTAGTTTTGTGCACGACAATTGTCTAATACGTCGTGGTGTCATGTTCGCGAATGGCTTAGGGAACATGTAGACGTCAACGTTATTCCTTGGCCAGTACGATCCCCTGATTTAAACCCAATAGAAAGTATATGAGGTATAATGGTCCAAAGATGGGACTTAAGGGATGAGAGATGTCCTGAATTATTAAAACAATTACAAAAATTAATAATTATTAGCAGGAAAAATATTATTCATTATTAATATTTTGCCCGCCTACAATACTATTATTGTCTCTGAGCCTATTCCCAACTCAGTTGGGGTCGGCATTCTAGTCTAACTAAGATGCGGCTGAGCTTCAATATTTTCTGTGAAGCGACTGCCATCGGACCTCCACAACCAAATTGGCGATATCGAAATTCTACAGTACTAATTATACTTAATTGGATGTTTGGAAAAAAGTAATCTTGTTGTTCTATATTACTTAAATCTGTGTAAAAATAATACTTTTGTTACATAACTTACAAGTAAGTAAACTATACCTACTTAATGATCTTTCTATGTATTACAAAAAATATAAATTCAATAACCCAGTTAGGTAAGAAGTAGTTTTTGTGAATGTGGTGAAAAGTGGACGTGCTGGCTATAGGACAAGTCAGTTTAAGATTGTAAGATTGAGGTTAAGTTTCAATCCTCTTTTCCTTGAGAAAACGAATACTTAAACTATAAACCTCAATAAAATTTACATTGAGCAGGCAGGTAGATTGTAAAGATGAAATATATTTAGTTACTGATCAAACATTTTGTATCATTTCTTTTCATAACCCCATAATTTAATCACATAAATAACTATGCCAACTTCATGCAAAAATACTTTATAATTATTCAAAATTATGTTTTTGTCATAAATATAAAAAGTCGATATACGCTGGAATCGAACCACAAGCATATCCAATCATTGCGATTCGATAGTATCTTGCATTAACCGCTTAGCTATCAGTTGATTTACGAAGGCCAATGAATTACTGTATTAGTATCTAATGACTCACAGCAGTTGTAAACAATAACACATGAAAACGAACATATATTATTGTCCTTCTCTAGCACGAACAATTCAAATCTTGTTGCATTGAAATCCATAAGAGATAGATATATACCATTACGCACACAAGTAAACTCAACGAAGCGCGATGTTGCATTGAAATCCATAAGAGATAGATATATACCATTACGCACACAAGTAAACTCAACAAAGCGCGACGGTCGCACGGTAAACCATATTGAGCCTTGATGTGCTACTGCACTTCTGAGCCCTGACTGTACTTCACTTTTTTGTAGGTATTCACATCACTCAGTAAATCTCGAACTTTTTGATCGTATTCGGTGACATTCATGACCACTGTCGCATTTCCTTTGTCGGCTTTCAATACCAGAACGCTTTCGTCATCTCGGAGATCCCGTAATGCGGCAAGTTCGGTAGCTGATATATTCGGCGGTGGTGGTTTCGAATGACGTAAGGTGATAGCAACGTCTTGCCTCAATACCTCCGCCTCAGCAGCCGGAATTTTATTTTGTCGCACTACTTCCTCCACTGTTCCGATTATTTTATCGTAAGGAATATGGTTAGGAGTTGGAGCGAAATTCAACCCTTTCTCTAACACACCCAGCGCCGACTCCGTTAACACTTTGTGAGACAGATTGACCACTGTACCTTTGTTTCCTGTGTTATCACAGTAGAGGGTAGCTGGTTTTTGTTTTTCAATAAGTGCGTTAAATTTTTGCTGTTGTTTCAAAGCACTCAATTCTCGCGAACGTTGTGCTTGTAAGTACGTAATACGATCACACTTATCGAAATCACTCCGTGTTAACACTGCACTGCACCGCTGATGTACCCGATACAAGTCACACTGAGTTTTATCTAGACGGTATCTGGTGTTACTGATCGACTTGCGCAATAACTTTACACTCGCGTTTCGAAGCACTTATTGAAAAACAAAAACCAGCTACCCTCTACTGTGATAACACAGGAAACAAAGGTACAGTGGTCAATCTGTCTCACAAAGTGTTAACGGAGTCGGCGCTGGGTGTGTTAGAGAAAGGGTTGAATTTCGCTCCAACTCCTAACCATATTCCTTACGATAAAATAATCGGAACAGTGGAGGAAGTAGTGCGACAAAATAAAATTCCGGCTGCTGAGGCGGAGGTATTGAGGCAAGACGTTGCTATCACCTTACGTCATTCGAAACCACCACCGCCGAATATATCAGCTACCGAACTTGCCGCATTACGGGATCTCCGAGATGACGAAAGCGTTCTGGTATTGAAAGCCGACAAAGGAAATGCGACAGTGGTCATGAATGTCACCGAATACGATCAAAAAGTTCGAGATTTACTGAGTGATGTGAATACCTACAAAAAAGTGAAGTACAACCCGACGGCTCGGACGAATCGTAGCACACTGACCCTGATCGAGAAATGCAGAGACGCAATTGGCGTAGACATGACGGCATACCTATTGAGACCACGAACTTGTCAGCCTCCCAGACTGTATGGATTGCCTAAGGTTCACAAGGAAAACGTCCCGTTACGTCCAATCGTGAGTCAAATTGACTCACCCACGTACCATCTGGCAAGACATGTGGCGGCTGTACTGCAGACAGTGATAGGAAAATCAAGATCCTTTGTAAAAGACTCCCGTCATTTCATCGAAATTCTACGTGTAAACAATGTGAAGGACAATGAAGTGATGGTCAGTTTTGACGTAGAATCACTGTTTACAAATGTGCCTGTAGCGGATTGCATGGACGTCATTAGAGGTGTTATCAGAGATAACAACATCCCTATGGAATATGCCGACCTTGTACAGCACTGCATAGTCACGAATTACTTCGTATACCAGGGCGAATACTACCTTCAAATAGACGGCGTGGCAATGGGCAGCCCAGTGGCTCCAGTAGTAGCCAACATTTGGATGGAACACTTTGAAAGCCGTGCAATTGCCACTGCCCCTCGGGAGGTTAAACTATGGAAGAGGTACGTGGATGACGTGTTCTGTATACTGGAGGGTGACGAGAGTGTTGTAAAGGAGTACCTGGCACATCTCAACAGCATTCACGGGAAGATCCGGTTCACCTATGAGATGGAAAGGGAAAGAACGTTGGCGTTTCTGGATGTGAAGGTTGAGGTTCGAGAAGATGGTTCTCTGGGGCATACGGTGTATAGAAAGCCCACTCACACTGACCGATACTTGCACGCTGACTCGCATCACCATCCGCGTCAGCTGAACTCTGTAGTGACGTCACTTACTAACCGCGCATATAGTCTATGCGACGAGGAACACTTAGGTACTGAAATTGCACATTTAAGGGGCGTTCTGCGGAGAAACGGTTACAAGGAGCGGATCATACCACCGAGAAGCACACCATCACCTAAACGCCTGGATTATAAGGTTGAAAGACAACCTGCGTATTTACCATACGTGAAGGGAGTGACAGATAAGGTTGCAAATATTTTAAACAAATTCGCAGTAAAAACCATCTTCACTCCTTTCAAAAAAAGCTGTCACAGTACCTACGCACACCCAAAGACAGGTTTCCACTGGAACATCCAGGTGTTTACAAGGTTGACTGCAGCTGTGGGAGCTCCTATATAGGCCAGACCAAACGGACAGTGTCAAGCCGGATTAAGGAGCACATCAGGGCGGTCAAAAACAACGAGCCACAGAAATCGGCTATCGCACAACATCTATTGGAGGAAGGGACGAATCACTGGATCGAGTTGCATAACCCACAGATTCTGTCGACTGAACGCCACTATATACCCAGAATGGTGAAGGAAGCTATTGAAATAAAAAAGCACAAAAACTTCAACCGGGAAGATGGTTTTCAATTGGCGAGTGTCTGGCACCCGGTGATTCGTAAGTTCACAAAACCCAAACAAACGCCATCTCCAAAAACCGTGCGAGCCGATACAGTGAGTGTTGTGTGTCGTGATCGAGTGCAATGTGAGAACGCGGACAGTGGTAGTGGTGACGCGCGTAGTAAACGAGTAAGAAAGAGGGTAGACCGATACGGTTGGCCTCAATAACAACTAGCTCGGCGGTCATCAGTACACCGTGATCATGGCGCTTGCAACAGCGCCGAAATATCGGTTACACGAAGAAACTAACAAACATGGTAAATATCCCGTACGATTTAACAGTGAATATGTAAATGACCATGTCAATCTAAAATCATACATTTTACTCATTATTATGCAAATATAGCAGAGAATTTAAAAAGGACAATAAGACAATTCCGCTTCTTCAGCGTGACTTTTATTTTTTATAGTACCTACGCATTATTTCTGATATATAGTAAATTTGGTCTGAAATAGTAGTCTGTAAGCTTACCTCTATTAAATACATAAATAGAGAGATAGAAAACAGTAATGTAGGGGGGGAGGAAGAGAGAGAAAGATGGAGGCAGAAAGAGAAAGAAAGAGAAAAAAGAGAAGAAGGAGAGATCCAGTCAATTATGTTCAAAGACATAATAATTATTTTTTATGTTTATGAACTGTTTTAAATCAATTTAAAATTGTAATAAGTGGTCGGAGCATTCTCCCTGCTAGAAACTGGTAACGGTTCAAGTCCCGTCTAGACATCCACTTTTTCCAATTTCAAACCAATTAATCATTTTTTGGCATACTTACTTTGATAGTAAGTTCTCGTCTTGTGCGCCTATGTGATGATGTCAACAATTCCGTGTGCGCCCGAGATTCGTTCCCAGGAGGACTGTCACTCGCCCTCACCCAGCACCATAGCCATTTGTACGGAGGGATATTCCTGTAGTAAAATCACATTTGTGAATAATTACTGATATTGTACATACTCATGCTGTTTTAAAGGATTCTTGATGTTGCTTGGAAAGTTTCGTTTTAGTTATAGTAAAGTTATAAGAAACTGAATGCTATACACAAGGAAACTCTTTATCGTAAAGCAGTTTTTACTTTTGTCTCTGACTATTATATAGCTGAATTCGTCTGCGTCACCCCGGTTTTGCAACATTTTTCACTTCAGCTCCGCACCAGTTGGTTGTAGCATGATGTTATATACACGTGCATATAAACCTACCTCTTCAATCACTGTATCTATTGAAAAAACTGCATCAGAATCAGTTGCGCAGTTTTAAAGATTTAAGCATACACAGGGATATAGGTGCAAAGAAAGCGACTTTGTTTTATACTATGTAGTGAACCTTTTCAATACTGGGAGATTCCAACTACAGCACTACAACAAACACTTTTATAGAACTTTTTTCTCTAACCGTTATTATAATTTCATACATTACTTTAAACGACTAAAAATAATATTCTAACTAACATGCCGCTAAAAAGTTACGCTTTGTAAAAAGGAAATTAAGTAAAATGACTCAAGAGCATTATAAAAGTAATAAATAATCAAATCTTCCTGGCTAGTAGGTGAGACGACAGATGATTAAAATAATGCATTTAGCTGGATAGAACCTGCCTGCCCCTTATAAGTGTATCGCTTTTCATCTCCCTGTGAGACCAACGCTCACAAAACATTCTAGGAGCAACAGATAGTTACTTAAAAGCCAGTAAATAGACCAAGTTTACGATCTAAAAAGCATAAAGCGTTTAGTATTTAAGTGCACTCTAACGTCAGTACATTTACCGTTGATCCCTCACTTGATGACCTCGTTAGTAGCTTAAGAGCCATATTGTTCAATTTCTTGTAAAATTTTCAGTATTAAATGCTTTTCTTGTTAAATTTTATGATGCTATGTTTTTGGTTTGAAGGAAAATATGAGTGCATTAGCATTTTGTTTTGTTATTTTTATAAAAAATATACGTAGTCTTATTATAATAGATATTGTTGAGTACGTGTTTCAGTCCCACGTAAAGAGGAGAGGAGTAGGGATTGTATATAGTGTATGGAGTGTTTGGAGGTACAATCCAACCACAGTATAAATAATAGTACTGACACAAAGCGCTATTGTTTCAAAAAATAATACTAGATTTTTTTGTTAATTTATACATAATATCTTGGGTTACCTATTGATTATTGTAGTTAAGTTCAAGAAGTTTGCCTCATCTAATGGTGATCAGAATAGTCCTATCTTTCAAACACATAACTCACATAGTACCATGCTTAAGGTAAGAGTCAGATGACCCTTGTATTTGAAAGCGTAATTAAAAAACTTGTCATATTATAGTCATAAAATAATTGCAAAACATTCAAAAGAATAGTACTATCAAACACATTAATGAGTAAGCACAAAACAAAGTCATTAAAACCCCATTTGAAAAAGTAAATACACTTTGTCTTTACTTGCGCAGTTTTAAGTAAAGCTCTTAATTTTGCGTACAAAATTTCGACGGTGACCTTTAGCAAATCGTTTGGGATGGCGCGACGGCCCGTGGGTAGACAACATCTAAACTAATGAGACTAAAGCATAAATAATTAACTTGAAATTATCGCTTAAGCTGAACAAACCGACCGTAACTTTGATTAAATATGTACTAATTTGCTTTGGATTAAACTTTTAAAGGTTAATGACAATAATCTCAGTGTTTTTGTAACTTTGTGTTCCTTTGTTAGTTAATGACAATCATAAATTTATTTTCTTTCAAAGAAGAAAAATATAATAATATTTTTATTACTTCCCATTTTTGATTACGTTTTTTCCTATTCTTTATTAACTGTGTGGTTACCGGCAGAGTAGAATTTAGGCCACCCCATCTCTTCCCGTGCGGTTTCGTAGAAGGAATAGAGCTGTTTAACATAAAACAGAATATATATGCAGCCCAGACTCAGTCACATGCATGGCTCGAGTCAATAACGTCGGCTATTGCCGGCAATATGGCAATAGGCTCACCCCTAATACGCGGGACCGAGTACAAAGGTTGATGACCACACTATTATGCTCTTCTCTGTATTCAGTAGATCATTCAGTAGATTTGATGACGCACAACAATGATACCATTATGGTATCATTTCTATACTCCCGAGATTTTAGTCTTTGCGGGCACTTTTTTTTTTTTTATCGTGCGCAAAATCCCCACGGATACCACCCCCACCAAAACCGATGAAGGTGATTATGTCGGACTCGAACCGACCAAAACGCACGCCGTCCATGGGTCCTCGATTGCCGGAGGTGAGATTATACAAGACATATCTCTCGCACCCCGGCAACTCATTGCGGGCACTGATTATTCATATTTTTTATAGCTAAGCAACTTAAATTTTCTAGATTCTGACTGGAAATTTAGGTGAACAAACCAGTGATTAACATGATAGTAATCTAATATATAAAAATGAATTATTGTTCGTTAGTCTCGCAAAAACTCGAGAACGGCTGGACTGATTTGGCTTATTTTGGTCTTGAATTATTTGTGGAAGTCTAGACAAGGTTTAAAAGATGAACAAATGTGAAAATGCTTGGAATGGAGCACCGGGAACGGGATTAGAAATCCACGCGGGCGGAACCGTGGGCAACAGCTAGTCTTTATTACAATTGAAGGTTTCCTTTATATCCCTGCTAACATGTAAATTATACAACTTACTTATTACGTCTTGTATCACTGTTTTTTTCTTCACAGATAATTATTTACACAAACATCTTGATATTAACAAGATTACTTAAATATACCGCCATTTATATAAAGTATCCTATTTTATATAATGTGTTATGTAAATTCTTTTTTCATATTACGAGTATTATAGAGAGAAAATGTGGTTCAGTTTGTGCCGGGCCGTTTAATTTTATTGCATGAATCGCTGAAGGCTATTTAGGTGTGTTCTACATAGACAAGGAAAGTGATTAATGATGAAGGGGACACTTTTAGGTGTTGCGTTTGGATTTTTTAATAAATGAGGGGTTTGTGTGGTATGGGAAACAAAATTGTTACATTTTTTTACTCATCCACGTAATTTAAAATGTGTGAAAACGATGGATATAAGTGGCAGTTTGAACTAGGAATATGAACCCTGTTGAAAGAAGTTAAAGTTTTACATCACTGGTAGAGAATGCCTAATGCATTAAATTCGCCTATGTACATGTGCATGAAGATTAAAAAACAAATCCCTATCATACGTTATTTTTTTCGTATGTATTCAATCTCCTTCGATTCAAAATATTAAACGTCATAAATATTTTTGTATCTATTGTAAATTAATCTCTATTTTAAATGCTGTACGTATAATTTGAGCCAAATAGTTCCCAAGGATGATATATAAATACGACCAATCAAAACAACTGTTCACCAGTAAAGCAACGTATTATTATGAAAAATTGTATGTGTGAGTTTGTCGACGTCGTTTTCGCTATTGAATCTTTCATGTCACATTTCTAATGGTTTTGTTCTGTTCTGTGGTGAAAACAAATTTTTGATAACAACGAAGTTTAATTAAATTTGAAACCAATTAGTATACTAACTTTTATCGCTTTAAATCTAACGGAGTTTCTAAAAGTAGTTCAATTCCTACAATGTTTATAACCTATAGAAAATCACAAATCAATAGTATGTCAACCATTCAACCACATTGATTAATCTATTCTAACAACTATTGTGCCATTTGTGTATTTATTTATTTATAAGTACAACCACATCATATGTATTGACACAATTTAACCAAATAATTATTGTAGGTAATTTTCCCGATACACATAACATGCATTAGGAAAGCCTTAAATCAACACAGCAGCTATATCACCAGCAACAAGAAATACAAAACGAATTAAAATACAAACAGCAAACCAAAAGAAATTAAATTACCAAAAATTAAATTAAGAAGTTCGATTAAAGAAATGAAATAAAACCCACTGTAGTTCAACTGATATTCGAAAGTTTGTTTATAATTTGGAATAACAGAACTAGAACTTAAAAATCTATAAGACTACGGAAACAGTATAATGGGCGGCCTTATCGCTTTGCAACCTGCTCTTTTCTTACCTGAGGCTAACAAAAATCCTGTTAGAGAATATGAAGTATATGACCGGGTTGGCTGCTGAGTTGAGGGGTGCTAAGCTCTGGATGAGTGAGGCTATGGCCACGTTGACTTGCGTGTCAGGAACATAGCCATAAACTTGTAGCAAGTCGAAGATCATGTACGGAGACCAGCAAAGCACGAATACTGGAACAAATGATTGAATTAATATTGGTAAAGTGAACTCACGTATTTTAATATAGAATTTGTTTACCTGTGTTGGTTCTACTAGAGACCGTAAAATTTGGTTTGGTTACCATGGCCTATAGAGGTTTGCAACTCCGGGGTCGTCACAATTATTCTGCTAACCCCATAGAAACCTTCTATTGCCCTTCTTGAGGAGTTGGGGGAAGGGGGGGGGGACAGGGGTGATGGTTAAGATAGCTTCCCACTGACCCACTGACAGCACGAACCTGTCCAGTGAGCTTTGATACCATACTCACCACAAGATTATTATTAACCGCTGTATTCTGTAGGACGGAGGTATTTCTCCAGTCTGCTCAATTGGGACAGGAGAAATTATCGCGTCTTACCCCCGTAGTACTTTTAGTAGAGCCTAAAATGATTATAATTACCATTTCATAGTACGCACGCCGTCATGTTTGGAGAATGACATGAAGTACTTCGTAGCATATTACTCGTAGCGTACTGCCGTAGCATATACGTAGCATAATAGCGCTACGATATATGTTACTTCGAAAGACCGTAGCCATATTGTATATATTTTATTATCAAAATGGAATTGTACCTATTCAATTATGATTATCATTTATGAACTTGGATTCAATAAAATATATCCTACAACATTTTTTTTTATGTATATTTGATTGTAAATAAATTATTGTATCAATTTTTGCAGCATTCGAAGAAGCGGGAGCAATGGCGCGCATTAGGAGAGGTCTAGTAGGAGTAGACTGCAGAAGGCTAATTGATTGATTACACTCAGGATTTCAATATAATAAAGAGGACAAAAATCCAAAAAATCTATCTACTATCTATATTTTTTTTAATATGTATATCCGTTAGTTATAAAAATATTTACTTTTATATTTAGATTTTTAGTCAATTGCAGTAAAATTAAGTAATAAACTTATTCAATGGATAAATATTTCGAAGAGGACAATTGAATAAAGCTTTAATAAACAAGTGTTGGTATAATGAATTTACAAATTATTACAACAGATTGCTAACTACTTTCCTTGGGGATTATATAATAAAACAATTCAGTTTTACGGACGAAGTTTCGCAAACTTGCCCGCTTCGGACTGATTATTATTATGTCACGTCTAAAGAACAGTTTTCTTGCAGTACTAGTTTGGTGTTAATCTAGGAATAAAAGAAGATTACTAAACAGTGGAAACCTTTTCTCATCTAAAAATATCTGAGAATATACAATGTTTTGTGTAGAACAAATAGTATCATCTTACTGTATAAAGAATTTTGCATCTTGAATTAAATTATAAGAAACTAGTATACATTTAGATTTTATAAGTGTTTAAAGGACACGATTATTTCCGTTAATTTCTTTAAATATTCAAATATAGCTATCAAAATAAATACTATTCTCTGTTTTTATTCTTTTGATGATAGGACACAATATTGTGTTCCGTTAATTTTTTACTTTTTCAAATTAAAGTTATATCGCAAAATGTTCACAAAATAATAACGATAGCTGTGATTCGTCATTTGGGTATACAATAATCAACAAGAACGTTATACAAATTTAATTCAAAGAGACAAATCACTCGAATATATCTTTATAAAATTGTGTAAAATGTCCTGGAGTATGTATTTAAAATTGTATAAATTATGTTCTTAGTACAATTATTAATCAAGCATTACAATATTCAGATTTAGTTCTGTGATTTTAATTTTACATTCCTATAACGTATGGACTGAACTAATGCATAGAAATGTATTACGACACGATCTTTGTAAAGATCGGAATGCTTAATATGACATATTTAAACATACTTAAGTTTACACACACATACATACACATATTTAAGTTTTCCTCATAATTCATTTAAATTTGGCCAATAACTAATACCTGAAAAAGCTGGTCAGGTCAGTTTCAAATTTTGGATGTATCAAATGTTTTCGAAAATGTGTTTGCATCATACAGGATACGTTCATGAAAAGTCAGTTCTCATACTACATTATACTAATAATTTCATTGACAAAGACTTCATACATTAAGGATATAATTGTAATACATAAATATAATAAATATTATATTTATCTTATGAATATAGTGACTGCGTCACAGTCATATCACCATAAACCAAAAACTGTCAAAATCTGAGCATAAAAATCATATCATTTTTTAGCAGTGCAGTGGAGTAAATATCAATTTATGTTTCCTTCATACAACCCACATCAAATATAATCCCATATGAGTGTTCATGACATTTCAGATCGAATTTTAAAAACGAGTTTATGACCTTCTTTGTTTATTCAAGGTCAAGGTTCAAGTGGTGATGGGTCAAGGTCATTGATTCTTCCGATTATGTTTGTTTAACCTTCATAAACGATTGCATAAAACCTCCCCTACATCATAAAAATTTGATCTTGCAATGTCACAGTCGTAAGTTGTAATTTATTTATTGTATGTTATGTTCCGCGGCTGGAAGAATAACAATCATTTACACTTAGACATGATGGAGAGATCGTAATTTTTTTATTATCTCTCGAGTTTTGCTGCCTCTTCATATTGCGATGGCTCTTATATTTGTTATTGTTTCCTAAGAGATTCGACCTCAATTTTTGTTTGCGTACACTGTATGAAATGTACTATAGTACAGTAGTGTTATGACCTACTATAGTTATTTCATTCTCCAAGCCTTTTCTCAACGAAGTCGGTGTACTTTTTCCAGTCCAACTGTGATGCGGCTGAATATCGATATTTTTCATGAAACAACTGCGGAAACAGTTGTTTCCTTTTTTAACCTACTAGTGAAAAGAGTACCTACTTGATGCAAAACTCGATTGTTTCCATTTCAAAAGTAAGTACTGTAGTAAAATAACATACTTATTTAAACATGATTTTTTTTTAACAATGAAAAAAAGATCTATGAACGATGGGTTTTGGTATGAAAAATACAAATGAATATCACTTCCTCCCATAAATCGACTGCTGTCTGACCGTTGTCAGTTAACGGAATAACGGTGTATTTCGGTTAACGTTTTGACTTGTCGTATTTTGTATTTTTAGTGGCCAAGAGCGATGCGTAAGGGAGGTTACATACATCCGTTACATATATCAGTTGAGGTAAAAGAGGTATTTTTTAAGATAAACCTTTGAGAATGTCAAAAGGAATTGACAGTACTGTCAATATAGATCACAGTATTTAATATTGAACCTAACTGGTTTCACCTTGCGAAGTACAAGTGTATTATTATTAGTAGATATAATTTCTTATTGTTTTTTGTTTGGATACAAAATTAAAACTATCAAGAAAAAATTCCACAGCGCAATGTGTTTCCTTCTTCCTACAGTCCCGGGCCCTTCAAGCAGAGCGTGCAAAAGTACCTACGTGTATCTCATGAGGCCGTCAAGCTGACTTGTACGTAACACTGTACGTGTTTGTATGGTGACCCCTTTTTTGAGACTTTGCCCTCAGCTTACCATCAGACGAAGTGAAATCAAATTGACGTGCCATACATAAATAAAAAAGTAAAATTGATCGTAGCGTATTTCTTGTATGGTTTTAATATTGGCAAGTTATCCAGTCTGCGCTGTTCCGTTTTTTCAACACGAATTTTAGTCTATATTTTTTTCATTTTAAAGTCTTTTTGTTTTGTGACAGGTAATACTTTGAAACACAACACATAAAGTTGCATTTAAAAAGACTTCTTAATCTTAAAATATATCGAGATAGCAAAATATGTATAATATAGCAAACATTACATTTACAGAGAGCTTACACCAGATTACACAATGTTACGCACTGCTGAAATACTTGATAATTTGATTACTGTTTGTTTGTACTGTATACATAAAATAATCCAAGTATGTTTACGTATTGTAATCACTTACGCTTGGCAGATTGCGCAGAACAGAAATAATATATACATATACGAACACATTAGGTACATTAATATTATTATGTAAACTTGTCACAGATCCCTTGACAAGTTTCCCATTAATTTACGTTTGTTTGACAGCCTCTATTGCGTAAGGAAGTGAACACTACCGCTACGCAGGAGGTGGGGGTTCGATTCCCACACAGTGTTAATATTTGTAGGCATGAATATGGCTTCTCTATTAATAATAATATTAATGATATATATACTTATTGTATACCAAGGATAAAAAGATACAGAACAAATACATGTTTGCACATGGTGAATACAATTGGCGGCCTTAACGCTTTGTGGTAATCTCTTAAGAGAAAAAGCAGGAGAAAATTGTTTCTAGGCAGTTTGGTGTGCAATAATATTATATGGAGAAAATAATAATAATAAGTCAAACATATTTTTATTGGTCTGGTCGTGCCTCGGAACTGAAAAAGTGAACCCTGGATTCCGAGGTGACCGCTTCGGACGCGATTAGAATTATGTCAAGGATGATGATGATTAGTACTAACAATTATTTACCTAACGTATTACTGAATATGCCGTGAATATTTTCATTAACTTATTTAAGCAACTTGATTACACAGATTAATAGTTTTAGTACTTTTATATTTCATTTATTTATAAATGTTCAATATTGTACAAGTATTATTACATTAAACAAAATACCACATATTTTTTTTCGTGCCCTCGTACTACAGAAATTACTGAGTCGCATCTGGTTTGCCCATAAATGACGTTAAGTTTAACCGGCTCCCGTTTACACCGAGTATTGTGGAATTTAAAATAAAATACTAACTATAAAGTAAAAACAAAGCACATAGATGTCAACGAATAGGATAAAACTCTAGGGATTTTTTAATTGTTGGCAACAATGAAAACTCAAGAGATTTTTCACTGATGGCAACAACACTACCGAAATTACTAGAGTTTTGGTCAGCCTATGCCTATGCACATACCTATTTTCTGCTGTGGTAGACAGAGGTGAATTAACAACCTCATTTCACCAATTGTATTCGGTCCCACGTACCTAATAGAATTTGAGCCTATTGCTGTATTCCGGGCACTAAGGTTGTATTGTACTAAGGTTGATTCAAGTAAAGTACCTAAATTAAGTTAATAAAATTCTCATTTGCAAAATGTAGGTATACTTTTTAGAAAGCGACTTAAAATTGAAAACGTGTATGTCCTGACGGGACTTGAAGTCGATCAGTCTCTTACAGAATGCTCTGGCTGACCACTGAGCTACTGGATCACGTCTAAAGCATTATTATGTCCTTCTATACTTGAGTGTTTTCAAAACCAATGATTATATTATTATATTAAAAAATAAGTAATTCTTGAAGTATAAATGTAGGTTAAGCAAACAGGGTCGTATTTACCAACCACGTTGGTCCTTCAGCTGGACATGTTTTCATAATACACGATCAATATCGAGAAGTACAGATTCCCATTTCTTCCCGTGGCTGTAGTACGCGGCTAAGGAATAGAATTGCCCTTTAACTGACAGTATATTTATACAATTGAGTCCAGTTTTAGTAGCATCAAAAAAGAGTACTCCATTAAACAATAGGTAGGCCAATAATAGGTCTATTAACTGGTGCTGAGTTTTATTAGTGAAATGTTGGGGTTTATTCAAGATTACTGGGTTAACAGGCCAGACTAAATTTCAATGGAATTTTGATATATATGTTTTGCGATATCTATTTAAACTAATAATATAATAATTGGTTGCAGAAGAACATATAAAAATGTTTCCTTTGAAAAATATATCATATCATAAAATTTTCACGAGTTATTTGCGAACGATCGATTCGACCGATATGTCTTATGGTCAATAAAATTAGCTCATAATAAAGTTGATGGTCTGTTTATTTTTCTGGGGCAGAACTATTTGCGACTAGCTTGCTTAATGTAACCATGAACATCAGGAGTTTTGGGGTATACACCCAACCTGTGAGACGACTGATTGATCAATGACACTGACACTGGTAGCTCATTGGAGATGTTTTTTGTTATCAGTGGGAAGACCGAGAAACCCTTCTTTATTTACTGCACTGACAGCACAGATAATCTCTTAATCTGCTCCCCTCCCCCCTTCCTCCTTCCCCCATTTCCTTCACCCCTTTTCTCGCCCCTGGTGTGCAAACGTCCATTAGCCACGGTAACCACTTTCCATCAGGTGATCTGACATTAATGAAGGTAAAGTTTACGAGAATGGTGTAAAGTAATGACATGCTGTCAAAATGTAAAATATGCCAATTCCAGAAGAGGTGATAGAAAATATAAAACTTGACATATCATACTGTCAAAATGTAAGATAAGCCAATTCCATAAGAAATGATAGAAAGAAAAAACTTCACATGATATACTGTTAAAATGTAAGATATGCCCATTCTAAAAGAGGTGACAGAAATTAAAATCTTCACACAAAATGCTGTTAACATATTCACATGCAAATGTCCATTCCAAAAAGAGGTGATAGAAAAGAAAGTATAAAGCTTCACATGACATACTGTTATAATGTAAGGTATGCCAATACCAAAGGGGATGACAAATTATGTTCAAAACCACTAAATGACTAAATGAAACTTAGACACAAAAGAAAACAATATATCACTTACCAAAGACAATAACAAACGTCATTTTGACAGTTTTAATCTTCGCCTTCGGAATGATGCCTCGGCTGCTTGCGCGTCTGCTATCCAAGTCGTCGCTGTCTGCAATATAAATATAGTTTTTAAGCTGCCTAAATATATTAACATATCATCTTATATACACACAAGTGCCTTTAAACTTTATTAGTCCCAAAATTGAATGGCCAATCAAGTCAATTGAAAAGGGAGTGAAGTCTAAAAGTTATTTTTGGAAGCCAATCGCGTTGCGAATTATGTTCAACATATTTATGGTATTGAACGAAACGTTGAATAGAAAAAAAGCATAAGTTCTGCTTTCCAGTCAACAGTGACAATAGACATTAATATCAATAGCATAAATAGACCCACAGACTCCTTCATTACGCGTCACCGATTTAAAATATCAGTGGCAGTGCTTCTCACTTTTAGTATCGAAACATTGACGTCACTGCAATATCTATTTCGGTCAAAGTTTATAATGGTTTTTAAAAAAAAAACGTTTCCCGTTCCGTATATTCTGTCACTTATTAAAATCTAGGTTTTATGTGAAGATACGTATGTCACTCACACAGTTTGTTCCTCTAAGGATAAGTTTATGACAGTGACATACTTCATTAACTATGTCCATTTTATACCTATAGAATTCCTAGTACGGCCGAAGAAAGAAGACAAGTAACCTAAAATATGACTTGTAAGGTGAATGTGTGGTGTGACGAAAATTGACAGAACAAAGAATGAGTATATTAAGGGACAAGTAGTAGCTTTAAATATTTGAAGAGATGAGTAAATCGTACTCTAATACAACCACGCCTTTATTCCCGAAGGATTAGGCGGAGGTTACATTTGGGACCTACATTAAACCAATGCATAATTATATTTGGGCCCACGTAATGGAGGGTGAGCCTATTTCCGTATACCGTGCGCTGTAGTGGACTCGAGCCATGCATCTGAGGCTGAGTCTGGGCTGTATATATCTGCCTGATGTAAAACAGTCGTATCCCTTAGTCGCCTTATACGACACGGCATGGGAAGAAATGTAATGCCACTACACCAGTGAATGAAAGTTGAAAGTAAAAAAAAATGATAAGAGATCTGATATTGTATCTCATTTCAAATCACGTATTCACGTTACTTCCTCGAAATATTGATTTAACAATTTATTAAACCTTAGGCTTATTCCTCAAGATCGTAACTCATAACTCAGTTTATCGTTCTGTATTCTTAGCCCTAGTTTATTCAATAAGTAACGATAAGATTTTATTTGTGAACATAAATCCCGAGTGGTTGATTCTATATTTCATGGACCGTGGTCTTTGGCAGTTCAGTCACGTTCCGCTTAATTTGACCCTGATACTCCGTCTTAGCAGTCATAGTAGACAATCTGATACTTTGTTTTGGTGAATTTTTTTATAAGAATAGTGTAATATATTTTCATTGTTTCTTAATATTGCCGCTATGGATATTTAGGCGTGATTTATGCTGTCACGATTCATATAAATGGATGCTTGCTAGCCAGTAAATCAAATGATATATTGTATATATTCACAACTGTTTTACAAACTATGTTATTTGTGAATGTGAATGTGTGACTTTATTGATGGTCGTGGTACTTTTTTATTAAATGTTTTGGGCTCTAAGGCCATACAACAGTTTAGTCTTTTTGTCTATAATATTATTATAAAGAGTTATTGTTTGCCAGTTCGTGAGGTTCTAAATCTCTGAATCTGCTGAAACAATTTTGAAAATTCTTTCACCAATAAAAAGTTACATTATCTGTGATTATCATAGATCATATATATATCTTTAGACTAACGGGTAGAGTCGGCATCTGTAACGGAATAAGAAGTACACGCGCAGCCGCTGAGTACGTGCTAGTACAGTATATACCTAATCACTTACACACACACACAGTTACTTGCATACTTGGAATACTGCATATACGAAATTCTTTACCCTTGGGTATGAAATCTTTTTACCGATTGATTTAATAGATTTCCGTCATGTATCGATTACTTCAATAAGTTATTTAAACCTATATTTTTATAGATGCGAAGGAAAAGGTCGGAAAACAGCAGTGGGTAGAACTTTAGTCAAACAATCGTATAGTTACGATCGAATAATATAAGATATCAAAGTTACTAGGCCAACTAGCAGAAACTCCAAACAGAGTTACGAGGTATCACATAGTCAGAAAGATCTTCGTCAAAGTTCGTGTTGCTTGTGTTGACGTACAGTCTGAAAGGTTTTTTAAAAGTCATATTCGTCATAGTATTTTCATCTCCAAGCAATTTACAAAACTTTCTCGACGCCTTGAACCGTAATTTAAGTTCTCAGAATTTACATAATGTTTGTTGAAATAGTTTCTAGCTTTTGTGATTCATTAAT
The DNA here is from genome assembly GCA_963691645.1 of Pelosia muscerda. NCBI lineage: Eukaryota > Metazoa > Arthropoda > Insecta > Lepidoptera > Erebidae > Pelosia > Pelosia muscerda. The sequence goes on from OY829104.1 coordinate 4,886,686, forward strand.
TAGAAATATTATACTCAATTAATGTTAGCAGTAGTTAATAGTAGACGTAATTTTATATAAATCAGCAGATTTGCTATTTTGGGGGTACTGTAAAACTTTCTACCATTTTATTTTAAGATGAAGTGGCATTTTCTTTGGTATACTTTTATTTGCTAATAATTTCAACATAGAGATAGCATTTCAGTAAAACTTTCCACGAAAAGCCGCGGTAGCCTAGTGGTATGGGTAATGGACTGCTGAGACGAGGTCTCGGGTTCAATCCCAGGTTTACCATGGCACACACTAATGACTGCGATGCTTTTCTAATTTATGTGTGTATTTATCGCAGCACCTCAGCCTACCCCTTCGGGGATATAGGCGTGATATTATAAAAAAATAATTATTTAATTAAAAGGAACAATCAAAATCTAGATATTATCATTCTCTGAACCTTTTCTCAACACAGTTGTGGTCGGCTTTCCAGTCTAACTGTGATGCGGCTGAACTTCGATATTTTCCGTGAAGCGACTGCCATCTGACCTCCACAACCAATGGTCCAATGACCAATGTCGATATCGAAGTTCCAAGTCTAGTTAGACTTTTGAGAGCTCCAACTACCCGTAATGACTGCCATAGATGTTTGGATGGCAGCCGGGACCGACGGCCTAACGTGCTCTCCGAGGCACGACAGACCAGTGCAAACAGCCATAATTATTCATGCATACAACTTATTGCCCTGAGCGGGGAACGAACCCGCGCCCTGTGCGTAGTAGTCGCGTGCACTACCACCACGCCACAGAGGCGGTTAAAATCTAAATAGAGGTATCAATATATCTAATTAATCAATCTTGTCATTAATTCATTTGAGTGACTACACTATAATATGTTCTCGTAGTCCTTCAACAAACACATAAAATATTTTTACAGTTTTGGCAGCGCGACAATAACAGTCAGGCTATCTTAATTTGCTGACTGGGTATAAAGAAAATTTATGTTTACTAATGCTCAGATTTGGAATTCCTTGTCTATTTCTCTATGCCACACCCCAGGCAGGGGTGAATTTCCGTAAACATCTATGCCAAGACAAAGCTAAATAAAATGAATAAGCAATATTCTAGGACAATCTACACAACGCCACCTAGACCCATGGTAAGCATAGCTTAACTAGCTTGTGTTACGGGTTCTAGAATGCGGATAAACTTACTTAAATACATTTTTTTTTGTAAATACATACATATTATACATAGCAACACCCAGACCAATGCACTATTCCCTTCTAACTTCTAAAAAATAAGAGAATTATATATCTAAAAAAAATATATGATGGATATTGCCATGCAAACTTCCACCGAAAATTGGTTTGAACAAGATCTACTAATTAGTTTCTTTTTAATAGCAATAAGCAATGGTTGCAACTGGTAATTATTATACCTATAATAATTTTCTTTATTCATTGACTAAACATATAAGTTATATTCTTAGGGTTCCTTAGCCACATGGCAAAAAACGGAACCCTTATAGATTCGTAATCATCGTTTGTCTGTCTGTCCGTCCGTATGTCACAGCCACTTTTCTCCGAAATTATAAGGCCTATGCTATTGAAACTTCGTAAGTAGACGTATTCTGTGAACCGCATTAAGAATTTCACACAAATATAGAAAAAAAGCATTAAATTTTGGGGAACACTAAGAACTGAAACTCATTTTTATTCATCATTTTTTTATCAATTTCATGTGTGAGGGGATCTATAGATAGGTCTTCAAATAATATTATATTAGTATTTCTAACATCATTTTGTTTCTAAACTGTTTGAGCAAGAGACACTTCCAAAGTGGAAAAATGCCCCCCTTCTAACTTCTAAAAAATAAGAGAATTATATATCTAAAAAAAATATATGATGGATATTGCCATGCAAACTTCCACCGAAAATTGGTTTGAACGAGATCTACTAATTAGTTTTTTTATAGCAATAAGCAATGATTGCAACCGGTATTAGTATTAGATTCGTGAAGAGACATCATTTAAATGGACCTTGTGAAATTTATCATAACTTGTATAATAAATGTTATGCTTTTTCACCCCCGTTTAAAGGACCCGGTACTGTAGGAAGAAGGAAACACTTGCACTGGTAAGGAATGGCAGGACTTAATGGTGCGGCAGAGAAAAGACTTTCGTACTTACATTGTCTTGTAGCAGTGGCTCGTCTACCAAGCACGCGGTTGCTTTTCTGACGTATTGTGACCACGATAACACCGTAACAGGCTGATATTGTTAACGCTGGAGCCACGAATAGCGAGACGAACACACTCGTCATCCATATCCTCCACTGCAACTTGCTTATACCAGACCAGCATTGGTATATACCTGGAATAAATGTTTACTTTAATGCAATGCATAATCTGATCCTGTCCACTCAACGCAGCTGACGGCCTTAAATAAGTACGTTCTTTTTGTTAATACATAGGTACAATTTTGTACGTAAAAACTAAGTGTTTTTTTATTTATGGCACGTCAATTTGACTTCACCTCACCTGATGGTAAGCTGTAGGCAACGTCTCAGGAAAGAGGGTCACCATTACAAACATGTACAGTGTTACAATGGTGGCGCTCAGCTTGACGGCCTCGTGAGATGTTTTTTTTTCTTTTCTTTATCTTTATTTAAGGAGCTTAACCACAACAATATATGTTATTGATTTATAAATAAGTTTGGTAGAAAGATTGATAATACAATCGTTCTTTTTTAATCGAACTGAATATTGAATACAATACGAACTGAATTAATCGTCTAATTGATATCTTATGATAGGCATTCACCATCAACTTATAATATTTATCCTATTGCAAGACATCCAAACTTATAAAATAACATTACCATTCAAATCTGTAATAAACTCCATACAATATGCTTAATATAACATCATTTGCGTAAAAGCAAATTCTTTGCCAACTTTTGTCTGAACCTCATTATAACACACATTCATTCAACTTTATACCCCTTTATGTCAATAAAAATACACTAATTCTTGAATACGGTCTTTCATATCTATCGTAGTGATAATAAGTTCCCCTATCGTGAAATAAGACCGATTTAGTTCCAACGTTTAGCTGTGTTATTAAAAGCCAGACATATACCATCTGATTTCACACCCACACAGTCTAGTTTCATTGTAAAATTTGATATAATGATCAAGGTTTAGATGGTATTAAACCTTGCCTGGTTATATAAACGTTACGTTTGGGAAAAGTTGATCAAGAATAGAACTCGTTGGGGGATTATAAAGACAATGTTCTACCATCGTTCGTATAACACCACTGAGTAGGTAAGATAATAGTCGAACACATTACCCTACTTCACCTGAGCACAAATTCCAATTACATCTAATTCCGACGGGGGTCATTTCGAAGAGAAGGCCCCGGGTCTGCCGGGGTGCGAGGGATATGTTGGCTACTACCTCACCTCCGGCAACTGAAGACCCAAAGATGGCGTGCGTTTTAGTTGGTTCGAGTCCGAAATAACTTACCCAACCGACTCCGGTCAACGTGTATCCGTGGGGATTTTTCGCACAATAAAAAAAAAGTTGCATCTAGTTCGTACTTTCGTACCTGGGGGTCCGTTTGTTTTAGTTAATATGGTGACCTGTCGTTTGACCTTTGAACTTTTAGAAGAAACCAGGGGTACAAGCAAAGAACCTGGTGGGTCCCCATATACGCCATTAAGTGAAATTCCCTCTCACACCGGGTTTCTATGGTGACGCTGGCACGTATGCATTTACTATGACAGACGTATCGCCAGTATCAGATGACTCTCTTATCACCGTGTGTGGTCTATGAAATCACACACGCGTCTGTAAATCCTCACACCGCAAAAAATCGGCTTTAAGCGACCATTGAATTACTCTTCTTAGATGTATGTACTATAGAGAGTACAATACAACTATTAAAAAAAATTACAAAGGAAAAGGAACTTACCCTCGACATTCGCCTCATCAAAAAGAAACAACATTGGTATACAGAAGAAAAAGCTGATAAGCCACGCGCCAAGAATGAGAGCCCGCGCTCGACGCCCTGTAACAAAGCACGAAAATAAAGTATGCCCCTAATAGTTCACGGCCACACATGAACCACAGTCTATATGACTAAAGTATGAAGCAGAAAATGAAAAGTAATTGACTGCTAAATATTGTGTGTTATTAGACTGGCTCTAAAGAACAAATACATTGATATTTTTTTGTAACTAACATATTTAATTTGAATTCTATTCACGGCATCATTATCTAGCTCGGTGACTAGTTCACCCCTTGTTACTAACCCCTAATAACTAGGGTAGTAATAGGCACACGTGGAAAGCCTCCGAGCCCTGTACAGAAATACAGGGCTGCTTCCACCGTGGCCACTAGTTGCTATAAGTTTCCCTAGCTAGCGAAATTTCCCTTGGAAGGCAGAGAGACACTACTATCTTTGTACCATGTCTGTATCCATCCAGGATGCACTGCAATGAGGTTCCGGACCATGTAACCCTCCGAACCATCTAGCCCTTCAAACCACGTACCCCTCCTGACTATATATGTAACCTCTCCGGACCATATACCCCTCGGGACCACGCATCCCTCCGGACCTGCACTCCGATGTTAACATACCTCAGATATAATATTTGAAGACTATTGTCTAAAATATATAAAAGATAACATTACAAGTCTTTCTTAATTCAAGCATGTATTTGACATGATTTATTACTGTCATTAGGAGAACATTACGAGTATATTCTTTGAAATTTCTTGAAAATATCTTTTTTCGATAATATGTTACATCTATATAAACCAGTATCTTACATTTTATCAGTAGATTAGTAATGAAAATTTTGAATAACACTGTTTAAATAAAACTTAATGCATTATTTTTTTATTATTTGATCCTCTGTAGGTTGTGTGTCTCTTAAATATTTTTCTTTCTTTCATATTCGTCATGTTAATGGTGCGTGAAATAAATTATGATGGTAAATTAACCACTAATACTTACAGCTTCCTGTGAAATTCATGGGATGTGTGATAGCATCACATCGATCCACACTCAGAGCAACCAACACGTATGTAGAGGAATACGTCACAACACCCTAAAAAAGAAAATTATTGATATACTTTACGTTAAAATTTTTGTAGGTGACTGCATCCTTGTTGAAAATTTAGTAAATACATATTACAAACGACAATTTCGTAAAATGCGCGGCAATATTCAATAAAAAAAAATTACATTCGAAAAAAAAAACAAATGCAAACAGGTATTATGCATGGAGAAATGCGTCCATAAAGTACTAGAATATTTTTTTCATCGTCTAGTTAAAATTTCAAACATAGAACGCAAAACGAATAAGACGGGTTCTTAAAATACGAGTTAGGCTTATTATAGTACCACAAATCAGCATTTTAATACAAAATTATGTGCAGTTTGATTCACTACTTTGATTCATTAATAATATTAAGAATAATATAATTTGTAGACGTTAAAATTTATTAACTTTTTAGTGTATTGTTATTTAAATTTTTTGTTGAAAGTATAGTTATGTCATAAAAATATTTTAATACATTATTTTTTGAAAAATGTCGACGTAAGCCTAGGCAAAAATGGCAATAGTCTGACTCATATTATTGAAGACCTCGCCTGCGGCTTACTTAAAACTTTATTCATCCACCAATCGCCTACTATTCCGGCCCGATAGTGATATAATAATAGTAAATTATATCCAGCTTATTTTACGGAACTAGGTCTCATAAAATATTCTTATGAATGAAGCGATAGTTTTAACAGATAGCGATTCTAATTGGCTGTATAAGTATAAGCAGAAAAAGCAAATATAAGCAGAATAATAATTTAAGTATGTACTGAAATGGTTATCTACAGCATATAATGAGTTAATTATTTTTGTTCAATTTTGTTAGACCAACCTGTAAATATTTCATCATCTTGCAAGTGATGGAACCAGCTAACCATGTGATTGTTATCCTTTGTATTAAATCTGGTAAGACACTGATGAGTCCCACTAATAGATCTGCAATATTAAAATATCATTTATTACAAGTTTAACAAATGTTGATAATATAGTAGGATATACATTTGCCACCAGTTAGACAAAACTGTAAACTGTATTTACAATTAAACCTTAAGAAACAGAAAATATTATTATACGATAAACTACAGCCTGATCTTTTGTAGTTGTTAATTGTTACATAGATGAAATTAGAAAGAGGCGAGCTATATATACCATAGTGTTGTTCCAAACTCTATTATCAAAGTTTATATTATGTTTTATATTCACCACACGCCGGACACATGATACAATTTTTATTAGTACAAATAATTTCATTCCTAGAATTTCATTCATAGCGCTTCTGAAGATGATCTTCGCACTTTTGGAATATTGCTTTTACAACATCTCTCCTCGGGTAAGAAGTCTTTTTACTTGCTTTGAGGGGTGCGGTTTGACATTCTTTTCTATGATAATTAGTAATAATTTACTATTGTTATGGTTAGAATTGTTAAACCTTGGGTGAGCGGTGGGTTCCCCTCCCTCCCCCAATATAATTATATTTTCTTGTGATGGATTTCCGCCAGACAAAGCCCAATTCTATAATATTCAGAAGTCATTACTTCAATTATACCTAGTTTTAACACATAAAGTTATAATAAACATTATTATTCTGGCCAGATCGAAAACTTACAGAAAACAAGTAAATAAATTTTACTAGCTATTCTCATTCTTGGCAAACCTTCAGCCAGCTGCCACTGTCTCCTAATCTCTAGACTTAGTGATATCAGTGTCTAAATCCTCAATCAGTACCTACAGTTGCAGTCTAAACTTCGTCTAAATTGGTGAGTCTACTTACCAGCAATCGCCAACTGCATGATGAAGAAATTCATTCTGCTCTTGCGAGACTTTGTGAGTAGTAGGGCCAGAACCACTGTCGCATTGCCAGCCACAATTGTGACTAGTAGCATCCAAAGAATTGCCAACTGTGCTGACTGCATCAAAAAAACATATATTACTCTTTAAATTTATTATGCTGCTATTTGTATTTGATCGTGATTTGGAGAGCACGCTAAACTGTCGATCCTGGTTGCCATACGAATGTCTATGGCAGTGGTCATGGGTACTTGGGTCCTAAAATGTCCAACTACTTAGTATTTTACTATTGCTTCTACCTATAGGTTATGGTGGCCAGATGGTAGCCCCTTCACAGAAAATATCGAAGTTCAGCCACAAAGCAGCTAGACTGGAAAAAAGTGAATTCCGGGCTCCAAGGTGACAGCTCGAATGCAACCGAAATTCGCTTGATTCGGACACTCAATAAAACACATAATTAATATCTCGCTGATTATAATACTACCTCCATATATTAATAAACAAGCACTTATTTAAGCCAGAATAAAATAATTATTCTATTTACACAACGCCGCCTAGACCCATGGTAAGCATAGTTTAACTAGCTTGTGTTATGGGTTCTAGACAGCGGATACGAATAACATCTGCTCTCGACCCGTCCTAGCTTTGTATGGAAATATTTCCTATATTGAGTGGGGCAAACGCCTAAGTTTGGTTCAGCAAATTGCATTATTCAAATGCTTGAGAAACCTCGCCCACTAACATTGGCCAATTCGACGTTTTGTTAGGGATCAAAATCCCCCATGAATTTATAGCATCAGATATTTTTGCCAATTAATATCTCCTGCTAAGTGCATAAATGGCTATATATTTCGACGAACGAGACTACAATCTACGAGGATTCCAGATTAAAGCTAAAGTATAAAACAAGATTAGAATACTGGGAGCGTGTCTAGACCCATACTTCAGTTGAAGAACCCTTCACAATTAATCCATGTCTCTCGGTGTAATGCAAGTATTTAACTAAGAATGAAAAACATCTTTTTGAGACGTATTATTTTATATGAAATGATACTTAAAGGACAATTAGTTAAAACTATAAAATTAAAAAGAAACCACCGAATTGAAGCGCTGTTGTGTCGGGGGTCCTTTAACTAGTAAAACAGTCCCACGTGTTTTCGAAAGGCTCCAAGGTCATTCGTTGGGGAGCGACGATGCAACAGACAGACATACACACACACACAGTAATAAGTTATTTTGAGGGATTAAAAAGTTAAGATTTAGGGAAAATATAAATTGAAATACTACGATGAAAAAAATGTAAGTGCAAATATTGCTGTGTGTTGCTGCAGATTTAATTTCTAAACACATTATGTTAGAAATAACATGTTTGAAAACATCAACATTATTTCATCAATATAATGGATTTAAACTTTTATGAAATTAAATATTATAGTATTTATTTGTTTTTTTCAGGTGTTTTCAACAAATAAGACATAATTTATATACAGAATATTAATAGCTATATACAAAAATAATAAAATAAACACTACAAAACTTGGAAAATTGATCCCGTAACTGTAAATGCTTTCAATTTTAAATTTCACTTTGAACACCTTTTCGAAGACATAAAGTAAGTTATGCAAAATAAATACCTTAGCGTTTTCACTGTCTAGACTCATATTTAGTCGATTCTTTCACACATCAATTAATGTCTAAAAAATAAATTTTACTCAGCAGACAGGTATTTTTGATAGGTAAAATTCATAAGACATTACTTATAGCCAGACACCATAGCGATAAAAATGATTAGGAAAATTAATGAAATGGTAGCAAATAGAGTTAAAAACAATGTTGATGTTTATAGAATTAGATCACTACAAAAATCTAAAATTTATTATAGTAAATTAACCATTTCAAAATGTTATGTGTAAAGTGTTATGCATGTACACGAGCGAAAAGAATATCGCAATAAGTGAAACAGCGCTATTTAACTTTGTAAGCTAGGACGGGGCGTAGGACCCGCAATCTCGAAATAAAGCAGTGTTATGCAAACGTATTGTTTATATTTCCCCCATATTCCAAAAGTAGGTAATGTTGGCTTAAGTGTTACCTGATAAAAATAGAATTTGTTGATGGTCTCATTTTTAGTGAAGTTCTTGTAGATGGTGCCGTTGATCTGAGCGATCTGGCTGCAGTTGTAACAGTAGTCTTCTTCCATGGTCTACTGTTTCACATCGTGCTATATAAATACCTGAGAAAAAGACAGATAAAAGTCATTATTTTTATATCGGACCCGTAACGTATCCTGATGGCAAACTGAAGGCAAGGTTTCAAGAAAAAATAATGTTGACCTCAGTTTGACGATGTCATCTGATACTTTTTCACGCCCCGCTGAAAGGTTTCAAGACTGTAGCAAAATGATTATACGCGTGCTGGTAAAGAATTCTAAGCAAGACTTATTATTTATTCTTGTTATATAAAACAATAATTTTCGTATTATCACCAAAATTGTCTAATATCTTCATGCGTTTTTAAATGTAAGTGCGCAAGCCTAAGCTTGCTTGTGCAAATACAATTTAATATAATTTGCGTATGTAATGTAAAAACACGTAACAATATATTTGTGCAAGTCTAAATTTGCGCAAGCATGTAACGTGTGTGCCTACCATTAATAGAGAGGTATTGTTGTATGTTCTATTACGATCGTAATTTCGATTCTCTTTATTTACATTTATTCTAGTTCATTCCATTTGAGGAGTTCAATTTCAGAACTTGGGCTCCTCTTCGAGAATATTCTATCACTTGCTAGTACCTTATAAATTTAAGGATTTAAATTAAGAATTTCCCACCTTACTTACCAAATAAATTTCTAGAAATATTAAAAATCACAAAATCCCTTTTATACATGTGAGGCTCGAACCGTCAACCTCTTCCTCTTGCACGGCAGTCCAACGCTTAGGTTTACTTGTATTATTATCTTTTCTAAAACAATTGGTTGGTAGTAGTTCCATTAACTACCTTATTACTTCAGCAAAAATTGAGTATTCGTATTTTTCTACGTAAGATAACAAAATACAAATAAATTCTGGTGAAGAGATATATAACCGGCTATAAAATAGAACTAGGTCAATAAAACCGAAGGTAAGTATTGACAATGACGAAATGGCGAGATAAATGAAATTGTTACTGTTATCTTACGTTACTTTTTAAAACTGAATACTCTGTAACCGCGTCTTAAGAACATAAAATAAATTACTTTGTTACCAGCAAGTTACTTGATAGTTTATCAATATAGTCTTTGAATATATAACTGTTTAATTAATCATTAAATGACGACCTGTGTAGTGGCGGTAGTGAACGCGACTGCTACGCAGGAGGCGTGGGTTCGATTCCCACTCATTGCAAATATTTGTGTACATCAATACAAATATTTGCATTGGTCTGGGTGTTTCTATAAATTATTATGTATGTATGTATTTAAAAAAAAATTGAATTTAGAATTTTTAGTTCCCCAGTCAGACTGCTTAATTAGGACGGGATTTGTAGTTTCTGTAGACGAGATTCGTGGCGTGGCGGTAGTGAACGCTAATTCAATTCCCGATTAGTGCAAATATTTGTGTGCATAATATGAATATTTGATTCGGTCTGGGTGTTTTAATGTATAAAGTGTACCTATATATATAAATGTATTTATGTATGTCTATCCGCATTTTAGAACTCATAACGCAATTTAGTTAAGCTATGCTTACCATGGGTCTAGGTAATACTTAACATATATACGCTTAATTAATTATGATAATGTACATGAGAAAATTTCACAACACATTTTAGGGAATCTCAAAACTTCAAAACCAGGTAATGATCTGTTCACAGTTCTGTACTCGTAATATTTACCCAAGATATCTTAGTGTTTAATCTTTTCCTTATCCCGCACAAATCTTTTATCTGTAATGAAATCTTTGATACTACGTATTACGTTCAATTATTTTTTGTATCGTCGTGTAATTAGAACACATTGTTTAAAAATGAATACTAACCTATTTTTATGACAAAAAACAATGTGAAAAAAGACTAGTACAAACCACCAAATCAAATAATCATATACTTGTGTCATTTAACCATACATTAAAAAGCGGCTAAGAGTGAAAATTTTCGAAGGGAAAACTAGGGGAAGAAATCTTACCTGTTCTGTCATTTTTAGGTACATAATTTCAGATATAATCGGATTTTGACCATATATTATGTTTTTTTTTTTTGAGCCAGTCAGCCTGTGACCACGGCCGGTGTAACCTGGTCGAAACGTCAGGCATTCAAAATGTATGTATATACCTATACCATGATCGCGTTAATTCCCGTTTACATAATTATTATTATCATAATACATTATGTATTGCAGGGCAAGCCGGTAGGAAACGTGTTATAGGTACTCCTCGCTTCTGTTATTCAGTTATTCAAGGGTTGAAGTACTAGATCCAAAGAATTAAGGATCCTATTCCATTATCTATGCTAGTAGGCATCTATACAACCTTAAAGGTTTTATCTATGAACCGCTTAGGATCAAAATGGTAGGGTCAAGGGCGAGCCCTTTGACTTCAGCGCTCGTAACTATCATTAGGGACCTATAGGGACGTAGGAGAAAATATTTTCATATTGTCATTCTATGAGGTCGTTGAAGCCCAGTCCTTACTTGACACCATTCGAATCTGTGTTGGAATTTCATATTCACGTAGATATTTGTAAATGTTTTAGGAAAATAGATTGCGTTAGATATTTATCTAGACGTTGCTTTTTTTATAACTTAGGTGGTAGACAAGCACACGGTCCACCTGATAAAAAGTGGTTATCTATGGACGTCTCATTCATAGACGATGCGCGTTTTAGTCGTTTCTGGGGATTTGGGGTTGAATTAGGGATTTTGCGAACGATTATCATACCTTACATACATACCTACATTCTCTAACGGGTCACTTTTTTTTCGAATATATCACATTAGACATATTCACGGATACTAATATTAGCAGGGAGGGGGAATCAAACCTGAGCCGCATAGTGCGGTGCATTATTGCAATGTTACAGAGGCAGCGCTAATGAGTACGCATTATAAAACAGATATTTTTATTCTTAGTCCCACAAAACCTCTTTTTTTTAAGAATTGTTCAGAAACAGTTCGGAGTCACGGAAAGTGTCTGCTTGCAGGCAATTACATTTTAATTACGTTAACCCTCCTACGTGGGGACTGACAATTGTTCGTGAAATGTGAGTTTAATATTAAAACAAAATGTAATTTGGAATTATACAGGTTAAAACAGTCGAAATTTGATTGTTCAAATACTAAATTAAATAAAAATGAATCGCGAAATATGTTGATAAACGCATAACTCGAAGACGGCTGGATCAATTTTCAGTACCTAATTTTTATTTATTTTATTCCTTGAAATCTAGGTTTTCAAACGAACACTAGCTAGTTGATTCAAAACTTAAGTCTATAATGAGTGATTTTTTATACAACCGGATTGAGTATAAATAATGTGGTATAACATAAACTCATAAACTCACGCCTTTGTTATTTTTAGATGTTATTTTTACAAAATTTGTTCTGAACAGTTTCCGAACAACTCGACTCTCGGCCTTTATTTGTCAGTACAATAAACATAGCGCTAACAACTTACTTAAGTTTCATTAAACGCTGTAACAATTTGTACTAACGAACGATAATAATATTAAATGTAAATGACGTCATCATTACAGTTATTATCTCATTTCACGAGACTTTAGATAAACAAGGTATAATTCGGCTTAATTTGTAAAGGATACTTAAATCTTCTTTATATCTCAGTATATACAAGAAGGGAAATTCTCGTGTTTCTTGCTCATTTCTCAACTTATGAAGGAATATGCAGATTTAGTTCACATTTTGATGATTTTCAAAGTATGAAAAAAGAAAAAAGGAATGTGTTAAATGCAATTAGAGCCACGAGCAATATGTAATTTATCTCCATGTCACTTCATCTGCAATTACTTCTAAACGGCAGCACTGCTTAAGTTAAAAATTGACGTATCTTAAAGAGGAATTAGATGAATTAAATTCTAAATTGAACCGGATTCTGGGAATACCTGCTATGACTTTTATTACGCTTCAATTGTCAGTACTATTTTTTATATGATCCGTCAATGTGACTAATACACCTCACCTGATGTTATACTGAGGACAAGACAGTCTTTGGACTGTTCCACCATTCCAGGGAGGAATATAATTATTTCGGATCTAAAAAATATCAATATTATTTCTCAACTGAATGATATTTCTTTTTTATTTGGTTACATTCATTAGAACGCTTAATGGGTCTATTTCTTGATAGGCATGACCCCAGGAAGTCCCAATACAATCATCGACCATTCCATTGAGAAATTGAAAAAAAATCTTTCGAATCAATTTCGAATGAATGAAATATATTTTATTTCATTATATTCTGTAGATGAACTAGGCTATTGAGACACTATTAATATATTATTATTTATACTAAATCTGCTTCAAACAACTCGTTTCAAACCCTTAAAAACAAACACAATGTAAAAACATAGTGAGATGAGGGGAGGCACCACAGGAATCCGTTGTTAATTAAGCAGCCGAAATTTTGGATATACACACTATGTTTAGAAGACCAGGACAGAGGACAGGTAAAATAACCTTGACATAATAATTTTCATGTGATCTAAAATATTGTACTTAATAATAGGTTATTTATACTGTTGATTGATGGCACTTGGTGGAACTTATTGTTATACATGATTAATATTGATAACACACTTGTACTTCTACACTGTATTGTTCCACTGTAAGTTTACATTGATAGTTATTAGTATACCTAGTAGTTAACCTTTGAGAATGCTGCAAGGCGAAACCAGTTATTTACAAAAATAAATACAGTGGAGAAGTACATGTGTGTTATCAATATCAATCATGTATATTAATAATAGGTCTTTACATATGAAATTGCCGAAATTTTCTTACAGATTAATGAATAGTTATTCCTGTAATTTAATAGCTATTTCCATTATTTATACTTTGTTTGGAAGTTGATTTAATGTTTTACAGCTCTGTATTAAATTTTGTTTTTATTGACCACCTCATCAATTAAATTCGATCTTCAAAAACAGTACTTCTTAAATGCTTTCCATTTTGATGATAAATTTCGTATTAGGTACTTTTACATAGATAGATTAATTAAAAAGCTATGAACGTACTTATAAAATAAAGAAACTTATTTTAAGACCGATCGTATTCAATCTTCTGAACGTGCGCAAGCTATTTTATGTTTAAAACGTGTCCTGACCATTCTCCTCTAGATTTACGAAGCGACGCAGCAATATTTCTTCTTGAATAAAAGAAGCTAGGCTGAAAAGCAAAGAGTCGTCTTGAATCGTTCACACATAACGTCCATTCGTCACGTTTCGTCACGGAAAAGAATGCTAATGCAAACGAAACATAAAGAAAACTTATTTGAGGTCAAAATTTTCATCGTGACTTTTGTGTTGTAACTTTTGTTCGGTGTATTTGAGTTGTGATATTTTATTTGTGTGTATTGTGTTTGTGATATTGCATTACTTTCGGAAATATAAGCTGAAAGTTAGATGGATAAATGAATATTCGATTTTCACTACTCTTTTTTTCTTAGTCGTAACGCTCTTGGCAGAGCAGTCATGGTCACGATGGGGCATCCACGTAGTATTAGAGGCGGACACAGCTTTTTTCACGATCTCCCGCCATTTCAGTCGGACACGTGACTTCCTACTACGGATTTAAACTGTTATCTACTCTACTTTCTCTGAAACTGTAACCTGTAAGATTTTGCGCACGAAAAAAAGAACCTACCGGATTACAGTCCTAAAATAATACTACAAAAAAGAGACGCTATACAGTGTATCAAGCAAATAAAATTGTATAGCCAACATAAAATATGAGAAGAAATCAATGTTAGAAATTCTCCCTAACAAAATAACTTAACTTTGAATAACACTTCGATTTAGATATTTTGTGCTGATAATACGCCTCTCAAAAGAACTTATAAGATCGCCCCTTCATCAAAACGCAGGTGGTCCCACTTGTTTTTCCATTTCGAGTACCTAAAATATAACTTTTTGCAACAAAAATAAGGTGCAATATCGTTTGTAGCCGGGGTAAGTCGATGGGCCATCCATCAATCAGACAGTGATTCAATTGGTATTTGAGAAAGTGATCTAATTTATCAAAATTTATCAACGGCGATTTAAATTATTTCGTCTTGTGGTGGCGCAGGTGCGATTTAGAATTCGACGTTGAAATTTATAGCGATTTATGTCGGTGGTTGATATAACGAGTCTTTCATTGCTGACGTGTTTTGAAAGATATTGAAGTTTGTTTTTTATTTAGATTCTTATATTTACAGATTTTTGAAACGTACTGTTTATTAAGCACACACATAACATTGGCCACCGCCGCGGGGCCGCGGTAATCTAGTGGTATGTGTGTGGTATGGACTGCTGAGACGAGGTCTCGGGTTCGATCCCAGGTTTACCATGGCACACACCAATGACTTTATGTGTGTATTATGTGTGTATTTATCGCAGGTTTATAAGTTCCTGGTTAATGGCAATAGGGTCGCCACTTACATTGGGACATCGGGATCTGAACATAAACTGGCGAAACGTGGGTGCTAGCACCTTTGCTTACCCCTTCGAGGCTACAGGCGTGAGTTTATGTTATGTTATGTATAATATTGGTTTTCCGTTAAGTACGTTCTCTAATCATTTGTCATAGTAAGTACAAAAAGAATACAATAAATCAAAACTGAATAGGTACAAACATAAAAATGTCCAAATAAAAACCGTTCATTCCATTGACATTGGTATCGACCAAATAACCCAAATACCTGTCCTTATACAAACAATATTAGGACAAACGGTAATTATGGAGAAAAGGAAAGCTTAATAAATAGTATAAGAAACTAATACATTTTTTTATACCACTTATGTGGCTGACAAGCACACGGCCCACCTGATGGGAAGCGGTCACCGTGGCCTATGGACGTTTGCAGAAACTTTCTAATACCCTTCTGGAAGAACCCCATACTGATGAAAGAATAAATAGTAAATATTTTAATTTTAATGTAAGTTGTGAGCTTAATTTTAGGAAATAGGAAATTTGACACAAAAGTAGATTACTAATATATTTGAAGCCCAGAAAGTATAAAAACATAGATAAATATATCGCATACGACATTAAGGTATTGAAAAAAAATGTGATATAATGAAGTTAATATCGTAAGGAAGACATTAAGTATGAATGCGGGCGATTATATGGAAGAGGAAGGCCTAAGAAAAGATGAATGGACCGTGTGAAAGATGATATGGCCAGGATAGGAATTACCGTTGAGGTGACGGCAAAGAGAGATAAATGGAAAAATAAATATGTTGCGTCAATCCCAAATAATATAGAAGATGGAAAGATAATTATAGTGGTATATTGTGTAAGTATATATGGGTTATTGTACATTGGTCATAAAGTTAATTCGTCACAGGGTCGATATTGTTGAATGGCTTTAAAGAATTTTGTTTTTTTTTGTTCTTTAATCGTAATACAAAATTGTAGTACAAGTTAGGGTTATGTTTCACGCGCGTAATGTAGGTATTTAATTTAGTTTATTTGTTCCTCTCATTAACGGCAATACGAATTTTGATAATGTCTGGAATTATGTTTTAGAGCTAAAGGAAGTTTTAAAAGGAAATGACGCTAAAATTCACTATATTTCACTTTGAAAAATTATACACCGGGGATATTTTCATTTAAATTTATTGAGTAGGGTATTGAAATAAAGAACTCTACATACAACGACGTCACTATTTTATAATTTTATATAGGTACTAGACTTGTGGAAACTTTGTATTATCACTGTTTATTCTTTCACGTAGCTAATTTTTTATGTTTAACATATATTTTACAAACAACCAAAATTTTAATTTACTTTATTCACAAATATTAGAACCCATAACACTAGTAGCAGCAAGAAAAGCTATGCTTACCATTGGTCTAGATGTAGTCTTTAGTAGAATGTCCTAGAGTTATTTATTTAATTTATAGATGTGCGTAGGAATACGTTTTAATTTATAAATTCTCATATCAAATTACATAATGATATTCTCAAATATAATATGATTTTACGTAAGCTACGAGTATTCAGACTACACAATACGTTTATAAGTATATAAGCCCAATTAGTTCCTTGAAAATTTCCTTTGAAAATAGCAGACTTTTAATAGACCGGCTTCGTAAAATTTGCTGCTGCTGAATTGTAAGAGGATTACGCTTGGTTTGTTTTCATTTTTCGTATATTATGACTATAATTGCCTGAATTCACCTTTGATATATCATAATCATTAATATATTTGAAGAATTTTCTTTGATATTTCACTTATAAGGCACTTATAATAAAATATCCTCTAAATTTAACAAATTGACTTAATTCCCAAACAATAAAGTATAATGGTATGTTTTCATCTCTTCAAGGCTTTTTTTTACAAAAGCAACCAAATTTATTTTATTAGCAACCAAAATTACTAATATTTATTATAACCCCCCTAGCTTAGTTGTAAGGCTTGTGCTTGGAATGGGTTCATGCCAGTAGAGTAGTTGCCAGGATTCGAACCCTCTTGATCGCAAAGCCGACTTAGTTAACCTAACCGCTAAATTGCCGTCGATCTAAATATAAACTTAAGAATAATTTGTTTATAAATTTTATCTTCATTTTATATCAATAGTTATCATTCTAGCTTGGTAAATGGGTTTATAATGAATATCAAACACCTTCCCTAAAATAAGTAAATCTTTTATTTCTTTCCTTTTATTAAAACAATTACAGAAGTTTTTGGATAATAATTTATTAAATTAGCTACCAAATTTTATTATCCCAATTCCCATTTCTGAACGCTCCATTAACGTAACGACTTCAATTGCAAAAACTTTTACAATAAAAGTAAAATACTTAGGTATATTCTTTTATTTGCCAATAATAGTCTGTATAATGATTGGACACTATACATTTCACCCAAAACTAAATCTGTTCAATGATAAAGGCATAATAAAGTACCTTCTAATCATCCACAAAAGAGGGTTGACCCTACTACGGGATAAATTAAAATGGGCGATAATCCTGTCGTCTCCATTTTCGAGTCAATATGCTGTCGAATAAAGATGAAATCGAGATAAGCTTAACGTTTTTTAAATGAGGTTTACGTATATAAACACATGAACGTAAGCATAGCATGAATAATGATGGAAGTTCAATGACATCATCTCTAGACAAACAATTTTAGTACTTCTATAGTACCTATATTAAATGGTTCTAACATGAAAATCTATGCACAAAAGTTTTCAACTAAGAATAGGTCTTTCACGACTTTATGAATAATAGTTTTATTTATTTTTAATGAAATTTTGGCATTGATATACAAGTAGCCTAGTTGCCACAGTTGCCTAGCGATATGGGTAACAGACTGCTGAAGTGAGGTCTCGAGTTTGATCCCAGGTTTTACCATGGCACACACCAATGACTTTTCGATGCTTTTCGATGTTATGTGTGTGTTTATCGCAGATTTATAAATGCCCGGATAATGGCAATAGGCTCACCATCTATTACATTGGGACCTATACATAAACTGGCGAAATATGGGTGCTAGCACCTTTGCCTACCCCTTTGGGGATATAGGCGTGTGTTTATGTTATACAAACTTTATCAATGGAAAATATCGATTGTTTTAGACGTGGTCTAGTAGCTCAAGTGGTCGGAGCATTCTCCCTGTAAGAGACTGATCGTGCGTTCAAGTTCCTTCTAGACTTTCACTTTTTACAATATGAAATAGTTTTATTTATGCAATCATACCTGTATATACCCAAAGAAGTTGGTACCTAGATACCACTGAAACTTTTACATCGTTTGATTTTTGTAGTCGACTTCAATTTAATGTTACAAACACTATTGGTACTTAATTTATCTAAAAGAATAAAGACTATTTATTCAATTAAACTAAAAACAAAACTAGAATATCAATTTCAATAAAAACCATAAAAAACACAGATGATCTGACCAATCCACAGTGGCTGATGTAATATTGTTTTAACTATTTATTGTTTTAGGATTGAACCAATAAAAATCCATCACAGTCTAGCCAAAGGGTATATTTCTTGTTCGTTGTTTGTTCTATGCCCGATGCGATGTCTTTGGTGATTGATATACACCCCGTCACATCTACGTGTCTTGTCTGTGTCGGAATTACGACATAAGTATAAAATACTACAATTACTGTACTATAGCGGGCCTGTTAAATAATACACGCGTATGCTGAATTAGAGTTTATTCTTCACTTACAACACGGTAAACGTAATATTTAACGGAAAATTATAATGAACGGTGGAGCGTGCGCTTGCGTTCATGACTCGTGGCTCACTGCCCGCGCGCAGCTCGCAGGCTGGCGCGTGCCGAAAAAAGGACGCTGCGCAGAACGTCAAAAGTCGCGTTGTGCGCAGACGCCAGAATACCTTGGCCCACGGCTCAGTCCGCTATCAAGCGGGCCGGGGGCCTACCTCTATTGGTCCGCTCTGGGAGACGCCTCTTAAGGGTGGCATCACACGCTATAGACTCCCCCTCGAGTTCATGAGGACGACCTCGTCTATGGACTCGCACAGAACCCTGATCACGGTTACATGGACGTCCTCTACTACGTTTAGGCACTACGGGAGAAGGAAGGACCTCATCTCTATTATTAAAACGCACGAGCTGAGAAGAGTGGTACTTTCCCAATACCTCACTAGGCGAGTTCGAATTAGCGATCAGGTAAGTCGTAGGGCTGACCTTTTTAACTACCAGGTAGGGACCATCTCTTTTAGGAATGAACTTGGCCGAGACATTCTTTGCGGCATTACTAAGAACATGTGACGTAATGAGGACACTATCCCCAACATCAAGTACTTCACCTGGCTGACGAGACTTGTCAGCATGTTCCTTACGCCTATCCTGTTGGGACTCGACGCGATCCCTTACGGCTGACAGGGTACTGATGAAGTTGCGAAGGTATGGCGTAATCTGTGGAACGAAATTCTCCTTATCAAGGATGGCTCTCAGATCAGTACTAACCTCTATAGGCGACCTCATTTGACGCGCAAACATGAGGTATGCTGGAGTAGCACCTGTCGCTTGACACACGGCACTATTCATGGCAAACCGGATCACACCCAGCTTTGTCGGCCACGACGTGTGGTCGTTTCCTACCAATTGGCCGAGCTGAGTTTTAAGATCCCTGTTCTTGCGCTCGGCAGGATTCGCTTCGGGGTGATATAGCGGAAGAAGGCTCTGGTTTATTCCAAGAATATACATACACTGCTGCATCACGGCGCCGACAAACTGGACCCCATTGTCCGAGATTATCCTGCGTGGGAAACCGTACCTGAGGAAGTATTCTTCAATAAGAGTACGCGCACAAGCCTCGGAAGAAGCTTCTTTTAACGCATAAAGCTCTACCCAGCGTGTAGCGGTGTCCTCCACTAAGAAGATCCAGCGCTCTCCCTTTTCACCTTCCGGCAAAGGACCAAACAAGTCGATGGCAACGACTTCGTTGCGTTGACTAAGAACTGGAGTTTGGAGAAGACCAGCCGGTTTCTCGTTAGACGCTTTGTATCGCTGACAAGACACACAACTTTTTATGTATTCAGCGATGATACGACGCATACCTGGAAAGAAAAAACGTTGCGAAATCTTGTGGAAGGTCCTCTCAATACCTTGGTGCCCCGCCAACGGAGAATCATGGCACTCCTTTAAGATATCAAGCTGGAGAGAAACAGGAACAACCAGCTGAGGCTCTTCACTATCGACATCTGGATTGTACCTATACAACACGCCTTGCTGCATAAAGTACCCTCTTTCAGACCATCGCTTTGCACCAACAGCTGCAACATCTGATGTACTCTCCAATTCTGTAACGATCTTTTCCAGGTCCGGGTCATCAAGCTGAGCAACTCGTAAGTCTGTAGGCCTCCGAGCAGGTAAGTCTATGACAACCGAACACACACCACACTGATCCTTACTTACTTCTTCACAGGGAGGGCGGCTGAGCGTGTCGGCGACTACGTTAGCTTTACCCGGAGTGTACTCGAACTGGATGTTGAAGGCCTGTAGTTTTAGCGCCCATCGAACTAACCTTCCTGAAGGAGATTTCAAGGTAAGAAGCCATTTTAAAGGCTGATGATCGCTGCCTACCACGACAGGGTGGCCTTCAATATACCCACGGAAACGCTCTACGGCCCACACGACCGCAAGAGCCTCGCGTTCCACGGTGCTATAATTTCTTTCGGCTGAATTGAGTAAGCGGCTTGCGTACTCTATGGGACGCTCGTCCTTACCCTCACCTTGTAACAACACAGCACCGAGAGCGTAGTTGCTAGAATCCGTTCTTAAGACGAATGGCTTCCGATAGTCCGCTTGGACAAGGATAGGAGCCGAAGTCAAACGCTTTTTAAGGTCTTCGAAAGCTTCCATCTGTTCCGCACCCCACATCCATACCTGGTTCTTTTTCAGCAGGCGGGTCAATGGTTCAGCAACCGCGGAGAAACTGGGAATAAACTTTCGAAACCAAGAGGCGGTCTGCAAGAAGGTCCGCAAGTGACGCAACGTCGAAGGTGCCTTCATGTCTAAGACTGCACGAACTTTGTCATCATCAGGCGAAATGCCATCCTGTGAAATGACATGACCTAGGTACTTTACCTTTTCACGTGCGAAGACACATTTCTCGCGATTAGCGCGAAGACCAAACATCCTCAGCCTTTCAAACACGACACGAAGGTCGGCGAGATGCTGACTGAAACCTTCTGATATGACGAGCAGGTCATCTTGGTACGCGAGCAAGGTCACGTTCTGAAGGGACGAGCCTGAGCGGAGCCTATCTATGAGCCGCTGGAAAGTAGATGGGGCGTTTTTCAGACCAAACGCCATCCGTTTAAAACGATACGTACCAAAAGGTGACACGAAGGCCGTTTTATCCCGGTCCTCAGGTCTGACAGACACTTGCCAAAACCCACTGCGCATATCCAGTGTACTCATATAGCAATTCCGCTTCGTCGACTGGACGAGCTCGTCGATCAAGGGCATTGGGTAGACATCCGTTTTGGTGACAGCGTTGAGCTTACGGTAATCTACGCAAAAACGAAACTTACCGTTGGCCTTGGGGACTAAGAGCGCCGGCGACGCCCATGGGGACTCGCACTCTTCTATTATATCGTCCGCTAACATCTTTTCTATTTCCAATCGCATAGCTTCCTTCTTAGCAGGCGTGACACGGTAAGGCGGTACCGCTATAGGCAGATGGTCGCCCGTGTCTATTCTGTGTTCTGCGAAAGAAGTTGGCTCTCCCCCTGGCTCAAACAGGTCACTAACCTCGGTGAGCAACCGGGCAAGCAACTCGCGTTGTTGCGCGCTAAGTGAAGTACCTTCGTCCTCCCTAAGTGCCTCTAAAGATGCAACACACAGAGTTGGGGGTGACGCGCTTTCGTAACATAACCTATACTTTTGGTTACAACTGTCACCGAAATGCCAAAAGTCCTTGTCGAAATCAATGTTAATACCAAAACTTTTCAAAAAATCAATACCTAAAAGGGACTCGTTACTATCCGCTTCCGGGAAAATCACGAAGTTAACTCGTTTAACTTTGTGCTTTAGTGTCACCTCCACCTCTGTAGTGAGTATACACATTTCCCTACTGACACCGTCGGCCAACCTAACAAACCTTGTTGCCGACTGTAATGGGTGTCCTTTCCTTTGCAGAAGAGCGTATAGCGTGTGACCGGCAACGCTAGTCTTTGCCGCAGGGTCAACCAGAGCAATACCACTTGCACCAAGAATATTGACATTTAATATTGGCCGGCGTGAAGTCTTGACGGCTTCACTCGAAAAAGTTTTACTACTTTTAAAACATACAGTTTGAACATCATTGTTCGACATAGTACACATATTATTAAAATCATTGGACACAGCACAAATACTTTGAAAATCATTGTTAGACATAGTACACAAATTTTTAACATAACTAAAATCCCCCACAGCGTTCGTAGGGTTACCTCTACAATGTGCCTGCGCAGGCAGAGGGTTAACGGTCGGGCTGCAGCTTGTTCCTGCCGCGTTCGCCATGCACGTCGCTGCATCGCGGCACCGCGATCGCTCGCGAGCGCCCCACAGTGGTCTGAAAATCGAGCTCCCCTTTCATAGAAAGTCAATGTGGAATATTCATAAAACCAAAATATGGGACGTGTCAGGTATACATTACTTTAATGCATATTGTAGTATGAATGATTTTAGTTACTCCGCGCCAGAGAAAAAAAATATTTAGTTTTTTTTTGTATGGGAGAAATTACATAAAGTACATTTTCTCGCGACTGAGTGAAACTGAAGGGCTGGTACTCATACGAGCTGTTACCGTTCTTAAGGCGATTAGGTTGACATACCACTCGTATACCTTTAGGTGCCGCTTCACACGTAGGAATTTTTTGAAATTTCGAATTTACGGTATTGAATTTTTTAAGTATGTGATGCATTTAAATTAAGTTGGTGAGGAATTTGAAATAATATATTTAAATTATGTCGCAAATATGCGCCTAATGCTATAATAATTGTTATAATAAATTAAATTACTTTAACTCAGAAAAAAAGTTAACTTTAGAAATTCGTTTTTTTACGAATACTAATTAGAGCACTGCAACTAATACTTGCCTTAAATTTACAAATAACTTTTTACAATAATAACCTCATTAGCTAAGTGGGTGTTTATGATTTTTATTTAATAGTTCAGATTTATTACGTGTTAATTTGTTCCCACCCTTAATGAGGGTAGTCATACATAAATATAATATTTGGCGTGAATTCTGTCAGTAAAGTTTAGCATTGGTGCGCGTAAACTTTATTTTTTCTGTTATTTCCAATTTTCTATAGCGATGGAAGGTTTTGGTACCAATCTTGATGTTTTCATGTTTGTGGCTAACAACACTTCTTTCTCAAATCCCAATGTGTTGTTTGAAGTGTTTGTGAATAGTGTTCATTTGTCAGAAAATGAAAAGAGATACTTGAAACAATTCTGCCAAACTTATGTGTGTGCATTGAGAAGGAAATGGATCTCATGTAATCGCACGCGACATAACTTCATTAAAAAGTACGAAGCATGGCTCCAAGAAGACATCAAATGGCCTGAAGTCCATGATGATGAGTTCCTCAGTAAAAATAGATCAGTCACCATGTTCCAGTTCCGAATTTCACGTAAACGAAGGTGCACCAACATCCGCACAACCACAAACTTGTAGTGTTGGAACCTCAACATCTATTGGAAACCAAGGTCTTTGGTTACTGAGGAACTCATCTTTTCCTTGATGACTTCAGGCCATTTGATGTCTTCTTGGAGCCATGCTTCGTACTTTTTAATGAAATTATGTCGCGTGCGATTACATGAGATCCATTTCCTTCTCAATGCACACACATAAGTTTGGCAGAATTGTTTCAAGTATCTCTTTTCATTTTCTGACAAATGAACACTATTCACAAACACTTCAAACAACACATTGGGATTTGAGAAAGAAGTGTTGTTAGCCACAAACATGAAAACATCAAGATTGGTACCAAAACCTTCCATCGCTATAGAAAATTGGAAATAACAGAAAAAATAAAGTTTACGCGCACCAATGCTAAACTTTACTGACAGAATTCACGCCAAATATTATATTTATGTATGACTACCCTCATTAAGGGTGGGAACAAATTAACACGTAATAAATCTGAACTATTAAATAAAAATCATAAACACCCACTTAGCTAATGAGGTTATTATTGTAAAAAGTTATTTGTAAATTTAAGGCAAGTATTAGTTGCAGGGCTCTAATTAGTATTCGTAAAAAAACGAATTTCTAAAGTTAACTTTTTTTCTGAGTTAAAGTAATTTAATTTATTATAACAATTATTATAGCATTAGGCGCATATTTGCGACATAATTTAAATATATTATTTCAAATTCCTCACCAACTTAATTTAAATGCATCACATACTTAAAAAATTCAATACCGTAAATTCGAAATTTCAAAAAATTCCTACGTGTGAAGCGGCACCTAAAGGTATACGAGTGGTATGTCAACCTAATCGCCTTAAGAACGGTAACAGCTCGTATGAGTACCAGCCCTTCAGTTTCACTCAGTCGCGAGAAAATGTACTTTATGTAATTTCTCCCATACAAAAAAAAACTAAATATTTTTTTTCTCTGGCGCGGAGTAACTAAAATCATTCATACTACAATATGCATTAAAGTAATGTATACCTGACACGTCCCATATTTTGGTTTTATGAATATTCCACATTGACTTTCTATGAAAGGGAAGCTCGATTTTCAGACCACTGTGCGCCCGCGCGCGCGGCTCCTTCGAGGGAAGCATGTCTCGACGAGTCGACACCGCTCTGCGCGCCATCGCGCGAGCAAACGGCGCCGGCAGCGTTGTCGAAACTGGGCGTTATATCGACCGCATAAAACGATGTCTCCGCCGGATCGGACTTAGGGTTACAATTTGAGCACTTAGACCTAATAACGTTCGGAGCACCGCAGCCGTAACACTTAACTTTTTCGACGGTTTTATCTACTACGCTTTTATCACTTTTATCATTTTTATTTAACTTTTCACAACTGTCTTTAGTATGTCCACTACGACGACAGTAACTGCAGAAGAGACGGCGAGGTTTAACACTTGCATGATCGGACGCGTCGGGCGCACGTGGCCTTGAAGCGCCGTTGACAACAGCGGCGGCGGAGGGGGCGGGGCGCGGCGCGGCGCCGCTACTCGCGCGCGTTTGAATCGGAGAAACGTTCGCTGCCGAAGAAACTCTCTTAGCAACCGGAACGTGATTATCCTTACGCGCATCCTCGATACTTTGACAATTCTTCAATAAAGTATCGAACGTATCGATATGTTCTCTTTTCAGCCTTTTTCTAATGCGGCGATCTAAAAGCCCGAAAACCATATCTATTTGTACTCGCTCGCTTAGATCTTCTGGTGGTAACTTTGCCAGCAGGGCTCTGGCCTTTGAGACGAACAGCTCTGTAGTCTCCTCACCCTGGACTAAAGAAAATAGCTCCTGGTAAACTATAAAAGGCGGGCGACGCTCGCCAAATGCATTCCTCAGTTTGTCGAGCGCGTCAGCCCATGATCTTATCTGACCTTTCACTCCTTGCCACCAGACTGCTGCATCCCTTATGAGCAGCAACGACAAACCGCGAAGCGCGTTCTCGTCGGTGATGTGTACGCACGACTTGTAGCTTTCGACACAATCGATAAAGCTTTCCAAATGCTCTTCCTTACTGCCGCTGTAACGAGCCGTACACTGCGCGAAGTTCCCATTTATTGAAGCGAACGTAGCAGCAGCGGCGACGGCGGCAGCGGTGGCGTCGGCCTGCGATGGAGTTGAAGACCGCACCTCGCGAAGCAGTTGCTGACAAAACTCGTTCTGAGTTTGTTGCAAGGTGGTCAACATCGTTGTCAAGGTCTCCTGATTCAGCAAGATACTTTCGTTAGCTGGATCGGCATCCTCCGATGACCCCAACGAGTGCCTACCTCGATTCCGACGCGTAGGCATTTTGGATAACAAGTCACTAATTTAAATATCACAATCACTTTGTAGGTAACGATAGGTATTAGGTACTACACTTCGAGAACGAACACCACCGAACATTCCAGACCCTCAAACGTTGGGCAGCCAGAATATAGCGGGCCTGTTAAATAATACACGCGTATGCTGAATTAGAGTTTATTCTTCACTTACAACACGGTAAACGTAATATTTAACGGAAAATTATAATGAACGGTGGAGCGTGCGCTTGCGTTCATGACTCGTGGCTCACTGCCCGCGCGCAGCTCGCAGGCTGGCGCGTGCCGAAAAAAGGACGCTGCGCAGAACGTCAAAAGTCGCGTTGTGCGCAGACGCCAGAATACCTTGGCCCACGGCTCAGTCCGCTATCAAGCGGGCCGGGGGCCTACCTCTATTGGTCCGCTCTGGGAGACGCCTCTTAAGGGTGGCATCACACGCTATAGTACTATAATATATGTAACAGTACACTTAAACTGCCATACAAACATCTGTGGTAGTCGTTACGGGTAGTTGGAGCCCTCAAAAGTCCAACCAGTCTAACTTGGAACTTCGATATCGCCATTTGGTCATTGGACCATTGGTTGTGGAGGTCATATGACAGTCGATTCACGAAAAATATCGAAGTTCAGCCGCATCTCAGTTAGTCTGGAAAGCCGACCCCAAATGAGTTGGAAAAAGGTTCAGAGAATGATGACAGTACCTACACTCAAACTGTGTTATAGTTTCTATGTAACTGAATACTTGGTGTGAATTTATACTAGAACGCAGGTGGAACTGTGGAAGCCGGTTTAAAACCTATAGTTAAGTATTATACTCACACGTGGCCAGATTCATTCCAACCGAGCAAACTAATTTTAAAGGGTCTGGAAATATGCTAGCATTAGTTTAGTTCGAACCTATATAGGAAAATGATGGGAAATATATTACTTCCCGCCCGCCAATACTTACAAATTTATCATCAGAGGGGAATCTTTCAGGGAAAATTATTATATTCTAATCTTTCTTTACTTTTACTGTGTGATTTAAATGGATATTTGTGTACTTACCTATTTGTTCTAAAAAAATGTGTAAATTCACACAAATTAGTTAAATGAATGTATTTATTACAGTGAGACATAATATTTTAACCATTTTAAACACATAATATTAGTATCCCGTGTGTCCTGACGGACGTTGACAGTTCGAATCTTACTATGAACGAAAAGTAAGATTGAAATAAAATTACTTTTATGAGGTATTGATAAGACTCCAGAGTCTACTAATGTATTTCGTAAACTGAGTATATAATAATTGAAACTATTTGGTCATTAAATCAGTAACCAAAATAAAAACAATACTAGATGAAAGAAAAATCCGCAACGAGACGCCATAAAGATTATTCCCAAAATATTCTCGCAAAATTCAAGCTCGCGATGAAGGTCAATCACGACTTGCCACCCCAATGTGGTTTATCCTCAATACAGTCCTGTATTTTTCCTGGACAAGTATTGTCCTTATTCATCGCACTTGGTCGGGATTTCTTCCAACAAATTCAATTTGTGTAAGCTCTTTTACTGAGCGCAGTAAGAAGTCCTGAGAACCTTGAAGTTGAGCATTTGTTTAATTAAGATATACGGTACGTTCTTACGTAGGACCGGTTAAACTGTGATACCGTGAAACGGCCTTCTAAATGCGTTTAGGGCGAAGAAAATGGGAATAGAAAGATTTTGGTACAATTTTGGCGGTCTTTTAGTATAAAATAGGTGCAAAGTTCCATTTATTGCAGTTTTATGTGCGTTATTTCTGTAACATATTTTGTAAATTGGATGATGATAATTTTTAATTAAATTTGCAATTTGGTTGTTGGAAAATTTAATCGAAATTTGATTAAAATTATTAATTGTAAGAGTAATTGTAGCTATAATGACAACCTCTGTGGCGAGGCGGTAGTGGACGCGACTGCTACGCAGGAGGCGCGGGTTCGATTCCCGCTCAGTCAATATTTGTGTATATACTGTATATGAATATCCGCATTGGTCTGGGTGTTTCTATATATAATATTATGTATTTACAAATTAAATGTATCTAAGTATGTTTATTCGCATTGTAGATCCCATAACACAAGCTGCTTAAGTAATGCTTACCTAGGGTCTAGGTGACATTGTGTAGATTGTCGTAGACTATATTATAATTATTTATTTGATTATGTTAATAAGTTAACTTAAATAACGTCACTGGATATTTCAACAATAAGAATCCCGATACTTGCTGAGATGGTGAGTGGTGTATTCCTAAATTGGGGCGCTACAAAAATGCATTTGTATGTAATTGAGCTGTCAACAGCAATACAAGTAATTTTGGTAACTAGTTTAAAAAAACACTGCACTAGAAACAAATAATGTTAAGCAACACATATTTTATGTGTGTTGCTTAACATTATTTATATTTTATTATATTTTATGTTGTCCATCATGATATAGTCGAATCTTTTGTAAGATAACTAGGGATGGAATAAAGGAAAAAGACAAACGGTACATTGAGGCCTTCACCCTGAATATTGGCCATCAATGATACAACTAAATCTTTTTTTAAGATAAGAATAGTGTAAAAGGAGAAGACTAAGGTTTTAAAGGGCGCCGTTTTTGTCTTCACTTTACATTTTGTCTGGGCTCTGAAACTTTTTACGAGTAAATTGACGGTAAATTATTTTTTGGAGCAAAGTAAAACGGTTTATCAAACGAAATAAATTAGGATAATGAAGTTAGTAAGATACTGTATTACTGTAATTAACTATTTTATAATTATCTGACGTCTTACTAGTATTTTGACCTAGATAGATTTAAAATTGGAAAAAGTCAATGCCTAGACAGGACTTAAGCCCGCGACCAGTCTTTAAAGGAGAACGTTCAGACCATTGAGCTATTGTGCCACGTCGGGGATAATGGGAGGGCTGCCTGCCTGTCCCTCTATAGCAGAAGTAGGCCGCGGCGGCAACGCAAAGTGCGTCTCCCCATATACCCGGGGAATAGATGGGGACACCATGGTTCCCACATTAGGAGAAGGCGGTCATCCCAAAAGAGATATATATACAATAGACGGCGTGCGTTTTAGTCGGTTCGAGTCCGACATAATAACCTCCACCGGTTTTGGCGGAGGTGGTATGGTATCCATGGGGATTTTGCGTACGATAAAAAACACATATTGAGAACTCACTTGTACTTTTCCACAATATTTTTATTTTTTATGTTTTAATAGACCTGACCGGTTTCGCCTTACGGCATCCTCAAAGGTTTACGATGAATTACGATGAATGTCATCGTAAACCTTTGAGGATGCCGTAAGGCGAAACCGGTCAGGTCTATTAAAACATAAAAAATAAAAATATTGTGGAAAAGTACAAGTGAGTTCTCAATATGTGTAACAACAAATTCCACCAAGTGCCATCAATCAACAGTATAAATAGTACGATAAAAAATGCTATTGTACTAAGTCTAGATCATGCCTCAGCACGTCTTAAGGGGCAACGTTGAAGCCATCCCCTGACAATTCTACAAAGTATTGAAAACAATGAATGATTTTTCATTTATTTTTAAAAATATAAGTTATTTGAGTAGTTTTTTCAAAAATGGGTATATTAGGCCTTAAAATTTCAGGTACATTCCTCTGTCTACGTGGATTACCATAAATTATCGAACCTTTGTATTATTTCACACTTTAATAGGTATATCCCTATACTAAATTTCAGCCAAATCGTTTCTACGGTTTAACCGTTAAAAAGTAACAGTAGGTAATAATTAAGAAGTCTACCCACAAAATATCTTAGCGCTGTAAGAGAGGAACTAGAAATGTTTTAATACCGGTAATACGGGATTAACTTTAACACATAAAAGTATAATTATAAAGATTTAGCTGATGTTGGAGCGTCCTACAAATTTCGTGAGTAATATTTCGTAACCGCAGTAATCCTGGCAGAGTGGTGGGTCGACCCTCAACTGGGTAGCAATATAAATATACAGGACTAGCAACTGTGTAGGTACGTATTACGTAATTATATTTGAACGGCAAAATATGTTTATAAATCTGCTTTTAGTTATATTATATTTATTTATAATATAAGTAATATTATATAATATCATATATCCCCGAAGGGATAGGCAGAGGTGCTAGCACCCACATTTCGCCAGTTTATACTTAGGTCCAAATCTAATAAGTGGCGACCCTATTGCTATTAACCGGGCGCTTATAAACTTGCGATAAATACACACTTAACTTCGAATAGCATCGCAGTCATTTGTGTGTGCCCTGGTAAACCTGGGATTGAACCCGAGACCTCGTCTCAGCAGTCCATTACCCATACCACTAGGCCACCGTTAAACATATTTTGCTGTTCAACAACAATGTCAACAATTTTTACAATTATACAATATTTAATGATTTTACTCTTCCCTAAGGCAACTAAAAGATATTCTGGTTTCTACACTAATATTATAAAGAGGAAAGATTTGTTTGTTTGTTTGTTCGTTTGTTTGTATCGAATAAGCTCCGAAACTACTGAAGCGATTTTAATAATTCTTTCACCTATGGAAAGCTACAATATCTAAGAGTAACATGGTATATATCATCACGCTACCATCCAAGCGAGCGTAACAATAATCATTCAATAGATTGGCATTCAATGATTTCTATACATTGGCACTAATATCGCTAACTATTTCTGATGTCATGACAGGAAGGAGAAGTAGTATAGAGAGACAAGTAAGCATCTAAACATTCGCAACAACACACTATAAAATCATTGACCTGGGCCTTACCACCATCTCTTAAAGCAGTATTATTTCAACCTTACTTCATGTTTTGGTACCATGACGTCTTTAAAACAAGATTGCAAACAACATTCTTGACTCGGCAGTTTTGTGACGTCACATTCATATTGTTCATTCAATTTGATAGATAAACGTCAATCAAAAATCAGTAAAAATAACAAGAAGCTGTAGTTTTATTGAAATTATTATGGAAAA
The DNA here is from genome assembly GCA_963691645.1 of Pelosia muscerda. Lineage (NCBI taxonomy): Eukaryota > Metazoa > Arthropoda > Insecta > Lepidoptera > Erebidae > Pelosia > Pelosia muscerda. The sequence continues at coordinate 4,918,230 of OY829104.1, forward strand.
TACGTCTCAATAAATCATTATCTTCTCCTAAAAAGTAAGTGTAGGTACCGTGTTTAATTATGTGAACTCATAGAATAAATAATTATAAACTATCTAATGATTAGTACCTACAAATTTCTACTGTTTAGATGGCGATTGTATACGAAATATTTGGTGTTTAGAAACTCATAACGCCGAGTCCATTTATGAAAACAGCTACGCAGTTACGTGAGCAATGTGAACCCTTTATGTTGGAGGAAATAATGCGGAATGTATTAATTGATGGTACTACCTAATCGCAAAGACATTGGTTTATATCCAGTGTGATGAATTAAGGCCTCCGGTGAAGGAACATAATATATCTCAACAGACATTCGTTGAGACCTAGGTAAATGCAATATAGGTGTAATTATATAGTTTCTGTTAAGGCCCCTCACTTGTATCAACTATGTATGTAACATCAAATTTTATGTTCTAGATGTTGATTGCCATTGATTGGATTATAAATTCATGCAACTGATTCGAAGATGTTATCGGACAAGTAGGAGTCCAATTAAAGCCATGAGACAATTCAATTGAACAAATAACATCCCTTTCCAATAGTGTTTGGCTACATAAAAGTTTATTATAAGATTATAATCACTTTTTATACACGTACATCGAAAATCACTTGTGAAATAAAAGTATTTGGTTTATGTAATAATAGAATTGAATCAATTAAACCTGATTTTTTTTATTGTCCCTATTTTAAATAAAAAAATCAAATCTAGATTGTGTATCAAAACCATGAGGGGGTTATTATCATTATTTATTTTGGTTACTGCTGTGGCGTAGCGATAGAGCATTCGGAAGCGGGTTCGATTACCGCTCAGCAATAAATCTATCAGCCTCATTTAATAAAATCCAAGCTATTAACTCCCTATCTAAAAGACAAAAGTGAATGAAAGACAATGTTGTGTGTGACAGAGACGCAGTGCGCATGTCTATGATGTCCGTTTCCATAGCAACGATTGTTATAATAATATACAAACTAGCTGCGCGCCCTGACTTCGCCCCCGTGCACATATAATTATACATATCTATGCATAGACTTTAAAAAAAAATCACACAAATTGTCCTGAGAATAATGAATTCAACAACAAATAAATTAATAACATAACATAAACTCACGCCTATATCCCTGGAGGGGCAGGCAGAGGTGGATAAATTATTAAATAATGAAAAATTCTACTGCTGTCTAAAAAATAATGTGGAGCTTTTTCATTTTCGGAAACTTTGAATGCCATGAACTAAAGAACTTTAACTATCTATCTAATCGTGACCCGAGAGCCTTTAGTTAAAGTCTCGAATGGCATCAAGTACGGACACAATATTGCTAATTACAAGTTGTAAGTGACTTCGAGTGGACCGTCATCTTTTACATTGCGCGGTTGAGCTAGCGCCATCCATTTCATGAAATGAATATGAAATTTTAGAAGACCCACCCGGTTCTTCTAAAATTATCATCAAGAAGGTCCCTTGCACCGGCCCTGTTTGAATTTCTAGTTATATACTCACTACGGCCCTGTTTGATTGCTCATTGATATTTTTTTCTTTTTTGAATATTCATGGTTTTTGACTTAATATTCTGCCAGTTATTTAAAAAAGGTAAGTATTTCTTCAAAAACGTTTTAGGAATTACATAATTTTCTGTTAGAAAGAGATGGCGCTTTATAATTGATATAGCTCCATCTCTTTCTCACACACTCATCCTTTTTCTTGTTTCAATCTTGAAAACAACCTTACTCATATTCGTACCATGAGCTTACAATACAGTATTATTTTGATTCCTGCCAACTGTCAAAAATGAATGAACTATTTATAATCTTTGTCTATTCCCTGCTATAAATCATTCACGTTAGGGCTGTGACCCGTAGACGATAAATCGGAGAACCTCCGGAGATTTTAGATTTACCCAATGACCCGGTTTTCTTCTTCAAAAACTTCGGAGATTTTACGTAAAGTTAAATAGTGTTCTTTATATTTTCCTTACATTCTTGATATATTTTTTTTTGTTTGGAGTTATTTTAGTAAGGTGATTATGTTATGGATGATAACTCAATGTCCTAAATACTAAATTAAAATGTTCACAAATCATCATCATCATCCTTGCGTTAGTCCCGATCGCTTCCGAAGCTTTCACCAAGAAGTCCGGGATTCGCTTCACGAAAATGACCATTTTTAAACTTTTAAATATAATTTCAGCTTTTACCGGAGAATAGCCGGAGGCATTCTGACGGTTTATTAAAACCGGAGGTAAATCTCTTTAGAGTCAAGCCCTATACCTAATGTGTTTTGTTTATTGATTTCTTTTTAAAAAGTTTTTTTTAAAAGAGTATATTTAAAAGAGTTTTGCTTTGAAGTAAAATATGTATTAGGGTAGGTTAACTTTATCTTTAAATTTGTATTTGTGTGATAAATATCTAAAAATCACTTGATACCTTTCATACAAATTATACTTGTATTTATAAGCATACCTCGGGGTACAAGGGGGCTATCTAAAAGCCGGATATGAGGACGATGACTAAATCGGAGTGATGGAATGTCTTATTGCTCTACTTCGATGAAACCGCGTGCGAGTTTAGTCGGTTTGAGTCCAAAATAACCTACTCGCTGGTTATACGGGAGTATCCGTCGAACACGAAAAAAGACAGTAAAATCGTTAGCTAAAGCATTTATTCTACAAGTTTGTATGAATAAATATAGTTTCCTTGCTTCTGGGTTATGAAAATGGTTTATTCAATAGTATTTTGCAAAACAATAATAAATCCGTCGCCTTCGAGCAACTTTAATAAGATGGCTAATTTTGACATAAAAACAATATTACTAAAAACAATATTGTTAAAAAATCTCATCATGGTACCAATTGAATGAACTAAAATGGAAGTGACGTCACAAAAAGACTAAACAAGAATACTTTATATGTAAAATGTACGGTTGTGGTACGAATATAAGCAAGATTACTTAAAATGTCAAACAAAACGCTCCTGCAATAAGACTGTTTCGTAAACGGTGGTGGTAGGCCCCCTGTATCAAACAATTACATAATATATTTTATATTCAACGATGTGTGTGAGACTGAGACTAAAAACTAATAATTTGGTCGAGTTCTTGCACTAGAAACGATATCTCTAATGCTGATGGTACGAGTACATTCGAAATTGGAACAAACCGTGCGTGCAGCGCAAAAGGCCGTAATTGTTATTCAAGTCGAGCATTCCGTATCCCGCCAAAATTACTGAGTCTCTTGAACATGCTTTATGGTCCTTTGAGTTTGAAGTAAAATAAGCTTAACTTTTTCAGATTGAAGTGACTGATTTTAGTTACAATTAACTGACCCGTTTTAGTTTGTTAGAGGAAAAGTATTTTTTTTAAAGGACACGCCAATTTGCCTTCACCCCGCCTGTTGGTAAACTGTAGACAGTCTCAGGACAGAGGGTCACCATTACAAACACGTAAGTGTTACAATGGGCCTCATCAGACGCTTTTTCACGCACCACTTAAAGAATCTGGGACTTTACGAAGACGCAATATAGGTATTTGTATTCCCCTTAAAGTTGGATGCGGGAGTGGCTTGTCCCCGAAAATATGAATCACATTACAAAATGGAAAGAGAGTGGAAAGAGCAGTGCAATAAGAGGATATAATACATCTATTTATTTCTCAAGAATTTCTCTTTAAGGAAAGACTAATCATAATGAAGAGTTGGAGAGCGGACTCCAATGCAACTATGTTATAATAGTTTATAATAATTTACTAAGTCACTAACGTACCTATAGTATGCTGGTACAGCCATGTTAAGCGGCACTTCAAAAAATCAATTAAGATACGATATAGAAATAGGCGTTACCTGGCGGATACCCCGAGTAGAGGCGAAACACTTGCGGAATATTGAACATACAAAAACATCTCTCCTCTGCAGGCCTAACACGGGCGCGGGACAAATATCTCTCTCCACCGCTTATGTCAAATTGACGGGGACAAATGCGTTTGTCCCTAATTGCTAGCATGGCGTCGAAGGAGATAACTTATGTCCCTCGCTGTGACGTAGACAAGGGACTTTTTCTCCACTTGCTTAGCACGGCGGCCGTAAAGTGGACAAGATATGTCTCTTTTCGACAGATTATAGAGAGAAATTAGTCTCCGAACTATTGAGGTGGGGACAAAAATCGTAACCGAAAAATAAATACATTGGATTTGATTAATTAATTAATGAATTAAAATTTTAATATATATATAACATATCTATATATATATATATATGTATATATATGGGAAAGGGGGGATTTAAATATTTTTCTCAAATAATTTTGACCTTCAATATTTAAAATCCAGTAATAAAGTATTAATATTTGTATGTATGTATATGTATATGTATATATGTATATACATATATATATATGTATGTATATATGTATATATATATACATGTATATATGTATATACATATACATACATACAAATATGAATATGTATATATATTATATATGGACTCTACAACCGGTCATAGTGGGACCCCCCCCCCCTACAGCGGTCATCAGTACGAGTGTGACACCCTAGGCATTACAAACATCGATAGGCCATAGTAACCATTTTCCAACAGGTGGGCCGTGTGCTCGTCTGCCACCTAAGTTGTATAAAAAATCCAAACATATAATCCTATATTATTACGACACATTACGTAACACAATACATCCCATTACAAGGTAATAATACCTACAAACTTAGCTATATCTACATTATATGAAATTAAAATAACACCGACAATTTAAAAAGTTAATGTTTCACTTATAAAATATGCACGTTGCTAGGTTTTATCAATTTGGTCGAATAATACTTTTTCGTATATTGGTAGCATTGAGTGGACAAACGTTCTCCCCGGTGACAAACTAGTCTCTCCTCGACGCCATGCTAGCTAAAGGGAGAGAGAAGGAGGGAAAGACAAATTTTTCTCCACTCCCCGGGGACTTTTGTCTTCGCGCCATGCTAGCCGTACTGGTAAGAAGTCTTTTTACTTGCTGAGAGGGATGCGGTTTGACATTCCTTTCTATGACAATTAGTAATAAATTGCTATTGTTATCGTTGGAATTGTTGAACCGTGGATGAGCGGTGAGTCCTCTCCCTCCGACAATACATATTTTTGAATCAATTTAGTTAAATTCCCAAAATGCCAAATATTCCAACTATAAAACAGAACGTCTCTTAAACATTCTGAACAGACCCACCTAACTCAAATAAAGGTGCTATTCACACGTTTTACGATCTTACACCTCCACTTTAAAATATTCCATAAGTCCTCATATCTTGGCTATGAAACGACAAATTGGATTTTTCAACGACTATAAATTCTTTTGTGTGTTGAACACCGACAGTACAAGTGAATCGTAGAATATCAAGAGGATGCATCCAGAAATAGGTTAAAAGGATGATAGCAGGGTTATAGCTTTGAACCAAATAGAAACATTCGTGGAAGGTGAAAATTGTTTTACTTTTTATGGTTATGAGAGCTTTGACAATTTAAGAGTGTACTATTGAAACGAAACATGAATGCTACAATATCAAATATCTTTTTTGTTTCTGAACAACTTTTTAAGTTGTGAACTAGGTTAAAACAACCAGCAAGAGCATACAATTATTGGTCATTTTTAATAATTGCGATGTCAAAAATATAATATCAATATACAAAAATGAACTAAACCCATTTTTCCTAAATATGTGGTCGCTTCTCCCAATAGAATCAAGTCTTTTACCATGAATATCAACTGAACATTTTTTGATTCAAACCCATGTTCTGATCGCAATGGCTATGAATAATAATCGTAATTGCTACCAGAGGTTACCAGACATAATATCATATTTTATTTCTATACAATTTCCAGCAAAGAAGATATGTTATACGTAAAGAAGAAGATAAATGTTATTAATCTGAATCTAACCCTACTGACGAGATTGGTACGAAAATATTCCATCAAGTTAACAAATTTTGTGAATCTTCAGTTACCAAGTATTTGAATATAATTACCCCAAGCATATTTGAACATGATTATGTTACAGATGTTCAATACCTATCTTGCCATGTATTTTAGCATTGTCATTCCAAATTTGAATTTAATATTTTTAAACGAGAATACTTTTCGGTTTTCAAATGAAAGTAACTAAAGTGATTACATTTTATTCGAAACGTCTCCAAAATTGAATTTTTTTTCGTTATTCAATTTTTTTCTTTTGGGTGAAACTTATTTTCAAACGTTTGAACTGCTTTTACAAGCGCGTCCCGTTGAAGAGAGAGAGTAATGCGATCTTTCACTTTTTTTAGACAATAGGTAATTTGTTGGTCATTGTTTTTTAAAATAGAATGTTCAAAGTACAAAAAATACACATATTTTGATGTTTATGACTTTTATCAGTCAAACGTATTGTCGTTTGCCTAGAGAGGCAGACTACCCCAATTAAGTTGTCAACTCATCCCTCATCCACGAATCATTTATGTTTTCATTTTTTTGATTTATTAGCTTAGAAAATGGACAAAAAACAACAACAATAAATAGCTATTGCGATTTTCTGAACTGTTTTTTTTTTGTTTCTGGAAAAATAAACGTGCAATTGAATAGAAATATTATATGTTTGTTCAGTGAATTGGAGCATACTAGGTTTACTGTTGTTCCGAAACAATAGCTAACGATCAACTATTTTTATTTCATTTGATACCTATTTTATAACTGAAGGTAATAAAAAATGAAACAAGGATTAAACCTAAACTAATATTTATATACGGAGGTATTAAAATTTGGAGTGATTTTAGTAACATTTTGTTGTTAGATTCATCCATATTTTGGTTCTCATCAAATGGTATCACTTCACTACATAGTATAAAATAAAGTCGCGTTCTCTGTCCCAATTTTTCTTGTCCCTTTGTATGCTTAAATCTTTAGAACTACGCAACGGATTTTGATGCGGTTTATTTCAATAGATAGAATGGTTAAAGAGAAAGGTTTATATGTATATAACATCATGCTACCACTAACAGGTGCGGAGCAGGAATGAAAAATGTTGCAATAACGGGGTGACGCAGACGAAGCTAGTAAATACTAATGCCAAATCCTATATTTTTATGCTATATAGTACTCGCATATCCGGAGTTCTACCAGGTGCTTTCGGGTTCGGTAACGTTGCTCTAACACTCTTTACATTGGTGATATTTATTTCCAAAAATGGTAATTTTCCGTGATTAATGCATTTTCATAGGGGTGAATTAACAGATATTATGCTTCTCAAACATCATAAAAGTATTTTGTAAAAGTAGAACTACGCTATGTAGCAGTTTTAGGTTTATGTTTTAATCAAATAAAAGTTTAATGACTACAAAATATCGTTAAACGATTTTCAAAGGTGCAGGAATGTTTTTTATGAGCATCTTATGGGGTTTAGTGGGAGTTTACAACTTTATTGATAGTAATTATTTAAATATAAAGTGAAGGGATAAAGGTAGACAGTAAAACGAATGCCTGAATATTTGCTTTTGTTACCACATAAAGGCAAACTATAGATGACAGCCCCTGGTCTGCAGGGTGCGAGGGATATGCCCCGGGTCTGCCAGGGTGCGAGGGATATGTTTGCTACTTTCTCACCTCCGGCAACCAACGACGGCGTGCATTTTATTCGGTTTGAATCCGACATAACCTCTATCATCGGCTCCGGCGATCCCACCTCCGGTAACCATCCGGTGATACCAATTCTGGTATCCATGGGGATTTGTACTGACGTGGTAGAGAGCGAGTGGGACAGGTGATAACAAATGTGAAATTACAAACAACAGCCCTTTTTCATGAGAATAATTTACTGACTTTAAGACAGATCCGATTATTATTTAAATGAACTAACATCTATACATTTATGTGGACGCTTATTTTCCTCCCTGGTAGGAAGAGGTGAACTAACCACCACATTTCACCATATTACGTTTAATAGGGAAGAGCCTATTGCCATATTCCGTGCACTATTGTTGTCTCGAACCAAGCATTTGAGGCTGCGTCTGGACTGTATATCTGTCTGAAGTTAAACAGCCCTATTATTTAATCACCTTGTACGACATTGTATAAGAAGAGATGTAGTGGTTTAAATTCTACTCTGCCAGGAACTCAGCTATATAACTAACAAACATTCTACACCAAATATACCGTATTAAGCTTATGAAATTAAATTACATCCCGAATTATTACATTATTATCTAACTTTGAGACTGATTATTCCTCCACACGTGTCACAGTATCACTTACTAAAATAGACACGTGAACAAAGGATAAATTTGCATATTGTTAACTTACTTATAATGTGTACAAAATAACGTCTGTTTGGTTTGTACACCCGTACTATCTTTAGTCAGGTAAATGGAACGTAGATGCCAATTCACATAATAATATTACCTAAATAAGGTGCGAAGCAAACACTTTTTGTTCAAATATTTATATAACAATAAGTTTTACTTTTTATTATGCACAAAAATCACAAAACTCCGGGAAACATATTGACACTGTACACTTTTTTGCTATAACGTAGTTTTCTAGGCGCGATTCGGCTATAGAACTTTAAAAATGTAAACGAAAATCTTTGCGCTCAGTATCGCAAAGATTAGATCAGAAGGAGAAGAAAATAGTAAGAGAGATAAATTTGAACTTTGTGATTATTGACGTGAACATGAGAACTCAAAAAGAAGGAGTACCTATTGCTTGCGAAGGAGGCGGTGGATTGGTTCTGGAGAAGAATCTAGGCCCGCACAGTCCAAGACGAGCGTAGGTGATTCAGGTTTCGAAGGCCGCAGAATGTGCTCCATCTTCCATGAGCGCGGGTCTGGTGGTAACAGGTAGAGCTGCCTGTCACTCTAACAAGCAGCAGACCGTGACGGCGGCGTGATGCGCCCTCCTCCCTCTCTGGGGAAAGATTATCACCTTAGTCCTTTCTCGAGAGAGCCTTCGATGATACTCGGTCAACCGTGACTTGAGAGATGTGCCGCAGGTACCTCACCCTAGGCAACTGATGGTGACCGTGGTGAATTCCATACAGAAACAAAAACTAATAGTTTTATATAAGTATAAGTAGTATTTTATGGTTCCAAATATAAAACAAAACCGACTCACAGTTCTAATAATGTGCCTTTACACACACTGTATGAGTTCCAGGTAAAGTCATAGTCGTATAAAATTTCATCTAAAGTTTTGACGGTAGGTGTGTAAGTACATCTAAACTTTTAAAAGCTGTGTATGTTTCTCGGTTGTTGTATTCAGCTACAAGTAAAGTTTTTGTGACAAATACTTATGTCAACTCATACTACTCGGTGGTGAAGCTTTCAAATGCTACGTCAGAGATTACGGATATTGGTGTACCTAAGTAAATATGTATGTTTCTCTTTCGAATATTATAATAGTATGTTAATCCGCTTTCTAGCACTCATGATACAAGTGAGATATGATTCGGTACGATTCAGTAAGATATGAACCGCATACCGCAAGAGCTCAGATGTGTTAATATTATGTACTGTTTTATTTCATTGTGGCTGCTCAACGGCGTGTTTCTAAGTATTAAAGCTTATAAGTAATTCATATTGTTTATAGAAATAAACTAACGTCAGCCCCGCAATCCGCTCATTGGTCTATATCTACACATTTTCATTATGTTACACACATTACTTACTGGTTACACTTCGATATGGGTAAACTTTCCATTGATGATAATATATCTGTTTCTGCTGTATGCGTTTGCAGTTATCGTATGCGGTCGGCCACAGAATCATACTTTTAAAAATATCTTTTTTTATTTAAATATTTATAGTATTTATTACAACAACTATTATCAATTCAATGCTGAACCATCAGAGCCAAACGATGTAGTTTCATAGCCTCTTCAGATTTTAGTCTTACTAAAATAGTTTGAATGAGACCTACATCTAGTCTATTTATATCTAGTTTATTAAGCAGGGAATCGTGATCGACTTTATTCTGGACACATTCCATCAGCAAAAATGTAATATCTTTTCTTCAATTATATTGCCAACATTGCGATTGAGTGAATCAGATAATCATACCTATATGCTTAATTTAAGTTGAGAGAATTCTGTGTAATAAAATTTAGAAGCTAAATAAATAACAAACGATGATCACCGTAACTCGAGTACCTAATATATTTTCTTTGGTCACTCTTAATCTAACAAAAACGTAGAACGTGTTCATAAATCTTGTTTTTGTAATGAAGCCGATTTTGAAACAAAAACAGTTTTCGTTAAAAATTTAGAACTCTCCCGGGGCCCATAAGAAGTGAAAAAGTATGCAAATAATTTAGTCAGCTTGGAATTCCATCTGAAATTTTATCGTGAAGATGTTTTAATGAAAGCAAAAAAAGGCCGAGCTGAGATTTTCTTGTCTTCTTTCATAATCAACAAGTTTAAGTAGCGAGTTCTTATTCAACTCATGTTTTTGTTAATAAAATAATATTAGAGAAATGAACTTATGACAACGATACTGGGTTTTTTAATAAATTGGTCACTTACGTGCAGTGCAATCGTCGATATTTAACAAACTCCTCTATCACGGCATATCTATTTTCCTAACCTTTTAGCTACCACGACATAAATATAACCTAATTCACTGTTTATATATCAATAACTCCTTCAGCTCTAAACTGAATAGACAATTGGGTTAATTACCTGCTATAAAACAAACCATTATCAGTTTTAATGGTTCATCAGAACATTGGAACTTAATTTTAAGACTTGTTACCCAGGTTTACTGACACCGATCGAATGACAAAATTTTAAACGAGTCTGTACTGTACTTTTATTACTTTCGTGATTCACTATTATATTCACCCACCAATTAATATACTGAACTCAATTAGTTGAAAGGCTTGATATATCCTTTGGGAAAAGATTGATAGCCCGAGAGCGCACGACCAAAACCATGTCTCATAGCAATACGGCAAAAACCCTATAAAATCGTTAGATTGTATGATTCTGAACCCGACTAGGTGTGTAGTAACGGTCGAAAGTGTAGCAACTGCGTGGGAGGCCATTTCTGCTGTGTCAAAAAAAAAAGACAGTCGGTATTATAGCAATACGTCTGATAGTGAAAATGTACATAGATTTTATAATTGTATTACGAAAAAGTTTGTTTTCAGACATTTTGCGCGTAGCATATAGCCTGAGCGCATTTTTGAAAATGTCAACAAATTTAGCCGACCTGTATCATAGCAATACGGGTAATTTTTTTTTCAACTTTTCGTATTGCTGCCATGATTACTAAAAACCTGTTTTCAGACACTTTAAGTGTAGCATATACTCCCAAAAACGAAAATAACGTTTAACGTTTCGACGACGATTCCGAATCCGACAGCGATTGAATACGAGAATATTTTGTAACTTTGAATAAACCGTTTTTTTTTCAACTTCATCCCAGTTTCCTTTTGTGCGATTTATTTCAGTTCTTCAAGTTCAGTGTTACGGTTTCGGGTAAATTCTTTGTTAATTATCATCTAATAAATTCAGGGTCGCAACGTATTCATTGGTTTGTAACAGAAAATTCAAGATGCCTCAATACGATTTTTAAATGATATCTGAGTATCGCAAAATTGTCTGATAGAGAAGGTGCTACACTTAATTTGTCTGATATAAATTTTTTGCACATTGTAGACAACTTATTTTATCATGTCCAACAATTTTCAGACATATTGCTATGATACCGATCGGTAAAATTTGTTAACATATTCAAAACGGTCTACAAATTTATTGCGTTCACATTTCCGTCTGAAAATTGTTTTGTTCGCATCAAATAAACAAAATTTACTAATAAAAAAGATTTTCAGACGTATTGCTATGAGACATTTTTTTTGTCTCATTTTTAATTTTTTTAAGTGATTTTACGGGTTTGCGCTACACCACTAACGTCTGAAAAATATGTTTCCGGTATCTCAAAACTATCATTCAACTACAGTCTGCAAATCAGACATATTGCTATGATGCAGTTCGGTAAAATTCTTTGACAATTTTGAAAATTCGGTCAGATCAAACGCTACGCGGAAAATGTCTGATATTGGTATTTTCGAGTTCAGAATAATCGTATCTATCGATTTGATGCGGTTTTGGCCGTATTGCTATGAGACAAAAATTTTGGTCGTGGGCTCTCGTACTATGACGGACATAAGTGTTAATTTTCCTGAAGGTATTTTAGCTTCCGGTGATATCAGTATTAGTGAATGTAGTTACTGTGTATGAAGCCTCAGATATTGGATCAATTTACTGACATATCGGCTATATGAGAAGAAGGCTTGGTACACCAGCAGTGTTTGCTCTTCGGTGTCCGATGATGTTGATGAATTTCATTCTATTGCCAGATTCTTTTCTAATATACATTACTTAGCGAATCGACGCCGACGCAAATCTGTTTGCCGAATTGACGCCTCATAATTTTTTCTTTTTGCCCGACTACCAAAGAAAGAAAGGTATTTGGTTTGACCTAATAAAAATGTTTGATTCCCATTCCCTGCTTTTCAAATCGAGTCTGTTTCAGTCACCTTTGCCGGATTGCCCAATTGCTGACTAATTGAATAACCTTGTCTACAATTTCATATGCGTCCAAAATATCCTTCAAATATTTCATAAGTTTTCAAAACTAATGTTAAAGTGTATTAAAACAAAGGTCTCACTTTAATAAATCACAAGTTTAACAATATATCAGAAAACATTACATAAATACTCGTATTTGTCCCTAAAATACGAAATGGTATCCCAGACCTTCGAGGTGAAGGCTAACACATGGTTTAACATCATCAAGTTGTCAAATAAAATTTGCTTTACAAAATTTGGTCACGTCTTACTGAGTCCCAATGTGATTCATATGACATTTGTAAATAAAAGTGTTGGTGAACGTAAGTAATATTTCGGTGGAATAACGTGATGACATGTTCTTCCTGTTTTCAGTCCTCTTAGATTTGTGTATTACTCTTTTTTTTAAGAATATTAGGCAGTTATGATACTTTAAAAAAAGAAAAGAGTAAAAAAATAAGAAACTAAAATAAGATTTATAGAAAGATTTGTATCATAGAAATCCAGCAGAACAGTATTCGGCCACCTCATATCTTTCCATCCAGGGTCCGATATGGAAACTAAATAAATGATACATTACTACATTGTATGTCAAAAAAGTGGCTTTACAGGCAACTTTGAGATCTTTGCGATCTGGTTTCAAATTACTTACAAATATACTTAATGGGTTACTGAAATCTAGGTACTGTGTTAAGCCAGATTGTATTAAAATATTAATAAACCAGCAATTACCTACGTCTCTGCTAGTGGGGATGTCGATTCTCGTGACCAAACAACCAATATCCTCTCCCATAGTCTACCTTAGTCAACTTGGTACAGTCACCTGTAATAATATGTATACATTTTGGAACCTTGTCACAATAATAAATGACAAGTCAACATTATGACATGAAACGGTAAAATTCAACAAGTTTAATGTGAAAAAGTTGTAAAACGTATACATATTACTTGCAGGTGACTGTATCACTAGGTGGATGTCTATACCAAATTTAGATAATCAGAGTTATTTTTTTAATTTGTAATATTCGTATATGATGAGCATATAGGTAATATTTACCATTATTTGACTCTATAATTTTGATATTTATTTCACCTCATTTCCTAAGCTCTAATAAATGAAGTAGTGTTTTCTTTACCATGTCCCCGTGATTAATGTTCTTTTTAGAAGTGTACACTGTAAGTCTCGAGTGGAAGCACGCACGACAATTTTACCGCGTGTTTACACCTCTTTTTGGGCAAAAGTGACAATTTAGTTCGAAGCCCCAGGCGATATATTACCTATTTGAAAGAAATTATTGGAGAAATTTTCATGCATGTTTAGGAATTTCGTGATATAACAAAATTGTTGGTACATTTTTGATGTAGGCGAATGATATTTAAATATTTTGAGAATTTAGGTGCAAAAAGAAATGTCTATGGGCCTTTGATTTTTGATTCCCCGACGATCTCTCGCACGTTGGCAGACCCGGGGACGTGTACCTACTGACCGGCAAATGGTTCTATTTCGTGTTTTCCTTCTCTTTCAGTAATAGTATGCGTATTTTTCTGATACCTCTAGCCATAAGCTTTTTAATACTAACTTCTACTCAAATAATAGTATCACATAATTCGGGCAACTTAACACCACACCGAGGCCTCTCCACAAAGCGAAAGGTATGAAATTATGTTCACCTAAATCAAAAATTAGTATCATTTGTAGACTTTAATGCTAAATTTATTCCGTCATAGTGTATAATATTACTATCTATTTTATCTGAATAGGTTAAACTTCTTGTTTTCGAAACAAGGCGCTCGCATAAATTAAAGTACAGCATAAGTAGGGTGAAGGCGTTTGTTATGATAATCGACTCATCCAGTAACAAACACCCCCTTAGTATATTTACTAACTAGCTAGTACTCTATTATATCTTTTTTTTTCAAGTAAATATGTAGCTTAGAGTAAAATTTGGAGGAAAAATATTTAATCAGTGCTTTCGTCCTTGTCATGAATTTTGGAATTTGCTAAACTTATTTTTTTAAGATATTAGACTAAAGGGAGACCTTCATATTGTGTACTACTTTCTTGTAGATGTATCAAGAATTCATTAGAATAGTATTATGATAGTCGCACTATTGACTATCATAGACGTAGTTACATTTTAAACAAATGATGTAATTATACCTTTCATCGACTGAACACATGCAATATAAGGCCAAGAGCTGTATACGTCTTCCCCGATAATGAGAATTTTTGAGTATTTGTGAAAATATGAAATTACATAAGTGATAAATAAATATAAGTAATTTCAATTGAAAATATAAGTTTTCAAATATTAGTGTCTATGGTACTGACTAATTTAATATGGATCACATGGATACGGGGTGGTGACTTAGGAAAAAAATAACCGCAACAAAACCACCCCATCTCAATCGAAGGGTTTCGTAAGAAGCGACAAACGAATTTCTACGTTTTACACCGACAATAGCACAGCGAGAGAGGGAATTTTCGAAATGAAACCCTGCACCAACTTGCCTGGTACCAAACAGTGAGTCAAAGCCTCCCAACATTAAGAGAGGTCTATGTACAGCACTGGACTGCTATAGGCTAATTAATAGACTAAAATGTCAGTTAAGCTTATTCACTTTCGTCTTTTGTTTTTATATTTAATTCAAATCTCACAAGAGATAAAATTCGGAAGGAAGTTGAAAATAAATCCGACAACGTAGAAACTTTTTTGTTCGATAAATGTCTTAACTAACCAAGTTGGTACAAAATAACTTCCTTCCGTAAGACATCAGCAATTCTTTCATCCCAGAGACTTATTATGTCACCGACGAATGTAAATATTAGGTGCCTAATAGTCTTGGTACTTTTATGTGAACGAAAATACGAATATTATTCTTTGTATAAGTCAAATCGACCCAATGCATAATATCCTTAAATAAATGAATAATAAACAATTGTTCATTGCAAAACTTCAGAGACAATATGCACCCACAAAATATTAATATATATATAGCACGTCCATAATGGTCAGTATTACGTTCTTTATAAACATACACACAAATTATTATCTGTGTCTCAATACTCATATTATACTCTATGACTGACTTCTCCTTAAACTATATACGCGCAACAAAATCGGTTATATTCACTTAATAAACTTAACTTTATGGAGAACACTGTAAGTACTACAAAGTACTACCAAAGTAAAAAGCCACACCATCTCCGGCGTAAAGTTAAGTTGGTATTTTAAGTGACTTTACCCTGATTTGACTCGCATATTACCAGTGTAATATATATAGAGTAGTAGTATAGAGGTAGTATAGAGGCATATAATTCATATATAATAGGTACTTATCCCCAAATATTATACTTAATACACTTCTTTTTTTCCTGAGCGGAAATTATCACGGATAACCCCACCGATGCCATCGAAAGTGTTTATGTCGGACCGGGACCGACCAAAACCGCATGGGCCCGGCCACCAGTTACCGAGGGTGAGGTTGCATATCCCTCGTGCCCCAGCCGACTCAGGGCCAGGGAAAGCCCTCTCGGTTGTTAGATTACGGAGTCCACATTTTGTTTCGGATAGGGAGGAGCGTGTCCTGCTCCTGCTAGGGTGACAAGCGGCTACACCTGTCACCCTCAGCCCTGCGCTCATGACGGAGATAATTTTGTGACCTCCGACAGATCTATGTCCTCCTACTCGAGCACACTTTATATACTGAGTAAATAAAAATAAAAGAGCAAAACAAAATACGACGAAAACGGTACATAGATATTATAAAAATGATATACGATGTGTTTACCTGAGTTGGGACAAAACATATCTTTTACTAGCGCGGTACAAATGGAGAGATTTAGCAGTAAATAGTTTTATGTAAATGTCTTTGGAGATAGATTAGTTTCAACATTACCGCTTACAATCATTTGAGGTTGTCTTCGCACTTTGTATTTTTTAGAACAAAACTTGATAAAAAAATTATTGTCTATGTACCTAAACATAAAATATGTATATAGTCATTGACTTCTATACTATAAGGCACAAGCTAACTTTACGCAGAATGACCTCCATCCTCCATGAGCGCAGTAGTCCTAGCAAAAGCAGGTCGTAGTCGAAAGTCCGCCATAGTCGTAGAAAGATGTAGACCCGAGAGGATCTTGGATGGCCCTGGGTCAGCCGAGGAGTGAGGGATATGACAGTACGTAGTACAAATTTTCGGCACTATGTAGATCATCATAAACATCTTCTTTTCGAGTCGTTTGGGGTCGGCTTTTATAATAGTCTAACAACTGCGGTTGAACTTCGACATTTACAGTGAAGCAACTGCCATCTGACCTCCACAACCAATTGGCTATATTGAAGTTCGGTAGTTAAACCGACGACGGCTTAATTTGCTCTCCGACACACAAACAGACCAATGCAAATGGCCATATTCATGCAGACAAATATTTGCACTGAGCGATGCAATCGCGTTCACTACCGCCTCGCCTCAGAGGCTGCGGAGACTATGAACTTGATGATTATACTCGTAATAAAGTAAAGTAATATCTGCTTAGAAACCTCCAGAACTTTGCCCCAACATTTATATTGGTTTACAGGTTCCCAGTAGAGTAGAATTTATCATCCCATCTCGGCACATACGCTGTCATACAAGGCAACTAACAGATAGGGCTGTACAACATCGGACAGATGTATACAGCCTAAAGTCAGCCTCATGGCCCGAACCGGATAACATGGGACCGAATACAATATGAGCATACGTACGTATAAAATGAAACAATAAGTTCAAATCAACTTAACGCATATTGAATAACTTAATCACAATGTTTGTTTTTATCGTTTTTGTAATGTACAATATACCTCTCGCCATAATATTTTTAGCGCACCCGGATTGGATACATACACCTATGATTGGTAGATTCATGCTCGTCCATTATCCTAGTACCCAGTGTTATTCTCAAAAATCAAAGTTTATTTCATGGAATATGGTCATACATCGAACATAACATAACATAAACTTACACTAATATACCCGAAGGGGTAGCACCCACTTTTCGACAGTTTATCTTTAGGTCCCAATGTAATAGGTGGCGAGCCTATAGCCATTAACCGGGCACTTATAAACCTGCGATAAATACATTAGATTTTATGAAACATAGTTATAAGAACGTCATTATTCTGCCGTGTGGCGTTGCAATACATAACATGTTTACTAGAAAAGACAATGATAAAATTAATGTGCAAATAGTAAGTAATTAGTAATAACATTCACTCAAAAGCCTGTGTATATAGAGCATTTAAAGTTCTAGATATGGCGGGAGGTAAATCATATAAACTTTATATAACGAAGATATATAAAGTTTATAGGAAAGACGCTGCATTTAAAAAAATATTAAGGGTTCTTTTAGTGTGGAGGCAGTTCGCGTGTGTTTCACCCAAGTCACGTATTTTTCATAGATTACGTCCCGCCGTGTCACGCATCTGTCCACGCCACGGATGACGGTAAAAGCCGGTGACAGCGCGTCTCGCACGACTTATGTTTTCTTAGAAAAAATCTACTGAATAACAGTGAATATTATAAAATAGACAGTATCAACAATAATTATAATTTTGATATGATAAATGTCAAAGTTACTCTGTTGCGTTTTCATTCATTGAGTAATTATTGATGAAGAAAATTCATGAACACTTAAGTGGCAGACAAGCACACGGTGCACCTGGCGAAAAGTGGTTACCATGGCCTGTGGACGTTTGCAACAGGCATCACACTCGTGTGTGAGAGATATGTCTTGTAAAATCTCACCTCCAGCATTCAAAGACCCATAGACGGCATGCGTTTTGGTCGGTTCGAGTCCGACATCATCACCTCCGCCAACTTTGGTCGAGCAGTATCCGTGGGGATTTTGCGAACAAAAAAAAAGAAACAGGCATTACACTCGTGCTGCTGACCATGTAAGGAGGAGAAGGAAGGGAGGGAGGTGAAAGTTAGGAGAGCTTCAGTGCTGACAGTGCAAAGTGACAGACAAGCAAAGTGTCTTGATCTCCCCACTGACAACACAAAACCTATCCAGTTAGCTCTGGCTACCCTACTCGCCGCCAGAAACACAACACATGGTTATTATTGGTCGCGGTATTCTATAGGGCGGAGATACTTCCCAGTACAATCAGACTCCTCAATTAAAATGTGGGATACCGTCAGGTCCTACATTGCATATAGCAATATTTTAACGTGTTAGTTTGCAGCTGCAGTTCCATCCAACAATTAGCTCTCGTTCTATTCTATTTTTCTTTCATTTCATAATTTGTGTATCGATAATAATAATCGTGTTTGTGTAGCATTAAATATAAAGAAAGTTTGGTACTAGCTTCTTTTTTCGAATAGCAACTATGAGAGCGTACGAGCCACTCATATATCATCGTAAATCCATTACGGTTATAAAAAACGGGAGATTCTAGTGCGTAAGTCTATTTCAAGGTCAGCCAACACTGATCTAATTTTTTTTGACTACCGCATTCTCGGTGCATGAGTTTCAATTGTTAGAAATAAATTTCTTAATACGCGTACATATTGAACATGATTTGAAGTATTGTCATCTAACGTGAAGTAACAGAAGCAAGTGTTAATTGTTTTCGTATGATAATTTTGTTAATATTATCGCTAATACTCGTATATTTGACGATAAAATTCATCATTTTCTGGGTTTTTTCCCAACTCAGTTGGGATCGGTTTTCTAGTCTGACTAAGACTCGGCTGAACTTTGATGTTTTCCGTGAAGCGACTGTCACTTTTACAACCTATTGGTATATAGGTATATATCGAAATATCGAAGTTCTGTAGCTAAACTAGTCGGACTTTTGAGGGTTCCTCGTAACGACTGCCATAGATGTTCCAATGGTAAGCGGAACCGACTCAAGACCAAACTTGACTTACAACGTACTCTCCCAGGCACAACCAGATCAGTAGCACTAGCATGAAATTCTATAGAATTCGTAATGTAAAGGTTTCGAGAGAACGGAGCATTGTGATTGGCAATCTGCCTCTTGTGAACCTGTGTGCATGTGTAGCCCACAATCGCAATGCACGGAGCATTCTCTGTCTGAGCTGTCGATACCTTTACATTACGAATTCGATAGTATTTCGTGCTAAGACTACTAGATCAATGCAAATGGCCGTATATACGCTTACGAGTGGGAATCAAACTACTGTCTCTTCCGTAACTATCGCTTTCACTACCGCCATGCCACAGAGGCCACAGAGAGTCTAACGTTGTATGAAAATGATAGCATTACTTAGCATTAATTTAAAACTATTAAGCCGCTAACATAGATTTGTCTACTATGAATCCAATTGATTTTTAGTCTGTCTTATAGACAATACTTTTCGCTAAGAATTCCCTATTATCTATTGTGTCCTGTACCCTATAAAAGAACTGGGGCGTATGAAACCCAATGTCATTACTGTGTATTGTGACGTAAGATAAAACCACAGTTGACATAATTTTACTTTGTGTTTATCAGCGCTTAGCGAACTGGCAAATGGATTTTTCTTATTTGGCGGATTGTACAACTCCTGGAACTTATTTATGTACTTTATTCATTTGATAGAAAGAGTAATGTAAGTGTAATGACAGTTAAGAATGATATATTAATAATAAGTGATTTGTTTTTTAGGTTGTCATCAAGTATTATATAGTTTATATTAATAGCTCTCCTCATTTCCTCTTTAAGCAAATATTACGTCTCACTCATTCGACATTCATGTAGAATATGAGTACTTTTGATTTTTTTTCATCGCAAATTATTCTGCTTTTCTTTGCCTTAACAGCTAGCAACTTGCAATAAACACCCTTGATATCAAAATTAGATGGATTGTCAATTTTTTAAATAGTAATCTTCAATATTGTAACAAAACTACATTATTTTCCGAAATCAAATCAGAAATTGTTAGTGAGAATAATTTGATTTTCACTTTGTTCAATAGATATATTTCGTTTGGTTGTTTACTCAATCAATTTATGTTGTTAGTTTGAGCTTGGGTTGCGCCGATGTCACTTGTCTATTGCAGTGAGCCTGTCATTATAGTATCATTTACCAAACTAATGACGTACTTCTACGAATGAAAGGACAAATTAAGTCCCAGTTAACTATGTTAAGGCATAAATCAATGTTTTAGTTTGTGGTTCAATTTTGGGGAGATTTGGTATAATGGATAATGCCGATAAATTTGCAGTGGTTCATGGTGGAATGGAATATAATATCCTGTCCGTTTCTTCACATGGAAGTTATACGAAGCGACTAAGGGAGACCTCTTATTCTACAATTGGCAAATACAGTCACGGCACGGATATTTACAGAGTTGCAAATATTCAGGAACTTATAATACTTAACTGCAGGATTACTATACGTCAAGTTATCAAGATCTTTCACATAACATTAATTAGTATCATGAAAAATAGAAATGCTTATGCGTTGAAAAAAGACACATTTATATGCCTCCTTTGAAAGTCATGAACAAAACATGGTATAATTCTTTAAAACATAAACGAGACATAAAAGTAAGGTGGGTACATATTCAGGTAATTTTTTCACCTGAAATATGAATGAGATGAAAACAGCAAACCAATTAAAAGGTCATTTTAAAAGAATATAGTTTATACGGCCCCAGTTCGCTCAATGGCCCAAAAAGGGAGGCTAGGTGCGGAAAAAGGAGTCCCAATACAATACGGCCTCAGTAAATTATGTAAAATTTCGTCGTTTTCAGGCCCGGGAACTGATGATATGTCGTCTAGCAATAAGCTGTTATTTTCCTGGGTTCCATGGTAAGTTCAACAACGGTTCATCTTGTCCACCTCAATGTACTGTGGAAATATTTAATTACCACGCTATAACTTTATTTTCATTTGAAATACAAGAGATTAGGGAGTCAGAAACAATGATCCACGACGGTGGATGGTCAGAAGGTACCCCAACGGGCGAACCTTGTTTCTTAGACCTTTATATTTAACCATATGTTTGTTTCTTTTGGTTTTAGAGGAGCTTCTGTTATATATATTGTTCAGTCAGGAAAACCTTGTGTAGTGGCTTTGTATCAACTAATCTTGTACTAACTAATCTTCCAATATCCATTAGCGCTATTTAGGATTCTGTTATATTTGTTACTAAGTATGTAATACATAGAGCATATCTACGCATCAGCACTGACTATTCCAATATTATTCAGGGACCGTACCACCATGTATTAAAAGTAATATTATTTCCGTCATACTTCACTGCCATAGTGATTTGGACTCGGACCATTGTCGTCTACCGATATTTGTGTACTGTATCTTAAGACAAGTGAAAAATCTAACAAATAAATGTATGTACCGACCAAAGTAAAAAATACTGTTTGACCAAATTCAATCACATAACACTTGTATCTTGTTTATTCTGACAGACGCTAACGGTTCGAATCTCGCTATGGAAATAAAGTAGGATTACCTAAATAGTATTAATTATTAGAGATGGCGGGTCTCTGATCTGTACCCCAAACATTGTTTTAGTTCGCATTGTTTGTACATTACTCCAAATTACAGTAGGTACCCATGTACTGGCAACTTCGTATTTAGTATTTCATCCTATGTCTATATAATATTGGCGTTAGTCCAAAGCCTATGTAAGCCATGAATTTGAGCCCAAACGACTTTATACAGGAAACGTTGTGGCACTAAGGTTATAGTCAGATATATTTATATAATCATATGATTTGTAATACACTATTATTGTGGCTATAAATGAGAATTTTGTGTCCTCAATTCGTGTTGAACACGCGACGCTTTTGTGTAGTGCGTTAAAACAATAAAAATAATTTATATGATTATTGTTGATTGCATATTTAAATTCGGGCAGTTTTCATGATATTACTAATAAATTATAACATATTTTAATTATAAATTAAATGAGATGGCCTTATTATTCAAAATATTTCTAGGTCGCACGCGTCGAATAATCAACGCAAAATATAAATTAATATATTGAAAATATAATTTTAATTACATTGAAAAAAATCAACGTCTATTACGGGCACTTCAACAATTTTTTTATTTAAATACTCTAACTTTCTGAACTATCTTCTTGGCCAATTTACCATAAAATATTTAAAGTTACGCTTCAACAATACGTTTAGTTAAATAGTTAGGTACTGTATACTGTCTCTTCTAGCAAACTTTTTTGTTTACCATATCATAGACGAAATAGCAATACGTCTAGCTTCAACCCTTTTTATATTGCTAGCCTTAAAAATAAGTAGGTAGAAATAATAAAAAACTCAATAACATTAGTCACTGTCTGCAGTAAAAGCGTCTGAAAAATAAAATGTTCACAAAAATATCATTTCGTTTACAGAACATACAACATAACAAAACTATGAAAAAAACAGACGGTTTTTAAGAAGAAAAAGTAATGAAAATTGAAATGAGAACGTTTTGGTTTAGTGCATGTAATCGACAGTCTTGTTCATAGTAGTAACCATACACGTTCAAGAAGAACTGTGCAAGCCTAAACAAATACACGTTAAATAAATATGTACAAGTACCTTCCAACTATAATAAAATTTGTATAGGACATGCCGTAGTAGTGATAAGACTTATCACGGGGGACTAACTAGAGAAAGAAAGATTCAAACCAAGCGGTTCGGTGAGTCTTCCCTCTGCCGCACCATTAAGTCTTGGAATTCCTTACCGCCACGTGTTTCCTTCTTCCTATAGTCCCTTTAAGCGGGACGTGAAAAAGCATCTGATGAGGCCGTCAAGCTGAGCGCCACTATTGTAGCACTGTACGTGTTTGCAATGGTGACCCTCTTTCATGAGATTTTGCCTTCAGCTTAACATTAGGCAAGGTGAAGTGAAGTGAAGAGGAATAAATAAAACAAAAAATGAAGCCCGAGAAGTTACTACACATATATGTTTCCTACTATCTCTCCTCTGGAAATTGAATATTCAAAGTCCCGTATGTTTTAGTCGGTTTGAGTCCAACATAACGTATATTTGTGCAAGTCTAAATTTTCGCAAGCATTTAGTAAGGTGTGTGACTTCATAAGACATAGAATAGTGGCTCCGATATGTACAATTTTTGATGTGATATAAACGTTTTTACCATATAATTGACCACGTATTGGAGAGCAAGCACTTTGAACTTGCAGGTTTAACATGACAAGGTTCAGCAGTAGAGTAAGCTTTTCAAGGGTGTAAGGGTTGAAATAAAACACATATCTGTCTACTCTAGAGGAAGAAACACGTTAAAATATATAGTAGTATCTTTGTCGGAAGGCGATTGAAAAACTTCAGTAAACATCTACGGTAGAATGGCGATCCTACACATGATTAACGATTTACAGAATGACGCATTCTCATGGTGAACATACAGTGACGACAAGGATATATGGACTTATCCTAAAATAGATCTAACTTCGGAGACACTGTGTGGTTTAAGTTGATTCAACTTAGATGTAACCACTTTTTTGTGCCCTCCCAGGGACATTTATTCGCGAAAAAAGTTAATTAAACTGTCTGCCTTGAACGCGTGGGTAGTCAGTCTACATACATGCTATTGTCTTAAGATACTTTGACAACAGTTTGCTTAACGAAGAGATTAATGATGGTAGCACGATATTTATTTCGTGGATTAATGATTCCAAATATATATATAAGTATACAAATTTTCAGAATAAGGGTCGAAATACAGATAAACTTTTTAACATAAAACTAGTTTAAATTCATTTTGCTCTATTTTTGAACCTGTTAAAAACTACTATTTGCAAAATTCAGGGAAGCTTATGAAACTTTCGGAACTACGAAATTATCAATTGATTGTCAAGGTCATTTGATACTCTAAACTGTATTTTAGTTAGTCTAGAAAGCGGACCCCAATCCGAGTTGGGAAAAAGACTCAAAGAATGATGAGTAATTTAAAACATACAATTATATGGTTAACGAAACCCGAGTAACGCGATCAAATGGTAATACAATAATTTACCTTTTGATTTGCTTGATGTTTCGGCCAAGTTGCGCTAGCCGTGGTCACAAGTCAGCTTGTAATATATATCACGATATGTGTAAATTTTAATCTGAACGTGCAATTACTTACAAATGATGTTGGTTAGCAAATTATTTGTAAATGTACTCAACATAAGATTTTATTGCCTTTATGAGGGTACTGAACCACACGGCTATAGACTACAATCGATTGCAACGTCACGGATATTGTTCCTCGCGCATTGCTGCCATCGTAAAAACCTTTTATATCCCATCAAGAAATAATTTATGCCCATCATATTATGTATCGAATCCATGAGTTAATTGCTATTATATTATGATCTGAAGAGACATACCTAATATGATCATGAATAATATTTGTAAATTGGTTTTAATTTCATAGTCATCAAATTCATATTCATTTAATTCATAGTCATCAAATTTATAGTCATCAAATTCATTATCATCAAATTTATAGTCATCAAATTCATTATCATCAAA
This sequence comes from Pelosia muscerda, assembly GCA_963691645.1. NCBI lineage: Eukaryota > Metazoa > Arthropoda > Insecta > Lepidoptera > Erebidae > Pelosia > Pelosia muscerda. Next base: position 4,943,336 of record OY829104.1, read on the forward strand.
TTAATAGTACCCAATTAAATTCATAGTTATCAAATTTATAGTCATCAAATTCATAATCATCAAATTACTTATCAATATTAAGGTATATTCCCTTATATGTGACGCGCTCGAGTAACTTCTAAAACCTCTTCTAGGGCTCTCTTACTACTAAATATTAGAAACTTGTATTGTGTCTGTACTCAAATTTCTGAGTTCTGTAAAAATACTGAATTCTTTTCTAGAGGTCTACGTTTTTTCTGACACACTTTCTAAAATTCCTTCCCATTTCTTCTAACCATGTCTCTTTTCAAGTCACAAATCCATTTGATACTACCCAAAGTGGTTCAATAACAATGGAACTTTTTTTTCATTTAAAACTTTACCATTAATCATTGTCAAAAACATTCGGTAGTTTATTTCAATTACCCCTCCATTTTCATTATCCACCTTTGATTAAGGCAAGGAAGTTTTATTTGGTTATTGATGACGTTTTACAATAGATTTCTTTTTAAAATAGGTACCACAGACTATAAAATACTACTAGTATGTATTATTATGTATATTGTCTGATACAAATGGTTTTACTGAAGGGCAACATAATCTAAAGAGAATGAAATAGATAACAGTACAATATATATTGATTCTGATATATAATGTATGCTTGGTATGTTTTTTACCTACTCCCCGTATTTCCGTATTCCCGTCTTCAACAAAATAATCTCTCACTGCACTTAAGACGAAGGCATTCTGAATGGAATTTATTGCTTTGTCATAACCGAACTAATTTTTTAGGAATTTTGAATGTTTTGAACGAATGTCTGAGTAAAAAATCTTACAGTAACTGTTTTTAGTGTTCATAGTGTTTATAATGTTCGGGACTTCACGCGATATATTTTTGAACACTTATAGGCGCTGCGCAAACGTAGACACTTTTGTTTCTTGTGTCAGATACAAGCTACCGATGAATATTTGAATTCTATAGAACAAGTATGAAATCGTTCAACTCCCTGCGCATACGTGAGTCCAGTTGCTTCCACTTAACACTATATTCAGGACGACCACAAAGTGTTCGGTGTCAGTAACTGGAAACTAAAAGTCGTCAGTTGAAGACACAAGCAACATTCACAAATTTCCTACAATAGTACTGAGCTGCGCAAACGAAGGAGGTGCATTCGGTGTGTGGATACAGCAACAGTTTACTGAACCGGCAACTGTGTCCGATTGTCGATACGGGACACAGCAACTACGGTTTCCTGTGGCGATGTGCCGTGTCGGTAACAAAAGTGTTTACGTTTGCGCAGCGCCTTACTTTTGCCAACGTTTCGGGTGCTTGCAGTACCCGTGGTCACGACTTGACTGCAACGCACCCGAAACGTCGATATCGACACTATGAGTAAACGCCGCGATAGTTTAAAAGTTATATTTTTAGTGTTATCTATACGCGCTAAAAGTACCTGTTATCAGTTATATATCGGTATCAAATATCAATGGAGCAGCCACCGGCTCTGGATATGAAGGATAGACCCATGTAGTGAAACTTGATTTTATGCCAATAGTCTCACCTCACTATCATTGATGCCGAAGACCGTACAAAATGGGGAAGTAGAAACAGGAAAGTTGACAACTAATCAGATAATATCTAACACAAATGATAGTAACATTATAAACAGTCTTTGAACAACTGACTGTCATAATAGCATCCTATGTTTGTATTCTTTGTTCGATGCTCATTATAGAGCCTATCTATCTATCTAATTATGACAGAGATCATTATCAGCAGTCTACGAAGGTTCATTGTTCAGTACTATATTACCTAGATTGTCCTGCAGTATAGAGGATCAACAATGAAATATTTTTATAATAGAAGATTTTTTAAAGTAAATATTTCGTTTATTTTTTATACTATTGATTGATGCCACTTGATGGAACTTATTGTTACATATTATTGATAAGACACTTGTGCTTCTCAAATATATTTATTATTGTACTTAAATGGTTACGCCCTGCGGCATTCTCAAAGGTTTATAGTGGACTCTCAATGTAAACCTTTGAGAATGCTGGCAAGATGGAAACGGTAAGGTACAATATAAGTATAGTGGAGAAGTACAAGTGTGTTATCAATAATGTATAAATATTCAGTTCTTAAAATTAGATTAATCTTTGTCTTTATCATTACTATCACTAACTAAAAATGTGTACATGGAAAATACACAAAAGAAAATGAAATATTCCCTTTAAATGATTGCGTCTCGTTCTTCCGACTCAGAGAGTTCGTTGCGTAGAGTTATGTGATTAATAGAATGGGAATGAATATACTAACAATTATAAAACTTATTGATAACAAACATTTCAAAACTGTTACATATGAGGCTCTCAGGCTGCAAGTTCCTAATTACTAGACTATCCCTTTTGAATTAATTGTCTTCAATGAAATTAATCAATCAGCCTATTACAATCTGCTGTTGGATAGAACCGATTCTTAGCATTCCGCATGATGCACTCATGAATAAGGGTATGAAATATTCATATGTTTACTCAGGCGTGTATCCGGTGCTTTCGAGTGCCCGCAATGGCACCAGAGTAGCGTGATAAACCAAATTCTGTTTTTTTTCGAATGGTGTTAAGACACTTGGGATTATTCAGCGTCCTTACTTATCGAACTTCTCTCATTAAATGATTTTACATCATCCCCCGCCCCCTCACCTAAACACCTAAACAAGTGGCACATCGTTAGTAGAATAGAATTTGACATATGCTTACGACTGTTATAAAAGTAATAAGACCTATGTCAATCCCTTGTATTAAATTATTCTATTCTATTCAATTTTACAAGCGACTAACCATTTGACTAGGAATACCCCCAACTAAAGTCATTAACTAAAGCTCAGCTACCTGATCTTGCAGGAGCTAACGTGGCTCTGGTAGAATTTCTTTAACATCGTAGTATTGGCGTCTTGCCATTTATAATTTTATATTACATTTACTATATATTTGATGGCAATTGACGATAACGGCGATACTGCTACAGATGCCATCTTAAAAAGAAGTTGAAAAATCTGTCTATTACTATCCATTTTAGAACGCATCAATTATGCTCTCTGAATGAAAAATGTACTTTAAGTTTACTTGTGTTTCAGACACAGGACGTCCACTGCTGAACATAGGCCTCCCCCATCGACCTTCAATTCGACCTCTTGAAGGTGGTCTGTGTATATCACTTATGTGGTATAAATAAATGCCCGTGTTCTGTATCTCTGGCACCAGACACGCACTGACGTAAAATCATTTCATCATCATTTCAGCCACAAGACGTCCACTGCTGAACATAGGCCTCCCCCATCGACCTCCAATCCGACCGGTTGGAGGCGGTCTGCATCTAATGGGTACCCGCGACTTTGACTATGTCGTCCGTTCATCTCGCAGGAGGCCGTCCCACGCTTCGTCTACGCGGTCTCCATTCAAGAACCCTTTGGCTCCAACGGCCATCTGTTCTTCTTGCTACGTGCCCCGCCCACTGCCACTTCAGCTTGCTAACCCTGTAGGCTATGTCGACCACTTTCGTTCGTCTGCGGATCTCCTCATTTCTGATTCGATCTAGCAGAGAGATTCCGAGCATAGCCCTTTCCATAGCTCGCTGTGCGACCTTGAGCTTTCTTATGAGGCCCATAGTGAGGGTCCACGTCTCGGCGCCATAGGTCATCACTGGCAACACGCACTGATTAAAGACTTTTGTCTTTAAGCACTGAGGTATTTTGGACGAGAAGACGCTGTGTAACTTCCCGAACGCTGCCCAGCCGAGTTGGATTCGACGATTGACCTCCGCCTCGAAGTTTGATCCGTCTAATCGGACCATCTGTCCAAGGTAGACGTACTTGTCTACAACTTCGAGGGTCGAGCCTTCAACTGACACTGGGGAGGGCCTTAGAATATGAGCATTCGCCATAACCTGGGTCTTGTCCATATTCATCTTGAGGCCCACCTGTTGAGAGACTCGGTTGAGGTCGTCGAGCATTGTGTTAAGATCCTCCAGCGATCCTGCCATGAGCACGATATCGTCGGCAAAACGAAGGTGAGTGATGTATTCGCCATTAACATTAATGCCAAGACCTTTCCATTCCAGTAGCTTAAAGGCATCCTCCATTGCATTGGTGAAGAGCTTCGGGGATATTACATCTCCTTATCTCACTCCCCTCTGCAACAGTATCGCCGCTGTGCTCTGATCTTGTACTCGGACTGACATGGTGGCGTTTTTATACAAACACTTCAGCACTTCGATGTACCGGTAGTCTATATGACACCGCTGGAGAGATTGTAGCACTGCCCGCGTCTCGATCGAATTAAAGGCTTTCTCGTAGTCCACAAACGCTAAACATAATGGCAAGTTATACTCCTGAGTCTTCTGTATGACTTGCCGCAGCGTATGAATGTGGTCTACGGTACTATAACCTTTTCGGAAACCGGCTTGTTCGGGCGGCTGGAAGTCATCAAACCTGCGTTCGAGACGATTCGTGATAACCCTCGAAAACAGCTTATAAACATGGCTCAGAAGCGAGATGGGTCTGTAGTTCTTAAGAGAGGCTTTGTCACCTTTCTTGAAGAACAAGACCACCACGCTTCTGTTCCATGCTTCCGGCGTAGTACCTTCGAATAAGACGGAGTTGAAGAGCCTCTGAAGGACTTTAAGTATCGGTGTTCCACCCGCTTTCAGAAGTTCCGAAGTGATTCCGTCTTCTCCTGGTGCCTTGTTATTTTTAAGCTGCTTGAGGGCCACCCTAATCTCATACAGGCTGATGTCCGGGATATCCTCGGTGTAGTGTCGGGTTAGCTTGGCTCTTGGATCTTTAGCCGTATCAGTAGCAGGCTTAGTGACTGAGGTATAAAGCTGTCCATAAAACCCCTCGATCTCCCTCAAAACATCTGCCTTAGTCGACGCGACACTGCCGTCCTTCCTCTTCAGCTTTGTCAACTGACTCTGCCCAATAGACAAGTCTCTTGCGAACACTTTGGAGCCTTTATTTCGCTCAATCGTTTCTTTAATACATTGAGTATTAAAGGCACGGATGTCGTGTCGTAAAGACTGCTGGATACGTCTATTGAGCTGCCTATGTGCTTCAGCGTCATTGGTAGACTACAGCCTCATAGAGCGTCGTTCGGCCATGAGTTTGAGGGTGTGATCGGTGAGCTTCTGTGGTCTATCTCTTCGACGGGGCCTGAAAAATTTGGAGCCCACTGAATGGACAGCTTCAACCAACCTGTTATTTATCTCGTCCACTGTACTGCATTCTTCTAGGCAAGAGAAGCGATTCGAAAGTTCGAGTTGAAAGCTCTCGGGGTACTGTATATGGGAAGCTCTAGGTCGGAGCGTAGACCTCATCAGACGGGATCTCTCCAGCTTAACATTAATATTCAATGTGCCTCTAACCATTCGGTGATCACTTCCGGTTTTCACCCCATGGATCACTGAGACATCATTGAATATCCGTCTATGCGTAGTCATAATGAAGTCAACCTCATTTTTGGTACGACCACCGGGGCCCATCCAGGTCCATTTCCTGTGGGGCGGCTTCTTGAAGAAAGAGTTCATCATAAAGAGTCGCTCTTTCTCAAGAAAGTCGGCCAGCCTCCAACCCTTTCGGTTACGCCTCCCATACCCATATTGCCCCACTCTCAACTCGTTATCACCTCTCGTACCCAGCTTTGCGTTGAAATCCCCCATAACAACACTGAAGTGTGATTTAGAGGCATGTATGGCTCTACTAATGTCCTCATACATAGCCTCCACTTTATCATCTGGTCGTGTGGAGGTCGGTGCGTAAACCTGAATGACCTTCAGCAAGTATCTCTTGGACACTCTGAGTACCAGGTACGCGACCCTGCTCGACACACTCGTGATGGATATGATGTTGTTTATGAGGGACCTATGGACGATGAACCCGACACCACCTTGCGACTTCTCGTCGCCCTCCCGGTAGTAGAGCAGGTTGCCAGACTTCAGGGTTATTGTGTCCTCTCCCTCTCTTCGGACTTCGGATAACCCAACGATGTCCCAGTGCAACCTGCTCAATTCTACTTCCAGCTCTGCTAGCTTCTCGTCTGTCCTCATTGTGCGGATGTTGTGTGTCACCAGCGACAACCTACGTTTGCATCGGTTGTCCATTGTGCATGCTTTGGTCGTCTGACGGCATATTGCAATCCTGTTCGGTACTCTGCTCAGCTTTCCACAAACCAAATAATAATGTCGGTACTTGGAATTACAAACTTGTTCCATTTTGTAGAAAACGTGACATTTGTTCAGAGTGTTGTTTATGACGCTGTAATATTACACCACACCTACGGTATACTGAGTATTGTGAAACACTTAGATTTTAATAGATAATTATAGTCCTTTTTTTTCTCGTGTAGTTATATCGGATTCGAGTCGACCAAATCCGCATGGCCGTCTTGGAGTTGCCGAGACTGAGATAGCTTCTGACATATTGGCCTGTTATATATGTTAATTATGTAACAAATCTAAATTGAGTTCTAAATGCATTTTCACATATGCATTGAATTTCAAATACATTTTCACATATGCATTGAATTTCGAAATGCTTTTTCACATATGCATTGAATTCTAAATGCATCTTCGCATATATTTATTGACACTACTATAGTCATACAATTTCTTGAGAACTCGAAATCTGTCTTTCATGAATATTGCAACACCCTCGAAAGGAATGCGCAAAAGTCAGATGAAGTAATCTGGCAAAGAAAACTAGTTAAAAGTACAATTATGTTAATTACTGCGAGTTTTAACTAAGAAGTACTGAAGTGTGAAGCTTATAAAGTGACTTCAAAAACAATTTTTTTCTACTAAAGTGTGGCATATAAGTTTACGATGCATATGTGTGAAGTACCATGGCTTATGAGTTTATACAATTATCCAACCCATCTCTTGCATATCACTACATAGTATAAAATAAAGTCGCTTTCAGTCCCTATGTAACTTTGTATGCTTAAATCTTTAGAACTACGCAACGGATTTTAATGCGGTTTTTTTAAATAGATAGTATGGTTAAAGAGGAAGGTTTATATGTATATAACATCATGCTACGATCAACAGGTGCGGAGCAGGAATAAAAAATGTTGCAAAAACGGAGTGACGTAAACGAAGTTGCACGGGTCAGCTAGTATTTACTATAAAACTGTTGAGTATGAGACAAGTCAAACCAAAGACAGCCAAGTTATTTGTTATCTGTCAAGCGTACTCTTCATTATAAAAAAGCCAAGGAGGCGCTACCCGAAAGAGGTCCAATATTCCTAACATGAATAAAACTGTTTTAAAAAAAAGCAACGACTAGTCCCGACTTAAATCGATTTCAAATTTTTCTTTCGAATTCTCCTATTTTTCCATGTAAGTATTAATCTTCGTAAATATCTTTCAAGTCGAATGTATTGGTAACCTAGATTGTGACCGGTCTGTTCTATTCATATTTTCAAATTAACATCTTTTCAACTCAAATGAAGGTGATCCCTAAAAAGGTCGTCTGATGTACGAGTAGTATCATTATCTCACAGTTTGTTAATGACCCTTTTAGGTAGCGATGCTCTAGTAAGTACTTAAGCCTTGCCGGCTAAAATTTATTGGATCGAGTGCCTGATAGTGACATTTCAGTTAAATAACAGTTTAATGTGTTCGAAATTTGAAACATGCGTTCTAAGTTTAACGGATGTGTCACCAACTTTTTGATTTATACCTTCTTGTCGGTAGCAGAGCGGAAGCGGTGAGATTGCTGTGCATGTAGTCCTGGAGTCTTCGCACCACCTTTTAAAAGTAATATTATTTCAATCTCACTTCAATTCCATAGTGAGATTCCGACGAATAAAAAAAAGGATTCATAAAAATACAAAGAATACCTACTATTTTTTATCAAGTAAACGTCAATTTCACTTCACCTCGTCTGATGGTAGGCTGAACTCGAAGTCTCAGGAAAGAGGGTCTCCATTACAAACAAGTATAGTGTTACAATGAGGCCTAATGAGATGCTTTTTCCGGTCCGCTTAAAGGACCCGGGACTGTAGGAAGACAACACGTGAGCTATTAAGGAATATCAACTAACACTATTCTGTCACAAACAAACAACTAACTAACAAACAAAACTAGTGTTGTGTTTAAAATGGCTCAAACAGTAACTCTTATACTGTAGTGGAAACATTTATTTGTTTAATTTGTTAGAATTCATACTTGGCTCACAAGGTAGAGTGCAGAAATATTGTAGGAAGACAAATCTAAAATGTGCTAAATAAAGAAGTAGAATATTGTTATTCACAATTTTTCTAATCTGTATTGAAATTAAATTTAAAAATTCTTTCCGAAATTTGTGCGATATTATATAAAATCTGTAATAAAATTTCCAATGGCATAATTACACATGCATGCTCAATCAAATTAAAAAAAATAAAATTTATAGTTAGATCCTTCCAATGTCGAAAATTATCTACCAGATACATGCACAGCAGGTTTATAAGTGCCCGGTTAATGGCAATAGGCTCGCCACCTATTACATTGGGACCTAAACATAAACTGGCGAAATGTGGGTGCTAGCATCTCTGCCTACCCCTTCGGAGATAAACTCGTGAGTTTATGTATGTATGTGATTCACATATTAGCGGGAGACTTGTATTTTGTTTATTTCACCTAACTGTCTGCAAGTCAAATAGATGTTAGTATGTCATCTTACATGTTATTCGTCTTTCCAGATCTTCAACAGGCGTACAGACTATGGACGCTGACGACCTATTTTTGTCAACATTTTACCAAGCCAAACTGATCTTCTAAGCAAAGATTACGAGCTTGCTATGTAAATATTTATATAATGCACGATAATAAAGACATCTCTGATCGTGAGAGTTAGGAGTTTTCTTAGGGCGGCGAATTACCTCATTTTAGATTTTTAGAACTGTTGTTTGAGATACGTAATGTTGGAGCTTGTAATAAGATCAAGATTTTAAGAAAAAAATATAGTCCATGAGCGAAGAGGAACAGCGGAACAACGACTTTATATCTCCTCTTACTTGAGTAGATCTTATCATCTTCAAATCAAATAAACTTTCTAACGTTTGACTAAGAAAAATATTGAAAATTTATACTAGGCCGTTTTGCCTTATCAAAAAATCCATTGTCGTGTTTGCAAGTCAAAATCAAATCAAAGTTATCAAGTTAGTTAGTTAAATAAAGGCATATAACTTAGAATTAAAAATAAACTATTCACAAAAAAAAGTTACCTAGTTTTTGTATTATATATCATTTTTTATTGTTCATTTAATTGTAAACTTTAATCCGTTATGTTTTAAAATATACGTACTCACGAAACTATAAATTTCATAATCCAAATTCCCTATTCTCTATCAGTCTTTTTTTAATAGAATTATTAGAATAATTGGGTATTGAATTTAAAACAAACTTCTTACTTTAATTTTAGTAAGAAGTTTGTTTTAAATTCAATACCTAATTATCAGTGAAAAAGAAATCGAACTTACTTGAAAGTTATTTTCTTTTTATTATTGTCTTTATTACTGTCTATTCTGATGTAATTGATAGTATTATTACTTCATATCTGATTTAATCAGAATTATTAATAAATTATTGTAAACTAAACATTTAGTAATACAATCGTTGATTTATCTTTTATAACCAACTAACTTTCTAAAAAGTATTAAAAATCCTATTAATAATTCTTATTAATACTAAAAATATTTATCAAGTAGCACTTACAATATAATCAACTCCCAACGATTTCAATTTTAACACTAAAAGTTTAAAAGAAAATACACTACACAAACACTCACATAATAATTCTAAATTCAAACTCGAGATAGATATAATTATTTAAATTCGGAATATAACACTAGTACTGAATACATATAATTAGTTTCGAAAGTTTTTATTCATCTACGGGAATACAAGCGCCGTTTTCGTAGCGGACCCGTGCGCCGCTCCCGAATGCCGGTTTCGGAGTCGTCTGCTGAAAAGCGAAGACGCGACGCTACCGATTGTGCGCTATGAATTTTTTGGAGACGCTTTTCAGAACGGATTTACACGTGCGTGAAACTGTGTTAAGTATTGAAAGGGTTTTATTGATGTAGGTGTATATATTTCAAACGTCATGCAAATCGAAAGTTAATTCAAAGGAAATTATCTCGTTAAGATTAATTGTACAGAGTGTTCGGAAAACGCTCCCGAAGTCAAAAACACCTGGTAGTATTCAGGCTACACTATATATTGGCATAAAATCCTTTAAGTAGCATCATGTGCTCTCTCTCCAACGTATTATTAGTAAAGCTAAATATAAAGATAATATCACAAAAAAATTTCAAAAAAAACAAAACGCGAGTTACAGTTTTTTTATGAAATTATTGTTTCATTTAGTTTTATTTACCTACTTAATGTTACAGGAGTACTTCCAGGGGTCTTCGGCTTCGGGAGCTTTTCCCTAACACTCTGTATAATCATGGAACACGGAATTTTAAACGTTTAATTGATCTATATTAAAGTATTTTATCTGTTGTAAAACATTGATTCTCTATTGAATGAATGGTAGAAGATAACACTTTAGTATTTTTGTATTTTTTTTAAACTGTTCTTGGAAATGTGGTATAGCATGGAGTTGTATACTGATACCCTGTTTTTCGTGCGCGACATTTCCATGGATGCCAATCTCATCGCAGCCGGTGAGAGACCCCGACCCTCTTTCCTGAGACTTTGCCTACACCTTTACCACCAGACGAGGTGAAGCCAAATTGACGTGTCCCAGATATGATTGTTTATAGCGTATATATAAGCCGTGAAATGTTTTCTTATAAACCCCCAACTTGCTAGATATAGCCGTTTGTCACAAAAAGTGCATATTTAAATTCATTTTACATTTTAATTACAGTGACGCGGTGATGAGGAGCTTGGATGCTCCATTTACGCTTGCAGTAATAACTTTATGGTTTATCCATTGAACACAATAACAAAACAAAAACATCCTTGCAGTTTGAATTTTGATAAATTCACATAACTTGTCAGTATAAGTTACATTAATACTAATATTAGATAATATATTCTCCACAGCTAAAACGCAATTTCCTCTCTGATTTCAGAATTACGATTGATAGGCTACTTAATACTAACTCTTATTTTCTTCTGCATTAGGTTCATGTTGCGAAAATAATGGTTTCCTCATTCAATATTGCTCCCTATTCTTATTACATATATCTGTAATTGCGTACAATTACATGAAACACAGTATTCTACTTGTATGTGAACTCAATAAGCCCGTGGATATAAATGCCCTTAGACTTTATTAAACGCAGAATAATACACTCTCCACACGAAATAATTATGACCATGTTGTTGAAATGAGGCAAATTTTGGTATTATATTACTAGCTGACCCGCGCAACTTCATCTGCGTCACCCCGTTATTGCAACATTTTTATATCTCACTATCTCACTATCCCACTATCTCACTATCTCACTATCTCACTATCTTACTATCTCACTATATCCCTATCTCTCTATCTCTCTATCTATCAAAAAAAAACGGCAGCAAAGTTTCAGCTGATCAAATTCGTTTCCTAATTTATAAAGCATTCAGCTATCAATTTAAATTTGAATCGAAAGACATCTTCAAAGCATTGTCTATTAGTGGATGTACAAGTAAAATATTGATTTGAGCTGCGAAGATCTTGCTTCTACACTAGCTCTACAAATTGTACTTCATATTTAATCAATGAAAGCATAACCTCCTTTTTTATTACATTATAGCCATTATCTTCATTTTACTTAAAGTCGGAGTCAGACGGGCCTTAGGCCTCGTAAAGTAAAGTGGTAGTAGCTTAAGTGGCGATAAAAGCGATTTAACTCGAACTACGAATCGTGTGTGAACGAATTGGTCCGAAAGAAATCGTTCTACGTAATAAGGGCCGGCATTGTATATTTCTAGTATTCTTTTTTTTTTAAATTAATTGTTAATATTTTCTTTAACCCCTCCAGCTAAACTTGGAGTGGGTTTATGTCGGTAGTGTAATGAACCCGGACTTCTCGATCGTAAGTCGATTCCTATCCACTAAGCTACCGGCACTTTTTGACTCAATTCCTTGCTATGCGGCGTTATCAGTTCAGCTTACTTATTTTTCGAGCTATGTCGCTGACAAATATACTGAATATACCAGAATATTAAATTAAATATCCTTTTTTCTAGATATCACTAATTTGGATAGTGATCCAAATTAGTGATATCTAGAAAAAAGGATATTTAATTTAGCCGGTGGACTACATGAAAGGGTTAAACATATTAAGAGGAAGGTCGTGAAGCCCCTCGAAGCTCTCGTATATCTGACTGTAGGCAAGGTGACTTGTTTGTAAACTTTTACTGCCCGGAAGAAGAAAGGCGCGTGTATGTGCATAAATTTTCGTGGTTCATCTAATTAATTTGTGTGTAACACCGCAAAACATTGTTAAGAGCTTAACAAGCCTAGTAACCGAGCTGAAAGCAAGCAAGTATGCAAGCGGGACTAAATGATGATGAGACAGGTACTAACAGGTATGACGATGCTAAGTGCTATTGTGATTTATAACATAACATAACATAAACTCACGCCTTTATCCCCAAAGGGGTAGTCAGAGGTGCTAGCACCCACATTTCACCAGTTTATGTTTAGGTCCCAATGTAATAGGTGGCGTGCCTATTGCCATTAACCGGGCACTTATAAACCTGCGATAAATACACACATAACTTCGAAAAGCATCGAAATGTCATTGGTGTGTGCATTGGTAAACCTGGGATCGAACCCAAGACCTTGTCTCAGTAGTCCATTACCCATACCACTAGGCTACCGCGGCTTATAGTACGAGAGCCCACGACCAAAATTTTTGTCTCATAGCAATACGGCCAAAACCGCATCAAATCGATAGATACGATTATTCTGAACTCGAAAATACCAATATCAGACATTTTCCGCGTAGCGTTTGATCTGACCGAATTTTCAAAATTGTCAAAGAATTTTACCGAACTGCATCATAGCAATATGTCTGATTTGCAGACTGTAGTTGAATGATAGTTCTGAGATACCGGAAACATATTTTTCAGACGTTAGTGGTGTAGCGCAAACCCGTAAAATCACTTAAAAAAATTAAAAATGAGACAAAAAAAATGTCTCATAGCAATACGTCTGAAAATCTTTTTTATTAGTAAATTTTGTTTATTTGATGCGAACAAAACAATTTTCAGACGGAAATGTGAACGCAATAAATTTGTAGACCGTTTTGAATATGTTTATTTATTTATTTTTATTTATTTATTTATTATATACTTTATTGTACGCCAAATTACAATCATTCATGTTACAGAAATTGAGTACACAAGAGCAGTACAAAGGGCGGCCTTATCGCTTTACGCAATTTCTTCCAGGCAACCTTTGGATGGAAATGTATGTTGGATGGAGCTTTTGAGAGTTGTTGGCGTTTAATTAAATATTTATATTCTATATATATTTATATAAATACATAATTGTATAAAAATGTACATACTTAAAATACTTATATTCACGTAATAATTATATAAATATAATTTATATACCTACTACCATATACAATTACACACATATTTTACATATACACATTATATATATATATATATATATATATATACATACATTCACATATACATATAAATACCTAAACAGATATGATAATATACTATATTACACGTGACATACTCGATAAATAATGCTCCTTGACCATTCCTCTAAATTTCACTAACGTCTGAGCTCGTCTTATTTCCACTGGCAGTTCATTCCACAGGCGCACAGCTGTAACGGTAAAAGAATTATCGAAGAACCCTGTGGAATGCCTTGGCATCTTTAGGACTAATCTCGACGATGATCTTAAACATTTTTCATGCGTATCGGAAAGGAACTGGAAGCGATCTTTTAAGTAGAAAGGTGTTAAAGGATTAAACAAGATGTTGTATAGTAGGGAGAGGATATGTGAGTTCCGGCGCAATCTAATGGGTAACCACTGCAGCTGCGAACGGAACTGTGATACATGATCGAACTTGCGCAGACCATATATAAATCGTATACAGACATTCTGTAGACGTTCAATTCTGTCAAGCTGGTTTTCGGTCAGATCCAAGTAGCTGACATCAGCATAATCTAAAATAGGGAGGAGCAAAGAGTTTACCAGTGCAATTTTTGTGGCAATCGGTAGCAGATGTTTCAGCCTCCGTATTGATCCTGCAGAAGCAAACACCCTTCTGCTTACCTCCTGCAGTTGTGGGCCCCAAGACAGGTGGGAATCGATTATTATACCTAGATTTTTGACCTGCTTGCTTAACGGAATCATAGTGCCATCAAAAATAACTGGAGGAACATGTGTCAGGTCTATGTCTGTCCTAGAGCTGCCAACTACTACCACTTGTGTCTTCGCTGGGTTAACATTGAGCCCATGGGATTTGCTCCAGGAACTTATGTGAGATAGGTCATGATTGATTTGATCTATCGCTTCTCTCAAAAAAGCTCTGGGTGCCTGTGTGTAAATTTGCAGATCATCTGCATAAAGGTGGTAAGAAGAACGAAGTTCAGTAGATATGGAATTTATGAAAATCGAGAAGAGTAACGGAGAAAGAACGCCGCCCTGGGGCACGCCGACACTGGTATTACACCAACTCGAAAAGTCATCTTCGATGCGAATACGCTGCCGACGGCCACACAGGTAACTACGAAACCAATCTATTACTGTTGGAGATATGTTAAGAGAGCGGAGTATATGTAGTAGAATATCAAAGTCCACCGTATTGAAAGCGTTACTGAAATCTAATAAACAGAGAATAGTTAACTTCCCGCTTTCCATACCAGACCTAATGTCATCTGTGATATTCACTAAGGCTGTAACTGTACTATGACCAGGACGAAAACCGGACTGATAGGTATTGAGGAGATTATTTTTCGAGATAAACGCACTCAATTGGTTATTAACGAGGCGTTCGAGAACTTTAGAAAGGAATGGCAGTATGGATATAGGGCGGTAATCGGTCAATAACAGGGGTTTGGATTTCTTCGGTAAAGGAGTAATTGAGGCATCTTTCCATGACGATGGAAAAGTACTACTCGTTATGGAATAGTTTAGCATGTAACAGATTATTGGGAGTATTTCATTAAGGATGGGGAGGATCATATCCCGGCTAATACAGTCACTACCAACTGCTTTGGACGTTATAGCCATGATGCTCTTCTTAACATCACAAGCGGTAAATAGATTAAAGACAAATGGTGAGTGTTTAGGAGTTGGGAGTGATGAAAGATAATTAATGGTATGCGCCTTTGTTGTCCTATCAAAGTTGGACGAGGCCGTGAAATGATGATTAAGAGCGTCAGTATTTAAATCTTTTGGAATCATATCATTACGTGTTTTCCCAACGCCTAGAGTTTTAAGAAATTTCCAGACCCTTGACGGGTCGCCATTCTGTACAGAATTATGAATATGCTGGCGTTGTGCATTCCTACACACCTTATTGCAGTGATTTCGAACAGACACATATCTCTGCCAGTTAGTTTCACTAGGCTTAATTTTGTATCTAAATTTAGCAGCAGCTTTTCTCGATATGAGCAATTTAACCTCATCTGTCAGCCACGGCGACGGTGGATGCTTGATTTTAATTGCTCGAATAGGAGCGTGCTTATCATAGAGCTGAATAAGGTTCGTGGTAAAAATACTAACTTGCTCGTCCACAGTCACCGAAGAAAACAACGAGGTCCAGTCAATGTTATTGGCGTCGCTACGCAAACTGTCGAGGCTCATATCACGAAAATTGCGCTGCATGCAGATTTTAGGCTTGGCCTTAGGTGGGCGGATTTTAAAAGAGAGGAAGAGAAGATCATGATAGGAGAAAGCATCCGCCTCACATTGTCCATGCTTAGCCACTCGTTCTAAGGAAGAAACCATGATGAGATCAAGAAGTGAAGGATTACGCTTTGGAACGTGGTGAGTGGTATTAGAAGGAAGGATAGAGAGGTTACAAGATTTAGAGATAGTTTTAAGAGTTAAGGAGCGCTCATCATTTTTAAGAAGGCACGTATTAAAATCCCCCATAATTATGGAATGAGAGTAAGAAGGTATAAGGTTAAATAATAATGTTTCAAAGGAAGAGAAGTAATTAATTTTAGACGAGGGACAGTAATAGACACCGAGTAGGAGTTTAGTGTGGTTGAGGTCAACTTCGAGAAACAAGTGCTCCCCGGCATTTGGTGGAGGTGGTTGTTGTGACATGCTTACGACAGAAAAAGGAATATATGACCTGAGGTATATGGCAACACCACCGGCACGCCTGACCGTGCGATCGTTTCTAATTAGTTGAAACCCAGGAAGGGTATACGAAACAGTGGAGTGAGAGGGCTTAAGCCATGACTCGGAGACAAGGACCGCATGAATGTTCTTACAATCAAATGTAGCCAGCATAGCAGGGAAATGCTCAGGAATACTTTGAGCATTTATATGGACGATATTGAAATTCCGAGGAACATCAGAAAACTGAGAATCAAGCTTTTCAACCAACGAAGGCGGTGCAGCAATATCTTCCACAGAGCCATTCAACGAATAAAAGCTATCAGTGTCGTTGTCATCAGAGCTATTCAGTGAATGGAAGGTATCAGTGTCGCTATCACACATTATATGTACTATAATAAAATATTATTCAAATGAAAATAAATATAATAATATTTAAAAATAACAATATAATGATATTTAAATATAAAAATATAATAATACTTAAATATAACAGAATTAAATAAAATATAAGCACTGACCGAGCACCAAAATATATTTGCCACCCGCCAGTTGTGCCTCCATCAACACATATATAACACATACATTACATACACAATCAGGTTAATGAGGAATCAGTGTACAAACGTTCGTCACGTCCGGGTAAAATTTCCTAATAAATTCTAGGGTTAAGTATAAGCAAGCTGCAATCTTCTAGAGAGATATTTATATAAATAAAATAATTTGAAATCATAATTCATAAGCTAGACTATAACACGTTAATATAATAAGAGGTAAAATAGAAACTTAGAATAAACATGATGGTGCCAAAAGACTCGGGTTCAGACTTGTTGGTGCCGTTGTTTGACAATGAACATACTGTCAGTGGTGTCAAGTGTCAGTTGGGTCCTTGGGTGTCAGATAGTCAGTAAACAGCCAACATCAAGAAATAAAGACAATTAATAAACTTGCAATTTACCGGCAATATCTGACATAATTTATCCACTGATCAATCAATCACAATCCATGTTTACAATTAACTTTTGTGAGGTGGTGTGTAAAAAATAAAAATGCGACTATACCGTCTGAATGCAATATGTGCGGGTATAACGATTGCAGCGAAACAAGAAAAACTAATTATTACTTACTACCCGGACGTAATCAGAAAGAATGATTATTTCTTCTGGGCTGCAGTCCTCTTGGATTTGGTAGCTTGTTTAGCTGGTGCAGGGGGCTTTTCTGTACAGGGAACATCAATACTTGGAACCTCAATCTTATTGAGTTCACCGATGCTAGTGATACGGTGACGGACTCCATTGTTTGCTATAACATGTATATAGCCCTCTTTAGTCCAACATCTGGTGATACCAACTCTCTGACGCGCAGCCATGAATGTTTGGTGCCGCTCTTTCGTAAGAAATTCCGAAGCTGTAATTCCGGACCCCTTGAATTTGGTTTTGGCAAACCATAAACTGTCACGGACCGCAACATTGTGAAACTTGATCACTATAGGTCTTGGTTTATGATCTGCAGAGGGACGGCCCATTCTGTGACAACGTCTAATGTCTTCAGTTGTTATCGGAGGTTGCATGTACCTGTTAACTGCACCGGCCAAGACCTCAGTCAGTTCCTTCTGCTCTTCTGGTTCAGGGACTCCATGCAACAGCAGCATCTTCCTGCGGGAACGCATCTCCATGGAGTCTACGGTCCGTGACAGCATATCAATTTGCTGTTGGAGATTACCCATAGCCTCAGAGAAGAACGCTTTGAAAACTGTATATTCTGCTGACAGACTCACCAGTGATGCAGAGCCTTGAGCTTTTGGGAGCTCAGCTTCAAAGTCAGCCATCCGCTTTTGAAACATCTCCTTCATGTGGCTCATTGTCTCTTGAATTGCTTCAATGGGCATGTTCATAGGCACAGTTAACAATTTTCACAGATTGTGTTTAAATGTGGTTTAGTGTGGTGGAATTGATGGAAAACACGGTACTGGCAGGTATGTGTTCTCAGCAGTATTTTACTGTCATTTATATATTAAAAACAAAACAATTTATATTTTAATTTAATTTTTTATACAGAGCGAAAAATTTTGTTTGTTTACACGCCAACTACCCACAGTATCTCAATATCTCAGTAATCAAGTATGTTAACAAATTTTACCGATCGGTATCATAGCAATATGTCTGAAAATTGTTGGACATGATAAAATAAGTTGTCCACATGTGCAAAAAAATTATATCAGACAAATTAAGTGTAGCACCTTCTCTATCAGACAACTTTGCGATACTCAGATATCATTTAAAAATCGTATTGAGGCATCTTGAATTTTCTGTTACAAACCAATGAATACGTTGCGACCCTGAATTTATTAGATAATAATTAACAAAGAATTTACCCGAAACCGTAACATTGAACTTGAAGAACTGAAATAAATCGCACAAAAGGAAACTGGGATGAAGTTAAAAAAAAACGGTTTATTCAAAGTTACAAAATATTCTCGTATTCAATCGCTGTCGGATTCGGAATCGTCGTCGAAACGTTAAACGTTATTTTCGTTTTTGGGAGTATATGCTACACTTAAAGTGTCTGAAACCAGGTTTTTGGTAATCATGGCAGCAATACGAAAAGTTGAAAAAAAAATTATCCGTATTGCTATGATACAGGTCGGCTAAATTTGTTGACATTTTCAAAAATGCGCTCAGGCTATATGCTACGCGCAAAATGTCTGAAAATAAACTTTTTCGTAATACAATTATAAAATCTATGTACATTTTCACTATCAGACGTATTGCTATAATACCGACTGTCTTTTTTTTTTGACACAGCAGAAATGGCCTCCCACGCAGTTGCTACACTTTCGACCGTTACTACACACCTAGTCGGGTTCAGAATCATACAATCTAACGATTTTATAGGGTTTTTGCCGTATTGCTATGAGACATGGTTTTGGTCGTGGGCTCTCGGGCTATTAGTATTAGTATTATTGTGATTTACTTTCCTCGTAAATGCTAAATAATAGTCTTTTTAAAGTTGTTTTCTTCGATCTAGTGATACTTCAAATAAGACCTAGTGGCATTTCGAAACTTGTAGTTCAAACACCAGAGGTGACATCACGATTTTTCACTTGGAGTTGTAAGAACCTATTTAAATTTCACTGACAATGGGTTAAGGAAGGGTAAAGACATATTGTTATGGATTTGAAATAACATCAAAAAAGTTGTTTCCTCCTTTCACTGATCTTAAGATTCCAGATAAGATTTCGTTATCCCATATCAACAAAGGCAGTAGGGCGCTGACTTATAAGGGTCCCAGAAAAACGTAATATGAAATCTCAAATAGAGTACGTTCAGTTATTACAGGGCTAGTCTAATTTGCACTTTGTCACGATATGTAATCTTGTTTCTCCTGAATAGAGTTCGTTATCTTAAGTTGATTGAGTCAGCAATTTTTTGGCTATTGACATGTTAGTACTTTTAGTGCATATATGTATGATTGTATGTTGTTATTAGAAATAAAAATGATTATTAACATTTTTTACCGTTTTTATAACCTTCAGCAACATTCGGTTGGCATCTAAGGCTTGTTCCCCAAATGATGGGGTATGGGGTTTGCAATATATTATGTTATACTTATAACCTATTAATAAGTAAAAACCGCGGTAGACTATAGTGGTATGGGTAATGGACTGCTGAGACGAGGTCTCGAGTTTGATCCCAGGTTTTACCATGGCACACACCAATGACTTTTCGATGCTTTTCGACGTTATGCGTGTATTTATCGCAGGTTTATAAGTGCCCGGTTAATGGCAATAGACTCGTACTTTAGGACCTAAACATAAACTGGTGAAATGCGGATGCTAGCACCTCTGCCTACCCCTTCGGGTATATAGGCGTGAGTTTATGTTATGTTATTTTGATAATTATTCAAACGACTACTGTATAAACCCTCAAGTCTTATAGAGTTCAGAATTCGCCTTATTTTCGTATTTGCAGGACTATAATTCCAGTAACCAAAATAAAAACCGATTTAATATGGATATCAATTTTCAGTCCAAGACACTGTTAACCCTAGGATCAAACAGACATTCCTGATTATACGTCAAATTGATATCTTGGCTAAACGATAAAAGACGGCGTGTTTAGCGCTCGCTTTTACGGCCTTTCTCGAAACCTGCTGTTTATTAGCATAATACTTTACGTGTTGATGTAAGATCGGTCGTATAAACACTTTATTAAATACGTATAATATACTAATCTTACAGCTTGCACTGACAGCTACGTTTGTAAGTTTGTCAAAGAGCATTTTCATCAGAAAGTGTGCGCGCGCTAGTGATTTCTGTCGCGGTGACTCTTGTGATACTGTCATCGCATACATTATACCTCTAATAAAGCTGTGTGCACTTGGATACGAGATTTTATACGCTTGAATTTACGCAACAGTCACGGTGACCATTCTCTATTGCGCGCTCGCCTCCAACTCTGACAAGATTCAAGTCTAAAATCTAAGTAGTAAAAATCGACTTAGATCGGAGAAAGTGAACACTCCGCCAGGACTCCAACCCGTGATTTCATCTTGTGACTCCGAGGCTTAGTGGTTAAGGTTGCCTTCACACTAGACTTAGATAAAGGTATGCTAGTGCAGCGTACTCATATGTCGTATTATCGCAGCGTCTGCGCTGCGCTAGGGTTCATCAAACGCCCACGAAGACCCGCGAAGACTAGGAATTTCTACTGCACGGGAAAAATTTCGGGTTCGAGTTCCATCACAGCATTGACTTTTTCCGATCTAAGTCGTCTGTTTCAAATGGATTTAAATTTGAAACAGTTATCATACTTATTGCCTTCAAATTTCAGTTGTAAAAATATAAATAACTAGTTACGTTTACTTGGGTCTAAAATGAAGCTATTACCTTATCCAAAGCTGTACATATATTTTTGCTTTGTGATCTAAATAAATCCTACGAAAAGTTACAGGTAACGAACAAGAGACTATTATTTATACTGTTGATTGATGGTATTGTGACAGTCAATGTAAACCTTTGAGAATGCCGTAAAGCGAAACCGTAAAGTTTAACAATAAATATCGTGGAGAAGTACAAGTGTGTTGTTAATATGAGACTATTACCTCGTTATATAATTATTATAGCCAACAAGCAATGAATAAACTCATAATATACGAAATTACGGTTATTAGATCTCGGTCAGTCTTGTATAATTGGGAAACTTCGATAAGTTTGTTAAATTATTTTGGCAAAACCTTTCAGTGTAACAGGTTTAGATAAGTCGACACGTGAAAATTAATTTACTCTCAATCTCAGTACACACACAGTACAGCCTCTAAGGTGTAGTGCGGGTTCGATCCCCACTCAGTGCAAATATTTTTATGTATTAAAATGGCTATTTGCACTGGTCTGGTCGAGCCTCAGAGAACACGTTATCCATCGGTCCCGGTTGCCAAAGGAAAATCTTTAACAGTAGTTACGGGTAGTTTGTGCCCTAAAAGTTCAACAACTGGTCTAACAGCAGTACTTCCATATCGCCTATACCCATGGGCTAGATGACAATCGTTTCATGAAAAATATCGAAGTTCAGCGGCAAGTTAGACTGAAAATAGCAGACCCCAGACTCCGAAGTGACAGATTCGGATGCGACCGGGATTAAAACAAGGATGATAATGATGTATACATTTTTGTTCTACCGATATCACATCTTTATTTCTAAAAAGGTGTATATAATACGTCACTGTATGGTCTGTGTCTATTAGATGTGAATGTAATTATGTTAACATAGTGTAGCAGTTCAACCTAGACGTAGTAAACCTGTAAGCCCCGAAGAACTAAATCTATGCTTGGACTTTGGCCCTCTCCGTGAATAGCGCTGCCGTGAAACAAATTACTAGACCACGATGACAACTCAAAATCATTCATCATCACTCGACAGAACAAGAAGTTCAATCTTTACATCAATTCTTAGATCAAAACAGTAGATAAAAATCTCATACTCAATTTCGACGTAGAGACCAATCGATTAGAATTTGCTAGAAATGTCCGTCCCTCGACAAAGATAACCCAAAGAGCTTTTTGCGATTTAGTTAAGAAAACTGGTCCGAAGTCACTACACATATTTAGTTGACAATACGTGACACCAACACTGTATTTCGTATATTACTAAGGGAATTCCCTAGGGTGGTTCTGAAGTAAGTGTGTTCTACTCACAGAGTTCAGGAACTCCGTGTTATTTATGGGAAGTTGTTATTGATAAACAAAGTAAGAAAAAGTATTGTTGAATCGCTTCAGTATAAAAATGTTGGTAAAATATTACTTCTTTTTTATATCTATACTCTATGCTATTATATAATTGTAAAAAGTTTATGTTTGTCCGCGATGGACGCTAAAAGTACTGAACGGATTTCGGTCTTTTTCGTTTGAAGGGGTTTGGTACAACTGGTGAGATTATCACTATAGAACTTTTTGTAATTTTGCTAGTGACATGATCATTGGCTGTAGTGAGAGATTGAGAGGCATCAATCGTTGGATTTACTTCTGACTTACTTCTCTTCCTTCTGCTGACTTACAGTAGTTATTTTTCAAAAAACAATTCACCGTCTCGATAACATATCAAAACGGATAAATTTAAATATATGATAATATTTATGTCCATGAGACAGCGATGTCTCAGCAAATTTCCAATACTCTCACTTTGTAATATTTTTTTTAAATAAGCAAATAGAACCCAACCATTAATATACCATAAGTATAATTTAGGGTCGTATGGGCTTGTGTAAAATTAAGGATCGCTGACATGTAAGGGTAGGAGGCCTCGGAGCCTCATTATTGGGTTAATGTGACACTTTCATGGTCTTTTAAATATAAAGGCGGCTATTCATCGGCATACATGATTGGACAACTCGTTTAAATTGAAATGTTATTCACTCTTTGATTATTATTTAAATTGTTATGCTACGGATGTTTCATGCTCATATTTTATTAGTGGTCTAGCTAACAAAGTTTGTACCACTAATAAAATATGATGGTATATTTAATATACAATTATAATGTTATTTTTTATCTAGAGTTTAGAATTATTACATTCAAATCATTAATTTCGGTACCGATTTAGATTGAAAATGAAAATTCCATTATACTCTTTCGATTTTCTTCATATTTTATCTGTCATGCTCAAGACGTTTTAAGAATATAGGAGGTTTCCTAGCTACGTAATGTTCGATGTACGATATCCGTTTTCAACTTCGTAACCCCATACGTATATAAGTAATTATCTAAAGTGACTCCCATAAACTCCATTTACGATTCGGTGAACTGATGTATTACTCAGTTCCATTGATCGTGAACGTCGAATCTAAACTTTTATATTTGCCTTACGATTACCTACATCTGATTTACGAGCTATAGAAGAATGACCTAGTTTTTATAAATTTATTAACAGCGTATCTGGCATCCAATAAAAATACGTTAAACCAATAAAAGATTCATCTGTTTACATTAACACTGAGATATGAATAAACGTTTAGGTTCTCACTCATACTAATGTATGCGTATGAAAGTCAATTTATCTGTCACTCTACTACTTACCTTGCTCGCTAAATCATCATCATCATCATCATCACATTGTTAGCCCAGGTTGCGTTCAAGCTTGTACTTACTTTTGAGCCAAACTCCTGCTACTTTTTCTCTTTGTTTGTATGCATAAATATGGCTATTTGCACTGATCTGGTTGAGCCTCGGAGAGCACGTTAAACCATCGATCCCGGTTGCCAGACAAAAATCTATAACAGTAGTTACGGGTAGTTTGTACCCTAAAAAATTCAACAACTTTTCTCTTCGTTTGAGTTATCTTAGCATTCCTGGAAACAACCAAGCGTCTGACCTATAAACCTCAAAAGAAAAACCTGAGTCAAAGACATATCCATTAACCAACAGATGCATTGACTTGGCTGACATTGGCTCGGTTCTCAAAAATCCTGGTAGAACCCCATACACAAGAATATTAAATTATATATAAGAATATGTATGTGAATATAAGAAACTACCAACATACCCAAAAATAAGAAACCATCGATGGCCAACATGCTGGAAAGTAAGTGTTCGTGTTCACTATACCTGTATTTTTTAAGAGTACATTTACGGTAGGCACAAATTACGAGCTTAAATGTAATCTTTTTACTGTTGGACAAATTTACCGCAAGACTTTTAATGGAATATTTTATAGAAATAAGTAAGTTTTTAGGTTAACTTTTCAACATTCAGACTTGAACCCTAGAGTATTCTCTTTCTAGCAGGATTACATTGACTGAGCTACCTGGAGATGTCCTTAACATACACAATTTTTCTATAGGTATATATATTTTAAGGTAACGTTGGATTTATCACAATATTCTTAAAAAAAATCTTTACACCCAAAAACTTAGAAAAACTTACTCCACTTTAGGACAGTGGTATTTAAGGCGATTTTACAAATACTCCTCTTCAACATCACAGTGATTCTCTTAGGCTGCGTTTCCACTGAGGCAGAGTGGAGCGGTGCGGAGAAATATTAGCCAATAGTATTGCATAAAACTCCGCCCCTACACCTGAGCGGAGCGGTTTTTATGCAATCCGATTGGTTAATCTTTCTCCTCTACGCCCCGCTCCGCATCAATGGAAACGCAGCCTTAATCAGAGTTGATCACAAGGAAGAACATTAACTTTTCTTGTATAAGCCTAGAATAATTGCAAGCCGATAACAGTGTTACTGTTGTGATGTGTTTGTAATTATTTTACCTCCAACCCAGGGATTTGGGATAGCTTGCTTCATTGCACTTAACGAGTGAATGATAATAAAAGGGATTGTCTAGATTGGTATATTTACGTAAAATCCTGTAAGCTGCAGTACGACATAAAATGTTTCATGACGTTAGTAAGTAACTCACAGATTCGACATACAATAAAACTTTGCTGTTTGATAATATTAATATATTGCATTTAAGCGAAATGCGTCTGATACTCTCTACTCTAATTGGTAGTGCTTATAAGGCTAAGCATGTAATTAATTGCCTCGCAATTTACATCGAATAGCAAGGGTCTAAAAAAATATTTTCCAGATTTATTTAGCTGCAACATTTTCGGTTAGAATTTTTTTTTCGGCATACCCATTTTTTACAAAGTGACCAATTGGCGGCAATAGAGTCCCGTATTACGTTGGACCGAAAATCATAGTTGGCGAAATATGGGATTACGGGTGTGAGCATAATTATGCATGTATGTAGATATGTATATAATCCAAATACTTAAGTATAATATTCTAATATACAGCAGTAAACTGTAATAGGCTAAAAGGAATACAGTATTTCGGAAGCATTGCCCTATTTCCTAAATAAGAATTCGTTCAATTGATTATTTGATTATTCAGAATATATATATCAGTGTAATGTAGTATCAATTTAATGAATTCATTTACGAACTCAAGACAATGTCAATAAGTTTCAACTGATCATAAATTGCGTATGTGATCTGCATTCAGATAATATACGCAATTTATGCGTGTTTATTGTAATATCGATATATGTCGTCGTTGATTGCAGACCGAGGTGCGATTGGTCCACCAATTCAAGGTCGCTCAGCGTGATATGGAAATAGCTATGCTCGGTATATCTCTGAGGGATCGAATCCGTAACGAAGTAATTCGGCAGAGAACTAAAGTTATCGACATAGCTCAACAGCTGAAGTGGCAATGGGCTGGCCATAACCGTTGGGTAAACGACTCCTTGAGTGGAGACCGCGAACCGGCAAACATAGTGTGGGTGCCCTGTGACTAGATGGAGCAACGATATCCGCAGAGTAGCTGGTGCGGAGTAGAGGAGGATAGCCAAAAACCGGGCTAAGTGGCGTGTCTTGGGAGAGGCCTATGAGGCCTCGGGATGGTGATGATGATGATGATGATTGCAGACCGCCTCCAACTGGTTGGATTGGAGGTCGATGCGTAAAGCATAAGTTCAGCAGTGCACGTCCTATGGCTGAAATGTTGATGATCATGATGACGAAATAAATTATTTTATAACATAACAGAAACGTACGCCTATATACTCGAAGAGGTAGGCAGAGGTGCACCCACATTTCGTCAGTTTATGTTTAGGTAAAAAAAATATTCATTAACTTTTCAATTACTCTTTAAGATTTGTAGAGCATTGTTACCTTCAAAAATGCAGTTTTATTCAAACTATAAAATAATTTAAATAATTGTTATTGTTTGAATTATTAAAAAATGTTTCACAATAAAAATGCAAACAAGAATGTATCGAATGAAAACATTCAAATCATGATTATTTTACAGAAAATAAAAACAGAAAAACAATGAATCGTCAACTTATTCAATTTATCGCTGTGATTTAAAACGTCAACCATTTTCGGTCAATGTACTTGTAAAAGTTAAAATCGTTTGCAATAAACATTCTATTGTCTGTCAAGATGAACTTTGGTTTACGGCCATGTCTTAAAACAGGGCGGTCTACGGTCTACCAAGCATTATTTGGTCGTCGGCAACCAATACTATTGTGTAATAAAATCGGAATCATGCCGCTTGAGTTCTGACGGAGTATTGTTCAAACTTTGACATATTTAGAGCAGTAGCCTTAGCAGAAAATACTATCGATTTCGTAATGTAAATGTATCGACAGAATGGAGCATTGCGATTGGCGGGCTACACGAGCATACAGGTTCACAAGAGGTAAACTGCCAATCACAATGCTCCGTTTTCTCGAAACTTTTACATTACGAATTCGATAGGAGTTCACGCTAGTGCTACTGATATTGCTTGACAAATAGAAGTTCGCATTGTAGAAGCAGTTTCCGTGTTTTGAGGGGTTTAGTTGTTTATTTTGAATGGCGTTGATAGCTTATATAATAATTAGACTATCATTGAATAAGTTATTAGCTACTTGTTTTTATATATTTGCCTACTTCGATACGTATCCAATCACATACTTAATCGTAGATAGAATAAAAGACGTGCGTTTTAAAGACGACATTGTTTCGTTCAAATTGAATTACCTATTTAACGTCAAGGTCTAACCATTAGTAGATTGCGTAATAATCGAATCGAAATTAATTTATGCATTCAATAAAGGTAAAGTCAATAGCGGTGGATTGGAAATTGAAATTAAAACAATTGAATTCGCCGCAATCAATTCCTTAAAACTGATTTAATCTCCTTAATTCAATGACTAAGTCATTATATTTGCGGTTATTACATTAGAAATTCAATTTCAAAAATTATATTTTGATGAGATCTTGAATTTGGAATGTACAAGTAATGTACCTAATATTTGCAAAAGTTAGTTATTCGGCAAACCAGTTCATGTGTTTCCTTCTTTCTACAGTCCCGGGTCTTTTAAGCGGGTCGTGAAACAGCATCTGATGAGAGTGATGAGACCTTATTCAAACTGATACCGCCACCTTTGTAATGGGTACTGTAAGCGTTTGTATTGGTGACATCTTTCCTGAGTTTTTGCCTACAAGTTACCATCAAGCGAGGTGAAGTCAAATTGACGTGTCCTAGATAAAAAAAACATGACTGGCGCTTAGACAGAAATTGGCACACAGATAAACCAAGAGGTGTCTGTTCACGAAATGAGTATATGTCTGTATGATTAATTTAGGAAAAGATAGGAGTAATTTTTTCTTTTCGGGCGCAAAATTGACGACGGCAAAATCAAATCAGCCACCACACCCATCAAAGTCGGTGAGAGTAGGTATATAGGATACGAACTAACTGAAACGCACGGCGTCTTCCGATCTTCAGATGCCAGAGATGAGAAGGCAAGTAATATATCCCTCGCTAGATAATTCCTGGGTTCAATAGAGGTAGTCCCTAGGCCCACTCTCATGGAGGATGGCAGTTTTCATCAATTCTAGAATCATTAGTCATTCTCCAGTGATGTTTCAAGTAATATGTTTTTTTTTTTTTATACTATCACGCCTATATCCCCGAGGGGGTAGGCAGAGGTGCTAGCACCCACATTTCGCCAGTGTATATTTAGATCCCAATGTAATAGGTGGCGAGCCTATTGCCATCAATCGGGCACTTATAAACCTACGATAAATACACACATAACTTCGAAAAGTATCGCAGTCATTGGTGTGTGCCATGGTAAACCTGGGATCGAACCCGAGACCTCGTCTCAGCAGTCCACCACCCATACCACTAGGCTACCGCGGTTATATCATCAAGTAATATGTTTATCTCTTGATTGTGTTATTGAAACCTATATCATCCCAAACTGGTAACAAAACAATCGTATGTTCATATCATGTCCGACTCTTTTCAAATTCAAATATGGAAACAATCTTGTCGAAGTCAAACAAAACTTATTCAACTAAGCATACACTTTTACGTCATTTGTTCTACAAGTCATTGACCTTTAGCATCCTGATATCCCAATACGCGTTATGTAGCGAGGAGTCAAGGCCAACCCAGAGGAAGGACCGTAATGGTGTGCCTACATAAAAAGTTATCACCCACAATAACCATAACCATTGGATTTTTTGTTAACATACAATAGTTGAATACTAGTATGCTTTATTGTATGGAAAAACTAAGAAAATAACCCCATATGAGTTATAGAGACATAGATTGTGCTATAAATATGGTATATAAGTTATTTTCTTAATTCGTGATTTAAGACTGAGGTCAGGCATTTGGACTTGCAGGCCGAATAATTTACGGACAATTGTTAAGTTATTATCAATACGTAATTTTTATTGTTCAGTGGCAATTTCTTTACAACGAAATTAATTTTTTAAGAACCTCCACCTTAAAAGTAACGGCAGCCATTTTGTACCGATTTTCATCATTGTTCAAATTTTAAAATTTGTACGTTACGTTACACGATAATTTCGAAGATGTTTATTCTTGAAAATAATATATATATATATATATATATATATATATATATATATATATATATGTAGACAGGATGTTACCAATAACAGATATCAACTAGGATAACAACTAACTCAATTTTTATTTTACATAATATTCATTATCAATATTCCGTAAATTTTAATTTTCATAAAAGTTTTGTCATCGACGCCTAACTTTATTTCTATAATGCCTTGGCCCTTAATATTTATGTCCTTTCTTATATCAAGTACCTAATGTATTCTTCTATTTCTCTAAGAATTTACGATAAGTTTTATCATAAAAAGATAGTACTTAAGTGTTTAATTACAAAGTCAACGTTATTTACATTTTATAAACAGTACAATGTTTATTCGTCCCCGTTCTACACTCTTTCCTCTTCAATTCTTAGTTGTAGATTGCAATTTAAACTAAACCAATTAGTTTTCCGTATCGATGTAATTCAAGGATGCCCTCTATTTACACTAATCTCGAAGACGAATGTACCTTTAAAGCGAACAAGAAAATGGAGTAAGGACAACGCGTACAATCAAGAATAACAGTATGTCTGTCTATATAATATATAATTTAGAATTGGAGAAAGCGTGTGCTAGAACAATTTTATTAGTCATTCATTATGAGCAGTAAGAGATTTGCGTAGAAGATTATATTAATAGATTCAGATCTAAAACTTTTTTTTATATTTTAGTCGTCCAATGACCGTACCCCACCTTTTTTTTTAAAGAATATTACCAACCGAAGTTACTAATATTCCCTTTAACCCCTCCAGCTAAGCTCAAAGACTTGTGTTAGGAGTGGGTTCACGTCGGTAGTGTAATGGCCAGGACTCGAACCCGGGACCTCTCGATGGTAAGGCCGACTCCTTAACCACTAAGCTACTGCTAACGTGTTGAGATGGGAAGCTTGGGTACGGTCTAGAGAGGAGTGGCTATCATTATAGGTGTCTTACTATATCAGAGGTATTCCCTGTGATCTAGAAGAGATACTGTCGAAGCTTAACTAGGATAACATTGAAATAATACATAACCATTGCAAATGAAAATAAGGATCATTGCATAAATCACCACAAATCGCGATTGGCTATACAGAGTCTCTTAGAGTCTCAGACGCAATGAAAAAGTACACATAACAAACATTACCATTCAATATGGCAATGCTGCTAGCCTTCTGGGAAATCTACCAGACATAATGCGGACTGATCATTGTGAGTAAGAGGTAATGCGGAGAAATACTACACTTTGACAGCCACCAATGACGTCGAAAATACGTATCATTGAATATGAAATCCACAGAAAATAATGCATACATATCGTTTTAAAGACCAGACATTGACTAATATGAATGAAATTCATCAACCTTGATATAACAGTAAATAATGAGGAAAACATTAAATTTATTAAGGAAAATGGTGCTGAACACTGCATAAGCCGAAAGTTACTGTTTTCTTGGAATGAGTATCTCAGACGGCACGGAAATAGAATGCGATGCATTTGGTAATTACATTGTTGTATCTTACATCACTGAAAATAAAATAAATCGTCTTGGATATGTTTTACTTCGAGAACAAGTTTAATTGAAATTGTTATTCCTCTACGCTACTGGGCGCTCTCTCTGAAGTTTTTTTTTTCAGACAAATGGCTTAAAAATATTTCATAAGTATATGCCATGAGGCATAGTTATGTAGCATCTGTTGAACATATAGATGCAAATGTGTTTGGACCTAAAGAAAAATACGGACGGACTGTCACAGAACATCGACTGAAACACAAAAATGTCTGCGATTACGTTTGTAGTTGTTCCAATCAAAAAAAATACGTAATAATTTTGATATAATAATCACTATCAGTTTACTTTGCAAACTACTACGGTGATGGATGTTTTTAGTGATTCCTGGATGTGTGTGTGATTCCTGTCATTAATGACCGAACCGAATGAATCGATGGGTATATTTCTGGTGAGAGTGAATGTGTTTTTCGTATGGTATACTATAGATGCGTTAGCCTAGTGGTATGGGAAATGAACTGCTGAGACGAGGTCTCGGGTTCGATCCCAGGTTTTACCATGGCATACACCAATGACTGCGATGCTTTTCGAAGTTATGTGTGTATTAATGGCAATAGACTCGCCACCTACATTGGGACCTAAAGATAAACTGGCGAAATGTGGGTGCTAGCACCTCTGCCTACACCTTCGGGATACATGCATGATATTATTAAAAAAAATAATTGCATTTTACATATTATAGGTACCTAGTTAAACCGACGATTCATAGTCACTGTCAGATGCATATTGTTTCAAAAGACAATTTAACACGATTAGACCATATTGAAGAGACGATGGCGACCTCCTTCGCCATCTCTTCCCGGTATTGTTGATTTTACTATGTGTGTACTTGACTTCGTATTTTTCTTTTTTGGTCTGTTTGTTGACATGATTATGTTTGTTGAAAGACGACAGGAAATTGAAGGGATCCTGCCGAATTATTATTATCCTAGCTATTGACCGCAGCGATGCCCGTGTGGAATTTTAATCCTGTTCCCATTACTTCTGGCAACCTATTCCTAAGTTAAGAGGCCATTATGGTTGCATAGAAGAATTTCAAATACTCCTAAATGACTTCGTGACTCAGCGGTTAGAGCAATTCCCTTGTAAGGCAAAAATAGCGGGTTCGATTCCCGTCATTGTATTCACTTTTTCCGATCTAAATTTGGTTATGTACACTTAGCGGGAATTGAACCCGTTCCTACTGGGTAGTCTTGGGTAGCGGTCGCGTTCACTAGCGCCATGCCACGCCACAGAGGCTACTATTTGTATAATAATAATTATACAAATAGTGGCATATGTAGCTCCAACATTTTTTTTCTGTGCGTGAAATCCCTACGGAAACCAATCCCACCGGAGCCGATTAGAGAGGTTATTTCGGACTCGAACCGACTAAAACGCACCCCGCGTTTGGGTCATGAGTTGCCGAAGGTGAGATAGTAGCGAACATATCCCTCGCACCCGGGCAGACCTGTTTCAAGATTACCCCCTTCGGAAGCTCCACCTAAATCATCCGAGCCATTTGACTCCTCGATGTGCCAGATCAAAAGCTGGATATCGTGGTTATATTTTATAACCAAAGAATTAACATCAATGTATAAATCACCATTTCATACTAACACGTCTGAAGGGAAACGATTCTGAAGCATTAGAGTAAAAGTATGCCATTGTAATTTGATATTCATTCACATTTTAATCAATTTTAAAAGCTTTTAGTCATTGTTGACCTAAATTACCCAGCGATATTATACAGACATAAATAATTAAGACTCCCCTTTCGTATATTATGTCAAATATTTTCATTTCACATCATTGTGACTTGTTACCGCACCCATTATAAGTAGACCTTTGTGTATTCATACAAAAATTATTGTTACATTATAATTGGTGACCTAATAAGAGGGAGAGGGAGTTCTTGAATGACTGGACAGGAACAAATGACATCTCTTTTCTTTTGGATGGTGTCCAATAAGCAAATATTT
Organism: Pelosia muscerda; assembly: GCA_963691645.1. Taxonomy (NCBI): domain Eukaryota; kingdom Metazoa; phylum Arthropoda; class Insecta; order Lepidoptera; family Erebidae; genus Pelosia; species Pelosia muscerda. The sequence goes on from OY829104.1 coordinate 4,976,040, forward strand.
TGTATCAAAATACGGGAGCATGTTATAAAGTGCCGCAATGTGTACATTTGTAATAAGACCATGTGAATAGAGGCGTAAGTTAATGTTTTGTTTTCGTCTGTTTCTGAAGTGGCACAAATGTTGGGCCAAACGTTTCAAACACAATCAGTGTAGGCTAGAGAGTTGTTTATGAGACAGATTAATATAAATAGCCTTGGTGACGGTATTCTACAGCTTCCCCTGTTTAATTGTAATTCAGATATAGCTTCGGTAATTCACAGTTAGTTTGATTTCTATTCAATAGATTTTATTATGTAGAACATAATATTTGACTTGGCAGTGATCCGATTCGTATACACGGTAAGAGGAACAAAAAAAGTATTAATCTTTTTTTTGTTTATTTTTTTTAATTTATACATACCTATGTGCACGCCTGTTACCCTTCCAGGGTAAGAGGTGTTTTAGCACCCACATTTTACCAACCATTGTGTTCGGTCCCACGTATTTTTTTTTTTTTTTTTATCTATGGCACGTCAATTTGACTTCACCTCGCCTGATGTTAAGCTGAAGGCAAAGTCCCATGAAAGAGGGTCACCATTGCAAACACGTTCAGTGCTACAATGGTGGCGCTCAGCTTGACGGCCTCATCAGATGCTTTTTCACGCCCCGCTTAAAGGACCCGGGACTGTAGGAAGAAGGAAACACGTGCGCCGGCAAGGAATTCCAGGACTTAATGGTACGGCAGAGAAAAGATTCACCGAACCGCTTGGTTCTTGATGGAATATTCTGTACCGTATGAGGGGGTGAGCCCATATATCTGAAGCTGAGTCTGGGTTGTATACCTGTCTGATGTTATTATTTCAATCCGTAGTTTTTTTTTTCTAATTTCTCTGAATAAAAATAAATTTACTACTAGCTGCTTTGATATTTGACATCTACCATTTGGGTCTCTGGGATTTAGCGAAGTCTTTAATTTATAAACTCACGCCTATATGCACAAAGGAGTTGGCAGAGGTGCTAGCACCCACATTTCGCCTAGGCTACCGCGGTTGCTTTTAATATATTTAATTTATTGTATAGGTAATTTTATGGAAGCGGGTTCCATTTTCGTTCAATTAATGTTTTTATTTGCATTACATAGGAACAATATATTAGAAACCAACTAAGACATTATTTTTTAATGAAATTAAACTAAACCTAAAATACGTCATGAAATTCCTCCACATCGCATGTCTCTACTTGTATGGTAATTCTAATGCTTATTCTTGTGCCAAATGAATTGCCGAATATAAAGTAAGTATAGTAGTGTAGTAAAGCAGGTATAAGTTAAATTGTAACAAAAACATTTATATTCGCCTGTAAAAACTCAGCAACGAGAGACCCATAAATAGCGTGTGTTTTAGTCGGTTCGAGTCCGACTTAATCACCTCCATCCCTTTTGACGGAGGTGGTATAGTGGGAATTTAGGACATGATAAAAAGAAACAAAACAGCAACAAGCTTGATATACCAAACATTTTGGTTTGAAAATGACTAAATCTCATTAAAGAGAGTCTGAGGGAGGCCGAAAATGATGGAGCGGTGAGATAATGAAAGTAGATTTCGGTTTGATTGATTGTGTATCTCTTACAAATAATTTGGAACAATCTGGTCGATTGTACCGCATTTTCTTTCACATTGTTTGTATTTTTTTTTTTTTTTTTTTTTTTATACTACGTAGGTGGCAGACAAGCACACGGCCCACCTGATGGAAAGCGGCCACCGTGGCCTATGAACGTGTGCAACACTAAGGGTGTCACACACGCGCTGCCCACCCTGAAGGGAAAGGGGGAGAGTTGGGAAGGGGTGGGGAGGTTAGGAAGGGGAGGGGAAGGAGGGGTATAGTGAGCTCTGGCTACCCTACTTACCGGCGGGAACACAACACGATGGTTATTATGACTGCGGTCTTCTGTAGGGCGGAGGTACTTCCCCAGTTGGACAGCTCATTTCGGACGGGAGATACCGTCGTGTCCTACCTCCGTTCCTCCGTTGTATTTTGGTGTATAACCACTATATTATTAACTTGCTGCGGCAGCCTAATGGTATGGATAATGGACTGCTCAGACGAGGTCTCGGGTTCGATCCCAAATTTTACCATGACACACACCAATGACTTTTTTAAGCTTTTCGAAGTCATGTGTGTATTTATCACATATTTTATAAGTGTCCGGTTAATGGCAATAGGCTCGTCACCTGTTATACCTATTGGGATCTAAACATAAACTCGCGAAACGTGGGTGCTAGCACCTCTGCCTACCCCTTCGGGAATAAGGGCGTGAGTTACATTGAGGCATTGAAACGATAAATTAAGATCGATATCGATACTACAATACTATAGTTTCCAAAAACTTAACATGCGCTACTCTAGTGATAAAGTACCTAGATTGCGTCTAAGGCTTAAATTATAAAGATAAGGCAAGGGGCGTAAATAAAGCTTAAATATCCTTCGACACCTTAACCGTGTTAGAACTTCAGTATGCCATAGCTTTTAGGTACACTTCTCTAAATATCTGTATAAAGGTAAAATTCCGTAACTGACTGCAGAACACAGCCAGCAGATACACTGCTGTAACGTGATATAGATATGAATGTGATAATATGGTTTATTGTTATATCCATTGCCACTGTTCAATGGTGCTGTTTATTCCTTCCGAAATTCAACAAGTAGGTAATGCACGACACATCATTATGACCGCAAATATTATGCATAGAATTAAAGTAATGTCAGTACCATAATCTATTCATATGTCTATATAACTATAGATTTTCATTTTTCACATACATTACTTGTTAAACCCAGATATGGGTAATTGAGAAACCGCAATGAATTAAATCAATATAAAATATTTTCACGATCAAGCCTATTATACAGTACATTATGTTTGCTGCATGCTTTTCTACAGTTGTCGTATGCGGTCGTAACAGAATCATACCTTATTTCTCATTGTTATGACTTTAATTCGGTAATTCACAATTCACCAAATCGTAATCTAGACCAACAAAATTCTAACGTTATCGGAAACAATTTCAGTCTGTTGACCACTACGACCAATAAATCTCTTTAGTACTAATCGATAGGCATCGCAGGGAGGTCACTGATAAGTGCCTAATACAGGGCATAGGTTACGAAACATATAAATAACCAAAGGTAACATTCAGTCCATATCGGTTTTTTCCTATATGAGTATTTCTTGTCCATACTATGATTTAAAAAAAAAACTCCTGCCGTATTCAACGTATAATTTCAATCGTTGAAACTGAAAGAAGTAATGCAGCTATATATAACGCTTATAATGAAGAATTTGTAAAAAAAATACGTACAAGTTGTTAGGGAATTGCATCACAATGACATGCCGAAGGGCGCATGGTAGTACTCCGGGTACACTATATCATCATTATTTTAACCTTTTCCCAACGCAGATGGGGTCGGTTTTCTAGTCTAACTGTGATGCGGCTGAACTTCGATATTTTCCGTGAAGCGACCAAACAGTGGTCCAATGATCAATGGTGATATCGAAGTTCCAAGTTAGACTGGTTGGACTTTTGAGAGCTCCAACAACCGGGTACACTATATTGGAATAAACAATTACGGTTTGGCAAGCAAGGAGCACTTGCTGTTTTTCCAAGTGACTATAATATGGGGTTCCTTAAGAAGGGCATTAGAAATATTGTAGCCTAGCCTAACTAGCCTAACTATAGAATATCGATATCGATTTAGTTTTGATTGTGGAGGTCCGATAGCAGTCGCTTCAAAGAAAAGTTGACCCCAACTGATTTGGGAATAGGCTCTGAGAATTATATTATCGAGCAATATATTGTTTAGTGCCTTACACAATGGTTACCTCAGCGTTGGAACATGCAGGCTGAAAAATACATAAATTCTATTCTAACATTCTAGGATAATCTACACAACGCGATAATCTACACAACGCGATCCATCGAGATCTATGGTGAGTATAGCTTAACTAGCTTATGATACGAGTTCTAGAATGTGGACAAACATACCTATACATAGAAACACCCAGACCAATGCAGATATTCATATTCATGCACGCAAATATTTGCACTGAGCGAGAATCGAACCCGCACCTCCAGCGTAGCAGTCGCGTGCACTACCGCCACGCTACGGAGGTTAAATATATACAGTAGATGATACAATATTTATGGCTATGGATAAGCCACGCCAACAATTAAGCGGGCGATCAAATTGCCTAAGTTTTCTTGTTCTTCTAGAGATATCGCATTAAATGACGGCTTGGTACCTACATAGTCATTGGTATTTCCCCCTTTCTACTCCATAGTATTAGTAGTACAGTGACAGTGTACTACAACTGTTCTCGGAAAACTTTGGTAATAAAACTTCATGAGAATAATAGTTTTGATGTTTTTATTTCTTTCCATTGTTTTTTTTCAAATAATAAGATTTTGCTTGTACCTATTGTCGTGGCTTTAACTGTAATTGACAGTCTTCAATCCGTCAATCTTTGAAGAGTGGATAACGAGGTGTCTCGGAGGCCTCCATCCCTCTCTCTCTCGGAGGTCGCACCGGCTGACGCAGGAGAATTCCGACGGCAGTGGTGCTCCAGAGATTATCTGTGTCGGATTTTGAAGAAACCAACGCCCGAGCGCCCATCATAGTGAGAGTTCTCTTACCTACCGTCTTTCTCAGAACGACGGTAAAATCCGTATCAGTGGGGATTAAAAAAAACTACATCATCAATTTTTTAACACCAAACGGATTTATTTCTTATTTACATAACCTAGATGTTATTTAAGTATGTAATATAAAAAATCCAGCTCATACAAAATATCAAAAGATTCAATTCCAGTAAAAAGGATCAAGGGTCATAGACAGAAAATAATGTGTACCTAATACTGTATTCGAGGCCACCGAGACATCAAATAAAATAGGATCAGATATCTATACGATTGACAATTCCACATTATGACTACTAGTTACACTTTTTTATTATGCGAAATATTCCCACGGCTACCCCAACCCCCCGCGGGAGGTAGTTGGGGAGGTTATGTCGGACTCGAAAAGACTTACTTACACGTCTTTGGTTCTTTAGTTGATAGAGGTGAGATAGTAGCCAACATATCCCACGCAACCCTTCAGTCTCAGGGCCCCGTCCTTCGAGATGACTGCCTCCGGGTGTGTCAACTAGTTACACTGGCAAACTTGTCGGCAAACCGACTTTATTATGTTGGAACTGCACTAGCAATTACGGTGTACATGTAGTGTAAAAACCAGTAGTGTGACAAACCAGAAAAAATTACCGTTTGTCATACTGGTGTGATAATGTGATGTGACTACGAGTCGTTAGGAAAAATTCCTTACAAGCATAGAAAAAGCCTGTAGTCAACAGTGAGATAGTTTACAGTCAGCTATAAATTACAGATAGTAAAAATATGCTCCTATTTTTAAACTTTTAACACAAGGTTTCAACAAAAGTGATAACTTACATTGACGTTAAAAATTTCTCTTCAAAAACATTACAATAAAGAATAAAACTTCGCAGTGATTTACTTTGAATATGTGACTCTTTGAATCTGGTGGGCGACCATAGTTTGGGGGCGTCAACACATAAATATTGTCAAAGAACATCATTAACTAGCAATATCAATAAATTTACCATTAGTTCTTAACGATCTGGGGGGCTACTACTGTCTCTAGCAGTATTATTTTAACACTAGTGGTCCAATTCCCACTAAGAAAGTCACAATATCTTAGTGTGAATCGAACTGTCAGTGTCCGTCACGAAACTCATTATTAAATGATCAAAATGGATCAAACACTATCTCCTACTATTATAATATATATTTATTGGTTTAATTTATGAGATTTAGTACTTTTTTACTTACAAGATGTAGTACACAAAAATATCAACAGACGATAACGGACTGAGTCCGATTCCTATTATGGAAGTTAACTAAGATTTAAATATTATTATTTTTATGAAACGGTGGTAAGGCCCTCGCATGAAAGACATACCACGTAAGTCAATAACATGGGGTATTTCACTAAGTCTACTTACCTAATAAATATTTTATTGGATTGTTATTTAGATCATAATACCGAGTTAGATTGTATAAATGGCGATATGTTTGTTTTCTACAGTTTAATGACCGTAGTTTTGAGAATTAATTAGTAGGTACTATCACGTAAAAGTTTAATTAGTGAATTTATAACAGTCTTTGATGGGAAATAAATGTACGTACATACATACATACATAATATTCTCACGGCTATTTCCCTCCAGGGTAGGTAGAGGTAAATTAACACCCACATTTCTCCAAACATTGCAATGTATTCGGTCCCACGTAATAGACGGTGAGTCGATTAGCCTATTGTTAACTCTGAGTAGAGTTGAATCTGTATAATATCTGTCAGATAATCGCTTTGTACGCCAACGTATGAGGTGGCCCAAATTGTAGTCTAGGAGTTAGTAGGGCAAATAAATTAATTATTCATATAGATATAATGGAATAATAAATATCACATCAAATAATTTTATACGAAACCTCCTTAATTGTTAATTTATCAGTTTTGAATCTATCAATCAATCACCGTCTCCGTACCGCAGCCATCAATACAAAAGACATTATGCATTATTTCATACAGAATGCGGCGAATATAAATGGTTATTTATAAAGTAATGATTGATTCAAACACCAATAAGATTGATTACTTTCGTTAGAGAGAAGCTTCCTGTTACGAACTTATTTTGAAACGTGAAGTTAATTTATTTTCTTCTTGGGACAATATAGTTATGTTTTCTTGAACAAACAATAATAACAAATAAATAATGTTCTTGTACATATTATACGGGTTTGTGGCTCAGGCCCCTAGTTAGTTCAGCAGCCTGAGCAAATAACGCCTCCAAATTTGATTTTTCATTTTTGTATGCTTTGCAGAAAATACTTACAGCATATTAACCTAAAATTTTATCCTGGAATATTTTATTTATATTATTTAATACACGTAAAGTGGGCTCTAAAAGTTTTTGGTTAATTGAGAACAAAATGGCACTTATGAATGTTGAATACTTTTACATTCATAAGTGCTCTTTATGTGTCTAAACTGAATAAACGAAATTGATTCTTGATTTTTTTATCAATTGTCACATAATTGTGGTCGGAATTCATTATAAGGTATGTGTGACAACCCTTTAATATGACCACACCATTCTAAACACGCTGTATACCATAGAAAAAAATTATGAAGAAAATTAATCTTCGTATTTAATTCAAGGAATGTATTAAATTTGATTAAAAGACTAATAAATCAAATTAAAAACAAAACAACAAAGCAATTTCTGTTGAAGATTTAAAAGCCACCTTCTTTTCTGTATAACAAGAAAATCTTTTGATAAAAACCTCGCAATAACTTACCACAGGACTGATCCATTCTTTTTGTGACATCTTGAAATACATTTGTGAGATATTGACGCAGCCAGTCAAAATGGCGAATCCCATTTTTATAAATGGCTAATTTTATTTTGTGGGTATATCACAGATGTATATTTGACTGAACGAATTGAAGTTATTGTAATGGCGTTGCGGTATAACGGTCGGCTGCTTGTATTAGATGTCATGATATTTCTCCCACTCAGTGTATGTTTTCGTAATAGAAAGAAATCATTCAGATTATGGTCTTGTTACTACAGAAACTTTGTGCGTGAAGAAAATAAGTATACTCTTACTGCCAATTATGTAGAGGGGAGGGAGAGGGTAGTGGAAGGGGAGAGGAGGGGGGTGAAAATTAATAGAGTTCCTGTATTGTCAGTACAAAAGGCAAAGGAGAGTTTCTCGGTCTTTCCATTGACAACACAAAACCTCTCTAGTGAGCTCTGGCGACCTTACTCACTCTAAGAAACACAGTACAAATTTATTACTAACCGTGGTATTCTGTAGATTGAAGGTACTTCCCCAGTCAGACCGTTCAGTTAGGACGAAGCATACCGTCATGTCCTACCTCCATCCTTATAGGTGAGATTGGCTTAGACCCGAAGGTCACTCATATGTTAGATAAATCCAAACACAATTTTTTCACTGCTGAAATCCAAAGTAACAAGTAAAACTATTTGAAAAGAAAAAATATACTAATCCCTTTCTAAAACAAAAATCTTAGTCTCAATGTACTTAGTAACTAAGCTACGAAGTTAATTTAAAAGCTTTATCGTAACATCTAAATAACGAACACTGAGATGAAAGCTTCAGCTACAACACTATCTAGAGCTGTACGCGTTAGGGCCTAAATGGACAAAACGATTTAGACAAACAGTATTTCAGCATTCAATTTAGATTAAACAATGTAAATATACTTTCTTTTTAATATTTACGAAACACATCTAGTGTTCACGTCAAGGAGGGCCTTCTATCACTTTTAGACTCATGTTATTTTATGTTTCATGAGCCAATAAAAAAGTATTCCTAAGTTAACGGTTCACTCTTAGAAAAAGATTTGTTACAGTTCAGCTACATAGTAATGTTATGTTGTACATTACTTTAAATATATAAGTAAAGTGATGCAAGTATGAGTCTAAACTTAATTACTTTTATAAGGAGATCTATTATCCAGTTGCTTCGAAGACTAGTAGCTGTGTAATGATATCACTTTATAGAATTTAAGTTTCAAATTGTCCAGGAACCGTGTACACATCAAAGAGTTTCTGGTAAATTGTCACTCACAAAATCTCATTCTTAAAAGATAAAGTACCTGTGTTCTCTAATATTATGATGAACAATTCATTTCGCGGTTCTATTAGGAACATAGTTGGAGAATTCTTCTTGAAATTCGAAACTGACTAAACTAGTTAAAATTTATTGAATCTTTTGCCTTTCTCGTAATATTAGTTATTAGCTAACCGCTGTTCCAAACGATAAACCTAGATAATTTATTGGAACACACACTGTCAAAGTGTCAAATTTATGGAGCTAGTTATGACAGCCGGTATCTGAAGCCAAAAATTCTAACTTTGTTGGCAAGTTTATGGGATTGTTTTATTCAATAAATGAATTATTTTGCTTTGGATTCTCTTACATAATATTTGTGGCAAAACTTGTCACAGGATTGCAATAGCGTCAGCAGAAATTAGGGAGGATAAGATTACTAGAAATATTTTGTTATGTGTAAAGTACAGTGTTGTCATCGATATTAGCTTAAAGATTCCAAATTATGGCCAGCTTTACATGAAATAAAAAAATATAGATATTAAATTTAACCCGCTGTAAAGCTTTGAACAGAATAATTTGACAAATAATTTCGAATCGCAGTTGCTCCAGTACTTCTCGAGTTTCGTTTGAGTTGCCTAATGTAAGAAGGGCCTTTGTGTTCAGCAACTATAGAGAGTATCTATCACACACAAAACTGAAGTAATGCGTTCTTATACAGACTGTTACTTTTCTGCTTGACGTGCCAAATGATCTTGGTAATGACTTAATCATTATTTACCTATATAATTTATTATTCCTTTTTTATATTATGTACTAGCTGTTGCCCGCGGGTCAACCTGCGTGGAAGTCGGTTATCGCGCAATGCAATATAGCCTATGACACTCAGCAATAATGTGGCTTTCTATTGGAGAAAGAATTTTTAAAATCGGTTCAGCAGATCCCGAGATTACCCCTTACAATTTAACCAATATAGAAACACACAAACTTTACTTCTTTATAATATTAGTATAGATGAACGTACCAATTAATATTGGCAGCTACCTGTAAATTTTGAAAAGCAATAACTCTAAACGTTAATACTTTTGTCTAAAATTCGTACTAGAGCAACGAACATTACCCTAAAACAAAGTATCACATGGTACTTAATCACTTGAAACTTTGGCAAAGTTTGCGAGACATAAACAAAGAGCTTAGTCATTCTTTCATGTTGAATTGGTTCAGCAGTAGAAGTAGTGCGATATGGTGTGGTTTTACAACTCGTAAACATCGTTAGTCGGATAGTTAGAAAGATTTTAATGGTTCAACGTTTGTCTTATTAATTATTTTTATGGTTAGATTACTTGTACAAGTTTTGGGAGAATGGTTCTGAAGTCGAAGCATATGGCAGTACTCCGGGTACACCACATATTAGTATAAAAAAATAGATTTTTGTGATTTTTGTTTATATTCTTCTTATTTGTTGTTTAATTTTTATACCGTTTGCGTATCGCGGCAAATTATGTATGTGGTGTTAGGGAAATGCTCCAGAAGCCGAAGATACCTGGTAGTACTCTGAGTATACTCTAGTATACCCGAAGTTTAACTTTTTTTTGCCAATAAGTATACTGGCATAAAATTCATCATTCGGATATTTTTTATTTTCTCATACTATTTAACTAGCATTATTCGCTGCCCATTGTGTCAGTGAAGCTAAATGAAATTATCATTTCGTAAAAAATATAACTAAAAATAACAAATAGCGTCATAATACAAGTTGATTATGTTTTTTGACGTTAAAATTGTATGTTTGAGATACGAGTGGTATAAAAACTCTCATTTGATGACTTTTAAACTTATCTTAAGTTTCTGACTACATTTCTTAAAGAATAATACGTCAAATGTCTTTGTCGACTATAACTATTTTCATTGAGTTGATAAAATCTTCGCAATCCTAACGTTTTTGTAAAACTTATTTCAAGTCTAGTGCATTCATAAGTCACTGCTTCAAGATGAAGCTTACAACATCAAGTTATGATAAGTAATCTCACACATAAAGTGTATTTTATGGCAGGGATTGTCTGTTAGGGCTAGATTTAGTGGTCTCTTTTTTACACCGTTTCATTTTTATATGTGATAAATGTACAGTGAGCTCCAAAAGATCCTGAACAATTTGAAATTAAAATTGAATGATGATATAATACCACTACACAAATACTAGTTTTAGAGAAGCTACTGGATAATAGATCTACTGCATATTAAGGGAAGGTAGAAAAAAATGGGTAAGAGGTGGGCTAAGATTCCCAAAAGTAACGTTTATGGCACAGATATAGGAAAGTATACAAGTCACATCGTAACAGGCTGTCAAAGTATTTATGGAGGAGAAAGAAGAATGGCAAAAACTCCACCAAAAAGAACGCAGTTTTTATGTTCAGAGAGAGATCAAATGTACTTCCATGACACGGCATCCAGCTGGTAAGTGGTTTCACTGATAGATGGACTATTGTAAGCCGTTTTTTTTAAGTCTTAGAACGGATATCCCACGGATACTCCCCGCTGAAGGCATTGAGGGTGGCAATGTCGGACTCAAACCGAACAAAATCCTACAGCTGTCTTGGGCCATCAATTGCCGAGGGTGAGGTAGTCTCTAGCATCAATCAGCCCCGGCTCAAGTCTTAGAGCTTCGCGCAAAAATACATCCAAGCGGACGACGTCGAGGGCATATCTGGTGTGTGTATAATCACATGGCCTAATTTGTAAGTGGTTACCGTTATAATAACACATAATAACAGATAAACACTCATAACAAGCCGTCACTCACGCATCGCCTGCAAAGGCTTGTGAGTGACATTATTATTACTTTACGCCTGACGTTATTGCCCTGTCACGCTAATTGTTATTTTACCCAATCACTCTACACTTCAAATTACATAGTTGTCAGGATTTGATGATTTGAATAGACGTTACAATTTTCTTTTTAATTAATTTTTTATGGATGTTCCACAGAAAAAAAATAATGACGTCTCGTTACGAGACACTATCGCGCCATTTCGTAGCTTTGATTTTGATTTCGTTCACTGTGAAGAGGATGCCTATGAGGAAAATTTCTTTACTTTCTGATGATTTTATTTGTGACTAGCTGTTGCACGAGACTCCGCCCGCGTGGTTTTCGACTATCGTGTTGTGCGACTCTACTCGATTTTGGATTTGCCTCTATATACTACTTCTCTTTACTGTCATGACAACGGAAATCTATTGGATCTATTGAGATTTATGATTATTACACCACTCCCTTGGGTTACCACCCAAGGTGTGATCATTAGCCTATGTTATTCCTAGATATTGTAGCTTTTTATAGGTGAAAGAATTATTGAAATCGGTTCTGTAGTTTCGGAGCCTATTCGTTACAAACAAACAAACAAAAAAACAAGTGTTTCCTCTTTATAATATTAGTGAAGATTTACTTAGAGAGTCCCAGTGGAGCTGGGCGAAATAGCCCACATATTAAGGGTAGATCGTCAACCTAGTTGCTGCGGTCCTCGTTGGAACCTATGAATACAATTGTTGAAATTGGACAAAATCTTGAGTTTTTGTTCTAGTTCTTGTCTGGTATTATGTTTTGTAATAAGTTTTTGCTTTCGTTACTAGAACCAAATCTTATTCCAAGATTACTGTTATTGCTTATATTACGTTATAAAATAAATTGGTTTACCTAAGCCAAACTGACAAATTGATTTAGCTCAAATAGTGTTGACTTAGTACAGGAGCCGTCACCTTTCTAGACGACTTTCGGGTAAGATAAATTAGTATCTCAAATACCCGCCATTATGCTGTAAAGGATTATAGAAGGGTTTAGTGAAACCTAAACCCAATCTTGTCTAGTTTTCTTGTCATTTATAATGAAATATACACCTCGTTTACGTACTTGCTAATAAATTATACAATATTATAAAAAATATAATATTATAAAGTTTGTGTGTACAAAAAAAAGTACATAAGCACACATGGACACACGCAAATATTTTTATGGAGCAGTGGGAACGGGATCAGAATTTCACGCGGGTAGCACCGCGGGCAACACCTAAATAAACTGCTAATAAGAGTATCCCTTCTCATAAATTTGGCCATTTACAAAAAATGGAATTAAATGATATAACGCAGAACACGTTCAAACAGGGCAACCCCAACAGGAACATTATAACATTACACGACAATTCATCCGTATCAACGGAGTCCTAACCATCTTATTTATTGAAAGCTTGTTTTTGTCGTAGCTACTAGGAAACTCGAGGATATCCACGACCCGGGCAAATCCGGGCAATAAAATGAGCCGTAAAACCTGTTGGCGACGTAACCAGGCCGTTACGAAATTGATTGTGAGTCAAGGGCAGCCAAGGTTACGGACCCACATTTTCTCTTTAAGATAATGCTGAGGGGTATAAAGCATTATATTCTTCGTATCAAAGTCGATTCCATTATGGGCTTTTCGATTTCGGCTTTCGAATTTCCTATTAGGGTCTTAGTAATACGTCATCTCGTCATAGGGATATTCGGGGCTGTTGGGATCTTTACGGTGCGGTTTAACTTAAATATAAAAATACTTTTGGTAAGTTTCTTTATACTAATTATATTTTAAATTCCTGTGGCAATCTAAGATGTAGCTTCATTTGGCTCATTTTTTAGCGATTTTTCCTATGTTGGCTCTTTTATTCCTATTTTGGGGTTTACGGAATCAACTGACACCTGGCCTTAAGGGTCAAAGTCCGTAAAGAAAACATATAGCAAATCTGAGGTTGACTTGACCTCCTAAGATCTTAGGGCCCCAAAGTCCCTAATTCACTCCCTAAATAACTGACACTAAACAAAATTTGTAAACAGCCAAAAATTTTATGTTAATCTAAGTAAACAGAACCTTAAATTGATTACACGTCAAGAACTCCCCAGGCCAAACACATATTTCTTCATAACGTAACGTTAAAGACATTAGTGTCATACACCACCTATCAATATCTATTCCATTATCACTTGTCCGCGATTTTACCGTTCGAAGAGTTTTATGTTGTCGTATCTCTTGGATTTTGGTGAGCCCTTAAGGGGAAGTTAACACGAAAAGGGACAGTTAAATTTGGAACGATTTTGGGATATATAGCTCTTCTATTTTACCATTAGCTGGTGAAAACGTGAAATTCATTTTCATCTGTCACGTTACTAAATAATATATTATAATAAATGGAACATTTTGGTTTGGTTAAAGGTCACATAATCAATACAAAACTTTGAAATGCTCGATGACATACTAACTCATAAAAAAGCTGTTAACACAATAAATGTCATTTGATGTTTATCAGTAAATAAAACGAATGACAACATACATACAACTATTCATAAACTATTGGGCTGTCAATCATAGCGATTGTTCATCCGTATCAGAATGATTTAGCCCCATGAAAGTAGATAAGAATTTTGGGCCCTCTTCAAAAATTTTATTTCTGTAAAATTATCTATTCATGAGCCATACCTACAACTTGATAAGTTAGGCATTTCTTTGATTAATTTTTTAAGAAAAAACTGAGATCTTCATAAATAAACATGAAATCAAAATGAAATTTTAAAGCGATTGGTATTCTGTTTTGAAACGATTTAGATTGAAAGAAATGAATCGTCCCAAGATGGTTAATATAGGATAATATTGAATGCTCAAGATGTGGTTCCATAGCTCAGCCTTTCCCCTGTTTAAATATAATACATAAGTTAATTTCACGATTAAAAAAGAATAATATCGTATAAAGTGTACATTAATAAACGACTTTCTTAATGTCTTGTTAAAAATTCTTATCCTTATCTTCATATAATGTCATAAAAATATGATTGTATAAAATGTACGTACACCTTTTAAACTACGGGTTCAAGGAAGAACAAATTTGATGTAAGCCAGATAAAATTAATCAATTCCTAGAGAAACAAGATACTGATGAAAAACTCATAAAAATCTTGCAAATTACAAAGGGAGTGCAACGAACCCAACAATTTATTACTTACGGAACTTTTATGGATCAATAAAAAATTCACTTATTTCTAACAGTAAGTGGCCCTTTTACTCCATATATACGGTGATCTATAACTTTATAAGTGCACTATCTTTTGTTCGTAGCTCCAGAAACAAGATAACTTGCCGTGGCTTATAGGAAACGTTCTGGTCTTGTCGTCTAGAAGGATTTAGAATATAATACGAATAATGATGACGAAAGAATACTCACCACCGGTCTTATCCGTAGGGTGTCGTTAGGAGATACGTAGACGATATGAATGCGATACCAACATTGGAAGAGTCCTATATCCAGCAGTGGACCGCGATAGGCTAATTCGACGGAGTTAGGATATGACAGTATTTCCCGTTCTAATTGAGCAGTCCGACTGGGGAAGTAACTCCACCCTACAGAATACCGCGGTTAACAATAACCTTGTGTTGTGTTTCCGGTGGTGTGTAGGGTAGCCAGAGCTCACTAGAGAGCTTTCTTGTTGTCAGTGGGAAGACCGAAAAACCTTTTTCTGTCTTCTGCACTGACAGCGTAAAGACTCTCTTAACCTTCTCACCTCTCTCTTTCCCCTTCCTCGCTTCTCTATATGGTCGGCAACACGAAAGTGACGCCTTTAGTGTTGCAAACGTCCATAGACTACGGTATCCGCTTACCATCAGGTGGGCCGCGTCCCTGTCTGTCAGCTAAGTGGTATAAAAATAATAATAATTAAATTGAATATAACTCCATCAACACGATGGGTTTTAACTCGACACGATGGATGGGTCGTAGTCATAAAGTTAGCATCTGAAAGAATTAGGACCATCTAACCCAATCACCATCTCCTGCCGTTTATATATAATCTGCTTTAGCCAAGTCGTAGGTAGGACATGACGGTGTCTTACGTACTAATTCAGCAGTCCGATTATGTTACGGTGAGTAGGGTAACCTGAGCTCACTGGAGAGGTTTTGTGTAGTCAGTGGGAATACCAAGGGTTTAAGTAAATATTGCTAAGTGATGGTATGAATCTGTACTGATAGCCTATAAACTATCTTAACCTTTAACCCTTCCCCCGAGAACCCCAGAACGAGTCCGACGGCCCTGGTATTGCAAACGTCTTTAGGCTACGGTAACTACTTTCCATCAGGTGGAGCACGTAGTTGTCTGCCAACAGAATGGTGTACAAAATAGACAGTAAATTGCCTTTCAGCATTTTTTTCGGATTCAAACACATTAACTTTTAAGTTCCTACACTATAGCACCTCAGTAATTATCTCTCAAAGTACCAGAGCCTTACCAATCTCTCGTACTATACCACCCGCGGTTTCTTAGCTCCTAAATATGAATTGCCCATTAAACTCCAGGATCAGTGCCGGTTTACAGGGTTATAGTTTTTTATACGGCAATAATGACACCCTTTATGTTTTATCCCCTGCCCAAATATTTGATTTTAATGTTAAGTAAGTATATTGTTCATATAAATACAACCTTTAGATATAATGTGGATCTTTTTTAATTACTTTATTCTCTGAATCTATTCTTAATTAACACCTTAGCCCTATAATGTAGAATAACTCACAAATAGATTTAAACAATAAGGTGATAAAAAATTATTATTTATTGTTTCATGAGGAATACATAACTAAATCTCAAAGTTTATAACACCTATTATCATAAGACTGATATACGATAGACATAAGATAATCATATTATATAAATATCCGGTTTTTCATGGACAGAACGCTCAAAATATCGAAAGTTGAAAAAACCGAAGTACAAAAACCCAAAATGTTCATTTGACGGATTGTTCAAAATACCAAAAGTACAAAATCCTGAAGTTGAACATCCCGCAAACTTAATATTTGGGTGAAAGAAAACCTTTTTTGTGTTGTTATAAATGAAAAATCCACAAAGGCTAATTAGCCTCCTAACCTAATCTATCCTAGTCAAATTGCCCGTAGTGACCTTAAACAGCATAAACCGCAGGTTCAACAAAAAATTGTAATTTTCGAAATTCTCGACATTTTTTTTTCTGATTTCGGAATTTTGAACTTTTGAGATTCTAAACTTCAGGATTTTCTACTTTGGTATATCGTACATCCGGAATTTTGAATGTCGGGATTTTATGTCTGTCATTTCTGCTAATGTTCAATAGAACATAATACATTTTTATGACTCAACTGAACTATGATTGAAATAGAAAAAATCTTGTCCTGCTGAGGTCGTGGCTACGTACGTACATTGCGAATGAAGTTATTCTACTGTTACGTATGCACCCAAGTTAGCCACATCCATAAAGCTACTTTCATGTTAATTTATTATTACTATATATTTCAGGTGTAGTGCAGGTTGTAGGGTAGATTAGGCCTCTATTATATTATACACCGTTAACTCCCCACAAATTGTTTTTACAAGATCCTAATGTCCAATAAGCCCTGTAGAAAATATCTGGCTGCGAAGTAGCCATAGCTGCTGCTACAAGTAATATGGTCGGCTTAATTAATTTTAAGATCAACCAACTTTTACGGTCAGATCCTTAATGCCAGGAAAGATATATGAGGTTTGTGACCTTCAGAAGAAATGGTGGCTACAAACTCCGAAGAAATTTCGTCATTAAATTAAGAAACTAGATTGCTGGTAAACACATTTTTATCTCTTTTTTATATGTACAGACTTTAATAGTCTGGAAGCAATTCTGTACAATGAGCTAGTTATATTTTTAACGTCTTCATAACAACGAGTGAAACCTATTGTCGAATATTAAGCACGTTATTCATTAGTACTAGCCTATGTCCGCGGCCTCACCAGCGTGTAAATATTACAGGGATTAAAACCTATGATTATTCCATACTGTAATTTTATCCCTGTACTAAATTCATTGATGCGTTCAGCCGTTAGAAAGTGATTGTACAACAACATCTAAGAATCCTAAACTTTCGTCACATTTATTATATTTTTAACAGAAAATCTTCATATAATTAGTATCACACCGTGGCTCAGTATGAAACAAGCAGTGTTTTCTTTTTATTTTATACTTAATTCAAATTCATAACAATAATATTTAAAAATATGTTACTATTATAATAATCTTCACACCCCCATATGTTTCATGGATTTACATCATCTTAGTCACTTCTTCGATTCGATTTATCCACATTTTTATTTATAAACACATTTTAGTATACCATAAAACCATACGGTTTCACGAAGTAAAAAAAAATATTTTTAAATTTACGAAAAAAAATTTACGAAAAGTTTAGTTTTATAAGTTATCTTTTATACGGATGTTTGATGCAATACTTGTGGTGCCTGGTTTCTCTTAGCGCGCCATGGTATATAATGAGAATGAGAAAAGTAAAAAAGGTCTCTGGTGCTACATGTCCTGGGATTAAAAAATAATTTAAGGTACCTATTGTTGTCGCGAAATTTCATCCAGATCCGTTTAGTCGTTCTGGCATCATCGTGTAACAAACATATAGGTATATCCAGTAATTCAAACTAGTATAACGATAGTGCCATGAGGGTGATATGGTATCTGAAAATAAAATGTCGGATTGTGAAAGTATTACAAGTAAAAAACTTGTTACAAAAAAACGACTTGTTTTTTTACCTTTTTCACATTACATTAAAAAGCGTTCAAGGAAGATTAAAACGGGGTAAGTTATTTCAATAAAATCACAAAACTAAAAAGATCTTAAAACTTAAATTTTTATGTTCTGTTTTTTTATCGCTATTGGACATTCGCCAGAATTTTGAAATTGCAATTGCAGTGGTGTTAATGTCTATTATTCAAATTCTAAAAATTTAGTCCCTTGACATACTCATTGAGTATATACCGGTATATCAACGAAGGGTTAGGCAGAAGTGTATTGATCATTATCATCATCAGCAATATCATCATTTCTATCATCACATCGCATTACATTACGTTCCGGAATTCATCATCAACATTACGACCGTAAACATTGGGTATTATGAAAGGGACTTCGTCCCATCCACGCTCAAACTTTGGAATGAATACCCTGCTCCAATTTTTCCAAGAGTTCTTTAGAACTCTTGAAGAATGTCGTTAGAAAGTTTCTGTAGGTTCAGCAGCACGAGTGTGATGCTCTTGGTATTACAAACATACATAAGCCACAGTATTCAATTTTATCAGACGGGCCGTGTGCTTGTGTGCCAGGTTCCAGAGATTCGTCATATTTTCTTGAAATTCAAATAATACTCTTTGTTGAAATAAATAATAGAGACAATAAAAATCTGTATGAAATGCTACAGAAATTTCTAACACAAAACCTATTAAAAAGTTTGAGTTAACAGTATAATCTCCAAAGAATAAGTACTAGTCTACTTCCAGAAAGTTGTACAAATGAACGTTGTTTTATTACTAGCTTTTATGGCTTAATGTTGGGACTTTTTAAATTCAATTATTTTTCTCTTGATTCTGTCTCTATCGTGATCTTGTGATCCCACGTTTTAAAACTCGTTGACCTACTGAATAATCTGGCCGCAATAATCAGGATGAGTTTTATTTTCCTGACTATTTGACGTTACTGAAATTATATTCTTTATTTTGAGTGACGATTTAAGGATGAAAAATGCAATGAATATTTTAAACACTTTATTTCAAGTCCCGTCTAGACATTCTCTTTTTCCATAAAATAAATTGATGGAATACATATAGAATAAATGAATTTAAAGATGCACTTTTATGACAGTCAGCTATTGCTGACCAGTTGATAAGTTTATGAAAAACTTTTTACGACTGTGTCACTTTTTCAGATATAGGTTTTGTGTTAAGATTGTACACTACAAACACACATGATACATCCCATACGTCTGTCTAACTTCGAATCTGTTGTACACTAAGTACGAAATTCGGCATTGGATGTACAGTCACCCTTTCCTAGTGAGTAGGTAGTGCCGTTTGTTACTTGTTTTCAATATAAAAATTCTGTATTAAAAACTACTGTCATATTCATATCTTTGTATTATATCTTCATTTATATTTATATCATAATATACCAGAGGCTGCCCCGTCGTCGACAACTGATGGCCTGACAACTGATATCCTAGCGGTTTTAGTCGGTTCAAGTTTGACAAACCTACCTCAACTTGCTTTGTGGATATCCGTGGGGATTTCCGTATGGTAAAAATACCTTGTCACATTTGAAATTTCTTATTATACTAAATATCGATGTAAGCATTGTTCCATTCTAATAACTTTCTACCAATAGTATTCAAACTATAACATACATCTAACATCACTTCACAATAAATCCCAGCTAAACAATAGTGCCGAATAAATACCGTAATCCCAAAAATAATATAACCATTACCAATGGATTTACTTCTCATAGCTTACGCATTTCAATACCAATATAGGTCTTTGGAGATTCCTATTCATGATGTCACGTTATGTCATCCCCAGCTATTTGAACCTCTATAGAATTCTAAAGCTGGGTATTCACTGGAGAATATTTCGGACATTCAGTAATTTCCCCTTCATAAAAACATGAAACAGCTGCTCTTGATGATTGGAAACCCATTAATCTTATCAGTCTGGGTATGACTTAACTTATGAATTTATAAACTGCTTTCCCATCGCAAGATATACTTAAAAATCTAGCTGCGTAAGTTGCATAAGTCAAATTTGGAACATGTTTTGGGCGATACTCTTAGAATTAAATAAAAAGGAACCAAGAATTACATAAATGAAAATAAAACGAGAAGGAAACGATTATGTCTTTAGCTACTGCCAGTCGGTATGTGTATTTATTAAGAAAAATAAATGATAGGTAAATGAAAAGACAAGGCAAAGCAATAATAGCCTGAACAAAACACTGTCACTTTCAATTTCATAAGAATGATACACGAAAGATAAATCACACAAAAATTACAATTAACTCAAAAATTGACGATGTCGGTAATTTATGGAAGCAATTTTGTTTCAAATTACATTACAATAAGTAGCAATCGTCAACTGGAAATACACTCTCACATATGTTTGAAAGGATCCAAGGTCCCGCAACACGACAACATCAGAATTACTTATTTTTTACTTTTGAATGTAATTTTCTTGTCGGGGGATTTTAAAATTTTTAATTTAATTTTTATTTTATACTTTTCAATTTGATCTCTACTAGTAGATTAAAAAAGGTAATCCGCTATTTGTTGTGGTGTCCATCTTGAATTTGGAATTAGTCATAGTGTATCGTTTTTTATTAGTCAAGCCTTTTCATTAGACATCCATATTAAGGGCCTAGTGCAAAAATATAAAGTTGCCATTTTGTGGCGGCGGCCATTTTGGACAAATTTTCATCAAACATAGCTAAGAACACTCCCGACTAATTCACCTTTCAGACAAAAAAACTAGATAGTAATCGGTTCATACGTTCCACAGACACACACACAGACACGTGAAACATAACACCCTGTCATTTTCGTCTACTCCTACCTATTCTGTTGAGTACTTCTGTTGGCAGAACTACAGTTAAAAACAAATTAAAACAAAGTATGTGTTAGAGATAAATAGCGTATCATTATGAAAGGAGGAACTGTCAACCACAACGTAACTTATAATAAGATTTTATGTTGAAAGTATATTATGTAGAACTTGCCTTATAGTAAGTTTTGGAAACATGCCAGAAAAAGTGACAGTGGTTTTATTAACTTTGGATGAAAGGATTCGAATGAATAGTTTTTCCTGGAAAAAATCGTATTACCGTCCTTTTATCGTGGGCTAGTTTATTATACTAAAAATGATATTTTTTAAGTTAACAAGCTTAGTTTCAATAAGTTACAGGCTATAAGGATGACTCATATTAACTTAAATGACAAATAAAATACATGTATCACTTGGCAGTTAATAGCTCAATGACAAGATTCCAAGGTGAAGACTTCGGATGCGATATGGACGAACCCAAAGATGATGATGACAAAAGAGTATTCAGAGAAAGAAAAGGTATTGAAATACTGAAAAATTGTGAAAGGGAAATACTACTACAGCATGTTTGTAGAACTTCACACTTGCTTATTGGCACATTTGTTATCAGTCGGGCAAATTCTCAAACATTATTTCCTGAATATAAAAATCGAGTTCGATTATAAAGCTCTGTGGCTTCGTAATCAAATGCAAACATATACGCTGAATTATATGCCGGGTTCTAAGAGTTGCCTAGAGCTATAAGGAAAGGAGAATGGGGTATTTCATTAAGCCGCCGATATGATATAATACTGTCAACGTGTCTGGATGGTCGCTCGACCGTAACGTTATCATGTCCTTGGCAGCTGACTGCGTGTTGTGGTAACTATCTAGCTGAAATATAGAAAATTGTTAGCTTTCCAACAATTTGTATAACTAAAACGTTAGAGATGTTAGATAGAAGTATTATAATTTTAAGTGTTATGTGTGAAAAGGTTGGCTGGGATAGACTGGATGCGGAAGGTCACGAAAAATTACACTCATTGGAAGGCCTGTGTCTAACTGTGAACTGCAATAGGTTTATTGATATGACGGTGAAAGAATATTAATACAACAACAACAATAAAAAAATTGCGCAGACGATATCACTATGATAAAAAAATACTCAAAATAAAACCCTATAACAACCCATCTGGCTAGCGTAGAAATAGTAGGCTAAAGCTCTCCCAACCTAGGGAAAAACCTATGTCCAGTAGTGCACTGATAGCATTCCAGTAGTAATAGGCTAATTAAAAACTAATCGCCTAGGCATAATCATGATTTAAAGGTGCAAGTTAAAAAAACGACACAGAAATTTGTCAAGCAAATCAATACTTTAAAATAGAAGATAAAAAGGATATTTTTTGTTTGTAAGTGAATTTCACTTGTATCCTTTTGTCTTTAAGAATCATTGTTGCTTAAGTCACTAACAAAACGATGTATCACAAATCACTAAAAACCAATGCATTCATAAACGTGTAATAATACATTTAAATTATGATGTCTAGTCAGTCAAATGACCCGGATGTCAATCTTAGTATGCGGATCATAATAAAATATCTCACCCATCGCTCATAAGAGGGATGAGTACTTGACAAGAGAGTCCAGGCAAAGATATGGGAGATTACAAGGGGGCGGGCGAGTGACCAGAGCGTTCTTTAAGAGTTTTTCTTTGTCAAGCCGACATGTAGCCGATGTCGTGATGTTTTTAACGCACATTTTTTATGAGAGCGGGGTTAATGACACATATAGTTCCTCAGATTGTGGAAGGTCTTTTTATTTGTATTATCCTTATTCATTGAATATTATATTCATGATAACATTGTTTGTATGGAATAAGTAAAAATATAAAAAGTGCTTAACATCAAATCGGGTACTAAATTCTGTAGGATATTATGTAAATCCAGTTAAGTTGTAACCCGATTTTTTTTGATAACATATAAACACCCTAAGGTAAAAGTATCTTTGCTGTGAAATCTATCGCAAAAATTACACATTGTTTATTGCAATGTTTTAAATTTTATTTTGATTTGGTGTTCCAAGTAAATATTCATAAATATTGTTGACTATTACCTACCTATGTTCAGACATTTAAAAGAGAGTTTGATCACAAATTGTTACCATTGACTTATTTACACTCACGGTCTTTTTTTGTTTTCATATAATATTCTTGATTTTCATAATTTTCATAATTACAGTAGGTACCAACAAGGGAATGGTAAAAAATAATACCGCAATTGAGTCTTGAAAATTTTCTTACCTTTGCAAACCAGAATTTTGCCATTATAATTATCTTAACTTGATCTTGTAATTATTGTAATAACACGATACAATTTCCTCCAACTTATTTCCATTGATATTAAAACAATAGTATTATCTTCATCTATTTTAAACGAAGTTGTAAAGTGAGTAGTCGAAGGAAATTCAAGTGCCGTAATTTTTATTGGCGTATTTATTGTTATGGAACAAGTTAAAACCAAATCAATAACAATAGACAAAAAACTGATAAATATTTGGAACTGGACTGTAAAGAAACTGGGTCCTGAAAATAAATTTCTAATGCATATATTTCAATTGTTGTAAACAGAGAAGATCTTATAACCAGTTTATTGTATTGTAGCAAATGATATTCGACATATTCCTAATCCACCAACATATTACACCCTACCACAACAATTACGTTAGAATATTCTGCGTCAGTCCTCTGTAAACCAGACCAGACAATAAAATCAATCATCTGACTTCTTCTTCTTCGTGTCAGTGGCAACAATAAATAAAAGTTAGATGCGCCCAGCCCAAAACTTGGCGACACCAACATATAATCATCTGACTATAATCCTCTCTCTGTACATCTCGCTGTGTAGCTTTATCTGATAGGATTATACCACCGTATTTAGGGAGACATACTGTAATGTATACATATATTTATTGTAATTGTGTTCCATGATTGAATACTGTTGTCAGGTACTTATAAATGGACCTGTATTTACTAAGTTTATTCAATAATACTTATATATTTTGCAATCTAAGATTTTCATTTATATTTCACGCCCGCATCACATTAGGTATATTAAATTTGACTTTGAATTGAAGAGCGAGGGAAGGGGAAGCCGTAGAGGTAAGAAATGAGGGCAAGAAGGAAAGAGGTAGAACAAGTAAAGTGAAATGGAATGAAAATATGGTTAGGGGAAGAAATAGAGATATGGGGAGGTGGAGAAATGAGAAAGTGCAGAAATGGGGAAAAACTGTGTAGAATTAAGTAAAGTAGAGTGAAGTTAGTTGAATAGGGCGCTCAAATTTACAACACTGCATGATTACCGATATCCACGCGGGCGGGCGGAGATATACCTACATTAAAATATACTTATATATGATACTACAGTCCATTTTAATTTTGTAGCCTGTAATAACATTACTAATATAGCTCTTGTCCCTAAAACATGTCGGTTATTGTGATATGACTATGATAGGCCTCATAAAACCTTAACGGCCTATTTATGAAAACGACTATAAGTAAATAACTTTACGTATTATGAAAAAAGGAATTTCTACTGTTGGAAGAAGGATACGGTTGATTTTCATTATGATTATACTAATAAATAGTACTTAGCTTGAGGGCCTACTATTACAGATGTAAAACAAAGAATTATAAATAATATCTTGTTAGCTCTCTTAATTGAACTATGTTACTTGATATTTAAAATGGATCCATAGAATTATGATAGTATTTTGGATCACCGGGCGGTGTCGGAGAAATAATATCTCCACCCAATCTCATTCGAAGAGTGTTGTAAGAGGCTACAATTGGGAAAATACACAAATAATACCATCGCGAGAGAAGGAAAACTCGTTATAAAACCCCGTGCCAATGAATCTCTCCCCCAATATAGTGAGAGGCCTGTGTCCAGCAGAGGTCTGCAATAGATTGATTTTGGGTCGGTTTCAATACCGTTACTGCATAGTTCGATCTCAATTTCTATCGTCAGTTCAATTAGAAAATTGCTTGAGATTGAATGGAGCCTTAAAACTAGATTAATGTGATATATTATTATGCTCTTCTAGTATTGTATTGTACTGAACATTCATTACCTACATAATGTGACAAAACAACACTCAATATTACTTTCGATTCCTCATAGGTTTCGAAAAAAAATGATGAGTTGACTTGAATATTATACAATATGGGGTTGGTCAAGAAGGGCATTAGAAGGTTTTTACAGGGTAGGCAGCACGTGTGTGACGCCTCTGGTGTTGCAAACGTCCATAGGCCACGGTAACCGCTTCCCATCAGGTGGGCCGTGTGCTTGTCTGCCACCTCAGGGGTATAAAAAAAATATCATTATAATTTTAAATGTTACAACTTGTTCTCAGAAAAGAGTACACCACGTGAGCGACAGACAACTCAATTTAGTTTTATCTATCATCCAATATATTATTTTCTCCCATAATATCAGGCGATTCCTCAAGAAAATTAAGAGGTATAAGAAATTTGTGACGCCATACATCAATGCCATCGAATATATTCTGGCACGCAGTCAACTGACATTTTCCTAGATTGCTTTCATAAGGCTATGTAAAACGATAGACCAAAAATATTTCCATGAATATTTAGAAAATGAAAATTTATGAATATTAAAATAGTTTTATTTTGTGCTGACAATGGCCGTAAAAGATTATGGCCGCCATAAACTTATTAAAGTGTGATTTTTGTATTTGAGATATTTTGGAGTTCAGTTAACTTAGAAATAAATATTCTCATGCTTATCACATCATCTGTCAATTGTTTTTTAATATATCTCGTAGGGAAGCTAGGTTGATATTTTTCAGTACAAAGTTAACCAATTGCCAATTTTGTCAGTAATTTGGAGAAATCGTCACTAGAGGTATTTTATTTAGATACAAGAAACTTTCATGTTATAACAAATATTCACCACTGTTCATATTGATATAATGGGCCCGATACTGTCATCTCTGAATTTAGATTTTTCGCCATGAGGAAACTGCCTACGACAGAAAACTTTGCAAGCAGTATCGCCTTAGCTTCTCCTTTTCCTGTCCGTTTCCTGTTCGTATCCAACCACGTGCGCACTATAATGGCTGTACAATTTGTCCTCCGTCTACAGCTAAATACCTACATCGTTTTCCATGCCAAGGCCAACTCATCATACTAAAGAACTTAAAGTTAGCTTGCACATTGTCCACGTGAAGAAATAGGCTGTCCTTTGTACTTCATTCAGCGAGAATCTACGTAATTATCCAGCTGCTTATGTTTTTAGACCTGATGAAGACAAGGTATTCGGTGCAATGTGCTGCCAGTTCAAAAAATAGTAAATTACTGAGTTTATTACATGTTTTAAAAGAATCATCATTTGAGAGAATAAACAACGCATAACAACCATTAAATAAACTTTATTTGTAGAAGAGCCAAAAGTGCACGTAAGAACAATTTATCAGAACCACACGCTTTAAAATTCTTGCATTTGAGGAAATAAACTATCTTTGGACAGAATCACTTAAGACTTACGATGCTGATATACATCTTTGCTTGATAAATCACTTGAACTTTTAAACGTTGCAATTTTACCAGTATGAAATATAGCTCAAGTTAAATTGTTACACAGAATCTATGGTATCTTTATGTTCATAAAGCTATTTGTGACTAGTGAACATGGAGCTTAGAAGCTAGTAACAGTTTGTTCTGTAATACTAAAATGACTAGTTTTGTATTTTTTTAACTATGTATTGAAACTAAATTGAACGTCATTACTTCATTCACTTGATTAGGTAGTGTTTGATGTCGCTTAATGCGTACAATGATACATTTCCAGTGTTTTGTGGTGTACTGAAAATTTTACTTACCTTCTTTTCAAAATATTAAATACAAGGTTGATAGCGATCTTTCGCTAGATCAAAATGTGAATCATATTCTTAAGTGTTTTTCTACAGCCTCTGTGGCGTAGTGGCAGTGAACGTGACTGCTACGCAGTACTCCCCGCTTAGTACATATATTTGTATGATCGTGTCTCGGAGAGCACGTTAAGCGGTAGATCCCGGTTGACATAAAACATCTATGGCAGTTGTTACGGGGAGGAATTCTAAAAATTACAACAACTGGTCTAGCTGCAATTTTTAGAAATCGCCAATACCCATTGGTTGTGGAGGCCACATGGCAATCGTTTCACGGAAAATATCGGAGTTGAGCCGCCACGCAGTTAGACTGGGAAAAAAGCGGACCCCGGACTCCGAAGTGACAGCTTCAGATGCGACCGGGATTAACGTACAGATCATGATGACGATTCTTAAATATTTTTTTTTTCTAACCGTTTGATGAGAATAAAACTTGTCATTCGGATTAATTGGAAGGGTTAGAAGGAATATTAGTAATTACGCATGCTAGTATTATTTTTTCAAAAAGAATAAATATTTCCTCAAAAGTCCGACTAACCTATTTACAGAACTTCGATATCGCCAATTGGGTTGTGGAGATCCGATGGCAGTCGCTGCACGGAAAATATCGAAGTTCAGCTGCATCTTAGTTAGACTAGAAAGCCGACCCCAACTGGGTTGCGAATAAACTCAGAGAATGATGAGAATGATGAATATGAATTTATAAATTTGCTTATAAAGTTACGGATACAATGTTTGTACTTGCAACGATTTAACATTAAGCTGGGTACTGACAATAAACTTGCGGTCGCTTACTTCTGTGTACTGAGTGCACGAATGCCAACTTTGTAACAATTCACATTATGCCTTGTTACTCTGGTCAATACCCAGCTTTGTACATTGTTTACGAGGACGTGGGACAACACAATTTTTCTTTACTCTTTTATAAATATTATAACAAACATTTATCAATAAAGTAAATCGCAATAAGCACTCTTCGATGTTTGAACGACCATCATTCTCAAATGTAAAGCACATTCAAACTGGCAATAAAACAGTTTAAATCGTTTTGTTTGTGCAGTGGGATCTTCCAATACGTCTCTGTGAAGCCAATAAAACATTAAATTATGAATCTCTGTTGTATTATGAACCGTAAAAATGGTTGGTGATATACAGATGAATAAATCTATTGGTTCAGTCACAAACTTTGAAAGAATGAGTAGAATGAAGATGACAAAGAACTGTTTCTTTTACGTTTTATAATAAGATATGCATCACTGATAAAAAGATGCATTGACTCAAAATTACTATAGACATTAGAATCAGTTTCACAAACTTATAATTTTATATTTTTAGTAATACCTAATAATAGAGT
Source organism: Pelosia muscerda (assembly GCA_963691645.1). Taxonomy (NCBI): domain Eukaryota; kingdom Metazoa; phylum Arthropoda; class Insecta; order Lepidoptera; family Erebidae; genus Pelosia; species Pelosia muscerda. The sequence goes on from OY829104.1 coordinate 5,004,451, forward strand.
TTTAGATAGATATGTCAGCTAATTTATTAACACGTTGAATGCGGGACTTGATAACTACAAATCACGTTCAGTGCTATACATACCAAATTTGGCATGTACCGGTTTTTTATCTGGTGCGATACAAGACGATAATGGTTTGTAAAACAAATGAATAAGATTTGCCCAATAAATGTCTGAATTATATAAAAATATATGATTTAACGGTTGCAATAAGTAGTTGATATATTCAAATAGATACATTTGTTGTCGCCACTGAATACAAATTTTAGTTTAGTAATTATCAGACAATTAAATTACAATACGGATTCGTCTTGTACCGCATCACGGTAGTAGAGCAAGTCGTCTCGTATCGATAGTTTTATAGGGATGGGAAAATAGTGAAACAAAATATCGTCATCGATGCTTTTAACAGAGGATAAACGAAATTACAAAATCTAAATATTCTTGTGCGATTTGTTGAAGCATGATAAACACATCGTTTTGTCACATTCTTTGCAGTAAGTATTAACTCTTTTTACTTTCTTGTCGGTTTGCGGTGTATGGCTAGTAC